>CM076570.1:47740034-49021986 GCA_034641835.2 Pinus albicaulis
GAATCATTCCAAAATTAGCTATTAGAGGAAAACATAGAGATAAAGCTTTAAAAAATAAATAGGGTAATTTGTAGTAAATCCTACTCTGAATTTTATGTTCTTTATCAGAGAAAATGGACAGCATGAAAAAAATAAGGAAAAAAAAATATAGTGAGGAATAACATCACCATTAACATAGACCAAGATTCCATGAATTAGCTTGTATTATTGATGTTCAAACCAGTTACATCATTCAGGTCCAACAGGTCTTTATAGCTCTAACTTCTCTTCTCAGCCTAGTATTCTTCAGTTACATCACAACACTTCAGCGGCTTCAACAACTATTTACACTTGATGATAATTCATCTAACAACCAACCAACCCTTTAAAACGTGATCCTCATGGAGTATTTATAGATGATTGAGGAGGTGGAGTGAAAGAAAGGGTTCTAATGTGTTGATTTAAGAAAAAGTAAATGCTTCTTGACCTTAGGGAATTTACATAACCCAAGATAAAGAATATCTAATGTTTTAACTATGTTAAATGAATGTTTTATCAACTTCTGAGCTACTTAGTAACTTTTGTTGAATTTTAGGCATATATGGTAGGATGGAAATAGCTTCTGAGCCGTGTTTGTAAAATATATCTGACTGTGCATTCAATTTGTATGCTTTTGAGTTAAATAAGACTGTAGGTGGCATTTTTGGGTTCTGGGGGATTTAATTGCTTCATTGATGTGTCGTTCGAAGCATTCTTTGGGGTGATCTATCTTGATTTGTCACTTTGAACTTGAATTAGGCATTTGATATGATTTTAGGCCTCTCTTAATAATCTTTAGTATTTTACTACGCTTTATCGATAATTTTCACTATTTAAGTCTTTTAATCATCAGGCTCTTGACTTTAACCTTTAAAATTTAATTTCTTTAATCTCTAAACTTCATTGTTCTTCTGACTCAAAGGTGGTTTTCGTGCGCTGGAGGGTTTTCTTGAATAACCAATCCTCATGATGCATCAATAAAACTTTGGAGATTAACTCCTTTTGTCCCCCTTTCTACATTTTAGGCTATCAGATCCTCACCCTCGGCTTTTGCAACTAGATTTCTGCCGTGGAACGGCTTTTATAAATAACCACCATGAAACCTGCAAATAAAACATTAAAACATTATAAAAAACCTGCATTATTGATAACACTGCTAAAAGAGGTGAGGAAGGGTGTTATGGAGCGATGTGGAAGGGGATATATGCACAGACGAGGGTTTTATGTCGTCAAAGCAAAGAACCAGGGTTTAAATTTGATTTATGGCGCGAAATTGGAAAAGAGGTTAAGCGAAATATTGGGGTGGTATTTGCATGAAATCGTGGTGGTAAGTGGTAATGGTTGCAATGAATGTGATATGTCTCCCTGGTCGACACGTGTCCCCCATGAAACTACCTATTTCGCGTGAAAATAGCGTGTTTAGGTCCTCTGGTGTTTTGAGAGCAAAATGGGCTATGAGCTGTCTGATCTGGGGGTTATAGATCTACGGTGTAGAGTGAGGGCGACAGATAGAGCTACGCGGTCAGGTGGGACTGGTGGTGACATCACTTATTTTATTGTGGAGTGATAGAATATGGAATAGTGGCATCAAACTACACAAGTCTGTAAGAGCCGTTGGATTTCCGCGATCGATGGTTAAGATTTATTGTGGGGGGAAGCAAAGGGGTAAAGAATAGAGTTGGGAAAATGGATGATGGGGAATTTATGACTGTCTGATCTTGAGGATTGACGGTGGAGATGGTTCGAGGAAATGAAAGGCGGAGAAATGAAATGACAAATGGAAGGGGCTAAGGTAAGGCGTGGGACTGGGTCCTGTGGAGAAGAAGGACCAGAGCTAAGGAAGAATAGGCTAAGACTTAGGTGGGTGGTCAAAAGCCTAAGTTTTTTATGAGTAAAGGGGTTATGGGCTTAAGGCTAAAGGCGCTTGAGGCCTTATATTAAAAAGGAGCAGAAAGGGTTAAAAATAAAAGTTTTTTTAAGGCATTTTTGTGTTCTGATAGGTTAAAAGAGGCCAAATTGAAACAAATAAAAGGGAACAAATGGTCAAAAGGGGTTTTGGAAGCCTTTTAAGGGGGAATGAAGGGTAAATGGAAAGAGGAAAGGGATTTTTTAGAGGAATGAATGACTGTTAGGAGGAATAAGAAAGTAGTGAAATGGAGGAAATTTGGAGGAATTTGTGAGGGTGAAATAATGGGAAAAAGGCTTTGAAGCCGTCTTCTTTTGAACCAACAGGGTTTCTTGAAGGATATTCATAATGAAGATATTAATGAAAAGGATATTTTTGGATAGGGAAAATAGTTGTGGATTCAAGAATTCACAGATTTGCACAAAATTTGTTTCTTGAAGACTGAAAAATTCAATTAGTCATCATTTTATATGACAAACTTTTATAGATGGCTAACAGTCACAACTTGGAAAATTTGATATGACCGCCCTCAAATGAAACAACTTGAACCGAACATGTTCCATCATGTGCCGTCGCACGATGCGACACGATGCACCCGACCGAACAAAGGCACAAGGGAGAAAATGGAAAACAGGTTGCATGAACATGCACAAGGCACCTAGGTGATCGCAACTTAGAAAATTTGATACAACCGCCCTCAAACGAAATGACCTGACCCAAAATCATTTCATTTAGCCCCCTCAAATGATGCGACATTGCACGCTCATCCAAACGAAGGCACAAGGGATCAAACATACACCCTCAAATGAAACGACCCGACCTGAACGTGTTTCATCGGGCGCCCTCAAACGAAACGACCCGACCCAAATGCATTTCATCGAGTGCCCTCACACGATGCGACATGACACACCTGGCTGAATGAAGGCACAAGGGAGGAAATTATAAAGGGGCTGCATGAATGTGCACAAGGTACCCGAGTAGTCACAACTAAGAAAATTTGATATGGCCTCCCTCAAAAAAAATGACCCGACTTAAACACGTTTCATCGGGTGCTCTCACACGGTGCGACACAGCACACCTGACTGAACAAAGGTAAAGGGGAGAAAATGAAAAACGGGTCACATGAGCATGAAAAAGGCACCCGGGCAGTCAAAACTTAGAAAATTTGAACAACCCCTCGTCAAACGAAACGACTCGACCCGAATGTGTTTCATCGGGTGCCCTCACACGGCGCAACTCAGTGTGCCTGGCCGAACGAAGGCATAAGGGTGAAAATAGAAAATGGACCGTACGAATGTGCATAAGTTACCCAGGTGGTCACAACTTAGAAAATTTGATACAGCTGCCGTCAAACGAAATGAACCAACTTGAACACATTTCATCGGGCACCCTCACATTGTGTGACACGACGTGCTCGAAAATCAGCCAGCCAAACAATGACCTTAGCTGTCCTAGTACCTCCACCAGTGACCCTAAGAAAACCATTCTGATTAAAACTCCAAATCAGGATCAACTAATCAAGAATGTAGAGAAGATCATGGTTCATAAAAATTATGTTAATATGTCCAAAACATTAGTGCCTTTTAGTTTTGAGGGAGATATTGCCAAAATTAAGATAAATATGCCCCTCATTGAATTGGTAACTCAACCCATACATAGATCTCAGATGTTAAAAGTACTAAACATAGGCAATAATTCTGACACTTTACACTTGGTTGATGACACACCTGAGTTGTTATTTGGACCCAAAATAGAAGGAAAGTATTAGGAAGGAGCCATTCCACCTTTCTATATCATCCTAAACATACATGACAAAATATTACATAATGCCATGCTGCATTTTGGTGCTTCTCGCAATCTCATGCCCAAAGTTTTGATTGATATATTAGGCCTAGAAATAATTAAACCTTACAAAAACCTGTACTCCTTCGATTCCAGTAGGGTCAAATGTTTAGGCCTCATCAAGGACCTTTGTGTTAACCTGGCACAAGTGCCTACAAAGAATCTATTCATGGATATAGTAGTGGCAGATATTCCTCCCAAGTATTGCATGCTCTTATCCAGATCCTAGGGAGCCAAGCTTCAGGGAAAGCTTCAACTAGATATGTACTATTCAACCATCCCTTTTTTCAACCAGAAAAGAAGATTATATGGAGAATCACATAGGGAATATATGGTTAGCAGTCATGATAGACTAGACAACACTCTTCTCCATTATATTCACTCAGATCTTGATTCTTTCATTCTATATAATGAGGAAGAAAATGTTGAGCAAGTATATGGAGTTGAAACACATCAAGGCACACTACAACAGTCAAATCAATCCTTACATACAGAAATCAGTATTCAGACCTTTAGCAATCTTGAACAAACACATCATGACAAAATCAAACTTGAATCCATACAGACTAACAATGAAACCTAAAAAACAATGGTCAGTTTGACATATGGATCAGTTTGCTCAAAGGGAGGTCAAACATTAGAAACCCAACCCTTCCCTTTTACCTATTCAAAAATTCTAAGATTTAATCATAATACAACAATCCTAGGTGATCCTAAGCAAAGAAATCTTATGTTCTTACCTTATCTAGACACCTCATTATCAGAGAGTCTTGTTCCTCCAGAAAAGTTGTTGACCCTATCTGATTTGTCCATCAATCCTAAAGGGATGTCTATTGAAACTTATATACATGTATACAATATAGGAATTCTAAGAAGACCCAAGGTGATTAACTTATCCAAAACCTTGCCATGACACACAAAAATCAAATACTTGAGGTTATGCAAGAAATTTCAGGATGCTCTTGTTTATAGAAGTAAAAGTTAAAAGCCTGATGACATAGACATTGTTCCAAAGAGACCTCTTTCTAAGAATAACTATGAAACCTCTGGAAAAATCCTATTACTAACTAAGAAAACCAAAGGATGTAGACTGTGTATGGATTCTAGACACTTAGGAGAATCCTCCATGGAATACAAACACCCTTTTCCCAAGATAAGTTACCCTATGCCAGAAATAGAAATTTCTAACAAGGTGACTTTCATTGGTAGTGTTTCAGGTTTTCATGAGATGATACCACTTCAAATCAATAAAAAAAAAGACATTTTCAAATTTCCTTGGGATGACTACATGCTTGACCAAATTTTTCCTGGAATAAGGAAAGCTAAAGACATCTTCTAAGAGGCCACAGCTCCTATTACCAACTTTTTCACTATGATTTACATTGGTGACTCTGTCATAAGTTTAGAAGCTGATGAAGATGGAATTTTTCACCTAGACAATGTCTTTTACAAAAACAAGGTTTGGAAACAAAACTCAAAGAAGGAGTATAAAGGAGAACTTGGCATATTTGAAAATTATTGGCAAAAACCTTGCACTATGCCCCCTAAAATAGATAGTCATGTTCCTTTTCTTCAATAACTGAATGAAAAATGGTTGGTAGATGATCCTGGGGAAAACAGGGTAATAAAATACCATGGCCATTAGAGTCTTAGTTAGAAATTCTCATTCATTATACATATCATTGTTTGATGAAAATATATTGAGAGAAATCACAAAAAAATACAAAATAGAAAAATGGAAAATAGGGTAGATTTGAAAAGAGGTAAACCCCCATACCCAAAAAATAGAACTTCTCAAAGTGTGTTAATGTAAATACCACTACTAGTGCTTAAAGGAGTCTTGTTTCATTCATCTAGCCTAATCATGGCCGAAGCATGTTTTAAATCTATTTGTTGATAAATTAGTGAGAAATAATGGGTCAAATTGTTCAAACTTGACTTTTCAAAAGATAGATTAGGTAGAGAAGTACTGGTTCCACATAGCTAAAACAAAACCAAAGAGAAAAATAGGGATGAGTAACAAACAATGTATCCTAGCCCTAGTTTTTCTAGTCTTGTTTTGTACAAAAATAACATTTTTGTGCAGCTTGTTTTTATGCCACAAATCCATGGTAAATCAGATTGTCTAATCCTGATTTAACCATGCTTTCAATTTCATGTTTGTAGCCTAGTGAATAAATCTCATCAAACAGTTTAACCTTGACATTTGAATAGTATAGGTAGAGAATCAAAGGAGTTCATTAGCCTAATATGAGCTCCAGGAAGACATAAGGTAGAAGCAGGTAGTTATCTTGCTTTCAAAAAATAAAAATATGTCAAGGTTTCTAGTCCAAATGCACCAGAAGAAGAAAAAAATGTTAGGCAAATAGGTTGGGTAGGTAGAGATGGATTTAAGCTAATCATGTCTTTCAGATTTTTGAGATCATAAGCTTTGAGCAAGCATCAACAAGAGAAAGAGGTAAAATCTTCCTAATGAATGAGGCGCTAGTCTTCATAAAGCTAAAAATATGAAGTTCTGGCCACCTCCTGAAAAGGAGCTGCCCTCCCCAAGTGGAGCCACTATTAGTCATCAGTAATTTTTACCTGCATAGATGACTAAATTTTTTTCCTAGATTTATAGAAACAAAGTTCTTGAACATTGTGAGTTCTATAAATCTCACTACCTTCAACATCCTTAAAGATATTTTTTCACTACATCTTTCCACCATATCTAGCATTGTCTACCAGTCCCAAAAAACCCATCAGTGGCTTATGTCACTATCCCTTCCTGTATGCTTTCCACCTGTGGCCCAGATCCTTTATCTTCTTTTTCCTAAAAGCCCCCCACTGCTGCTTAAACCCACCAAACAAACAACCTTTTTGTGTCTCCCAAAGTACTCTCAAACACTCATAGTCTCAAACTATCTCTATAGGATCTTTAGATAAATCAAGTACATTGGATTTCAGATCTTAAATACATGAGTTTATCCTAAAATCTATCTTGCACTTGATAAGCCTAAGTTGTACGTCTCAATCCAAAAACCAAGTCCAAGAAGGCTTCCACTAAGTCACCTAGGGTTTCACAAAGTCATAGGATGGATATGGTGCCCTAAAGACTCTTTTTTTCCTAAATGAAGAAAATACATTCAAAGGAGGGGACAAGTTAGTTTGTCCTATATTCACCAAAGAAATCATGCAAGGAAGGTTTTTAGCCCAAATCATATATCTTGCAAGGGGACAACTACCCTTTTCCCACATTTCTGTAAGAGGGTCAATAAGCCATCAGATTAGTAGTGAGGTAAGGTAAAGGAGAAAATAATCATAAGAAGACCATTCATAGCAAGAAGAAAGTAGAAAGCACATGTTTGATGGAAATTAGGGTTTGAAACAGTTTTGACCAAACAAGGAATCAATCCTAGGGTTACAAAGGCAAAGGCCTCCTCTGCTCATTGAAGTGCACATTGCAGGACTTTAGGAATGATTAGTGAGTTTTGTGAAGTTTTTGAGAACTTAGAAGACAACACTAGTTACTTTTTCCTAAGCAGCCCTAAAACCTAATAGTTTGGAAAGATGGAAAAAGATGGTCACATTGTGACAAAGAAGCCTCCTTCATCACAATAGATGGCCTTAGAGGGTTTCAGACTATCCACAAGGGTTTGGCCTAGAAACCCTAACTCGACCTCATCAAAGGGTTAAGATCAGAAAGCTAAAGGGATCTAAGAAGGAAGACCCAAACACGAGTACTCCACTACACCCAAGCAGGGATGATGATGAAGAGTATTAGTAGAAGAGACAGTTATCAAAAGAAGAAATTGTGTGGCACCTGCAAGAATAGAAGTGGCCAGCAAAAGTATAAGAATGGTTCAGAAAACTCACTTCACTCATTGTAAATCTGTCATTTGCAAAAATGATCAAAGGAAACAAACATATAGCTGGTTTGAGGGTAGTAAAGCCATCCAAAATGTCTTCTTTATCAAGGTATATTCTGCAAAAGATGGGTGACTCATAAAATGACATTTCTGTAGGATTGTCAAAATGGCTACCTACAGGAAAATTGATAAAAATGAGCAGAGCAAATGTATGTCATAATGATGGCCCACATGGAAACTAAAGGGACTATTAATGCCTTATGATAGGTTTCTCATACTGAGATATTGTTTCACTGTTTTAGGGAGGAGACTGGACAGAATGTGAATCATAGGAAAAGAGTCAAATTGATCAGAATCTATTTGTTGGAAAGTGATAAACGTCATAAGGAAGTTTCATTTTCCAAGGTCATTTGAAGGCACATGCTTGAACTTGTTTGAAGGGTTGGTGAACACAAGGAAGACATTAAGAAGTCTCCAGTAGTAAAAAGAATAAGGCTTTTGTCAAATTTCCATCTCCAAGACAAAAAGAAATAAAAAAGAGAGTGGAAAAAGGGAAAAAGGAACAAACCTTATGAAGAGATTTTTGACATCAAATCATTTTTAAAAATGACTGTAAGGTCTCCTTGACCTATTCCATACCTAGTTTTCCCCTGCAGAGAAGAAGAAAACCATTGGAGAGAATTTTTTGGGTTCTTGTGAAAATTTGAGGAAACGTTGTAGGCGCTGCGCATCGAGGTCGACGCTACACACCTGACCCTTGACACTACGCATAGATAGGTTATCCATAGTGTTATTTAACACTATGCTACACACCTAGTGCCCAGCGCTACGCACCTGGGCAACCGCTGCGTACATACCCAGAATGGCCCAACTGCTCACCTACACATCGGTGCTGCGCTCCGACAGGCCTGACAGGCCGGACCCAACCTAAATGAGCAGTCGGGAAGGCACTATGCATAGCCAGCATTTCACCCAATTTCCTCAAAAAGGTTTAAAACTCAAAATTATTGCATCCAAAGCTACACTTTCAATTAAACAAGTTTGGTTGACTCTTTTCAGCACTTTGTAAGCAATCTTTTCATAAACAAGGAGGACATTTAAGGCTTAAAATGACCAAACCCTAATCTCAGTTAAGATAAAATATTTAATCCTTCCAAGGAAAAATTCACAAGTTAGAGGTTGTCCTTAGCCTAAAGATACTCAGTGTATATAAAGCTCCTCTTAAAAATCTAAATTTGCCGCATAATTTTTTCATTTGACCCTCATTTGAAAAATCTCTCCTTACATCACTTATTGTCATCCCTTGACCTAGAGGCTCTCGAACAAAGTTAAAAAAACCTTTTCCTCTAAACCAGCCACCCTATCTAAAAAAGAGTCATTGAGTCTAAAACAAGGTTAAAGGAAGAACAAAGGAGATGAAATTAGCAAGGAAGAGGTAGAGCCTAATTAAAAATGATCAAGGAATGATGATGAAGCATGGAAGAAAGTGGTGAAAATAGGGCAAAGGCAAAAAACAGTGAGGCTACTACAAAGCCTAATCAGAAATATGAAAATAATGAAAATAATAAAGACAATAGGGAAAAAACAAAGTCTAAGGAGGAACAACAATAGAATGATGATGTCTAAGGAGGTTTACATGATAGCCATGAGGAAAGAGGATTTGTGCATAACAGTGAACACAATGATGGTGTAGATAAATAACAACATGAAGATGATGAAGAAATAGAAGATCAAGAATAGGTATATAATAAGGCTGTGACTGATTTTGAAGAAGAAGGACAGGGCCAAAGTGAAGAAAATACAGAGGCTGATGATCAACTCCAAAACCAAGGCAAAAACACTAGAAATAGTAGGATAAAAGGTAAAAGGATGGTGAAAACAAAGCAGAGGGTGGTTTTCATGCTAAGCAAGGTGATAGTGAGAGAAGTGTAGCAAGTAATTCCAAAAGAGGAACAAAGTGAAAATGAAGAAACCAGCAAAGAATTCATTGAAAATAAAAAACATTCAAAGAGAGTAAAAGACGAAAAAAACTTAGATACGTAACTCAAGATTTTTCATAGGCTCATCTAAACCCTTGAAGGACCTCTCCACCAAGTTTGAGACAAACTGGAAAATTTTTGGTTTTTTTCCAAATTTTGACCCCTAGGAGCATAGCACAATAGGCGCTATGCACCAAATTGGTGCATCCTAAGCTCTTAATGTTTTCATTTTTGGAATTCTCACATCACAAATTTTCAGATCATTTGGAGCATTTTTACCCCCTCAAAAGGTCAAAAAACATCAAAACTTTGACCTCTCTACCTCATTTTTAGACTAGGCACTCCGCACAGAGCAATGCTGGGAGATTTGATTTTTGGAAAGGAAAATGGAATTCACTCAGAACGACTCAATTTTTTGTGAAAATTAGAGTCATCAATCTTTCCAACCGGCCATCACGAAGCCAAATCTGGTGTCGAGAAGGGGTCCAAAACGCAGCTGCAAGTGACCCCATTTTTTGGTAAAGTGGCGCTACGCACAAAGGTTGCCTAGTGTGTTTTGGACCAAAAGTCAACAAAACACACTCATTTATGGAAAATAGATATTTTTGAGTTTTTTAAGGAAAATTAAGCTATAATTAGGTGCAAATAGTTATTTTATCATTAATTTCATGGGATATTATGTGCCTCGGGCCTTGCATGGTATCTTGGCCATAAATGACATTTATGACTATATTTGACATTTTCTCACAAAATTTAGGGTTTTAGTCCTCATTTTATCCATAAATAGAGCATGAGGCCCCTATGTATTTTTTTTTGCATTTGATGAGCTTCAAGAGAAATATACATAGTTTCATGAGCTTGGAGAAGAAATTGGTTTTGTGATGTGGATGAATGGCTTGTTTGCTTAGATGATGGAGAAGCTTGTTTGCGGGATTCCATAGCTTAGTGAATGGTGATGAATTCCTATTTTTTCTATTTTTTCCTTTGTTATCATTATGTTTCATGTTTCTTAGCTGCTATTAAACAGAAAAGTATAGGTTGAGACATGCTCTTGGAGGCACCTCAGTCCTCCTGTTTGTTATAGCCTTCATGTTTTCTCTTTTGGTAATATTAATGAATTCTTTGCTACTCCTTTGGTCTACCAAAAATTGTTTTTGTTTCATGCATGGTTAATATGTTAGCTTACAAATAAGATTTATGGTATTCCCTGCTTATTTGAAGTTCTCAAAACCCTATCTTGAAGCCTTTCTGTGGAATATTGATTGATTAGGTTAAGATAAAGAGGTCTCGTTCGATCTTGAACTTTGTACATGCTTGTCAACTTGTTTCAGAGTTTCAAATAACTTGAAATATGATATTTAGGAGATCCCTCTTCATAAATTAAATCATTTTTTTAAATATTATATTTTTTCCCAAAATCTAAACGTGAATTTCTAAAGTTATGAGTTCTAATGCTTCTATGTTTCACTGGAATGTTCATCTTGTATGTTTATCAGTTTGAGTATTGTTTAATGAGATCAATGGTTTTCCATACCTAATGATTTATGCTTCAAATTATATATGTGTAAGACCTCTTAGTATATTCCCAAACTTAATGTTCATTACACCATCATACATCACTTTAAGGATCCTTTCACCCTCCTAAATCGTCCGTGCAACACACTCTGTTTCATCATTTAGACACTCTTGAATTTCACTTGACTCCATATCCCAATGGATTTGACATCCTCTCACTCCTCTTATTCCATTTGACCATATTTCCAAACCGAAAAAATCAACAAATGTTACTCCTAATAACTAGCCTAAAATCAAAACACTAGAGAAAAAAGAACACATCCTTTTCACCCAATAGAGAGATCCCTCTCTGATTCCAAGAAGGCTAGGTCCACAGACTCCAAAGCTTGGTTCCATGTTACCCTATCATTTGGCCTACAAATATGCCAAATTACGGGACCCTAACAGGGTGCCTTGACACAGTGTGAGTGGGTGCACTTGGCCGAACGAAGGCACAAGGGAGAAAACGGAAAATGGGTCGTACAAACGTGCATAAGTTACCCAGGCGGTCACAACTTAGAAAATTTGATACGGCCACCCTCAAATGAAATGATCCAACCTGAACACATTTCATCAAGCGCCCTCACACCGTGTGACATGACACTCTCAACTGGGTGAAGGCATAAGGGGGAAAATGGCAAACATGCTGCATGAATGTGCACAAGGCACCCAAGCAGTCACAACTTACCAAATTTGATAGGTTCTCCCTAAAATGAAATGAGGAAAGCTAAATGTATTTCAATGGATGCTCTCACATGGCACGATAGGGCATGCCTGACTGACAGAAGGCACAAGAGAGTAAACGGAAAACGGATCGCACAAACGTGCATAAGGTACCCAGGTGCTTACAACTTAGAAAATTTGATACAACCACTCTCAAACAAACTGACTCGACCTAAATGTGTTTCATCGAGTGCCCTCACACAGCGTGATAGGGCACATCGACCAAACGAGGGCACAAGGGAGAAAATGGAAAATGGGCTGCATGAATGTGCATAAGGTACCCAATCGGTCAGAACATAGAAAATTCGATACGACCTCCCTCAAACGAAATGACCCATCCCGAACACGTTTCATCGAGCGCCCTCACACAGTACGAAAAATCCCACCTAACCAAATGAAAGAACAAGGGAGAAAATGGGAAACAGGGCACACAAACAAGCCCAAGGCAACTGGGTGGTAACAACTTAGCAAATTTGATACAACCTCCCTCAAATGAAATGACCCGACCCAAATGTGTTTCATCAGGTATCCTCACACGACGCGGCACGATATGCCTAACCAAACGAAGGAACAGGAAAGAAAATAGAAAATGGGTCACATGAACATGAACAAGGCACCCAGGTGGTCACAACTTAGCAAATTGGATATGGTTTCCGTCAAGAAAAATGACCCGACAAGAACACGTTTCATCGAGCGCCCTCAAACAAAATGACCCAACCCAAATGTGTTTTATTAGGTGCTCTCACACGACATGACATGATGCCTGATTGAATGAAGGCACAAGGGGGAAAATGGAAAATGGGGCACACGAATGTGCACAAGGAACTAAGGCAGTCACAACTTAGCGAATTTGATATGGGTGCCCTCAAATGAAATGATCCGACTCGAACGCGTTTCATCTAGCGCCCTCACACGATGTGACATGATGCGCTCGACTTAACAAAGGAACAAGGGAGTGAACAGAAAATGGGCTGCACGAACATGCACATGACACCTGGGTGGTCACAAATTAGCAAATTTAAGACGACTTCCCTCAAATGAAGTGACTCGACCCAAACGCGTTGCATCGGGCACCCTAAAACAATGCAACATGGCACGCCCAAATGAGTGAAGGCACAAGGGAGAAAACAAAAAATGGGCTTGTTAAGTAGGTCAATCCTCTCTGTGGACAGAGACGATCCCTCTAGCCCTAGAGTGGGTCTAGAAACAAAGAGACATGCTAGAGTGTTGATTCCTAATTATTGAATGAAAGGAGGACATGGTAGATCGACCTACTTGGAGTTCAACATTTTCGTCATTGTTATAGTGGTAGTGGCCTCTCCCTCTTTCCTTGGTAAGTCACAATCCTTCCGCAGTTATGCTCGGATACCTGCACATAGAACAACAAATAAGAACAACATATGACATAATGGTGTCACTCATAACTACTAGCAAGTCAAAGAGGGCTAATCATATTGCATTAAACATCTAACATAATACAAAATGGGAACCAAAGAATAGTCACGTATATGTATTGATAGAAGAAGAGTTACAACCAGTGCTTTGACGTCGCAGTCTCCTCCAATGGGTTTCAGTCAGAGCACGTATCAGATGCTTGTCAGGGAATTTTAACGGGATGAAGGCATGGACTCAAGCTCTCTCAAAAGACATGGACTCAATCTTTGTCAACGTAATTCCTTCTTATTCTATCTCTCCAGTAGCTATGCTATGGTATGTTTAATTCTCCAAGTTTAGCTAGCTTAGGCTAAGAGTGATAGCTTCTTTTGATAAAGAAAAGGAGGAGGTTAGGATCCATACAAAGGTGGGAGGGAGGCCTATCCTTAGCGAGTTTCCATAAGAGGTTGAAACCATAAACTAAAGGAGGGATTCCATGGTTTATCAGTTCAACCACTCCCAATGACTCATCCTCGAGGTGGTTGGAGTGGAATCTCCACCCCTATTTTTAAAAAACATTCCATAAACAGCTTGGTGTGGGTGGCAAAAAGGGACAGAGTGCCAGCTAGCATGGGGCCCAGTGTTAATCTTCCTCTTCGGCATGAGGGCATAAATGACTACCCGTGCCAAGAAAAAAACAAGGGTTTTTGAGTCTTTTCTCAGGGAATTATCAACAGAAGAAATATTACTCTCATGTAAAGGGATACAATGATGGTCTTGGCAAGGCATCACACTACTTATTGATCATGGAAATGACCCTCCAATAGGCAATATGGGGATTGCAGGGATAGTGAAAAAATGTTGTGTAATAGATGCCCCCTAAAGCATGAGGTCTGAGGGAGATGGAGGGGCGAAATGATTTGTGAGAATGCGTTCGAACCAAACACCATTGTTGGAAAACCTCCAATTATGAATACAACTGATATTTCTGATACATGAACATGTGGTATGGACACAACCATCCATAATAGAGTAGATAAAAACTGAGATCCGAGGTATGGACACATCCATCTAGCAATAAGGATCAACAAATAGACTCAAGTATGGTTGCAACCATCCAATCAAAAGAGTCATGCAGTAAGTCATGATAATCCACAAAAAATTGCATCCTTGATTTTATTAGACAAAACCCAGGGTCTTGTGCTCCATATCGACCTGAACAAGTACAAATTCAAGTATGCGAATATATGAGCTCAAGTCAAACATGCAAGAAAATCACTTGATTACCAACCAATGATGAAAGTTGTTAACATGCACGAAAGAAACCACCAATAATGAAAATGGCTCTCAAGGTACAATCGGTACAATCCACTGAATGTGAACAATGATCTGTCATCAAACATCCGAAGAATCACTCGATCAAAGGCCAATGATGTGGACCTTGCATCGAATATGAAGAACCTGCCAATCGAGGCATGCAGGCTCCAAGGTACCATAAGGGAGTCTCTAAATCAAATTCCTAGATAATGAGCTAAACTCGACACGAAGTGACCTGATCGAAGGTGTGCCATAATTTTTCCCACATCATCAATATGAGATAGAGGAACATGATGATAGTTAAACAGGAACAACAGAGAATCACAGGGAGGTTGAAAAATGCAGAGGCAAACTTCTCTTAAACATATCAGTAGCACGACACTGGATTTGGTAGTATTTGACATCAAAGGATCTAAGGTCATGATGAAGAGGCAAAGAGAATATGAGAGGTCAAAAGAGATTACCCAAACCCATGAAGGCAAAAATGACGAAATGAGATTTCCTTAACCCGACACGAATGCAGACAAGTGCCATGTTCAAGAGTGACATACTACTAACATAGCTAAAACTTGTTTCCATTTTCCCCCACCATTTTTGGCAAGTACCCCAATTATTTTTTTAAACAAGATTGAAGGGGATAGCATATGCTTGTGTTGTAAGTTTTTCCTTTGGACAAATCCAACCTAGTACATTTTACGAGCCCTAAGAAGGAGGAACTATAATAATGTCATGGTGACGAAATACGATGTCATCAAGGTTTAACGAGTTTGACAAAGGGATAACTCGGCATATTTTCATGTTTAGAGAGTTTGAAAAGAAGGAAGAAAAGAAAAATTCATCATTTCCCTTTTCGTAAATAGTCTCTTAGATCAGAAAAGGTAGAAAAAAATATCTGAAAGAACCTCTTAGTCACAATAGGCTAAGGTATTACTTTTTCGTAAATAATCTATCCCAACCCGAAAAAGGGGAAACGTATACTGGGTAGATATCGCTTTGCAGCCATTTAACGAGTTCAAAATGACAAGAGTCTCAGCAATCTTTTCAATTTTAGAGAGTCAGAAAAGAGCTGAAAGATCACACCAGTAGTGAGTTTTTCGTGTTTCTACCGAGTCCAAAAAAGTATTAAATTTAACTCATCACTCCACCACTATGTCCTAAAAACCTGTTGCTGCACAAGAGACACATGTAAGACCCATTTCTAGAAAATAATAAAATAATCGAAAAACATGTCATAAAACCTAATTAGGGTTGTGAAAGTTTATAAAATGCCAAAAATGGTAAAAATAATTACCTTTCACTTTTTACTTCTTATGGAGCAATAGTTACCCATTTTGTAGTGTTATTTTGCAGCAACGATAGCGGACAATCCAGCAGACCAATCTCAAATTCGTCAGTTCCAGGTAAGAGTTTAGATCTTTCCCTTCATTTTAAGTCATATTTTACTACCTGCAACTTCTAATTTCGATTTCTGGGGGAGGAAATGTGGATATTAGGGCATGACGGTTGGCGCGGGTTTTGGGCACAGAGTCGCACCAACTGCCCAATTTTTTAAACAAGGGCATGCCCATTCGCGTGACTATTTGGGAAATAGTAGAGCCAATGGTGTAGACCATTATTGTGCAGAAATGCAAGTGAAATACCCAATTATTTACAAATACAAGCTTCAAAAATGGCTAATACTATTCATATGAATGTTTTTGCAGGTAGGAAACATCAAAATGGTAATCGAATGGAAATAACGGGAATACAGTGAAGAGGACGAGCTTGCCATGGGAAATGTGAGATTTATGGAAGCTCTCAGATAATGTGGACTAAAGATTTTCTTCTTGACATCGTGTCTCCATGCTCAACCGGAGCTGCTACAGTTTTTGATGAAAATATTGGATGAGGATCAATAAAAGTTCATCCTTCGAGATCATGAACTTCAGATCGATGTTTCTGACATCCAATTTATCACAAGATTATCGCGGATGGGAGAAACACCGATCCTAACTAGTACCGGACCTTGACTGGAGAGTATGTCCATGGTAATGGACAGGGTATGTCGAGGGGCATGGAAGGGAAAAGGAAGTGGGAAAGTTGATATCCAAGCTATCCCAGACTTAGCACTAAAAGAAGTGCTACATACCATCACATGAGCTACAGGATCGCAAGCACCGCACGAAGCAACAAAAATACATTTTCTTCTTGCTATAGACTGCTTGACACCGACCATCTACAACTGGGCAGAGGCCGTGAAAATAAACATGAAACGCCAAATAGAAAAATGAAAGAAGGGAAAATTGAATAAATTTTGTTATGGGTCTATCCTGGTAGCATTCTTCCTAGAACGACTAGCGATTTTTCAGCGTTAGGAGGTCATAGTCCCAACACCACCAGTGAGAGAGCCACGAATGACCCAATGGGCGGCTCTGATGCCAAGGGCAGGGGGCAGTTAATCGATGTCCTAGAGACCGGAGTTCTTTGATTGGCTCCACCGATAGTTGATTGTCGTGGAGGACTGGCCCTACTCTAGTACAGATTTTACTAGTGATACAGACCTCTCACTCCTGGAGGGAGAGGATTGGGATGAATATTTGGGTAAGACTCATTTTTAATTTTCATGAGCCTTATGATTTTTTTAACTATGTATGTTCTGACATTAAATCCATTTATTTGCATATGTTGGCCTAGTGTAATATCCTAAAATAGGGAAAATCAACAATGTTAGGAATATCTTAGAATATTCCCAAAAAAAGAAATTTCAACATCACAAGCAAAGAAAACACTATTTCTAGAAAATAACACAATAGTTGGGATAAATGGGACTTAGATCCCTTATTTTATACAATATAAAACTCACATGCATAATTTGAGCATAATCAAATCTCTCTAGCCAACATAAATAGGTATCCCCAAGTCAATATGACTCAAATAAGCCCAAACCCCATGACTTAGCTCATATAGAAAATAATGAAGCATGTAAATCATTATTTTAATATGGGTGTATGCAGAAATAAGTTATAAATAATAGATCTTGATTTTACAATGATCTAATGGCTAAGAAAAATGGAGATCCCTTCCTTTTTATACACAATAAGAATAACCCGACAAGGGTTTCAAGAAAGTACAATGTAGAAAAGAGAATATATATAGATCTTGATCTAGAAAACATAGTTATACTGCAAATTTATATATATATATAGCTGAAATTTACAAAGAAAATAATAATAATGATATAAAAATCCTTCCGAGAGAGGGATTCGCCTTTCCTCCAAGAAGCAAGCTCCGGATCAAGCATCTTGACCCTGCTACTGCAACACTGGGAAAAATGACGCATTTCCTGCAGGGGACTATGCAGTAGATGATGGAGACTACTTTGGCCACATCCCAAGATGTCCAATATGCTTAGAAACCTCCTGTACAAATCTTGAAAATAAGTGAAGCTCCCTCCTTTGAAAGATAAGCTTAAAAGTTGGTGTTGTAAACCTTCCACTGCAACACCTTGCAACACAACATTTTTTGCTATAGGAATAACGTTGTAGCTGAAGGAGGATGCTCAGCCTCAAGCCTGAATGTGGAAAACTGAAGTATAATTCTCCTCCAAGAGGTTTCTCAATGTAGGATAAGGAATCCCTAAGCAGGAATGCCTTGTGCTAAACAACACTGCATACTCAACTCAACAGCTGAAGAATTCTCAATAGTCTAAGCAAACCAAAATCAATAATCAACAAGCTAACCCCAAATGTATACCATCCTCCTCCTTATAAGGTTTGTGATCCTCCTCACCTTGGGTCCCATCCATTAGGGTTTCCAACATCACATGATCACTTTCCCTCCAAAACTGCGTTGTATCTCCATCAAGGCTACTCTTCCATACGGCGTTGTTGACTTAGTAAAATTGACTGAATTAACATGATTCTCTTCCTGTTCATATATGGAAAGTGAAAAATCTAGCTACTAGAATTTCCACTTTTCATACCAAGAGGGATTTTTTGATAATACAAGATAATAATGGGTCTTTTTCCCCCATTTATTCATCTACTAAGTGAAAAAATCAAAAATTAATATTCCTATTAGCTGCATGCTAATTTAGGAATATTACAGTCCTCCCCTCCCAAATGTTTCCTGTCCTCAAGCAACTACAAGGATACAACTGGAAAGTCTCCTCCCCTCTTCCTGTAGCATCCTTATATGATGAGCTCTCCCAAAGAATAGGATATTGTCTCAACAATGAAACTCCATAGTGTCTCTCCCAAGAATACAAGTTAGCATTTGGTGTACATCCCAAATGGCTATCATCATGCAAAGTAAAATACTCAATGAGACAACTATGTGTTGTCTAGAGGTCCTCTCAAGGCATGGAGTTTTAAGTTCATGGGGAACTATCATTCCCAAGGGAAACCTCCACCCCAAATCTATCATCCATATAAAATGAGTCACCCTCCAACATGGCAACTCATGAGAGATCCCCTCCACCTTTGGCTCATGAAGTATCGTTGGGCTGAATGGATGAACATGATAGGGAAGAGGGCCTATTCCACACTGTCCTCCTCTCCACTTATGATAAGTGTAGAATGAATTTTGATCTTGGGTTGCAATAAGGTTTCTCTCAAGTGGAAAGAAGAAGATTGGATCTTCAAGGATCATTTCTCCAATGTCATGAGCCAGGATAACCCAAACCATTCCCTACAAGACGAATGACACATCATCACCATATGGCATCCAAATCAGAAAAATGTTGAAGGTTGTGTGCAATTTTGGGTGGTACAAATGGTTTCTCAAATGGATACTACGTAGTCTTTCCAACTGTTGTTTGAGAATATCATGTGGCAAGTGTTTCTCCAATAAGTTACAAGTTGTGCATGTTTTCTCCTCCACCATGGGGTAGTAAGCAGCAATGTATATCAGTTGTACATAATCAAAGTAACAATACACTTTCCCAAAGTCATGTATAGATGGGCTACTAGCATTACAAAGATTTTCCCTAAAGTGACCATGAAACCCAAAAATGCTCTTGCTCTCTTGGGGAGCAATGCACTGTTCATATATGATGAGAAGATACAAATACTCAATGGAGTAATCAACAAGTACATAAATGTATTTCTTACCATGCATGGTGAGTAAGCTGAAATTGAGGTCCACGAATGAGCCCTCCCATGAGAATATTCTCATAAAATTTTGTAGAATGAGGGGATGCATACTCCCCTTGGAACACTCCATAAATAGAAGCATACTCCCAAGTGACAACACTGTAGGCCTTAGTGATAAGGCTTTTGTCACTCCATGACTTCTCCCTTTGACATTACATATGCCAAAGCCATCCACTATCATGCTACTATTTGAGAGGATCTCCTTCCTAAACGGAAGCCTCTCATGATCCTTCAATGTTGAAGGGTAGCCTCCTTGCACCCTGAATGTGCCTTCCTTCTCTATGGAAATACCATGATAAGTATGGGAAAAATTCTTCCCATAATCTCCCAAGTGTAACCACAGCAACCACAACTCTTGCTGATCCCTCATCTCTCCCTTATACAAGCCATAGAGTAAGATCATGATGGTTTTCTTGTATGATGCCCCATACAAACAAGTCTTCTGTTGTTCTAGAATATGGGTGCCATGCAATTCTTCCATCCCCCACATACCTCCTGACAAATGGTATGTCCCAAGATGGTCAAACTCTCTCAAGAGTAGCTAGCATAGCTTTGCTTCTTGTTGCCCTGCGTCATAGATCTGCAAGTGGCTCACCAACCTCTTGCTCTCTATCCACCCCCATTCATCCAAATGTGGATGCCTCCAATAATTCTCCCCCTTGGTATCTTACCAGTGAATACTACCAATCTCCCAAAGCATATCTTTCTCTTTTCACCTCATGGGAAGTTGAGATGCAAGCCCTTGGAGATATTTTAGAGAAGACCTCTCATTAATGATCCTCTTGAATCCAAAAGGATCCAAGTGTGCTGAAGGTAAAACATCATTAGAAAGTGGCACAACACTCATTATGCCCTCCAAAATCTTACACTCTAACCCCTCATGATGTATGCAACTCGATAAGGGTGCAATGGAACGAATTTTTATCCCTTCTTTGATCAAACCAAATTTGCACACCGGAGTGCAAGCTTGTTGCTCCACATCAGCAATGCGCTTTGATCCTTGACAATGTGAAGACAAATATCCAAGGTTTCCCATAAGATTTTCTGAAATGATAGGAAATGGAAATATATGCATACCTTGGTGAGTCTTGGGAACATATTGTATGGCTGCAAGGGTTCCTTCCTCCCATGTGTTGGATGATCCAACTGCTGATATAGATGCTTGCCCCTTCATGAATGTGACAGTGCTGATAAAAGACTCATCAAGTGGTGATGAGGAATCCTTTTTCTCTGATCTCTCAGTGTCAAATATTATGATCACCCTTTCAGTGAAATATGCAAAATTAGATACTCGTGCATGACTCACATGGCTGAACCACCAAGTGCTTGCCTTGCCCTCCAAGTGCAGCACTGATATCTCCATAGCCTCTCTTTCTACTACTGGATGTAGTAGGAAGTATGCTTCTAGCTTCATCACCCAAGATTCTACTGAACATAAGGGTTATCCATCAAAGGTAGACAACAAAAACCTATTTCCCCTTATCATCCTATTGTTTTATGGCCTCATTTCTTCTTTCAGTTGGATAAACTGAGGAAGATCTAGAGTCTCTTTGAAAGCTCTAGGTTGACACTTGTACTTTGCCAAATATCCACTCGAGATCTCATGTTCTAAGTGGTCTTCCTGCTCCTCATTCCTTCCTAGAAAATAGGAAGCGAATGGTTCTTATTCTTCTTCCTGAAACCTTCTATAGGTCTCATTGCATCTTTCTTCTTTGATCTTCTTAACCTCCTTGGGTAGGTCCTCTCTAGATTTGAAAAGTAATGAGATTAATCTCATTCTCTTCATCATTCTAGACCTTTTCTTCATTTTCTTCTTACCTTCTGGATTGAATAATCACTAAGAGCCACATTTTGAGCCAATATGAAGGCTTTGATACCACTGTAATGTCCCAAAATAGGGAAAATCAACAATTTTAGGAATATCTTAGAATATTCCCAAAATCAGAAATTTCAACATCACATGCAAAGAAAACGCTATTTCTAGAAAATAATGAAATATATGGGATAAATGGGACTTGGATCCCTTATTTTATACAATATACAACTCGCATGTAGAATTTGAGCAGACAACAATCTCTCTAGCCAACATAAAAAGGTCTCCCCAACTCAATATGACTCAAATCAGCCCAAACCCCATGACTTAGCTCATACAGAAAATAATAAAGCATGTAAAACGTTATTTTAATATGGTTGTATGCAAAAATAAGTGAGAAATAATAGATCTGGATTTTACAATGATCCAATGGCTGAGAAAAATGGATATCCCTTCCTTTTTATACACAATAATAATAACCCGGCAAGGGTTTCAAGAAAGTACAATGTATAAAAGAGAAAATCTGCAAATCTAGATCTGGAAAACACAATTATACAATAGATATATATAAAAATAGCTGAAATTTACAAAGAACAGAAGAAGAATGATATACAAAGCCTTCTGGGAGAAGGATTGGCCCTTCCTCCAAGAAGCAAGCTCCGGATCAAGGGTCTTGACCCTGCTACCGCAACACTAGGAAAAATGACGCAGTTCCTGTAGGGGAATGCACAGTAGATGATGGAGACTACTTTGGCCACATGAAAATATGTCCAATATTTTGAGAATCCTCCTGTATAGATCTTGCAAAGAAAGGGAAGCTCCCTCCTCTGAAAGATAAGCTTAGAAGTTGGTGTTGTAAACCTTCCACTGCAACACCCTGCAACACAATGTTTCTTGCTACAGGAATAATGTTATAGTTGAAGGAATATGCTCGGCCTCAAGCCTGAATGTGAAAAAATAAAGTACAATTCTCCTCCAACAGGTTTCTCAAGGTAGGAGAAGGAATCCCTAAGAAGGAATGCCTTGTCTAAACAACACTACATACTTAACTCAATAACTAAAGAATGCTCAATAGGCTAAGCAGAACAAAATCAATAATCAACAAGATAATCGCGAATTTCTGCCATCTTCCTCCTTATAAGGTTTGTGAGCCTCCTCACCTTGGGTCCCATCCATTAGGGTTTCCAACATCACATGATCACTTTCCCTCCAAAACTGCGTTGTATCTCCATCAAGGCTACTCCTCCATACTACATTGTTGACTTAGTCAACTTGAATGAATTAACATGATTCTCTTCCTTTTCATACTTGGAAAGTGAAAAATCCGGCAACAAGAATGTCCCCTTTTCATAACAAGAGGGTTTTGATTCTAATACAAGATAAGTATGGGTCTCTTTCCCCCATTTATTCATCTACTAAGTGCAAAAATAAAAAATCAATATTCGTATTAGTTGCATGCTAATTTAGGAATATTACACCCAGAGAGACTCATGGGCATGTCTCCGATAGCGAGGTGAATCGCTCATGATTTCTATCCTCATGGCGATGAAGGAGAGGAGGAGGAGATTGTGCAGAACCTAGAGGGGATCACACGTGGAATCCCAGACTATGCACAATTCGACGATGTTCCCCATGCCTACCAGAGACATATCATATGGGTGCCAAGTCGCATTCACCACTTGATGAGGTGGCTTGTACAGGAAGTGACATACTATCATGAGCATCACGCCGATTAGACACCTAGGCTTTATATCTATATATTTGAGAGACATGGTGTCTTAGGATGTAAGAGAATAATAGATGTTTATTGAATTTATGATGCACATTGATGCAAACACATGATATATATATATATTTTACTACATGGATATTTTTCATATGATGATGATTTTACAAATTACGCAAATGTATATCTAATACAATTTTAGCCATTGTATTAGTTAATGCATTCATTTATCTTGGAATATGTTGATATGTGATAAAATAAAAATGTTTTTCCAACAAACTAATATGTAAATACAATCTCAGAATGTATGGGTTTCTGACTGAATAATCACCATTGAGTTGTAGAAAAATAAGCTGTGAATCTAGATTCACAAGAAATGCGCGTATGCCGAGATTGATTGCCTCGGTTAATAGTTCGAGGACAACACTATATTCAGTGACATTGTTTGTAGTTCATCCTAGACAAATACCTTGTAGTTATATCAATTCACCAGCAGGATCATAGATTACCTAGGCTGTTGAAGACAAATCTCTGGTAATATGGGAAGCATCGTCTGTGAAACCAACATAAGGGGTAGTAGACATCTACACAAATAAGAAAGACCCAAATAAGTAGTAAAATGCTCGCAAAGCACACCAAATCAAAACATGTACAAAAATGGAAAAAAACACCTATGTACACAAATCATGCATGAATTACTCACGCATAATATTTTCTGAGATGCAACCCATTTCTGGGTTGTTCTAGGGGATGAACTTCGTAATCAATAATCTCATAGGCCCCATTCTGCAATAAACATTTAACAATGTAAGGCCCATGCCACATGGGTTGAAATTTTCCTGCCCCTAGCTTATCATCAGCTTGGTCATCCAGGAGGACAATATCTCCTTCAATGAAAGAACAAGGGGAAATTGATTGGTCAAAATGAGATTTGACCCGCTTTTTCTGTGCTTTAATAAGCAGAGCAACAAAGCGACATGTTTCATCTAACCTTTCAATATAAATGAGACACTCTTCTTCTGCTGAATTGTTCGGTAGTAATTCAACGACCAACTTGAGCAAAGGGATTTCACATTCAATCGGAAGAGTAGCTTCCAGACCATAAACCAGCTAAAAAGGGGTGAATCCGATTGCACTCTTAACTGAGGTTAAATATGCCCAAAGAGCCGAAAATAACATGAGATTCCAATTGGATTTAAGGATCCCAATCATACGTTCAAGCATGGTAAGAAGAACTTTGTTCATGGCTTCAACCTGGCCATTAGCCTGAGGATAGTATGGCGTCAATTTGTCATGATGCAGACGCAACTTGGAAGTCAATTCTGCCACCATGTAATGCCGAAAATGGGAACCATGATTAGTAACGATGGCTTGAGGGACACCAAACCTAGCAATGATGTGATTGAATATGAATTGATCAACTTTCTTACCGTCAGTGGCAAGTGTAGGCATTGCTTCGGCCCATTTGGTGAAGTAGTCCACGACTACGATAATATAAGCATGCCCCCCGCCCGAGTGAGGGTTACATGTCATAAAATTGATTCCCCACTTCACAAAGGGACCAACGGTAATGATAGGATGAAGAGGTATGGGCGGCGCACGCATCTTGCATTGATAAATCTGGCAATCATAACATTTATGAACCGCGACAATGCAGTCTTTGAAGATAGAAGGCCAGAAATAACCAACACGAAGAATATTTTGTGTAGTAGCATAACCAGACATGTGACTACCAAATGCTCCACTGTGAAAGTCATTTAGGGCTTTCTCAACTTCCTCGAGAGTCAAACATTAACGGAGAATGGAATCCACTCAGACACAATCGAGCGTATCCCTGACTATACGATAAGGTTGCGATTGATGGCGTATGCATCAACGGGCATCCTTCGTCAAATCAGATTTGAAAGTAGAAGTCTGGAGATAAATGATGATATCACCGTACAATGAATTGAGGGTGTTAATAAAGAAAAGCGTATCGACTGGAATGTATTCCTCAAAATGAGACGGAGGAGAGTCGGAAGGAAGGGAACATATCACATCAGCAAAGACTAGTGTTTTCTTTGACTTGGCTACAGTAAATTCCAAATCGAACTCTTGGAGGATGAAAATCCACTTTGATTATTTCCCCCCAACAATTGACGAGACAATATATAGGTGATGGGGTTGCAATCAGAAATCACAATCACTGTACGCAAAAGAATATAATGATGAAAACGTTGAACTGCTTGAACCGCAGCTAATGCTAACTTCTTGACATGTGCATAGCGCATCTCAGGATCAAGAAGGTTACGAGACAAGTAATAGATAACATGCTCATCACCATCATCATCGTCTTGTACCAAAACCATGGAAATCCTACTGAAAGCGGTGACTAAATAAAGGGAAAAATCATGATGATAGTTAGGAGGACACAACAGAGGAGCATTGACAAGAAACGTCTTCAAGGTCTCAAAAGAGTTCTGAGTTATCTCATCTGAACAGAAAGGAATGCCCTACTTTAATAATCACGTATATCCTCTAGCCAGTTCTTCATATTTAGGTATAAAACAACGTAGAAAATTATCCTTACCTTGAAAACTCTATAACTAATGTAATGAGGAGGGAGAGGGGAGATTTATAATAGCCTCAAATTTGAGTGGATGGACGTGAATTCCGTATTTGGATATGATAAACCCCAAGAGTCTACTGGAATCAACATGGAAGACGCACTTGTGAAGATTAAGCTGAATGTTGTAACGTCAGCAACGAAGAAAAATTTGATGAAGATGGTCAGGATGGTCTAGATGCTTAGTTGAATGAGCGGGAAGATCATCAAGATAAGGTTGAACGATGTGACGAATATCATGAAAAGCATACGACATCACTCACTGAAATGTAGCCCCAACATTATTTAAGCTAAAAGAGGAGCTTCTTATATGTGAAAGTACCCCAAGGACAGATAAAGGCAGTCTTATGTTGATCAGATGAGAGGATGTTAATATGATTGTAACTAGAAAAACTGTCCATGAGGGAAAAAATATCACTCTCGGTACAATGATCAATGATTTGATCGATAAATGGATTAGGATAATTATCCTTAGGACAAGCACGATTAATATCACGATAATCAACGCAGACACGAATAGTTCCTTGTTTCTTATCTATAGGAACAATATTAGAGATCCATTCTATAAAAGGAATCAAATAAATAAAAGTAGCTCTAAGAAGTTTTTCAACTTCGCCTTTAATGGCAGCAAATTTCCTAGGGTGCACTTGACAAAGACACTGGTGAACAGGTTTCGAATTGGGATAAATAGGAATTTTATGCACCACTATACTAGGATCAATTTCGGGCATTTCTTTGTAGTACCATACAAAGACATCACAGAATTCATGGAAAAGGCTAGTATAAACTTGTATTTCATCAGAAGAACAAGTGACCCCAATATGGATGGTCTCGACGGTTCTTGGTTTAACAGAAATGTTAATAGGCATCCTCTATGTAATATTACTCTACCTACATTTTTTAAAGACATCATGTGTTAAAACAGGTAGTTGAAGTGGAGGAGAAGGAACCTGAGACGTAAAATGCTCAAGACAAGTAGATATGGCCTCAAGGCCAGGCATAAATGAGGAATGATGATGACCATCGTCCCACGACAGATCCTCAAGAGACATGGTTTCCACGATGGATTCATCGGAGGGAAATAATTCTTTCAAAGGATCAGGTGAATCTGAATCACCAAGCCAGGGGGATTGAGAATAAATGTGAAGAGACATGCTCAAAGGAACACAATCAGATGACGAAGGTTCTGAATCGGAAATGGGTTCACAATAATCAATCTCAATCAGACTCAAGGGCGTCGAATATCCGAAGTAATCAATCTGTTCAAGGGAAGAAATAATCCATGGGTCATCAGACAGAGAGATCATATGAATATGAACAGCATTTAGTGGAGGAAGAGGAAAAATACCCATGAGGACAGGATCTTTAAAGATACATGGCCCTACACTCTCGTAGGGAGTAGGAATCTGATCCACATATGGAACATTGTTCTTGGAAGAAGAGGTGAAGAAAGACAATTGATCAATAGTAACAATATTTCCTTCATGTGTAAATTTCAAAACACGAAAGAGAGTGGACTGAACACATAACATGGCATGATTCCAACTGTGACCGAGGAGAATATTATAATTAAGTTTAGCATCAATGACTTCAAACTTTACATTGCCTATCTTCCCTTTCAAAGTAATTGGTAAACTAGCGAGAACACCTAAAGGTTTTGATTCTCTTCCATCAAATGCTTCAAGGGAATTTGGTGATGAATTCAGGGCTGGAGAACAAATATCTTTCCAACATTAATATGAAATGACACAGCTTGATGCACCTTCATCCACAACTGCTCGATGGATATCGAGACCATTAATGGCAACTTGAATAATGAGTGCAATTTGATGCGGAAGTCATGGAAAAAAATCCTCTAAATCGAAAGCAAGAAGGCTAGTATTGACAGGATCAATCCCACCAATCATAGATAACAAAGCGCTTCACTGTGATGGACAACTCTGAATTACTTCTAACGTGGACATCATGGATGGCACTTGAGCCAAATCCTCAATAATATTGTAATGGTGAATGGCATGGGCGTTAGGATTATAAGAAGAATTTTAGAGTACACCTTTCGATGGTGGCCGCACAACAGATTTAGCATTGTGCCTTTCAATTTCAAGAGGGCTAGTAATAGGATGAGGAGGAGGACCATCAGTGATCTCCTTTCTCATAGCCTAATGTGAGCTAGTATAATATTTCGATCGAGTATCAATAGAAATGGCTACAGAACCATTCATCATGAACACCTGAGAGCCAAATGGGGTAGAGGACTGAGGTTTCTCTACCATCTAAGTCTGCTGAGATGGGAAAGGTTCTTTTAGAATGGTTGGAGTTCCCTAGGTGACTTTGAGCAAGCGTCTCACTTCGGATAGTCTAGGACAGTCCTTGATGAAGTGCTCATCGTCACAAATCAAACAAGTGTATTTCGGTTTGTGTTGAGAACCATTGTCAGCATGAAGTTTCTGAGAATCCTATTTCGGGGTATCGGATTTTGCCTTACATTTACCCTTATTTTTACCGTTAGAAGCATTATCCATAGGATTGGCCTGAAAAACATTAAATTATGCAGATTTACCAAAATTCGAAGTGGACCGAGAAGCAACATTATTGGGAGAAGCGGACTTCGGCTTCCCAGTGTTTGAAGATGAAGACTTCTGAGAATTTTGAGACACATAACTAATAATACCATCGATGGATGGAATCATTGGAGGTTTAGAAGTTCCAGGTTGACGAGCATCAAGAAAGATATCATATAATGTGCTAGATTGAGAGTAAACAAGATCAAGGTACTCGGTGTAATAAATGTCTTGTTCCTTGATTACACATGCACCCATAGCTATGTCTTTGGCAATCTGATTGACAAAGGAGGTGGTAAACCAATGAGTTAGAAGCTAATCAGGGATTTCAAATTTGATCATGGGACGATGACATTACCACTCATGAATATGATTCAAGATATGAGCAGCTCGGTCCTGCTTCAATGAAGTGAGGAGGTGCTTCTCGGTCTCATAACAGACTCGTAACTGAAAATGCGTGAGGAATACCATGGCTAAAGAATTGAAGTCTTGGAAGATGCCACGAGATAGATCAATGTACCACTTTGTAGCGGTACCAATAAGAGTTCTATGGAAAATACGGAGTCAAATAGAATCATCAACCCAAGAGTTAGAGAAACACCACAAATGTTAAGTCATAACATGTGCTTGGGAGTCTTCACTAGACTTGCCCTAAAATTTAGGACAATCACTAGGAATCTTGGTCGGAGCCAGAGGCCAATATGGGTTATGAAGAATGGGATTGTTTGTCAATTTTGACACATCAGGTAATTCCAATGTAGCAATAAATGGTAATTGAGTGTTTAAAGTCATCAGAGGTCTTCAATAAGTACCTGCATGTACATTCCACCCAGTCTGAGCGAGATTTTGTCCCCATACATTCTGTCCCGGAGGATTCGGATCATAGGAGTTAGAAGCAGGATAATTCGGTTGATACTGGGGTTGAGGATGAGGATACTAAGTTGGAGTAGACTACTGAGGACCCTGCTGAGCAGCGTGTGGATTCTACTATGAAATGTAAGCATGGCTTTGAGGTTGATGATATATAGGTTGATTTTGAGGATAGGAAACCTGGGGCACACTATATACCAGTTGATATGAAACCTGAGGGTAATAAGTGCCTTACAGTTGAACAGGTGGTCCTGGAAAAGTAGGTTGAGTAGGCTGCTAAGCGGGAAAAACTATTTGAGTATATACATGTAGAACTAGCTACTAAAAATATTGAACCGACTGAGGAGCAGGTTGAATCGGTTGCTGAGCTAGTTGAACCGAGTACTGAGGGCCACCGATTTGGCCTTGTGGAAAAGGTTGGCCCAATGGTTGCAATGGACTAGGTTGTCCCTAATAACCAGGTTGACCTGGAGAAGGATCGTAGGGTTGTCCTGGTTGCACAACATTTTGGCCATAATGAGCATGTGACTGCAGTTGTGGTGCAACAGGTTCTCCCTGTGGTGGGTAGATTTCCCCCCCAGCAGCATGAGATAGTCCTGGTTGATTCTAAGGTTGACTAAACAAACTAGAGGGTTGTATTTGCAAGCCATAGGGTTGCGTAAGTAGGGTAGATCCCAAATGAGTAACAGTCTGATAAGGATCATAAAAATCCTGATGAGGATCAATATAAGGCAAATATACCAGATTACCATACACATCATAATGGTGAAAATATACATATACAGGATTACCAACAGCATCATAGTAATGGAATCGAGGATTTCCAGGAGCTTGGAGTGGATGAGAACCCTGAGAGCTCTGCTGCTGAACAACTAACAGATACTCTTCAAAAGCAAGGCCAGCAGGAATCACAGGAGTAGTAGAAACTACAATAGAAGCAGGTGGGTCCTCAGCGGCACTAGATTGTGATCTACTAGGGTCGGGATTAACAAGCCATGTTGCATTGAGAAAAATAGACCTGCGAGTGTGAAAATATCCTAAAGACAGAGTAGTAACCACTGGTGTGGATGAAGCCACACTGACAATCGGTTGGACTAGAACAAACATAACAGTAATCGACGAACCATGTGTCGAAGGTGATAGTCCTAATTAAGGGAGGAAGTAACTCTGAGGAGGAATTAATGTACTGGATTGCGCTATAGAGGAAACACCAGACATAATCTGACTCAAGGACCTATATCCAAGCAGAAGTGACATTGATGGTGGAGAATATTGAGTAGAAACATGAGGGACATCTTCGAGGAAAAGTTGATATTCTCCTGTAGAAACAAGAATTCCTTCACTATCAACGGGACTAGATGAATCCATGGTTGTCTCTGCTATAAGGTCTTTGAAAAGTCTACAGGGACTAGGAGGCACAATAGCAGCAAAAAATGGTGAGCCCGACGTAAGAGGAGAAAAATCTCCTTCTTCCCAAAAGCTAGACCAAGCACCAAAAATGGGCCAATTGAATTCAACTGGCTCTTTAGGAGGAGATCGAGTAGCAAGAGGTAGGACAGATGGGAGAATAGGCTGCAAAAACTCAACATACCTAGTGGATTGAGGGGTTTCAAAAGAAACGTCCAGAAAATAACTACCACTAAGAGGCAGTGAGGATGACGAAACTGGTGGTTCTATCACCGTGACTGTATATCAAAGCATAAAGGAAAATATAAAACCAATCGAAGATTCCAAGATCAAAACCAAGGAAAAACAATAGGAGAAGTAATAAAACTTTAATTTGCGTGTGATCGTAGGTGATTAATTTTATACATTGAGACCAGATTTTGTTGTTTAAGAGTCAAGAAACAAGCAAAAGATGACTCTAGTCACTTTCAATTTTAAACGAGCGTGAAATGACAAGTGCTTGATGATCTCTTCTCTTTTTAAAGAGTCATGAAAATATCAAAATGACTACTCTGGAATGCTAAGCAAGAGGGTATACCAGGTTTCTGTGAACTGCCATATACACCTTGGTGATCAAATGAAAAAGAAATGACCAAGGACTTGATGTCCATGCAGGTAATCTCCCCGAATGTTGTGTTTGGTGTATCACGGTTATAAGGTAGCAGACTCAGCTTCCTATGGATAAAAGGATTGCAACCTAGAGGGGTCTCTCTTTATATACTTGACGGTACGAGGAGCACAAGTTTGTACTAACGCTGTCTAAAGCCAGATGGTGAACGACAACTACTAGGTTTTAAGATGCCAGAACACGTCTCTAACCTAGACCACTAGAAATGTTTCGTTAGGTTTCAATGCTTCCTTAGGTTAATTAAATGAATTTTAAGGTTGATCTTGGATTATGTTTTAGTTTTAAGGCCTTATCGAATTTGGATCTCAAAATTCCTAAATGCAAGCTATATGCAAATGAACATTATTTCCAATTCAATTAATGCTAGTTACAAAAAGGATAGAGATCTTTCAAACAAGAAAACAATGAAAGTATGCGAAGAAATCCCCTAATACATCTAACAGAATCAAATTAAAATGAAACTCTTTCCTAGATAATATGCTAGTTATGCAAAAGAGTATTTCATTTTCAATTCAAAGAAAGAATGCAAAATATGTTTTTTTATTTTCAATGAAAATAAGTACACGATGCACTAATCATATGAAACATGAAAACAAACACTAGCTTGAGTGTTGTGTAAGAATTGAAATTGAATGACTCAATAAAATGCCAAAGAAACACAAGAAAGCATTTCAAACTAATTCCGCAATCTTCCAAACCAAGAGAAAGTTCTCAAAACGACCCAAAACAAGCAATATAATCTATTCTTGGAGCAAAAAGAAGAAGAATCAATTGAGAAATGAAATGACTCTGCAACCAAAGCAATCACTCAAAAGGATCAAGAAAACTAAGTGCAATTGATCCAAGAATGAGACTAGCAACAATCTAAGTGACTTGGTTCCCAAACAAAAGGCTCAGTGCACCAAACCCTTAGAAACCCTAAGGCCTAAATTTACACCGATAATAAGATGGTAAAACGACTAAGAAAAGCAAGTCGAAAGCAGTCAAAACAATCCCAAAGGCATAATTACAAATAAAAAATAGCCTAGAAGAAAGCACAATTGACCAAAATACTCATTAAGGAGGTCAAACCAAATCCTACAGGAGTCAGCGTGACTGTAAGGATGTAATACGTGCCATACAGGGGTTGGCGCAACTGCAACAAGAGAAACCTACGCAAATCGATGTGACTATTTAGATGGGAGAAATGGGAAAAACCAAAACTCAATGAGCAAAGTTCAATCTTGACACTCTGGAGATGAAAAGAGGATGTAAACTAAGCAAAAAAACCAGAAAAGGTAGATAAGAAAATAAATGATATAAATTGACCCAACAAGATGAAACGACACACTCACATTGATCCCTAGTGGAGTTGCCAATTTGTTAAGCAGGTAAATCCTCTCTGTAGATAGAGACAAACCCTCTAGCCCTAGAGTGGGTCTATAAACAAAGAGACATGCTAGATTGTTGATTCCGAATTATTGAATCAAAAGAGGACAGAGTAGATCGACCTACCTAGAGTCCAACGATGTCATCGTTGTTATAGCAGTAGTGGCCTCTCACTCTTGCCTTGGCAAGTCACAATCCTTCCGCAGTTATGTTTGGATACCTATACATAGAACAACAAACAAAAACAACATAATACATAATGGTTTCACTCATAACTACTAGCTATTCAAAGAGGGCTAAGCATATTTTATTAAACATCTGACATAATACAAAATGGGAACCAAACAATAATCATGCATATGTATTAATAGAAGGAAGATTTACAACCAATGCTTTGACATCGTAGTCTCCTCTAGCAGGGTTCAGTCAGAGTGCGTCTTAGATGCTCGTCAAGGAATTTGGATGGGATGAAGGCATGGATTCAAGCTCTCTCAAAAGACATGGACTCATGCTCTCTCAATGTAATTCCTTCTTATTTTATCTCTCCAGTAGCTTTTCTGTGGTATGTTCAATTCTCCAAGTTTAGCTAGCTTAAGCTAAGAGAGATAGCTTCTTTTTATAGAGGAAAAGGAGGAGATTAGGATCCCTACAAAGGTGGGAGGGAGGCTTATGATTTAGGAGGTTCTCATGGGAGGTGGAAACCATAAACTAAAGGAGGGAGTTTGTGGTTATTTATTCCAACCACTCCCAATGACTCATCCTCGAAGTTGTTGAAGTGGAATCTTAGCCTCTATTTTTTTTAAAAAATTCCATAAATAGCTTGGCGCGGGTGGAAAACTAGGACAGAGCGCCAGCTGGCGCGGGGCCCAGTGTTAATCTTCCTCTTTGGTGTGAGGGCATAACTGACTACCCGTGCCTAGGAAAAAACAAGGGTTTTCGAATCTCTTCCCAGGGAATTGTCAACAGAAGGAATATTAATCTCATGTAAAGGGATACAATGATGGCCTTTGCAAGCCATGACATTGCTTATTGATCACGAAAATTACCCTCCAATGGGCGAGGTGGGGATTGCAGGGATAGTGAAAATTTTTTGTGTAACAGGGCTGCTTGAATGTATACAAGGCACCCAGGCAGTCACAACTTCGAAAATTTGGTATGACCACCCTCAAATGAAACAACCTGACCTGAACGCATTTCATTAGGTGCCCTCACACGATGCCACAAAACTCACCAGATCGAATGAATGCACAAATGAGAAAACGAAAAATGGGCTACACGAACGTACACAAGGAACTCGGGCGGTCACAACCTAGAAAATTTGATACGGTCACCCTCAAACTAAATGACCCGACCCGAATGTGTTTCATAGGGAGCCCTCACATGACGTGATAGGACGTGCCCGCCCGAAAGAAGGCACAAGGGAGAAAATGGTAAATGGGTCGCACGAACGTGCATAAGGCACCCAGGCAGTCACAAACTAGAAAATTTGATATAGCCTCCCTCAAACAAAAAGACCTGACCCAAACTCGTTTCATCGGGTGCCCTTACACGATGCAACACGATGCACCCAACCGAATAAGGCACCTGGGTAATCACAACTTAGAAAAATTGATACATCCACCTTCAAATGAAACAATGCGATCTGAACGTGTTTCATCAAGCGCCCTCACATGGTGCAACACGACATGCTTGACAGAAAGAAGGCACAAGGAAGCAAATGGAAGAGGGGTCACATGAATGTGCAGAAGGAACATGGGCGGTCACAACTTAGAAAATTTGATATGGCCACCCTCAAACAAAATGACCCGACCCAAACGTGCCCTCACACAGTGTGACACGACGTGCCCGACCGAAAAAAGGCACACGGGAGAAAACAAAAAACGTGTCGCATGAACATGCACAAGGAAACCAAGGGGTCACAACTTAGCAAATTTAATATGGCTACCCTCAAATTAAATGACCCAACCCGAATGCATTTCATCTGGTGCCCACACATGGCACAACACGGCGTGCCTAAAAAAGCAAAGGCACAAGGGAGAAAATGGAAAACGGGCCGTACAAACTTGCACAAGGCACCTGGGAAATCACAACTTAGAAAATTTGATACGACCTCCCTCAAACGGAAACACCCAATTCGAACGTCTTTCATCAGGCACCCTCACATGGCATGACACGATGCACCCGACCAAACAAGGCACTTGGGCGGCCACAACTTAGAAAATATGATATGGCCACCCTCAAATGAAACAACTCAACTTGAACACATTTCATCAGGCACCCTCGAATGAAATGACCCAACCTAAACACATTTCATTGGGTGCCCTCACACAATGCGACACGATGCACCCGACCAAATGAAGGCACAAGGGAGCGCCCGAAAAACCCGTCAAACAAACGTGCACAAGGCACCCAGGATAAAATGACAAACAGGTCACATGAATGTGAACAAGGAACTTAGGCAGTCACAACATAGCATATTTGATACATCTGCCCTCAAATAAAAAGACCTGAACTGAATGCATTCCATCAGGCACCCTCGCACAGTTCGACACGACATGCCCGAATGAACGAAGGCACAAGGCAGAAAATGGAAAATGGGCCACACGAATGTGCACAAGGCACCTGGGCGGTCACAACCTATCAAATTTGATACGACTGCCCTAAAAAAAAACGAGCCAACCTAATGCATTTCATCTGGCCTTGTCAAATGGCATGACACATGGCACCCAACCAAATGAAGGCACACAGGAGCAAATGAATGCCCTTAAAAGAAATGACCCGACTTGAAGGCGTTTCATCGGGCGCCCTCAAATGAAACGACCCGACCCGAAGGTGTTTCATCAGTCGCCCTCACATGATGCGATGGGACACGACAGGCCTAACCAAATGAAGGCACAAGGGAGGAAATTCAAAATAGGCCGCACGAATGTGCACAAGGTACCCAAGTGGTCATAACTTAGAAAATTCAATACAACCTCCCTCAAACGAAACGACCCAACCCAAATGCATTTCATCAGGTGCCCTCACACGGCGCGACATGACGTGCTCGACAGAACAAAGGAACAAGGAATAAAATGGAAAATGGGTTGTATGAATGTGCACAAGGCACCCCCACGTTCACAAATTAACAAATTTGATAGAGCCGCCCTAAAAAAAAACCGAACAGAAGGTGTTTCATTGGGCGCCCTCACTTCGTGCGACACGATGCTCCCGACTGAACTAAGGCACAAGGGAGAAAATGACAAACGGGCCGCATGAACATGCAAAAGGCACCCAGGAAGTCACAACTTAGCAAATTTGACTAGGGCACCCTCATACAAAATGACCCGACCCAAACACGTTTCATCGAGCATCATAACATGACATGACATGGCATGCCTGACTAAACAAAGACACAAGGGAGAAAATGGAAAATGGGCCACACGAATGTGCATAAGGCACCCAGGTGGTCAAAACTTAGCAAATTTGATACGATCACCCTCAAACCAAATGACCCAAGCCAAACACGTTTCATTGGGTGCCCTCACATGGCACAACAAGATGTGCTCGACTGAATGAGGGCACAAGGGATAAAATGGCAAACAGGCCGCATGAATGAGCACAAGGCACCTAGGTAGTCACACCTTAGAAAATTTGATATGGCCACCCTCAAACGAAATGACCTAACTCGAACTCATGTCATTGGGTACCCTCACATGGCGAGACATGGCCCACCCGACCGAACTAAGGCACAACAGAGCAAATGGAAAATGGGTCGCACGAACGAGCACAAGGCTCCCAGGTAGTCACAACTTAGAAAATTTGATATGGCTGCCCTCAAATGAAACGATCCGACCTGAACGTGTTTCATCAGGCGCCCTCACACGGTGTGACACAGTGCGCCTGACCAGATGAAGGCACAATGGAGCAAATGGAAAATAGGCCACAGAAACATCCCCAAGGCACCGAGGTAGTGACAATGTATAAAATTTGATATGGCCACCCTCAAATGAAATGACTCCAGCAGAACACGTTTCATTGGGCACCCTCACAGGGCGCGACATGGCGCGCTGGACTGAACAAAGGCACAAGGGAGAAAATGGAAAATAGGCTGCACGAACATGCACAAGGCACCCAGGTGGTCACAACTTAGAAAATTTTGATACAACCACCCTTAAATGAAATGACATGACCTGAACGCATTTCATTGGGTGCCCTCACATGGCACGACATAGCCCACCCGACCAAACGAAGGGACAAGGGAGAAAATGGAAAACGGGTGGCACGAAGGAGCAGAAGGCACTCGGGCAGTCACAAATTAGCAAATTTAAAATGGCTTCCATCAAAAGAAATGACCCGACCCAAACATGTTTCATCGGGCGCTCTCACACAACGCGACACAGCCTGCCCAACCAAATGAAAGGACAAGGGAGAAAACAACAAACGAGCCGCATGAATGAGCACAAAGCACCTGAGTGGTCACAACTTAGCAAATTTGATACACCCTCTCTAAAACAAAATGACCCGATGTAAATGAATTTCACTATGCACCTTCAAAATAAATGACCCAACCTGAACTCATTTCATTGGGCACCCTCACATTGCACGACACGACGCACCCGATTGAACGAAGGCACAAGGGAGAAAATGACAAATGGGTCAAACCAATGTGCAAAAGGCACCCAATACGTCACAACTTAGTAAATTTTATACAAACACCCTCAAATGAAATGACAATTCTACCTCATGATGATGTTCTAACATATTTATATCAACAGCATAAGGTGGCTCTGTTTTGTGTGTTTGTTCTTCAGCAGAGCAATCCTCTTCATGACTTGAATCTGATTTTGGAATTTCAAACTCATTTTTGGATTGCAAGAAGTCTTCAATATGTTTTTCACCTTCAAAAACTTGCCAATAATCCATGTTAGTAGGGACTGTCGGTCTGGTTCTGACCTTTACTGTGTATTTTCCATTGGCATGAGGAAGTTGGCAAGTGCTCATAGCAAAGTCTAGTTCATTTGCAAGGCTATTTTGAGTTCGTGGGACAGAGGTAAGTTCATATTTTTCAAATGTTTTTAGGAGGTATAAGGTAGCATTTCTATATTCTCTTAGCGTAGGATGTTTTGTTGAATATTCTCCTTTAATTTGCCTAATAATCATCTCAGAATTTCCTTGAACGGAAATCCTCTTAGCTTCTATATTTTTCAGCAATTGTAACCCTAGGAGAAGAGCTTCATACTATGAAATATTGTTTGTACATTGAAAATCCAACTTGTAAGAGTGACCTTCATTACTGTTGTGTATCCAAACACTTGCTCCTAAACCAGATTTGTCACAAGATCCATTAAAGCTCGTGTTCCAAAGAGTTTCAAGTTCATATTTTTCATTGTGTTGTTGTTCATGGCTACTAGGGTTTTGGTTGTTATGCTTTTCATTTTGTGTTTGGTTTGACTATTCTGACAAGTCTTGCTCTTCCTCTTTCTCATCTACTTGTTCATTAATTTCATATTCATTGTACAAAATAAATGAATGAAGGTTTGAATGGATAGAATAGAGAGGGGTGTCGTTTGGCTTATCTTGGCTGCTCACCATGTATTTCATGTGGGATTCTTTGTATAGTCTTCTTGTTTGGTTACATATTGGAATGGTGGCATATGTCATGTCCATTTGGAGGGTTCCTTGGAGTTTGGCTCCCCATGACCTTGATAAAAGCATGCCATATTTTGGGGGAATGTCAGCCACTACAATATCCATTACAAGGCTCTTGGCTAGTATTTGTGCCAGGTTAACACATAGATATTTGATTAGGCCCAGACATTTAACTCTACTTGAATCAAAAGAGTACAAGTCTTTGTATGGTCTCGTTATTTCGAGGCCTAATATTTCCATCACTACCTTTTGCATGAGGTTATGTGAAGCACCAGAGTCTAGCATGGCATTGTGTAGGATTTTGTCCTGGATGTTCAAACTCACATAAAATTTAGGCACAACTCCCTCTTAAAACTTTCCCTCTACCTATGGTCCAAACAACAATTCTAGCTTGTCATCAGTCAGATTTAGAGTATCGATGTCAAAACTTGAGATCTATATAAATCTTGAGTCACTAATTCAGTAAGTGGTATGGATATTTTTATCTTGTCAGTTTCAGTCTCAATATTGCATGGTGTCTATGTTCTTGGAAGAGTTAGAATAGTTTTATTATACATGGTTTTTTCAGCAACTTTAGCTTGCTAATTTTTATTTGGAATCTCAGTTAAAGCAGTTTTTTCAGGGCCACTAGTTGATGTACTAGGGTGACTTTGGTCACCATCATGTTGGTTGATTTTGTTTTTTCTTTGATCATAATTATTATCCATGGTGTTTTTATTTTCTGTTGTCTTTTTAGGAGTGTTTTCAGGGGTCTTCTTAGCAGAAATTTCTAGTTTGTTCCTCTTGGGAATGTCTTGGCTTTTCGTACTTCTTAGTTCATATTGCCTATGAACCTCCATGAGAGCATTTTCAAACCCTTGTTTGTATTCTTATGAATCCTAATATGTTATTTCAGCTTGGTTTGAGGAAAACAGGCCGTGTTCTTCTGCTGTGAGGAAAACAACGTCCTCACTATTAGAGCCTATTAGATTCACAAGGTTTTCTTTCGGCTCCTCAGTCTCTGTTTCCTCTTCATATATATATTTTTCTTGGACAGGAGGTTTGATTTGTTGGTCATTTTCTCTTTGTCTTATTTGAGGAGGATCTCTTCTAAATTTTTGGTTTCTATTTTTGTTTTTAGGATTTGTTCGGTTTTCCCTAGGGGGTGCTCTTTCATTTAAGTTAACTATCTCCATCGTCATTTCCATTGTCCTAACTAGGCTATCAATTTTAGCATCAGATGTGGAGGCGATAGGTTCCTCTTTGTAAGTAACCCTCTTCTCTATTCTCATTCTAGCCCTTTTAGCAATCAGAATGGATTCTACACTCATTGCTCCCCTTTGTATGTCTTCTAGGGTAAGGGGATCTCTTTCTCCTAATTGGTAATCCATTTTTGGATCAAATCCATCTGGAAATTTTACTAGGGCTATGCCTTGTGGGGGTTCCATGTGGGGAGGGAGTTCATTGTATACACTCTTGAACCTAGTGCAATATTCTTGAACACTCTCCCAAAAATTTATTTTAATTTTTCCATACTCTGATAAGATTTGAAGAAGATTTTTCTTAGTCTCCCACTTGTTTATGAATTCTTGATAAAGGTAAGGGAGATCATGAATTCTATTAGGAGTTAAGTTATTGAACGATTTCTTTACTTCTCCCCCTAAAATTTGGGCAAACATTCTCATTTGTATGGTCTCATCTTCTATTTATTGGTAGTCAAAATCATCATTCATCTTGTCTACATGTTTTTGGGCAGTTGTAGAATCAGTTACATTCAAGTGAGGGATTCTAAATTGATAGTCATGTGGCATAGGAAGTAAATTTTGTGGTAGTACTAGAGGGGCATACCATGCTGCCATGATGGGAGGTAATGGAACCCAAGGAGAATTTATAATAGTAGGGTTTATGAGTGGGGGTGGAGGATGAAATGCAGTGATTTGCATAGTGGATGTATGAGTGGGGGTAGCAGATGTACTTGGACCAGTTAGTTGATATTGAGCATATTTGGAGTGAAACGAGTCAAAGTGTTGGAGAAGATGAAAATCATGAGTAGTGGAAGGAGAGGCTTCTCTACTAGGACTCTATTGTAAGCTCGTAGGCTCAAGGTTTGTCTGGTCTATCCAACTTTGAGACTTAGTTCTGAATAGGTTTCTTCTATGGTGTAAGCCAAATTGGATATCTTGCAAGGATGTAAGGTTTTAAGGAAAGTAACTTTCTTTGTGAATTGGTCTGACAATAGTTTAATCTTCAGTCCTAGAAGTTTTTCTTAAGATTCTTTCTGGGTCATCAACTATAGCAGGAGGGTTTGGGTCAGGGTGAGATATAGTGTTGATTCTTTGTGAAGCCAGATTTTAGACCCACAACATCGATAGGATGAAATTGTGTAAGGGTTTTGAAAAATAGACCTATCTGAAATATTACCGAATTCACATAGTATGTGGCTGGGTTTTATACTATTAGGATTGATTAATACATCCCCAGGGGATTTTGTGAGAACCAGTGGAGTCATCAGGCCTACTAAAGACTAGTGGAGTCATTAGGTGGATGATGCTAATTGTTTTGAGGATTTTTTTGTTGTACACCATCAACAACTAGATGCCAATCTTGAGATATTCTTGGGTTTTTTGAGTTCTTTATATAATACTAATATTTTTAATGAGTGCTCCCCAGTGGGGTTGCCATTATGTTAGCTACCTTTAATTTGTCAGATTGGCAACACCAAATAGACAAGGGTAACATCAAACCAACTTTGGAGTCCTAGGACCTAGCCTTCATGGACTCAGAGTGGGCTCTCTCTATATTTGTATAAAAGATATACCTTGATTGATTTAGGATGACAATTTTAGGCTAGTTAAAATGATAGGGTTGTTTGGTTTGCTTGTTAAGTAGAACAGATAGAGTAATAAAAATTCAAACCATTGGGCTATGGGGTCTATGAAAGGCTTGAAAATTACAAAAATAAATCAAGGGTGTTTCATAGGGAAAGTTAACAAATCCAAATGGATATTAATAACTTATGTGGGTGTGAAATGAACATTAAGTTGTGAGTTCAGTAAGTTTAAAGGGAAATTAAGAATCCTTTAACATATACTAGAATAATAAGAGCCTTTAAGATCACTATGCTTAAGAAATAATCAAAGGACAGGGTGCATCATAAATTTATTTGGTCAGACTTCACCAAGTAAACTTTAAAAGAACAATCCACCAAACCCTATAGAGCAGGGAACTCCTAAATTATCTAGCTTTACCTTCAGACCAAGAAAACATTTAAGATAACATGTAAGTGATGATTAAAGAGCAGGGAACTCCTAAATTCCTCAATTAGACTATAAAAAGACCTTAAAAGTGACTTTTCAAGATGGACCAAAGGACAGGGCAAACCATAAACTTCTTTATCCAAACCCTAATAACTAAACTTCAAAGAAAGGCCTTAAAAAAAAATGTTCCAAGCTACACCAAAGGACATGGCATACCATAAAATTCTTTGGTTTGACTCTTATTAAATCATTTTCAAGACAAAAAACTAGGTGAAATCATAAATCAATGAAGAATTCTCCAATCATACCTAGTAGAGGAAAACATTTGAGCAACAGAAAGTAGGCAGACTTAAGGTGCCTCTAACAACATATCTTAACCTAAATTTTATGTTCTATTGCAAGAGAAAAGATGAAAAATATGGAAAATAAGGAAAAAAATATAAGATCTGAACAACATCACCATTTAAGAAAGTTCATGAATCCTGTGAATATGCTTGCTCCATTGATATTCAGTCCTAAATACTTATAAAGCTCCAAAGCCAAACTTCTTTCACAACTCAAAGTCCATGAGGCATTCAGCTCAACAATCAAACCAACAAAGCTATGAAGCATACATGCAATATTTATCTGCAAAATGAGGAGGTGAACCCTAGCTAGGGTTGTAAATGTTATTTATTACATATTTAATGCATTTTGACTTTTGAGACCATGCAAGGCCCAAGGAAAAATATCTAAAACTCATTCATTGCAATAATAACTTCTAACATAACAACTGAGCTAATTTTGGAAAAGTTTGATTTTAAGAATCCAAAATATCTTTTACAATAACTCATGGTAAGGGTGCAGCTCAAAGGTATAGGGGTGCAGCGCCAGTGCAAACGCGTTGCGCCAAGACTGAGAAAATGGCCTATTTTGCAGCTAAATTTTGGAGGCCTTCCCGGTGTCCAAATGAGCTCCATGATAGCTCATTGGAAAGATATCTGAGTCTATTTTCAAAATAATCTTATACTTTATATAATGGTGGAAAATTTCCTTATAAAAATCCACTTCTCCCAAGACTTCTAAACGCTCTGCGCCAGCGCCAAAAAGAAGGCAGAAATGTGATTTTTGGTAGTTTTTGGCCTTTTTGAGGGACCAGTTTTGCTCCAAATCCTCTAAAAATTTCTGAGGTTACTGTACTTTCCATTATGAACATGAATTTTTAGACCATTTTGAATTTTAGTGCCCCAAAAAAGATCTCAATGCATGTGGTGCTACGTGTGTGGCCCAATTTCTGCAAGTGAAATTGTCAAAAATTTAAAATGTGCAAAAAGTTGCCAAAATTGGAATTTTGTTTGCTGCTTAAGATTAGAGGCTTGGAGGGAGAAATTAGCAAGGATATTGAACTTCTCTTTCTCCTTTACCTCGGTAAAAGCTCAAATCTTTGCATGGGCTCCTTTGATCTTGGCCTTGCAATCCTGCTTCTCATGGCATAATGTCATGCCATCTTCTGCTGCATGTCACTGTCTCTCTTGGCCTTCTCTAGTTAACCCTATAGGTGAAAATTGGCTCTCTCTAGCTAGGAATCTCTATCCTTGATAATTTCTATGGCAAGCTGCTCACTTGGAGTGAGCTGCTCTGCCAATTCTGCCTCTTTTTACCTTTCCCAGGCTAAAGCCCTCTTCAGCCCAATGGTGTTTGGCCTCTGTCTAGGAAGCTGATCTTCCTCATCCACACTGTCAACAAAACTACCCAAGGTATCATCTAGCAAAGCCTTGGCCTTTCCGACCTCTTTCTGAGCTCTGATTTCCCTGACCTCACTGATGGGTTGATTTGCATTCAACTGTTGATTCTCTAGCTCAAAAACGTTAACACATTATTTTCCCTAAAAATATTAGCTTGAGGCTCACTAATATTGGCATCCTTGCTCTTGATCAACATACTGGTGATTCTCTCCTCATCCTCATCATCAAGGTCAATCAGCTGAAACTCATATTCATTTTCATGTTTATCCTCCTCTTCAACAATGACATGATTTGTAACCTTTTCCTTTCCCTTATCAACATGTTTTGATAATGAAGAAGGCATGGCCCATTTCACCTCAAGAGAAGCAAACAAATTCCTATGGCCTCTCTTATAGGTCAAAGGAAATGACTCAATATAATTAATTTTAGTGCTGCTTGTCTCAATGTTTCTTTCCCTGCTTGATGCTATGGTATCATGATGTGATGGTCAAGGGTGGTGGAAAGGTGATGAGGAAGGATCATCATGAGGTGACTGGATGTGATTTTATGGGGATGTATGAATAGAGGTATGTGATGGATAATTGGATATGGGAAGATGAGAGGATGAAGGAATATCTTGCTGATGATGGCTAGGTGGAGTAGCGAAAATGTGATGTCCATTTTTCAGAAATATCACAAGTCTGTGCTAGAGATGAACTGCAGGGGCATTTACCGGATATGTCACCTTATAAAGAAAGGTGAGATCCAAAGGCTTTATAGCCCTTTCCAGACTCTGTCTCCAGATATGTGAAATTACCTAGTAGGAATGGCTATCAATCCAAGCCTAGAAAATGTATTTTCCAAAAGTGGAGGCAGCAGGATTTGATCCCAAGTCTGGGATCCTCTAAATATATCTATCAAGAGCTGAAATCCTGATGTGGACTCAAAAAAAATCCTTCCAGGAGCTTGAGACAAGCCTCCTTCACCTGTTATCTTCAGAAAAGGGCCCAATGAAGAGGGCTGCAACAATACTTTGCTCAATCAAAGGAAATGACGACGTTATTTCTAATGAGCCATGTAACATGAAGATGAAATCAATGTATAAATATATGTGCAGCAGAAATGTAGACAAAAATCTTGAGGAATCTCTTACTTAAAGCAAGCCAAAGAATCTCAAGGAGACAATGTACATAAGAATAGAGAAAACACTGCTGACATACTCTATTCCTACTAAGACTGCGCAGTCTATGGAAGGTACTGTAGCATTATATACATAAACATGGATGATACAAAAATTTAAGCTCAAATAAGAAGGGGGAGCAAGGCTTCTACCCCTAAAAATACAATACAACAATCCTCTAAAAGGATTTGATGAAAACTAGACAAAATGGAATTTTACTCAAAATGCCGGAGTTGCTGGGAAGCTGCTGCAACTCAATATAAAATGGAAATGAAAGGAGCTTACTGAATGTGATGCCTTTACTGAAACAAATCCTTTATTCAATCTTCTATATGAAAGGATGATCCTTTCATTGAAGATCTCACCACCCACTGAAATGCTGCAACCCTCACTGCAAATGCTCACTATGAACTACGCAGTCAAGCAAGAGGGATGATTTTCTACTGATGGAAGTGATTGGCATGATGCCAAGGATGATGGAATGAAGATCAGAAAACACCCTCACTGATCTCCCAAAGGAATGGAGACTCCCTCCTCTGAAATACAATGTCGAAAGTGTGTTGAGAAACCCTCCCCTACAACACCAAGAAACACAACTCAACCACCAATGGAGACTGCTCTGGAGATGAATGGAATGATTTGGCCTCAAGCCTGAATATGGGGAAAATGAATATCAAGCTCTTTGAGGAGCTACTCAATGGAAGAGATGGATTCCCGCTCGGGAACACCCAGTGCTAGCAACACTACATCTTAGCTAAACAGCTAGAGAATGCTCTTGTATGAGAAGACAAGAAAAATGATAATCTAAAGCATGAATGAGAATGAATACTTCGTTCTTCTTTTAAACAAGTGAAAGGTGCTTTTCCATGGGCCCCACACCTTGGGTTTTCCTCTCTAGAATGATCTCCTCTTCATGCAAACTGTGTTGGCCCACCAAGGGAATCTTATCTTATTTATCTACGAAGTCACTTGGATTCTTCTAGAATTATCAACCTGTAAATTATCTCTTTTCACACATGGGATGTTAAATCCAGCTCTTTATTGACCCCTTTTCATATTACAAGGGTTCCTTATTCATATTTTTATTATCAATGGGTTTTCCTACCCATTTATTCTTCTCCTAAAGAAAAAACAAAAGTTTTTAATGTCCCACAAAATTTTGGGACATTATAGTCCTCCCCTCCCAAATGTTTCTTGCCCTCAAGAGAATTTTAAGGATAGAACTATAGGATGTCCTCCTCCTCCAACTGTAGAAACTTCTTATGATAAACACCCCATGAATGATTAGATTCTGTATCAACATAGAGTCTCCATACTTCTCCTCTCAAGTAATGTAAACTATCTAATGTGGCTATCATCATGAACATGGAGTGTACTCAAGAAGGCAATAAGGTGTTTTCTAGAGGTCTCCTCGAGGCATGGTGTCAAAATGAATTGGGAAAAAAATTCCCTTCATGTGAATCCTCCATCCCCAAACAATCATCCACAATAATCTAGTCACCTCCAGATAAGGCAACTGCTGAACATCTTCTTCCACCTTGAGCTCCAAAAAAGAAGGTGGGCTAAAAATATGAAAGTAGTATGCATCATAGCCTACCACACGTTGTTCAGCTCTCCACTTATGAAAAGTGTAGAGTGAAGGTTGCTCTTGGGCTGCAGAAATGTTTCCCTCAAATGGGAAGATGAAGTTTGGATCTCCAAGGATCTTCCCTCCTTCATTGTGAATCAAGTTGGCGCAATGTCTTTCCTTTGTCATGGGAAGGAGATAAGAACCATCATATGACTCCCCATCACTCTCATGGCTCACTTAAAGAAGAAATAAGTGCTACACTATGGTGGCCACATCATCTCTCATGCTCCCCTTAGAGCATGCATTGCAAAAAGTATGGGGATCTTCTCCCCCAAAGGGCACATCCATCCTATATGCCCTTATTCCAATCATGCTACCAACAATAGTGTGGTCTATAGAAGCATAGAGAGCCAAAGTAGAATTCATGCTGGCTGCCATATATATCGAGTGAGTGAGACATTGATCTTTCTCATGCAACCAGCGCAGTTTGAGCATAAACTGCAATAGAGAATGATAAAAGATGTGGTTCTTCAACCTCCGGTTTGCTGCTACATTATACTCATATATTTTGAGAAAATGAGTGATGTATGATGCATGGTGAGCATGTCCTCCAAAATAAAAATCTCCCCCAGGTCCATCAAGGGAATTACCATCAACTATGCTCTTGGCCCCAAGTAGACCAAAGAGCCTTTGACAAAGAATGCTCCTCCTTGGAGCATCATCCTGCATATACATGGTTAAGGAATCAACATGTAAATAATATAAATGGAAAATATCCTTACCATGTTTTCTGCTCATGCAAAGGGAGCAACTCATAGATGAATCTCTCCTCTTCCTCCTAAGGAAAAGAAGTGACTCTGCCCACTCCTCAAAAAAGTGGTGTGCATATATTGCTCGCATGCCAACTGTACAAGTGGGAAGGCTTCTGTCCCTCCCTTTCTTTCCCTGCCACAGTGTAGGTACTGAAAGGAGAGTGGGTAAGAATTATAGTGAGGGAATGCCACCCTTTGCTTTAGTTTTACCCAAAACACCCAGCACTGCAACAAGCTGTCCCAAGGCCTCCACACTACTGAAATCAGTGATTGATGCCTCACTATTTGAAGCACCTCTCCTCCTCATATGAACCAGTGGCCTCCTTGGTGTGATGTCTCCACTCCATGAGACATTCTCATTTGACGATAGCTGTATACATGGATGAACAATCATGTCCATGCTTCCCCTATGCAACTCAATCACCTTCCTAGGTGTAATGACCTCCAAAAATCGATAGATATGGGCCCTCCTCATCACATGGTGTTGGGTCTCTCCTCTATCTTCTTCCTGAATCTTCATGGTTTTACACCTCACCTTCCATGGCACATGTGAATCATGAAGTGTGCCTTGATCTCCATGCATGAGATCTTGGGGACCTTCTTGCAAAGACACAAGAATCCCTCTACTTGGAGCCAAAGCTCCTTCTTCCTCTACATGAGGCACTAGATGATCTCTAGATTTGGAAGCACTATTTCCCTCTATCTCTGGAATAAATTTGGGCAACATCCCAATAATCTGATCCACCTTTGAAAAAGAGATCTCTTTGGTTTTTTGCTCAAAGGTGTGAGATGAAAGTTTAGCTTCCAACAAGGCTTGATGCAAGTTTTCATCCCCTCAAATGGTTTCTTGAGGTGGTTCTGCGTTTCTATGAAAGGGTTTTAGTCCCTTGGGTTAAATCCATCTCATGAGTTCCAAGAATGTTCTAATAAAATCCTTTCACCAATGACTTAGTGAAATTGACATAAGATGAGGCTTTAACATTCTCAAAATAAATGGATTCATGTTCCCACCATGCATGAGCCTTACCTCTCAAATGCAGCACTGCAACCTTGATGATTTCTTCTTCTGAAATGTGGTGCTGTTGTTGGAAGGTGTTTGGCTCCTCCACCCAATCTTTGGCTGAATATAAAGGTGAACCTGCAAAATTAGATAGATGAAATCTATCTTGCTACTCCTTCCTCTTCACCTTTCTCTTGAAAAAACTTAGAAAAAATGGGCTGATTTCCGAATCCATGAGTGCGAGACTCATGCTCCATCAAGAAATAACTAAGGGTTTCCTCCTTACTCACCTTTCCTCCTTCTCTTATCTCCCTCATAGGAATACTGGGCCTTTGACTGCATTTTCCATCATGGTCTGTGGTTGGATGCTTGCCCTCACCATGTGCCAATCTAGGGCTTCCTTCAGTTTGGAACCCTATTTGAGATTCTCCATCAATATCCCTCCTAACCTTTCTGAAATCTTCATGTGTGCCTTGCATAGATTTGGGAAGAAGACTTGTGAGTATTTTCTTCTCCTCTCTTCCAAGAGATGGATTTTCTCTCCTGCTCAACTCTTTATTTATTCCTAGATGAGAATAGGAAGTGCGGGGGTCTTCCTTTTATATTTTTTATTTCTCCTTGGGGATTTTATTCTTCTTCTCAAAAATGGATGACATCAATCTCATCCTCTTCATCTTCTGTTCTCTTTCTTGGGATTTGTAGGCCATAGGTTGAGCCAAGAAAGATGCTCTGATACCACTGTGATGTCCATTTTTTATAAATATCACAAGTTTGTGCCAGAGACAGACAACGGGGGAATTTACTGGATAAGTCACCTTCTAAATAAGGGTGATATCCAGAGGCTTTCTAGCCCTTTGCAGACTCTGTCTACAGATATATGAAATTCCCTAGTAGGAATGGCTATCAATCCAAGCCTGGAAAACGCATTTTCCAAAAGTGGAGGTAGTAGGATTTGATCCCTAGTCTAGGATCCTGTAAATATATCTGTCTGGAGCTGAAATCCTGAAGTGGACTCAAAACAAATCCTTCCAGGAGCTTGAGACAAGCCTCCTTCACCTGTTGTCTTCAGTAAAGGGCCCAATGAAGAGGGATTCAATAATGAGCCATGTAACATGAATATGAAATCAATCTATAAATATATGTGCAGTAGAAATGTATAAAAAAATCTCGAGGAATCTCTTACTTAAAGAAAGCCAAAGAATCTCAAGGAGACAATGTACATAAGAATAGAGAAAACACTGCTCACATACTCTATTCCTACTAATACTGCGCAGTCTATGGAAGGTAGTGCAACAGTAAATAAATAAACATGGATGGTACATCAATGTAAGCTCAGATAAGAAGGGGGAGCAAGGCTTCTACCCCTAAAAATACAATACAACAATCCTCTAAAAGGATTGGATGAAAACTAGACAAAATGGCATTTTACTCAAAATGTCGGAGTTGCTAGGCAGCTGATGCAACTCAATAGAAATTGGAAATGGAACGAGATTGATGAATGTGATGCCTTTGCTGAAAAAAATCCTTTATTCAATCTTCTAGATGAAAGGCTGATCCTTTCATTGAAGATCTCACCACCCACTGAAATGCTGCAACCCTCACTGCAAATGCTCACTATGAACTACGCAGTCAAGGAAGAGGGATGCTCTTCTGCTGATGGAAGTGATTGGCCTAATGCCAAGGATGATAGAATGAAGATCATAAAACTCCCTCACTGATCTCCCAAAGGAATGGAGACTCCCTCCTCTGAAATACAATGCTGGAAGTGTGTTGAGAAACCCTCGCTTGCAACACCCAGCAACACAAATCAACCACCAATGGAGACTGCGCTGGAGATGAATGGAATGCTTTGGCCTCAAGCTAGAATATGGGGAAAATGAAGAACAATATCTTCCAAGAGCTACTCAATGGAAGAGATGGGATTCTTTCTCAGGAACACCCAGTGCTAGCAGCACTACATCTCAGCTAAACAGCTAGAGAATGCTCTTGTATGAGAAGACAAAAAAAATGATAATCTAAAGCATGAATGCGAATGGTTGTTTCATTCTTCTTTTAAACAAGTGAAAGGTGCTTTGCCATGGGCCCCACACCTTAGGGTTTCCTCTCTAGAATGATCTCCTCCTCATAAAAATTGCGTTGGCCCACCAAGGGAATCTTATCTTCTCTATCTGTGTTGTCAATTGGCTTCTTCTAGAATTATCCACCTATAAATTGTCTCTTTTCACACATGGGGTGTGAAATCCAACTCTTTATTGACCCCTTATCACATTAAAAGGGTTACTTATTCATATTTTTATTATCAATGGGTTTTCCTACCCATTTATTCTTCTCCTAAAGCAAAAACAAAAGTTTTTAATGTCCCACAAAATTTTGGGACATTACAGAAAACCTCATTGGCAATGAAGGTATCCCACGGAATTTTTTTCTACTGTAGTTGATGCATGATGACCATCTTGATGAGTGAATGATGAAATAGGCTCTACATTTTCTGATTATAATCTTTCTTTTGCACAATGTAGGCCATTTTTTCAATTCTATGGGAAAGATAATATGGTATATGTAGCATCCTAACTCCAGTGAAATGCATAAGAAGACGGATATGGTATGAGTAGAGGCGGGAAAAGCTTCCCTCACAAGTGAAATAATTCATTATTATTATCATCATGGCTACATATCTATCAAGAAGATTAGGAAAACGGAAGATGGACTTGTGGTGATATTTATACCTAGGTTTGACGTATGGTTCAAAATAACTCATGTCCAGGTTTTCTTGTTTTAACCACTTCTCTCCCACACTAGGTATCCTTGTAGTAGCCACAATGGCATTAGTGGACATTTCAAATGTAACTCCAGCAAGAATTACCTTCTTTTCATGTAGATTAATGATGAATATTCTTGTTAACTCAGGGTGATTTTCGACTTGCTCCACCTTCTCACAAAACTCAAAGAATCCCACATGTTTAAAGCAAGAAATAGTAAGAGGAGACATCATGAGTTCCTTTGTATTGAGGGGTTCAAATCTGTTTATCTTCCCTCCCTTGTGATCATGGCTCCTTTGTATTTGTGCCTTAACACCACTGCCACTGTCTTCTTCGTCTGGCATTTTTAAACTTTGTTTTATAAAACCCTCGGGTACAAGTAAAATGAGATGAGGGGAATGGAATGAAATGGAAACTTGAACAAATGAAGGGAATGAGTGAAGGGGTCTAGGTGTAGTAAAATGAGTGAGGGTTAAACTAACTCAATGAAAACACTAAATCAATGAAATTTCTTTGTCTATAACTGATACTCTTTTTAGGAGAATGAAATAAGTATATAGACAATGAACTCTGATTTGAAGCTAGGGTTTGATTAGGGTTTCATTTCCATTGATTAAATGATGACCAAACTAGCTTCAAATCAAGGTTTATGCCATTTAGTTACCCCTCAAGAGTGCTTGGAGGACTTTGGAAAATATTTGAAAGTGATTTGAAGTGATTTGGGTTGTTGGAAGACTCAGAAACCCCTTTTGTCCAAGAACGCAGTGCCAGTAGCTGAAGGCGCAGCACCAACCCAAGCGTGCAACACCAGCCTCTGAGCACACAACGCCAAGGAAATGTTCATGTGGCCCTTTCTGGAAAGGGTGCAACACCATCTCCTAGGTGCACAGCGCTAGTGTAAATAACATTTAAAAAATCAGGCAAGAGTGCAGCGCCAACTCCCAACCACACAGTGCCAAGACAAACAAACAACACAAAGGAACTTAGCCTGATTTTTTTCAGAAAACTCACAAATTCTTCTCTTCTTGAAACTTCTAATGCTTTGCAAGGAAAAAATGGTGATTTTGAAATGTTAAATGGGATTTATAGGAAAATAGAATTTTTATTTAATTTGAAAAACCCACTTTCTAATGTTTGAAGTCCTTTTTCTTTTCTCACTAACATTCTTTGACACTTTTTCCTTGCAGGTTGCTGAAATCATGGAATTGGCTTTTATTTTTCTCATTGAGGCATGATAAGATCATTTTGAGAAATTTGGGATTTAATCACATAGTAGCATCTTCAAAATCTTCTGTAGTTTCCACCATAAAGTTCAACTCATATTTTCCACCTTCTCTGACCACCTTTTCGAAACCCTAATTGTCTATAGGTTTTTACAACAATCATTAGTGTTGTCTTCTAAGTTCTCTATAGCCCTTTCATGTTCATTCATTTCTGTCCAATTCACCTTACCTTGTTTCCATATTCCATCAATATTTTCTGATAGACTTTCTTCATGAATAGAATTTTTTGTTTCCTCCATGTTATTTTCCTGTAAGAAATCACTACTTTGGCACTTAAATGGACTAACAATTTTATAGCCCTTGTCATTTACAAGACTAGGTTTTTACCCTTTTTCTCTTGCTGTAAGTTGTTTTCATTTAGGAGTAGATAGTCTACATCATCAATACTTTCTGCTGATAAATATTCTAACACTTATGAAGAAGTGCCAAAATTTGTCCATTTTCCTCACTTGTAGGTTCTGAACTGAGAATATAACCCTCTTTGGAAGTTTCAAGTCTTTCTTGAATAACCATGTCTTGACATTCTATTACATCTGAGCCAGATTCTAGAAAAGGAAAAGAAGTGCCTGAAACATCCAAGGATGACCTTGAAAAAATACAAAACCCTAATAACCTAATGGGAGTGCTTTTTGGCCTAAATTTGAATGAAATTTGACTTAGAGATTTTGAAGTGAAAACAGAGCATGGTTATAGGTTATTATGCCCAAATGGACATGGGAATGAGTTAGCAACAAGAAAACCTAGAGGGAGGGTGAAGTTTATTGACCGGGGGGAAATGGGGAAAAGAGGTTCTAGGTAGGAAAGAAAGATGAAAATGAGAGGTATAAGCCCATAATGCATCTTTTAAGAGGAACATGGTGACTTTGAGATGGAAAACTGATAGAATAGTGAAAAAAAAATTATGAGGATAATGAAGGAAGTGAGATTTTTGAAACTCAAGATATTCAAGGAATATTGTTTTTAGAAAAAATAACCATCTTATAGTCATCTAAAGATAGTGAAAAATACTGATGACTGACAGTGGCTCCACTTGGGGACAACATCTCCTTTAGGAGGTGTCAAGAACCTCAAAGTTCAGATCTCTGGAATTTGTAAACCAGTGCCTCACCTGTACTTGGTAGATTCCTCTTTCTTCAATTGTTTATTTACTCATGTTATTTGAAGCTTGTGATCCTAAAATCTAAAAAAACATGATTGCTTCAACATTAAATCTACCTACCCATCATACTTTTCCTAGCATTTTTTCTTCATTTGGGTGCATTTGGACTGGAAAACCCTTGACATCATTTTTCTTTTGAAAGCACAAACTATCTACTTCTACCCTTATATCATCCAAAGGCTCATATTAGACTGATGAGCTCTTTTATTCTCTACCTAATCTACTTATTCATCAAGGTTAAACCGTTTGACAAATTTTCATTCTCTAATCTAATAACATAAAATTTAAAACATGACCAAATCAAGGTTGAGCATTTTGATTTGTGGCATTTTGGACAAGTTGCACACAGATTTTATTTTTTCACAGGTAAAACTAGAAACCTAAGGGCTATAATTCAAAACTTGTCATTCATCCCTCTCTTTTCTCTTTGGTTCAGATTTGAGATTTGGGAACTATTATCTTTTCCTAACCTATTCTACTGATACGCCAAGTTTAAACCATTTGGGAAATCTTCATTTTCTAACTTATCAGCAGAAATTTAAAACATGTTCAATCATGGTTAGGCTATATGACTGAACAAGATTTTCTTTTCTAAAAAGTAGTGGCATCTAGACTTGCACACTTTCAGAAACATTCTTTTTTTGTATGGGGCTTTACCTCTTCTTTTTATCTTCCCTCTTTTCTTCTTTTCTTTGTTTTTGTGTTTCATTTTTCTGATCTTTTATTTAAGCAGTGTTATGTACAATGAATAAAACTTTAAACTAAGAACTTCGACAAAAATAGTGCTTGAGCATCCTGCCATTGAAAGGACCTCCAAATAACTCTGTTCCATCCATTTCTTGTAGAGATAATGCATTGCTACATCTTTTTGAATGGATGATGTATGTGTAATATTCCCAAAATTTCACATCATATTTGGAATATTTGATTCCTTTACTTCCTTAATGCATTAAGTAAATGAAAAGGTGGAGGGACCCACAATCCTCAATAAGAATAAATATCCACTTTGTATGTGTGAATGTGGATTAATTTAACCTAGATCTACAAAAAGAGGTAGTTGAAAAACTACTAACATGAATGAGATTGGAGATCATGTCTCACTTAATGAGAAAGACCATGGAGGGTTGATTCAGTCAACTAAGATCTTTAAGATGTTAAACAAAGGATCATTGAGCATTAATGATCAAGTGATGGAGAAGCATCTGCAAATGAAGCACACATGATGGAGGAGGTGTACATTGTACCTAGACTGTTTTGTTGATTTGGTCAAATAGTGTTGTCCCACTTGGAGGATCTTGTCCACATGAGACTGCACAGTTGAGATTAGGGCCAAGGCTTGGGATGGCTCAATCATTATAAAGGAGATGAATGCAAAGGTGAAAGTCATCTTGGATTATTTGATGTATTGTCTTTTAGATCTGGAATTTTCAAGTGACATTCCACTGCATTCTTGGGTTGTTCAGCAGAGATTGCAGGTGCTGTTTAGCACAGGGTGTTCTTGGGTGGGAATCCCACCTCTCTGTTTGAGTGATCTCTAAGGAAGAGGATTGTACTTCATTATACATCAGGCTTTAAGTGACATTTACTTTTTCTACTTTCTGCAGAACATTCATATTTAGTTGGAGAACAAGTTGAGGAATTATTCCCATCACTTGGGCTTATAGATCAGCACTCCCAGAGCCACATTGTAGATCTGGCACTAGGAAAAGAGTTATTTACCTCCTAGCAGTATTATTCCCTTCAGGAATAACGTTGTCCATATTGCAGATCTGAAATGAGGAAGGAAGTTGCTAGTACTTTAGCTAGCAATCCGGTGGAGGATCATTCCTTCACATTGCCATCAATATTGGATCTTATTGCAGCATTTTTTCAGTAGGCAGAAGGCCTCTATTTCCCTCACAGTGAAGTTTCAGTTGGCAGTTGTGTTGTAGCAGCTGAATTCATCATTGGAGGATTGAGAAGGTAGATCTAGAGCTTCCAACTCGTAGATCTGATGAAGGTATTAGCCCTTCAAGCATAGATCTGATCTGAGCACACATTTCAACCATCTATTCTTCAGGTCTAGCTTCACATCTTTATTTCCCAGGAGATCAAGGATCAAATCCTAGGGAGGTGATTTTCCAAAGTTGCAGATCTAGAAAATCCTTTTTGGGTTATCTTGGGAATCCATCACATTGGCCAGATCTTGAAACTTGGCATCATCAGAGCTCTAGTTTTGAGTAGATATGTATTTCTGTTTTTAGCTTGCAACCATATGTTCATATTCTGCTGAAGAGAAAATGCAGTATTTTCTGTAGAGCCTCAATAGTTACGATGTACCTACTTCACACATGTTTTCAGGGTGATCCTAGCTCATCTTTTTGGCTAGATCTACCTATATTTTGTACTTGTGTAACTAAATCATGTCCAATATAATAAAATGGCTCAGCTCTTTCTGCATATTATGTTTTGTACTTAGATTTATTTTTTATCTTGCTATAAGTTATTATATTGTGTGAAGTATTGCTGCATTTTCCCTTTTGGGATATTACAATGGTATCAGAGCATGATCTTTGGCTCAGCTTTTGGACACTTCATCTTTTTATATTGAAATAAGAACAGATAGATGAGATCTATCATGGAGGATGTGAGATCTATCACTCCTTTCATCATATCCATGAAATATATCAGCAAGGAGGTCAATAAAATGAAGGAGTAAGAATAGAGAAAAGATCCAAGAATAAGATGTGATGAGGAAAGTATTTCCTATCAGCAGCAAAGAAGACCAGAGAATCCTAGATCTCCTCATAGATCCACTATGCCCACGTTCTTTGAAGAAGGTGAGAGGTATAGAAGTGAAGAAAGGAATGAACCTGAGACTCATGAGACTCTCAGTCTATATCTTGAAGAGTAAAAAGCATAGTCTAGAGCTTTCAAGGAGAAGCTAACTCTCCAGAAATTCTTCCATATTAGAGAAGAAAGAGGATCCTATAGCAGTAATAGAAGGAAGAGGCATAATAGATTAAATTTGCCTACAATTGATGGATCTTTATCAAGAAATTTCAAGTCTGGGAGGAGGGAGTTGTATTCATTTTTCAAGCTACATCTTGTGGCTAAAGAAGAGGCTGTTCAAATTGCAGTACTTCATCTCTTAGATGGAGCACAAGACTGGTGGTTTGGGCACCTAGAGCATGCAAAGGTGACCAAGTATTCAAATTTATTTCACAAGTTGAGGAAGAATTTTTATGTGGGGGAGACAGAGTTGTGCTAAAAATGGGCATCTCCCAAGGAAACCAAGGAGAATTTCAATCTTTTCACTCTCGACAAGAGGTCACTAATTTCACCACCTGCTGCAGAAGTACTTGTATCTGGAGAAGAGACACTTGAATATTTGCAATATAGTCTTGAGCTCTTGACATATGGAGTCCCATGTATGGATCAGGAGGTGCATGAGGAAGAGGAGGAGGATACCAATGTTGGTACACTTGAAGAAAAGAGGCCATCACTCTTATTAGCAGTTGGAGATACTATTGTCCTGGTTGGAGGAACTCTTGTGTTCTTTCAAGAGGTTCCCACATATCAATTGATCCAAGGTATGCATAAAATATCAGCACATATTGTTTCAAGATCAATGCATAACCAAGGGTTAGAAAAAAGTTCTTATTTGAAGCAGAGACATATCACAACAGATAGGACCCTTGATCTAATCAAGGAGGAGGCTGAAAACTATCCTCGTTCATCATTTCGGAGCTACTTTCGACCCCTTGAGTTGAAATGTAGAGTTTCAGAAAATGGGATTAGCATTATCCTATGTACAATGGCTGATTATGAGATCAATATTGTGTCTTACTTTGAGACAGCATATGTATTACCCTACAGATCTACAGTGCTGTCACTTAGTAGCTATGACAAAGAAAGGGCTTCATCATTCTTGGAGCATTTTGGAGGTATCTTCACTCAGGAAGAAATGGAAGAAAAGATGAAAAATGGTAGACATATTGAAATGATAAACCTTTTCTCCCTTGTAGATGACCCTTTCTCAATGATCCTCTCACTACTCAAAGAGAAAATTCTACTTGCAGAAAATACAAAAATTCTTTGGTTTTGGAGGGCCTTTGATGGAGAAAGAATCTCATTAAGAGATCTTATTAGAGATGCATTTCAACATTTCATGAAATGCAAATTTATTCAACAGTTTGGGAAGGATGAAATTCTACAAAGGGAGGATGCCATGATTATGTAGTACCTCATTCATCATCCACATAGGAGTGAAAGGGTAAGGATGATAAGCAAGGGGTTGCAAAACCACTTGCATATTTGTATGGGCCAACATGATTTGTTACGTTGGTTTCCATTGGGAGATTTTTGTCACTCTCCAAAGGTACCTATTTTTCTGATCCATGCCTTGAAAAACACATACGAAATGAAGAAGGAGGCATGGATGCATTGGCTACTCTTGGGTGAGTATGGATACCACCCAATAGCTCATCATTTTCTGAATTTTGCCTTCTTTTTCAATGATAAATTGCAGCAAAGGAAGGCATGTTCATTTTTGTTTCACTTGAGATAAGTTGGCCACCACATGACATCTCCTATGTCTATGTGTTTTATATTGTGTAAAATTTGGCATAATTATCTCATGATGTGAATTAATAATGTTTCTTTGTATTGGGCTAATGTGACATCTCATATGTACATTAGTATACTTATGCATCATGATGCACATGAGGAGGAGAGAAAGCAACAAGATCTCTTGTTGCTTGGGTTTCTTTTGGGGGATTTTGGCTTGTCCATATTACATGGAGGAGATGTAGGATGGAAACAAAGGGCCTTACTCTAGTGGTTATTGTTAGGAGAATAGGGTTTGACATCTTTGTCTACCCATGTTACTTCTTCCCTTCTTCTTTTGCATAACTTTGGAATGATGAAATTTGGATCCAACAAGGAAAATAGGGCTAAGTATGAGAGCATCTCAATGATCAATCCAATTCATGAAACATTGGATGAAGATATGTATTGTGTGATGGAGCTTTTCCTTTGTGAAGAGAACCAACTTCTTGTGTTCACCTCATGTATTGATGATGATGTTGGACATCATATGGTTTTCCCTTGGTACTTCATGATGGAAGGAGGACATGTAATCAAATAGTTGGAGGTCATTCTTTATGCTTTTAAAAGACAACTTTGGAACGAAACATGCATAACCTATTGCAGAAAATGGAGGAAGCCTTCCTTATGTGGATGCCATTTGGAGGGGAATAGATGGCTTTGCATCTAATTTTGGAGTTTCTTGAGGACAAGCAACATTTTACCGGGGGGGATTATAATATTCCCAAAATTTCACATCATATTTGGAATATTAGATTTCTTTATTTTCTTAATGCATTAAATAAATAAAAGGGTGGAGGGGCCCACAATTGTCAATAAGAATAAATATCCACTTTGTGTGTGTGAATGTGGATTAACTTAGCCTAGATCTGCAAGAAGAGGTAGTTAAGAGACTACTAATGTGAATGAGATTGGAGATCATGTCTCATTTAATAAGAACGATCATGGAGGGTTGATTCAGTCAACTAAGATCTTGAAGATGTCAAACAAATGATCATTTACCATTAATGATAAAGTGATGGAGAAGCATGTGCATATGAAGCACACATGATGGAGGAGATGTACATTACACCTAGACTATTTGGTTGATTTTGTAAAATAGCGCAGTCCCACTTGAAGGATCTTGTCCACATGATACTGCACAGTTGAGATTAGGGCCAAGGCTTGGGATGGCTCAATCATTATAAAGGAGAGGAAGGAAAAGGTGAAAGGAATCTTGGATTATTTGATGTATGATCTTTTAGATCTGGAATTTTTAAGTGACATTCCATTGCATCATTGGGTTGTTTAGCAGAGATTGCAGGTGTTGTTTAGCATAGGGTGTTCCCGGGCGGGAATACACCTTTTTGTTTGGGTGATCTCTAAGGAAGAGGATTGTAATTCATTATACATTAGGATTTAAGTGCCATTTCCTTTTTCTAATTTCTACAGAACATTCATATTCAGAAATCTGCAGATTTTTGAAGATCAATTTGGAAGGTGGAAGTTGTCTTTAGTACTTTAGCTAGAGAACAAGGTGAGGGATTATTCCCATCACATGGGCTTATAGATCAACACTCCCAGAGCCACATTGTAGATCTGGCATCAGGCCAAAATTTATTGACCTCCTAGTAGCAGTATTCCATTCGGGAATAACGTTGTCCATATTGCAGATCTGAAAGGAGGAAGGAAGTTGCTAGTACTTCAGCTAGAAATCCAATGGAGGATCATTCCTTCACATTTTGATCAGTCTTACCATTAGCCTAGATCTTATTGCAACATTTTTCAGCAGGAAGAAGGCCTCTCTTTCCATCAAAATGTAGTTTCTATTGGCATTTGTGCTGTAGCAGCTGTTACAGGTCAAAATACCTCATCAGCTCAGAGGAGAAGACAAATATGGAAGGAATACAAAGACCTAAATTAAACTTATTTTTGCCAAGGTAACACCTCTCTATAAAAACACAAGAGCATTATAATTCAGCTAATCAGTGAATGGGCCGTGTTAGTGGCTAGGGCAATTCTCTGTTTACACTAGAGGGCAGCGTTACCCGTGTTTTAAGTTTGAAATGAGAAAAACCTGCGGAGAATGATTTGAATCTCCAGTTTTTTCTCACAAGAGAGTCAGTACAAAAAGGAAACTGCAAAGCACTGATCTCTTATTGGCCCTTTCCATAAAAAACTGAACTCTCAAAGAAGGAAAAAGCATGGAGGTTGGAGAAACATCTTGGTTTTTTCTATTTAGAACTGGTGGAAAGAGAAGGGCAATGATTGCTCTCTCCATCTCCTATAAAATGCAGTTGAAGGCTCTTTGTTCAAGGTTGAAGGATTGCTAAAGTTTTTGCATACTTGTGAAGTAGAGATCATTGTTGTACTGTGAAGGTCAAAGGTCAAAGAGGTTCATTGAGAACTTGTTGATCAAGACATCACCACTTTGAGAGATAGAGAGATTGGAAGGCTGAGGAGGGCTTGCTGCAACGGATGGTTGTAATCCTCCTTTTTATAAATCAATAGAACTGTATCTGTTTTGTCCATTCTATGTGTTGATATTGTCATTATTATTTAATCACTTATATAGCATGAGATGAATGGCTTAGATGTGCATATTTTAAATGTTTATTATATATTGGCTTAATTGATAGAAGATATATGTTATGTTAGAAATTACATGGGTGCTTTCATTGATTGCAGGACCAAGATTTGGAGCTGGTGAAGAAGAACCGTTGCTTCGTTGCCTAGTGCTCTCCAAAGGACTCCGAGATCATTAAATAGGTAATATTCTAGCTTATTCTATCAAGTGGTTTTAATTTTATATGAACATGTATATGTCGTCTTTGTGAACTATACAACTTATCTTACTGTCAGCCTCGGGCACCGGAAAGCCCTGAGAGGGATATACGATAACCAAAAACGCAAGCATTTTACCCTACAACAAAATTGGCGACTCCACTGGGTAGTTTCCCCATATTTTCCAGATTATTTCTTCCCTCCTTTCTTCTTTCCTTTGTTCACAGACCCTTCCGACCAGTTTTTATGCCCAGTAGACATTTCAAAAGCTCGCAAAGTTCAATCCTATTTCTGCTTGACCATCTAAAGAACTTTACCCTGGCTAACGCTACCTCTGTAGGTTTTCTAGTGCGTTATAACACTGCCTCTGCTTAAATACAATGCGCTAGTCTCTGAATTAACGCTATCTTTACTCAAAGACAGTGTGTTACTCAGCCAAAACTTGTTGTTCACTGTTATGATTGTGTTTTAGTTGCAGTGTTGTTGGCCATCAGTATCTCTCCTTGACTAAATCCCTGTTCTTGTTTACTAAGCTGGCATTTCTGTTTGTTTGCTCTTATTTCAAAAGTTAGTGTCAAAAGCATTTACTTTTTAGAGAAGATTTTTTTTTTTTTTTTTTTCTGCATCTAGCTGAGTTTATTCTGAAAATTTCAGTTCATAGACTATTACGAAGAGGTAGATAGAAGTCTAAATCTTTAAAGTTGAACTGTGCTATTTGAATGTTAGTGCATGGATGTTGAAAAGAAACCTCTCCTTGTATAAATACTCTTCATCAAATTGAATATTTAGAGCATATTTTGCATGGTTTCTTGAGTCAGAGTCTCATTACATTTCATATGTCCACTCCCCCTCCACAAGACTAATAATCAAGTACACTAAGAATCAAGAAATAATAAAATCAATCACACTACTCTTTTTTGAGCTCACACAAACAGTAGTTCAGGCTAGGATCTTGGGTTAGGAAAGTGAGAAAATCACCCAAGATCTCAAAACTTGAAACTAGAGTCATTAACGAGAGAAATCTTACTGCACTCATATTATCGGGACCATTCCTTTACTGGAGCTTAGCGCGAGACAACACTTGGGTGCACAAGAATGTAGCCCGCCTTCGACTGCATTCGATGCGTGTGTTATATATTGGGGTTCCCTTTGGGGATGTCGAAACTAGATTTGGGATCTAGGTATTCTACCCATATATCATGTTGTCCTTGACCGTGGACCCCCCTAATGATGTCTGTGAATTGAGGTATATTTAGTGGCCATACTTTTTAGGGACTTACACAAGGTGACTAGGACGGGATGTCCTGGTACCTGAAACATATGGACCCACTTTGTCTTCGGTCTTTAGGAGGGTACTCGTCTTCATGAGAGTGCTTACACCTATCATCTGAGGTTTGAGAAAAGCTCTAGAGTGACCGTAACTATAATTTAGAACAACCCTCTCTATATACTATTGTGATACTGGATTTCATCACCAGCAAACGGTAGTACTCAGACAGGGCACCCTATTTTGGCTGCTTGCTGATTGATTTTAGAGAGTCCTTTTTTATTTTTTAGGTGTGTGGTTACTATCATTGAGACTTTATAATACATCACAATTTATTAAAAAATTTTAAAAATAAACAGCTCACCGTGGCGTCCTCCAACCCACGTCATCTGTCTTGACGATAGCAAGGTCTACCTCCTCTAACTATTGAGGAAGAACTGAACCTTGGTCAACCCGTGCCTTCTGCAAAAGAGCAGTCTCCACTGAAAAATATTGATTTTCACATAGCCTCATATCATACGGAATTTCCAGAGGACCCTTTCACGGAAGGGGTTGTACCTCATTACAATCCTCCACTCACTGATCCGTTATGGCCTATGATAGTTCAGATTCCACCACACCAAGATATTTCTTCGGCTGCACAAACATCCATTTCACCACTGGCATCCACAGGGTCGATGCCAATGGAAACCCTCCCAGGTTTGCCACCATCGTCCCCGCTAGTCATCAGTTCTATGCCATCACTTGCTAACCCCAGTAGTAAACATATACCTAATTCCAACTCGACGGTCATCACAACTGTAAGTAGCTCGCCGAATCCTTCAGGATCTACTCCTACCGTGACCACGTTGGGACCCATGGTTGCTCCTCCCATGAGTGTGACTACTTCGGTGCCTTTTAGAAACCCTTTCGGTTGGAACCCTCTACTGAGTTCAAACTCCTTGGCCACTATACCAGGGGGCAGTGTCACCAGCATTCAAGTAGCAGGGAACATTTCACTTCCCCTACAATCCTTAGGACAAATGGGACAACCTATTGTCAATACTATTCCCTTAAGTGGTTCAAATATAGGTGTAGGGTCTATGCCATTGCCAAACTATGCAAGTAGTAGCATGCCTCCGGGAAACTCTATTGCATCCATTTGGACTAACCCACCCCAACCTCCATTTGGAATGGGAGGGCACTTTTATACTAGGGGCAACCAACCGTTCGCCCCACAATACAATATGCCCTATGGAAAACAACCATATGTCCCTACCCCTCCACCTATAGGAATTTTTTATCAAAGTCCTACCTATCCTCCAGGTAACACATTGATGGGTGGACCCTATGGTCTAAGTAGTTAGCCCATACTACCTTGGTTAGATTCGGGGGAAAATCCACAATTTCCATTTTTGGTAGCTTTGGACATCCCCGATATTCATAAACTAACTAACGATCCCATCAATCACAACCCACTCTGGCCTCCAATGCTGCACAAGATTCCTTCTGACATCTCGAAGTTTGACGGGAAACAAGGGGACGGACCAATCGCACACATCACTACCTTTCATCTATGGTCCATATCCAATTCCATGGTGGATGATAGTTTCCAACTTCGAATGTTTCCCCGCACCCTTACAGGCAATGCTGGCAAGTGGTATATTGAATTACCATGTGTCGCCATCAATAATTTTGGCGCTTTAGTGACGGATTTTCTAAAGAACTTCAAATTACCAATTAGATTTGAAATCAGAACGGAACTGTTAACCTCGCTGTGCCAAGACACCGCCACCCACATCTCTGATCACATTCATGAATGGAGATGTAGGAGGAGGCTAGTCAAAGCGCCAATCCCAGATCATCTCTTAGCCAATTGGTTTTGTAATTCTCTCTTACCCCACATCTCTAAAGACATTGGCCTTTCCAATGCAGTTATAGAAGATCAATGCATTTGTCATGCCCATCATTTGGATTTAATATATTCATAATCTGGAACGCTATATGATTTTCTCCCCAATGCCCCTGGTAACCCAAATCCTCCAACTACTGAGAAAATCGGAGCTCATGCCGACGGTCTCATTGGCACTATCTCTGGTGTAGCCACAAAACAGTCTCAGGGGCAAGCCTCCCAGCCATCTTCATCTACCATTGCCCCTCACCAAACGACTACTCTTCCTACCGCTGAGGTAAATTCTGTGCAAACCTCACAAAAACCTAGCAGGAAAAATAAGAAGAACAAGAAAAAGACATCTTCCTCGGAAGAGCAGTCGAACAATTAGGATAACCCTAATCAGAAAAACGCTACCAAAAATGACAAAGGGAAGGATAAACCCATGAAATTTCCTTGCAAGATCTTTGAGGAGGACCACTTGACATACAAATTTCCTCAGTTGTAGGAATGCACCGATTTTATTGCCAACAAGGATTCTGGGCAAAAACCTGCCATTCTTCATAATCCTTTCCCTAATCAACAGTAGCAACATCAACACATGGTTGAAAATCTACCACAACCACATCAACGGGGAAATGGTGGTTCATATCCTTCCAGCGAAGGACCATCTGCCATTTATGGCATTAAGAGTGTTGAACTTCAAACTCGAGCCAAGCTTTATGGAAATCCTACCATAGATGCTCAAGAACCTGGTAGTAGTTCAAATCCACTGCCACCCAACGATTTGCATATCAAACGGCCTACTGTTGACCCTATGATTCGTCCCCCCAAAGGGACACTTCTATGCATGACTCATAACACCTTTGCACATGCAGCCCAAAATTACAACATTGTAGAAGATTTGGCACAGGCATCATCAACTATGTCTGCTCTTGAAGTATTAAAAACCTGTCCAGCACAAAGGAAAGCCTTGCTTTCAGCCATTGGTGGAATAGACCCCTAGGATTCCATGCTAGCTATCTTTGATATCGAAAAGTCTAAACCTCGCCTTTCGCACCAACTCGCATTCTAGGTGTAAGTTGTGTCAAAAGGGAGACCAATCCATTGCACTGTCATAGACAAAGGTGCTTCGACCTCCGTTATGTCACAAGATTGTTGGCTCAATTTAGGTTATAATACCTTAACAGGGCTAGCGAATTCCCTCAAAGCTTTCGAAGGCCACACATTCCTCCCAAAAGGATACCTTGCTAGCTTTCCCATCACTCTGAGTTGGAAAATGATAAACATGGACGTTGAAGTCATAGAGCGCCATCTCGAGTATAATCTATTGCTTGGTCACAGTTGGTATTATGCCATGACCACCATTGTGTCTTTAGTCTTCCAACTCATCCTATTTCTATTGGATGGGAAAATAGTCACGGTGGATCAGCTATCCTTATGCACCCCTGATTATGCCACGTTACCAAGTAGTACTATACCCCTAATAGGAGGCTTTCCTGACTCTTACGTCAATATCGGTACCGGTCTTATGAAGGCATCTTCCCTACTGGGTAGTTTTCCTCTCCCGCCGCCACAGATCCAAAACATGGTTGCAATGATATCCACCACTTTGGATGGCTATATCGACCCATGGATCATCCTGACACCTTCATACATTGATTCCTACAGAGATCAGATGTCGCTCTCATTGGCCGAGTTGGCTTACCAAGCCATCCAAATCACATCTGAACCCTCCACTGCTATGGTTTCGACCAAAGGTACAAACCTCCCTCCCATCACAGTTCTCTCTATGGATCTCCTCAATGAAGTCTAGCTTATAGACGAAGCTATTCGAGAGATCATGTCTTTAGAAGAACGACCTTGGGAAGAGTTTCACCAATGCATTTCGATGATTGACTCAGACGTGATAAAAACTGAAATCCCATCCTTTGACCACCTGAGATGGTTCCCTCAGCTTAAACGACTATTCAAACTATCGATTCAAAAGGGAACATGGGTAATCTTTCTAAGACAATGCTCATTGATATCTCAGTCAAAACGGGTATCATGGAAAATGTTTAGATTGGAGCCGATTGCAATCCTGAGGAAATTGCATGCTTCAAATCCCTTTTCAAGGAATTCCGCGATGTGTTTGCTTGGTATTATGATGAAATGTCCAGCATAGACCCGTATATCGTCGAGCATGAAATCAAGATTTATGACAGTGCCAAACCAATTCGACAATGACTCAGACCTATCCACCCGCGCAAAGCAGCCACCATCAAAATTGAGGTAGAAAAAATTTTAAACACTGGTTTCATCTATCTCGTTCCTTTGACAGAATGGGTTTCCAATCCTATTCCCATTGATAAAAAACAAGGCACCATTCGAGTTTGTGTTGACAACCGCGATCTGAACACCGCTTGCCCCAAAGACAATTATCCTACACCATTCATAGATCAGATTCTCGATGATTGTGCCAGACTCGAATCTTTTTCCTTCATGGATGGATTCTAGAGCTATAACCAGATTGCAAATAAAAAAGACAACCAGCATAAAACTGCTTTCATCTGTCCTTGGGGCACATTTGCGTACCGTAAACTCCCATTCGGTCTGAAGAATGTTGGAGAAACTTTTCAGCAGGCTATGGACTACACTTTTCATGACATTTGACATATTGTATAGGCTTACTTGGATGACCTTCTGGCCCATTCCAAGAAACAACCTGATCACCTCGCTCATCTGAAAGAAATTTTTTCTAGGTGTAGATTATACAATATATGTTTGAATCATTATAAGTGCATGTTTATGGTTGAGTCCAGATGTATGTTATGTTTCATTGTCTCTAAGCATGGGATTAAGGTTTAAATCGATAAGGTTAAGGAGATTTTTGAATTGCCAACACCAAAATCCATCCTTCAACTCCAACGTTTGTAAGGGACGAAAATTTTTTTACGTCGATTCATCATTAACTATGCTGAGATGACGAAAGGATTTATGTGATTATTGAAGAAAGGAACACTATACTTGTGGGATGACCAAGCTCAATGGTCATTTGATGCTTTAAAACATGCACTGGTTTCGGCCCCACTCCTTATTGCCCCCGACTACTCACGCGACTTGCTCCTCTACCTGGCAGCCTCACCATCCTCGCTTGGAATGGTTCTGGTTCAAGTTCACAGTGACGATAGTGAACATGTGATATAATATTTGTCCAAAGGTCTAATCGGACCAGAATTACGTTATTCACATGTGGAGAAAATTTCTCTGGCAGTAGTTTTCACCATCACCCGACTCCGACATTATATATTGCTCTGAAAGACTACATTTATTGCTTTGGAGAACCCCATGCAACATATATTGTCTAGACAAATTATTGGAGGAAAATATTCCAAATGGATCATCATCCTCCAAAAATTTGATTTGGTCTTCACAGCTGCCAAAGAAAATAAATCCCTCATCTTCGCCGAATTATTATCGGAACTTCCCAGAATCGACCTAGCAGAAGTAACTCATGATCGATTTCCTGATGAATTTGTATACTTGGTCGATTCTTCGGACCCATGATATGGAGACATTTTGGTCTACCTACAAACCAAACGCTTCTACCCAACTCTCACGTCTGAAAACTGTCGTCGTATCTGCGACCAGGAAAAGCACTATCTCATGATAAACAATACACTATATCATCGTGGGGTTGATACTATTCTCTGATGTTGTCTCACTTTCAACGAGGAAAAACACGTTTTGAATGATTGCCATGCAGGGGAATGCAGTGGTCATCTTTCAGGCATAGCTACTGCCCAAAAAATCTTACGCACAGGTTACTATTGGCCCACTTTGTTTAAACACTGCATTGCAGTGGTCCATAAGTGCCATCCATGTCTAATTTTCACAAAGAAAATGCGCGCTCATCCTGCCCCCCTTCATCTGGTTATCTCCATTGGTCCTTTCGCTAAATGGGGAATTTAATTCTTCACCTGCAATCCCACTTCGGAGAATGGACATAACTACATCGTGGTTGTGGTCAACTATTTTATGAAATGGGCAGAATCCATTCCCACTTTCAAGGCCAATGGTGAAACTGCCACTCTCTTCCTATTCAATCAGGTAATCTTCCAGTTCGGCATACCCCTATCAATTGTCACAGATCATGGATCCCACTTTCAGAATCATATGATGACCAAATTAACATCCATGCTAGGTTTCCATCAAGATCAATCTTCGTCTTATTATCCTCAAGCTAATGGCCAATTTGAAGCCGTAAATGGCATCCCCAATGTTAGAGTCAGTCTGTTCATCACTCCATCAGAGATCAAACATCTCTTTTGTTGCATTTCATTTTTAGGTGTCTCATTCAGTTCGATCATTTGCATTCCACTAGGAGCATCGATCTCCTGACGAAAGGGTCTTGTCATACTTTCTGCTCGTGTCTTGTACCTTCTGGCTCAGGTCTGTCATCAAACTCATTTTACAGTCAATGACAATCAGTGTTTGGTTTTTTGGTGAGCAAAGAGTCACTTCAATCATTAGGTCTAGGGTTTCGCGAATTCAGTCTTCAAAGTGCCCAATAATGCCAGCAGGCCAGAGGAAGGTTCAAAATACGTTTTCATTTCAAATATTTCATTGTCATATTGCTTGATTGTGACTTTTCTTCAAAACTCTGTTTTGAAGAAAATCGTCATTTTGTTCTTTGCAATAAATTGCCATGTATATTTTCCAAGTTTTTTAGTTGTTAAAATCTTCAGGTGTGGCCCTGGTCGCCTTTTCCAAAACGTGCTAGTCATCCCTGCAAAAAATAGACAAAAGTTTCATCATTTCAGTCAAAAAATCAAGTGGAACAAGAAAAACAGAATTTGTATTAAAAGTGAAAAAATGCCAAAGCTAAAAAATAAGAAAGTGGGTTTTTGCAAAACAAAAATCAAATCCATGACTATAAGAGATATTTTCACCATTAAAATGTCATTTTCAACAAGAAGTTGTCAAAGACCCAAAGAAAAATCATCGAAGAGCGAATCATGTGTTAAAGTTGGACTGTGTATTGAAGATCAGTGCGCGATGCATTGGGAGAAGGCGCGACACACATAGCAGTCGCAGTGCATAGAGCCGCCCCTTCCTGTGTATTTTTTTAACCTGCGCGGCGCATATACCCGGCGCGACACACTGGGTTTGCGTGTGATGCACAGGGCTGACATCCAATTTTTATCACTGCCTCCAATGAAACTTCAAATTTTTCGCTCCCATTTGCTTGAGTAAGTTTATACAATCACTCTTGCTGGTGTTTGGTATGGTTGAGAGATTGGTTTTGAAGAATTTTCAAATTTGGAGTTTGAAAATATAAACCCTATATTCATATCAAAATCTGCTCCTTAGGGTTTTAAAATTCGTGGTTTAAAGGTCTGATTTTTGTGCCAAGTATTGCAAATCCCATTCTCCATATGTGGTTCCTTTCTTCATCACTGCCATATCATCATATTGTGCCTCCCCTTTTTCCCTATTCCCTTATAAAATCATTCATATCACTTGTTCCTAAAATCCTATTATCACTATCCCTAAACCTTAGCATCTCCCATATCATTTGCAAAATTCCTAATTCCCAAACCCCACATTCTTAAAACACATTCAGGTGACTGTTATTGCATTCTAATTACACTTGACAGTCCACTATACCCACTTTCCCTTTTCTTTCACAGTCCCTTCCTACTTGGCATACTTTGGCAATTGAAGACAAAAAACACCAAGTTCTCTTTTCTCATTTTTAACAAACCAAACATACATTTGGTATAGACTTGAAAACACTATGACAGACACAGATTAATCTTATGAGAAAGATAGTGATTCTACCACAGAACTTCATGCACCAAGAAGCCCTCAAAAAGGAGGCAAACATGTGAGGGAGCAGCCCACCTCATTGATTCAGTTGGAGGCCTCCCCACTTGCCATGGCTTGTTTCTGAGAGCAATAATGCTATCAGTATTGTGAGAGGATTGCTCAGATTCAACATCATTAGGATTTAGCCTGGTTGTTTGTTTTACATTTGCATCATGGTCATGTTACTCTCGCTGGTGTAAATTTCACCTTGACACCAGAAACCATTTCTCAGGCAACAAGAATACCGAATGTAGGTGAGGAGTGGAACAAAAGATAGCAGGTGGATAGAGTAAATTAGAAGCCATACATCAGGCTTGGCTATGTGAGGCAGCTCAGCAGGGTATTCCCATTTCGGTTCTTGAAGGACTCTTATGCACCATTGATGAGACTCATTATCAGGTACTTCAGTTGTGAGGGCCGGTTCTCACGCCTCTATGCATACCACAACAAACTATTGATGCATTTCATGAGAGTAAGGATGATGAAAATTCCATATTTCATGTGTCAAAACATAGATAGGATGACTACTCTTGTGCAGAAGAAGACTCCAGAGCAGCAGTACAACAACATCTATCATTATGCGCTCATCAAGATGATTGTGGTACATCAACTTGGGTTGCAGGGCATTTCATGGGAAGGTTTAATTTCTCGTGACTTCTTCGTAGCCCCTCAGCCTCCTCCAGATATTTTTCATGGTGTGGGTGAGCCTTCACATCAGTTTGAAGGTCCTGAGACAGAGCCTATCGGTGTGCCAATATTTTTTACTTATCAGAGAGGCACGAGATCATTATTTGCAGTAGCCCGATGAGTACTATCTCCACCCGAGGTGGAAGGGGTCTCATTGCCATCGTCATCACCATAGTTACAGGTACAGGATAGAGGAAAGAGGCCTATGCAGGAGGAGGGCCCTTCAGGAGGCCATGATACTGATTTCATATTGCTTGATGAGGGTTTGAGCTCTCCGAGCTCAAAACTGAGGGAGATCATTCTGGAGAAGAAAAATGAGATCAGCACCTTGAACGACAAGTTACAGAGAGCTCAGTGGATCATTAAATATCTAAATAAGTGAAATAAGTAGTTGGAGGATCAGCAAACGATCATGGAGTTGAAAAACATCCGTGAAAACCGACGAGCTGCCCGAAGAAGCCCATCCGAGATGACACCTATTGAGCGGGAGATTGAGGCCAATAGGGAGACTTGACTTGAGCGAGTCAACATAATCTTGAGAAGCTGTTGAAGAAGGAAAATAAGGAGAGAAATATGCTCAGGCACATGAAGAATCACTATTGGGCACGCACACATGTTTGCAAAGTGAAAATCAAGATCCTAAAAGTGAGGCTAAGGAGGGCACTGAAGCGTCGAAAAAGACATGATGGGCTCCAAATATTGTCCAAATCTTCTTTGGCTAAGCATAGCATTTTATCAGGGACTTACAACCCAAATTTCAATGAATTTGGAGAAAATTTTGTCATTTTTGAATTTTTTGGTCACAAAACAGGTTTTTCTGCTCGACGCGTAGTGCCACCTTGCGCGCGTTTACGATTGGGAGATCTTCTGGAGGAAAAATTGGTATTTCTGTATTTTTTATGAAATTTTATTCATTCTCAGGAATGGCCTAAGAATTTCATCAAGTTCTGGGTGGCTTAAAGGGTCAAAAACACCTTTAAAATGGCCTTTCTGCCACTTTTTGCACACACAAGAACCAGTCTTGGGAGATTGAACTTTTGGAGGGGAAAATAGACACCAAATCTAGAAATTCCACTTGCGTTGGAAATTAGATAGGCAGGGATTTCCAAAGAGCTATCATGAGCTCAATTTTGACTTCGAGAAGTGCCTCAAAATCAACTCCCAAGTTGTGCTACGCATAGAGATTTTGGGCGCGACGCATAGAGGATTTTAGTCTATTTTTCACTCCACAGCTCAGAATTTCACCTAGTTTTGGCCAGTTTCACTTTTTCATGTAAATTTTGATCTACCTTGATTTAATTTCATAACCATGATGTAATTTTGGCACATTTTTACTTGTTCTAGAAGATTCATTCACCAAAAGGTGAAATGTGAGTGAGCTCCTAGAATGATGAGCTCGACCCCTAGAGGTATGGGAATGGGTTAGGCTTGTCTATATGATGTATTTTCTTAGTCATTTTTAGGGTTCGACATTTTGGATTGCATATGACTTCATTGTACATTCATTCTGCAATTTTGGCAAAGTAATTAACCAGGGTTTGCAGCCCTTTTTGGGATCCTTGTGGCTCTGTGTTTTAATGGTGTTTTCCTCTATGTATCTGTAAGTTCACTCATGTTTATGTGTACCATTTTCATTCCCTTTTCTTCTTAAACTGAGAAAACAAGTTATAAAGGTATAATTCATTGGTTTTCTTTGTTTTTCCTTCATTTTTGTTTAGTTTTTCATGTTTTCATCTGTTTGAGGAGGAATCTTGAGAAACTGTAGCCCTCTTCAGCTCCTCACCAGTCTGATCCATCCATCCACTCAAGCTAAAGCATCAATACTATTGCCTATTTTGCCCCAATCAGAACTCTGTAAAAACTAGGCCAAATCCCCACACCCAAAACTTCCTTTCCCTTGATCCAACAAAAAACCCCAAAAACTCGATCAAACTCCTTTATTCATATACCTAGCCTAAAATTAGCTTTCATTTCAGTCATCTCAAACCCTATTTATTAATTTTCGCTAAGATTGACCTAGAGAGAGCCCTCTCCTATTCTGGTAGGGCTAGCTACCAGACTTAGCGTGGTTTGATGTTACCCTGAACTCTGCCTTCCTTCAGCCTGAGGTAGATTTAGGAAATAACATGGTGGCGACCATACTGGGGAAGAAAATGGTTTACTTGTTGGTGTTATTTGTTTTATAAGCTATAGACGGAGCCTGAAGTTATGCCAGGTAGCCTTTGAAATGCTTTTGTGTTGCATTAGCAGAAGTAAATAAACGCTACTTCAGTCAATCTCTGGTTTATCTTGTGAACGTGACACTTGACTTGTGAAATACCCCAGTATATCACATCATTCTGGAATTTTGGGTGATGAGTCTAGAATTTGATAGACTGAAAAAGTTGGTTTGTCCCTTTCATCTTGAAATGAATCCAGCACACTAGCTTCCAGAAGACATACTAGAGAAAATCTGGATCTCGATCCACCTCCAGTGTATGAGAATCCTAATATGATTTCAATAATCCTTCATCAAGAAAGTCCCGTGATCCCTCTGTTCAAATCTCATTCATGCCCTACCGTATTTGGATTCCTTGAAGATATTGAATTTGATGATCAATTTGAGTTGTCGTTGTTTGAAACTAAATCTGAAAGTGCTATTGGTTCTACTGTCATAAATCCCAAGTTTATCAAGTATCTTGAGATTGAAAAAGCTAATAGATCCATTAATAGTTACATCTTGAACATTCAAAACTCAATTGTGGCAACAAATATTCCTGAGTTTATTGAATCTGCTTCTGAAACTCTTAGTCCATCAGCAGTTACTTCTGATTCACAAGTTCATATGAAGCCTTCCTTCATTCCTACCATTCCCATACAACCATCTAATTCTTATCAAAAATCTATAGTATTTTATCCTCCATCCCCACCACATACACCTCGCACATCTACTGCTCCTGCTCCTCCTGTTTCTCCAAGATAGATTATAAATCCACCAAGAGCAATGGCCGCTAGATTTGCACCCCTTGTCCTGCCTCCAAACTTGGATGCTATGCCCGCGGATTATCAAAGTAAGATCCCATTGTTTGATGGCACTCCACAAAGTGTTCTTGCTCAGAAGCATATTGATAGAATGGCATACTTCTTTGATCTTCATGAAATTAATGAAGAAAATGTGACTATGATATTGTTTGTGCAAACTTTCAGAGGTGAGGTACGAAAGTGGTTCAGAGATTTGCAGCCTAGAAGTATTTCTACATTGGCCGAGCTGCAGAGACAATTTTTAGATCGATGGGAAGTAAATAAATATCCTCTTCAAATCAATTCTGAATATACCAAGATCAAGCGCAATGCTGGTGAGTCCGTCCAAGACTATATTATTACATTTAATGCGGTTTATAATGCAATTCTTGATGATTTGAGGCCATCTAAGAAGTCAGATTTGCTTAATTTTCCCGATGGTTTTGATCCGGACATGGCCTATTCATTATGAGAAAGAGATCTACCCACTTTGGAGGATATGCAGAAAATTGCGGTGAGTGTGGAAGCAAATTTGAATGACAAGAGAGCTAGATTGAAAGCAGAGAAGAAAGTCATGATAAAGGAAGAAGCTTCTACTTTAGATCAAATACTTCGCAAAGTGGAAAACATGTTTGAAAGAATGACACTTGATAAGCCCGAACCGCAGATCAGAAATCCTAACTTCCGTGGACAGCAGCAACCTCAATTCAAGATCAAACAGCGAGAGCAGCAAGCACTAGAACCACCAGCACAACAGCAGGTAAAGAATCCTCTGCAGCAGAATTTTGTTGGCCCGGAATCAGATGACAAAGATAATGTAATAGGAGAAGAAAATCACTTTTTTACACCTTATGACATGCCAACATTTATCACTGAAGATGACGAGTATGCAGAAAGTCCAGCTGAACAAAGCGATGAGGATTTTATCTTGGAAAATGAGACAACTCTTGAAGAAGAGTCGAATGAGTATCAGAGAAGTTATATGAATTCTTTGTCTGCCCAGAAGAAACAATATTCACTTAGAAATAGAGATGTGCCTATCAACCCGATCCAAAATATAAAATAAGTTTCAGCATCAAAGAATGATACACCCATTGCACAGAAGAAGGGAAAAGATGTAGTTGATCCTACTACAAGTAAGTCTCCATCAGCAAATGAAAGATCAAATCAGCCAATTGTATCAAGGGAGAAAGCTGAAAAGAAGGATGCTCTAGCCAAAGAGGTAGAAAAGACTTCAAATTTTAACTTAGAGAGTGAGATAGCTAGGTTGAAAGTTTCCATTCCTTTGACTGAGTTAATGAAAAATAGCAGCTACAAGGGTCAAGTATCTAAAATTCTAAATTTTGATCCAATGTCTGATATGCTGAATGTGGAAGATGATTATCCTGAATTGATATTTGGACTAGTAGTGGATGGTGAGTCTCCCGATAGTGATGTGCCTCCTTTTTATATCAGCCTTAGATTGCATGATTTTGTGTTACATAATGCCATGTTTGATTCTGGAGCTTCTCACAATCTCATGCCGAAGGCGATTATGGAGAAATTGGGATTGGACATCACTCGGAAGTATCATGATCTGTATTCTTTTGATTCCAGCAGAGTAAGATGCATTGGGCTCATTAAAGATTTGGTGGTAAGTTTAGATCAGATTCCGATGAAGAATGTTTTGATGGACGTGGTTGTGGCAGACATTCCTCCAAGATTTGGCATGCTTCTTTCCAGATCTTGGGGAGAAAAATTGAAGGGAACATTGCAGCTTGATTTCTCCTATGCTACCATTCCTGTGTTCAGTCAGACGAGAAGACTATATCGAGAACAGAAGATGAAGTATATGATCACCAGCAAGGAGAAACCGGTAAATTATGTACATACAGATTTATAGTCTTTTGTTTTGTATTCAGATAGTTTCAATGATGTAGATAGTCAGTTAGTTGAAGCAGAGGACATTCCAGAGATTACAAAAAATTTTAGAGAATTTTTGATGAAAGAGAGACAAGAACTTGAGAGTTTTGCTGAGCAATCAGCCTCCCAAAAGCAGTAGAAAGTTGAGGGACAACAAGCAGAAATAATAGAGCAAACGAAATTTCAGCACTTTGAAGAAGATGAAGAAGGTTTATGGACTATGGATTTCGATGGTGCAGTTGGGAGTGATGGTGCCGGAATCGGTATTTGGGTACGTAGTCCTTTTTCTGCCCCAAACAAGGTACCTAGTAATGTGAGAGTTTGTTCTTACAAGTTAGCATTTGATTGTTCGAATAATGAGGCAGAATATGAAGCTTTGATTGTTGGTCTAAAAATACTTAGGAAGTTGAATGCTAAGAGAATTGTAGTCTATGGCGACTCTGAGTTGGTAGTTAAGCAAGTGAAGGGTGAGTATCCAGCTAAGCATCCTCGGATGCGGGCTTATCGAAATGCTGTTCTTGACATCTTGAAGTTGTTTTCAGACTATACTTTGACTTGTATCCCTCGCATTCAGAATGGTATTGCGGATGCTCTTGCTAAGGCAGCTAGTAATTTGAAGATCCCAATGAACTCAAGTAATAAGTTTGAAATCCATGTGAAACATCATCCGACTGTCCCGGATAATCAAAGGTTTTGGCAAGTATTCCAAGATGATGATGAGATTGATGAATTTCTGCAGAACAAAGGTAAATTCAAAGACACCTCAATTGACATGGAGTATGATGATGGTGAGGCTGAAGTGCAAATAAATCAAATGGAAGTGTTGCAGCTGAAAGATAATGTCATTCCTAAGGGTTTGATATCTTTAGAAGAGCTCTTTGATCAGGATGACATAGCTAGAAAGCCAACCTTGCGGCCAACGGAAAAGGGAGTTGAAGACGTGAACATTGGAACAGCTGAGAATCCAAAGATTGTGAAGTTATCCAAAGCATTGCCACCAGAGGTAAAAGAAAAATATGTGAGTTTGTTGTCTTCTTTTGCTGATGCTTTTGCTTGGGACTATTCAGATTTAAAGATGTATGATACCAATATAATTCAGCACACCATTCCTATTAAGCCAAATCATAAGCCCTTCAGGCAGAAGTTGAGAAGGATAAATCTGAAGTTGTTGTCCTCGATTGAAAAGGAGGTGAATCGATTATACAAGGCTAGTATCATTGTTACTATAAGATTTTTAGATTGGATTTCCAATTTGGTGCCCGTTCGCAAAAAGACAGGTGAGATTCATTTGTGCATTGATTTTCGGAATTTGAACAAGGTTTCTTTGAAAGACAATTATCCACTGCCCAAAATGGATAACATATTGCAGCGAGTAGTTGGAGCATCTCGTATGTCACTACTCGATGGTTATTCTGGGTATAACCAAATTCTGGTCCATGAGGATGATAGAGACAAAACAGTGTTCACCACTCCGTGGGGAACTTTCCATTATGCCAAAATGCCTTTCGGTTTGAAGAATGTTGGTGCAACATTTCAACGTGCAATGGATATGGCATTCACGAATGAGAAAAATGTTTTCTTAGTTGTGTATCTTGATGAGTTGACAGTCTTTTCCAATTCTAATGAAGAACATCTTTACCATTTGAAAGTTGTTTTTAAGCGATGTAGAAAGTATGGTGTATCACTCAATCCGAAGAAAAGTTTGTTTGCGATGGATGAGGGAAAACTTCTCGGTCACATTATTTCAAAAGATGGCATCTGTATTGACCCAGCTCAAGTTGAAGAAATTCAAAAAATTGATCTTCCTCGGAATAAGAAGGAGATTCAGTCTTTTAATGGTAAGATGAATTTTTTACGCCGCTTTGTGCCTAACCTTGCTGAACATCTAAGAGAGATTACAGACATTCTTAAGAAGGATAGTGTAGTAAAGTGGAGTGAAGAAGCGGTAAAGTATTTTAATTTAGTGAAGTTGGTTCTTTCATCAGCTCCGATTTTGATCAGCCTAGATTACACTCAGGATTTTATTTTTTTCTCTTTTGCTTCGAAGCATACTATGGTAGCAGTATTAATGCAGAAAAGAGATGGACATGAAAAACCAATTTCTTTTTTTAGCCGTACTATAAGAGATGCAGCCCTGAAATATAACATAATTGAGAAGCAAGCTCTTGCTCTTGTGAAGGCATTGAAAGATTTCCAAGTATATATTCTGCATTCTCATATTATTGCTTATGTTCCTGACGCTGCTGTTAAGGATGTTCTAGTGCAAACAGGTCCAGAAGGGAGACAGGGTAGATGGATTACTGCCTTGTTGGAGTATGATGTGGAGATAAAGCCCATCAAGCTTATTAAAGGACAAGGGCTGGAAAAGTTAATGGCTGAATCGAATCTACATGCTTTGGACATCAATCTTATTGCTGCTATGTCTGAAGATAATGAGGAAAGTTCATCAGTTTAGGTATCAGAAATTTTTGTGACATCTCCTTGGTATTCAGATATTGTATATGTGCTTCAAAATTTGTCACCACCGCTCAGCATGGCTAGAACCAAAAGTATAACTTTGAAATTGAAGGCCGCTAAGTTTTGTGTTTTGAATAATTCACTTTATTGGAAAGATCCTGGTGGTGTGTTGCTGAATTGTTTGGTGGAAGAAGAAGCAAAGCGGGTTATGGAGGATTTTCACAAAGGAGATTGTGGCAGTCACCTATTTTGTAAAACAACAGCCAATAAGATTTTGAGAGCAGGATGCTATTGGACGACATTGTTTTCTGATGTGTATAAGATGGTTAAAAGCTGCCATGAGTGTCAGATTTTTGAAGGAAGACAGAAATTACAGCCTTTGCCGCTTAAGCCCATTGAGGTGAGTGCTCTATTTCAGCAATGGGGTTTGGATTTCTTTGGCGAAATTCATCCCACTTCTTCAGGACAACATAGATGGATTCTAACAGCGACAGATTATTTCACGAAATGGATTGAAGCAGTTCCCACCCGGCAAGCCACGGATTCGGTAATAATTTATTTCCTTGAGAATAACATTTTGTCTCGTTTTGGTTGCTCGAATAAGTTGATCACTGACAATGCAGCATCTTTCAAATCAAAAAGGATGATTGAGTTTTGTGACAAGTATAAAATAATTTTTTGGAATTCAACCGCCTATCATCTGCAAGGCAACGGATTGGTGGAGTCTTCCAACAAATATTTGGTCAATATCATTAAAAAGTTGTTGGAAATAAAAAAGAAGAGTTGACATAAGAAGCTGGTCAATGCATTATGGGCTGATCGGGTGAGTCAAAAGAAATCCATTGGTATGCCCCCCTTTGAGTTGGTTTATGAAGTTGATACAATGTTCCCTACCTCTCTCGCGGTTCCAGTTGTAAAACTTCTACAGGAAGCTGGCAGTGAAGAAGATCATATGCAGAGACGAATCAATCAAATGATCCACTTGTAGCAGACAAGGGAAGAAGTTTTTCAAAACACATTCAAGCTGCAGGAGAGAATCAGGAAGATATACGACAGGAAAGCAAAGGTGGACAAATTCTATCTGGAAGAAGTGGTGTTGAAATGGGATGCCAGAAATGAGGACAAAGGTAAGCACGGTAAGTTAGAAAATCTTTGGAAAGTACCCTTCAAAATTGCAGCATATCGACGTTAGAACGCTTTTCTTCTAAAGGAGATGAACAGGGAATATTGTCCAAGAGGGCCGGTTAATGGTCAGCTGCTCAAGAGGTACCATTTCTAAGATGTTTTCTGTTGATCACATTGTCATTGTACATACCATTTATTTCAGTTTCATCGCAAGTGTTCACTGTGATCTTTTCTTTAGTTTGGGGCCCGAAGTGAAGGCTATAATTCTGAATATGGATTGCAGTTTTGGTTTGAGTTTGTCGAGTCAGTTTTTCTCATTCATTTCAGTTTCAAAGTTGAGTCAGTTTGAGTCAAATTTTCAGTCAATAAATCAGTCAACAGTCTTGAGTTGATTTGTAAAATAATGGACTCCATAGCCCAATGGATGAAGGCACTGTCTGCTTTCCAAATATCTGTAGTTCTTGGCACCTCCCAGGAGCTACCATCCCCATTGGAGCCAATGTTAGAGTCGGTCTGTTCATCCGTCCATCAGAGATTAAACATCTCTTTTGTTTCATTTCATTTTTAGGTGTCTCATTCGGTTCGATCATCTGCATTCCATTAGGAGCATTGATCTTCTGACGGAAGGGTCTTATCATACTTGCCCCTCGTGTCTTGTACCTGTTGGCTCAGGTTTGTCATCAAAATCCATCAAAATCATTTTACAGTCAATGATAATCAGTGCTTGTTTTTTTGGTGAGCAAAGAGTCACTTCAGTCATTAGGTGTAGGGTTTCATGAATTCAGTCTTCAAATTTTTCAATAATGCCAACAGGCCAGAGGGAGGTTCAAAATAAGTTTTCATTTCAAATATTTCATTGTCATATTGCTTGATCGTGACTTTTCTTCAAAACTCTGTTTTGAAGAAAATCGTCATTTTGTTCTTTGCAATAAATTTCCATGTATATTTTCCAAGTTTTTCAGTTGTTAAAATCTTCAGGCACGGTCCTGGTCGCCTTTGCCAAAACATGCCAGCCATCCCTGCAAAAAATAGACAAGATTTTCATCATTTCTGTCAAAAAATCAAGTGGAACAAGCAAAACAGAATTTGTATTAAAAGTGAAAAAATGCCAAAGCTAAAACACAAGAAAGTGGGTTTTTGCAAAAAAAAAATCAAAGCCATGACTATAAGAGATATTTTCACCATTCAAATGTCATTTGCAAACAAGAAGTTGTCAAATACCCAAAGCAAAATCGTGGAAGAGCGAAATCATGTGTTAAAGCTGGACTGTGTGTTAAAGATCAGTGCGCGACGCATTGGGAGAAGGCGCGATACACATAGTAGTCGCGACGCATAGAGCCTCCCCTTCCTGTGTATTTTTTTAACCTGCACGGCGCATATACCCAGCATGGCGCACTGGGTTTGCGCGATGCACAGGGCTGACATCGAATTTTTATCACTACCTCCAACGAAACTTCAAATTTTTCGCTCCCATTTTCTCGAGTAAGTTTATACAATCGCTCTTGCTCGTGTTTGGTATGGTTGAGAGATTGGTTTCGAAGAATTTACAAGTTTGGAGTTTGAAAATATAAACCCTATATTCATATCAAAATCTTCTCCTTAGGGTTTTAAAATTCGTAGTTTAAAGGTCTGATTTTTGTGCCAAGTATTGCAAATCCCATTCTCCATATGTGGTTCCTTTCTTCATCACTGCCATATCATCATACTGTGCCTCCCCTTTTTCCCTATTCCCTTATAAAATCACTCATATCACTTGTTCCTAAAATCCTATTATCCCTGTCCCTAAACCTTACCATCTCCCATATCATTTGCAAAATTCCTAATTCCCAAACCCCACATTCTTAAAACATAGTCAAGTGACTGTTATTGCATTGTAATTACACTTGACAGTCCACTATACCCACTGTCCCTTTTTTTTCACAGTCCCTTCCTACTTGGCATACTTTGGCAATAGAAGAAAAAAAACACCAAGTTCTCTTTTCTCATTTTTAACAAACCAAACATACATTTGGTATAGACTTGCAAACACTATGACAGACACAGATTCATCTTATGAGCAAGACAATGATTCTACCACAGAACTTCATGCACCAAGAAGGCCTCGAAAAGGAGGCAAACATGTGAGGGAGGAGCCCACCTCATTGACTTGGTTGGAGGCCTGCCCACTTGCCATGGCTTGTTTCCAAGAGAAATCATGCTATCAGTATTGTGAGAGGATTTCTCAGATTCAGCATCATCAGGAGTTAGCCCGGTTGTTTTTTTTACATTTGCGTGATGGTCATGTTACTCTCGCTGGTGTAAATTTCACCTTGACACCAGAAACCATTTCTCAGGAAACAGGAATACCGAATGTAGGTGAGGAGTGGAACAAAAGACATCAGGTGGATAGAGTACATTACAAGCCATACATCAGGCCTGGCTATGTGAGGCAGCTCAGCAGGGTATTCCCATTCGAGTTCTTGAAGGAATCTTATGCACCATTGATGAGATTCATTATCAGGTAATTCAGTTGTGAGGGTTGGTTCTCACACCTTTATGCATACCACATCAGACTATTGATGAATTTCACGAGATTAAGGATGATGAACATTCCATATTTCATGTGCCGAGACATAGAGAGGATGACTACTCTTGTGCAGAAGAAGACTCCAGAGCAGCAGTACAACATCATCTATCATTATGCGCTCATCAAGATGATTGTGGTACATCAGCTTGGGTTGCAGGGCATTGCATGGGAAGGTTTCATTTCCCGTGACTTCTTCACAGCCCCTTAGCCTCCTCCAGAGATTGTTCATGGTGTGGGTGAGCCTTCACATCAGTTTGAAGGTCTTGAGACAGAGCCTATCGGTGTGCCAATATTTGTTACTTATCAGAGAGGCACGAGATCATTATTTGCAGCAGCCCGACGAGTACTATCTCCACCTGGGGTGGAAGGGGTCTCGTTGCTGTCGTCATCAACAGAGGTACACGTACAAGACAAAGGAAAGAGGCCTATGTAGGAGGAGGGCCCTTCAGGAGGCCATGATACTGATTTCATATTGCTTGATGAGGAATTGAGCTCTCCGAGCTCAAAACTGAGGGAGATCATTCTGGAGCAGAAAACTGAGATCAGCACCTTGACCGAAAAGTTGCAGAGAGATCAGTGGATCATTAACTATCTGGAGTAGTAGAATAATCAGTTGGAGGATCAACAGATGATCATGGATTTGCAAAACATCCGTGAAAACTGACGAGCTGCCCGAAGAAGCCCATCCGAGATGACACCTATTGAGCGGGAGATTGAGGCGGATAGGGAGACTTGACTTGAGTGAGTAAAAATCCATCTCAAGAAGCTATTGGAGAAGGTGAATAAGGAGAGAAATATTCTCAGGCACATGAAGAATCACTATTGGGCACACACACATGTTTGCAAAGCGAAAATCAAGATCCTGAAAGCGAGGCTAAGGAGGGCACTGAAGCTTCGAAAAAGACATGATAAGCTCCAAATATTGGCCAAAGATTCTTTGGCTGAGCATAGCATTTGATCAGGGACCTACAGCCCAAATTTCAAGGAATTTGGAGAAAATTTTTTCATTTTTGAATTTTTTGGTCACAAAACAGGTTTTTCTGCCCGACGCGTAGCGCCACCTTGCGCGCTCTTACGATTGGGAGATCTTCTGGAGGAAAAATTGGTATTTCTAGATCTTTTATTAAAATTTATGCATGCTTAGGAATGGCCTAAGAATTTCATCAAGTTTTGGGTGGCTTAAAGCGTCAAAAACACCTTGAAAATGGCCTTTCTGCCACTTTTTGCACACACAGGAACTAGTCTTGGGAGATTGAACCCGTGGAGGGGAAAATGGACACCAAATCCAGAAATTCCACTTGGGTTGGAAATTAGACAGGTAGGGCTTTCCAAGGAGCTATCATGAGCTCAACTTTTTCTTCAGGAAGTTCCTCAAAATCAGCTCCAAATTGGTGCTACGCATAGAGATTTTGGGCGCGACGCATTGAGGATTTTGGCCTATTTTTCACTCCACAGCTTAGAATTTCGCCTAGTTTTGGCCAGTTTCACTTTTTCATGTAACTTTTGATCTACCTTGATATAATTTAATTGCCATGATGTAATTTTGGCATATTTTTACTTGTTCTAGAAGATTCATTCACCAAATGGTGAAATGTGAGTGAATGGATCAGTTTCCTAGCCTATAGAGGCAAGTTGTTTCATGGCCTATTTTCTAGTTCCTAGTTCAGACGTGGTTGAAATAGCTCTTAGAATGATGAACTCGACCCCTAGAGGCATGGGAACTGGTTAGGCTTGTATATATGATGTATTTTCTCAGTCATTTTCAGGGTTGGACATTTGGGATTGCATAGGACTTCATTGTACATTCATTCTGCAATTTTGGCAAAAGAATTGACCAAGGTTTGCAGCCCTTTTTGGGATCCTTGTGGCTCTGTGTTTTGATGGTGTTTTCATCTATCTATCTATAATTTCATGGATTTTTATGTGTACCATTTTTATTCTCTTGTCTTCTTAAACTGAACAAACAAGTTATAAAGGTAGAATTCATTGGTTTGCTTTGTTCTGCCTTCATTTTTGTTTAGTTTTTCATGTTTTCATCTGTTTGAGGAGGAATCTTGAGACCCTATTTCCCTCTTCAGCTCCTCACTGGTCTGATCCATCCATCCACTCAAGAAAAAGCATCAAGACTATTGCCTACCTTGCCCCAATCAGAACTCTGCAAAAACTAGGCCAAATCCCCGCACCCAAAACTTCCTTTCCCTTGATCCAACAAAAAACCCCAAAAACTCGATCAAAATCCGTTATTCATATACCTAACCTAAAATTAGCTTTCATTTCATTCATCTGAAGCCCTATTGATTAATTTTCACCGAGATTGACCCGGAGAGAGCCCTCTCCTGTTCTGGTAGGGCTAGCTACTAGACTGAGCGTGATTTGATGTTACCCTAAACTCTGCCTTCCTTCAGCCTAAGGTAGATTTAGGAAATAACACCCAAAACCATGATTCGTCGATTGGTCAGAAATAAAAAAACCACATGGCATCGGAATTTTTATTCCGCGTTATGAGCATACTGAACATCAGTCAAAACTGCCATAGGTTTCATGCCATTCCAAATTGCATTCGACCTGGAGGCAGTACTTCTAATCGAGTGCAAAATTCCATCACTCAAACTCGTCGTTGAACTCCTACCTGGCACCACCGCCACAGAAGAGCGCTTGCTCTCACTCGATCATTTGGACGAAATTCGTTGAGATGCTACACTAGCACTCGAAGCTCACCAGCACCGAGTCAAAGCTCAATACGACAAATATGTCAAGCCTCGTTCTTTCCAAGAGGGAGATCTTGTTCTACTTTAGGATCAGAAACATGACCTCTTGGGGGCACTAACACTCCAACCATTATGGCTTGGTCCTTACATTGTCACTAAATTCCTCTCAAAAGGGGCTTACGAACTTCAGGACTGTAACGGAATTCCACTTGCAGAGCCCTGCAACGGGCTCTATCTAAAGAAGTATTTTTCCTAGTTTCGCACTAGGCAATGCTTTGTAATTTTATGTATATAATTTTTGCCTATTGTTTTGATGTTTCTAGATATTTTTTTTGTTTTCAAGGTGTTTTTATCATTTATAATATTTTTCTTTCACACAGATGTCATCACCCTCCTTATCATATCTCAGATATGGGGACAGTGCTAGTCATCACACTAGATGCATTGCTTCAGCTGCTTGGGTTCTCTACACTCCTGAGTCAGACCTTCTTGGTTCTGGGGGAATCTTCCTAGGTAGCGCCACCAATAATTTTTCCGAGTACATGTCAGTGATCCAATTCCTCACGGAAGCGACATCTCGTGACATCTCCAATTTAATGGTCAGGTTAGATTCCCAACTCATCATTATGTAGTCAAACAATCATTACCGTGTCTGTCATCCTGTTTTGTTACGTTTTTTTTAAGGGTGAGACTTTTAGAACGTCATTTTCGAACAATTACATTTGAGCACGTTCCTAGAGAATTTAATGCATTAGCCGATTATTTGGCAAATTATGTGTTAGATTCGCATTTGTCACATTTACTATAAAAAATTTACTCGTGAGTATATATATTTTTATCCCATTAAAAATACATAAAAAAAAAAAATCACCAAAAATTATGTATATATATATATATATCGTGTCTAATATAATAGTTACATCAAAAAATCTTCCAAAACTTGGGTGTTTTACAAAATTTGGCTATACTAAGCCACTCTTTGACACTAATACATCCACTCCGCCAGCTAGGCCTGATGATCATGGTAGCATACAACTGCTCTAGCTATCCGCCTCAAAGGCACCAGGTATATCTCTGGCACACCTACGGTATGCCGCTGCAAATGAACTGAAACCTCCCGCATAGGAAGGGGTGGTATACCCATACTCAGACCCTCTAGGTTTCTGGAGAGTTCATATAAAACATGGGCATCATCATCCTCGGCAGATTCCGCATCCTCTGCTGGTGCGCCAGCCCCGGGTAGCTGCAGCCCTCGTCGTGCATAGCGAGGGGCCCCAACTAGTCGGACAGGTGCCACATCTATGTCAAGCAAACAAATGCTTCATGTCAAAACATAATTTTCACCCTATTTCAACAAAACAAATGCATAAACATTCAAAATACAAAAAACAAAGTACTTATTTGAAATACACTGATCAATTCCTTCTTACCATCGAGTCCCCACTGGGTACCAGGGGGCAATACTAACTCTGGATCGCCTGTGAAGTTCATCCCTGCATAGCGATAATCCTCAATCATGATAATATGGGAGTTTAGGCAATCAAAAAATCCATCATCAAAACAGTGGCGGACGGGACCCTCTCCAGTCCGCGGAAGCAAAGCTACCCACCGAACTTGCCTCGGCTCGCGTGGGCCCAAAGGCGCTGTAACAATACTGGGCCTCATCAATGGTATCTGCTCCAGTAAGAAAGAGACAATTAGTGTACCATACCCAAACTATCTCTGGGTACGGGTCTTACATGCGGTAAGCTTTGCTAGGACCCGATGGACAACTCTGTCACACCATTCAAAAACCTGAGGCTGCATATAGTCCAAGGCTAGGAGCACCTAGGCCTTGGTGGCCACATGCTGACTCTTGGCACTTGCCAAGTGAATAATCATCCATAAGATAGACCTCAATGGTCTCAAAGCCACTTGTGCGGTCGGTACCCTGTTGATCATAGCTTGAGTGTCACATATGCAATGCGCACGAATCAGATCAGCAATGGAACATGGGTTATCTCTAGACCCCGTCAAGTTGGGCCTCGGCCCATGGCATGATAGGCTGGTCAAAAAGTACACATCATCCTTTTCGATTGAGAGCTCATTTCCCCCAATCCGAAAGACATGGTGCCATTCATCCCATTGCTATATTAGCCACCTTAGGAGGTCCTCTTGACCCCTCATCAGTTCTAAGTAGAAATATTTTAGCAATCCGCATCTGCGGAGAGCCATCAAGCTTGTAGTATCCATCACCATATCTCTTTCTTCCTGTTCATGCTCTCTTGCCAAATACTCATGATTAACAGATGAATACCTGCAAATGCAATGTTTTCAACCGATCAAAACTTGCCTGGACCACTTCAAAACAGTGAAGAACGAGTTGCTAAAAGACATGGTGTGCCTAACACTGGCCCTAGTATAAAACAGAGTGTGCTAACACAGCATCCCCTCACGGGTTATACGTTTAACGCGACTATAACACTTCTGGCCTGCGTTAGGCGTAAGAATTTTTTAGAACCTCAAAATTTTCTCATTTTGAACCAAAAAAAAGTAACAAAAAGACAATTAAATGATAGCAAGAGGTTCTAGCTCTTACCTGGATCTCGCGGGAAGGAAAACCGTTACCCGGATTGACCGTAATCGTCAGCTGAAGATTTCACCCCTTTTCACCCTAGAGCTTCTTCACAGCACTCAACATAGTGAAAATGAAGGTCTTTTGACCTTCTTATAGCCAATTTTGGGGCATGACTCTCTTAAGGTAGTCGAAAAAAATCGTGAATTCTTACTGTGCATGTGTTGCAACTCTTGAGATTTGGTACTCATGTTCTGATGATTGATCAAGATCTATGTGCAGACATACTAATGTTTTATCGAGCATTCTTTTTATGATATTTTTCTTGCTCGTTAATCCAAAAAGTCTTGATTTCCCTTCTTCGGACTCGTTAAACTTATACGAAGTTGATATCAAGCATTCTTTTTATGGTATTTTTCTTGCTTGTTAATCCGAAAAACCTTGAGTTCCCTTCTTCGGACTCATTAAAATTATACGAAGTTGATATCGAGCATTCTTTTTACGGTATTTTTCTTGCTCGTTAAACCCAAAAACCTCGAGTTCCCTTCTTCGGACTCGTTAAACTTATACGAAGTTGATATCATTCATTCTTTTTACAGTATTTTTCTTGCTCGTTAATCCGAAAAACCTCGAGTTACCTTCTTCGAACTCGTTAAACTTATACGAAGTTGATATCGAGCATTCTCTTTGTATGGTCTTTTTCTTGCTCGTTAATCCGAAAAACCTAGAGTTCTCTACTTTAAACTTGTTAAAACTATGAAGAAGCACTGAGATTTCTTTTTAGGAATCTTTTTCTCGCTCATAAAACTGAAAAAACCTGAGTTGACTTTGTCAGGCTCATTAAACTACCACGACAGAGAGTAAGGAGCCATTATTTTCCTCTTTTTCAAAGCTATTTAAACCGAAAAAAGTAATCCATTTTTTTCCTCGTGACTCGTTAAAATTTCACGGAGGTAATCGAGTTTTCTATGCGTGACTCGTTAAAATTCCACGGAGGGCACCAAGTTTTTCTTTGTTGGACTCGTTAAAATTTCACAAAGAGTATTGAGTTTACTCTCTCTCTTCGTACTCATAACAAAATGAGGTAGACGTCCATCGAACATAGATTTCTCAATTTTCCGACTTTGATGGACTAACTTATGGAAAATGAACTGTTTTGGGCTTACTATTCTCCCTTTGTTGTGCCCATTTATCAAGACATGACAAAGGTACCCCAATGGAGTTGTCTTTTATGATATTTTTCAGACTCTCTAAACATGAAAAATTCACCGAGTTTACTCGTCTAGACTCGTTAAACCTAATCAGATGGAGCACAGAGTTGTCTTTTATGATATTTTTCGGACACTCTAAATATGAAAAATTCACCGAGTTTACTCATTTGGACTCGTTAAACTTAATCAAACGGGGAAAATTTTGGACAAAATGGATACTACCTCTGTTACATTTGAGAAAGGTCGATTTGGTAGCAAAATTCTTGAACATGACACTTCCCAGAAAACTCTTTCACAGTTAGCCAAACCCTACCATCTATGAGTATTAGCCTTCATCTCCCAGTGTCCCTGCACCGGTAAAATCCTAACACACTCTTTGGTGTTCATCAAGCTTCAGTTGCCTAGTACCCTACTACAATGCCTTCTATTGTTCAAGTAGATATCGCTATCTACTGCTCCTGTTATCAACCAAACTGCTCATTATGCCAAAAATTATTTGTCGTCTGACATCTCCATTTACTCTTCATTATCTCAATCATAAACAAAATCAGTTGGTTTCCAGTTCGTGTTGATTGATGTAGGATGCCTCAGTGCCTACATTTCAACAAATCTCTTCCTATCGACTCCAACATCTTATCTAGGAAGTTGATCCAGAAACCCATCAGTACCCGGATACTTGCAAACATCAGTGGCAAGTAGTCTTGTGTTTGATCAGGGGTCTTCATCATTGTCTCATGGTCAAATTATTATATGAGTGTTCGACTTCAACTCATTTTATTCACACTCGCTAGATTGTACTATGCATCTTAGGGACCATCATCATTATTGGTGGCCATCTTCGCATTTGTTAACAGTTTTCATTATCAACTGGTAATCATATGATTTCTCACATGTTCGATGACAGATACTTCATTCACATGTTGAGGAATATGCAGTTTAAGTGAACCGGCGGTCAAGACCTTAGCGCAAATGTTACATCATTAAATTTTTGCTCCCTTCCCCAAGTTGCGATATTGTTTATGGAGATAGCTTCTTCAGCCTGATCCTGTTATGATAGACACTTCCACATTGTGCTTATCGGTGGGCAGATTCTTCATATCTCTATTCTAGAGAAATCATGTAGTTTAAGCTACTGAGCATGGGAATTCCCGACTTAAGGCAGATACTATATTTTCTGACATATGTTGTTGTTTCAGGTTTTCCTCAGTCTTTTAATATCTTTATCTCTACTACACACATTGCAAAGTATTTCAGCCATCGTCTTTGTCTCTGACCTCACACTTTAGGGGGCATCTGTTACAGGTCAAAATACCTCCTCATCAGCTCAGAGGAGAAGACAAATATGGAAGGAATACAAAGACCTAAATTAAACCTATTTCTGCCAAGGTAACGCCTCTCTATAACAACATAAGAGTGTTATAATGTAGCTGATTAGTGAATGGGCCACGTTAGTGGCTAGGGAAATGCTTTTTTTACACTAGAGGGCAGTTTTACCCATGTTTTAAGTTTGAAATGGGAAAAACCCGCGGAGAATGATTTGAATCTCCAACTTTTTCTCACAAGAGAGTCAGTACAAAAAGGAAACTACAAAGCACTGATCTCTTATTGGGCCTTGCAGCTTGCCATAAACAACTAAACTCTCAAAGATGCAAAATAATGCAGGTTGGAGAAACATCTTGGTTTTTTCTATTCAGAACTGGTGGAAAGAGAAGGGAAATGATTACTCTCTCCATCTCCTATAAAATGGAGTTGAAGGCTTTTTGTTCAAGGTCGAAGGATTGCTAAAGTTTTTTCATACTTGTGAAGCAGAGATCATTCTTGTAGTGTGAAGGTCAAAGGTCAAAGAGGTTCATTGAGAACTTGTTAATCAAGACATCACCAATTTGAGAGATAGAGGGATTGGAAGGTAGAGGAGGGCTTGGTGCAATCAACGATTGTAATCCTCCCTTTTATAAATCAATAGAACTATATTTGTTTTTTCCATTCTATGCGTTGATATTGTCATTATTATTTAATCACTTATATAGCATGAGATGAATGGCTTATATGTGCATAGTTTAAATGTTTATTATATATTGGCTTAATTGATAGAAGATATATGTTATGTTAGAAATTACACGGGTGCTTTGATTGATTGCAGGACCAAGATTTGGAGCCGATGAAGAAGAACCGTTGCTTCGCTGCCTAGTGCTCTCTAAAGGACTTCGAGATCATTAAAGAGGTAATATTATAGCTTATTCTATCAAGTGGTTTTAAGTTTATATGAACATGTATATGCCATATGTGTGAACTATACAACTAATCTTACATTCTGCCTTTGGCACCGAAAAGTCCTAAGAGGGATATACGATAACCAACAATCCAAGAATTTTACCCTATAGCAGCAGCTGACTTCATCATTGGAGGATTGAGAAGGTAGATCTAGAGCTTCCGAATCATAGATCTGATGAAGGGATAAGCCCTTAAAGAATAGATCTGATATGAGCACACATTTCAGCCATTTATTCTTTAGATCTAGCTTCAAATTTGTATTTCCCAACAGATCAAGGATCAAATCCGAGGGAGGTGATTTTCCAAGGTTGCAGATCTGGAAAATCCTTTCTGGGCTATCTTGGGAATCCATCACATTGGCCAGATCTTGAATCTTTGCATCATCAGAGGTCCAGTTTTTAGTAGATTTTCATTTCTCTTTCCAGCCTGCAACCATATGTTCATATTCTACTGAAGAGACAACGCAATACTTTGTGCAGAGCCTCAACAGTTACGTTGTACCTACTTCACACATGTTTTAGGGTGATCCTAGCTCATCTTTTTGGCTAGATCTACCTATATTTTGTACTTGTGTAACTGAATCATCTCCAATATAATAAAATGGCTCATATATTTCTGCATATTCTAATTTGTACTTAGATTTATTATTTATCTTGCTGTAATTTCTTATATTGTGTGAAGTATTACTACATTTTCCCTTTTGGGATATTACAGATATTACAGTTCGGACCTTTCCACATATTTTCAAATTTTTCATGCTTGCCTTTGTCATCTCTTCTTGAACCCCACTTCAACACTTTGTCTCCAATCTAGAAATCATTAGCTTTAGTCCTATTATCAAATATTTTATTAATATTCTCTTTTACTACTTGTGTTCTATTGTATACTTCTTCCCTTGATTGCTGCAATTGAATGGTTTGGTTCAACCTCCTTTGTATATCATTCTCCTCTGATTGTACCTCTTGAATAAGCTTCATGACTGGGAATCCCAAGGATGTTGGAAAAACTGCATCCATGCCATACACTAGTTGATAGGGAGACGTGTTAATTGATTTTTTGTTCGTTAATCTATCTGCCCATAGTGCATGCACTAATTTGTTGTGTCGTGACTTTTTGCTCTCTTCCAAAAATTTCTTGATGATATTTACCAAGATTTTGTTAGAGGACTCAGCCAACCCATTACCTTGAGGGTAATAAGTTATAGAATGAACTAATGTGATATAATACTTGTGGAAAAAGTCCACCATTCTCTTGGAATTAAATGCAGTGGCATTATCATTGATGTTTTTTCTTGGACAAACAAATCTGGACAGAATATTGGTTTCAAGTAATTTGATGATTACTGAATCAATGTCAGTCCTAGAAGGAATGGCTTCTATCCATTTGGTAAAATATTTAGTTGCAGTGAGGATCCATTTGTGTTGGGAAGAGGAGGCAAGGTGTATTTCTCCAATGAAATATAAACCTCATTGTTGAAAAAGAGTTCCAACACTGATGGGTTGTAAAGGCAAAGACAATAGTTTTTTCTTTCCCTCAAATATTTTGCATTTATGGCAAGTCACTACTAGCTTATGGATATCAGAGAAAAGAGTGGGCCAATAGAAACCAACTCTAAGGATTTTGTTGGTAGTGGTTTTCCAATAGAGACGACCTCCACATTCTCCTTCATGAAACTCATGCATGATTTTATATACATCATCTTCAAGTAAACATTTAAGTAGGATACCAACAAAATTTTTCCAATATAAATCTTTATGTAGAATGAAAAAATTTACAGCTTTTAGTTTCAAGAATATGGCCTTTGTTTTGGACAAACTAGGAGGAGAATTTAGATGAAAAAGAACATATAATATATCATCATACCAAAGTGAGTTTATAAATGATTCTTCAATGGGTGGAGTCGCCAGTTCCTCTTGTTCATCCAAGGAATGTATCATGTTTATTTCTAATGCTTGAAAGTTTGCTTCAGCGTTTAGTTTGGCCAGTCCTTTCCCTTTGATTAGCTTGATTTCTAGATCATACTCTAAGATGAAGGCAATCCACTTACCTCTTTTACCATCAGGATCCTAAGTTAGTATGTCCTTAACAACTACATGAAGAACAAAAGCAATGACATGTGAATACAATATGCAAAATCTGAAATCTTTTAATGCTTTGATTAAGGCAAAAGATTGTTTTTCCATAATTTTATATTTCAGAGGTGTATCTCTTAGTGCCTTGCTGAAGAAATATATGGGTTTTTCTTGTCCCATTATTTTATTTTGTAGTAATGCAGCAGCAATTGTGTGTTCTGATGCAAATGAGAAGATGAAGAAGTCCTTGGTAAAGTTAGGGCTGATTAGAACTAGTGTTTGGGTAAGTTATTATTTTAATAGTTCAAAGGATTGCTTTGCTTCTATGGTTCTTTTGAATTCTATTTCTCTTTTTAGCGTGTTTTTAATGTTTCTTAGGAGTTATGAAAGGTTTGGTATGAACCTTGTTAAGAAGTTGACCTTTCCAATGAAAGATTGTGGCTCTTTGATGTTTCTAGGGTGACCGATCTACAATATCCCTTAAATCCTTTTTGGGTCAATCTTGATCCCCTCTTTAGATATGATGTGGCCTAGAAGTTTTCCTTCTTGAAGACAAAACAAATTTTTCTTGGGATTCAAAGATAAATCATACTTTCTACACTTTTCAAAGACTTTTCTTAAGTGACCTAGGTATTCTTCATTGGTTTTTTAGTAAACACTGATGTCATCAAGATATATCACTATGAACTAACCTATTTATTTGGAAAAAGCAATGTCCATGGCTCTTTGAAAAGTGGCTGCAATAGTCATTAACCCAAAAGGAATTTTGACATACATGAAGGTGCCCCAAGGTGTAGTGAAGGTGGTTTTGTGTTGATCATCTAGGTGTACTAGCACTATATTATACCCTGAAAAACCATCAAGAAAAGATATTCATTTTGAGCCAACTACCCTTTGCAGTATATGATCCATCTTAGGTAAAGGGTAGTTGTCTTTTAGGGAGGCTTTGTTTAAATTTCTAAAGTATATGCATAGCCTAGTTTCCACTTTTTTATTCCTCACCAATACAAGATTTGAGACCCATTATGAGTACCTGAGTGGGACTATTATTCCATCATCATACATATTTTTAATTTCTTTCTCAGCTAGAAGCATTAGGACAGGGTTTATACTATTGAATTTCTGCTTAAATGGTTTCTGGTTTTTATTGAGAGGAATCTTATGCTAAATGATGATTGTATCATAGGACTTCAAGTCCTCATAGCCCCATTCAAACACATCCTTAAATTATTGGATTAGCTCAATGTATTTCTATTTTATAAGGGTTGGCAGTGTTTTGGAAAATTTTATCATTTTATGTTCTTCATCACTACCTTTGTTGCATTCTTCTACATCTATTTTGGTGGATTCCATTTTTGGCTTTCTAGCAACATCATTGAAATAAAACTGTTCTTCTAAGGGGGAAATTCCTCTTGGAAATAGGTTGTATTTACATTTCAATACCTCAAGGTCCCTTATGTCAGAATATTCACACAATTTTTCCTCATGAGGGTGTCTCAGCAGATTTATATCAGCAGCATAAGGTGGCTCTCTTTTGTGTGTTTGTTCTTTAGCAGAGCAGTCCTCTTCATGATCTGAATCTAATTTTGGCATTTCAAACTTATTTTTGGATTGCAGGAAATCTTCAATATGTTTGTCACCTTCAAAAACTTTCCAATAATCTATGTTATCAGGGACTGTCGGTCTGCTTTTGACCTTTACCATGTATTTTTCATTGGCATGAGGCAGTTGACAAGTGCTGGCAACAAAGGCTAGTTCATTTACAAGGCTATTTTGAGTTCTTAGGATAGAGGTAAGTTCATATTTTTCAAATTTTGAGGTCTAAGGCAGCATTTCTATATTATCTTAGCCTAGGATTTTTCACTGAATAATCTCCTTTAATTTTCCTAATAATCAGCTCAAATATCCTTGAATGGAAATCCTCTTAGCTTCTATATTTTTCAGCAATTGTAACCCTAGGAGAAGAGCTTCATACTATGAAATATTGTTTGTACATTGAAAATCCAGTTTGTAAGAGTAACCTTCATTAGTTTTGTGTATCCAAAAACCTGCTCCTGAACCAGCTTTGCCACAAGAACCATCAAAGCTCATGTTCCAAAGAGTTTCAAGTTCAGATTTTTCATTGCGTTGTTGTTCATGGATGCTAGGGTTTTGGCTGTTATGCTCTTCATTTTTTGTTTGGTTTGACTGTTCTGACAAGTCTCTCTCTTCCTCTTTCTCATCTAATTTTTCATTAATCTCATATTCATTATACAAAATAAATGAATGAAGGGCTGAATGGATATAATAAAGAGGGGTGTTGTTTGGCTTATCTTGGCCACTCACCATGTATTTCATGTGGGATTCTTTGTACAGTATTCTTGTTTGGTTACAGATTGGAATGGTGGCATATGTCATGTCCATTTGGAGGGTTACTTGGAGTTTGGCTCCCCATGATCTTGATAAAAGCATGTCATATTTTGGGGGAATGTCAGTCACTAAAATATCCATTACAAGGCTCTTAGTTGGTATCTGTGCCAGGTTAACACATAGATCTTTGATTAAGCCCAAACATTTAACTCTACTTGAATCAAAAGAGTACAAGTATTTGTATGGTCTGGTTATTTCAAGTCCTAATCTTTCCATCACTACCTTTGACATGAGGTTATGTGAAGCACCAGAGTCTAGCATGGTATTGTGTAGGATTTTGTCATGGATGGTGAAACTGACATAGAATGGAGGCACAAATCCCTCTTGAAACTTTCCCTCTACATTGAGTCCAAACAAAAATTATGACTTGTCATCAGTCAGATTTAGAGTGTCAGTGTCATTTCCTATGTTTAAAGCCTTCAAAAATTAATATCTATGTACATATTGAGTCACTAATTCAGTAAGGGGTATGCCTATTTTATCTTGGCACTTTCACTCTCAATATTGAATGGTGCCTGTGTTCTAGGTAGATTTAGATCATTTTTTTCATACATGGTTTTTTTAGCAACTTTAGCTTGCTGATTTTTATTTGGAATCTTAGTTAAAACATTTTTTTCATGGCCACTAGTTGATGTACAAGGGCGAATTTCATCACCATCATGTTGGCTGATTTTGCTTCGCTTTGACAAGAATTCTTAGCCATGGTGTTTGTATTTTGTTTTGTCTTTTTAGGAGTGTTTTCAGGGGTCTTCTTAGCATAAATTTCTAGTTTGTTCCTTTTTGGGATGTCTTGGATTTTCCTACTTCTGAGGTCATACTGCCTATGAACCTCCATGATATTAAAACCCTAGTTTGTATTCTTTAGAATTGTCATATGTTCTTTCAGCTTGGTTTGAGGAAAACAGACCTTGTTCTTCTTTTGTGAGGAAAACAACGTCCTCACTATCAAAGCCTATTAGATTTACATGGTTTTTTTCCAGCTCCTCAGTCTCTCTTTCCTCTTCATCTACACAGTTTTCTTTGAAAGGAGGTCTGATTTTCTGGTCATTTTCTCTTTTTATTATTTGAGGAGGATCTCTTCTGAAGTTTTGGCTTCTATTTTTATTTTGAGGATTTTATTGGTTTTCCCTAGGGGGTGCTCTTTCATTTAAGTTAATTTTCTCCATCATCCTTTCCATTGTCCTAACTAGGCTGTCAATTTTAGCACCATATGTGGAGGCCATAGGTTCCTCTTTGTATGTAACCCTCTTCTTTGTTCTCATTCTATCCCTTTTAGCAATTATATTGGCTTCTACACTCACTTATCCCCTTTTCATGTCTTCTAGGGTAAGGGGATCTCTTTCTCTTAATTGGTAATCCATTTATGGATCAAATCGGTCTGGAAATTTTACTAGGGCTAGGCCTTGTGGGGGTTTCATGTGGGGAGGGAGCGCATTGTATACACTATTCAACCTAGTGAAGTAGTCTTGAACACTCTCCCCAACATTTGTTTTAAGGTTTTCATACTCTAATAAGGTTTCAAGAGTATTTTTATTAGTCTCCCACTTATTTATGAATGTTTGATAAAGGGAAGGGAGATCATGAATGCTATTAGGAGTTAAGTTTTTGAACCATTTCTTTTCTTCTCCCCCAAAACATTGGGTAACCATTCTCATTTGTATGGTCTCATCTTCTATTTCTTGGTAGTCAAAATCATCATTCATCTTGTATACATGTTGTTGGGTAGTTGTAGAATCAGTTCCATTAAAGTGAGGGATTCTTAATTGATAGTCCTGTGGCATAGGCTGTAAAGGTTGTGGTAGTACCAAAGGGGCATACCATGCTGCCATGATGGGAGGTAATGGAACCCAAGGAGGATTTATAAAAGGAGGGTTTATGAGTGGGGGTGGAGGATCAAATCGAGTGGTTTGCACAATGGATGTATGAGTGCGTGTAGCAGATGTGCTTGGACCAGCTGGATGATATTGAGCAGATTTGGAATGAAAGGAGTCAAAGTGTTGGAGAAGCTAAAAATAAGGATGAGTGGAAGGAGAGGCTTCTATACTAGGACTCTGTTGTGAGTTGGTAGGCTCAAGGTTTGTATGTTCTATCCAATTTTTAGACAGTTCTAAATAGGTTTCTTCAGGAAAGGAACTTGCTTTGTGAATTGGTCTAACAACAATTGAATCTTCAATCCTAGAAGTTTTCTTAATATTATTTCTAGGTCATAAACTATAGCAGGAGGGTTTGGGTCAGGGTGAGATCTGGTGTTGATTCTTCGTGAAGCTAGATTTCAGACCCACAACACAAAGAGGCTGAAATTTTGTAAGGGTTTTGAAAAACAGACCTATCTAAAAGATTACTAAATTCACAGAGTATGTGGCTAGGTTTTATACTATTAGGATTGTTTAATACATAACCAGGGGAGTTTGTGAGAACCAGTAGAGTTAGCGGGCCTACTTAAGACCAGTGGAGTCACCAGGTGTATGATGCTAACTGTTTTGAGGATTTGTTTGTTCTCCATCATCAACAACTAAATGCCAACCTTGAGATATTTTTGGGTTTTCTAAGTTCTTTATATAACACTAATATTTTTAATGAGTGTTCCCTAGTGGAGTCACCATTATGTTAGCTCCCTGTAATTTGTCAGATTGGCAAGACTAAATAGACAAGGGTAACATCAAACCAACTTTTGAGTCCTACGACCTAGCCTTCCTGGACTTGGAGAGGGATCTCTCTATATTTGTATAAAATATATAACTTGATTGATTTAGCATGTTGATTTTAGGCTAGTTAAAATTATAGGGTTTCTTGCTTTGTTTTGTTTGGTTGGGTTTCTTGTTAAGTAGAACATATAGAGTAAGATAAATTCAAACCATTGGGCTATGGGGTTAGTGAAAGGCTTGAAAAGTATGACAATAAATCAAGGGTGTTTCATAGGGCAAGTTAACAAAGCCAAATGGATATTAATAGCTTATTTGGGTGTGAAATTAACAATAAGTTGTGAGTTTAGTAAGTTTAAAGCACAATTAAGAATCATTTAACATATACTACAACAAGAAGAGTGTTTAAGATCACTATGCTTAAGAAAGAACCAAAGTATAGGGCGCACCATAAATTTTTTTGGTTAGACTTCACCACGTAAATTTAAAAAAAACAATCTAGCAAACCTTAGAGAGCAGGGACTCCTAAATTATATAGCTATTTACCTTCATACGAAGAAAACATTTAAGATAAAATATAAGTGATGATTAAAGAGCATATAACTCCTAAATTCTTCAATAAGACTATAAAAATACCTTCAAATTGACTTTTCCAGATGGACCAAAGGACATGGAAAACCATAAACTTCTTTAGTCAAACCCTAATAAGTAAACTTCAAAGAAAGGCCTTAAAAAACAATGTTTCAGGCTACACCAAAGGACAGGGCATACCATAAAATTCTTTGGTTTCTGTAATATTCCCAATTAACCCAAGCTAATGGGAATATAAATTTTTTTTTCATTTTCTTAGTGCAAGAATATATGTGTAAAGGAGGACAGTAGAAGCTCCTAAAAACAATGAATAAATCAATGCCCCATGTGAACAAGGTAAAATCTGGGCTATTCTAAGAAAACACCCTCATGTGTGGAAGGGATTGAGCTGTTTGAATAGGTCAACCATGACCAAATCAACAGTGTTGTCTAGATGCAGTGAAACTCCTAGATGCACAACGTAGTTTTAGATGGAGGCTACACATGTGAAAGGAGTTAAATCATTGAGATGGTTTAGGGTTTTGAAATACTTTTATCTTATAAAAGGAAGAGGAGGACATCAGAAGAAGGTTTTTGAATATTATAATTTTGAATATATTGTCTATTTATACATATATCATTATCTTGTTGTTTAGCTAAGAATAGTGCTATTTAGCACTAGGGTGTTCCTGATCGAGAATCCCACCTCTTCCATTGAGTAGCTCTTGGAGGAGTCTTGCTAATCTTGTACACTATCAAGCATTGGGACAAGATTCATCTTCCAACTACAATGCATATCCTATTGATGGTTTGGTTTTCCTTGTAAGCTGCAGCAAGTGGAGGCTAGATCTACTCAGATCTAGGCCAATATAGTGCCTCTTTTCAGTTGGAAAGTCTTCTATCCCCTTGACAAGAGTGTATTGGATAAATGGAGATTTAGATCCATACCTTCACATTAGGACAAAATATTCATAAAGTATATAGCGCAATTTATCTTCCAAGACTGTGTTATCTACAAGAGGAAAGTTGCATGGAGTTTTGGAAAAATTTGAAGAGTGATCTCTAGTGATGGGAATTGCCTTTCACTGTGGTGATCCATGTATTTCTGATCTATTCCATGTCATATTAAGATCTTATTTGAATACTCCTATATATGCTTTAGAAATTCTAAGTCAATCTATAGATATGCTGCATAATATCTCAGATCTACTCCATGTGCTTCATGTTCTGCTAAAAACCCCAAGGGGTATGTAAATTAGAGACAATATAGTGTACATATATGATATAGATCTAATATTTTTTACACAAATCTGCTCTAGATATGAGTTTTAATATTCAGCTATTGTATGCTCTATAAAATAACACTGTCAAGCCTTTTGCAGTGAATCTATGTGTTGCAGCACCTCTTTTAGAGGGTTTTCTTCATAAAAGTCTTCCATTTTTCTCTTGTACATTGAATGGGCCACATTATATATCTGATTTACTGATGTATAAGTGATTAATGAGCCTCCATATTAGCCTCCTATTTTTGTTCATTTAAAATATGTTATTTTATCGTAGTGTTGTTCATATATTGCTGCAGTCCATTTCTTGGGAATTTTTTAGCCACATTATGTGTGGGAGACTTGTTTACCTCACCTAGAATGATTTATTTCTAATATCCTCCTGTATTTAGATGCCAGATTGTTAAATTTAAGGGATCCAAGAGTTTATTTTTACTTCTGTTGTATCCATTTCCGAAAAATGCATTTTTTTGACATGCATTGCTGACAATCCCAATTTGGGATATTATAGTGGTATCAAAGCATCATCTTGGCACAGCATGTGATTTCTTAAGAAGCCAATATTCATTTCATAGAATAAGAGCCTCTTACTGACAAATAAAGGAGGTATCTAAGAAGAATATAGAATAAGTATGATTACACTGAAGACACAGAATAAAATGGTAAAACACCTTTATCTAGAAGATTGAAAGGAGAAGAGTTCTTTAAAACTATTTCTCAAGCTATGAATGACTGAAACGATAAATCTGGGGAATGAGGACAGAAATATATGTAGATCCCTGAAGGATAATGTTACATCAAGGAAGCCCCAGTACTTCTTACTATGTGTGTGAGAATTCGGCCACACAACCTGATCTACAATGTTGGAGCATGCCCACTTTCTTAACAAAGGAAGAAGGGAAAGGAGGAACACCAAAGAAGGAAGCTCTTGGTGATTATCTCCAAGAATATGAGTCTCAATCAGAGAGATTCAAGGAGAATCTCAATTTTCCATAGTTTTTCCAACTTAAAGAAGAAAGAAGATCCAGCAGCTACAGTAGAAGAAGAGGGTGCATGCATCACAGTTTGGGTAGATTATCTCTACCTAATTTTGATGGATCACCTAAGAGCACAACCAAGTCTTGGGTAAGGAATCTTGAAACATATTTCCAATTGCATCAAGTTTCAGAAGAGGAAGCCATGAGAGTTGCAGCGCTGCATCTCCAAGGTAAGGCTTATGATTGGTGACTATTTGAGTCTTCTTCCTTGAAAGGTGTAAATATCTCTTCTTATGAAAAGTTAATTGGGATACTAGTGAAAATATTTGATGTAAGACATGTTGAAACTTCTTGGGGAGAAAAAATCAAGCCCCAGAAATATGAATCTTTGCATGAGTTGGAAGAATCCATAAAACCAACTCCATTTCTTAACTTTGTTGAGGGGGTTGAAGATCTACTGCATGAAATGCCAAAGGCCAAAGCCTCACTACAACAAGGTCTCTCTTCTCAAGGAAAAGACATGAAGGTTACTTCTTCAAGAAGAGATCAAGGAAAAGGGCCTCTTAATGACGAGGCATTCCCCATTGATGAGGAGAAGGGAGAGAAAGAGCAGAGAATATCCTCTAGTGTTGTGATAGCAGGAGGAGATCCATTTTTATTAGGGGGTGGAGATGAAGCAATTGCTTCCACTAGAGAGGCTCTTGCATCTTTGTAGGGAGTTCCTAAGGATATTCCATATGGAGGAAATTAGCAACATTTTTCTATGCTAAGAGACAATGAGACAGAAAAAAGGAGGGATCACAATGTTGAAATAGCAGAAGATGATCCATTATTGCTAGGAGAAGAGAATGGAGAAAATGCCCCAATCAGAGGTACTCTTGCATCACTAAGAGTGGTATCCAAATTTAATGAGACTTCCACTCATGAAACAGACTTGAAATTTCATAGTGGAAATAGGGACATGAGGATCCCATCTATAATGCATATGAGAATGGTCCCTGAAACCTCATTATCTGGTGGCAAACCACCTGGGAGGCCACCTGATTCAGATTTTGGGGAATACCTCACAACTTGCTACTCCCAATTTAGATTCAGGATGGATTGGAGCACTTGAAGACAAAGCTATAGTGCTGGGAGACTCGGGTAAGCTCAAGGAGGAGGGAGATATTCTTCCCTTGTCATCATCACCCACTCTCTTTTCTGATTCTATGCTGTGGGAGGAGCAGAATGGAAGGAACAACCTTTCAACACACACCTTTGGCATAAGAGATGTAAAGGAGAGGATTAGAAACATGACAAACACTTTTTTTGATGCATCATCAGTTCTGTCTTTGTTGAGCAATGTAAATCTATATTGGAAATCCCAACTTCTAGTGGATTATTCCAAAGATCTTCAGACATGTATGATACTTGATGACCAACGACATGAAGAGGGCTACTTATTTTAATGAGGATTCATATATCATCATGGTAGAATATTTTTGTCTAGAGCTTCTAAGCTCAAGATTAATATATTAAAAGGAGCATACACAGAGTTCTGTTTTAGCCATATGCATTCCATGAGGATCTATGACATGATCATGAGGAGCTTTGATTGGGAAGGCTCGGAAGAAGAACTACATTAAAATTTTCAAGAATGCATGAGCTATGTGGAGTTGGGGCAGCCATGGGACTCTATGCAAGAGTCATTTCAACCATCTCTTCCTTCTTTGGAAAGAGGAGAAATATCCATGCACAACTCCATGTGTATGAGAGGCATTGTTGGTAAAGAATCTGTTCATGTAAAGCAAGTTTTATTTTCTGATTGTACATGTTCTTTTACCATTTTTATGCTTCCCATGACTCATAAAAGGAGAAATGTATCATATAAACCTCATGGCAACTATTGGTCCACTAAAAATTATGAATTTGGCCACTCCCTTGATGAGAAAAGGGAGATTTCTCATTATGATTGGTGCTTCCCCAAGGCACTAAACATATCTCTCACCTTCAGCAATAGTGAGATGACTTGGGCAAAAAGTGGTGGGAAAACCACTTACCATGTCTTGATTTGAGGTAGGCTGGAGATGCACTGCGTTGGTATCATATGTGGGATTATGCCCCACCTCCTCATGCTCAGTTTTCTGTTTATATGTACAAAGTTTTTCTCCCATACATTAATGATATACTTGTACTTCTTGAGGGGATGTATGGAGTAAGGGTGGAAGCCATGTATGTACCACATGGGATGGAGACTCTCTATGTACCATATGCTACATGTTTTAGAGAGATTATTGGTTCAGCCGTGATTGTTTCATTTGAGTTTTTAACTCCTTATGGGATGGGTCATTTACCTCTCATAAGAAAATTGGAGAAACAATTCATGAAAGAATGGTTTGTTGAACACTCAGCTCATGGAAGAAGCTTATCACTTGATTGTGTCACCAATTGAAGAGGAAAGGAGTTGCAACACTTACCTTATCAGTTGCTTGAGGACAAGCAACATTTTGGAGGGGAGGACTGTAATATTCCCAATTAGCCCAAGCTAATGGGAATATACAATTTTGTTTCATTTTATTATTGCAAGAATAAATGTGTAAAGGAGGAAAATAAAAACTCCTAAAAACGGTGAATAAATCAATGCCCCATGTGAATAAGGTAAAATTTGGGCTATTCTAATACGACACCCTCATGTGTGGAAGGGATTGAGTTGTTTGACTGGGTCAACCATGACCAAATCAACAATTCTATATAGATGCAGTGAACCTCCTAGATGCACAATGTGGTTTTAGATGGAGGCTACACATGTGAAATGAGCTAAATCATTGAGATGGTTTAGGGTTTTGCAAGACTTTTATCTTATAAAAGGAAGAGGAGGACAACAGAAGAAGGTTTTTGAACATATTATATTTCTGAATATATTGTTTGTTTATAGATATATCATTCTCTTGTTTTTTAGCTGAGAATATTGTTGTTTAGCACTAGGGTGTTCCTGATCAGGAATCCCACCTCTTCCATTGAGTATCTCTTGGAGTAGTCGTTGATCTTGTCCACTATCGGGAATTTGGCCAAGCTTCATCTTCCAATTACAACGCAGATCCTGTTAAGGGTTTGGTTTTCCTTTTAAGTTGCAGCAAGTGGGGGCTAGATATACTTATATCTATGCCAATCTAATGCCTCTTTTCAGTGGGAAAGTATTCTATCCCCTTGACAAGAGTGTATTGGATCATTGGAGCTTCAGATCCATACATTAGCATCCGGCCAAACTGTTCATCAAGTCTAAAATGCAGTTTATCTTCCAGGACTACGCTATCTGCAAGAGGAAAGTTGTAGGGAGTTTTGGAAAACTTTGAGGAGTGATCTCTAGTGATGGGAATCTGCCTTTCACTGTGGTGATCCATGGATTTCTGATCTATTCCATGTCATAATCAGATTTGTTCTAAATACTATTTTATATGCTTTAGAAATTATGAATCAATATGCAGATCTGCTGCATAAGATCTTAGATCTACTCCATGTGCTTCATGTTTTTCTGAAAACCCCAAGGAGTATGTAAAGTAGAGACAATCTAGTGTATAGATCTGTAATTCCCACAATGGGAATTCACAACAGAGCCTGCTAAAATAACACACTTGTTGAAAATATATGCACTGAAATGAGTTTTCAGCTCCTGGATCCCTTAGATCAGTGGATATGGGGTCTATATCCAAAAGGAGAGAAAAAACAAATCAAACTAGGTGTGTCAAACAGATCTCCCACCACCTACTATAGCTGAAAAACACCCTTAGGGAGGGGCTGCAGCTATGTGCAACAAGCTGCTTCAGAAATAACGTAATTTTGATGAGCATGAGTAGGAGGCCAATAATAAATATCATATTTTGAATATACAATAGAAAATCAGATCCATAATGATGCTCTTACATTATAGAGTAGAAAATAAAAGACAAAAGAGAAGAAAAACTTTAGAAAAGAGGGATGCAACACATGTATTAACTGCAAAATGGCTTAACATCGCTATTTTATGGAGCTGAAACAACTGTATCTTACACTTTAGATATAGAGCAGATATTTGTATAAAAGATCAGATCCATTTCAGATCTATACACTAGAAAGGCTCTATTACAAGATCCCCTTGGGGTTTTGATCAAATCATGAAATACAAAGAGTAGATATGAGTTTAAAGTAGTATATCTGTAATATTATTTAGGAATTTCTGAATATTTTTTACATTAGGAACACATTATTTCAATACAGAATATGGATCAACAAGATAATCCATGGATCACCAAAGTGAAAGGAAAATCCCAGCACCAGAGATCTCTTCTCAAAAAGGGGATCAAAGCACCTTGCAAATATTCCTCTGAAAAGAACGCAGTCCTAGAAAGGAAAATACATTGTAGCCTAAAGCACTGAGTTGGCCTGATGCCAATATCTAAAATATCAGCTCCAAAGGTTTAGAACTCTCTTGCCATTGGGATAGAAGACTTTCCCAGTGAAAAGAGGGCCTGAAATGGCCTATATCTGAGAAGATATGACCTCCACTTGCTGCAGATTCCACGGAAAACCTAATCTTGAATAGGATCAGCGCTGTAGTTGAAAGGTGAGATTGGCCAAATGCCTGATAGTGGATGAAATCATTAAGACTCCTCCAAGAAATCCTCAATGGAAGAGGTGGGATCCCTACATAGGAACTCCCAAGTGCTAAGTAGAACTATTCGCAGCTAAAAAACATAGAATGGTATTTGTCTAAACAGACAAGATACTCAGAAAATATGCATAATCAACAACCTTCTCGTGTTTCTCTCCTCTTACTTTTATAAGATGAAAGCCTTGTCAAACCCTCAACCACTTCAATGAATTAGTTCTTTTCACATGAGGGGTCTCCATCTAGAACTGCGCTATCCATCTATGAGGTACATTGCATCTAGACAGTGCTATAGATTTGGTCAATGTTGACCCAGTCTCATAGCTGAAACCCCTTTCACACCTACAAGTGATTTGTTTACATGGCCCAGATTTATCTATTTTCATATGGGCATTGATTTATTCATTCTTTTTAGGAGTTTTACATGTCCTTCTTTATTCATTTATTCATGCAATGGAAAATGAGACAAAAATGTATATTCCTCTTAGCTTAGGCTAAGTAGGAATATTATAGTCCTCCCCTCCAAAATGTTGCTTGTCCTAAAGAAACTGATAGGGTGAGTGTTGTAGTACTTATCTTCCAAAATTGGTGACATCATCAAGGATCAAGTCCTCCTCATAAGCCAAGAGTTCACTAAGCCAACACAACATGAATTGTTCCTCCAAGGTCATCATAAGATGTACATAGTCCATCCCACAAGGAGTGAAAAATTCAACAGAAATAAACATGGCAGGAGCAATGCTCTCCCTAAAACATGTAGCATGAGGTACATAGATAACTTCCATTCCATGTGGTACATACAAAATTCCCATCCTCCCTCCATACAGTCCCATAAATAGCACAACTATGTCATCCAAGTATGGAAGAAAAATTACATATATACAAACAGACATTGAGCTTGAGGAGGTGGGTCAAAATCCCACATGTGATGCCAGCACAGTGCATCTCCTACCTTCATTATACCAAGGTGTGCTAAGTGGCGTTCCCACCACACATTTGCTGCATAAGTCATCTTAACATAGCTAAAGATGTCAGATATGTTTGGCACCTTTGGGAAGCACCCATCATGAAAAGGAATCTCCCTTTGCACAACAAGGGAGTGGCCAAGTTCAGAATTTTTATTGGCCCAACAAAAGCCATGAGATCTACATGATATATCACTACCTCTAGGAGTCATAGCTTGCAAAAAAATGGTAAAAGAATGTGATAAATCAGAAAATGAAACTTTCTTTGCATGATCAGATTCTTTACCATCATAGTCCCTCATACACATGGAGTTGTGCATGGGCATTCTCCCTCTCCCAAAAGAAATAAGAAATGGATGAAATGACTCTTGCATAGAGTCCTCTAGCTGCCCTAACTCCAGATAGCTCTTGAATTCTAGAAAATGTTGATGTAGCTCTCCTTCAAGGCCTCCCCATTCAAAACATCTCATGATAGTGCTATAGATCTTTATAGAATAGGTAGGGCTGAAACAAAACTCCTTTAAGGCCCTTTGTAGTATCTCCTCCTTGAGCTTGGAGGCTCTAGGCAAGGAGATCCTATCATAATGATAGATGAACCCCTCATGGATTAGATAACCCTCTCCATGGACTTGGCCATCAAGCATCGTACAAGTGTAGAGATCCTTGTAGTAATCCACCAACAGCTGGGATCTCAAATATAGATCTACATTCCCCAACAAGGATAGCACAGAATCAGAAACGAAGGATGCTGAGGATGATGAGAGAGGAAAAATACCCTCTTTATGGTGCTTTCATAATCCTTCCAGCACTGTAGCTGTGTCTCCAAATGCTCCCTTCCCTCCTAGATTTTATTTTGGAGCATCAGGTAGTGAGATATCTCCCACTAAAACTGAATCTGGTGGCCTCCCTGGTGGTTTGCCACTAGATGAAAATGTCCCTTGTAAGAATCTCATGAACATGAGAGAAGGGACAGTGAGATCCTTGCTTCCATTGCACAAATACATCTCTGTTTTCTGTGTGGAAGTGTTAGGTGTGGGGTAATAATGCATGCCTCTGATCATGTGAGGTGTGCCACTCTTCTTGTCCACCCATTCCATTTGAAAAGCCTCCCAATCAATGGTGACTTTCCCAAATGTAATCAGCCATTGAACACCCAAAATAACATTGGTGTCTGGTATGTCAACTACAAAGAAGTGATCCACCAAAGTGTAGGATCCCATGGTGACTGTAAGTGATGGAACATAATGCATGCATTGCATTGTTCTATCTCCTGGGACTAGAACAGAAAATCACTCAAAGGTATTAGTGGGTATGGCCCTCCTTTGCACAAGGTGATCATCAATAAATTTGTGGGTGGCCCCATTGTCAATAAGAATAAATACCCTATAATTCATGATTGAAACATGAACTCTTAGGGTTAAGTACTTAGTTACTCCCCTCAAAGATGCAAGAGTTCCTCCAATAGGAGAAAAATATCCTCTCCCGTCTCCGAATGGTGATGGATCTCCCTCAAAATTTTCAGCGCTGTGACCCCTCCTTGGTTCTTCATCTTCTCCTTCCTCCTCAACATCGTAGAAGACTTCTATGTAGTGTGATTTTATATCAGCACATCTATTTCCCAATGCCCATGATTCTTGGCAAGTGAAACATAGCCTCTTCTTCCTTAGCTCCCTCCGGTCTTCAATATTAAGAGTCTTCTTGACTCTGCTCTCCTTGGAAGGAGCAACTTTCTCTTCCTTCTCCTTAGAGAGGTAAGAGGGCTTGTTCTGGAAAGTTTCCTTTTATTTTTGCAAGGCATCTTGAAGGTCTCTAGCCTTCTCAATGGAATCATGCAATGTGATTGGCTTGGTAGATTTAACCAACCCATGCAGAGGTTCATCCAAACCATCAATGAACATGTACACCCTCCTTGTTGCAGATAGATCAGGAACCATGAAAGATAATATCAAAAACTTAGAGATATAAGATTCTGGATTACCTGACTTCTTCAACTTTGCAAGGCTCATGAAAGGTGCTTCTGGATCCTTTATTTCAAACCTCTCCACTAGTATTCTACTGAATTTAGAATAGGTAGCCACATTGGCATGGCCCAATGTAGACAACCCATGGAACCACCAGTTGTGTGCTTCACCTTCAAAGTGCAGCGCTGCAATCTTGATGGATTCCATATCAGGGACTTTTTTCAACTGGAAATAGATATCCAGATTTTCTACCCATGCCTTGGTAGAACTATTGGATGACCCATCAAACTTGGGTAAGAACAATCTTCCCTTAGAGTGATGTTGATCATGATTCCGAGTGAATCCACCATCTTTATACTGATACCTTGGTCTTCTTTTGTCCTTAAGATGACAAAACTCTTGAAAACTTGGGTGGTCCTTGAATCTCTAATTTTGGGACTCATACTCTTCAAAATATTCTTCAAGGGATGCTTTCTCATGAATCCCTTCATTCTCCATACCCAAAAAGGTAGCCATAGTAGAACGTTGCGGAGCTTGTGGCTGGTTCACTAGTTGATCATTCCAGTGGTGAGACATGCCAGAGCTTTCCGCGGGATGAGACCTTATAGGAGACTCCTTGAGTCTTTCTATTCTCATCTCTTTTCTCTCTCTAGCAAGATCTTGCATGGCTACCAAAATATTTCTTGCAAACTCTTCTCCTTCTTTATCACTTCCAATTTCAGGGGCTTTACCCTTGTCTTGAACATCAGTAGTGTAAACAAATTTCTTGTGAATTCTATTCTAAATCCTCTTCTCCCTCTGAGTAAGAGGCTCATATTATTGTAAAATTATTTTGGCTTCATCTCTTCAATGAAAGCATAGGTTGTTCCAAGAAAGGATCTTCGATACCACTGTAATATCCCAAAATGGGAATTCACAGCAAAGCCTCCTAAAATAACGCACTTCTTGGAAATATATGCACTGAAATGAGTTTTCAGCTCCTGGATCCCTTATATCAGTGGATCTGAGGTCTAGATCCAAAAGGAGAGAAAAAACAAGTCAAACTAGGTGTGGTAAATAGATCTCCCATCACCTAGTCTAGCTGAAAAACACCCTTAGAGAGGGGCTGCAGCTATGTGCAACAAGCTGCTTCATAAATAATGCAGTTTTGATGAGCATGAGTAGGAGGCCAATAATAAAGATAATATTTTGAATATATAGCATCAAATCAGATCCATAATGATGCTCTTACATTATATAGTACAAAATATAAGACAAAAGAAAAGAAAACCTTCAGAAAAGAGGGTTGCATTTAATGTTCCCACTTAGCCTTAGCTAAGAGGAACATCCCATTTTGTTTAAATTTTTGTTTCATCAATAAATGAATAAAGGAGAACATGTAAAACTCCTAAAAAGTATAAATAAATCAATTCCCATGTGAACAAAGATAAATCAGGGCCATGTAAATAATCACTTGCAGGTTTGAAAGAGGTTTGAGCTAAAGACTGGGTCAACCTTGACCAAATCAACAGCTCTGTCTAGGTACATTGCATCTCCAAAAGGGACAGCGTAGTCCTAGAAGGAAGCCGCTCATGCGAAAAGGGATAACTCATCAAGGAGGTTTAGGGTTTGCAAAATATTTCTCATCTTATAAAAGAAAAAGGAGGGTAGCAAGAGAAGTTTGTTGATTGATCATATTTCTAAGTATTTGTCTACTTAGACAAATACCATTCTCTGTTGTTTAGTGGAGGATTGTATTTGAAATTCCTATGCAGGGATTTCACCTCTTCCTTTGAGGATTCTTGGAGGAGTGTTTGCTGAATTGAACTACTATTAGGCTTGATGCCAAGCTCTACTTTCATTAGCAACGCTAATCCATTGAGGGTTTTTCTACTTCTGCAAGCTGCAACAAGTGGGAGTCTAGATCTGCAAAGATCTAGTGTATTTTTTAGAGCCTCTTCTCATGGAGTGGGTCCTTTGACCTCTTGGAATAGTGTATCATTTATTTTTATTTCATATCTTCAATTTTACATTATTTTTTTGTGTCATTTGAGTTACAACGTTGTTCCCATGAGTAGACTGCATTATTTTTGTATGAGGGTTTTCATGGTGCCTTGCTCATAGTTTAGGTGAGAGATCTCTAGTGCTCGTTTTTGCCTTCCACTTGGTGATCCATGGATGATCTAGCTGATCCATGTTATATTTAGATCTGATCCATTATAATGAAATGTTATGTTCATAAATTTACTGCAACATCTTACAGCTCTGCAACTTGTTTCTCGGATCTACTCTTGTTCATGCATGCTTTTGTCAAAATTCCAAGGGGCTCTTGAAGAGAAAAATATATAGTTTCCATATCTGAAACAGATCTGATGTTTTGTCCACAGATCTATCCTAGATCTGATTTTTAACTTCCATCTACTGAAGCTCCTCAAAAGTAACGTTGTTGAGCCATTTCTGCAAATATACATGTGTTATAACTCTCTTTTCTGAAGATTCTTGTTGTATTGTCTTGTGCTTTCTACTGTAGAGTGAAATAGATTAATATTAATGCTTATTTGCTGTTGTATTAATGAAATATAAACCTCCTTTCTAATCTCCACTAAACATCTGATAAAACTATGCAATTTCTGAAGCAGTGTTTCCATTTGGCTATAGCCTTCCTCTTTGGGTGCTTTTTAGCTAGTATAGTTTTTGGGAGATATGTTTAATGTATCTAAACTGATTTTTTTTAGATGAAATTCCATATATAAGTCCCATAAAGCATAAATAAGAGGAAACAAGTCCTGATTTGCATCATTTTTTCATTCTTTTACTTATACAACTTTTCTCTTGAGCACCTTGTTGAAATTCCTGAAAAAGGAACATTACAGTGGTATCAGAGCTCCACTCTTGGCACAGCCTGTGCTTGCCTTGGAGAACCAATCATGATAAATTCTGAAGAATATGATGTTCTCACTGAGAGGGAGAGGAGGTACCAAAATAAAAGTAATAAAAAGTATGACTACACCACTGATGACCCTGATAAGGGTCAAGACAAGGGGAAAGCCCCTGAATCTGTGAATGATAAGGAAGCAGAGGAGTTTGAAAAAACTCTATTGGGGACCATGAAAGATATTTCCAAGGAGATAAAAGAGATGAGGGTGGATATAATGATGGAGTATCTTGGGATATTCCATCAAGGAGAAAGTTCTGACATGTCTCATCATGGGACTGGTCAACCTGTGAGCTTTCCATAAGCTCCACAAGCCTCACAATGCTCTACTATGCCTACCTTCTTGGCTGCAGAGAATGAAGGACCGCAAGAGCCAACCTCCCTAGAAGGTTAATTTGTGGAATATGACTCTCAGAGTCAGAGATTCAAGGATAACTTGAGTTTCCAAGACTTTTTCCATCTCAAGGACCGGAGGAGACCATGGCAGCAGTATAGAGATGGTGGTTTCTTTCATCGGACACACCACACTATGGGCAGATTCTTTTTGCCCAATTTCAATGGATCATCCTCTTGTTCTACAAATCATGGGTGGAAAAGCTGGATATCTATTTCTAGTTGAACAAAGTCCCCGAAGTAGAAGCCATCAAGATTGTTGCATTGGACTTTGAGGGTGAAGCCCATAACTGGTGGTTCCATGGGCTATCTACATTGGGACACAAAATTGTGTCTACTTATGCTGAGTTAACTAGAATACTGGTGGAGATATTTGACCGAAAGGATCCCGAGACACCTTTCATAAGCCTTGCAAAGCTGAAGCAGACAGGAGATGCAGAGGCCTATATCTCTGAGTTCCTGAGATTATTAGTCATGGTCCCTGATCTATCTATAGCAAGGAGAGTCTACATGCTCATTGATGGCCTAGAGGAACCTTTTCATGGGTTAGTTAAGTAAAAAAAGCCCATCCATTTTCATGATGCCATTGAGAGAGCTAGAGATCTCCAATATGCCTTGCCGAGAGCAAATGTAATATTCCTTTTCGAGAATTTCATCACTATCTCTAGTGAGGACGCTGTATAAGTGAACTAGTGCAAGAATAACACAATCCAGGGCTTGGAACCTCAAGAATATGCTATATGTGATTTAAATGTGGAATGGAATCAGAAACAAATAACTATAGCTATAATAAACAGATCTCCCCAACTCAAATGTAGAAAAAGGCATCATAACCCCAGTAAATCATAAAATAGAAATGCTGGAGGTAGCAAAAAATTTATTCTTATAATGTAAACTATAGAAATAGATGGAATAACATATATCTAGAGCTTTCATTCATTATGAGATCATAAATGAGAGTATTGACCTATTTTACAAACACATTGGGACCTCCTGGCAAGGGGTTTCCGGCAAAATAGCAACACAATGTACATCACTGAAGAAAATAACGTTGTACCTAGCAACTCTATATGAAGAAATATATGATATTCTAAAATAAGAATACACAATACAAAAATAGGCTCAATACCTTCCTCAATAGAACTCGTGGAGTGGAAATCACCTCCTCCTCTCCTGAAATAAGCTCAAATGGGTAGATCTAACCCCAGCTACTGCAGCTACTGCAGAAATAACCCACTCACTGAGAGTGAATGCACATTCAAGGTTAGAGGATGGCTTCCTCAAGATATCTTATTAGAATGGAACTCAATACCTCCTCCTTGAATCTCCCAATCAATCTACAACAACAATGGAACTAGAATTCCCACATCAGAACCCTTGCACTAAACAGTGCTGCAACTCTGGCTAAATAGCTGAATATTGTAATCAGTCATAAGAATGAAACAAGAAGTATGAATGAATGAATTCCCTTGCTGCCATTCCTTCATTTTTATTCCAAGTGAGCTTATCCATCTCGGGCCCCACACATTGGTGATGTAACTTCCTTGAGAAGCTTTCTCCTTCTAAATTGTGCTGCCCTAGAGGCTTTCCATCCCTTTTTACAGTGCTGGTTGACTTGGTCAACTATAGTAGCTCCTTGATTTTTCTTCTCTTCACACTCAAGGGGCTTTATTTTATCCTCCTATCTCAATCCCTTTTCACACTGGGATAGATTTTATTGTGTTTCTTACTTCTTATTTAAAAAATGGAGTAATTATAATGTTCCAAGTAGCTATGGCTAATTGGGAACATCACAGTCCTCCCCGCTCAAAACTTTCTTACCCACAGGCAACAATAAAGAAGGATGCTACAAGATCTTCTCCCCTTCCCAGGTGGCATCCTCATTTGGAAGATTCCTCCATCGAATCAGATATTCTTTGATGACTCTATTTCTCAACTTCCTCTCTCTTGTGTCTAGGATTGCTTCTGGCTGCAAGATCAAATGAACCTCATCATCAATTGGAGGAAGTTCCAAGTTGCCAACTACATTCCTCCCTATGGCCTTCTTGAGGAAAAATACATGGAAGATATTGTGGATCTTGCTCCCCTTAGGAAGCTCCAGCTCATAAGCTACCTTACCAACACATCTGTTCACCTTTTATGGCCCATAGAAACGTGGTTTGAGCTTTTCAACTCCCTTCACCTTGAGTGTGGACTATTTTTAAGGATGAAGGCATAGGTAGACAAGATCCCCCACCTCAAACTGTCTTTCTATCTGACCACAGTTTGCATACATATTCTGCTGGTTTTGAGCAGTGGAAATGTTATCTTTGAGGGCCCTGAGTATGTCCTGGTTCTCTTGAATCCAATCTCTTTTCCTTGGAGCTTTACTTTCCCCAAACACAACATCACCAAATGAATGTGCCTCATACCCATACAAGGCTCAGAATGGTTTCATGCCACTAGATATATGGTGAGTAGTGTTGTAACAATACTCCCCCAAGTGGAGCCACTACAACCAAGCTTTCTACTGCCCAGCCAAATAGTTTCTCAAGTAGCCTTCTAGCCATTTGTTCACTATCTCAGTCTGCCCATCAGTTTGGGGGTGATAACTAGTGTTGGGGGTCAAATTAGTTCCCACTAATCATAAAAGTTCCTGCCAAAAGCCACCCATGAAGCGACTGTCCAAATCACTCACTATGTTCCTAGGGAGACCATGGAGTCTAAATACATCTCTGAAGAAGAGTTAAACTACCTGTGAAGTAGTATAATGTGCAGAGATGGAAAAGAAATGAGCATAATTTGTTAGTCTATGAACAAAAACATAGATATAGTCCTTACCCTGCACTATCGATAAGCCAGTGATGAAGTTCATAGAGATGTTTTCCCACTTCCCATCCGGAATAGGTAGTGGCTGTAACAACCCAGCAGGATAAGTGTTCTCTCCCTTATTTTTTTGGCAAGTGGGACATTCCTTGACATGCCAGAGCACATCCTCCTTGAGACCCTTCCATGACAATCTCTCCTTGATAGATCTGTAAGTTTTTGTGAAACCTTGATGCCCAGAAAGTGGGGAATCATGTGAGGCCACTAAGATCTTCTCCTTGAGATTAGAATTCTTAGCCAAGTAGTTATGATCCTTGTAATATATAACCTCATCAATCACTTTAGATCTCTCATTCGGTACCACCCCATCAAGTATCCCGCATGGAAGGTCATCTTTGGAGTACTCAACTAAAATTTGAGCCCTCCAATCTACATCCATGCCCCTCATGGACAGCGCTGTAGGCCTCCTGGAAAGTGCATCAGCTATTGTATTTCTCTTCCCCTTGACATATTCTATGTCAAAGTCATAGGCCTAGAATTTTCTCACCCACTTTTGTTGTCTTCCCTGAAGCTGCCTCTGTTCAAGAAAGAATCTAAGGCTATTGTGATCAGTCTTCACCTTGAACTTATTCCCCACCAAATATTTCTGGAATTTGGCTAATGCATGCATGATAGCTAACATTTATTTATCATAGATGGGGTATAGCTTCTCATGAGGGAGAAACTTGCTGCTCTCAAAGGCTATAGGATGCCCTCCTTGCATCAAGACTGCCCCAATACCTTCACATGATACATCACATTCTAACACAAAAGGTTGAGCAAAGTCAGGTAAAACAAAAATAGGACAACTACTCATTACCTCTTTGACCTTATCTAAAGCCCTCTACACTGTGGGTGTCCACTAGAAAACCCCCTTCTTTGTCAAGTCTGTAAGAGGTGCCTCTAGTTGTGAGAAACCTTTCACAAACTTCCGGTAATATGTGAATACGCCCACAAACCCTCTGAGTTCTGTCACATTCCTAGGTCCAAGCCAATCTCTGATAGCTTGAATATTATTTTCATGTACCCTTACTCCATATATCCATATGATATGCCCAAATTACAACATCTCTGTGAGGCCAAATTCACATTTGGAGAGCTTGGCATAGAATTGATGCTCTTTGAGGATATGTAAGACTGTCTCAATATGTTGCAAGTGCTCCTCCCAAGAGCGGTTGTAGATCAGAATATCATCAAAGAAGACCAATACAAACTTTTGAAAATGACCCCAGATGATATGATTCATACAGGATTGGAAATATTCTGGAGCATTAGTTAATCCAATGGTCATTACCAGAAACTCAAAATTCCCATAGTGACACCTGAATGTTGTCTTGGGGATATATTTCTCCCTCACCTTGATTTAATGGCACCCGAACCTCAAATCAATCTTGGAGAAATATTTGGATCCCCTCATCTCATCCATGAGTTCATTGATCCTGGGTATAGGGTATCGGTTCTTCAAATTATTCTTGTTCAAGGCCCTATAATCGATGCACATCCTCAATGTGCCATCTTTCTTCTTTACCAAAACCACTAAGGAAGCAAAAGGACTAGTACTAGGCCGGATGTGCCCTAGTGCTAGCAGCTCTTGGATAGATTTTTCAATCCCATCCCTATAGGCCTTGGGATGTCTATAAGGAGTTTTTATCACTACTTTTACCCCTTGTTCCAACTCAATGGTGTGTTCAAACCCTCGATTAGGAGGTCTCTTTGGTCGGATATCCCCAAATACTGTAGAATACCACTTCAAAAGGGATTGAACATCTGGATGCACCAGTGTTTCCTTTCTCTTCACCTCAGATTCATGTAGCTCCACTACCCATGCAATGTCTCCTTTTCACAGATCTACCTCCATCTTATGCGTTGAAACAACTTGAGGAGGATATGTGTTCATGCCCTTGATCTTTTATTGCTAGCCTCCTCTTCTCTATTCCATTCCATCTCCAGAGTTCTCCAGTTAGTGGTAACTCTCCCAAGAGTGACTAACCACTGGACTCCAAATATGACATTGGTGTCAGGAATATCTACCACAAAGAAGTGGTGTGTCAAGGTATGGGTACCCATAGTAATGGCTAGCACTAGAACATACTTGGCACATTGTAGAGTCATGACTCCTGGGACCAAAACTAAAAATCCCTCAAACTCCTCCACAGGAATTCCTCTCTTGTGTAGCAGCTGTGAATCAATAAAATTGTGAGTGGCTCCACTATCTATCAATACAGAAACTCTTTTCCCCATGATGGTGCCTCTTACTCTGAAGGTAAGATATTTTTGCACCCCTCTTAATGCTGCAACAACTCCTCCTCTTGGAGAAAAGTCTTCTATGGGTTGTAAAGTGCTAAGACTCTTCTTGGAGAAGGTCTTGATAGGATGTGCCTCCTCTATAACACATTTCTCCTGAACAAGGAGTGTCTCCATTTTCCTTGAATGGGTTCTCTGCTGTAAAAAGGTTCTTGCCCTGGGCAAGATGTGTTGTAGATCTCTAGCTTTCTCCACAGCTTCAAGGAGTGTAGTTGGTTTTGTAGACTTGACCAACCCTTGTAATGGTTCAGCTAGCCCATTGGAAAACATGCATACCTTCCTGCTCATAGTGAGGTTGGAGACCATCACTGAAAGATTTATATACTCAGGAATATAATCCTCAAGATCTCCCTCTTGCTTGAGTTTGGTTATTTTGGCAAAGTGGGCTTCCGGATCCCTTGGATCAAATCTCTCCACTAAATTCTTGGTGAAAGCTGAGTATGAAGTGATATGATGATGCCCAATTGTGGTTAGTCCATGAAACCACCAGTCTTGAGCCTCCCCTTCTAGATGCAATGTAGCTATCTTGATAGCTTCCATTTCAGAAACCTTGTGAAGCTGGAAGTATGTGTCCAACTTCTCTACCCATGCCTTTGTTGTGTGCTTAGATGTCCCATCAAATGTGGGCAAGAAGATCCCCACCATACTGTGTTTTAGGGTTGATCCCTGCATCAAGTTACCTTCCCTTTGATATGAATCATTCCTCCTTCCATCCTTGATCCGGAAAAACTCTTGAAAGCTCAGATGCTCCTTGAACCTTTGAGACTAGAGCTCATATTCTTCAAAATATTCTCCTAGAGAACCCTCCTTATCTCTTTCAGTTAAAAATTAATGCATTTTGGAGCGTAGTGATGGATTTGAATGTCCCATGCCATTTGCAGTGCGGGTACTTGCCTTAGGGAAAAACCCTAAAGATTCTTGTTCCTGCCTCATCTCCTTGAGATCCCTTGCAATGTTCTGTAGGGTTTGAAGTATGAGCCTTGAGATTTATTCCTTATCCATGCTAAAGAGAAATCTCCCCCCCACAATTTGAGCCAAGAGCAGAGCTCTGATACCAGTGTAATATTCCTTTTCGGCAATTTCAGCATTATCTCTAGTGAGGACGTTGTATAAGTGAACTAGTGAAATAATAATGCAGTCCAGGCTTGGAACCTCAACAATATGTTGTATGTGACTTAAATATGGAATTGTATCAGAAAAAAATAACTATAGCTATAATAAACAGATCTCCCCAACTCAAATGTAGAAAAAGGCATCATAACCCCAGAACATCATAAAATAGAAATTCCGGAGGCAATAAAAAAGTTATTCTTATTACGTAAAATATAGCAATAGATGGAATAACATATATCTGGAGCTTTCATTCATTATGAGATGAGAAATGAGAGGATTAACCTCTTCTAAAAACACATTGGGAACTCTCGGCAAGGGGTTTCCGACAAAATAGAAACACAATGTACAACACTAAAGAAAATGATGCTATACCCAGCAACTCTGTTTTAAGAAATGTATGATATGCTCAAATAAGAATAGACAATACAAAAATAGGCTCAAGAACTTCCTCAATAGAAATCCAGGAGTGGAAATCACCTCCTCCTCTCCTGAAATAAGCTCAAATGAGTAGATCTAACCCCAGCTACTGCAGCTACTACAGAAATAATGCACTCACTGAGAGTGACTGTGCAGTCAAGGTTAGAGGATGGCTTCCTCAAGATATCTAATGAGAATGGAACTCAATACCTCCTCCTTGAATCTCCCAATAAATCTGCAACAACAATGGAACTAGAATTCCCGCATCAGAACCCTTGCACTAAACAGTGCTGCAACTCCAGCTAAATAGCTGAAGATTGAAATCAGTCATAAGATTGAAACAAGAAGTATGAATTAATGAATTCCCTTGCTTCCATTCCCTCCTTTTTATTCCAAGTGAGATTCTCCATCCTGGGCCACACACATTGGTGATTTATCTTCCTTGAGAAGCTTTCTCCTTCAAAACTACGCTACCCTAGAGGCTTTCCCTCCCTTTTTACAGTGCTGATTGACTTGGTCAACTATAGTAGCTCCTTGATTTTTCTCCTCTTCACACTCAAGGGGCTTTATTTTATCCTCCTATCTCAATCCCTTTCCACACTGGGATAGATTTTATTGTGTTTCTTACTTCTTATTTCAAAAATGGAGTAATTATAATGTTCCAAGTAGCTATGGCTAATTGGGAACATTACAACAAATGAAACTTTGCAAAGAAAATCCCCTCACTCTTCTAAGGGGAAAGAAGGGAAAGCTACTCCACCCAAGGAGAGCTCACTGAAGAAACCTCTTGACATTGATCTTCGGAGGGAGTTGACGAAGAAGAGATTGTGTTTCACTTGCCAAGAGACATGGGTACCGAGACATAGATGTGCTGCTGGAAGGGCACACTATATAAAATTCTTCTCATATTTTGAGGAGGAAGATGGGAATGATGGACCTCGGAGGGGTCATAGCACTGGTGATGATGAGGAGGAAGATCAATCACCATCCAGAGATGAAGAGGAAGCCTTTGCTCCAACAAGTGGGACTCTTGCCTCTTTGAGAGGAGTTCCTAAGTACTTGAACCTGAGAGTACAAGGCTCAGTCATGAACCAGAGAGTGTCTATTCTGATTGACAATGGGGCAACCCACAACTTTATTGATGCTCACTTTGGCCAGAGGAGAGGAATCCCCATTGACACTTTTGATGGTTTTTTTGTTTTGGTCCCAGGAGATAGAACCATGCAATGCCTGCAATATCTTCCATCGCTTTCTGTCACTATGGGATCCTACACTTTGGTGGACCACTTCTTTGTAGTTTACATACTAGACACCAATATCATCTTAGGTGTCCAGTGGTTGATTACCTTGGGGAAGGTTACCACTAATTGGAAAGCCTTGCAGATGGAGTGGGTCGAATTGAAGAGTGGGAAACCACAAATAATTCAAGGCATGCACACTTATCCTACACCTAATGTTTCCACACAAACAAAAGAGATGGATTTGCATAGTGGAAGCAAGGATCTCACATTTCCTTCTCTCATGTTTATTAGAATGCTGCAAGGAACATTCCTACCTCATGGAAAGCCACTTGGAATGTCATTAGATTCTGATCATGTGGGGGAAGCTTCAAATTTTTTTGCTCCAAACATATATCAAGAAAGTATTAGAGCAATGAGAGAGAAAGCTACAACGCTGTGGGAGGAAGGAAAGAGGAGGATCGGCCTCCCAACAAACAATTTAGGCATGTGTAATTTAAAAGAAGTAATTAGCAACAAGGCAAGCACCACCTTAGATGTATCAACAGCACCGTCATTGTTGAGTGTGTGGATCCATATTGGAGATCTCAACTCCTTGTGGAGTACTCCAAAGATCTTCACACCGAGATGATATTAGATGGCATGAAGCAAGGGGGAGGCCATCTGGTCCATGAAGGGGTCATATATCATCTTGGTAAATTATTTTTGTCTCAAGCCTCCAATCTTAGTAAGAGATACTACAAAGCACAAAAAGAATTCCTTTCTAGCTATATGCAGTCAACAAAGATCTGTACCTTAATCATGAGGAGTTTTGATTGGGAGGGTATGAAGGAGGAACTACGTCAACACTTATAAGAGTGCAATAGTTATGAGGAATTGGGACAGCTAAAGTACTCTATGCAGGATTCATTTAAGACATCTCTTCCTTCTCTTAAAAGAGGAAAAATTCCCATGACCAACTCCATGTGTGTGGGAGACTTGAATGGTAAAGAATCTGATCTTATGGAGCATGTTTATTTTTATTATTTGACATATTCTCTTACCATATGTATGTATGCCATGGCTCCTACAAGGAGTGATATTACATGTAGATCTCATGGCATTGGTGAGACCAATAAAAATTCTAAATCTGGTCACTCTCTTGAGGTGAAAAGGGAGATTCTCTTTCATGATGCGTGCTTCCCAAAGGCACCTAACTTGGGTATCACTTTCAGCCATGTCAAAGTGACCCATGCAGCAAAGGTGTGGTGGGAGTACCACTTACCACACTTAGATCTACTCAAGAAAAAGAGTGCATTGCGTTGGTATCTTATGTGGGATTGTGACCCACGTCCTCAAGTGCAAATTTCAGTTTGCATATATGTAATTTTTCTCCCATACATAGATGATATATTGGTATTTTTTATGGGTTTGTATGGGCAAAGAGTGGGTAGTGTAACACATGGGATGGAACTCCATATTGTACTTCATGATACATGTTTTAGATGTGACATTGCTTCACCCATGTTTATTTTTGTTGAGTTTTGCACTCCTGAAGGGATAGACTACGCCCCTATCATGTTAGCATTGCAGGAGAAAATTTTGATGTATTGGATTAATGAGCACTTGGACCATGATGAAAGCTTGATCCTTGATGGTGCCATAAATGGAGGAGGAGAAGAAATTCAGCTCTTACCCTATCAGTTGCTTGGGGACAAGTAACATTTTGGAGGGGAGCACTGTAATGCTCCCACTTAGCCTTAGCTAAGAGGAACATCCCATTTTTTTTTAATTTTTGTTTCATGAATAAATGAATAAAGAAGGACATTTAAAACTCCTAAAAAGTATGAATAAATCAATGCCCATGTGAACAAAGACAAATCAGGGCCATGTAAATAATCACTTGCAGGTGTGAAACAGGTTTGAGCTAACGACTAGGTCAACCTTGACCAAATCAACAATGTTGTCTAGGTTCATTGCATCTCCAAAAGGGATAGCGTAGTCCTAGAAGGAAGCCTCTCATGTGAAAATGGATAACTCATCAAGGTGGTTTAGGGTTTGCAAAAAAATTCTCATCTTATAAAAGGAAAAGGAGGGCAACAAGAGAAGGTTGTTGATTGATCATATTTCTGAGTATTTGTCTGATTAGACAAATACCATTCTCTGTTGTTTAGTGGAGGATTGTATTTGAAATTCCTATGCAGGGATTTCACCTCTTCCTTTGAGGATTCTTGGAGGAGTGTTTTCTAAATTGAACCACTATCAGGCTTGAGTCCAAGCTCTACTTTTATTAGCAGCGCTGATCCATTGAGGGTTTTGCTGCTTCTACAAGCTGCAGCAAGTGGGAGTCTAGATCTGTAGAGATCCAATGTATTTTTGAGAGCCTCTTCTCATGGAGTGGGTATTTTAACCTCCTAGAAGACTGTCTCATTTCTTTGTATTTTACATATGAAATTTTACATTATTTTTCTATGTCATTTGAGCTACAACACTATTCCCATGAGTAGACTGCATTATTTCTATATGAGGGTTTTCATGGTGCCTTGCTCATAGTTTAGATGAGAGATCTCTAGTGCTGGGCTTTGCCTTCCACTTGGTGTTCCATGTATTAGCTAGATGATCCATGTTATGTTTATATCTAATCCATTTTAATGAAATTTTATGTTCAGAAATTTACTGCAGCATCTTACAACTCTGCAACTTGTTTCTCAGATCTACTCTTGTTCATGCATGTTTTTGTCAAAATTCCTAGGGGATCTTGAAGAGAAAAATATATAGTTTCTAGATATGAAATAGATCTGATTTTTTTCCCACAGATATGTCCTAGATCTGAGTTGTAACTTCCAGCTAATGAAGCTCCTCAAAAATAACGCTCTTGAGCCATTTCTTCAAATATACATGTGTTATAGCTCTCTTTTCTGAAGATTCTTGCTTTATTATCTCATTCTTTCTACTGTAGAGTAAGAGAGCTTAATATTAATGCTGATTTGATATTTTGTTACTGAAATATAAGCCTCCTTTCTGATCTCCACTGAACACCTAATAAAATTGCGCAATTTCCGAAGCAGTGTTTGCATTTGGCTGCAGCCTTCCTCTTTGGGTGCTTTTTAGCTAGTCTAGTTTTTGGGAGATCTGTTTAATGTATCTAAAGTGATTTTTTTTAGATAAAATTACATATATAAGTCCCATGCAGCATAAATAAGAGGAACCAAGTCCTAATCTACATTATTTTGCACATTTTTACTTATACAACGTTTATCTTGAGCACCTTGTTGAAATTCCTGAAAAAGGAACATTACACTGCAACACATGTATTAACTTCAAAATGGCTTAACAACGTTATTTTATGGAGCTATAGCACCTGTATGTTACACTTCATATCTATATCAGATCTGTGTACAAAATATTAGATCCATTTCATATCTGTACACTAGAAAGACTCTATTACAATATCCCCTTGGGGTTTTGATCAAATCATGCAAAACAAAGAGAAGATCTGAGTTTAAAGTAGCAGATCTGTAATATTATTCAGGAATTTATAAAGATGTTTTAAATTAGGAATAGATAAGATATATATATAACATGGATTAGCAACCTAATCCATGGATCACCAAAGTGAAAGGCAAAGCCTAGCACCAGAGATCTGTTCTCAAAAAGGGGATCAAAACACCCTACAAATCTTCCTCTGAAAATAACGCAGTCCTGGAAGAGAAACTGAATTGTAGCCTAAATCACTGAGTCAGCCCGATGCCAATATGGGAAATATCATCTCCAAAGGTTCAAAACTCTCTTTTCCTTGCGATAGAAGACTTTCCCAGTGAAAAGAGGGCCTGAAATGGCCTATATCTGAGCAGATCTGACCTCCACTTGCTGCAGCTTCCAAGGAAAACCTAATTTCGAATAGAATTAGTGCTATATTTGAAAGGTGAGCTTGGCCAAATGCCTTATAGTGGATGAAATCAGCAAGACTCCTCAAAGAAATTCTCAATGGAAGAGGTGGGATCCCTGCATAGGAACTCCCAACTGCTATGCAGCACTATTCTCACCTAAACAGTAGAGAATGGTATTTTTCTAAATAGACAAGATACTCATAAAATATGCATAATCAAAAACCTTCTCTAGCTTCTCTCCTCTTCCTTTTATAAGATGAAAGCCTTGTCAAACCCTAAACCACTTCAATGAATTAGCTATTTTTACATGAGGGGCCTCCATCTAGAATTGCACTGTCCATCCATGAGGTACATTAAATCTAGAAAACGTTGTAGATTTGGTCAAGGTTGACCCAGTCTCATATCTCAAACCCCTTTCACACCTATAAGTGATTTTTTTACATGGCCTAGATTTATCCATGTTCATATGGGCATTGATTTATTCCTTCTTTTTAGGAGTTTTACATGTCCTGCTTTATTCATTTATTCATGCAACAGAAAATGAGACAAAAATGTATATTCCTCTTAGCTTAGGCTAAGTAGGAATATTATAAGATCTGATATAGATCTAATATTTTGTACACAGATCCGCTCTAGATCTAAGTTTTAATATTTAGCTGTTGTATTCTCTATAAAATAACACTGTTAAGCCTTTTTCATTGAATCTATGTATTGCAACACCTCTTTTAGAGGGTTTTCTTCATAAAAGTCTTCCATTTTTCTCTTTTACATTGAATGGGCCACATTATAGATCTGATTTACTGATGTATAAGTGATTAATGAGCCTTGATATTGGCCTCCTACTATTTTTTAGTTAAAATACGTTATTTTATTGCAGTGTTATTCATATATTGCTGCAGTCCCATTCTTGGGAATTTTGTAGCCATACTAGGTGTGGGAGACTTTTTTACTGCACCTAGAATGAATTTTTTTTTACCTCCTCTTGCATTTAGATGCCATATTGTTAGATCTAAGGGATCCAAGAGTTGATTTTGACTTCTATAGCATCCATTTTTGAAAAATGCGTTTTTCAGACATGCATTGCTGACAGTCTCAATTTGGGATATTACAGTTTGACTCTTATTAAATAATTTTCAAGACAACAAATGAGGTGGAATTAGAGAGAAATGAATAATTCTCAAAACATACATAGTAGAGAAAAACATTTGAGAAACAGAAAGTAGAGACACTTAAGGTGCCTCTAACAACATATCTTAACCTAAATTTTTTTTTTCTATTGCAAGAGAAAAGATGAACAATATGGAAATAGAAGGAAACAAAGATAATATCAGAACAAAGACACCATTTAAACAATTTCATGAATCCTATGAATATTCTTGATGTATTGATATTTAGTCCAAAATAGGTACAAAGCTCCAAAGCCAAACTTCTTTCACAAATCAAAGTCCATGAGGCATTCAACTCAACAATCAAACCAACAAAACAATGAAGCATACATGCAATATTTATCTGAAAAATGAGGAGGTGAACCATATATAGGGTTTCAAATGTCATTTATTACATATTTAATGCATTTTGACCTTTGAGACCATGCAAGGGCTAAGGCAAAATATCTAAAACTCATTCATTGCAATAATAACTTCTAACATAAATACTGGGATAATTTTGGAAATTTTTTGACTTTAAGGCCCCAAAATATATTTTTCAATAACTCCTAGTAAGGGCACAACTCCAAGGTACAGGGGCGTAGCGCCAGTCCAAATGTGCAGAGCCAAGATAGAGAAAATGGCCTATTTTGTAGCTAACTTTTGGAGGCCTTCCCTGTGTGAAAATGAGCTCCATGATGGCTCATTGGAACATTATCTGAGTCTATTTTCAAAATATGATTTTACATTATAGAATGGTACCCATTTTCCTTTTCAAAAACTACTTCTCCCAATACTTCTAAACATTCATCGCTAGTGCGAAAAAGAGGGCAAAAAGGTGATTTTTTGGTAGTTTTTGGCCTTTTCGAGGGACCATTTTTGCTCCAAATTATCTAATTTTTTTTGAATTTGTTGTAATTTATATTATGAACATGAATATGTAGACCATTTTTCATTTGAATGCTCAAAAAAAGAGTGCAGCGCCAGTGGCATTTTTCATTTGGCCCAATTTCTGCAAGTCAAATTGTCAAAAATTCAAAATGTGCAAAAAGGTGCCAAAATTGGAATTTAGCTTGCTTATTAAGATTTAGAGGCTTGGAGGGACACATCAGCAAGGATATTGAGCTTCTCTTTCTCCTTTTCCTTGATCAAATCTCAAATGTTTGCATGGGCTCATTTGAGCTTCGCCCTTGCAATCTTGTTTCTCATGGCATAATGTCTTTCCATCTCCCTCTGCATGTCAGTGTCTCTCTTGGCCTTCTCTAGTTGACCCTCTAGGTGAAAATTGGCTCTCTCTAGCTAGGACTCTCTACCCTTGCTAATTTCTATGGTAAGCAGCTCACTTGGAGTGAGCTGCTCTGCCAATTCTGCCTCTCTTTGCCTTTCCCGAGCTAAAGCCCTCTTCATCCCAATGGTCTTTGGCCTCTGTATAGGAAGCTGATATTACTCATCCTCACTATCATCAAAACTACCCAAGGTATCATATAGTAAATACTTGGCCTTTCCGACCTCTTTCTGACCTCTGATTGCCCTGACCTCACTGATGGCCTACTTTGTCTTCAACTGTTGATTCTCTAGCTCAAAAAATTTAATCGCAATATTTTCCCTACCAAGATTAGCATGAAGATCACTATTCTTGGCATCCTTGCTCTTGATCAACATACTAGTTATTCTCTCCTCATCCTCATAATCAAGGTCAATTAGGTGAAACTCCTGTTCAGTTTCATGCTTATCCTCCTCTTCAACAATGACATGCTCTGTAACCTTTTCCTTACCCTTATCAACTTGTTTTGTTGATGAAGAAGGAATGGCCCCTTTCACCTCAAGTGAAGCAAACACATGCATGTGGCCTCTCTGATATTTCAAAGGAAATGGCTCAATATCATGCATTTTAGTGCCAACTGTCTCAATGTTTCTTTCCCTGCTTGAGGCTATGGTATCATGATGTGATGGTGAAGGGTGGTGGAAAGGTGATGAGGAAGAATCATCATGAGATGACTGGATGTGAGTGGATGGTGATGTATGAACAATGGGATGTGATGGAGAATTTGATATGGGAGGATGAGAATATGAAGGAATATATTGCTGATGATGGCCAGGTGGGGTAGTTAAAACCTCATTGGAAATGAAGGTATCCCATGGAATGTTTTTTTGTTATATTTGATGCATGGCCACCATCTTGATGAGTGAATGATGAAATAGGCTCTGCATTTTCTGATTATAATCTCTCTTTTGCACAATTTTGGCCAATTTGTAAATGCTACGAAAAAAATAATATGGTATATGCAACATCCTAACTCTAGTGAAATGCATAAGAAGATGGATATGGTATGTGTAGAGGCGTGAAAACCTTCCCTCACAACTAAAATAATTCATTATTATTATCATAATGGGTGCATATCTATCAAGAAGATGAGAAAAAGGGAATATGGTCTTGCGATGATCTTTATACCTAGGTTTGAGGTATGGTTCAAAATAACTCATGTCCAGGTTTTCTTGTTTGAACCACTTCTCTCCCACAATAGCTATCCCTATAGTAGCTCCAATGGAATTAGTGGATATTTCAAATGTAAGTCTAGAAAGATTTACCGGCTTGTCATGTAGATTAATGATGAATATTCTTGTTAGCTTCAGGTGATTTTGGACTTGCTGCACCTTCTCACAAACTCAAAGTAGCCCACATGTTTAAAGAAAGAAACGGTAAGAGGAGAAGCCATGAGTTCCTTTGTATTGAGTGGTTCAAATATGTTTATCTTCCCTCCCTTGTGATCATGTCTCATTGGAATTTGTGCTTGAACACCCCTGCCAATGTCTTCTTCCTCTGACATTTTTAAACTCTATTTTATAAAACCCTGGGTTACAAGTGAAATGATATGAGGGAAAGGGAATGAAATGGAAGCTTGAAAAAATGAAGGGAATGAGTGAAGGGGTCTAGGTGTAGGAAAATAAGTGAGGGGAAAACTAACTCAATGACAACCATAAATCAATGAAATTACCCTATATATAAATAATACTCTGTTTACGATAATGAAATAAGTATATAGACAATGATCTTTCATTTGTAGCTAGGGTTTTATTAGGGTTTCATTTCCATTGATTAAATGGTGACCAAACTAGCTTCAAAGAAAGGTTTATACCATGTACTTACCCCTAAAAAGTGCTTGGAGGACTTTGGCAAAGATTTAAAAGTGATTTGAAGTGATTTGGGTTGTTGGAAGACTCAAAAACCCTTTCTTTATAACCGCACAACACCAATAGCTGATGGTGGAGCGCCAACCTCTGAGCATGTATCACCAAGGAAATATTAACGAGGTACTTTCTAAAAGGGCGTAGCACTTTGGCAAGGGCGCATTTCCATCTCCCAGGCATGCAACACCAATGTAAGTCATGTTGAAAAAATTGGGCAAGGGCACAACGGCAAGACAAATGCGCAGCGCTAAGGAACTTAGCCTGATTTTTCTCAAAAAACTCACAAATTCTTCTCTTCTTGAAACATCTAATGCTTTGCAAGGAAACAATGGCTTTTGAAATGTTAAATGGGCTTGATGGGAAAATGGAATTTTGATTTAATTTGAAAAACCCACTTTCTAATGTTTGAAGTCCTTTTTCTTTTCTCACTAACACTCTTTGACACTTTTTCCTTTCAGGTTGCTGAAATCATGGAATTGGATTTTCTTTTATTCATTGAGGCATGACAAGTTCATTTTGAAAAATTTGGGATTTAATCACATAGTATCATCTTCAAAATCTTCTGTAGTTTCCACCATAAAGTTCAACTCATCTTTTCCACCTTCTCTGGCCACCTTTTCAAAACCCTAAGTGTCTACAGTTCTTTATAGCAATCATCAGTGTTGTATTCTAAGTTCTCTATAGCCCTTTCAAGTTCATTGATTTCTGTCTAGTTCACCTTACCTTTTTTCTGTATTCCATCAATATTTTCTGATAGAATTTATTCATGTTCGGTCTTGTGTGCTTCCTCCATGTCATTTTCCTGCAAGTAATCACTACTTTGGCACTCAAATGGACTAACAAGTTTATAGCCCTTGTCATATACAAGATCGGGTTTTTCCCCTTTTCTCTTGTTGTAAGATGTTTTCATTCAGGAGTAGATAGTCTACATCATCAATACTTTTTGCTGATAAATCTTCCAACACTTGTGCAGAAGTGCCAAACTTTGTCCATTTTCCTCACTTGTAGGTTCTGAACTGAGAATATAACCCTCTTTGAAAGTTTCAGGTATTTATTGAATAACCATGTCTTGACATTATATTACATCTGAGCTAGATTCTAGCAAAGGAAAAGCAGTGCCTAAAACATCCAAGGATGACCTTGAAAAAATACAAAACCCTAATAACCTAATGGGAGTGCTTTTTGGCCTAATTTTGAATGAAATTTGGCTTAGATATTTTCAAGTGAAAATAGACCATGGTTATAGGTTATTATGCCCAAAGGGACATGGGAATGAGTTAGCAGCAAGAAACCCTAGAGGGAAGGTTGAATTTATTGACAAGGGGAAAATGGGGAAATGAGGTTGTAGGTAGGAAACAAAGATGAAAATTAGAGGTATAAGCCAATAATGAGTCTTTTAAGAGAAACGGGGTGAATTTGAGATGGAAAACTAATAGAATAGTGAAAAAAAAATTATGAGGATAATGAAGGCTATGAGATTTCTAAAACTCAAGATATTCAAGGAATATTGTTTTGAAAAAACCATAACCATCCTATAGTCATCTAAAGATAGTGAAAAATATTGATCACTAACAGGAAGGATCCATGAATCCAACTCCATTTTAGAACATTGTTGAGGGGGTTAAAGATCTGCAACATGCTTTTCCTAAGGAAAAATCCCCACTTTAGTAAGAACTTTCTTCTCAAGAAGAAGACTTGAGGATTCCTCCTTCAAGAGGAGATAAAGACAAAGGATATCTTAATGATGAGGTATGCTCCATTGATTAGGAGAAGGGAGAGGAAGAGCTACAAAGATACTCAAATGTTGTGACAGTAGGAGGAGATCTACTTTCATTTAGAGATGGAAATAAACTAATTTCTTCAACTAGAGGAGCTCTTGTATCTTTGCAAGAAGTTCCAAAGGATCTTACATACAAAGATCATGAGCAGCATGTGTCCATATTGATAGTAAATGTGACAAAACAATGGAGGAAGTGTGTTCTAACATTGAATGTAGTATTTGGGGCACACACTGTGATAGATCATTCCTTTGTGATCAAGACTCCTAACACCAATGAGATGTTGGGTGTACATGGGTTGATTACATCTGATGAAGACACCTTAGACTGTGAAATCTTGCTGAAGGTAGGAGAAGGTGGGAAGGAGGTCCAGCACCAAATGATTGAGAGCATATACATCCATCCTTTTCAGGAGGTTTATGCACAGAAGTAGGAGGATGATTTACGTAGTGAGGGTAGGGACAAATCAGTCCACTCACATATACATCCTTCTCTAGGCCTCAATGTTTCATTACATGGACGTATTCCACTAGGGAGACCCCCTGATTGGAGGAAAATCAAAGAGTTCTCACAACATGCTTCACCAGTCATATATCTAAGAGAAGTGGGAGCATTGGGAGATAATTTTACAGCGTTGAGAGCCTTGGGTGGACTCAAGGAGATGGGAGACATTCTCCCAAAATCATCATTACCTACTCTCATTTCAGATTCTATGCTAAGAAAGGAGAAGAAAGGGGAGGATAGAAGCCTTCCAATATGTATATGTCACTTTGGCATAGGACATGTAAAATAGTAGGATAGATACATGACAGATGCTTTCTATGACATATCATCAGCATTGTCACTTTGGAGGATAGATCCATATTAGAAATCTAGCTATTAGTGGATTATTCCAAGGATATTTTCACTTGTATGATACTTGATGACCAGCTACAAGAGGAGGGATATTAAGTTATAGATGAGGTCATCTACTATCATGGAAGGATATTATTGCTTAGAGATTCCAAGATTGAGGAGAAGCTACTACAAAGAGCACATGAATATTTTCTCTTCAGCCACACTTATTCCATGAATTCATACAACACTATCATGGAGGAGTTTACTTGGGAAGGCCTTGAATAGGAAGTATATCAGCATTTGAGGAGATGCATGGACCATGTGGAGATGGTAGAGATACATAACTCTATGGAGGAGTTATCCCAGCCACCTCCTTCCTCTTTTGGAATGAGAGGGGATCTACCTATGGACCACTCCATTTTTATGAGCAGAGATTATGGCAAGGAACATATTTATGTGCATGATGTTTTACTTCATGATTATTTGCACTCCTTTACCATGTATATGTCGGCCATTGCTCCAAGCAAGAGAATTATTCCTTACAAAATTCATGGCCAACTTTGGGACATAAACATTTCTGAACATGGTCACCCCCTAGGAGGATATTGGGAGATGATATATCATTTCAGGTGTGCACCAAAGGCACCAAACATTTCTCACCTTTCAGAACTTGTGAGAAAACTATGGCAGCAAGTAAGTAGTGGGGAAACCACTTACCATATCATGATCTGAGGTAGTCAGGAGATATACTACATTGGTTCCACATGTGGGACTATGATCGACCTCCTTATTACATTTGTTTTTTTATGTATCACTAGTTTTGATCCCATATATTGACGATGTACCTATTGTTTTTATGGGAATAATTGGAGGGAGGATGGAACGATTGGATGTGCCCTTTGGGAAAGAGATTCTCCATGGTTCTTATGTTTCATATTTCTGGGAGAGAATTGGATCATCCATGATTATTACATTGGGTCTCTTGTTTCCTTATGGGATGAGTCAATTGGATAACTTTAGCACTTTGGAGGTACCTCTTATGAGTAGATGGAAGGAGTTTTTCTATGAATTACCATTATGGAGGGTGATTCGTTTTATATGGCTGATAGCTTGGAGGATGGAGCTTCACATGGGGATGAAGGTTCCCTATATTTTTCAGATCTATCCTTTTATTTTCTTGAGGACAAGCAACATTTGGGAGGGGAGGATTTTAATATTCCTAAATTAGCATGTAGCGAATTGGAATATTAAAATCTAAGTTTGTTTTCTTGTTTGATGAATAAGTGGTTAGGGAGACCCATAAATCTCTTTAATAGGAATAAAACCACTTCTCATGTGAAAGTGGATCATATTTTCAGCCTAATAAAGCACCCTAAGGTTTGAAAAGGGGCTAGAGCATGTGGACTGGGTCAATTTTGACCAAATCAACATCGATGTCATGGAGGAGTGGCATTCAATGAGGGACAACGTAGTTTTAGATGGAGACACATTGCATGGAAGTAGTGTCATTAATGTATGGGGATTAGGGTTTGGAAGCTCATTTATTATAAAAGGAGGATGATGGTAGCCATATTAGGCATGTTATGATATGTTATTTTTTTTATTATATGGTTTGTTTAGACATATAAGCTTTCTTTAGTTGTTTAGCTAAGATTGCAGTGTTGTTTAGCACCGAGTGTTTCTGATCGAGAATCCCACCTCTATCCTTGAGAGGACTCTTAGAATAGCTTTGAAATACATTTCCACATTCAAGTTTTAGACCAAGATTTATTCTTGTGGTACAACACAGTTTATGTTGAGAGATGTGTTGAGCTGCACGGTGCAACAGTGGAAGATTTTATTGGGTGTTTTCTGAGCTAGTTCTGTAGTGGAGGAAGGTTTCCTTCCATTAGGAGGTCAGTAAAGGAGCCCCTTGGTATTATTTGAAATATTTGGCATTATTCAAAGATGATTTTATCCCCTAAATCATAGTTCTAGTCCATATCTGCGTTATTTTAGTGAGTTGTTGCAGTGGGCAACCCAAAAAGGCCCAAAAATCCAAAGTTAAAATCTGGCCAAACCATTTCTGATTTTTTCTGGGTTTTTTGAGTAGAATCTGTGGTTAAAATGTTGGATCATTTTCAGCACTCTAATATCCTTTTGAACTTGATTCTTCTCCTCATAATTAGTAGTTTCCAGCAACAGCAATTTCCTCAACGACATTAGTTTGGTTTCCATTGAAGGGACCAACCCTTCATTGAGGGAGTCCTTTTGGAGGAGTTCTTTCATATCTACATCAGATTCGGCCACCACCTTCTATGTGCTTCATTTTTAGTGCATATTCAGCCCTAGGGCTTTAGGTCCACCATTCATATTTTGTGTATTTCCAGAAACCCTTCCTGGGCTGTATTGGAAAAGTGTTAAGGAGCATAGATCTCCATTTTTAGCCCTGTATGAGCATGATCTTATCAGATCCATTTATATATATGTTATAGCTATAGTATTAGTCACTAAAACTACATTGTGCTTTCTTTAGTATTTTTTGTAATAGTGTATTGCATGTTCTCGGTACATTTTGGCATTGGAGGCTTCTTTTGCCTATCTTGAGGGGATGGATCCCCAAGATATTGTACTTATTTATTTCTGTTATACATAATACCATGGATCTATTATTTGGATCATATATAATGTGTTAAAATTTGTTTCTATTTCCATTATTATGAGCTATATTCCTGCTTTCCCATTTGGGAATATTACAGCATGAACATGCACAAGGGACTCGGACGGTCACAAATTAGAAAATTTGATATGACTGCACTCAAACAAAATAACCCGAGCCCAAACGCATTTCATTGGGTGCCCTCACACAGTGCAACATAGCTCGCCCGACCAAACGAAGGCACAAGGGAGAAAATTAGAAATGGGGCGCACGAACAAGCACAAGGAAATCGGGCAGTAACAACTTAGCAAATTTGATACAAATGCCCTCAAACAAAATGACCCAACCCGAACGTGTTTCATCGGGCGCCCTCACATGACACGACATGACACACCCAGCCGAATGAAGGCATAAGGAAGAAAACAAAAAATGGGTCGCACAAATGTGCACAAGGCACCTGGGTGGTCACAACTTAGCAAATTTGATATGACCGCACTCAAGCGAAACAACCCGACCCGAGCACGTTTCATTGGGCACCCTCAAACAAAATGACCAGACTCAAACGTGTTTCATTTGGTACCCTCACACGATATGACATGGCACCCAATCAATCAAAGGAATAAGGGAGAAAATTACAAACGAGACACATGAACATGCACAAGGCACCTGAGCGGTCACATCATAGAAAATTTTATACGAGCGCCCTCAAACGAAACAACCTAACCTGAACATGTTTCATCGAGCGCCCTCGCATGGTGCAATGCAATGCACCTGGCTGAATGAAGGCACAATGGAGAAAATGGAAAATAGACCACATGAACATGTACATGGCACCCAGGTGGTCACAACTTAGCAAATTTGATACATCTACCCTCAAACAAAATGACCTGACCTGAATGCGTTTCATCACGCACCCTCGCACGGCATGACATGGCGCACCAGACCAAACGAAGGCACAAGGGAGATAACAGAAAATGGGCTGCTTGAACGTGTAAAAGGAATTTGGGCAGTAAAAACTTAGTAAATTTGATATGATTTCCCTCAAACGAAATGACCCGACCTGAACGTGTTCAATCGGGTGCCCCCGCATGGTGTGACACGACCCACGCAATCGAACGTACACAAAAGGGAGCAAATAGAAAACAGGCTGCATGAACATGCACAAGGAACTTTGGTACTCACAACTTAGAAAATTTTATATGGCCGCCCTCAAACAAAATGACCTAACTCAAACTCATTACATCGGGTGCCCACACATGACGTGACACGACACGCTCGACCGAACAAAGGCACAAGGGATAAAATGGAAAACGAGCTGAAAAAATGTGCACAAGGCATCTGGGCAATCACAACCTAGAAAATTTGATACGGCCTCCATCAAACGAAAAATACTTGACTCGAATGCATTTCATCGGGTGCCCTCACATGGTGTGACACGACGCACTCGATTGAACAAGGAACTCGGGCGGTCACAACTTAGCAAATTTAATAGGACCACCCTGAAATGAAATGACACGACCCGAACACATTTCATCGAGCACCCTCAAAAGAAACGACCTGACCTGAACACGTTTCATCGGGTGCCCTCACATGGTGCGACACAACGCACCTGACTGAATGAAGGCACAAGGGAGAAAATGGCAAACGAGATGCATTAACATGCACAAGGCACCTGGTTGGTTACAAATTAACAAATTTGATATGGCTGCCCTCGAACAAAATGACCAGAACTGAAAATTTTCCATTAGGCACCCTTGCATGGCGTGACACAATGCGCCAGACTGAATGGAGGCACAAGGGGGAAAATGGAAAATGGGCCACACGAACGTGGACAAGGAATTCGGGTGGTCACAACTTAGTAAACTTGATATAGCCACCCTCAAACGAAAGGACCCAACCAAAACACGTTTCCTCTGCCCCCCTCAAATTGCATGACACGACGTGCGTAACTGAACGAAGGCACAAGGGAGCAAACAGACACCCTCAAATGAAATGACCCGACCTGAACATGTTTCATTGGATGTCGTAAAACGAAAAGACCTGACTCGAATGCATTTCATTAGGTGCCCTCACACGACATGAAACGATGCACCCAACTGAACAAAGGTACAAGGGAGGAAATGGAAAATGGGTTTCACGAATGTGCACAAGGCACCCGAGTGGTCACAACTTAGCAAATTTGATATGTCCTCCCTCAAACGAAATGACCCAACCCAAACACGTTTCATCGAGCACCCTTTATTGGGAAGGTAGATACTCTGTGTAGACAGAGACGATCCCTCTAGCCCTAGAGTGGGTCTAGCAACAAAGGGACAAGATAAAGTGTATGTTCCTAGTTAATAAATGAAAAGGATAGGATAGATCGACCTACTTGGAGTACAACGTTGTCATCGCTGTAGTGGTGGTGGCCACTTGATCTTTGTCTTGACGGGTCACAATCCTTCTGCAACAATGCTCGGATACTTGCATGAAGATCAACAAACAAGAGAGCATACAAAACAATGATTTCATTCATAATCAACTAACCAGTGAACAAGGGTTAATCATATTGCATCAAATACAACACATTAATGCAAGATGGGAACTAGAGAATAGTCATGTATATGTATAAAAAGGAGAAAGGGTTACAACCAGAGACTTGACGTCGTAGCCTCCTTCAATGGGGTTCATTCCAAGCATGTATTGAAGGATTTTCAGGGAATTTGGACAGGGTGAGGACACAAGCCTAAGATCTCTTGAAAAATGTCTCTTCCATTCTATCTTCTTAGCAATAAGTTCAGGAATCCTCTTTAGCATTTCAGCTATAATATGTTCAGCTAGCTCATCAATGGAATATGGCTATATTTATAGAGGAAGAGGAGGAGGTTTGGATCCCTACAATGGTGGATGGGAGGCCTTATCCCTTGGGATGTTTCACCAAAAGGTGGAAACAAGAGGCCAAAGGAGGGAGGTCATGGTTATTTAGTCAAGCCACTCTAGAGGACTCATCCATGAAGTTTTTATGATGGAAAATTCACCTCTATTTTTAAAAATCATTCCATAAACAGGTTGGCATGGGTAGCTTACTGGGATAGAGGACCAATGGGAATGGGGCCTAGTGTTAATCTTCCTCATTGGTGTGAGGGCATAACGGTCAACTAGTGCCAAGGAAAAAACATGTGTTTTTTATTGTCTGCTCAGGAAATTTTCAACAGAAGTAATGTTTTCCTCATGGAAAGGGATGAAATGATGGTCTTTCCAAGGCATGATACCTTTTTTTAGTCACAAAAATGATCCTCCAATGTACGGGATAGGGATTGCAGGGACAGTAACAAAATTTTGTGTAATAGATGCCCCCCTAAAGCATGAGGTTCGAGAGAGAGGGAGGGGTGAAATGCTTTACGAGAATGTGTTCGAACCAAACACCGCTGTAGCAAGACCTGAAAGTACAAATACAACTGATATATCTGATACATGAACATGTGACATGGGCACAACCATCCATAATAGAGTACATATATGAACTGAGATCCGAGATATGGACACAGCCATCTGGAAGTAAGGGTCAATAAATAGACTTAGGTTTGGTCACATCCATCCAATCAAAAGAGTCATAATAAGTCATGATAAACCAAAATATCCTGTAGCATGGATATTATCAGAAAAAACCCAGGGTCTTGCTCTCCATCTCGACCCTAACAAGTAAAAATTCAACCATGTGAATATGTGAGTTGAAGTCGAACATGCAAGAAAGTCACCTGACTACCAGCCAATAATGAAAGTTGTTAAGAGGCATGAGAGAAATCACTAATAATGAAAATGGTTGTCAATGTACAATAGGTAAAATCCACGTAATGTGAAAAGTGAGCTGGCATCGAACACCCATAGAATCACTCAATCGAAGGCTAATGATGTGGACCTGTCATCGAATGCGAAGAATTTGTCATTGAAGCATGCAAGCTCCAAGGTACTATAAGGGAGTCTCTAGATCAACTTCCCAGATAATGAGCTAAAGTCAACAAGAAGTGACCTGGTGGAAGGAGGGCCATAAATTTTCCCACATCATCAACACAAGATAGAGGAACATGATGATAGTGAATCAGGACCAAACAGAGAATTAGAGGGGGGATGAAAAATGCAGAGGAAAACTTCTTTTGAACATATCAGCCACATGACTCTGGATTTGGCAGTATTTGACATAAAGGGATCTGAGGTCATGATGACATGGAAAAAAGTAGATGAGAGGTAAAAATAGATTACCCAAACCCAGGAGAAAAAAATGACGAAATGAGGTGTCCCCAACCCAACATGAATGCAGACGAGTGTCATGTTTAAGAGTGACATACTGGCAACACAACTAAAAACTGGTTCCATTTCCCCCCACCATTTCTAGCGAGTACCCCAATTATTTTTGGAAAAAAAGCTTGACGGGGATAGCATATGCTTGTAATGTAAGTTTTTCCTTTAGAAAAATCCATCCTAGTACATTTTCTGAGCCCTAGGAAGGAGGAGCTCGCTAAATGCCATGATGACGATGTTTGATGTCATCAGGGTTTAACGAGTTTGATAAAGGAAGAACTCGACATCTTTTCATATTTAGAGTTTGAAAAGAAGCAGAAAAGAAAACTCCAACAATTCCCTCTTCATAAATATTCCTTCAGATATGAAAAGGTAGAAAACACTATCTAAAAAATCCTCTTAGTCGTGATAGACTAAGGTATTCCTTTTTCGTAAATAATCTATCCAAACCCAAAAAAGGGGTAAACGTATACTGGGTAGATATCGTTTCATAGCCATTTAACAAGTTAAAAAAAGAAGAATCTCGACAATATTTTCAATTTTAGATAGTCAGAAAATAATTGAAATATGACTTCAGAAGTGACTTTTTCGTGTTTTTACTGAGTCCGAAAAAGTTATAAAATACAACTCGTTATTTCATCACTATATCATTAAAAACCTGTCGATGCACAAGAGACAAATGCAAAACCAATTTCTCAAAATAACATAACGTAATAATAAAAAAATGTCTTAAAACCTAATTAGGGTTCTGAAAAGTCATAAATGCAAAAAATGGTAAAAAATAATTACTTGTCACATTTACCTCTTGTGGAGCAATAGTTACCCATTTTATATTGTGATTTTGTGGCAACGACAGTGGGCGATCCAATAGATCAATTTTGAATCCGTCAGTTCCAGGTAAGAGCCTACATCCTTCCCTATATTTCAATTCCTCTTTCATTACCTGAAACCCCAAATTTGGAATTCTATGGGGGAATTTATAAAAAATAGGGCATGGCGGTTGGCGTGAGTATTGGGCACGGACTCGTGCCAATCACCCAGATTCCTAAACTAGGGCACACCCATTGGCACGACTGTTTCCCAAACAGTCGCGCCAACCGCAAAAAACTTTTTAAGCTTACAATGCAAGCAAGCAGGCCCAATTTCCACAAATTCAAAGATTTTAATTTGGATAATGAAGTTCATATGAAAATGTTTGCAGGTGTAAAGTGGAAAAATGGTGATCGAATGGAAAGAACGGGAACACAGCGAAGAAGATGAGCTTGCCATGGAAAAAGAGAGATGCATGGAAGCTCTCAGAGACTGTGGATTGAAAAAATTATTCATGACACCATCCCACAAAGCTAAACCAGAGATGCTGCAATATTTTATCAGTATATAGGATGAGGATCAGGAAAAATTCATTCTTTGTGATCAGGAACTCGAAATTGATGTTTCAAACACTTATTTTATAACAGGACTGTCGTGGAGGGGGGTAATACTAGTCTTGACTGGCACCCAACCCACCATGGAGAACATGAGCATGGTGATCGACAGGTTATGTCGAGGGGCACGGAAATCAGGATTAGGAATTGAGAATGTGGATATCCAAACTATCCCAGACTTGGCACTAAAAGTAGTGCTACACACCATCACGCAAGCTGCGGGATAGCAAGCACTGCAGGAAGAAACAAAAACACAACTAATTCTTGTAGTATACTGTCTGACACCAACCCTCTATAACCAGGCAGAGGTAGTGACGATAAATATGAAACATCAACTGATGAAATGCAAGAAAATGAAACTAAAGCAGTTTGGATATGGGACCATCCTGGTATCGTTCTTATTTTTACAACTACCAATCTTCCATCGACAGGAAGTGATAGTGCCAACACCACCAACACAAGAGATATGAATGGCCCATTAGGTAGTGTTGATGCCAAGATCAGGTGGCAGTCAAAATATTTCCTGGAGACCAGAGTTCTTTGATTGGCTCTGCTGAAAGATGATTGTCGTGGAGGACTGGCCCTACTTTGACACAGATTTCACTAGTGATCCGAACCTCCCACTCCCAGAAGGAGAGGATTCAGATGAACCATTTGGTAAGAATAATTTATTATTTTTATGAGTATTATGATTTTTTTATGTCTGTTCTAAAATTAAATCCATGTGTGATGCAGATGTTGGACCGGAAAGACCTGCAGGCATGTCTCCGATAGTGAGGTGAGTCCCTTGCGAATTTTATATTTCCCCTCATGGTGAGCGAGGCGAGGAAGAGGAAATCTTGCGCAACATAGAGGGAATCTTTCTTAGAGTCCCGGAATATGTGTGATTCAATGATATTCCACGTGCATACTAGAGACACACTATAGGGGTGTCAAACTAAGCTCACCAGTTGCTGAGGCAGCTTGTACAGATAGTGACATGTTATCATGAGCATCACGCCGATTACACACAAAAGATTAATTTATGCATATTTTGAGAGACATGATGTCACATGATGTAACAGAAACACACATATTTTTTGAACTTATGATGCACAATGATGCAAACATTCAATATATATATATATATATATATATACACATTTATTTTCCTATATGGATCTTTTTCATGTGATGATGATTTTACAGATTACGCAAATGTATATCTAATACAATGTTAGCCACTGTATCAGTTAATGCATTAATTTTCCTAGGAATATGTTGATATGTGATATAATCAAAATGACTTTCCAGCAAACTAACACGTAAATACAACCTTTAAATCTGATAGTTTCTAACTGAATAATGTCCATTAAGTTGAAGAACAACAGGTTGTGAATCCAGATTTAAACCAATGCATGAATTCCGAGGGTAATAGCCTCGTCTAATAGTTCAATGACAACACTATACTTAGTGACACTATTTTAGTTCGTCCTAGACAAATACCTTATAGATATACCAACTCACTAGTAGGATCATAAATCACCCAGGCTGCCGAAGACAAGTTCTGAGCACTCCCGGAAGCACCATCCGTGAAACCACGTAAGGGGTAATAGACATTTTCACAATAATCAATGACCCAATAAGCAAGAAAATGTTCGCAAAGAACACCAAGCCAAAAAATGTACAAAAATGAAAATAATACCTATGTACACAAAACATGCACGAATGACTCATGCATAATATTTTTTGAGATACAACCCATTTCTAGGCTAATCCAGAGGATGGCCTTCATAATCAATGAGATCATAGGCCCCATTCCACAAGACACGTTTGACAATGTAGGGCCCATGCCACATGGGTTAAAATTTTCCTTCCCCCGGCTTATCATGAGCTTGGTCATATAGGAGGATAAGGTCTCCTTCTATGAAGGAGCGAGGGAAACCTATTGGTCAAAAGTAGCTTTGACCCGCTTCTTCTGTGCCTCGATGACCAAAGCAAGAAAGTGGTGAGTTTCATCCAGCCTTTCTAAATAGAGAAGATTCTCTTATTTTGGCGAAGTGTTCAGAAGAAATTCAACAACCAACTTGAGAAAAGGTATTTCACACTCAATCAGAAGAGTAGCTTCTAGACCATAAAAAATTTGAAATGGAGCGAATCTGATCGCATCCTTAACTAAGGTTTGCTATGCGCAAAGAGCCAAAAATAACATGAGATGCCAGTTGGATTTTTGCATCCTAATTGTACGTTGAAGCATGGTGACAAGAAATTTATTCACATCTTCAACCTGGCTATTGGCCTAAGGATAGTACGAAGTTGAGCTGTCGTGACAGAAGCCCAACCTGAAAATCAACTCTGCCACCATATAATGCCGAAAAAGGGAACCATGATTGGTAACAATGGCTTGAGGGACACCAAACCTAGAAATGATGTGATTGAATATGAACTAAGCTTCTATCTTACTGTCGACGGCAAGTATAGGCATTGCTTCAGCCCATTTGGTAGTAGTCAATAGCTATGATGATATAAGCATGCCTCCCAGTCGAGTGAGGGTTACACGTCATAAAATCAATTCCCCACTTTGCAAAGGGACCAAAGATAATGATAGGGTGGAGATGTGTAGGCAGTGTGCACATCTTGCACTAATAGATCTAGAAATAATGACATTTTCAAACAGCAACAATGTAGTCCATGAAGATGGAGGGCCAGAAATACCCAGCACGAAGAATATTTTGTGTAGTGGCATAACCAGACATGTGACTTCCACAAGCACCACTGTGAGAATCATTCGAGGCTTTCTCATCCTCCTGAAGAGTCAAACACTGGTGGAGAATGGAATCTACTCCGATGTGGTAGAGTGTATCTACAACTATACGATAAGGTTGCAACTGATGACAGATGCATCAGCGAGCATCCTTCTTCAACTCAGATATAAAATTAGAAGTTCGAAGATATATGATGATATGACCATACCAAGGATCGAGGGTGCTAATTAGAAAAACTGAATCATCTGGAATGCATTCCTCAGAACCAGATGGAGCGGAGTCAGAGGGGAGGGAGGAGATCATATCGGCAAATATTAGTGATTTCTTCAACTTGGTAGTAGTAAACACCAAATTTAACTCTTCGAGGACGAAAATCCACTTCAAGTACTTTCCCCCAAGAAATTTTTGAGACAATCTATAAGTCATAGGGTTGCAGTCAGAAATCATAGTCATAGTACGCAATAAAATGTAATGACGAAACTATTTAACTTCTTCAACTGGAACCAAGAAAAATTTCTCGACATTGCCATAACATGTTTTGGTATCAAGAAGTTTACGAGAGGGGTAGTAAATAACATGATCATCACCGTAATAATTTTCTTGCACAAAAAACATGGAAATCGTACTGAAAAAAGTGACTAAATAGAGGGAAAAATCGTGATGATATTTTGGAGGACGCAACAGAGGAGAATTGACAAGAAATGTCTTGAGAGCATCAAAATAATTCTGGGTGATCTCATCCCAAAGGAATGGGACACCCTGCTTTAGTAATCGCATGAATGCTTTAGCCACTTCGGCATAGTTAGGTATAAAACGGTTCGAAAAATTAGCCTTCTCCTGCAGACTCTACAGCTGTTGTAATGAGGATGGAGAGGGGATATTGATGATAGCCTCAAATTTGAGTGGATCGAGGTGAATATTGTCCTTGGAAATGATAAAACCCAAGAGTCTACCAGAATAAATGCAGAAGATGCACTTATGCAGATTTAACCAAATGTTATAATGTTGACAGTGAAGAAATATATGACCAAGATGGTCAGGGTGGTCTTTACATCTGGTTGAATGAGCAAGAATTTCATCCAGATAAGGTTGAATGGTGTTCTTAATATCATTAAAAGAATATGACATTGCCCACTGAAATTTGGCCCCAGCATTCTTCAAGCCAAAAGGGATATTCTTGTACATGAAAGTACCCCAATGATAGATGCAGGAAATCTTATGTTGATTGGTCAGAAGGATGTTAATCTAGATATAGCCAGAAAATCCATCCATGAGGGAAAATACCTCACTCCCAGCACAATCATCAATGATTTGATCGATAAAGGGAGTAGGATAATTATTCTTAGGACAGGCTCAATTTATGTCATGATAGTCAACATAGACCTGAATGGTACCCTATTTCTTATCTACAGGGACAATGTTGGACACCCATTCTTTCAGGGGAATCGGGTAGATAAAACCAGCATTGAGAAGTTTTTCAACTTCACCCTTAATGGTGGCAACCTTTCTAGGGTGCATGGGATGAAGACGCTGACGAAAATTTTTCGAACCAAGGTAAGTAGGAATCTGATCCACGTATGGAATGTTGTTCTCGGAAGAATAAGTGAAGAATGACAATTGATCGACCATAAAAATATTTCCTTCATGCTGGAATTTCAAAACATGAAAGAGAGTGGACAGAATGCACAGGATGGCATGAGTCCAATTGCGACCGAGGAGAATATTGTAATTTAGATTTGCGTCAACTACTTCAACATCGACATTGACTCTCTTTCCTTCTAATGTAATCGGTAAAATATAAAAAACACCCATAGGTTTTGATTCTCTTCCATCAAATTCTTTAAGGGAATTTGGCGATGAATTTAGAGCCGGAGAACCAATGGCTTTCCAACAAGCAGATGAAATGATACACGTAGACACACCCTCATCCACAACCACTCGATGGATATTCAGACCATTAACACCAACCTATATGATGAGCGCAATTTGGTGTGGGAGTCGTGGGATAAAATCCTCGAATTCGAAAGTGAGAAGGCTAGTATCAAAAATATCAACCCTTTCGATCATAGATAAAAAATATTTACGTTGAGAAGGACAACCCTGAAGTACTTCTAATGTAGACATTGTAGATGGTGCCTATGCCAGATCCTCAACAATACTGTAATGTTGGGCAGCACGAACGTTGGGATTGTAAGAAGACTTACGGAGTACACCTTTGGAAGGTGGTCATACAATGCGCCCAGTACTGGACCTCTCAATCTAAAGAGGGCCAGAAGAAAGCAGAGGAGGAAGACCATCAGCGATCTCTTTCCCTACTTCCTAATGAAATCTGGTATAATATTTTGACCGAGTAGCAATAGAAATGGATGCAGAACTCTTCATCATGAAAACTTGAGAGCCAAATGGGGCAAAGGGTTGAGGTTGCTCTACCATCTGGGTCTACTATGATGGAAAAGGTTCCTCGAGGATAGCCATAGTTCCCTGGGTGCCTTTGAGTAGTCTACTTACTTCAGCCTATTGAGGATAGTCCTCGGTGTAGTTCTCTTCATCACAAATTAAACAAGGGTATTTCAGCTTACGCTGCGAACCATCATCAACACAAGGTTTAGATGAATCTGGTTTCGGGGTATCAGATTTGGCCTTACCTTTACCCTTATTTTTTCCCTTGGAAGTCTTATCCACTGGATTGGAATAAACAACATTGACTTCCATAGTTTTACTAGGATTCGGGGTAGACGGAGAAGAAGTATCATTGGAAGGATTAGATTTTTGCTTCCCAATATTGGAAGGAGAAGAGTTTCGAGAAGTCTAAGACACAGAACCTATGATATCATCGATGGATGGTGTTACCGGTGCTTTGGAAATTCCATGTCAAGGAGCATCAGGCAAGATATCATACAACGTGCCAGACTGAGATTACATGGGTTTGAGGTATTGGGCATGAGAAATGGCCTGTTCTTCGATTACACATGCCCCCATAACTATGTATTTAGCGATTTTATTGACAAAAGATGTAGTGAACCAATCAATTAGAAATGATCAGAAATGTCAAACTTGATCAAGTGACGATGATGCCTCCACTCATGAATATGATCCGAGGTATGAGTAGCTCAGTCCTATTTTAAGGATGTGAGGAGGTGTGTCCCGATCTCATAGCGAACTGATAACTGAAAAAGGGTAAGAAAATTCATGGCTAAAGAGTTGAAATGTTGAAAAATTCCATGAGGTAATTCAATGTACCACTTTGTAGTAGCACCAGTAAGAGTCCATTGGGAAAGATGGAGTCGGATGGAATCGTCAACCCAAGAATTAGAGGAACACCATAAGTGGTGTGTCATAACATGCACTTGGGGGTCTTCTTTGGACTTGCCCTCAAACTTAGGACAATCACCAGGAATCTTAGTTGGAACTAGAGGCCAATACGGGTTATGAAGAATCAGATCATTCATTAACTTTGACAAATCTGGCAGTTCCAACGTAGTGAGAAATGGTAATTGAGGATTAAAAGGCATTAGCGGCCTATGATAAGGACCCATGTTAACATTCCACCCAGTCTGGGAGAAATTATGCCCCCATATGTTTTGTCCTGGAGGATTCTCACCATAGCGGTTATAAACCTAATAGTTCTGCCCATACTGGAGTTGAGGACCGGGATACTAATTTTGAGCATACCATTAAGGTCCTTGTTGAGAAACGTAAGGATTCTATTGTGGAATGTAAGGATGGCCTTGAGGTCAATTATACACCATCCAGGATTGATTTTGAGGGTAACAGGTAAAACCTTGGGGCGCACTATATGCCGCTTGATATTGACCATGAGGAGGGTAAGTAGCGCCTTAAGGTTAATTAGGTGGGCCCTAATGAGTAGGTTGAATAGGCTGCTAAGCCTGTTGAACGGGTTAAATTGGATATTGGGTTGGTTGAACAGGTTGAACCAGCTACTAAGTAGTTTGAATTGGATGTTGAGGTTGGGAAGGCTATTCTTGCTGAGCCGGTTGGCCTGGATACTAAGGGCCACCAGGTTGCCCTTGTGGAAGGGGTTGGACCGATGGTTGCAATGGACTAGGTTGTCCCTGGTAACCAAGTTGACTCAGATTAGGACCGTAGGGTTGTCCTTGTTGCAAAATGTTTTGGCCTTGCTGGACATAGGGCTGCTGTTGTTGCACAAAAGGTTGTCCCTATGGTGGATAAATCCCCCCCCCAGGAACATAAGGTGCTCCTGATTGATATTGATATTGAGGTTGACTAGAAGGACTGTAGGGTTGTTGGACCCAAGGTTGACCTTGTAAGGGCTATCCTTGTGGACCATAAGGTTGTCCCTTTTAAATCAAAAGTTTTCCCTGTAAGGGTTTTCCTTGTAGACCAGAGGGTTTTCCTTGTATTACTGGCCCTCTATGAGGGGTGGTCTGATAAGGCTCAGCCAAAATTAGATAAATAGCATGATTTGGATAAATAGGAGGCAAATAGATGGGCTTAGCGTAGAAATCATAGTGATGCAGAGGATTGACAGGAGCCTGGGGCTGCTGAGAACACTGAGAGTTCTACTGCTAAATAGCCAACAGATAGTCTTCAAAATTAAGGCTGCCAAGAATAGCAGAGGAAGTCGTAGCCACACTAGAATCAGGCATAGCCTCCACGGTGCATGGTTGTGATTTACCCAGGCCAGGATTGAAATGCCACATATGATTAGGAAAGATATAACTTCGAGTGTGAAAATATCCCGATGACTAATGTGTAATAATTGGTGCAGATGAAGCCACACAAATGGTAGGTTGGATTGGGATAGATGTAACAATGACCGAAGAACTAGGTGTCGAAGGTGACAGTCCTAATGAGGGAAGGACCAAACTCCTTGGAGGAATCTAAGTATTGGAATGTTCTATGGACACAACACCATAAATAATCGGACTCAAAGTCTGATAACAGAGTGGAAGTGACACTGATGGAGGAGAAGATTGATTAGAGACACATGGGAGATCTTAAGGAAAAATTTGATATTCTCCTATAAACACAGGCATTTCTTCACTCCTGACAGGACTCAAAGAATCCATGTCTGACGAAGCTATAAGATCTTCAAAAAAGTGATGAGGACTAGGAGGTACAATAGCAGCTATAGAAGGTGATACCAAAGTAAGAGGAGGGAACTCTTCCTCACTCCCAAAACTAGACCAAGCACCCTGAGGAGGCCAATTGAAATCAACTGACTCTTCAGGAGGAGATCGAGTAGTGAGACATTGAACACTCGAGAGAATAGGTTGCGCAAGCTTAGCATACCTAACGGATAGAGGGGTTTCAAAAGAAACTTCAGGAAAAGAACTACCACTAGGAGGCAGTGAAGAAGATGACGAAACTGGTGGTTCCGCCACTGTGATAGTATTTCAACACATGAAGGAAAATGAGATAGCCAATTCAAGGCTTCAATACCAAAATGTAACGAACAATAAAAACAAGCCAAGTAAAGAACTTTTAACGGGAATGTGATCATGGGTAATTAATTTTATGACACTGGCACAAAACTTTTATGTTTCATGTTTTAAGAGTCAAGAAAAAGACAAAAGATGACTCTAGTCACTTCCAATTTTAAATGATCGTGAAAGGACAAGTGCTCGATGATCTCTTCTCTTTTTAAAGAGTCACAAAAAGATCAAAATTACTACTTAGGTAATATAAGAAAGAGGGTGTACCAAGTTTTCGTGAACTTCCATCTACACCTTGGTGATCAAATGAAAGAGAAATTACCAAGGACTTAACATATGTGTAGGTAGTCTCCCCAAATGCTGTGTTCAGTGTATCACAGTTACAGGGTAGTAGAATCAAATTTCTATGGATAAAGGATTTGAACTTATGAGGGTCTCCCTTTATATACGCGATGGTACGGGGAGCACAAGTCTGTACTATTGTTATCTCAGTCCAGATGGTGAACGATAACTACTAGGTTTAACGACGCTGGAACATGTCACTAGCCTAGACCTCTAAAAATGTTTCCATTAGGTTCCAATTCTTCCTTAGGTTATTGAATAAATTTTATAGTTGACCTTGAATTAATGTTTCAGTTTCAAGGCCCTACCGAATTTGATCTCAAATTTCCTAAATGCAAGCTACATGCAATAGAACACCATTTTCCATTCGATGAATGCTAAATAAGAGAAGGATAGAGATGTTTCAAAAAGCATCAAACAATGAAATAATACGAAGAAGTCCCATAATTCATCTAATACAATGAAAACGAGATTCCTAGATGCAAGCGCTAGTAATGTAAAATAACTTTTCATTCTCGATGCAAATGAAAGGATGCAATTTTTTTCTTTTTATTTTTGGATGAATGAAGCACACACTGCACTAATTACATCAAAAATCAAATCAAACACTAGTTTAGAGCACACTATGAATGTAGAGATATCAAAACGAACAATCCGAAAGCAATACAGACATAAAGATGTACTCAAACCAATGATGCACTCTTTCAATCAAAGTGAACGATTTAAAAATGACCCAAATGAGCAATGTGATCTATTCTTGAAAACAAAGAGATGGAGAGTCAAAGAAACAAAAATTAATCATTCAAAAAGCCAAAAACTCAAAGGATCAATAAATACTCAAGCAACTGGTCAGGGAATCAAACTTATGGGAAGCAAAAAGACTCTAACTTCAATCAGAAGGCTTAGTGACTGAAAGACACCTAGAACCCTAGGGATATGAGATACACCAATAAGAGAATAGATAAACAGCTGAGAAGAGAAAGCCTAAAGCAGTCAAGAAAACTCCAAAAATACCAATTTCAAATTAAGAGACAAGCCAAAGTCAAGCACAACTGACAAAAAACTCAGCAAAAGGGTCAAATCAAATCCTACAGGATTCAGTGTGACTGTGAGGTGATAATTCGAGCCAAACATGGGTTGGCACTACTACAGAAAAAGAAACCTGCAAAAATTGGCGTGACTCTTCAAGCTAAACTCGCGCTAAGACAGATAACTATGGGAGGAGGAAAAAACCTGTGAGAAGAGGTCAATCTTGACACTCTTGAAATGAACAATTGGATTCCAGACAATCAAACAAGCCAAAAAAGACAAGCAAGCAAGCAAACGATCGAAGTTGACTTGACAAGAAAAACTCCTGAAAGGAAACAAAATGACAAACTCACACTAATCCCCAGTGGAGTCGCCAATTTATTGGGAAGGTAAATCCTCTCTGTGGATAGAGACTATCCCTCTAGCCCTAGAGTGGGTCTAGCAACAAAGGGACGAGCTAAAGTGAAGGTTCCTAATTAATAAACGAAAAGGACAGGGTAGATCAACCTACCTGGAGTTCAATGCTATCGTCCTGGTAGTGGTGGTAGCCTCTTGATCTCTTGAAATTAGTAAACAAGATCATTATATAAAACAATGATTTCATTCATAATCAACTAACCAAACAAGGAGGGTTAAGCATATTGCATCAAATAAAACACATTAATGCAAGATGGGAACCAGACAATAGTCATGTATATGTATAGAAGAAAGAGTTACAACCAGAGCCTTGATGTTGCAGCCTCCTTCAGCAGGGTTCATTCAAAGCGTGTCTTGAAGGATTGTCAGGGAATTCGGATGGGGTGAGCACACAAGCCTAATATCTCTCGACAAATGTCTCTTTCGTTATATCTTCTTAGCAAAACGTTCAGGAATTATCTTTACCATTTCAGCTATAATATGTTCAACTAGCTCATCAATGGAAGATGGCTATATTTATAGAGGGAGAGGAGGAGGTTGGGATCCATACAATGGTGGAAGGGAGGCCTTACCCCTTGGGAGGTTTCCCCAAAAGGTGGAAACAAGAGGCCAAAGGAGGGACCTCCCTCAAATGGAAAGACCCGACCCGAACACATTTCATCGAGTGCCCTCACATGGTGCGACATGGCGCGCCTGACCGAACAAGGCACCTGGGCGGTCACAACTTAGTAAATTTAATACGACTTCCCTCAAACAAAATGACCTGACCCAAATGCGTTTCATCAGGCACCCTCAAACAAAACGACCCAACCTGAACATGTTTCGTTGGGAACACTCACACGATGCGACACGGGGTGCCTAACCAAATGAAGGCACAAGGGAGAAAATGGAAAATAGGACACATGAACATGCACAAGGCACCTGGTTGGTCACAACTTAGCAAATTTGATATGGCCGCCCTCAAACAAAATGACCCAAACAAAACACATTCCATCAGGCACCCTCACACGACGCGACACGACACAACCAACTGAATGAGGGCACAAGGGAGAAAATATAAAATGGGCCACATGAATGTGCACAAGGCACCCAGGCGTTCACAACTTAGAAAATTTGATACGGCCGCCCTCAAACAAAACGACCCGACACAAACATGTTTCATCTGGCCCCCTCAAATAGCACGATATGGCACACCTGACTAAAAGAAGGCGGAGAAAACATATGCCCTCAAATGAAATTACCCGTCCTGAACGCATTTCATCTGATGCCCTAAAATGAATCGACCTGACCTGAACGCGTTTCATTGGTCACCCTCACACGATACGAAGCGGCGCACCAGAATGAATGAAGGCACAAAGGAGGAAATGACAAATGGGCTACATGAACATGCACAAGGTACCCGAGCAGCCACAACTTATAAAATTTGATACGGCCTCCCTCAAACGAAAAAACCTGACCCGAACATGTTTCATCGAGCACCCTCACATGACGTGACACAACACGCCCGACCGAACGAAGCCAGAAGGGAGAAAATGGAAAACAGGTCGCATGAACATCAAAGAGGCACCCGGGCAGTAAAAAATTAGCAAATTTGATACAACCACCATCAAACTAAATGACCCGACCTGAACGTGTTCCATCAAGCACCCTCAAATAGCATGACACGACATGCCTGAATGAATAAAGGCACAAGGGAGAAAACAGAAAATGGGCCAAATGAACATGCACAAGGCACCTGGGCAATCATAGCTTAGTAAATTTGATACGGCCACCCTCAAACGAAACAAGCCAACAACAACACGTTTCATCGGGTGCCTCACATCGCGCAACACAATGTGCTCAACTGAATGAAGGCACTAGAGAGAAAACAACAAACAAGCCAAACAAATGTGCACAAGGCACCCAGGCAGTCACAACTTAGCAAATTTGATATGGCTGCCCTTAAACAAAACAACCATAGCCAAACACGTTTAATCGAGCACCCTCACACAACATGACAGGGCGCACCCGACTGAACGAAGGAACAATAGATCAAACAAAAAACAAGCCACACAAACATGCATAAGGCACCCGGGCAGTCACAACTTAGCAAATTTTGTGCGGCCGCTCTCAAACAAAATGACCCGACTCGAATGCATTTCATCAGGCACCCCCATGTGGGGAAATAGGGAACATTGACCAAATGAATGCACAATGGAGCAAATGGAAAATAGGCTACACAAATGTGCACAAGGCGTCCAAGCAGTAACAACTTAGCAAATTTGATATGACCGCCCTCAAACGAGATGACCTGAACTGAACGCATTTCATCGAGCACCCTCAGATGGCACGATAGAACCCACCCAATGAAACGAAGGCATGAGGGAGAAATTGGGAAATGGGGTGCATGAATGAGCACAAGGCAACTGGGCGGTAACAACTTAACAAATTTGATATGACTACCCTCAAATGAAACAACCCGACCCGAATGTGTTTCATTGGGAACCCTCGCACAATGTGACACAACACACCCAACTGAACGAAGCCACAAGGAAGAAAATTGATAATGAATCACATGAATGTAAGCAAGGCACCCGTGCAGTCACAACTTAGTAGATTTGATATGGTCACCCTTAAGGGAAACGACCCGTCTTGAACACCTTTCATCGGGCACCCTTAAATGAAACGACCCGACCCGATAGTGTTTCATTGGGTGCCCTCACATGATGCGACATGACGCCTAATTGAACGAAGGCACAAGGGAGAAAATGGAAAATAGGGCACATGAACGTGCACAGGCACCCGGGCGGTCACAACATAGCAAATTTGATACGGGCGCCCTCAAACAAAACGACTTGACTCGAATGTGTTTCATTGAGCACCCTCACATGACGTGACACAGCGCGCTTGACCGAATGCAGGCACAAGGGAGTGAATAGAAAATGGGTCGCACAAACATGCACAAGGGACCCGGGCAGTCAAAACTTAGCAAATTTGATATGGTTGCCCTCAAACAAAAATACTCAACCCAAATGCATTGCATCGCGAGCCCTCAAACAGTGCGACACGATGCGCCCAATCAAAGGAAGGAACAAGAGACCAAACATAAAACCGGATGCTCCAACATATACAAGGCACCCGGCCAGTCACAACTTAGCAAATTTGATACGACTACCCTAAAAAAAAACAACCTGACCCAAGCATGTTTCATCGGGCACCCTTGCACGGCGCGACACGGCCCACCTGAACAAACGAAGGCACAAGGGAGCAAACGAAAAATGGGCCGCAGGAATGTGCATAAGTAGCTCAGGCAGTTGTTGGAATATTTTCATTGATGGCAAAGGCATTGGCTACAAAGGAGCATCTGATCAAAAGAACAGAGGAAGTATCGGTCAAGGAGCAGAAACAAGCAAAAGAGGAGATATGTTGAAAATTTCTTGGAACAATAAAACATGGTATGGCAACTTTACATTTGTGCTTATGGAACCAGAATGGAGCATGAAGAGGCAGAACAACAAATTTAAGGTCACAAAGGAATCTAGTGTGAATTTCTTCTGTTATATATTATGGATGTTACGAAGATTGCGTCGAACTGGTGTCAAGCCTCAATAAACAAAATGATGGGTTAATCTGTTGATAAAGAGCACAAGCGATGTCACAGTAAATAAGTCAATTTACAATAATCAAGAAGGGGGAGTGGAACCCTGAGCGAATAAGGCGGAACCTTGTGAGAGGAATAGTAACGGTGGTTTCCAGTTTTTATCGCACCGCTCTCATCGGGCAAGTGGTATTTCCTGGTGAGGAGCGATTCCATAGAATGCTCGACACACGTCCCTGTACGACTTCACAAAACCACTTTTCACCATGTGCCATCATGTGTTATACTTCGACCTAGGATGCCCAGCAATATCATTGAGCGTCGTTGACCTGGGAAGGGGTCATCGGATGGTCGTCATTTGTTGAAGGTGTGCGGAGATTAACACAGGTACGATGAGCCATCGCACGTTAATAATCGATATTGGAGGTCGAGAAATATGCATATACGCTGTTGATCTGGAAGTTTTCTAATCTAATGGTTATCGAATGCTGGACTTGTGTGAAGTTTACCTATGGTACCATGCACATATTTGATTGGCTATTGACTAAATTTGTGGGCTCGGGGTCAAAGGTTTACCATATTATTTGGAAGAATTAAAATGCGAAGGGTTAAATTTAATTCTAAATTATTTATTTATCAATTTCTTTAAATTGATAAATAAAATTAAAATAAAAGATCAAAAGCCCCGTGGGATAAACTAAAAGGAATACTGTCAGCGGTTCATGGTTTTAACCCATGGTTTTAATAAAGGGAAAACTATATAAGGAGAAGAAAAATAAAGAACGGTGGTGCAATTGTAAGGGTGGTGAATGAGCAATTCCTAAAAGGAATATCTGTATGGGCGAGCTCTGGTCTTAACTGATAAATCTAAAACTATGATGCACCCATGGATAGAATGATCTGACGATGATAAATCTTTGGTTTTTGTGAGTATATAGAAAGTAAATAAAACTCGTGACTGGAAATATATGTCATATGGAAACTGGTGGATCCAGTATGAAAATTGATGAAACGTGGTCTACAATAGTGCTGAAGGTTCAAGCCTTTAGAAAGGGGGTTGTAGCTCCCTTCCAGTGGTAGCTGGTAAACGAGAGAAGGCTGTAGCCTTCTGCAGGTGGGTGCCTGCATGCTGGTATAAGTCTGCACCAGCATATATTGTAAGAAGTCTTCTCTATAATGAATATTGAAAACTGAGATTATAGCAGTGGTGGTTTTCTCCCGAATTGGGTTTCCACCTTAAATCCTAGTGTTCATATGTGTTGATGGTTTGTTCTGTTATTTATATTCATGCTTAATTCTTATCTGATGCAGTGCTCTAAGTAAAAGACATAATAAGATATCAAGTCATACCTGTTGGATGCAGTACTGTAACATATTTTTTTAAGAGAAAGAAAAGAAAAATTGCTCAACCTTAAATGTTGATTCACCCCTCTCTCAATATTTTTCCTAACAATTGGTATCAAAGCAAGTCCTTATAAAAAAGGCTTAGCCGCTAGAAGGAAGATCAAGCAAGATGAGCAATCAAGATGGAGTAGCATCTATCAGGCCTCCGCTTTTTAATGGAAACAATTTAATCTTCTGGAAAACAAGGATGAGATCCTATCCTCAGTCTCTGGGAGCAGAGGTATGGGCAATTGTTGAACAAGGATATCAGTACCCAGCTGCAGTACCAATAGATACGACAGAAAGAAAGAACTATGAAACGAATGCAAAGGCGATCAATGCTCTATTGGGAAGTCTAATTGAATCTGAATTTGTCAAAGTCATGTAGTTGAATACAGCCAAGACAATATGGGACAAAATCATTCTAAGTTATGAATGTGATGCAAAGGTAAGAAGTGCTAAACTCCAAACTCTCAGAATTCAATATGAGAATCTAAAAATGGATAATGAAGAAAGAATTGCAAATTTATTTTTACGACTTGATGATATTGTAAATCGTATGAGAAATCTGGGAGAAACAATAACCGAGTCTACCTTGGTTGAGAAAGTCTTAAGATCACTAACAACAAAATTTGAGTCAGAAGTTTCTGCCCTTGAAGAAAAGCAGGATCTTCAAAATCTTACTGTGGTGCAACTTCATGGCATACTAACTGCATATGAAATGAGAAGAGGAGGACCTTCTGAAGTCAAAGAAGTAGTCTTTAGAACTTCTGCAAAAGGGAAGGAAGTACAAAAAACAGAAAGATCAGGATATATCTCAGAAGAAGATGAGATAAACTTTGTAAAGAAACTTCAACTTGGCACAGGACGGTTCAGAGGTAAGCTTCCTTTCAAATGTTTTGATTGTGGAAGAGTTGGTCATTATGATGCTAAGTGTCCTTATAAATAAACACATAAAAAAGGGAAGGAAGTAGCAAAAAGGAATAAGAATCGTTTTAGCACTAGAAAGAGTTACTACACTCATGAAGATAGTGATGGGTTATCTGATAGTGAGGAAGAATGTGAACAAGACCTTAGAATTCTCATGGCATTTGAAAAAGAATATAGAGAAGGAAAAGATACTTTTGTGGATGCTCTAGCAGACAGTGATTTTCTTAATGAAAAAATTAAACTCAAGACTTACTTAGAAGAAAGTAAAATAATCATAAAAAATCTGAAAAATCAGCTTGAAGAAAAGAAGAATCACAATGAGAAATTAGAGTGTGAGGTAGTAAGCCTAAGAAAAGAACTTGAGAAAGTAAAAACTCTGAATATTATATTTTCTAAAGGATCTGAAACATTAGATGAGATTATCAAGGTACAACATTCTCCTCTTACAAAGACAGGTCTTGGATATGTTGGAGAATCTTCTCAGGTTTTAGCACCAAATTATCTAAAAGTTGTTACAGCTGGTCTATAACATGTTGCCACTCAGCAAGGGAATAAAGAATCTTTACAGATAAAGCATGATCATCTCAATTCAAAGAACACTAACAGGAATTTCTTTCAAAGAAACACCAGTCAACAAGTAAATTCATATAGAAGATTTCATGATCGCAGAAATTTCTTCTTCAATGGACAATGTCTCTCATGTCACAATTTTAGTCATAAAGTTGTTCAATGTGTTGCATATAAAACCATCATGACAAGAGAAGTAAGAAAGAAAAGGATTGATATTGAAACAAAGAAGAATACTTATAACAACTTTTCTCCTCTTCAAAATGAAGTTGAATGTGCTTATTGCAATAACTTTGGCCATGAAGAATCTGAATGTAGGAGAAAAGTTCAATGAAAAGAACATGTACCTTCAAGCTCCAAAGTATGCAAAAAGAAGGAATTACAAGTTGAAAATTGTGGCATAGCGTTATTTGTAGAAGATGAAGAAAAACAATGGTACATTGATAGTGGATTCTCAAGACACATGACAGGTGATAAAGACAAGCTTCTTGCATATAGTACTCTATAAAAAGGAAAAAATGTTACGTTTGGGAATGATACTCCTGCGGTCATTAAGGGAAAAGGGTCTATTTTTCTAAAATAAAAGGCGAAAGCTAATGAATTCATGTATGTGCATGGATTAAAAAATAATATGTTAAGTGTAAGTCAAATGTGTGATCAAGGAACTGAAGTTGTCTTTAGTTCAAAAGAATGTGTGGTACGTGATCTTGATACAGGTAAAGCAATTATAAAAGGAAAAAGAACTCCAAACAACCTGTATATATTGAAGAACCCCAAAGAAAAATGTTATTTGAGTAAATATTCAGAAAATTGGCTATGGCATAGAAGGTTGGGGCATCTGAGATTCTCTCAAATCAACAAATCAAGCAGACTTAAAGCTGTTCGTGATCTTCCCAATATTACTCTACCTGAAAATATCATATGCAAATCTTGCCAATTCGGCAAGCAAACCAAGGTACAATTTAATGCCAAGGAAGGATCATCAAGTAAGCCTCTTGAACTCATTCATACTGACATATGTGGACCTATGAGGAAAAAGTCACCACGTGGTGAAGAATACTACATCTTATTCATTGATGATTTCTCTAGAATGTGTTGGATTGGGCTGCTTAAACACAAAGATGAAGCATTTGAGAAATTTCAGATCTTCAAAGCACTAGTTGAGAATGAATTAGATCTAAAAATCAAGTGTCTCAGATCTGATCGAGGAGGAGAATATACATCCAATGAATTTCTTGAATTCTATGAACAACATGGCATAGAAAGACAGTTCTCTATAGCTGGCACTCCACAACAGAATGGTGTTGCATAAAGAATGAACAGAATAATTCAACAAATGGCTAGAGCTATGCTTGATGATTCCGGAACACCTGACACATTTTAGGGAGAAGCATCACATATAGTATAAAACATTCTCAACAAAGCACATGTTCGTGTAAATAGTGATAAAACTCCATATGAACTCTGGTATGGTAATCCTCCCACTATAAAGTATTTTATAATTTTTGGGAGAAAATGCTTTATCAAGAATAATGATGAAAAACTTGGCAAGTTTGAACCCAGAGCAGATGAAGGAATATTTCTTGGTTACTCCTCTGGGAGTAAGGCATATAAATGTTACAATAAAATACTTTGAAAGATTGTTGAATGTATTGATGAGTCTCCTGCAGCTCCAAAAGAAGAAAAGAAAACAACAGATGAAGATGATGAGGACACATATCCTTATACATCAAATAGTAATGATACAAATAGTGCACCCAGTGAAGAACCTGAAGAGGAGTTGTCTGAAAAGGCTCCATCTAGATATGTTCAAAATAATCATCCAGAATCTCAAATTTTGGGAGAAAAGGGATGAGGTGTACAAACAAGGACTCTTGTGGGATCTTCTAGCAATCTGGCATTTCTATCCACTATTGAACCTCACAGTGTCAGTCAAGCTAGCAAAGATGAATGTTGGATTCAAGCCATGAATGAAGAGCTTGATCAAATTGAAAAGAATCACAGATGGGAATTAGTACCAAGGCCTCATGACAAAAATGTCATTGGAACTAAATGGATATTCAAAAACAAGTTAAATGAGAATGGGGATGTTATAAGAAATAAAGCTAGACTTGTGTACAAAGGGTATGCTCAACAAGAAGGTATAGACTTTGAAGAAACCTTTGCTCTTGTAGCCAGACTTGAAGCCATAAGAATGTTTCTTGCTTTTTCAAGCTTCCAACAAATCAAAGTTTATCAAATGGATGTTAAATCTGCTTTTCTCAATGGTGATCTAGAAGAAGAAGTTTATATAGAACAACCAAAAGGATTCATTTTGGGAAATGATGAAAAACTTGTTTGTAGACTTAAAAAGGCTCTATATGGTCTCAAACAAGCTCCAAGGGCATGGTATTATCGTCTTGACAAATATCTTCATCAATAAGGATTTTCAAAGGGGTATACTGATAGCAACTTATACACAAAAACTGAAAATGATAAACTATTGATTGTGATTGTATATGTTGATGATATCATTTTTGGAAGTAATGAAGAGTCTATGAGTCAGAAATTTGCTTCTGTTATGCAGCAAGAATTTGAAATGTCTTTACTTGGGGAACTAACATTCTTTCTTGGCTTGCAAGTGCAACAAGCAACAGATGGCATATTCTTGTCACAAGAAAAATATCTCAAGCAAATCCTGAAGAAGTATGGCATGGAAGACTGCAAACCTGTAAGTACACCAATGATAACCAGATGTAATCTCAGTTCTAATGATGATTCCCCCACGGTGAATCAACTTGAATATAGATCTATGATAGGAAGTCTACTTTATCTCACTAGGACCAGACGAGACATCATGCATGCAGTTGGGATTGTTGGATGATTCCAAGCTAATCCAAAAGAGTCTCATCTTCAGGTTGTAAAAAGAATATTCAAATATCTACAAGGAACTCAAGACTTTGGACTATGGTTTCCAAAGAATGTTGATCTTACTCTTCATGCATACACTGATGCAGATTGGGCTAGAAGTGTTGATGATCGGAAAAGCACTAGTGGTGGTGCATTCTATATGGGGCCTCAGTTAGTATCTTGGTTCAGCAAGAAGCAAAGCTCCATTGCCTTATCTACAACAGAAGCATAATATGTGGCCGCTGCATCATGTTGCACTCAACTTCTCTGGATGATGCAAACCCTACAAGACTTTCAAATCAAATGCTCACCTCCTATCTCCATTATGTGTGATAATACAAGTGCTATCAGTATCTCAAAGAATCTTGTTATGTATTCCAAGACCAAGCACATTCCCATCAAATATCACTTCTTACGTGAACAAGTGCTTGAACAAAAGGTGAAATTGGAGTATGTTTCCTCCAAAGAAAAGAATAAATATTTCGTCCAAACCTCTACCTGTAAGCTTTCAACATCTTATAGCACCAACCAGATAGTCTCTGCCATGCAGAGGATTAGGTCTACTTAAACACAGAAGATTAAATTGGTTAAAAGGTGTCGTTAGGCATCTCTGAATGCACAGGCTCAGGGGGAGCATTGGTCATATGAAAAGGATGAATTGTTGTTTGATGATGCAGCATGATCTCAAGGGGAGCATGGTATTTTCGGTACAAAGGATCTCGATCAACCCTTTTCCATTGATGTCAAAGGGGGAGAACAAAGCAAAGAAGGGCTTCTAGAACATAAATAGAGAAAGAGTATTACGGAGGAAGCATATTTCCATCAATGCAAAAGGGGGAGATCGTTGGAATATTGTCATTGATGGCAAAGGCATTGGATACAAAGGAGAATCTGATCAAAAGAACAGAGGAAGTATCGGTCAAGAAGCAGAAACAAGCAAAAGAGGAGATATGTTAAAAATTGCCTGGAACAATAAAACATGGTATGGCAACTGTACATTGGTGCTTATGGAACCATAATGGAGCATGAAGAGGTGGAACGACGAATTTAAGGTCACAAAGGAATCTGGTGTGAATTTCTTGTGTTATATATTATGGATGTTACGAAGATTGCGTCGAACTGGTGTTAAGCCTCAATAAACAAAATGATGGGTTAATCTGTTGATAAAGAGCGCAAGCGATGTCACACTAAATAAGTCAATTTATAATAATCAAGCAAGGGGAGTGGAACCCTAAGCGACGGAGGTGGAACCTTGCGAGAGGAACAGTAACGGCGGTTTCTAGTTTTTATCACACCGCTCTCATCAAGCAAGTGGTATTTCCTAGTGAGGAGTGATTCCATAGAATGCTTGACACGCGTCCCTATACGACTTCACAAAACCACTTTTGACCGTGCGCCATCACGCATTATAATTCGACCCAGGATGCCCAGCGATACCATTGAGCGTCGTTGATCTAGGAAGGGGTCATTGGACGGTCGTTATTTGTTGAAGGTGCACAGAGATTAACACAGGTACGGCAGGCCATCGCACGTTAACAATCGATATTGGAGGTCGAGCGATATGCATATACGCCATTGATCTAGAAGTTTGCTAATCTAATGATGATCAAACTCTAGACTTTTTCGAAGTTTACATATGGTACCATGCGCATATTTGATTGGCTATTGACTAAATTTGTGGGCTCGGGGTCAAAGGTTTACCATATTATTTAGAAGAATTAAAATGCGAAGGGTTAACTTTAATTATAAATTATTTATTTATCAATTTCTTTAAATTGATAAATAAAATTAAAATAAAATATCAAGAGCCCCATGGGATAAAATAAAAGGAATACTGTCAGCGGTTCATGGTTTTAACCCATGGTTTTAATAAAGGGAAAACTATATAAGGAGAAGAAAAATAAAGAACGGTGGTGCAATTGTAAGGGTGGTGAATGAGAAATTCCTAAAAGGAATATCTGTATGGGCGAGCTCTGGTATTAACTGATAAGTCTGAAACTACGATGCACCCATGGATAGAATTATCTGACGATGATAAATCTCTGGTTTGTGTGAGTATATAGAAAGTAAATAATACTAGTGACCGGCAATGTATGTCATATGGAAACTGGTGGATCCAGTATGAAAATTGATGAAACGTGGTCTACAGTAGTGCTGAAGGTTGAAGCCTTCAGAAAGGGGGTTGTAGCTCCCTTCCAGTGGTAGTTGGTAAACGAGAGAAGGTTGTAGCCTTCTGCAGGTGGGTGCCTGCATGCTGGTATAAGTCTGCACAAGCATATATTGTAAGAAGTCTTCTCTATAATGAATATTGAAAACTGAGATTACAGCAGCGGTGGTTTTCTCCCGAATTGGGTTTCCACCTTAAATCTTAGTGTTCATATGTGTTGATGGTTTGTTCTATTATTTATTTTCATGCTTAATTCTTATCTGATGCAATGCTCTAAGTAAAATACATAATAATATATCAGGTCATACCTGTTGGATGCAGTATTGTAACATATGTTTTTATGAGAAAGAAAAGAAAAATTGTTCAGACTTAAATACTGATTCACCCCCCTCTCAGTATTTTTCCTAACATCGGTCACAACTTAACAAATTTGATACGATCAGCCTCAAAATAAATGACTTGACCCGAATGCGTTTCATCGGGCGCCCTCACATGGCACGACATCGCATGCCAGACCGAACGAAGGCACAAGGGAGAAAATGGAAAATGGGTCGCACAAATGTGCACAATGCACATGGGTGGTCACAACTCATCAAATTCGATACAACCCCCCTTAAACGAAAAGCCCCAACCTGAACACATTTGATCAGGCGCCCTGACATAGCTTGACATGGAGCGCCCGATCGAACAAGGCACTCGGGCAGTCAAAACTTAGAAAATTTGATACGGCTGCCCTCAAATGAGATGACCCAGCCCAAATGCATTTCATCAGTTTCCCTCGCATGGTAAGAGATGGCCTTCTTGACCAAACGAAGGCACAAGGGAGCAAATGGAAAAAGGGTCGCACGAACATGCACAAGGCACCCGGGCGGTCACGACTTAGCAAATTTGATATGACCATCCTCAAATGAAACAAATCGACCCGAACGCATTTCATTGGGTGCCCTCAAACGAAATGACCCAACCTAAATGCGTTTCATTGGGCGTCCTCACACCGCACAACACAGCTCGCCCGAACGAACGGAGGCACAAGGGAGAAAATGACAAATGGGCTAAACGAATGTGCATAAGGCACCTGGGCAGTCACAAATTAGAAAATTTGATACAAGTGACCTCTAACGAAATGACCTAACCTAAATGTGTTTAAGCGGGTACCCTCACACGGTGCAACACGACATGCCCGACCAAATGAAGGCACAAAGGAGAAAATGAAAAATGGGCTGCACGAAAGTGCACAAGGCACCTGGGTGGTCACAACTTCTTAAATTTGATACGGTCACCCTCAAACAAAATGACTCGACTCGAACACATTTCATCGGGTGCCCTCGCACAGCGGGACACAGCCTGCTTGACCGAACGAAGGCACAAGGGAGACAATGGAAAAAGTGCCACACAAACGTGCACAAGGGACTGAGCGGTCACAAATTAGAAAATTTGATACAACCACCCAAAAATGAAATGACTTGAACCGAACATGATTCTAGGGTGCTCTCAAATGAAATGACTCGACCTCAATGCTTTTCATTAGGCACCCTCACATGGCGCACCCGACCGAATGAAGGCATAAGGGAGAAAATGAAAAACGGGTTGAACGAATGTGCACAGGCACCTGGGTAGTCACAACTTAGCAAATTTGATATGGCCGCCCTCAAACGAAATGACTTGAATATAATGTGTTCCATCAGGCACCCTCGCACGGTGTGACACGATGCACCCGACCGAACGAAGGCACAAGGGCGCAAATGGAAAACGGGCTGCATGAACGTGCACAAGGCACCTGGGCAGTCAAAACTTAGAAAATTTGATACGACTGCCCTCAAATGAAATGACGTGACCCAAATGTGTTTCATTGGGTGCCCTCACATGGAGCAACACAGCTCGCCCGACCGAATGAAGGCACAAGGGAGAAAACAACAAACGGGACGCACGAACATGCAAAAGGCACCTGGGCGGTCACAACTTAGAAAATTTGATACGACTGCCCTCAAATAAAGTGACCTGAACTGAACATGTTTCATCAGGCACCCTCACACGATGCGACACGACGCGCCGGTTTGAATGAAGGCGCAATGGAGAAAACAGAAGGTGGGATGATCGAATGAATACAAGGCACCCAGGAGGTCACAACTTAGAAAAATTGATACGACTGCCCTCAGATGAAACAACCCAACGTGAACGTGTTTCATTAGGCACCCTCGCACGGCGATACATGGCCCGCACAAACAAATGAAGGCACAAGGGAGAAAATGACAAATGGGCCACATGAACATGCACAAGGAACTCAGGAAGTCACAACTAAGAAAATTTGATATGGCTGCTCTCAAACAAAACGACTTGACCTGAACGCGTTTCATCAGGTGCCTTCACATGGCGTGACACAGCACGCCTGATTGAACAAAGGCACAAGGGACAAAATGGAAAATGGGCCACATGAACATGCACAAAGCACCCAGATGGTCACAAATTAGAAAATTTGATACGACCTCCATCAAATGAAAAGACCCAACCTAAACTTGAATGTGTTTCATCAGGTTTTCTCAGACAACGCGACATGGCGCGCCTGACCAAACAAGGCACTCGGGTAGTTAAAACTTAGCAAATTTGATACAGCCTCCCTGAAACAAAACAACACTTTCTGAACGCATTTCATTGGGCACCCTCACATAGTGTGACACAACATGCCTGACTGAATGAAGGCACAAGGGAGAAAATGACAAAGGGGTCGAACGAACATGCACAAAGCACCCGAGCAGTCACAACTTAGAAAATTTGATACGGTCACCCTCAAATGAAATGCCCCGACCTGAACGCACCCTCACATGGCATGGCACAGTACACCTGACTGAATGAAGGCACAAGGGATAAAACGCAAAACGGGCTGCACGAACGTGAACAAGCCACCCAGGTGGTCACAACTTAGTAAATTTGATTCGACTGCCCTCAAAAGTAACGACCCGAACCAAACATGTTTCATTGGGTTCCATCGCATGGCTGGACGCGACCTGCTTTACTGAATGAAGGCACAAGGGAAAAAATGGAAAACAAGCTGCACGAACATTCACAAGGCATCCGGGTGGTCACAACTTAGCAAGTTCGATACGACCACCCTAAAATAAAATGACCCAACCCGAACGTGTTTCATCGTCCCCCCTAAAACTAAATGACCCGAATCGAACAAGTTTCATCAGACACCCTCACATGGCGAGACATTGAATGCCTGACCAAACGAAGGCTCAAGGGAGCAAACAACAAACAGGTTGCATGAACATGCACAAGGCACCTGGGCGGTCACAACTTAGAAAATTTGATATGTCCGCCCTCAAAAGAAATGACTCGACTTGAACTTGTTTCATCAGGCACCCTTGCACGGCATGCCATACTGAATGTGTTTCATCGAGAGCCCTCACACGGCGCACTTGACCAAACAAAGGCACAATGGAGTGAACGGAAAATGGGTTGCACAAGCATGCACAAGGCACCCTAGCGGTCACAACTTACAAAATTTGATATGGCTGCCCTCAAACAAAATAACCCGACCGTAATGCGTTTCATTGGGCACCCTCAGATGATGCGACATGATGCGCCCGACCAAGCTAAGGCAGAAGGGAGAAAATGGAAAACGGGCTGCACAAATGTGCATAAGGCACCCAGGTGGTCAAAACTTTGCAAATTTGATATGGCCGCCCTTAAACGAAATGACCCAAACTGAACGCATTTCATCGTGTATCCTCACAGCGCGTGAGAGAGCGCACCCAACCGAGTGAAGGCACAAGGGATAAAATGGAAAACGTGCCCCATAAACGTGCATAAGGCACCCAAGCAGGCACAACTTAGCAAATTTGATACAACTGCTGTCAAATGAAAAGACCCAAACCGCACACGTTTCATTGGGCACCCTAAAAGAAAATGACTTGACCTGAATGGGTTTCATCGGGTGCCCTCCCACGACGCGACATAGCCTACCTGACCAAATGAAGGGACAAGGGAGAAAATGGCAAACGGGCTGCATGAATGAGCACAAGGCACTTGGGTGGTCACATCTTTGGAAATTTGATATGACCACCCTCAAACAAAACGACCCAACCCAAACACATTTCATCAGGTGCCCTCACACAGTGCAAAACGATGCTCCCGACCGAGTGAAGCCACAAGGGAGCAAACAGAAAATGGGCCCCAAAATTGTGCAGAAGGCACCTATGCAGTCACAAGTTAGAAAATTTGATATGGGCACCCTCAAACGAAACGACCCTACCTGAATGCATTTCATCGAGTGCCATCACACGATGCGACACGGCATGCTCGAACGAATGAAGGAACAAGGGAGAAAATCATAAATGGTCCACACGAATGTACACAAGGCACTTGGGTGGTGACAACTTAGCAAATTTGATACGACTACCCTCAAACGAAATGAATTGACCCGAACGGGTTCAATTAGGCACCCCCACACGGCATGACAGGACCCGCTCGACCGAACATAGGCACAAGGGAGAAAATGGAAAATGGGCCGCACAAATATGCATAAGAAACTTGGGCGGTCACAACTTAGCAAATTTTATACAGCTGCCCTCAAACAAAATGACCTAACCTGAACGTGTTTCATGGGGTGCCCATAGACGGCGTGACACTACGCACCCAACCAAACGAAGGCGCAAGGGATAAAATGGAAAATGGGTCACAGGAACATGCACAAGGCAACTGGGTAGTCACAACCTAGCAAATTTGATATGACATCCGTCAACTGGAAAGACTCGACCCAAATTTGTTTCATCGAGCACCCTCACATGGCGTGACATGGTGCTCTCGACCGAACAACGCACCCGGGTGGTCACAACTTAGAAAATTTAATACGACCGCCCTCAAAAGAGACGACCCAACCTGAATGTGCTTCATCATGTGCCCTCAAATGAAACGAACCGACCTAAACGTGTTTCATCAGGTGCCGTCACATGGTGTGACATGGGGCGCCTGACCAAACGAAGGCAAAAGGGAGAAAATGGAAAATAGGACGTACGAACATGCACAAGGCACCTGGGCGGTCACAGCTTAGAAAATTTGGTATAGTCTCCCTAAAAAAAATGACCTAAAGAGAACACATTCCATCAGGTGCCCTCGCACATCGCGGCACGACGTGTCCGTCCAAACAAAGGCACAAGGGAACAAACAAAAAATGGGCTGCATGAACGTGCACAAGGCACCTGGGTGGTCACAACTTAGCAAATTTGATATGGTCGCCCTCAAATGAAACAACCCAACCCAAATGTATTTCATGTGGCCCCCTCAAATGGCGCGACACGATGCGCTCGACCGAACGAAAGCACAAGGGAGAAAACATATGCCCTCAAATGAAATGACTTGACCTGGATGTGTTTCATCTGATGCCCTGAAATGAAAAAACTTTACCTAAATGTGTTTCATCGAGTGCCCTCACATTATGCAAAAAGGCATGCCCCAGCGAAGGAAGGCACAAGGCAGGAAACGCAAAATGGGTTGCACGAACGTGTAGAAGGTACCCAAGCGGTCACAACTTAACGAATTTGATACGGCCTCCCTCATGTTAGTGTCGGTCTAGTCATACTACCATCAGTGATCAAATTTTCTCTTTTTCATTTGCATATTAGGAGTCCCATACCATAAATTTTCACCATTCCATTAGGTCATGGATTCATTGATGGTAGTAGTTTTTCATCAGTTTTCCCTCATGTGAAACTTGTTGATTCTCCTCTCTATGATCTTTATTCATGATTCATTTTCACTCTCAAAATTATTAGGTCATAGGGTTGGTCTCATTAGGTTATAGGGTCTCATCATGGTCAAATGAATGAGTTAGGTGTCAATAAATATCAGCAAGGTCATGAGGAAGTCTAATAAACTCAAAGTCACGACATCTGGGAAGATCAAAGAAATGTTTTATTCAAATTGATGTAATTTTCGCCTCAAAACCATGTTTTGAGGTGAAAACATGCTACTTTTCTTTTATTATCATATATTATGTAATTTTATGTCATCATATGTAATAACTCCCTCTTCGGAAGCTGCTATCTCCACAAAGTCACCACCCTGCCCTTCAGAGAATTTATCCATACAATTTTCAGTGTCAAATCATATTCTAAGAATTCCCATCAGAAAGAGCCCAGAAAGAGCTTTCTAATGGTATATTATACTCTCAAAACTAACTCCTGGATTGAAATTTATGCTTAAGTGAATAAAGCTCCTGTATAGCCTAAACCATACCCCTTTTCCCATTTTTTTTAAACTTTATTTTATTAAAGTTTAATTTTTTCTTTATAAAACCCCCCTTATTCCCTATCTGATTGCACAAATCCCATAAAATATGATGCGATTTAGTTAAACCCCCTCCGATCGCAATTGCACTTACTTATGCGCGCTCCGATTGACCCTCGTGTCTGCAAAAACTCCGATGCGATTGATTAAATCCAAACTGTTGATTTGATCAATGATCCGACAACCCACATGCCATCGCATCATCACAACCGACACTTTCAAAGGATCCCCTCCAATTGATTCCCTTCGGATTGAGTCCGCCCGATCACTCCTCCGCTGTCGATCTACCCATCCGATCGGACGACCCATAGCCCGTCGCTCCATTGCAATTGGCGTTTTCACATAATGCTTTGCTTCCGCTCCCCTCTCAATTTTCGATTGCGATTGTTGACTCGGCCCCACCATAAATTCTTCTACATTTCGAAATAAAAAAGGGGCCTTTTCCTTTGTAAATGCGCTTTAAACATTTTCGAGCATTTCTTAAAAGCTTCCCCCTATTATGTTTAACCCCTTTGCTATAGTATTATTTAATCGCATCGCATATTGTTATTTCAAATGTTCACAACTCCCATTACCCTTACGTCTCGATTTGCGATTATGATTCCCTTATTATTCCTATACACTATCACATATCTCATTTCTCTACCATGTGTTACACCCATTCCCTGCAATTTGCGATTGTGATTGTTTTCTCTGTCCCACCTTGATCCCTTCCCCCTTTTTCAAATGAAATTTGGTCCTTTCCCTTTGTAGAAAGTGGAAAACCATTTTCATGTGTTTTATAGGGATTTCGCTGCTATTTTATTGTATTACCCCATCAAACCTTTCCAATCGCATCGGAGTTTTTGTGCCTTGTTCCAAAATATATCCACCCCTCTCCAGCTCTGATCCCCGATTGCTATTACACCATCGCATAGCATATTTAAAATGCTTCATTATATATTGTATCCCCTTCTTCCCCTTCGATTGCGATTGTGATTGCGATTTGAACCCCACCACCTTTCTCTTTGCTCCTTATATCCAAAAGGGGGCTTTACTTCATTTAAGGCATAATTTCATTTCCATGGTTACAAAAGAATTTTTATTAAAAGTTAGTTTTCTTCGAAGGACAAAGATAGAGAGACAGTCAAAGGATGAGAACTAAATTTGAAACAGTTACATCTTTAGCAATGATTAAAAAGGGATTGGTTCTGCAGGTTTCTTCTTTTCATTAGTTGAATATACAATGAAATCTCTGGATGGTCAAAATTGTATTGTTATTCCTCCCTTTCAGGGGCAGATCGTTGGTCTCTTTCCTATGTTCGGACTTCAGTAAAACAACTCCCTTTTTCTGTGGATATATTTCCCACATTTCTGGTCTATTTAATGTAATTTTTTTAGTCATTTGTAATCAGACTGTAAGTTAGCAAGTAAGGTAATAGTGTGGAAATTAAGGAGGATGCTCTGTGCTCCATTGTAATAGTTTGATAGGGAATTAATAAATATATGCAACACTAATTTGTGGGATCCATGTGGTATGAGTTTTAGCATTTTTTCTCTTTTTTTTGTTCACATGTAAATTTGTTATGTTTACCATTCATTCATTATCATCTCTGGTTGAATGCTTTCAAGATAGATAGGTAGAATCCATTTTTAATGCTCTGCCTTTGGAAATCATTCAATATTCTATGTTTTCTTCTATTTTAAAAGGATCCATCTCCTATGTCCTTTCCATCTCCTTACCAGTCTTATCATCCCATCATTATTTAAACTTGATTACTGAAATTCCTGCCTACCTTGCCCCATGAAATACCCTGTATCCCTGATTTAATTCCCCAATTTCAAACTGTCCCATTTGTTCCATACATCCCTGAAACGTTCATTCATTTAAACATTTCCTATTATTATACCTAGCCTAAAATCAGTTCATAATTTTACTTTGTTGAATATCATTTCACAGAGAGAGCCCTCTCCTGACCTTGTAGGGCTTAGCTACAAGGCTAAGCGTGGTTTTGATGTTACCCTGATTTGCATTTCTTTAGTCTGAGGTTCAAATGAGGTGCTAACATTTCTGCTTACCATACTGGGGACCATTTAGCATAAAAAATTCATCACCCCAGTAATATTTTCCTTGTAAATTCCTAGACTGTAGATAATGATGTTCAGAGTTTGCTAAATTGGAAATAAATTTTGTAAAGTAGAAATTTGACCACACTGGCTTCAAGAAGATACACAAGGGCCAATCCTGATCCAAATCCTCCCCATGTGTTTGAAAATCCTAATCTCATTCCAAGAATAGTCAGAAGACAAGAAGGATCACTAAGTCCTAGACCAATTTTCAGATCCCATACTTGGCCCAGTGATTGGTTGTTTGTAGAAGATATTTCTTTTGATGAGTGTTTTGAGCTTTCTTTGTTTAGAAGTAAGTCTAAAACTGCACTTGATGACACAGTTTTAGATCCAGAATTTCTTGTAGATCTTGAAGTTCAAAGGGAAAATACTTCAATTGATGATTATATTCTGAATTCCCCTCAGTCATCTATCATTGTAACCAATACCCCTAAGCCTTCTGAGTCATCAAGAAAAAAATTTCCTCCCCCTAATTAATCGGTATTCCCATCAGTCAATTCTCAACTTTCATCTCCTCAATCAACACCTCCCTTAAATCCTAGTTGCACAAACACTGTTGTCAATCCAGCTCGAGTCATAGTTGCCCGATATGCACCCGTGGTTTTACCTCATGTTCTGAATGATATGTGTTACACAGTAATTTTTCACTGTCCCTGAAATCCCCATATCGCCCATTGGAGGGTCATTTCTGTGACCAATAATTAGTGTCATGCCTTGTAAATACCATCATTACATCCCTTGCCATGAGGAAAACATTCCTTTTGTTGATCATTTACTCAGCAGACCCCTAAAAACACTTGTTTTTTCCTTAGCGTGGGTAGCCCATTATGTCCTCATGCCAATGAGGAAAATTAACACTGAGCCTGTGCCAATTGGCGCTCTGTCCCAGTTGAGCAACCGTGCCAATATTCTTATGGAATTTTTTTTTTTAAAATAGGCGAATTTTTTATTACAACAACTTCGTGGATGAGTCATGAGGAGTGGTTTCGACTGAATAACCATGGTCTTCCTCCTCTGGCTTCTTATTTCCATCTTATGGGGAACCTCCCAAGGGATAAGGCCTCCCTTCCACTATTTTAGGGATCCCAACCTCCTCCTCTCCTCTATAAATATAGCCTTCATCCATTGATGAAGGGGTTGAATAGCTAAATATCTAAATAGCTGAAGGGCTGAATAGCTAAAGGGCTGAATGGTAGAGTCTCCAAGAGCTTTCATAGCCTAAATAATGTTGCAATATTCCTCATAGAGCCAAATCAGTAGCAAGGAGATTGACGATCGAAGAGAGAGGCTTGTCCCCATTCCCGACGAGCTTTACCAAGACGTATTCCACTGACGACCCGCCAAAGGAAGATTCAGTGTCAGAGCCAGGTTGTATTTTCCTTTGTATTGATTAATGATAAGCGACTATTGGTTATGGTTCCACTCGTATTGATAATTATGATCATGGGTTATGTCTTCTCTAACTGATACATAATTTCATATATCAGGTTTTACGCTTGTGTTTGTCGTGTTTCTTGTGTGTGCAGGTGTTTGATCGCAACAAGCGAGAGGATTGTGACCTGCTAGAGCAAGGAAACGGGAGCACCATCTTCTCTATGAACAATAGCATTGGACTTGAGGTAGGCCTTTGTTGAAATTTGGTCTATTTCAATTAGGAACTTGCACCTTAGCGTGATACGATTGTTGCTAGACCCGATCTGGGCTAGTAGGGATCGACTCTGTCTGTAGACGGGATTTACCTCTACAACAAATTGGCTACTCCGCTGGGGATTGTTGATTTGGAGTATTGTCTTGTCTTTTCGGTTGGTTTTTTACTTTGCTTGCTTGATCAAATATTTTTGTTCTCTTTTCTATAGTGTAAAACCTCTGTTCAGCCCCACAGGATCAGAACTAACCCCTGATTTTCTAAATTTTCATATTTTCATGGTTGGCTTCATTGGTGCAGTTTCCACCCTAACAGTCGTGCCAATTGGCATAGGTTGTCAGTTCATCACTCGCGCCATCCCCTGTCTGGCGCGGATTATAGCCAGAAAATCGCGCCATCTCCTATAGGTTCTAGGGGTTTCCCTTGTTCGGGAGTTTATTTTGGTCAGTACTTTGCTTCTGGGTTTGTTTTAGATTCTGCTTGAAGTGGTGAGTCTGTTCTTGGTTGGGATAAATTCTTTGTTTTTTCAATTTCAGGCATTGGCGCTTGTTGTCAGTTAGAAACCCGTGCCAATTTCCTATTGGTGCTAGTTTTCAGTGAGCAAGTCGTGCCAATTGGTGCTAGTTTTCAGTGACAAAGTTGTGCCAATTTCAGGGTGTGTGAAAATTGAGATTTTTTCCCTAAATCCTTCACTAGTGTGTCTTTCCCTTCTGGTATTTTCTCTGTATGAGCATAGATTACATTGCTCATTGTTTGAAATGTCTTCTCTCCATGATTACTTGATGTAAAAGGGAATGAATGCCTTGTTTTGATCCCATGTTTTGAAAGTCCTCTTTATGTTTGATCTCATATGTCTTGTAGCCTTTTGAGGGATTTCATTACAAAGTGTTTGAAACAACTACTACATTCTTAGTGTTTGTTTGCATCCTTTTTGTCTTCATCCTTCATTAAGAAGATTTGCGTTTATTTAGTTTTCATATCAAAGTTTGCTTTTGTTAAAATGCATTAGATCACATTGCATTGAAAAGTGTTTTTTGAGATCCATCATTGAACTTAGATTACATTGTTTAATGATTGAAAGCTAAAATTCACTTTGATTGCATTCTCTTTTATTAAAACCATGCATTGAGTGCATTCTCATTTCATCGAAAAATGCATTGAGTGCATTCTTATCATTTCAAAAAGGAAAAGGAAATTGTGCATAGATTACAATTGCATAGTTTTCGGAAAAGAGGATTTTGCATAGATTACATTGCATTATTCACATCGTTGAATGTTTGAAATTACTTTTGGATAGTGAAAGTCATCTAGTTTGGAAAATATTTCATTTGCAGTATTTTTATTTGTTGCATCATTGTTTGAAGTTCTTCCCTTAACTAGATAGCATTCATCGAATTGAAAGATTTATTTTCTCATATAGCTGCATATAGGAGATTGCCAGATGACATATGGTAGGGCCTTGAAACCAAGACATAATTGAAGATCAACACTAAAATTTATTCAATTTACACTGAGGCAGCATTGAAACATTAACGAAATATTTAGAGGTCTAGGCTAGTGACGTGTTTCGGCGTCGTTAAACCTAGTAGTTGTTGTTTGCCTCTTAGCTTTAGACAGCACTAGTACGGACTTGTGCTCCCCGTACCGTCACGTATATAAAGGGAGACCCCACTAGGTTGCTATCCTTTATCCGTAGGAAGCTGATTTTGTCGCCTTATAACCGTGATACACCAAACACAACATTCGAGGAGATTTCCTACACGTAAATCAAGTCCTTGGTTGATTTCTCTTTCATTTTTGAAACCAAGGTGTATATTGCAGTTCACGAATATCTAGTAAACCCTTTTGCCTAGAGTCCCAGAGTAGTCATTTTGATCTTTTCTAACTCTTTAAATTTGAAAGGATCATCAAGCGCTTGTCCTTTCATGCTTGTTTCAAAACTGAAAGAGATAGAGTCACCTTTTGCCTGTTTCTCAACTCTTAAAAGATGAAATGGTAGAGTTTTGTTTCAATGTTTTAAAAATTAACTGCCCACGAAATATTCCTCATTAAATTTAGTTTCCTTAGGGTGTTGTTCTCAAGATCGTTTCTGATGGCAACTTTCCCGGAGTTCACCAACCGAGGAATCCCCTTCGATGGGAATCTTGGTCCTTTTCCTCATTTTGGAAATGTTGGTGCTCCTTATATGGCAACTGTTTGGTCTCAATCTAGTCTCCTAAATTGAGCTCATTTAATTGTCAACCAGGGTTGGTAAACTGCTGAAGTGAAGTGCAGTATATGTGCCTAAGTAACCTCTTCCTACTTCGTTGTGTTTAGTGTTTTCTGATGTTTTTGGTTTTATGGTTTTATGTTTAAAAAGGAAAAGAAATAAGTGCTAAATGAAGGGAAACTATTGGTCAAAACAGAGTGAAGCCTAAACTATGATGGTAAACAAATGCAAATGCAATACTGAAACAGAATCAAATCTAAACTATGATTAATCAAAAACAAAGCTTGATAATGACTTTTAAACAAATGATTCAAAACATAAACTCAACTTGAGAAATGATCAACTAAATATGCAAATCCTCCTAACTAAACAGTTTAAACAACTAACTTATAACGATGCAACATTTTATCCTTGATTAGAGATTTGTTGAAGCAAATTTGGAATAAAACATTTATACCATCATAATATCTTCTATTCTAGGACTAGTTCCTAACTCTATTCTGCAATTTAATTGAATGTCACAAAACCTTACTCAAGAGTTATTGATTTCTTTTCAAAGTAGTCTTTTGAGGGAGGGCTCTGTTTATGAAATGATAAGGAAATTGCAGAGGTACTTCAGGCCTTAAAATGATATTGTCTTTTGTTCATGTAGTTATGAAGCAATTATAGATTTTAGAACAAGAATAGGTTTGTGAATAATGAAGGTTGTTTTGTTAAGTTTAACAACTGAAGTAATCTAATGTGCAATGAATGACAGTCTGAATGTGAAGTGCAAATGCAATGAGTTGAACTAAAACTGAGCTTAAAATGTCACTAATCTAAAACAATGCTGAAATACAAGTCATTATCAAACTCAAAATAGAACAACTGAGCATGAGTTAAGTGTAATTAAACTCCAGAGTATCCTAACTATGCTATCATGCATTATTCTATGGAATTATACAGTCTGTTTGTCCATCATGATTGGTATTTTGGAAGAGTTCCTTCTTTTGGAAGAGTTTTTAGAACAATCCTGACTGTGTAATTGAGTGCAAATGCAAACATAAAGACTGAAAGCAATCAAAAACTAAGATATCATAGCCATCTCCTACCCATCATTATGATATTTTTGACAAGAGTTTAAGAGCAAGAAAAACTATGGTACTTAGTGAAAACACACAACTAAAACGTTCAAGATCACAATCATGCTTAAGACAGTATAAGGATTTTTTGGAAGAGCTTCTTCTTTTGGAAGAGTGATGAGCATAAGTATAACTGTGATGGTGAATAAAAGAGACTACAATTAAACCCTACAATACTATAGCCATTTCCCATTCATCATTATAATCTTTTGGAAGAGCTTCTTCTTTTGGAAGAGTTTTTAGAATGAGTATAACCACAGTAGCTAATGAAAAAAACTACTAATTCGAATTCAAAAACGTAAAGGCAGCTAGAATACTTATCTAAATTACGCAGATAAATCCGTGCAAGAGGCAGGGGCCCTCTACCACCTGACAGAATCTAACTCCAAATCAAATCAACGCTTTCAAAACAACACTGTCTGCTTCATTAAAAGTGAAATAACTTGAACAGAGCACTCTGCGTCTTCAGAAATGTAGCACAGAATCTAAGCAAAATCGAGAACAAAATCTAGCCTAGCTCTCGGTTTCCCAAGTGTTTATATAACAAATGTAAATAACAAGACTTACAACAATTTCAGGAACATTGTCTTTCCTTACTGGAATCACATTAGGACTCTTGAAGTGGCTGCATAACAAGGAAATGGACATCTGGACTAAGACAGTCCTATTAGAATTTTGTCTTCTTAAATGTGTTCCCACGTACCAAAACCATACCCAGAATTCGTTTCTTCCTTCATGGTGAGCAACGAACCATGTAGACATGACGTGGAATATGACCATATGCGGTTTTTCTTGAGAGGCCACCTGGAACATACCCAAACGTGAAGACAGCTGCAGAATCGCCGGTTAGCTACGAAATGTCTGCATTCTGCAGCTAGTTCCGGTCAAAATGCTTTACGACGGAAAAAATCACAAAACTTAGCAAGTCAGTCATGTAAATCATTCTAAAAGTAATTTTAACTAAATTCAGTGATCAATTGGGTCTAGGATAGCAATGGACAAAGGAAAATGAGGTAAATTAAGATGAAAGAAAGCACAATTTTGAGGCTCAACATACCCCCACTGCTGTCTCTTTGCATGTCCTCATGCAATTTATCCTATGAACTCAGAGGCTTCTACAAGAACATCTAATCCTCTCCTTCTCCTTTGTCTGGAAGCTAAAGATCTTCTGGGTTTTCTGATAACAAGTTTGAACCTTAGGTTGGTAAGTGCCCTAATTAGCTTCTTGTTCCTTTGCTTCAATTTTTCATTGGTCCTTTCCACTTTGTCTATATGTAGGGATAAGGTTGAGTTCATATCAGTTTTGAGCTTGACTTGATCTTTGAGAATTTCATTCTCATTTTTTATGTTTCTATTAAGTATTTCCAACTCATATCTATCCCTTCTTAATACATCTATTTCAGACAGTGGAGGACTAGGGGTTCTCTCCTTACTTTCTGAAGCTCTTCTTTCCAAAGTTTCCACATAGTCATAAATTTCTTGTTGAGCAGGGTCAATTTCAGGGGTTCCTTCATTAAAATCCTCTTCAACATCTTCTTCAACATCTTCTTCAATGGATGTTTCCTCATCTTCTATATTAATCACCCCTGTTTGTTTGATTTGTGTTTTCTTCAGTTTCCCCTTTAGTCTGTGGCTTCTTCTTGGCTGAGAAGATCCCTCTCCTTTCTCCATGGTAGATTTCCTGATTACCTTTTCTTCCTTAAGCTGTCTCTTGATTTGAGTCAAATTCTCTGAAATGATTCCCTCACTACTTTCTTGGACTGTTTTGTCAATTTCAACTTTTGAGGCTCTCCATTTTCTAGTTCTCCTTGTAGGCTGTGGTTCCGGTGAGGGTTCTTTTGGCTCTTCAAAATGATTTCTTATCAAGAAATTTTCCCATGTATCATTTGTTTTGGCTAAATGATGTTCAACCAAAATTTTAACCAAACCATGATGATATAAAGTTTTCTCTAAAAATTGAACCCTTCTTTGAACACAGGAAGCCATTTTTTTCAAGCTTTGAAGCAAGAAATAGGGTAGGTTTAAGCCTTCCCCCAGAAAATGCATTATCAGTCTAATGTGGTAGACATAAAATGTACCATATCTACCCTCACATGTAATAAATTTTTGCAGAAGAAGTAGTATGTTTCTCCATTTATTTTTCAATGCAGAACTTGGAATTCCTTTCTTAAATACAGTGACATCCATACTTGGTGTTTTTAGAATTTTCTTCCAGGATTCATTGTGGAATTCTCTATTTTTGAACCATCTCTCTCCATTTCTAAGCAACCCTGTAGCTTCTGCAATGAAAACTTCAGTGACAGTAAATTTGACATCTCCCACTTCAACTTCAGTTCCTTGAAATGATCTTGCAAATGTTTTAGTGACTTCTTTGTGGAAGCCATTAAATTTCTCAAAAAATTGAAGCCATCCTATCTGTTGCAACATTTCTTTACATTGAGGGTAGCCTTCTAAGTATTTTGAACCCACTGGTTCAGTTCTTACAATGAAACCCATGATTGCTTCTTCAATGTTCAGATTAACACTCTTCTACCCACAGAAACAATAACTTTCACCTTCGAATTGAAATGGCTTCAAGTTCTTAATGACAATGGCTTCAAACTTCGGAATTACATACCTCTGATTTACAGTGACAACAACTTCAAACTTCGAGCTGATATACCTCTGGTTGACAATGAAAATAGCTTCAAAACTTCAGACTGATATGCCTCTATTGACAATTGAACTTTGGACTGATATGCCTCTGTTTGACAGTGACAAATGGCTTCAAATTTCCATACTGCTATATCTCTGTCTCTTGGTAACAAATGGCTTCAAATTCTTCAATGCTATACCTCTGTCTCCCGGTGACAAATGACTTCAAATTCTTCTCTGCTATACCTCTGTGTTTATAGTGATAATGATCAATCTCTGCCCATAGTGATACTTTGTCTGCCCACAGAATCAAATGGCTTCAAATTCTCACGCTGCTATACCTCTGCGTTTACCCTTTTGCTCTGCTCTCGGTGGTAAGGATATCTCTGTTTGCGGAATGAAGTGCCGGCTACAGAATGGAGTGATGGAAGTAGTCACGGAATGGGGTAATGGAGTGAGGTGGAGGAAACGAATTAATGATTGAAAAGACGGCGAAGATTTTTACAACAGAAAAGAGAATCATCATTGAATGATTTGGTTGGGTTACGTGAAGAATTCAAACACTTCGTCCATTTGAACCGCTTAAATGATATCGGACATGAAATTTGAAATGAGAGATTTAATCCAAAGTTTGTGGAGGGTTTATTGGTCATGATCAATAAAAATAATTAAAACAACCTTTTCGAACAATTCATAACTAAAACTATGCTAAACTTTATGAAATTCCATTATAATCTAAACTTGTTACCTCTGCTTTTCATTTGATTTTTGTAGTCTTTGTCTTCTTTGTTCTCCTTTGGAAGAGTCTTCATAATCCTTTTTGATGCTTTTTATTCATGGATACACTGGATCATTTTTGTTGCAATTATAATGTCTGCTGACTAATGCCTTCAGTATTTGTAGCTGCGGAATGTCTGGCTAGCTGCGGAAAGGTTGAACAGCTGCAGAATGTCTGTTAAGCTGCAGAATGTACCTGTAGAGCATTTTGATCATGGAATGGAGTGGTTTGGGAATATAGGTGAAATTTTATATGATATGAATGAAGATGGATGATGAGACATGATATGTATTCAGTTTATGAAATGGAGTGAAAGAACATAAGAACTGCCCTGCAATCCATGACATGTTTTATTCATTTACAGCAAGACATCAATCTTCAAATTTTGACATGAAAATGAGATGGATGGAGTATGGAATGAGATGAATGAAACATGGAATGAAGAAGAATATGAGTGAATGAATGAAATGGAGTATGGATGGATAAGTGAATGGAGTGAAATGAAATGAGATGGATCATAAGCACTATGGATCTGAACTTATGATTTTGTAACAGCTGCTTGTAAAAACAAAATGGAAAAGTTAGAGTGTCAGAGAGACTCTGATTTTCACCCTATATTTTCTGTATAAACATGCCAATAAATGATTGGTTCTCATGTTTATACCTTTATTTTTATTTATTTATTTACTTTATTTTTTTCATGTCCTACTCTACTTGAAAAAAAAAATCTTGTTCAAGTATATGAGTACTTCCAATGGAACCATGTCTGTAACAAGATGATAGATAAACTCATATGCAGGTTTGAAAGATACTCTTTGATATGTACCAGTATATGAGATGCCAACTGTCTTGATTTAGATGATGTCAGAAGATATTGAATAATTGAGCATTGGAATCCAATGACTGAATTGAACCAAGATTCAATGTAATCTTGTCTTCCTTGTATTTCCTCTATCATGAAATGCAAGTCTTCGTAGATATGATCTTCATTCATAGGATCTGGTGATAGGCATGCATGAGACTTTTTAATCTCTGGTTCCAATATCTTCTCTTCATCAATAGACATCCAAGATTCTTGGACCTCATCTGAGTCTTCTTCTTCTTCTGGTTGTTGTTCTTCAATGACAGCTGGTGAATCATTTTGCAATACCTCAGAATTGTAAGTTGATTGAGGTGTTTTATTGTTGGGGATATGAAATGGTTGTGGAGGTAGTGGAGTGGGGAATCTTTGGGGTGTTTGTGTGGATGGTAATGGAAAAGGTTGGATTGAGGTCAAATGAGGGTGATATTGATGTTGTGGTGGAGGCAAATGGTATGAATAACATTAATGATGGTATTGAGGATAGAGAGGGAAAGATTGAGGATATGGTGGATTTCCTTTATAGGGACTTTGCCAACTTTGTTGCCAAGATTGGTTTTGAGGTTGGGATTGAGATGGCCAAGGTTTCCAAGGTTGGTTTTGAAGTTGGGATTGAGATGGAAAAGGTTTCCAAGGTTGGTTTTGAGGTTGGGATTGAGATGGCCAAGGTTGCCAAGGCAAGGGTGTTCTCCAATTACCTTGAGGTTGTTGTGCATAACCTTGAAACTGTGCATAAGGATATTGCATCATATTGGGTTGATGAGGCTGCCATATTCCTATTGGAGGTACATAACAGAGTTTCTCTTGTGCTTGATTTGCTCCATTATCCTTCTGGTAAATTGCCTTCAACCATGGTAATGATGGACAATCTTCAGTAGTATGTGATCCTGCACAAATTTTACACATTTTAATGTTATCAAGTGGACATTCATGCAAAGCATGTTTCTTTCTACATTTAGGACAAAATATAAATGACGCAACTTTTTGCTTGTTTTGCATTCTTAGCATGTGAGTTTTTTCATTTAAATTACCAAGAATGTTTAGCAAATTGTTAGGTTCAGTTTGACTTACCAATCCTGATGCTGACTTACTTACTTTTGCCATAAATGGACTTTGAAGTGATCTTACACACTTTTCTTTTCCTCTTGATATGTTCTTGCATAGTTCACAAATTTCTTGAAATGGTAATTGATAGACATCTCCTTTTCCCACAAGATTAAGAAGATCAATCCATTTATCCTTTATATCATTTAGTAGGAGAGTTTTTAATGCATCTGATCCTAAATTATGCAATTTAGATCTTTTAATATTATAAGTAAATCTATCTACTAAATCTTCTAGGCTTTCATCCTCTATTTGGTTCATCTTAAAGACTTCATTTCTAAGGTCATGGTGCATGCAATAACCTTTATATTTTTCCAAAAATACTCTTTTCATATCATCCCATGTCCTTATAGAATTTTTTCCTAAAGTCATGAACCATCTAAGAGCTCTATCCTTCAATGTTGCCGGAAACAAATTCAATTTTTGCATGTGCAATGAGTAGCCATAAGATCTAAAAATTATTTCAAATTCAAAAAGAAAGGTGTCTGGGTCTTCTGATCTCATACCTTTGAATTTAGGAAGCACAGATGGATGGATTTTCTTCATTTGAACATTGATATCAGTTTCTTGAATGGGAAATCCAAAAGGATCTTCCTCATTGTCATCATCTCCATCCATTTCTTCAACCTCCTTTATCACCTCTTCTTCTACCTACAAAAATATGAATTCATGATGTGGATGTGTAGCTCTTACTGCACCACATGATATAGTGGATATGGTCAGTGATTGAAGTTTTTGTTTTTGTTTTTTTTTTTGTTGTTTTTTTTTTTTTGAATGTAGGAAATCAGGATAACTAGTTACACTTCCCTGGCAATGGCGCCAATGTTTGGTCTCAATCTAGTCTCCTAAATTGAGCTCATTTAATTTTCAACCAGGGTTGGTAAACTGCTAAAGTGAAGTGCACTATATGTGCCTAAGTAACCTCTTCCTACTTCATTGTGTTTAGTGTTTTCTGATGTTTTCGGTTTTATGGTTTTATGTTTAAAAAGGAAAAGAACTAAGTGCTAAATGAAGGGAAACTATTGGTCAAAACAGAGTGAAGCCTAAACTATGATGGTAAACAAATGCAAATGAAATACTGAAACAGAATCAAATCTAAACTATGATTAAGCAAAAACAAAGCTTGATAATGACTTTTAAACAAATGATTCAAAACATAAACTCAACTTGAGAAATGATCAACTAAATATGCAAATCCTCCTAACTAAACAGTTTAAACAACTAACTTATAATGATGCAACATTTTATCCTTGATTAGAGATTTTTTGAAGCAAATTTGGAATAAAACATTTATACCATCATAAGATCTTCTATTCTAGGACTAGTTCCTAACTCTATTCTGCAATTTAATTAAATGTCACAAAACCTTACTCAAGAGTTATTGATTTATTTTCAAAGTATTCTTTTGAGGGAGGGCTCTGTTTATGAAATGATAAGGAAATTGCAGAGGTACTTCAGGCCTTAAAATGATATTGTCTTCTGTTCATGTAGTTATAAAGCAATTATAGATTTTAGAATAAGAAGAGGTTTGTGAATAATGAAGGCTGTTTTGTTAAGTTTAACAACTGAAGTAATCTAATGTGCAGTGAATGACAGTCTGAATGTGAAGTGCAAATGCAATGAGTTGAACTAAAACTGAACTTAAAATGTCACTAATCTAAAACAATGTTGAACTACAAGTCATTATTAAACTCAAAATAAAACAACTGAGCATGAGTTAAGTGCAATTAAACTCCAGAGTATCCTATCTAAGCTATCATGCATTATTCTATGGAATTATACAGTCTGTTTGTCCATCATGATTGGTATTTTGGAAGAGTTCCTTCTTTTGGAAGAGTTTTTAGAACAATCCTGACTATGTAATTGAATGCAAATGCAAACATAAAGACTGAAAGCAATGAAAAAAACTAAGATATCATAGCTATCTCCTACCCATCATTATGATATTTTTGACAAGCGTTTAAGAGCAAGAACAACTATGGTACTTAGTGAAAACACACAACTAAAATGTTCAAGATCACAATCATGCTTAAGACAATATAAAGATTTCTTGGAAGAGTTTCTTCTTGTGGAAGAGTGCTTATCATAAGTATAACTGTGATGGTGAATAAAAGAGACTACAATTAAACCCTACAATACTATAGCCATTTCCCATTCATCATTATAATCTTTTGGAAGAGCTTCTTCTTTTGGAAGAGTTAGAATGAGTATAACCACAGTAGCTAATGAAAACAACTAATTCAATCAAAATTCAGGCAAACAGAATACTTATCTAAATTACGCAAATAAATCCGTGCAGATAAGTGTGTCTCTCTCACTAATTCATCGAATCTAACTCCAAATCAAATCAACGCTTCAAAACAACACCGGCTCGCTTCATTAAAAGTGCAATAACTTGAACAAGAGCACCCCCGCTTCCCCGTAAATGTAGCACAGAATCTAAGCAAAATCTAGAACAAAATCTAGCCTAGCTCTCGGTTTCCCAAGTGTTTATATAACAAATGTAAATAAAAATACTTGCAACAATTTCAGGAACATTTTCTTTCCTTATCGGAATCACATTAGGACTCTTGAAGTGGCTGCATAACAAGGAAATGGACATCTGGACTAAGACAGTCCTATTAGAAGTCTGTCTTCTTAAATGTGTTCCCACGTACCAAAACCATACCCAGAATTCGTTTCTTCCTTCATGGTGAGCAACGAACCATGTAGACATGACGTGGAATATTCCCATATGCGGTTTTTCTTGAGAGGCCACCTGGAACATACCCAAACGTGAAGAAAGTTGCAGAATCGCTGGTTAGCTACGGAATGTCTGCATTCTGCAGCTAGTTCCGGTCAAAATGCTTTACGATGGAAAAAATCACAAAACTTAGCAAGTCAGTCATGTAAATCATTCTAAAAGTAATTTTAACTAAATTCATTGATCAATTGGGTCTAGGATAGCAATGGAAAAAGGAAAATGAGGTAAAGTAAGATGAAAGAAAGCACAATTTTGAGGCTCAACGGCAACATTGTCCCTTCCTGGGTTAACTATTGGGTTTCCCGTTTGGTTGTTTTCAACCTATGTGGTCTCGAATGTCTCGACTACTGTTCAATCAGTTCCTCCACCTGAGCAACGTCATGTTGATTCCAAGTTGGACCTCTCCTCGTCTTCACCTATTTCTGCGTCCTCCTCTTCTACTTCGCCTGGTGAAAGTCTAGATTCGAGTAACCAGGTGGCTAAGAAGAAGAAGAAGAAGACAAAGAATAATAAGTCTGATAAGAGAGAGGCTAAGGCTACAGCTACTACCTCCGAATCACCTCCTCTTGATAAACCTTCCAACCCTTCGCAGAAAGTCAAGTTCCCTTGCATGTTGTGCATGAGAGACCATATTCTTCAAGATTGCCCTGGAATTCCCAAGGTGCTTGAAGCATGGTCCAATGGTCGTCCGTCGTTGCCTATGGCTTATGGGAGTCAAGTTGGGGGCACGCCTTCAGCTAGTGCTGGTAAGGCTCCTAAGAAGCAGGGTAATATTACCAATCCCTGTAAGTTGTGTGAAGGAAACCATGCCATTCACCTTTGTCCATATATGGATGAAGCCAAAAGGATTTTGGATAACTCATATGTTTCTGGACCATGCCTTTCGGCTGGTTACAAACAGCTTTCTTTGAGTCCTCCACCCGTTGATCCTATGATTGGTCAAGAGTCATCCTTGGTCAATCCCGCTCCCTCAGAAATTCAAATTCAGGAATCCATTCCTGACCAACCATTGGTCATGGGATCGGTTGAGCTGGCCTCGTCTGCAATGCACCAGGTCTTTTCCGTTGAGAGTGGATCTCACATCCCTCAGGTTCTTCTTGTTTATTCATATTCCTCGGACTTGGAGAAAGATTCTCCTATCCCTATATCTCAAGAAGTCGCTCCTCCCACCTTCGAGATGGAGGTTGTAGAGGATTCTCCTTCTTCTTCCATAACACCAGGGGAAGACCAGCTTGGTTTTATGGTAGCCCCTCCGAGTAGTTTGGTCGCTTTCTTTGATTGGAGTCGATTTTCAGGATACCGCCTTCCGTCTTATGTGCCTTTCGAGATAACAGTACAGGCTTTTGGTCTGGTTGTACCCAGCACCATTATAGAAGAAGGTGTGTCTGTTAGTATTTTATCCTCAACTACTTGGCAAGATTTTGGTTTGCCTCTGCTTGTGCCTGTTACGCAGAATCTGTCGGCATTTAATAGAAGAAATAGTCAACCATTAGGGATCCTTCCAAGGTTACCTGTTACTTTGGGAGGAAAAACCATCCATATGGATGTGATGGTTGTTCCAAGTCCCTTGGATTTCAATCTGCTCTTGGGGCGCGATTACACCTATGCCATGGGAGCGCTTGTCTCCTCCCTTTTTCGTGTGGTCTATTTTTCACATGAAGGACGGATCATGACCATTGATCAGCTTTCGTTCTTTGGTGTCCTGATATGGCAGTTGGCCCGCCATCATCCCTTCCTGGTTTTTATCCACCCATTGTATCTTCCCCACCGCAGGTCAACTATGTGGCTACCTACCCTGTGCCTATACCCAGTGATAGTGCCATTGTGCATCAGGTGCTGGGGGGCATTGGGTCCTGAATTACAGGATGATTTCCTTTCATCGGGAGTGGAACTGTTGGAAGTGATGACTTCCTGTTCATTATGATGAGGTCGGTCGGAGCAGGGTTTTTTTTTTCCTTGTGTCAAGCTCCTTAAAAAATGAAACAAGGTGGTTGGAGTAGAGTTCCTTGTCTTGTGTCAAGCTCCTTAAAAACTGAAACAAGGTTGTTGAAGCATAGTTCATTTTCTTGTGTCAAGCTCCTTAAAAAATGAAACAAGGTGGTCGGAGCAGAGTTCCTTGTCTTGTGTCAAGCTCCTTAAAAAATGAAACAAGGTTGGAGAGCAGAGTTCCTTGTCTTGTGCCAAGCTCCTTAAACCATGAAACAAGGTGTCCTGAGGATAGTTCTTTTAATGTGTCAACCTCGTTAAAATAATGAATCACGTTCCCTTTCAATTCGAGTCTTTGTTTAGATCTCGTAAAATCCCAGCCGAGTCTTTCTTAGATCTCGTAATTTGAACCTTCAATCCATTTTCCTTTCATATGGATTGAAGCTTGGGGGGCATGTACCTCAAATTGAGTCACCATGCTGGGGGCATGCTTAATTTTTCAATCATATTTTGTTTCCATTTCAAGCTTGTGTAAAAGTGAAACCGGTTTCAAGCATAGTTTATCTTGGTTTCAAGCTTGTGTAAAAATGAAACCAACTTCAAGCAGAGTTTCTTGATTTCAAGCTTGTGTAAAAATGAAACCATTCCCATTTTACCTATTGTGATTACCATTTTTATCAGCATGTTTTTGCCAGATGAGCCTTGGTTTTCTCATTCCATCGTCACTATCTGCTTGGTCCATCATATGCCTTCACTTGGTTGTTTTACCCATTCCTGAGGAATTGCTGCAATGAGTGGTCTTGTTAGCTAGCCTCTTAACCTTTACTTGTTCTGAGAAGTTACACCATTACCGAAACCAGTTGCTACCCTTTATACCACTCGTTCCTCCAGAAGGAGTCAACTTTCAGCTCTTTTCTGACTCCCTAAACATGAAAAGATTGCCGAGTTGCTTGTCATTTTGATCTTGTTAAAGTGGTTACCAAACGAAATCTAACCAGTATACGTTTACCCCTTTTTCGGGCTGGGATAGATTATTTACGAAAAAGGAATACCCTAGCCTATTATGACTAGGAGGCTTTATCAGACATAGTTTTATACCTTTTTAGATCTGAGGAACTATTTATGAAAAGGGACTATTGGAGTTTTCTTTTTTGTTGTCTTTTCAAACTCTCTAAACATGAAAATATGTCGATTTCTACCTTTGTCAGACTCGTTAAACTCTGATGACATCGGATTAAGTCGTAATGACGATATTCAAGTTTCTCCTTCCTAGGGCTTGTTAAATGTAATAGGATGGATTTGTCCGAAGGACGGAATTATATGAAAAGAATATGCTATCCTCTTCAAGCTTGTGTAAAAATAAAGAGGTACTCGCCAGAAATGGTGGGGAAAAATGGAACCAACATCGTTGTCGTGTCAGCAGTATGTCGCTCTTGAACATGGTACTTGTCTGCATTGATTTCAGGTTGGGGACATCTCATCTCGTTTTCCACTTTCCTTCATGGGTTTCGGTGATACCTTTTGACCTCTCATCTACTCTTTTCCTTTTCATCATGATCTCTTATATTTTGATGTCAAATACTACCAAATTCACTATCGTGCCGCCGATATGTTCAAGAGAAGTTGACCTCTGCAAGTTTCAAGCTTCCTCTGATTCTCATCTCATCCTGATTCACAAATAAATCATGTTCCTCTGTCTCATGTCGATGATGTGGGAAACACTATGGCCCACCTTCGATCAAGGTCACTTCCTGTCAACTTCAGCTCATTATTCAGGAAACTGATCTAGAGACTCCCTTCTGGTACCTTGGAGCCTACATGCCTCAATGGCAGGTTCTTCGCGTTTGACATGATATTTTCATCATTGTCCTCCTATCAAGTCATTCTACAGGTATTCGATGCCATCTCATTGATTCACATGCCGTAGATTGTACCTATAGTGCCTTGAGGGCCATTGTCATTATTGGTGGTTTCTCTTGCACCTGTTAACAACTTTCATCATTGGCTAGTAATCAGACAATGTTATTGCATGTTCGGCTTCAACTCACTTATTCGCATGCTTGAACTTGTACTTTTTTTTGGGTCGAGATGGAGCGCAAGACCCTGGATTTTGTCTGTTAGAATCTAGGCTGTGATTTTGTGGATTATTATGATTGGTTTCCTGACTCATGATTGGATGGCTGCGACCATACCTGAGACTATTTATCGATCCTTACTGGATGGCTGCGTCCATGCCTTGGATCTGGATTATTGTATGCTCTGTTATGAATGGTTGTGCCCATACCATGTATATCATGTATTTGAGATATCAGTTGTACTTGTCTACCCAAGTTTTCCAACGGCAGTGTTTTCAGTTGGACACGTTCTCGTAAAGCATTTCACCCCTCTCTCACTTTTGGGCCTCATGCTTTAAGGGGCATCTGTTACACAGTAATTTGTCACTATCCATGAAATCCCCATCTCGCCCATTGGAGGGTCATTTCTGTGACCAATAATCAGTGTCATGCCTTGCAAATACCATCATTGCATCCCTGCCATGAGGACAACATTCCTTCTGTTGATCATTTCCTGAGCAGACCCCTGAAAACACCTGTTTTTTCCTTGACACGGGTAGCTCATTATGTCCTCGCGCCAATGAGGAAAATTAACACTGAGCCCGCACCAATTGGCACTCTTTCCCAGTTGAGCACCCGTGCCAATCTGCTTATCGGAATTTTTTTGAAAAAGAGGCGAAGTTTCGATTACAACAATGTTGTGGATGAGTCATGAGGAGTGGTTTCGAATGAATAACCATGGTATTCCTCCTTTGGCTTCTTTTTTCCACCTTATGGGGAACCTCCCAAGGGATAAGGCCTCCCTTCCACTATTGTAGGGATCCCAACCTCCTCCTCTCCTCTATAAATATAGCCTTCATCCATTGATGAAGGGGTCAATAAACTTCTTTAGTTTGAATGTATAATATCGAAGGGCACGTGGTAGAGTCCCAAGAAAGCCATAGCCTAAATAATGCCGCAATAGTCTTCATACAAATCAGCAGCAAGGAGATTGGACGCATCGAAGCATTCCCGACGAGCTTTACTGAGACGTATTCCGCTGACGACCCGCCGAAGGAAGATTCAACGTCAGAGCCAGGTTGTATTTCCTTTGTATTGAATAATGATAAGCGACTATCGGTTATGGTTCCACTCATATTGTTCATTATGATCATGGGTTGTGTCTTCTCTGACTGATACATAATTGCATATATTAGGTTTTACACTTGTGTTTGTCATGTTTCTTGTGTGTGCAAGCATTCGATTACAACAAGCGAGAGGATTGTGACCTGCTGGAGAAAGGAAACAGGAGTGCCATATTCTCTACAAACAACAGTGTTGGACTTGAGGTAGGCCTTTGTCTCAATTTTGTCTATTGCAATTAGGAACTTGCACCTTACCGTGATACGATTGTTGCTAGACCTGATCTGGGCTAGTAGGGATTTCCTTTGTCCGCAGAGGGGATTTACCTCTACAAAAAATTGGCATCCCCAGTGGAGTCACCAATTTTTTGTAGAGGTAAATCCCCTCTTTGGACAGAGGCGATCCCTACTAGCCCAGATCGGGTCTAGCAACAATCATATCATGCTAAGGTGCAAGTTCCTAATTGAAATAGACCAAATTGCGACAAAGGCCTACCTCAAGTCCAACGTTGTTGTTCATAGAGAAGATGACACTCCTGTTTCCTTGCTCCAATAGGTCACAATCCTCTCGCTTGCTGTGATCAAACACCTGCACACACAAGAAACACAACAAACACAAGCGTAAAACCTAATATATGCAATTATGTATCAGTCAGAGAAGACACAATCCATGATCATAATGAACAATACGAGTGGAACCATAACCAATAGTCACTTATCATTAATCAATACAAAGGAAAATACAACCTGGCTCTGACGCTAAATCTTCCTTTGGTGGGTCGTTAGTGGAATACGTCTCGGTAAAGCTCGTCAGGAATGGGGACAAGCCTCTCTCTTCGATAATCAATCTCCTTGCTACTAATTTGGCTCTATGAGGACTATTTCAACATTCTTTAGGCTATGAATGTTCTTGGAGACTCTACCATTCAGCCCTTCAGCTATTCAGTTATTCAGCTATTCAGCCCCTTCATCAATGGATGAAGGCCATATTTATAGAGGAGAGGAGGAGGTTGGGATCCCTACAATAGTGGAAGGGAGGCCTTATCCCTTGGGAGGTTCCCCATAAGGTGGAAACAAGAAGCCAAAGGAGGAATATTGTGGCTATTCAGTTGAAACCACTCCTCATGACTCATCCACAAAGTTGTTGTAATCGAAACTTCACCTCTTTTTTTAAAAAACTTTCCATAAGAAGATTGGCGTGGGTGCTCAACTGGGATAGAGTGCCAATTGGCGTAGGCTCAGTGTTAATTTTCCTCATTGGCACAAGGACATAACGGGCTACACGCGCCAAGGAAAAAATAAGTGTTTTTAGGGGTCTGCTCAGGAAATGATCAACAGAAGGAATGTTTTCCTCATGGCAAGGGATGAAATGATGGTATTTTCAAGGCATGACACTAATTATTGGTCACAGAAATGACACTCCAATGGGAAATATGGGGATTGCAAGGACAGTGACAAATTACTATGTAACAATATGCATGTTTATTATCAAAGTAAAATTCCTATCTTTGATGCCACTCAAAGCATCACAACCCAGTAGCATGTTGATAAGATGAATGACTTTTTTGATCTTCATGAGGTAGAGGAAGAGAATGTAACCACAAGGTTTTTTGTCGAAAGTTTTGGAGGTGAAGTTAGAAAGTGGTTCAGAGCCATACCATCAGGCTCTATTCGCACCTTGCAGGAGTTACATACATAGTTTTTAGACCGGTGGGAGGTAAAGAAAAACCCACTCCAAATTTTGTCTGAATATGAAAATATTAAAAGGAATGTGGGTGAAACTGTACAGGATTATTGTGTGAGATTTAATGTTGTATATAACGCTATTTCAGCCAATATAACCCCCTATGGATTTAGCTTTGCTTAATTTCCTAGATGGCTTCGATGCTGATATGGAATATCAGCTATGAGAGAGATATCCTTCCACACTTGAAGACATGCAGAAGATAGCTGTGGGCGTAGAAGCAAATATGCTAGCCAAAAGAGCACAGACTGGAGCTGAAAAGAGAATCACTGTGAAATAAGAGGCATCTCCTTTAGAAACCAAGATGGACACTTTGATTCAAATAGTGGAAAATATGGTTGATTGATTAACCATTTCAGATAGGCTAGAAGCACAAATAAGGAATCCAAATTTCAGAGGACATCAGCAGCCACAATTCAAAATCAAGCAGAGAGAATAGACAGTGCAGGACCAAGCAGCACCACAACAGCAGACCAGAACTCCATTACAGCAAAATTACATTCAAGGAATGGAGACGAATGATGATGATGATCCTGTGATTGAAGCCAATCATTTCTTCATTTCCGATGGTACACCCATCTTTCTCACTAAAGATGAGGAATATACAATGATTGCAGACGTTCAAAAAGATGAAAATTTCATTTTAGCCAATGATGCAGTGTTAGAAGAAGAGTTCGATGATTACCAAAGAGGGTACATGAATTCTTTATCAACCCAACAGAAGTAGTATTCTTTAAGGAACAGAGATGTTCCGATCAATCCCATTCTGAAAATAAAGGAGCTCCAATCGAAAAATGAATCTTCAAATACTCAGAGAAAAGGAAAAGAGCCTACAGATCCTTCCCCCAGCAAGGCATCCTCAACGACAAATATTCCAAATGAGAAGAGCCATCATAGCGCAAATAAGGAGAAAGTAGAGAAAAAAGATCCTCCCATTAAAGAGGTAGAAAAAGTCCCTTATTTTAATTTGGAAAACAAAATTTCTAAGCTGAAAGTGTCCATAACCTTGACTGAGTTTGTGAAAAATAGTGCTTATAAAAACCAGGTGTCTAGAATTTTTCAAATAGACTCTGTATCAGATATGGTTAATTTTGAATATGACTACCCTGAACTCATATTTGGTCTAGCCACAGAATATCAATCTGAAGAAAGTGAAGTCCCTCCCTTTTACCTGAGTCTTAGATTACATGAGTTCATATTACATAATTCTATGTTGGACTCTGGAGCCTCACATAATTTGATGCCCAAAGACATTATGGAGAAGTTAGGACTTGATATTACCCTCAAATACCATGATTTGTATTATTTTCACTCAGGTAGGGTCCATTGTATTGGTATTATCAAAGACTTGGTAGTATCTTTAGATCAAATCCCAGCCAATAATTTTTTGATGGATTTAGTTGTTGCCAATGTTTCACCACGATTTGGAAAGCTTCTATCCAGGTCTTGGGGTGCAAAACTTAAAGGAACCATGCAGCTTGACTTCTCTTATGCCACCATTCCCGTGTTTGGTCAGTTGAGAAAACTATATAGGGAGAAGAAAATGAAATATATGATCACTAGCAAAGAGAAGCTAATTAATCATCCCATTAATGCAGTACACATAGATATAGAGTCCTTTGTATTATATTCAGATGGTGGTTTGAATGATGAAAATGTTCAGCTGGTACAAGTAGATGAGATACAGGAAATTTCAGAGAATTTTAGGGAAGTCCTCAAACAGGAAAGGGATAAAACAACAAGCACTTCTAAGATTCCTACCTACTAGTAGCCAAAAGACAATGAATAGTAGAAAGATTCAAAAATCAGTCAAGATAAAGTAAAGAAATAATAAAAATTTCAGCATCAAGAAGAGGAAGAAGAAGGCCTATGGAGCATGGACTTTGATGGAGTTGTTCGTAAGGATGGTGCTGGTATTCGAATATGGATTCGGAGCCCTGTTTTCTAGCCTGAAAAATTTCCTAGTAATGTTAGAGTATGTGCTTATAAGTTGGCTTTTGACTGCTCTAACAATGAAGAAGAGTATGAAGCTTTGATTGCAAGTCTCAAAATTTTGAAGAAGTTAAATGCGAAGAGGATTTCTGTCTATGGAGATTCAGAGCCGATAATAAAACAGGTAAAAGGAGAGTACCAAGCAAAGCATCCCCGATTGAGGGCATTTTGAAATCCAGTCCTTGAAATCTTGAATACATTCCCTAAGTACACTTTGAGAGCAGTACCCAGAATGCAGAATCTAATTGGTGATTCTCTTGCCACTATAGCAAGCAGCTTGAAGATTTCGATGGACTCCAGCGGCAAGTTTGAGATTTATGTCAAACATAGGCCTGCTCTTCCTGAAAATTTGAGGTATTGGAAAGTGTTTTGGGATGAAAATGAGATCAATGCTTTTTTGCAGAGTGAAGGAAAATTCAAGGATACTCCTATAGAAGGTGAGTATGAGGTTGATGATCAAGAAATTGAAGCAAATCATATGGACATATTGCAACTGAAACATAATGTAGTTCCTATTGGTCTCATACCTTTAGAGGATCTTTTTGATTAGGATTATGTTGCTAAGAAACCAAGCTTTGTGCCTATCGAGAAAGGAGTTGAAGATGTGAATCTTGGAATATTATACAAGCCCAAGCTTGTGAATTTTTCAAAGGCATTGTCTCGTGAGATAAAGGACCAGTATGTTAATTTACTTTCTGAATTTTCTGATGTGTTTGCGTGGGATTATTCAGATTTGAAGGTGTATGAAAAAAATATAATTTAGCATACTATTCCCATCAAGCCGAATCAAAAACCATTCAGACAGAAGCTAATAAGAATCAACCCGAAGCTGCTGCCATCCATTGAAAAAGAGGTAAATAGACTATATAAAGCTGGTATCATTTCTGCAATTAGATTTTCTGACTAGATTTTAAATTTGGTCCTGGTACGTAAAAAGACAGGAGAGATAAGGTTGTGTATATATTTTCAGAATCTGAATAAAGCATCCTTATAGGATAATTATCCACTTCTGAAGATGGACCATATTCTATAGAGAGTAGTTGGAGCATCAATGATGTCACTACTCTATGGCTACTCAGGATACAATTAGATCTTGGTGCATGAGAAATACCGAGACAAAACTCCCTTCACAACACCCTGGGGAACCTACCAATATGCCAAAATTCCATTTGCACTGAAGAATGTTAGAGCCACTTTCCAGTGAGAAATGAACATTGCTTTTGCCAATGAAAAAGATGTTTTTCTTGTTGTTTATTTGGATGATATAACAGTGTTTTCTGGTTATTATGATGAGCATTTGCACCATTTGAGGGTTTTGTTTCAGTGATGCAGAAAGTTTGGGATTTCTCTCAATCCAAAGAAAATCCTTTTTTTCCATGGATGAAGGCAAGCTGCTAGGGCATATCATCTCTAAAGACAGTATCTGCATCGATCCATCTAGAGTAGAGGAAATTCATCACATAAATATTCCATGGAACAAAAAGGATATTCAGGCATTTAATGGTAAGATGAACTTCTTTCGTGGATTTATACCTAATTTGGCTGAACATTTAAGAGAAATGACTAACATGTTGAAGAAGGATAGCACTGTCAAATGGAGTGAGGAGGCTATCAAGTCATTTAATCTAGTAAATTTTTCTCTTTCCAATGCCCCAGTTTTGATTAGTCCTGATTACACTCCAGATTTCATCATATTTTCATTCACATCGGAGCATACTATGGTTGTAGTTTTGATGCAGAAGAGAGATCAGATTGAAAATCCAATTTCCTTTTTTAGTAGGACTATTAGAGATTTTGACTTGTGGTATAATATTATTGAAAAACAATCATTGGCTCTTTTAAAGGCATTGAAGGATTTTAGGGTCTATATTCTACATTCACATACTGTAGCATATGTTCCTAATGCAGCAGTAAAATATGTCCTGATGCAAACTGATCCAGAAGGTCGAAGAGGTAAGTGGATAGCAGCTATGTTGGAGTATGATTTGGAGATCAAACCCACAAAGTTAATCAAAGGACAAGGATTGGAAAAGCTAATGGCCCAATCAAATATGCATGCCCTGGATATAAACCTCATAACAACAATGTCAGAGGATGAAGATGAAGGTTTTCTTGTTCTAGTTTCAAATATTTTTCTACAATCCCCATGGTATTTAGATATTTCTTATGTTCTTCAGCATATTTCACCACCTCCAGGGATGTCTAAAAGAAAAGGTAGATCACTGAAACTTAAATCTGCTAAATACTGTATTTTAAATAGTTCTCTTTATTGGAAATATCCAGGAGGTATTCTCCTCAATTGTTTGGTTGAAGAAGAGGCTCAAAAAGCAATGCATGACTTTCACAAAGGTGATTGTGGTGGCCATTTGTTTTGGAAAACTACAGCTAACAAAGTGTTGAGAGTAGGATATTATTGGCCTAATTTATTTTCAGATTTGTATAAAACAATGATGAGTTGTCATGAATGTCAAATTTTCCAAGGGAAGAAGAAATTTCTTCCTCTTCCTTTTAAACCAGTTTTAGTAAATGCTCCCTTTCAGCAGTGGGGACTCGATTTCATAGGAGAAATACATCTCGCATCATCATCACAACATTGATGGATATTGACAGGAACATATTACTTCACCAAATGGATTGAGGCCATTCCAGCAAGGCAGGAAACTGATACGGTAATTATTCAATTCTTAAAATCAAACATTTTATCTTGTTTTGGCTACCCTCACAAAATTATAACAGATAACGTAGCAGCATTCAAATCAAAGAATATGATGGAGTTTTGCAAAAAATACAATATTGTGTTGGGCCATTCAATAGAGTACTACCCACAAGGCAACGGCCTGGCATAATCATCGAATAAATCTTTGATAAATATAATTAAGAAAATGTTGGAGGCAGACAAAAGGAACTAGTATCGAAAGCTCATCAACGCATTATGGGAAGACAGAGTTAGCAACAAGATATCTATAGGTATGTCACCTTTTGAGCTAGTTTATGGTACTGATGTTGTCTTTCCTACATCTCTTACAGTTCTGGTCATGAGGTTATTGCAAGAAGTTGGTAGTGAATATGATGACAATCAGTGAAGGATCAATCAAATGATCCACCTTTAGCAAAAAAGAGAGGAAGTGTCACAGAACACTATTCAATTGCAGGAGAAGATAAATAAGATCTATGACCATAAGACCAAAGAAGAGAAATTTCAGTTGGATGATGTGGTGTTGAGATGGGATGCAAGAAATGAGGACAAAGGGAAGCATGGTAAGTTCGACAACCTGTGGAAAGGATCATACAATATTTTAGCATACAAGGGACATAATGCTTTCTTGTTTGCAGAAATGGATGGCCAAGATTTCCCTGGAGGAGCAGTGAATGGTAGGATTTTGAAGCACTACCATTATTGAAGATAACAGATCATAAACTATGTTACAATCATTGTATATACCATGTTATTTTTGGTCAGATTTCAAGTACAAAGTCATTGAAGTTTGGGGCCCGAGGTGAAGGCTATAAAACTTAAATAATATGTGTATGGTTTGGTTTTATTTTAGTTTTAGTCTTAGTATTGAGTCAGAGTTAGTCTGCATAGTGTCATTTTTCAATATTTTTTTGACTCCATGCCCAATGGATAATGCTACTTCATCTAACGGTGTTCTTGGCACCTTCAAGGAGCTACAATCCCCATTGGAGCCAATGCTAGTGTCAGTCTAGTCATACTTCCATCAGTGATCAAATTTTCTCTTTTGCATTTGCATATTAGGAGTCCCATACCATAAATTTTCACCATTCCATTAGGTCATGGATTCATTGATGGTAGTAGTTTTTCATCAGTTTTCCCTCATCTGAAACTTGTTGATTCTCCTCTCTATTATCTTTATTCATGATTCATTTTCACTCTCAAAATTATTAGGTCACAGGGTCGGTCTCATTAGGTTCTAGGGTCTCATCATGTTCAAATTAATGAGTCAGGTGTCAATAAATATCAACAAGGTCATGAGGAAGTCTAATAAACTCAAAGTCACAACATCTGGGAAGATCAAAGAAATGTTTTATTCAACTTGATCTAATTTTCACCTCAAAGCCATGTTTTGAGGTGAAAACTCACTAGTTTTCTTTTATTATCATCTATTATGTAATTTTATGTCATCCTATGTAATAAATCACACTTTGGAAAATGTTATCTCCACAAAGTCACCACCTTACCCTTTAGAGAAGTTTTCTATAGCATTTTTAGTGTCAAATCATGTTCTAAGTATGCCCATCAGAAAGAGCCCAGAAAGAGCTTTCCAATGGCATATTATACTCTCAAAAATGACACCTATATTGAAATTTATGCCTAAGTGAATAAAGCTCCCCTATAGCCTAAACCCTACCCCTTTTCCCATTTTTTTTAACTTTATTTGATTAAAGTTTAAGTTTTTCTTTATAAAACCCCCCTTATTTTGTATCTGATTCCACAAATACCATAAAATCCGACGCGATTTAGTTAAACCAATTCCCCACATTACCCCTTAAAATTTATAACAAAGTTTTAAAAGTTTTATATTATAAAATCCCCCCTCCGATCGCAATCGCACCATACTTATGCGTGCTCTGATTGACCCTCATGTCTACAAAAACTCCGATGTGATTGATTAAATCCCGACCATTGATTTGATCAACGATCTAACGGCCCACATGCCATTGCATCATCGCAATCAACACTTTCAAATGATCCCCTCCAATTGAGTCCCTCCCGATTGAATCTACCCGATTACTCCTCTGCCGTCGATCTGCCCATCAAATCGGATGGCCCACAGCCCGTTGCTCCATCACAATCAGCATCTTCACATAATGCTTTGCTTCCACTCCACTCCCAATTTCTAATTGCGATTGTTGACTGGGCCCCACCATAAATTCTTCTGCCTTTATAAATAAAAAAGGGGCCTTTTCCTTTGTAAATGCACTTTAATCATTTTTTATCATTTCTTAAATGCTTCCCCCTATCATGTTTAACCACCATGCTATAGTATTACTTAATCACATTGTAGATTTTTGTTTCAAATGTTCACAACTCCCATTACCCTTACGTCCTAATTTGCAATTGTGATTCCCTTATTCTTCCTATACACTATCACATATCTCATTTCTTTGCCATATGTTACACCCATTCCCCGCGATTTTCAATTGCAATTGTTCTCGTAGTCCCACCTTGATCCTTTCCCCTTTTTTCAAATGAAATTTGGTCCTTTACCTTTGTAAAAAGTGGAAAACCATTTTCGTGTATTTTATAGGGATTTCTCTGCTATTTTATTGTATTACCCCATCGGACCTTTCCAATCGCATCGAAGTTTTTGTGCCTTGTTCCAAAATATATTCACCCTTCTCCCGCTCCGATCCCCAATTGTGATTACACCATCGCATAACATATTTAAAATGCTCCATTATATATTGTATCCCCTTCTTCCCCTTCGATTCTGATTGCGATTGTGATTTGAACCCCACTGCCTTTCTCTTCGCTCCTTATATCCAAAAGGGGTCTTTACGTCATTTAAGGCATAATTTCATTTCCATGGTTACAAAAGCATTTTTATTAAAAGTTGGTTTTCTTCAAAGGACAAAGACAGAGAGACAGTCAAAGGCCAAAAACTAAATTTGAAATAGTTATATCTTCAACAACGATTAAAAAGGGATTGGTTCTGCAGGTTTCTTATTTTCGTTAGTTGAATATACAGCGAAATCTCTAGATGGTCAAAGTTGTATTGTTGTTCCTCCCTTTCAGGGGCAGATCGTTGGTCTCTTTCCTATGTTTGAACTTTAGTAAAACAACTCTCCTTTTCTGTGGTACTATTTCCCACATTTCTGGTCTATTTAATGTAATTTTTTCAGTCATTTTTAATCAAACTGTAAGTCAGCAAGTAAGGGAATAGTGTGGAAATTAAGGAGGACGCTCTGCGCTCCATTGTAATAGTTTGACAGGGAATTAATAAAGATATGTAGCTCTGATTTGTGGGATCCATGTGGTATGATTTTTATCATTTTTTCTCTTCTTTGTGTTCATATGTAAATTTTTTGTGTTCACCATTCGTTCATAATCATATCTGGTTGAATGCTTTCAAGATAGATAGGTAGAATCCGTTTTTAATGCTCTGCCTTGGGAAATCATTCAGTATTCTGTGTTTTCTTCTATTTGAAAAGTATCCATCTCCTATGCCCTTTTCATCTCCTCACCAGTCTTATCATCCCATCATTATTTAAAATTCATTGTTGAAATTCCTGCCTACCTTGCCCCATGAAATACCCTGTATCCCTGATTTAATTCCCCAATTTCAAACTGTCCCATTTGTTCCATACATCCCTGAAACATTCATTCATTTAAACATTTCCAATTATTATACCTAGTCTAAAATCAGTTCATAATTGTACTTTTTTTAATATCCTTTCATGGAGAGAGCCCTCTCCTGACCTTTTAGGGCTAGCTACAAGGATGAGCGTGGTTTTGATGTTACCCTGATTTTCCTTTCTTCAGACTGAGGTTCAAATTAGTTGCTAACACCTCAAATGAGACAATCCGACCTGAACGCATTTCATTGGGCGCCCTAACACGGCGCGACATAGCACGCCCGACCAAATGAATCCAGAAGGGAGTAAATGGAAAATGGGTCACACGAACGTGCAAAAGGCACTCAGGCAGTCTCAAGTTAGTAATTTGATACAACCATTTTCAAATGAAATGACCCAACCCGAATGTGTTCCATCGGGCACCCTCACATGGCACGCCTGACCGAACGAAGGCACAAGGGAGAAAAAGGAAAATGGGCCATACGAATGTTCACAAGGCACTGAAGCGGTCACAACTTAGCAAATTTGATACGGCCACCATCAAACGAAACAACCCAACATGAACACGTTTCAGTAGGTGCCCTCACATCACGCGACACGACTCGCTCGACCAAATGAAGGCACAAGGGAGAAAATGAAAGACGGGCTACATGAACGTGCACAAGGCACCCAGGTAGTCACAACTTAGCAAATTTGATAGGGCCGCCCTAAAACGAAACAACCAGAGTTGAACGCATTTCTTCGGATGCCCTCACACAGTGCGACAGGGCACACCCAACTGAACAAAGGCACAAGAGAGAAAAAGGAAAATGGGCCACAAAAACATGCATAAGGCACCCAAGTGGTCACAAATTAGCAAATTTTATACGGCTGCTCTGAAACGAAATGACCCGACCCGAACACATTTCAGTGGGCGCCCTCACACAGGGCGATACAGCACATCGACCGAACGTGCACAAGGCACTCGCGGGGTAACAACTTAGAAAATTTGATATGACCGATGTTATGGAGGTAAATCCTCTCTATGGACAGAGATGATCCCTCTAGCCCTACAGTGGGTCTAGAAACAAAGGGACATGCTAAAGTGTTTCTTCCTAATTATTGAATGAACAAGGGACACGATAGATCGACCTACCTGGAATCCAACGTTTTCGTTTTTGCTATAGTAGTGATGGCCTCTTGCTCCTTCTTCAGCAAGTCACAATCCATTCACCATTACGCTTGGACACCTGGAAAAAGAATAAGAAATGAGAATAGCATACAAGAAGACAACATTTCTTTCATAACTATTAACTAGTCAAAGAGGGCTAAACATATTGCGTTAAACAAACATCATAACACAACAATGGAACCAAACAATAGTCATGTACATAAATGAATAGATGGAAGAGTTACAACCGATGCTTTGATGTCGCAGTATCCTCCAGCTGGGTTCAAGTGAAGTGTGTCTTAGATGCTCTTCAGGGAATTCAAACAAGACGAAGGCATGGACTCAAGCTCTCTCAGAATTCATGGATTCAAGTTTCCTCAACGCAATTCCTTCTATATTCTCTAGTCATTTAGCTATTAATTCGTTCAGATATTTTTTTCCAAGAGAGATAGCTTATTTTATAAAGGAAAAGGAGGAGGTTAGGATCCCTACAAAGGTGGGAGGGAGGCCTATCCTTTAGGGAGTCCATGATTATTATTTCAACCACTCCCAATGACTCATCCTCAAGGTGGTTGGGGTGGAATCTACGCCTCTATTTTTAAAAAACATTCCATAAAAAACTTGGCATGAGTGAAAACTAGGATAGAGCGCCAGCTAGCGCAATCCCAGTGTTAGTTTTCCTCTTCAGCACGAGGGCATAACTGATTACCCGCGCCAAGGCAAAAACAAGGGTTTTTGAGTCTCTGCTCAAGAAATTGTTAACAAGAGGAATGTTACTCTCATGTAAAGGGATACAATGATGGTTTTTGCAAGGCATGACACTGGTTATTGGTCACATTAATGGCCCTCCAATGGGCGAGATGGGGATTGCAGGGATAGTGACAAAATTTTGTGTAAAAGATTCCCCCTAAATCATGAGGTCCGAGGGAGAGGGAGGGGTGAAATTATTTATCAAAATGCGATCGAACCAAACACCACTGTCGGAAAACCTACAATTACAAATACAACTGATATCTCTGATACATGAACATGTGGTATGGGTGCAGCCATCGATAATAGAGTATATATAAAAACTGATATCCGAGGTATGAACACAGCCATCCAGCAGTAAGGATTGACAAATAGACTTAGGTATGGTCGCAGCCATCCAATCAAAAGAGTCAAGTAATAAGTCATGATCATCCACCAAAATCCACAGCCTAGATTTTATCAAACAAAATTCAGGGTCTTGCACTCCATCTCGACCCAAAAAATTACAAATTCAAACATGCAAATATATGAGCTGAAGTCGAACATGCAAGAAAATCACCTGATTACTAGCCAGTGATGAAAGTTGTTAACAGGTATGAGAGAAACCACCAATAATGACAATGGCTCTCAAGGTACAACCAGTACAATTCATAGAATGTGAATAGTGATTTGGCATCAAACATCCATAGAATCACTCCTTACATCGAATTTGAAAACCTACCATTAAGGTATGCAGGCTCCAAGGTACCAGAATAGAGACTCTTAATCAAATTCTTTGATAATGAGCTGAAGTCTACAGGAAGTGACCTGGTCAAAGGTGGGCCATAATGTTTCCCACATCATCGATACGAGGCAGAGGAACATGATAGTAGTGATAGAGGACCAACAGAGAATCAGAGTGAGGTTGAAAACTATAGAGGCAAACTTCTCTTGAACATATCAGTAGCACGACACTAGATTTGGTAGTATTTGACATCAAAGGATCTGAGGTCATGACGATGTGGAAAAGAACAGATGAGAGGTCAGAAGAGATTACCCAAACCCATGCAGGTAAAAATGACGAAATGATATGTCCCCAACCTGACACAAATGAAGACAAGTGCCATGTTCAAGAGTGACATACTGCCAACATAACTAAAACTTGGTTCCATTTTCCCCCACCATTTCTGGTGATTACCCCAATTATTTTTTAAAACAAGATTGAAGGGGATAGCATATGCTTGTTTTTTAAGTTCATCCTTCAAATAAATCCAACCTAGTACATTTTACGAGCCCTAGGAAGGAGAAACTTGAGTAAATTCATGACGAAAAAATACAATGTGATTAGGGTTTAACGACTCTGACAAAGGGAGAACTCGGCATCTTTTCATGTTTAGAGAGTTTGAAAAAGAGGTAGAAAAGAAAACTCCATCATGGCCCTTTTCATAAATATTCTCTCAGATCCAAAAAGGTAGAAAACAATATTTGAAATAACCTCTTAGTCACGATATGCTAAGTTATTCCTTTTTTGTAAATAATCTATCCCAGCCCGAAAAAGGGGTAAACGTATACTAGGTAGTATCGCTTCACAGCCATTTACCAAGTTCAAAACGACTAGAGTCTCGGCAATATTTTTATTTTAGAGAGTCAGAAAAGAGCTGAAAGATGACTCTAGTAGTGACTTTTTTGTGTTTTTAACGAGTCTGAAAAAGTATAAAATTTAACTCGTTACTTCATCACTATGTCCTGAAAAACCTGTTGCTGCAGAAGAGACACATGTAAAACCCATTTTTTGAAAAAATAATATAATTGAAAACATGTCTTAAAGCCTAATTAGGGTTTTAAAAAGTTTTAAAATGCAAAAAATGGTAAAAAACAATTACTTTCACTTTTTACCTCTTGTGGAGCAAATAGTTACCCATTTTACTATGTGATTTTGCGGTGACAATAGCGAACAATCGAGCAGACCAATCTCAAATCTGTTAGTTCCAGGTAAGAGCAGAGATCTTTCTCTTCATTTTGAGTCATTTATAACTACCTGCAACTTCAAATTTTTAAATCTGGGGGAGGAAGTATGAAAATTAGGGCACGATGGTTGGTGTAGGTTTCGGGCACAGAGTTGCGCTGACCGCCCAATTTTTTATACTAGGGCACACCCATTGGTGCGACTATTTGGGAAATAGTTGTGCCAACAATGCTTACCATTTTTGTGCATAATTTAAGATACATAACCCATTTATTCACAAACGCAAGTTCCCAAAAGGCTAATATCATTCACATGAATGTGTTTACAAGTAAAAAGGAGCAAAATGGTGATAGAATGGAAAGAACGGGAACACAGTGAGGAAGAAGAGCTTGCCATGGAAATGAGAGATGGACAGAAGCTCTCAGGGACTGTGGACTGAAGAAGTTCTTGTTGACACCGTGTCTCTATCGTCAACCAGATTTGTTACAATATTTGATCATCATATGCGATGAGGACCAAGAAAAGTGCATCCTTCGAGATCAAGAACTTGAGATTGATTTTTCTGATGTCTCCTTTATCTCAGGATTGTTGCGAAGGGGAGTAGCACCAATCCTAACCAATACCCGGCCTTTCATGGAGAGCATATCCATGGTGATGGAAAAAGTATTTCGAGGGGCATGGAAGGGAATAGGAAGTGGGAAATTTAATATCCAAACTATCCCATATCTAGCACTAAAAGTAGTGCTACATACCATTACATAAGCTATGAGATTGAAAGCACCACACGAAGCAACAAAAACACAGTGGCTTCTTGTTGTAGGCTGCTTGGCATTGACCATCTACAACTAGGTAGAGGCCATGATGATAAACATGAAACACCAACTAACAAAGTGTAAGAAGACCAAATTGAAGAAGTTTGGTTATGGGTCTATCCTAGTATCATTTTTCCTATAACGACTACCAAATTTTCAGCATCAAGAGGTCATAGTCTCGACACCACCAGCGAGAAACCGCGGATGGCCCGATGGGAAGCTTTGATGCCAAGGGTAGGGGGTGATCAATAGATGTCCTGGAGACTGGATTTATTTTACTGGCTCCACCGATAGTTGATCGTCATGGAGGACTGGCCCTACTCTAGTACAGATTTTACTAGTGATCTAGACCTCCCACTCCCGAAGGGAGAAGATTGGGATGAAGATTTGGGTAAGACTCATTTTTAATTTTCATGAGTATTACGATTTTTTTGTTTTTTTTTGTTTATGTATGTTCTGACTTTAAATCCATGTATATACATATGTCAGCCCAGAGAGACCCGCAAGCATATCTCCGATAGCGAGGCGAATTCCTCATGATTTTGACCCTCATGGTGAGGGAAGCGAGGAAGAGGAGCTCGTGCGCAACCTAGAGGGGATCATACATGGAGTCCCAAATTATGCACGATTCAATGATGTTCCTTGTGCCTACCAGAGACATACCATTAGGATGTCAAGTAGTATTCACCGCTTGCTAAGGCGGCTTGTATGGGCAGTGACATGCTATCATGAGAATCACGCTGGTTAGACACCTAGGCTTTATATTTGTATTTTGAGAGACATGGAGTCTCAGGATGTAACATAAACACACATATATTTTTTGAATGTATGATGCCCACTGATGAAAACACGTGATATATATATACACACACACATCTATATTCCTATATGGATCTTTGTCATATGATGATGATTTTAGAAATTACACAAATGTCTATCTAATACAATCTTAGCCACTATATCAGTTAATGCATTCATTCGTCTAGGAATATGGTGATATGTGATAAAATAAAAATGTATTTCCAACAAACGCATACATAAATACAATCTCAAAATGTATGGGTTTCTAACTGAATAATGACCATTGATTTGTAGAACAACAAGCTGTGAATCTAGATTTACAAGAAATGTGCGTATGCAGAGATTGATCGCCTCGGTTAATAGTTCAAGAACAACACTATATTCAGCGACATTGTTTGTATCTTGTCCTAGACAAAAATCTTGCAAATCTATCAACTCACCAGCAGGATCATAGATTATCCAGGCTGCTGAAGACAAATTATTGGTATTGTGGGAAGCACCATCTGCGAAACCAACATAAGGGGTAATAGACATCTACACAAATAAGCAAGACCCAAATAAGCAGGAAAATGCTCGCAAAGCACACCATATCAAATCATGTAAAAAAATGAAAATAACACCTATGTACATAAATCATGCATGAATAACTCATGCATAATACTTTTTGAGATACAACCCATTTCTGGGTTGTTCTAATGGATGATCTTCATAATCAATGAGTTCATAGGCTCCATTCTAAAATACGCGTTTAACAATGTAAGGCCCATGCCACGTGGGTTGAAGCTTAACTTCCCCTAGATTATCATGAGCTTGGTCATACAGGAGGACATGATCTCCTTCAACGAAAGAACGAGGAGAAACTGATTAGTAAAAATGAGCTTTGACCCGATTTTTCTGTGCTTTGATAACCAGAGAAGAAAAGCGGCGGGTTTCATCTAACCTTTTGAGATAAAGGATACACTCTTCTTCTGGTGAAGTGTTTGGAATTAATTCAACAACCAACTTGAGCGAAGGAATTTCACATTCAATCAGAAGAGTCAAAATTGGAAGAGTAGCTTCCAGGCCATAAACCAACTAAAAAGGGGTGGAACATAGTTACCGATGAAATAGGTAACCTGACCTCAAAACGGGAACTCTAGCCCAAAAACTCTCAAAAAACATGAAAAAACACTCCCAAAAAAAAAAGTGTGTCTTCCAGAACGCACTTGTTTTTTTTTGAAGGTCAAATTTCAACATTTTCTAAAATTATGCTAAAAAAAAAATTGTTTGTTGAAAAAAGGATTGAAAAAACACCCCCCCAAAAAAAGTGTGTCTTCCAGAACGCACTTCGTTTTTTTTTAAGGTCAAATTTCAACATTTTATAAAATTATGGTAAAAACAAAATTGTTTCTTGAAAAAAGGATTGAAAAAACACCCTCAAAACAAAACCAGTTGATGCTGGAATAACAAAAAAAAAAATTGTGTCATACTTTTGGCATTTTTTAAAATAGAAGTAACATTTTTTAATTTTTAAAATTCAAACATTAAAAAAAAACCTAAAATTTAAGAAAAAAAATAAATTAAAAAAATAAAAACATTTAAAAGCTTAAAATTTAAAAATATATGAAAATAAAAAAAATAAAAATAAAAACAAAGTAAAAATTTTAATTCAATCATTAAAAAAAACCTAAAATTTAAGGGAAAAAAAAATAAAAAATAAACCAAAAAAAAATTATAATTAAAATTTAAAAAAATATAGAAATTAAAAAAAAAAAATAAAAACAAAATAAAAATATTAAATTAAAAAAAAAAAAAAAAACAAGTAAAAAAAGGAAGGAAATTAAAAAAATAAAATATAGAAATTAAATTTAAAAAAGAAAAAGAAAATGCTTATTAAATTTAAAAAAAGAAAAAAAAATTTAAAACAAATAATTAAATTTAAGGAAATATATTAAATTTTAATAAATTTAAAAATTCAAAATTAAAAAAAAAACACTATTCAAATTAAAAGGAAAAAAAAAAATTAATTAAAAATAAAAAATAAAAATAAAATACAATAAAAATATCAAATTTAAAACAATATATATTAAAAAAACAAATAAACTATAAAAAATAAATTAAATTTAAATTATAAAAAATAAAATATATATATGAACTTAAATTAAAATAGGTATATACATCAACTTTTATTAAATTAAAAAAAAGAGAGGTTAATATTAAAATAACAAATTAAATTTAAAAACAAAAATATTAAATTTTAATAAATAAATGAATAAACAAATAAATTTTGTAAATTTTAAATATAAAAGAAAAAAATATATATATTGTTAAACGAAAACTTTAAAAACTTTAAAAATCAATTAAAAGTGGAAAATTGAAAAAAAAAAAAAGAAAAAAAATTAAATAAAAAAAATTAAAAAAAAAAATAATCTAAAAAAATTAAGTTTCATTTTTAAAAAAATCTAATTTTAAATACACAATTTTAATTGAAATAAAAAATATAAAAAATTTACATAATTAACCAAAAAAAAATAAAAAAGAGTAAAACATTTAAAAAACATATTAAATCGAAATAAATTAAAAAAAAATATAAAAAATTTATTAAATTTTATAAAATTATATTAAAAAACTAAAAGTAAAAGTTAATAACAATGAAAAATTATGAAATTAAAAAAAAAAAAAAAATCAATTAAATAAAAAAAATGGGCGAAATTTAATAAAAATTATTAAAAATAATAATAATAATAATAAATTTAAAGCAAAAAATAAAAAAATTAAAAAAAAAATCAATTAAAAAAAAAATTTAAAAAAAAAAAAATTTAAAAAAAAAAAATTTAAAAAAAAATCAATTAAAAAAAAATTAAAAAAAAAAAACAATTAAAAAAAAAATTTAAAAAAAAAATCAATTAAAAAAAAAAATTAAAAAAAAAACATTTAAAAAAAAAATTAAAAAAAAAAATGCGTTTTCTGGGGCGGCCCGCCCGCTGGGCGGCGCCCCGGGGGCGGCCCAGCCGGCCTCCCGGGCCCCCGCGGGCGGAGGGCCGATTTTTTTTTTTAATTGATTTTTTTTTTTAAATTTTTTTTTTAATTGTTTTTTTTTTTTAAAATTTTTTTTTTTTAATTGATTTTTTTAAAAATTTTTTTTTAATTGTTTTTTTTTTTAAATTTTTTTTTTAATTGTTTCTTTTTAAATTTTTTTTTTTTTTTTTAAATTTGAAAAAATAAATTTTTTTTTTCAAAAAATATTTTTTTTTTTTAATTTAATATTTTTATTTGAAGTAAAATTCTTTTTTTTTTTTTTTTTTTTAAATATATACTTACATCTATTTTTTATTTGATTTTATTTTTATTTTTTTATTTTTTTTTAATTTTTAATATTTTTATTTTAATTTGATTTAAAAAAAAATAAATTTGAATTTCAAAAAATTTAAAATTATTTTTTTAATTCAATTTTTTTATTTTAAATTCAATTTGTTTAATTTTTTTGATATTTAATATTATAGAATAATTTTTTTTTTAAAATTTAAAATTTAAAATTTTTATTAAAATTTTTAAATTTTAATTTAATTTAATTGTTTTTCTTATTTTTTTCGTTTATTTAGTTTTTCATTTTTAAAATCTATAAATGGTTTCACTGAAAAAAAAAAAAAAACACTAAATTTATGTATATTTGTTTTTTAATTATTTGCACGTGGTTTTTTTCATTTTTTTTGTTTTTTAATGATAGGTTTTTTTCATTTTTTTTTTTTAATTTTTATTTTCTTTTTCTTTTTCAATTTTAATTGTTTTTTTTTAATTTGTTTTTTTTGTAAATTTTAAAAGTTGTATTTTTTTCCTTATTATTATTATTATTTTTTAATTTATATTTTTAAATTTAAATTTTTTATTTTTTTATTTTTTTTTCCTAAATTTTAATTTTGTAATTTTAATTATTTTAAATTTTTTTTAAATATATATATATTTTTAAATATATTGTTTTTTTTAATAAGTTCGAAAAAAAATGTTTTTGATTTTTTTTTTTTTTGGTGAATTTTTGTTTTTTTTCTTTAAATTATGTGTTTTTTTTCTTCAAATTTTGTCATTTCCTTTGATATAATTTTCAAATATTTTTGTTTTTTTAATTTATTTTTGTTTAAATTTTTTCTTTTTATGAGCTATTTTTGTTTTTTTTTACATTTTTATTGGTTTTTTTAACTGTTTTTATATATTTTTTTTAATCTAAGTTTGTGTTTTATTACATACATGAAAATCACCACTCTTAAAAAAAAAGGTTGATACAGCATCAATACGTTTCAAAATTAGCATGAAAATCACTGCTCTAGAAAAAAAAGGTTGATGCAGCATCAATACGTTTCAAAATTAGCATGAAAATCACTGCTCTAAAAAAAAAAGGTTGATGCAGCATCAATACGTTTCAAAATTAGCATGAAAATCACCACTCTAAAAATAAAATAAAATAAAAAATTTGATGCTGCATCAATACATTTCAAAATTAGCATGAAAATCACTAACATTTTAAAACAAATATTCAGACTTCATAAATAAAAATTTTAGAGTGTCAAAAATGTGCACCAAAAAAAAAAATGGTGATTCTGCATCACCACTTTTCAAAATCGGGTGCTTTTTATGCTACCAAAAAAAAGTAGGTAACATTGCGGTTACCTATTTCATCGGTAACATTGTTGTGGGCCTGGTTGCACTCTTAATTGAGGTTCGGTATGCCCAAAGAGATGAAAATAACATGAGATGAAAATTGGATTTATTGATCCCAATCATACATTGAAGCATGGTAACAAGAACTGTGTTCACAACTTCAACCTAGCCATTATCCTAAGGATAGTACGACGTTGAGTTGTGGTGATGCAGATGCAACTTAGAAGCCAACTTGGCCACCATGTAAAGATGAAAATGGAAACCATGATCGGTGATGATGGCTTGAGGGACACAAAAGCTAGCAATGATATGTTTGAAAATGAATTGAGCAGTTGTATTACCGTCAGCGGCAAGTGTAGGCAATGCTTCGGTCCATTTGGTGAAGTAGTCCATGGCTATGATAATATAAGCATGCCCCCCATGATAATAATCCACCTAGATTATTTTCTCCCCAACAATTTTTGAGACAGTATATAGGTCATGGGGTTGAATTCGGAAATCACAGTCACTGTGCGCAAAAGAATATAATGACGAAAACATTGAACAACTTGGACTGCCACTAATGCTAACTTCTTGACGTGTGCATAGTGCATCTCAGGGTCGAGAAGGCTATGAGACAAGTAATAAATAACATGTTCATTACCATCAGCATCGTCTTATACCAGAACCATGGAAATCGTACTGAAAGCGGCGGCTAAATAAAGGTAAAAATCACGATGATAGGTAGGAGGAAACAACAGAGGATCATTGACAAGCAATGTCTTTAGGGTCTCAAAAGACTTTTGAGCAATCTCATCCCAACACAATGGGATGCCCTACTTCAACAAGCACGTGTATCCCCGAGCCACTTCTACATAGTTAGGTATAAAACGTCATAGAAAATTGGCCTTACCTTGCAAACTTTGCAACTGATGTAATGAGGTTTGAGAGGGGAGATTAATAATAGCCTCAACCTTTAGAGGATCAAGGTGAATTCCGTATTTGGATACGATAAACCCTAAGATTCTACCAAAATCAACGCAGAAGACGCACTTGTGCGGATTAAGACAAATATTGTAACGTCAACAACGAAGAAAAATATGATGAATATGATCAGGATGGTCCATGTGCTTAGCTGAATGAGCGGGAAGGTCATCCAAGTAAGGATGAATGATGTGTCAAATATCGTGAAAGGTATATGACATCTCTCACTGAAATGTAGCCCCAAAATTCTTTAAGCCAAAAGGGAGCTTCTTATATGCAAAATTACCCCAAGGACAGATAAAAGAAGTCTTATGTTGATCAGTTAGAAGAATGTTAATCTGACTATAACTAGAAAAACCGTCCATTAAAGAAAATATCTCACTCCCGGCGCAGTCATGAATGATTTGAACAATAAAGGGAGTGTGATAATTATCCTTAGGAAAAGCTTGATTAATATCACGATAATCAACACAGACACAAATAGTTCCCTATTTCTTATCTACAGGAAAAATATTAGAGACCAATTCTATCAAAGGAATCAGATAAATAAAACTAGCTCGGAGAAGTTTTTCAACTTCATCCTTAATGGCGACAACTTTTCTATGGTGCACTGGACGAAGATGTTGTCGAGTAGGTTCCACACCGAGATAAGTAGGAATTTCATGCACCACTATACTAGGATCAATGTCAGGCATTTCTTCATAACACCATGCAAAGACATCACGAAACTCATAGAAAAGGCTAGTATAAACTTGGACTTCATCATAAGAATAAGTAACCCCAATATGGATGTTCTCGACAATTCCAGTTTTAACGGAAATGTCAATAGGAATCGTTTGTGTAATGTTACTCAAGTTACCTTCCGTAAAGACATCAAATGTCAAAATAGGAAATTGAAGTGGAGGAGAAGGATCCTGAGATACAAAATGCTTGAGACAAGTAGACATGGCCCTGAGGCTAGGCATAAATGAGGAACGATGATGACCATCATCCCATGACAGATCCTCAAGAGACATGGTTTCCACGATGGCTTCATCGGAAGGAAACACCTCTTTCAAAGGATCAGGCAAGTCTAAATCACCAAGCCAAGGGGATTGAGATTAAACATCAAGAGACATTCTTAAAGGAATGCAATTAGAGGACGGAGGTTCTGAAGTAGCAATGAGTTCACAATAATCAATTTCAATCAGACTCAAAGGCATCAAATCTCTGAAGGAATCAATCTATTCAGGCGAAGGAATAATCCATGGGTCATCAAACTGATAAATCATACGAATCTAAATAGTATTCAGAGGAGGAAGAAGAAAAATACCCATGAGTGTGGGATCTTTCAAAATCCCTGGCCCTACGCTCTCGTAGGAAGTGGGAATCTTATCCACCTATGGAACATTGTTCTCAGAAGAAGAGGTGAAGAAATAAAGTTGATCGACAATAACAATCTTTCCTTCATGTGGAAATTTCAAAACACAAAAGAGAGTGGAAGGAACACACAACATGGCATGAGTCCAACTGCGATCGAGGAGAATATTATAATTTAGTTTAGCATCAATGACTTTGACCTCGACATTGACTATCTTCCCTTTCAAAATAATTGGTAAACTAGTGAGAACACCTAAAGGTTTTGATTCTCTTCCATCAAATGCTTCTAGGGCATTTGCTGATGAATTCAAAGCTAGAGAACCAATGGCTTTCCAACACAAAGATTACATGATACAAGTTGATGGACCATCAACCACAACTGCCCGATGAATATCGGGACCATTAATAACAAGTTGAATAATGAGCGCAACCTAATGTAGAAGTCATGGAACAAAATTTTGTAAATTGAAAGAAAGAAGGCTATTATTGGTAGGATCAATCTCGCCAATCGCAGATAAAAAAGCTCTTCTCTGTGATGGACAGCTCTGAAGTACTTCTAACACAGACATTGCAAACAGTGCCTGAGCTAAATCCTCAACAATATTGTAATGGTGAGTGGCACGGGCATTGGGATTATAAGAAGACTTATGGAGGACACCTTTGGAAGGTGGTCACACAACAGATTCAGCATTGGGCCTTTCAATCTCAAGAGGACCAGTCACAGGTGGAGGAGGACCATCAACAGTCTCTTTCCCCATGGCCTGATGGGATCCAGCATAACCTTTCAACCGAGTAGCAATAGAAACGGTGTCTGAATCATTCATCATGAACACCTGAGAGCCAAATGGGGTATAGGAATGAGTTTGCTCTACCATCTAAGTCTACTTAGATGGGAAAGGCTCTTTAAGAATGGTCAGAGTTCCCTGGGTTCCTTTGAGCAGTCAGCTCACTTCAGACCATCGAGGACAGTCCTTGGTGAAGTGCTCTTTGTCACAAATCAAACAAGGGTACCTCAGTTTGCGTTGAGAACCATCGCCAGCATGAGGTTACTGTGAATCCTATTTCGGGGTATCAGCTTTGGCTTTAACTTTTCCCTTCTTCTTACCTTTAGAAGTATTATCCATAGGATTGGCCTGAACGGAATTAACTTCTATAGGTTTACCATAATTTGTAGTAGATTGAGAAGCAACATTATTGGAAGAAGTGGACTTTGGATTCCAAGAGTTTGAATATGAAGACTTCTAAGAAGCCTGAGACACATAACCAATAATACCATCGACTGATGGAATCATTGGTGGTTTAGAAGTTCCAGGTCGGGGAGCATCAAGCAAGATATCATATAATGCGCCAGACTAAGAGTACACAAGATCAAGGTACTGGATATAAGATATGGCTTGTTCCTCAGTTACACACGCCCCCATAGCTATCTCTTTGGCAATCTGATTAACAAAGGAGGTAGTGAACCAATGAGTTAGAAGCTGGTCAGGAATTTCAAATTTTATCATGCGATGATGACGTTGTCACTCAGGAATATGATCCGAGATATGGGTAGCTCTGTCCTATTTCAATGCAGTGAGGAGGTGCGTCTCAGTCTCATAACAAACTGGTAACTAAAAATGCGTATGGAACTCCATGGATAAAGAATTAAAATCTTGGAAGACACCATGAGATAGCTCAATGTACCACTTTGGAGCAACACCAGTAAGAGTTCAGTGGAAAAGACGAATTCTAATAGAATCATCAACCCAAGAGTTAGAGGAACACCACAACTTGTAAGTCATAACATGCACTTGGGGGTCTTCACCAAACTCACCCTCAAATTTAGGACAATCACCAGGAATCTTGGTTGGAATCGGAGGCCAATACAGGTTATGAAGAATGGGATCGTTCGTCAACTTTGACACATCAAGTAATTGCAACGTAGCAAGAAATGGTAATTGCATATTGAAATTCATCGGAGGTCTTTGATAAGGACATGCATGCACATTCCTTCCAGTCTGAGCAGGAATTTGTCGCCATATAGTCTGTCCTGGAGGATTTGGATCATAAGGATTAGAAGCGGGATAAGTCATTTGATACTGGGGTTGAGGACCAGGATATTGAGTCAGAGTAGACCATTGAGGTCCTTGTTGAGCAGCGTATGGAGTTTTCTACAGAATGTAATCATGGCTTTGAGTTTGATGATAGATAGGATGACTTTGAGGGTAAGGAAACTGAGTTGCAGTATAGACCGGTTGATATGAACCTTGAGGGTAGTAAGCACCTTGCAGTCGAGTAGGTAGACCCAGCTGAGTAGGTTGAGCAGGCTGTTGAGTAGGTATAACGGGCTACTGAAATGATGGAAATGTTTGAGGAGCAGGTTGAATCAGTTGTTGAGGGCCACCAAGTTCGCCTTGTGGAAAAGGTTGGCCTAATGGTTGTGATGGAACAGGTTGTCCCTGATAACCAGGATGACCCCAATATGAACCATAGGGTTGTCCTGGTTTCACAATGTTTGGGCTATATGGAGCATGTGGCTACAATTTTGGTGCAATAGGTTTTCCCTGTGGTGGCTATATTTTCCCTCCAAGAGCATAAGATAGTCTTGGTTGATTCAAAGATTGACCGTAAATACCAGAGGGTTGTCCATGTTGGGTCAATGGTTTCCTTTGTAATGGTTGGCCTTGAGGACCGTATGGTTGTCCCTCTGGACTAGAAGTAGGGCCTTGCTGAACTAATGGTTTTCCCATAGGGGGTTGTCCTTGCAATCCAGAGGGTTACATAGGCAAGGTAGGCCTGAAATGATAAACGGTCTGATAGGGATCAGTAGGAGGAAAATAAACCAGATTAATATGATCATCATAATGAAGGGGATATTAATAAACAGGGTTACTGACAACATCATAACAATGAAAAAGAGGATTACCATGAGCCTAAGGCTGTAGAGAACACTGAGAGCTCTACAGCTAAATATCCAATAGATACTCTTCAAAAGTAAGACCGCCAAGAATCATAGGGGTAGTGGAAATAACACTAGAAGTAGGCTTGGCCTCCGTCGAAGGAGCATAATGTCGTTGAATATCCAACATCTTCTTGTCAAACACATAGGTAGAAACCATGGACCTGTGAGTGTGAAAAGATCCTAACGACTGATGGGAATCAACAGGTGTCAATGAATCCACACTATTATAGGTCAATTCAGGCACCATTCCCAATGACCTAGTTAACTGGGCATCATCTCCAAGACCGACGATCAAGGGTCTATCATTCCCTATCATCTCAATTGCTATATGCCCTAAGACAGGAAACAACATAAATCAAACAAGACTTTCATCAAGCAAGGGTTTCCATGGTTTGAAGCTTATTATTTAACATATGAGAGCTCACCAACGCAGGCTCTAAGGGCCTAAGTGCATTGCATATGCAGGTAGCCCCATTCAAGGCTACTCTCTAGAGCACTTCCTGACATTCAAAGGTGTGTTGGTCACATTGGGAGCGAAATTCTCATTGTTCTGAAATCTCCACTTGGATAGTGTCTTCTAGAAGGGTTCACATGTGTCAAGCTTCAAATCTAAGTGTCCATTTGACATCTACATGACTGGAAACATGTCTTGCCTATTTTTGGAATGCTATTGATTGAAAAACAACATATAGTTCATCTATAAATTGAACACATATATAAGTGTTTAAGGAGGAATAATTTGAGTAGAGAAATACTCGAGAATTTTCAATTTTCAATTTTGATTTGTGGAGCTGCTGCTAGAGAGATTTATGCTATGATGAGACTTGGGAACTTTGTTGGAAGATCACTTCAAATCAGTCACTAGGTTGTAACCTCTCCTTCTATCATCAATAAAGAGTACTTCTTGTTTTTCCCTACATGCATCTATTTTAAATTTGATTTTCCATATTGTAAGATCTTGGTTTATGAATGTAGTTTATGCTTAACTGATTTATTTAACTAGCTTGAATAGATATCTATATTATTGCATCTTATTTTCTTTCAGTGTTCTTTCTTGCAGGAAGCATTCAGCCAACAAGACCTATTGAATTTGAAGCTGTAGCAGAAGTGATAGAAAGGAGCCATTTGGTAGCAACTGAAACAAGTAAGCATCCAATCCTCTTTGTGTATCTGTTCTGAGTTAGGAGAAATGGTAGTATAGTCATTCACCTGTTGTTCTAGGCTAACACTTGCCTAGGGAAGCGTAATTTATCTGTAGATTACAATTCTGGCCCAACAAACTGGTGACTCCGCTGGGGATAATTTCTCTTTTTTGTAGGTGTTTTAGTCTCTGGTTTTCTTTCTAAATCCACCTAGTAGCTGTTTCACATAGATATTAGAATTTTTTAGAGCATAATTTGAAAATTTAGTGAGCCAAACAATAGCTTTTTCTTTGTTTACTACACCCAACACACCCTTAGTCAGGGCATAGTGCTTTGTAGAGCACTATCTCCCTTCCGAGCCTGTGTTGTAGAGCACTATCTCCCCTTGGAGACTGCGTTGGCTCCTGAAAGGGAAAAAATTCCCTTGAATCTAACTTTGTACTTTGCTTCAGTTTTTTTTGTTGCTGTGTTCTAAAAATTTTGATGCTCAATTGACTAGTAACTCTATATACTTCTTCTCCTTTGATTGAAAATTTGTTCAATGTTGTTTGAAAAAGTTTTTCATTACCATTAACAAGTTGATTTCAAAGTACTTCTTATGGTCAAATTAAGAATCGTTTTCTTTCGAAATAGGAAATTGTCGTAAAATCTTCATTTCCTTGATAGGAGAAATTGTTGTTGAAATCCTCGTTTTTCCTCCAAAAGAGAAATTGTTGTTTGTATTATTCATTTCTTGAAAGTAAAAAGCATTTAGATTATTGATCTAGTGCACCTAGTTTCTTTTCTGTATTCATAACATTAAGTAAACTAAAAAGAAAAAATTCCATTTGCATGTAGTATTGTGTGTTTTTTGCAAAAGGAACATTAGGAAATCTACATTTAGTTTGTGATTCATTGATTTTGTTTTTGTTCATTGATTTCTTTGCTCACAAATTATTTTCTCTCTTTCGACAAACTAGCGTTCTCTTACCTTAGTAGCTAGGTTCTTCATAGAAAAAGCCGAAAGTGAAATTTTATTTATCATTCTTAGCTTGCATTTTAGGAATTTTATATACATCATCATGGTGAACCTAAAAGGAAAATTGTTAAACAAGATCAACATAAAATAAATCTGAATTTACTTCACAATGCTTTGGAACATTAACGATAACATTTAGAAGGTCTAGGCTAGAGATGTGTTCTGACGTCATAAAACATAACAATTTTCATTAACTTGTCTGTGATACATTCCAAGTGTGATACCTCACTCCATGTACATAAGTATGTCGTAGCTCATCCATTTACTTTCGGGTATATCGGGTAGTGTTACAGTACAATAATTATAAAGGGGTTCTCTCACTGTGCATTTTCACATCAGACAACGCTAATATGGACCTGCGCCTCCATGTACCTTCGGGTATATTTGGGAGGACAACATTTAGGTGCTATCCATCCATAGTGAACCGAGTCGGCCGCCCTGAAATTGTGATACACCAAACATAGAATTCGGGGAGATTACTTGCCTGTACTTCTTGGTTCACCATGAGGTATTCTGCAGTTCACAGTTTCTTGGTAAACCCTTTTGCCTAGAATTACCCTCCTTTTTTTTATTTTTATTTGGATAAAATAAATCAGTAATCGTGGAAGAACACAATCCTACCCCCCGTCGTTCACATAGATTAGCTTTAAAACCACCTTTACCGCTGGAAGTCACTTCTGGTAGGCGAAAGCAATCATGATCTGTCAAATCAAGTACAATTTGTACCTATGGCGAAACATCATCGTTTAAGCCAGAGTTAGCTCAAATTGTTTCTACACATCCCGGTTCATTTACTATTGTTGAAATGGATTCTTCACAGATACCCATGGTCACGATCCATTCAATCGTGGAGACCATACCTCTTGGACCCGATGATATTCAATCACAAATTGATCCAGATCAGGTCTCTTATTTTCCAGAAAATCTAAATCCTGAATAGCTGGAAGTTTTTCCTACCTTGGTCACTCCACAAATATCTATAGCCACTTAAACTCCTATATCACACAGTCAACCGTCTGAAATATATTTTGGGCCTGACGGTGAAGTTCTTCCTCTTGGTTTAATCACGATTAAATAAATCCCACAACCTGATACACCTTTAAGTCAAACCCATTTTGGGGGAGCCCTTTACCTGTACCAGTCTTTTCCTCAATCGTTTCCATCTGCTTTTGTTGATCCCATTGCCATTCAATCTCACGTTGATTTCGTAGAGTATACATTTGGTCTTAAAACCATGCCTAAACCAACATCTTTGGTTGGGTCTGTTGTTCCAATTACGTCAGATCCTACCCTTGCTTCTTCGTCGATGTTCACAACCTCACTAGAGTCATATTTGCATGGTGGCCTTCAGTCCCAAGAGGCTACAAATCATTTTCTAGCACTTTCTCTAGTAAATCTTTAAGACCATGGTCATTACCAATTTCATCATCTGGTGTTTTAACTGGTAGTCCTATATTTAGTACTGAACGAATTTAATCATTACATCCATCATCAGGGCAATATGAAGTCGGTCCTTATGGGTCAATTCCTTCAAGTACCATATCAACTGGACTCCCAGCATTCGGGGAAAAATATTTTCCATCTTATTATCCTCCTTATGCTGGGGGGTAACCTATGGCACCCAATATGATAATACTCAGTCACATTTTGGTCAAACTAATGTTGACATGAATGTTTGTCAATGGCAGCCCACTCTTCCTATCCAAACACAAATAGTTGTCCAATCGTATCAACCAATTCAACATGTTACACCCACTTCAATACCACTTGTTAATACATCTATACCCCTATTACATAATCAAAATATTGTACATCAATCTTATCAGGTGAGTTATTCAACTCAATATCAAAATCCTTTGGTTAATTTACAACAAGCTATATCTGGATTTATTTATTCACAAGTTGGTGTGCCATTTTATGTGGTGTCACAAATGCAACATGGTTATACATATCAACAGAATCCAACTTATACTAATTTTGGTTATAACATTTGTGGACAGAATCCTTGGTAGCCATAGGCACAAATTCCTCAAACTTCATATCAACAAGTACCATATCCAGGTTTTGGTCAAGAGAACTCTCAATTGTTTGCCATGCAAAGCAACCCATATCTAGGCTACCAACATCAAATCCTATATGGTGGTGCTTAAAGACCTATTACCCAAGAAATTCCATCTTATCCTGTCTATGCACAACCTGGCCTTAATAGACAATTTCCTTTTGTTGCAACCTTGAAATTACCAGATTTAAACCGGTTAACCAATGATCCTATCAATTATGCTCCCTGGTGGCCAGTGATACCACATAAACTACCCTCCGACATTCCTAAATTCAATGGAAACCATGGAGAAGATCCATCAACTCATGTTATGACTTATCCTTTATGGTGTTCATCAAATTACCTAAATGATGATTTTGATTGATTACGTCTTTTCCAACGAATGCTCACAAGTCTGGCACCTAAATGGTACATTTAATTACCTAGAGCTTCTTTCAAAAATTTCACTACCTTAGCTATTGTCTTTTTGACCCATTTCCAGTTACTGATCAGATACGAAACTGGAATGGAAATCTTGACCAATTTCAAACAGAGTAATGCTACTCACATTTAAGATCATATTCATGAGTGGCGTCGCTATAGACAAATGGTTAAGACATTTGTTCCTAGTCAGCTCCTTGCTGAATGGTTCATTAAGTCCCTGTCACCATCTATAACTGAGGATGTGGCTAAAGGTGGTGTCGTCACAGAAGAGAAAGTTATCGCTCGCGCCCAAAATTTATACTTGATTTATACTTAGTCTAGCACACTCTATGAAAAAATACCAAATGCGCCATGATCTAATTTCAATGTTCCTCCTCAAATAAAGGACTCTCATGCTTGATAGGCAATGCAAACATACACAACACTATTGCATCTGATCCTGCTCCTACTTTCAAAATCAATGCTATCTCATTTGACAAAGGAAAAAGTGATAAGAAACCAAGAAGTAAGAAAAAGGGGAAATCAAATAAAAATAAAACTTCTAACCCGCAGGAAAAATCATCTGATCAATCATCTATACCACGGAAACCTCATTAACGATGCATAATCTGTAACACGGAACATTTTGTTAGAGATTTTCCTCACCATGCTGAAGTCTCAAAAATCATCAAGACTTTTCATGCATTAGTTGTGTTGACAGACCCATTTCCAAATCCAGACACAAATTTGGTTACTACAAATCCATCTCCTAGTTCCCAAGTGTTAATTTTATCCACTAAAAAACCTTCACAAGATATTTTGGTGTCGACGTGGAATAAAGACTATGGTAGTTTGACCACTGATCAACCTACTACTTCGACAACGAATCCATCTAATGAATCGGTACCACCTCCTGTTATTCCTGAATTTATGATTAAGCCACCAAAGGGAGTAATTCATAAATCGACATATAATCCTTGAGCAAGAGCTGTAAAAAATTATAATATAGTTGAAGATTTGGCGCAATCCCCTTCAACTATGTCTTCTCTTGAGGTATTAAAAATTGTCCCTCCCAGAAGCAGGCTTTATTGTCAGCCATTGGTGGAATTGATTCGACTGATTCTAATCTTGTCGTCTTTAATCATACGGGCTATGTGCCGCAACTACTAGCAAAATTGGCATTCTCCATCCAAGTAAATGTTCTAAATCACCTTGTTCATCGCATTATTCTTGATGAGGGAGCATCTACATGCATTATGTCTCTAAACTGTTGGAAGTCACTCGGCTTGCCGCAATTATCACAATCATCAATGACATTGAAGGCTTTTGATGGAAGAAAATGCAAACCTTGTGGTATTATCAATAACCTGGAAGTTGAATTGGGGGGCAAAACAGTAAGTATTGATGTTGAGGTTGTTGACAGATCCCTTGACTATATTATTTTACTCAGAAGACCATGGGTATATGCGATGACTGCCATTGTTTATACATACTTTAGAATGATTGCCTTTCCACATAAAGGTACAATCACAATCATTAATCAATTATCCTTTTTTTCCTCTACTTCACAGGTAACTGGAAGCATTCCATATATTCACTTACACTAACTAGAAATCTAGAACATTGGTGTAGGAATCTTAAAGGATTCCACTCTTATGGGAACCTTTGCATTACCGCCACCCACGACATTGGCAGAAATTGCAAGCATAGAGACCTGCTACATGATCTCTTCCACTCTATCTGGCTGAAGGAATAGTATAGGCGATTCTGATATTTCTACGTTGGATGATGTTTTACTACTCAACCCTATTGAGCTACAATAGCAATCAATCTATTTTTCTTGGGTGAAAAATCTGAAATCAACATCGCCGAGTGTTTGGGTTGATCGTTCATTAGATTTTGGTACTCCATCTGATCCATTAAAAACAAAATTTTTGACAGATGAGAATATTTTGGAAACTATGATGTTAGAAGGAGAACCATGGGAAGATTATCATCATCATTCCCATCTTCCAGATTATGAAGAAAATAATCTTAGTGAACTATATCACCCATCTATTCAAACTTTCTTTTCGAATTATTTTCCGATTAATGCAATTGACTTTGAGCGAAATTTATCAAATATTGAAGAAGCGATTTATATCGATATTTCGACTAAACCTAACATTGTAGAAAATATTCATGTCGGTGTATCTTGTTCTCCATCAGAACTTGATTCATATCACTCTATTTTTCATGAATTTCATGACGTATTAGCTTGGTCTTACAAGGAAATGCCAGGCATAGATACTAGTATAGTTGAACACACTATTAGTATGTATCCTGATGTCAAACCGATGTGTCAATGGCTTCGACCTATTCATCTAAAGAAAGATGCTGCCATCAAAGCAGAAGTTGAAAAACTTTTGCGTGGTGGTTTCATTTACCCTGTTCTGCTAACTGAGTGGGTTTCCAATATTGTTGTTATGAAAAAACAAGGAACCATTAGAGTGTGCGTCGATTATCGGGATGTTAATCATGCTTGTCCAAAAGACGACTATCCTACTCCCTTCACTCACTATATTATTGACAATTGTGCTGGATGTGAGATATTTTCTTTCATGGTTGGATTTTTCGGCTACATTCAAATCAATATCCACCCATATGACAAACATAAGACAACATTCATCTCTCTCTGGGGAACATTCACATATCGGAAACTTCTGTTTGGTTTAAAGAATGTTGGGGAAATTTTTTAGAGAGAAATGGATTATGCTTTTAATGACATCAAGCACATTCTTAAACCATATCTAGATGATTTACCAGCGCTTTCAGAAAATCGGACTGATCACCCGATGCATTTGAGAGCCATTTTCTTACACCGCTGACACTAAAATTTATTCCTCAATCTGCACAAATGTGTGTTTTGTGTTGGTTCTGGTCGATTTCTCAGATTTGTAGTCTCAAAAGAAGGAATTAAAATAGACCCACTGAAGGTACAGGCCATTCTTGATTTTCCTGCACCATCAAAATTACTTCAGATATAGAAACTTCAAGGAAAGGCTAACTTCCTAAGAAGGTTCATTCCAAACTATGCTGAAATGGCTAAAGGATTTACTCAATTATTGAAAAAGGGGGTTCCCTTCCATTGGGCCAAGTTGAAAAAGCTTCTTTTGATGTTGTCAAAGACCATCTTGTCCAAGCGTCATTAATGTATCCTCCAGATTATCAAAATGATTATTTCCTATATATCTCCGCGGCTAAAATAACCATATCCATGGTTTTGGTCCAAGTAGAAGATGGAATTGAACATCCAATCTATTATTTGGGTCATAATCTCAATGATACGGAAGTTAAGTACTCATACGTGGAAAATATTGCCTTGGCAGTTGTTGAAGCTGTCCAAAAATTTCACCATTATATCTTGCTCTGAAAAATAACAATAGTTTCAGATTGCAACCCCGTGACTTACATATTATCACGTCAATTACTGGGGGGAAAATATGGATCATCATTTTGCAGGAATTTTATTTTGAATTCATCAAATCCAAGTCAAGTGAAGTCTTTAGTTTTGGTTGAGCTTCTTTTTGACCTTCCCTCTGATAGTAATACAACTATGTCGGAACCATGTATTCCAGACAAGTCTCTATTTCTGATCGGATCATCTGATCCATGGTATGGATATTTCATCATTTATCTCCAAACCCAAAATTTTTGACATAATATCTCTCGCTCTTATTAGCGACGTATTCGATACCAAGCAAAATATTATCTTATCGTCGGCGATACACTTTATCGTCGTGGTGTCGATACCATTTTAAGGAGGTGCCTCACTCATGAGGAGGTTGAAAAAGTGTTAAATGATTGCCATTCTGGGGCTTGTGGTGGACATTTATCTAGTTATGCTATCGCGCAGAAGATACTCTGCACCGGTTACTTTTGGCCTATTATTTTTTGAGATTGTATCCTCGTAGTCATATGTTTTCATGCATGCCAGATTTATGACCGTAATATCCACAAACCGTCAGCGCCAATGCATCGTGTTGTCTCTGTTGGGCCATTTACAAAATGGGGTATTGACTTCATGACCTGTAACCCCCCTTCGTCCGGGGGGCATGGTTATACTATTGTCGCGGTCGACTATTTTACCAAATGGGCCGAAGCGATGCCTACATTCAACAACACAGGACAAACAACTACATTATTTTTCTTCAACCATGTTATTGCATGGTTTGGGGTCCCATAGGCTATAGTTACAGATCATGGGAAGAATTTTTGCAACCATATGATGTGCAAATTAACAACCAAGTTAGGATTGTCACATGATAATTATACTCCTTATTATGCACAATCAAATGGAAAAGTTGAGGCTATTAAAAAAATTCTTAAACGAATGCTTCAACGAATGATAGGAGTCCGTAAAAGGAACTGGCACTTGATCCTGTACTCCGCCTTGTAGGCGCATCAAACCTCAGTGAGAAACGCAACTGGATTTACCCCTTTTTAATTGGTGTATGGTCTGGAAGCTATCTTACCAATCCAATGCAAAATATCATCCTTAAAACTTGCGATAGACTTGTTACTTGACACCTAAAAAGAAGAAGCGCTTCTCCTTAACCTTATCCATCTAGATGAAATGCGCCACGAAGCCCAATTGGCCCACGAAGCACATAATAGATGTATAAAGGTGCAATATGACAAAAATGTACAACCTCGCATCTTCTCAGAGGGCGACTTGGTCCTTCTTTATGACCAAGAAGCTGATGTAATAGGTACAGGGAAATTCGAGCCATTATGGCATGGCCCCTATATTTTCAAAAGATTTCTTGCTAAGGGTTCCTATGAGTTAGTTGATTACGATGGAATTCCATTGGCACAACCTAGAAATGGGTTGTATTTGAAACGTTACTATGCTTAATCATGAGCGTAGTAATTTTTTGTATTATATTGTTTATATGATGTTGATTTGCATTCACTATCTTAATTTGTTTTTCAGATTTTTCTTAATGTTAGTAATCTGCTTTAAATAGTGCGTTGATCTAACTTCTCTCTGATGCCATTTCATTTGGTATTAACCCCATAATCATAAGGTTAGACTCACAACTTGTGGTGCTCCAATTTACTAGTATTTATTTTGTTATAAATCCAACACTTCTTATATTGTTCCTAAGAGTTTGAATTTTGGAGACACATTTTGATTTCATTCAATATCAACACATTTCCAGAAATCTGAACACTTTATCTGATTCATTATCTAATCAAGTTTTAGACAGAAATTTGCGACATAGGTAAAGAAAACATTCAAATCATTGAATAGGATTAGGAAAAAATATGAAAACACATGACAGATAGTTATAGGTTTTTTACAAAATTTGTGCCCAAGACACATTGGTCATATGACCTCAAAATGTATGCAAAAAATCACAAATAAACTAGTGCTGCTCATGGTAGCACGCTATAGATCTAGAAATTCTACGGAGCAACCACATCCAATGGTTAGGAACCCAAATAGTGTGTCGTTGCAGTCGCATGGGTAACTCTTCAATCTAGAAATATGGAATCCCGAAGATTAATCCCTCTATATGCTACTAAAGCTCAGCTAGAGTCTCAGCCATATCAAGGTCCTAAAGGATTGCTCTCCGGACAACCCTCTCTACTGGCACATCTACTTCGCACTCTGGTTCCTCTACTGGTTGAACACGACCAATATATACATTACATTAAACATTTAGTTTATTCTTGGAAAGAAATCAAAACACAAAAAAAATTGCATAAACCTTAGAAAATAAAAAAACATGGTCAAATCTTTCTTATCTATTGCACCCCACTAAGCGCCTTCTGGTAAAACTAGATCTGGATCTCCTCAAAATTCAACGCCTACATATGCATAATCATCGATGGCGATGATCTATCATCGAAACTAGGCAAAGAATGCAGTCGAGAACACAACGATTGATTGGCCTGAATGTCGACCCATGAGTTCTACCCATCTCTACATTCGAGGATCTCTAGGACTAGATATATCTAATGTTACATGTTGTGGCTGCATCAGTGGAATCCTTTCCAAAGTGAAGGAAATGAGAATGGAACCATAACTGAAATTTTTCTTCCTTCCTCCCTTTGCTTTATTCAGTTTTTCCTTTATCTGAGATAGAACAACTTTAGACCAGTTGAAGACTGTTGGCTCCAAGTAGTCCAGAACATACTGCATATATGATCTGTTCGATACATGGAGTGTAACGGTGCCAGCTAGTTTAGTGATCGTGAAAAGGATGGTTCTCAAAGGAAAATCCCTAACATCCCAGATGTTTATTTTTCCATCTTTTCTAGCTTTTGACCCCGAATATAAATACTGAATAACATAATCCCTTATTGTCTCTCCTCCAATGGTAGATCCTGTGAGTGAAATGGGCAAACCTCTCCTCAAAAAACCTCTGAGAAAATACACATCCTCAACTGTTATTGACAACACTTTATTTTTTATGTGAAATGCCTCTATCGTCGGATCCAATGCTCGAACAAGGAATTCTAGGAGTTTTATTTGTTGCCTCATTCCCGACAATTTGAAGTACTTAAGTAGCCCGCAATCTCTTAAAGCTCTTACAATACCCGGATCATTCAAGGCAATCATATCTTGTTCTTCATGTTATCTTTCTCTCCATGTAATCATCAATATAATCCAATAGAAACCTGAAAATCAACCATAAGGTCCATTAGATACCATTCATTGCAAAAAACTAGGCAAATTTTGGACACAGCATGAAAACCAAAAATTTCAACTACGCCCAACGGACTCCCTCGACTGAGAAAGTGCATTGCACATGTAGGTATACTTCATTGTACCTACTATGCAATGCAAGTTTTGACATTCAGGGCTGCATTGCCCTCAATTTGGGCATAATTTACCCTAGGGGCCTCAAAACCATAAAAAACTGCAAGGAATGGTAATGAAATGAATATTGAAATAAAGAGGAGGTTCATGGCACTAACCTGGATCAAATGGCGATGAAATCCATCCACAGAAATGACCACAATTGACAACTGAAGTTCGGGGGCAAAATCAGGTTCAGAGCTCCAAAATGAAAATGGTAACTATGGAATGGTAAAAATGAATAGTGAAACTGCTTTATATAGTCATTTAATTACTTGCAAGATAAATGTATTGTTATGAATATGGTTTTATTATGTTTTTTATCATGAAACAGGTATTTTTAATCCATTTGATGTTGTTCTGAACAGGAAATACAACTGATGAACAGATTAGTCGTGCAGATTTATTTCAAATAAATACTTGACCACAAAGCATGCTTTTTCTCCTTATTTTTCGAGCTTTGTTAAAAATGAAAAATGATTTGAAGCGCACTTTTATCTATTTTTCGAGCTTCGATAACAGTGAAAAAGGAACCCTTGGAGTCTTCTTTCAGCTCTTTTCAGACTCCGATAATGTGAAAATATTTCTGAGCACTTGTCATTTTGAGCTCGTTAAAGAAAATGAATTGATATATACTTAGTATAAGTTTAACCCTTTTCCAGAATGAGATGGATTATTTACGAAAAAGGAATACCTTGGTTAAACATGACCAAATAGGTTCTCTCAGATATCATTTTACACTTTTTCGGATCTGAGTGAAAAATTTACAAAAAAGTACTTTCAGAGTTCTCTTTCGTCCTCTTTTTTAGACTCTTTAAATAAGAAAAAGGTTCGGGCTATCACTGTCATTAAGCTCGTTAAAACATAAAATAGCGACGAGCTTGTCAATCATGGCAATAATCAAGTTTCATTCATCACTACATGCGTTAAATTATTAAATAGTGATACTTTATTTTCTCGAGGGGTTGAATTAGAGATCAAGACAATTTTATCCTCCTCAAGCTTGTTAAAAAATGAAGAGGTACTGGTCGACAAATGACTGGGGAAAGTTTGGAAAAAGCAAGTAAATTTTCTTTTTGGTAGCAAGTTGCTCTTGAACATGACACTTTTTTCACTCCATGTCCATGACTGTTTGGGTTGGGTAATCATATTGACAGTTCATTCACACCTATCGTTCATCATACATTCACCTCAGTTCTGGGTCAATGCTACGAACTCATCATAGTGTTGTCGATATGTTCAAGAGAAGTCCTCCAGTGATTAAGAACTCATCCATATGCAATACTCATAAACCTTCATTTCCATCACTGTCATCCCTGAAATTGGCTATATAAAGTCATACCCTTGTCTCTGAAATCAATAACTCCTATTTTGAAATAAGGTGACTTCCTGTCGACAACAAATCAATATCTAGGAAGTTCACTTAGAAACATCAGATTCCAGTACCATGAAGCTTGTTACATCATCGACAAGATCCTTTCTTCCGGAACTTTGACCAAAAGATTTTTTTTGGCATTCGACATCAAATAATCTATTCATTCCTTAAAAAATGTGCTACAGTACCTTGAGGTCCATTGACATTAATGGTGGTTCTATCACATTTTTTAACAGCTAACAACGTTGCCTAGTAATCAAACAATATCTTTCCATGTTCGACGACAAATCATATATTCGCATGGCTAGACTTGTACTCAAATGATCGAGTGAACGAGATAAGAAGACCCCGGATCTAGTTTTATCCATCCGAGCTGCGATTTTAGGATTGTTGCAAACATCATCTTTGCGGTGACCTTACATAAATATTGTCATCCAAACATGGGCCTATATCTATAGGCGTGTCCGCATCTAGGCAACATTCCAATGTAGACAACTTTCCGAATTATGTACATGTTATTATATTGTTTTATGTGCTGACTATGGGAATTCCTACCCTCAGAAATTATGGTCAATAGAGGATATATCATGATGTAATGTATTGTTATATTGATGCAAGTGACCACTCCTCTTTGTTTCTAGCCTCATCACAGTGTAAAGCAACTCAATCAAATGTTCTTATTATTTGTATCTCATGCTTTATGGGGAATTTGTTATAGGTCAATTTGGGCACCATTCCCAATGACCTGGTTAACTGGGCATCATCTCCAGGATTGATGATCAAGGATATATCATTCCCTATCATCTCAGTTGCTATATGCCCTAATACAGGAAACAATATAAATCAAACAAAACTTTCATCAAGCAATGGTTTCCATGGTTTGAAGCTTATTATTTAACATATGAGAGCTCACAACCGCAGGCTCTAAGGGGCCTAAGTGTGTTGCATATGCAGGTAACCCCATTCAAGACTGCTCTCCAGAGAACTTCCCAACATTCAAAGCTGCGTTGGTCACATTGGAAGAAAAATTCTCATTGTTCCAGAATCTCCACCTGGCTAGTGTCTTCTAGAAGGGTTCACATGTGTCAAGCTTCGGATCCCGTTGTCCATTTGAAATCTACATGAATGGAAATATGTTTTGCCTATTTTTAGAATTCTATTGATTGCAAAACAACCTACAGTTCATTTATAAAATGAACACAAATCTAAGTGATTGAGGAGGAAGAATTTGAGTAGAGAAATGCTGCATAATTTTCAATTGAGAGTTTGATTTGTGGAGCTGCTGCTAGAGAGATTTATGTTGTGATGAGACTTGGGAAATCTGTTGTAAGGTCACTTCAAATCAGTCACTAGCTTGTAACCTCTCCTTCTATCATCAATAAAGATTAATTCTTGTTTTTCCCTACATGCATCTATGTTAACTTTGATTTTCCATATTGTAAGATCTTGGTTGATGAATGTAGTTTATGCTTAACTAATTTAGCTAACTAGCTTGAATAGATATCTATATTATTGCATCTTCTACTGTTTCAATGTTCTTTCTTGCAGGAAGCATTCAACCAACAAAACCGCTTGAATTTGAATTTGTAGAAGAAGCGACAGAAAGGATCCATTTGGAAGTGACTGAAACAAGTAAGAATCCAATCCTCCTTGTGTATCTTTTCTGATTTAGAAGAAATGGTATTATAGTATTTCACCTGTTATTATAGGCTAACACCTTCCTAGGGAAGCATAATTTATCCGTAGATTACAATTCTAGCCCAACACACATAGACCATCAATCAGACTGGAATATATGTAACAGTAATCGACGAACCAGGTGTCGAAGGTGATAGTCCTAATGAAGGTAAGACCGAACTCTGAGAAGGAGTTACTATACTGGATTGCACAATGGAGGCAACACCAGACATAATCCGATTCAAGGATCGATAGCCAGGCGAAAGTGACACCGATGGTGGAGAAGACTGAGTAGAAACTTGAGGGACATCTTCCAGAAAAAGATGATATTCTCCTATAGAAACAAGCATTCATTCACTACCAACAGGACTAGACGAGTCCATATCTAACTATACCGTAATATCTTTAAAAACACTACGAGGACTAGCAGGCACAGTAGCAGCAAAAAATGACGAGCTGGACATAAGAGGAGGAAAATCTCCTTCTTCCCCAAAAGCAGACCATGCACCAAAAGGAGACCAATTGAACTCAACTGGCTCTTCAGGAGGAGATTGAGTAGCAAGAGGTAAGACAGACAGGAGAATAAGCTGTGAGATCTCGGAAGACCTAGTGGACTAAGGAATTTCAAAAGAAATTTATAGCAAAGAACTACCACTAGGAGGTACTAAAGACGACAAAACCAGTGGTTCCACCACCGTGATCGTATATCAAAATAAAAAGGGAAAAAGAAAACCATTCGAGGACTCCAAGATCAAAACCAAGGAAAAAACAATAGGCCAAGTAATAAAAATTTAATGGGCATGTGATCATAGGTGATTAATTTTATGACACTGAAACCATATTTTTCTGTTTCATTTTTAAAGAGTCGAGAAATAGGCCAAAGATGACTCTAGTTGCTTTCAATTTTAAACAAGCGTGAAAGGAAAAGTGCTCGATAATATCTTCTCTTATTAAAGAGTCATGAAAATATGAAAATGACTACTCTGGAATACTAAGAAAGAGGGTATACTAGGTTTCCATGAACTTCCATATACACCTTGGTGATCAAATGAAACAAAAATGACCAAGGACTTGACGTACGTGCAGGTAGTCTCCCCAAATTCTGTGTTCTGTGTATCACGGTTACGAGGCGGCAGACTCGGCTTCCAATGGATAAAAGGATTGCAACCTAGAAGGGGCTCCCTTTATATACTCGATGGTACGGGGAGCACAAGTCCGTACTAGAGCTACCTAAAGCCAGATGGCAAACGAAAACTACTAGGTTTTAAGACGCCGGAACACGTCTCTAGCCTAGATCACTAAAAATGTTCTGTTAGGTTTCAATGCTTCCTTGGGTTAATTAAATAATTTTTAAACATGATCTTGGATTACATTTCAGTTTTAAGGTCCTATCGACATTGGATCTAAAAAATCCCTAAATGCAACCTATATGCAAATGAACATCATTTCTGATTCAATGAATGCTAGTTATGAGAAGGATAGATATCTTTCAAACAAAAAGAAAAAAATGAGATTATGCGAAGAAATCCACTAACGCATCTAACAGAATACGAAAACGAAACTCTTTCCTAGATAATTAGATGCTATTTATGCAAAAGAGTGTTTCACTTTCAATGAAAAGAAAGAATGCCAAATATGTTTTTTTAATTTTTCAATGAAAAAGTACATGATGCACTAATTACATGAAAAATGAAAACAAACACTAGCTTAAGTCTTGCGTAGGAATCGAAATTGAATGACTCAATAAAACATGAAACAAACACAATAAATCACTCAAACTAATGTCGTAACCTTTCAAACTAAGAGACAGTTTTCAAAATGATCCAAAACAAGCAATGTAATCTATGCTTGGATAAAAAGGGCGAAGAACCAATCGAGAAAACGAAATGACTCTGCAACCAAGACAATCACTCAAAATATCAGGAAAACTAAATGCAACCAAGCCACAAATGGGAAGACAACAATAAAATTGACTCGATTTTCAAACAGAAGGCTCAGTGCACTAGGACACCTAGAAACCCTAAGGCCTCAACTGACACTGATAAGAAGATGGACAAACAACTGAGAAAAGCAAGTTGACCAGTAATTAAAATAATACCAAAGGTAAAATCATGCATAAAACATAACCTAGAAGCAAGCACAATTGATCCAAAGACTCATCAAGGAGGTCAAAGAAATTCCTACAAGGGTTGGAATGACTGTAAGGCTGTAATCCCCACCATACAGTGGTTGGTGCGACTGCAAAAAGAGAAACCTACGCCAATTGGCACGACTATTCAAAGAAAAACCACGCCACAAATGACTCTGCAACTAGACAATCACTCAAAAGATCAAGAAAACTAAATGCAACCAAGCCATAAATGGGAAGAAAATAATCAAATCGACTCAATTTTCGAATAGAAGGCTCAGTGCACTAGGACACCTAGAAACCCTAAGGCCTCAACCAACACTGATAATAGTATGGACAAAAAACTAAGAAAATCAAGTCAACAGTAATTAAAACAATCCCAAAGGTAAAATCATGCATAAAACATAACCCATAAGCAAGCACAATTGACCGAAAGACTCATCAAGGAGGTCAAACCAATTCCTACAGGGGTTGGTGCAACTGTGAGGCTGTAATTCATGCAATACAGGGGTTGGTGTGACTAAAAAATGAGAAACCTGTGCCAATTGGCGTGACTGTTCATAGAAAAACCGCGCCAAGCCAAGTAACCATGGGAAACATAGGAAAAACCAAAACCTAGTGGGTAGAGGTCAATCTTGACACTCTGGAGCTAAACAGAGGATGAAAAACTAAAAAAGAAAACCAAAAAAGATGGATCACTAAAGTAATGAGGAAACTGACCCAACAAAAATGAAACGACAAACTCACATTGATCCCCAGTGGAGTTGCCAATTTTTTATGCATGTAAATCCTCTCTGTAGACAGAGATAATCCCTCTAGCCCTAGAGTGGGTCTAGAAACAAAGGGATGCGCTAAAGTGTTGCTTTCTAATTATTGAATGAACAAGGGACATAATAGATCGACCTACCTAGAATCCAACACTGTCATTGTTGTTGTAGTAGTGATGGCCTCTCGCTCCTACTTCGGCAAGTCACAATCCGTTCACCATTATAGTTGGACACCTACATAAAGAACAAGAAACAAGAACAACATACAAGAAAACAAAATTTCATTCATAACTATTAACCAGTCAAACAGGGCTAAACATATTGCATTAAACAAACATCATAACACAACAATGGAACCAAAAAATAGTCATGTATATAAATGAATAGAAGGAAGAGTTACAACTGATGCTTTGACATCGTAGTCTCCTCCAGCGGGGTTCAGGAAAAGTGTGTCTTAGATGCTCGTCATGGAATTCGGATGGGACGAAGGCATGGACTCAAGCTCTCACAGAAGTCATGGACTCAAGCTTCCTCAATGTAATTCCTTCTATCTTCTCTAGTCATTCAACTATTTAGCCATTTAGTTAGTTTTTTCTAAGAGAGATGTCTTCTTTTATAGAGGAAAAGGAGGAGATTAGGATCCCTAAAAAGGTGGGAGGGAGGCCTATCCTTTAGGGAATCCCCATAAGAGGTGGAAACCATAAACCTAAAGGAGGCAGTCTGTGTTTTATCAATTCAACCACTCCCAATGACTCATCCTCGAAGTGGTTAGAGTGGAATATCCACCTCTATTTTTTAAAAATGTTCCATAAACAATTTGGCACGAGTGGAAAAGTAGGACAGAGTGCCAGCTAGTGTGAACCCAGTGTTAATTTTACCCTTCGGTGTGAGGGCATAACTGATTACCTGTGCCAAGGCAAAAACAAGGGTTTTTGAGTCTCTGCTCAGGGAATTTTCAACAAGAGGAATGTTAAACTCATGTAAAGGGATACAATGATGGTTTTTGCAAGGCATGACACTCCTTATTGGTCACAGGAATGACCCTCGAATGGGAGAGATGGGGATTGTAGGGATAGTGAAAAAAATTTGTGTAACAAACGCCCTCAAACAAAATGACGTAACCCGAACCCGTTTCATCAGGTGCCCTCACACAGTGCGACATAGCCCGCTTGACCAAATGAAGGCATAAGGGAGAAAATGGGAAACAGGGTGCATGAACAAGCACAAGGCAACCGGGTGGTAATAACTTAGAAAATTTGATACGACCTCCCTCCAACAAAACGACTCGACGCGAACACGTTTCATCGGGTTCCCTCACATAATGCGACACGACGTGCCTGACCGAATAAAGCCACAAGGAAGAAAATGGAAAACGGGTCACATGAACGTGAAAAAGGCACCTAGGCAGTCACAACTTAGAAAATTTGATATGGTTGCCCTAAAGGGAAACTTCTCGACCCAAACACATTTCATCGGATGCCCATAAATGAAACGACCCAACCTGAACATGTTTCATCAAGCGCCCTCACACGACGTGACAGGACACTTGATCGAACGAACGCACAAGGGATCAAACAAAAGATGGGGCACACAAATGTGCACGAGAACCCAGGTGATCACAACATAGGAAACTTGATATCGGCACCCTTAAATTAAATTACCTAACTTGAACGCATTTCATGTGGCACCCTCACACGGTGCGACACAGCATGCCTAACTGAACGAAGGTACAAGGTAGTGAACAGAAAATGGGTTGCACAAACATCCACAAGGTGCATAGGCAGTCACAACTTAGAAAATTTTATACGGCCGCCCTTAAACAAAATGACCCGACCCAAATGCGTTGCATCAGGTGCCCATGACCGAACGAAGACACAAGGGAGAAAATAGAAAATGGGTTACTCGAGCATATATAAGGCACTCGACTGGTCAAACATTATAAAATTTGATATGACCGCCCTTAAATGAAAGAACCCTACCCGAACGCGTTTCATCAGGCGCCCTTGCATAGCGCAACACGGCCCACCTGAATGAACAAAGGCACAAGGGAGCAAACGAAAAATGGGCCACATGAACGTGCACAAGGAACTTTGGAGGTCACAACCGAGCAAATTTGATACGGTCTCCATTAAGCTAAACAACCCGACCTGAACACATTTCATCGGGCGCCCTCAAACGATGCGACATGGTGTGCCCAACCGAATGAAGGCACAAGGGAGAAAATGGAAAATGGGTCACACAAAAATGCACAATGCACACAAATGGTCATAACTTAGAAATTTTGATACAACCTCGCTCAAAAGAAAAGACCCGACCTAAACGAGTTTCATCGGGCTCCCTCACACGGTGCGACACAGCACGCCTGGCCAAACAATACACTCAGACAGTCACAAATTAGTATATTTGATACAGCTTCCCTCAAACAAAACGTACCAAACCGAACGCATTTCATCGGGCGCCCTCACATAGCAAGACATGGCCCGCTTGACCGAATAAAGGCACAATGGAGCAAATGGAAAATGGGCCACACAAAAATCCACAAGGCACCTGGGTGGTCACAACTTAACAAATTTGATACAGTTGCCCTCAAACAAAACAACCCAAACCGAACGCATTTCATCGGGCGCTCTCAAATGAAACAACCTGACCTGAACACGTTTCATCGGGCGCCCTCACACCGCGCAACACGACGCGCCCAACCGAATGAAGGAACAAGGGAGAAAATGAAGAAAAATTTGAATGAATGTGCATAAGGGACCTAGGTGGTCACAACTTAGAAAATTTGATATGGGTGCCCTCAAACGAAATGACCCGACCCGAACGCGTTTAAGTGGGTGCCCATAGAGGGTGTGACATGATGCACTCGACCAAACGAAGGCACAAGGGAGAAAACAAAAAATGGGTTGCACAAAAGCACACAAGGCACCTTGGCGGTCACAACTTATTAAATTTGATAGGGCTACCCTCAAATGAAACGACCCAACCTGAACAAGTTTCATTAGGCACCCACACAAAGTGGGATACAGCCCGCTTGACTGAACGAAGGTGTTGGGCCAGAACTGTGAATTACAGATAAATCACGCTTCCCTAGACATGTGCTAGTCTAGAACAACATGTGAAAGACTATATGACTATTTCTCCTAACTCAGAATAGATACATAAAAAGTATTGGAGGCTTACCTGTTCAGTCGCTTCTAAATGGCTACTTTTATCACTTCCGTTGTAGCCTCAAATTCAAGCAGTTTTTGAGCTGAATGCTTCCTGCAGGGAAGAACACTAAAAAAATAGAAGATGCAATAGTATTCTAATATCCCAAAAAGGGAGAATGTCGTAATACTTCACACAATATAAAAACTTACAGCAAGATAAAAAATAAATCTACGTACAAATCAGAATATACAGAAAGAGCTAAGCCATTTTATTATATTGGAGATGAATCAATTACAAAAGTACAAGATGTAGGTAGATCTAGCCAAAAAGATGAGCTAGGATCACCTAAAAAACATGTGTGAAGCAGGTACATCGTAATTGTTGAGGCTCTGCAGCAAATACTATGTTGTCTCTTCAGCATAATATAAACATATAGTTGTAGGCAGAAAAGAGAAATGTAGGTATACTCAAAACTAGAGCTCTGATGATGCCAAGATTCAAGATCTGGCCAATGTGATGGATTCCCAAGATAACCCAAAAAGGATTTTCCAGATCTGCAACTTTGGAAAATCACCTCCCTATGATTTGATCCTTGATCTGCTGGGAAATATGAATCTCAAGAATAGATGGCTGAAATGTGTGCTCATATCAGATCTATGCTTGAAGAGTTTATCCCTTCATCAGATCTATGAGCTGAGAGCTCTAGATCTACCTTCTCAATCCTCCAGTGATGAATTCAACTGCTGCAACACAACTGCCAACATAAACTACGCTGTGAGGGAAAGAGAGGCCTTCTTCCTGCTTAAAAATGATGCAATAAGCTCCAGGCTAATGGTGTCACTGATGGCAATGTGAAGGAATGATCCTCCACTGGATTGCTAGTTGAAGTACTAGCAACTTCCTTCCTCCTTTCAGATCTCCAATATGAACAACGTTATTCCTGTAGGGAATACTACTACTAGGAGGTCAATAACTTTTTGCCTCATGCCAGATCTTCAATGTGGCTTTGGCATTGCTGATCTATAAGCCCAAGTGATGGGAATAATCCCTCACCTTGTTCTCCAGCTGTAGTACTAAAGACAACTTCCACCTTCCAAACTGATCTTTAGAAATCTAGAGATTTCTGAATATGAATTTTCTGCAGAAAGTAGAAAAAGGAAATGGCACTTAAAGCCTGATGTATAATGAATTACAAACCTCTTCCTTAGATATAACTCAAATAAAGAGGAGGGATTCCCCCCTAGGAACACCCTGTGCTAAACAACACTTGCAATCTCTACTAAACAACCCAAGAATGTAGTGGAATGTCACTTGACAATTGTAGATCTAAAAGACCATACATCATAATAATCCAAGATTCCTTTCACCTTTGCCTTCATCTCCTTTATAATGATTGAGCCATCCCAAGCCTTGTTCGTAATCTCAACTGTGCAGTCTCATGTGGACAAGATCCTCCAAGTGGGACTGCGTTGTTTGACCAAATCAACCAAACGGTCTAGGTGCAATGTACACCTCCTCCATCATTTTCACATGATCCTCCACCACTTTATCATTAATTCTCAATGACCCTTTGTTTGACATCTTCAATATCTTAGTTGACTAAATCAACCCTCCATGATCTCTCTCATTAAATGAGACATGATCTCCAATCTCATTCACATTAGTAGTTGCTCAACCATCTCTTTTTGAAGATCTAGTCTAAATTAAACCACATTCACACACACAAAGTGGATTTTTATTCTTATTGAGGATTGTGGGTCCCTCCACCCTCTTATTTACTTAATTCATTATGAAAATCAAGGACTCTAATATTCCAAATATAATGTGAAAATTTGGGAATATTATAGTCCCCCCCCCCGGAAAAATGTTTCTTGTCCTCAGGCAACTCCAAAAGTAGATGAAAAGCCATATATTCCCCTCCAAATGGCATCCACATAAGGAAGGCTTCCTCCATTTGCTGCAATAGGTTATGCATGTTTGGTTCCAAGGTTGTCTTTTAAAAAACATAAAGAATGACCTCCAACTGTTGGGTTAGATTTCCTCCTTCCATCATGAAGTACCAAGTGACAACCATATGATTTCCAACATCATCATCAATACATGAGGTGCATACAATAAGGTGGTTCTCTTCACAAAGGAAAACCTCCATCACACAATACACATCTTCATCCCATGTTTCATGAATTAGATTGAGCACTAGGATGCTCTCGTACTTAGCCCTATTGGCCTTGTTGGATCCAAAATCGATCATTCCAACGTTATGCAAAAGAAGAAGGAAATAAGTAATATGTGTAGACAAAGATTTCAAACCATATTCTCCTAACAATAACCACCAGAGTAGGGCCCTTTGCTTCCATCCTCCATCTCCTCCATGTAAGATGGACAAGCCAAACTCCCCCAAAAGCAATCCAAGCAACAAGAGATCTTGTTGCTCCCTCTCCTCCCAAAGTGCATCATGAAACAAAAGCATACTAATGGACATAGGAGATGTCATATTATCCCAATACAAAAAAATATCATTAATGCACATCATGAGATCATTATTCCAATTTTTACTCAATACAGAACACATAGACATAGGAGATGCCATGTGGTGGCCAAACTCTCTCAAGTGAAACAAAAATGGACATGCCTTCCCTTGCTACAATTTATGATTGAAAGACAAGGCATGATTCAAAAAATTATGAGCTATTGGGTGGTATCCATACTCACCCAAGAGCAGCCAGCGCAACTATGCCTCCTTCTCCATTTCATATGTGTTTTTCAAGGCATGGATCAGAAAAGTAGGTGCCTTTGGAGAGTGACAGAAATCTCCCAATCGCAACCAAGGTAACCAAGCATGCTATCCAATAAAAATTTGAAATTGGTGTTGCAACCCCTTGTGTATCATCCTTACCCATTCATTCCCATGTGGATGATGAATGAAGTACTGCATAATCATGGCATCCTCCCTTTGTAGAATGTCATCCTTCCCAAACTGTTGAAGAGCTTTGCATTCCATGAAATGTTGAAATGCATCTCTAATAAGATATCTTAATGAGATTCTCTCTCCATCAAAGGCCCTCCAAAACCAAATAATTTTTGGATTTACTGCAAGTATAATTTTCTTTTTCAACAGTGAGAGGCTCATTGAGAAAGGGTCATCTAGAAGGGAGAAAAGGTTTCACATTTCAAGATGTCTACCATTTGTCATCTTTTCTTCCATTGCTTCATGAGTGAAGCTACCTTCAGAATGCTACAAGAATGATGAATCCATTTCTTTGTCATAGATACTAAGTGACAGTGTTGTATATCTACAGGGTAATAGATATGCTGTCTCAAAGTAAGGCACAATACTGATCTCATGATCAACCATTGTACATAGGATAATGCTAATCCCACTTCCTGAAACTATACATCTCAACTCAAGGGGTTGAATGTAGCTCAAAAATCATGAGCAGAGATATTTTTCATTCTCTTCCTTGATTATATCAAGGGTCGTCTGCGTTGTGATATGTCTTTGCTTCAAATCATCATTTTGTTTGTAATGTTCCAAAATTGAAACACCTACACTATTGGGAATAATTTCAGTTATTACCAATGGGGAGATAGAAAAATATTCCTTATAAAAATTTCAAATCACTTAACCTTTAATAAAATACACAACAGCAACTTTATACAGTGTTTTATAAGGAAAAAGGTGGGGAAAAGTGATGATTTAGGCCCTAAAACGAATGTATTCATAGATTTGCACAAAAATAAGATGGGAAAGTGGTTGGATATGATATATATGGTTATGAGGGACTCCCATGTCGAATTTCAAAATTACCGAAGGCGTTTTTCTATATTAAACAGTTCCTCCTTTCCTAACTAGGCTAGAAAACCCTGATTTCCCATGACTTAAATCATGCAGAAAGTGTTGAAGCTTCTAGATCGTGATTTTTTGAAGGGTTTAACTAAAATAATGATGGAATATCAGTATTTAAAGTTTATAATATGATTCAATTCCTTTATATTAGAAAATAAATATTTATACATGAAGAAAGGCCACAAAATGAAGTGTTGCAACCATGGAATGAGATAGAAAAGCTGAAAAACGTAATTTACAAGGGGCTCAAGCAATGTTTTATTATATTTTATATCTAAAACATATTTAAATATAAAATCATAGATCAGAAAGGGATCTATATTCAAAAATATCTTTTTAGTACATTCCCCTTGGGGAACTCAGCAGAAGATGAATAACAATGAATAGATCTGAGATCTACACCATAGATCTACAGTAATATTCAAAATTTTCTGAAGAATATGATACACAGTAGATCAGATCTAAAATAGAACATGGATTGGTTGGCCAATACACGGATCACCACAGTGAAGGAAAGGAGTCCTTCCACTGGAGATCTCTCCTCCAAACTGCTATCAAATGTACACTGAAACTTTGCCTGCAAGAGGACATAGTTTCCTCAAGTAACTATGGTAAAGAAGTGGGGCACACTTTGGCCTGGTTCCAAGATAAGAATCTGAAGCTCAAACTGAAGAGGCACTCTTCTAGGAGGTTAAAAGACACACTCTATGAGAAGAGACACCCAAAACAAACTAGATCTCTACAGATCTAGAACTCCACTTGTTGCAGCCTACATAGACAGCTCACCCCAAATAGGAATGCGTTGTAGATGTAATATGAGGCTTGGCCAAGATTCCAGATAGTGGATCAATGTAGCACAATATCCTCCAAGAAAGCCTCAAGGAAGGAGGGAGGATTCCTAAACAGGAAACCCTCACTATTCTCTTTCTAAACAACCCAGAGAAATAGAATTAGTCTAAGGAGACTAATTTCTCAATATCTTCAACAAAATTTTCCTTGAGCTTTCTCCTTCCTTTTATAATATGAGGATGTGCAAAACCCTAAACCACCTTGAATCACTTAACCCCTTTCACATGAGGTCCTCCTTCTAGAACTGCATTGTCCCTTTAGGAGATACATTGAACCTAGACATCGCTATAGATTTGGTCCTATTGACCTAGTCAAATAGCTCAAACCTATTTCAAACACAAGTGGATTTTATTACAAAGGCCCAGATTTATCCCTTTTCACATTGGGCATGTATTTATTCTTTTATTTAAGGAGTTTTTCATGTCCTCCTTTACATTTTATTCATCAAATAATAGAAAAAAAACAAAATGAAATATTCCTATTAGCTTGGGCTAATTAGGAACATTATAGTCCTCCCATCAAAAAATTTTGCTTGTCCTCAAGCAACTGTAAAGTGAGTGCTGCAAAATTTCCTCCTTGGTGACACCAACATAAGATAAGCTTTTTTCATAAGCCAAGTGCTCACCAATCCATCCATCCATGTCTTGCTCCTCCAAGGTTCTCATGAGATGCAAATAGCTCATCCCATAAGGAGACAATAGATCATATGAAACAAACATGGTTTGCCCCCATGCTCTCCTTGAAACAAGAAAACATAAATTACATGGAGAGTAGCCATCCCATGAGGCACATGCCATCCTTTCTCCTTTCTCCATACATCCCCATAAAATTCTAAGTAAATTATCAAGATAGGGAATCAAAAAATGTGCTTCAAAACAGAAAATTTCACATATGGAGGTGGGTCATAGTCCCACATGTGGATCCATGCTATAGGGTAAACTGCTTGGGTTGTTGGTTTTCGAATATCCCTCTCAAGGCTTTCCGGTGCCTGAGGCAGACAGTAAGATTAGCTATGTTGTTCACAAAGATGGCATGAGCATGTTCATATTAGCTTGAGATAACTTGAAGGAATACAATAGAGAATTACCTCTTTGACAGTCTTGGAGTCCCTTGGAGAGCACTGCGCAGCGAAGCAAGAGTCCTTCTTCACCGGCTCCAAATCTTAGTCCTGCAATCAGTCAAATCACCCGCGTAATTTCTAACATAACAAGTATCCTATCAATTAAATCAATACACAACAAACATCTATATTATACACATCTAAGCCATTCATATCATACTATGTAAATGTTCAAACAATAATGACAATATTAAGCATTGAATGGACAAAACGAACACAGTTCTATTGATTTTGAAAGAAGGAGGATTACAACCGTCGGTTGTACCAAGCCCTCCTCAGTCTCTCAATCTCTCTTATCTCTCAAGTGAAGAAGTCCAAGTCAACAAGCTCTCTAGGAACCTCTTTGACTCTTGGCCTTCAAAATGTCACACTATTCTCTATTCCACAAGTATACAAGAACCTTGAGCAATCCTTCGACCTTCAATTAAGAGCCTTCAGCTCCTTCTTATAAGAGAGGGAGAAGGCCATTGTTGCCCTTCTCTTTCCACTAGTTTGGAATGGAAAAAACTTATATGTTTCTTTGATCTCTATGCTTTTGCCTCTTTTGGAGTTCAGTCTTCTATGCCAATGACCAATAATGAACTGGTGCTTCTGCAGTTTCCTTTGTGAACTAACTCCTTTGTGAGGGAAAGTCATAGATTCAAATCATTCTCTGCACTCTTTTCCCAATTCAAACTTAAAACACGGGTAACGCTTCCCTCCAGTGTAAACAGAGCATTGCCCTAGCCACTAATGTGGCCAATGCACTAATTCCCTGCGTTATAACGCTCTTGTTCTGTTCTATATAGGCATTACCCTGGCAGAAATAGGTTTAATTTAGGTCTTTGTATCCCTTCCATGTTTGTCTTCCTCTCTGAGCTGATGACAAGGTATTTTGACCTGTAACAGATGCCCCCTAAAGTGTGAGGTCAGAGATGAAGACGATGGCCGAAATACTTTACAATTTGTGTAGAGATAGAGAGATTGAAAGACTGAGGAAAACCTGAAACAACAACATATGTCAGAAAATATAGTATTTGCCTAGAGTCGGGCATGTCCCATGCTCAGTAGCTTAAACAACATGATTTCTCTAGAATAGAGATATGAAGAATCTGTCCACCAATAGGCACAATGTGGAAGTGTCTGTCATAACAAGATCAGGCTAAAGAAGCTGTCTCCATAAACAATATCGCAGCTTGGGGGAGGGAACACAAATTTAATGGTGTAGCCTTTGCCCCAAGGTCTTGACCACCGGTTCACTTAAACTGCATATTTCTCGACATGTGAATGAAGGAGTTGTCATCGAACATGTGAGAAATCGTCTGATTACCAGTCAATAATGAAAACTGTTAACAGACATGAAGGTGGCCACCGATAATGATGATGGTCCCTAATATGTCCAGTACAATCTAGCGAGTGTGAATAAAAGTAGTTGAAGTCGAACACTCATAGAATCATTCGACCAAGAGCCAATGATGAAGACCCTTGATCAAACACAAGACTACCTACCACTGATGTATGCATGTATCCGGGTACTGATGGGTTTCTGGATCAACTTCCTAGATAAGATGTTGAAATCGATAGGAAGTGATCTGTTGAAAGGTAGGCACTGAGGCGTCCTACATCGGTCAACATGAAACGGAAATCAACTGATTTTGTTTATGATTTGAGATAAGGAAGAGTAAATGGGAACGTCAGACGACAAATAATTTCTGGCATAATGAGCGGTTTGGTTAATAACAGGAGCAGTAGATAACGAGATGTGCTTGAACAATAGAAGGCACTCTAGCAAGTTACTAGGCAGCTGAAGCGTGATGAACACCAAAGAGTGTGTTAGGATTTTACCAGTGCAGGGACACTGGGAAATGAAGGCTAATACTCATAGATGGTAGGGTTCGGTTAACTGCGAAAGAGTTTTCTGGGAAGTGCCATGTTCACGAATTTTGCTGCCAAATCGACCTTTCTTGGAAATGTAACAGAGGTAGTATCCATTTTGTCCAATTTTTTCCCCATCTGATTAAGTTTAACGAGTCCAGATGAGTAAACTCGGTGAATTTTTCATGTTTAGAGAGTCTGAAAAATGTCAGGAAAGACAACTCTGTGCCCCATCTGATTAGATTTAACGAGTCCAGATGAGAAAAACTCAGTGAATTTTTCATGTTTAGAGAGTCTGAAAAATGTCATAAAAGACAACTCCATGTCCTGTCTGATTAGGTTTAACGAGTCCATACAAGTAAACTCGGTGAATTTTTCATGTTTAGAGAGTCTGAAAAATGTCGTAAAAGACGACTCTATTGGGGTACCTTTGTCATGTCTTGATAACCGGGCACGGCAAAGGGGTAGTAGTAAGCCTGAAACAGTTCATTTTCCGTAAGTTAGTCCATCGAATCCAGAAAAGTGAGAAATCTATGTTCAATGGACGTCTACCTCATTTTGTTATGAGTACGAGGAGACGAAGTAAACTCAATATTCTTTGTGAAATTTTAACGAGTCCAACAAAGAAAAACTCCGTACCTCCGTGAAATTTTAACGAGTCACGTGGAGAAAACTCAATTACTTTTTATGTTTAAAGAGATTTGAAAAAGAGGAAAAGAATGGCTCCTTGTTCTCTGTCTTGATAGTTTAACGAGCCTGACAAAGGCGACTCGGGATTTTTTTGTTTTTATGAGCGAGAAAAATATTCCTAAACAGAATGCTCAGTACTTCTCCATAGTTTTAACGAGTTTGAAGAAGAAAACTCTAGGTTTTTTGGATTAACGAGCAAGAAAAGACCAAAAAAGAACGCTCGATGCCAACTTCGTATAAGTTTAACGAGTCCGAAGAAGAGAACTCGAGGTTTTTCGGATTAACGAGCAAGAAAAATACCGTAAAAAGAATGCTCGATAAAACATGAGTATGTTTTCTCATAAATCTTGATCCCTTATTAAAACATCAGTACCAAATCTCGAGAGTTACGACATGTGTACAGTAGGAAATCACGACTTTGCTGACTAACTTAAGAGATTTATGCCCCAGAATTTGCTATAAGAAGTTCAGAAGACTTTCATTTTCACTATTTTGAGTGCTGTGAAGAGGCTCTGGAGTGGAAAAGGGGTGAAAATTTCAGCTGTCGATTACGGTCAATCCGAGCAATAGTTTTCTATTCCGCGAGATCCAGGTAAGAGCTAGAACCTCCTGCTATCATTTAATTGTCGTTTTTTTAGTTTTTGTTGGTTCAAAATTAGGAAATTTTGAGGCCCTAGAAAAATATTTTCGCCTAACGCGGGTCAGGAGTACAATAGTCGCGTTAAACACTCAACCTGTGAAGGGGTTCCGTGTTAGAACGCTCTGTTTTGTACTAGAGCCAGCGTTCGGCGCACCATGTTTTCTAACAACTCAATTTTTCCATTTTGAAGTGGTCCAGGCAAGTTTTAATCGGTTGAAAATGTTGCATTTGCAGGTGTTCAGCTGTTAATCATGAGTATTTGGCGAGAGAGAGAACATGAGCGGGAAGAACGAGATATGGTGATGGATGCGGCAAGCTTAATGGCTCTTTGGAGGTTCGGATTGCTCAAGTATGCCCATTTAGAACTGATGAGGGGTCAAGAGGACCTCCTGAGGTGGCTGATCCAGCAGTGGGACGAACGGCATCATGTCTTTCGGATTGGGGGCAATGAGCTCGCCATCGAAAAGGATGATGTGTACTTTTTGACCGATTTATCATCTCGTGGGGTGAGGCCCAATTTGATGGGGTCAAGAGCTAACCCTCGTTCCACTACTGATCTGATCCATGCGCACTGCATACATGGCACCCAGGCTGTGAGTAACCGGATACCTATTGCACAGGTGACTTTGAGACCACTGCGGTCTATACTATAGATGATTGTTCGCTTGGCTGGTGCCAAGAGTTAGCATGTGGCCACCAAGGCTCAGATGCTCCTAGCCTTGGATTGCATGCAGCCTCAGGTTTTCGACTGGTGTGACGGTGTGGTCCGTCGGGTCTGAGCAGAGCTTACTGCATGCAAGACCCGTACTCAAAGAGAGTTTGGGTACGGAACACTGATTGTTTCTTTCATACTGGAGCAGATACCACTGATGAGGCCCAAGATCCCTATAGCGCCATTGGGTCCACGTGAGCCGAGGCAGGCTCGGTGGGCCACTTTGCTTCACGGACTGGAGAGGGTCCCGTCCATCACTGTTTTGATGACGGGTTTTTTGATTGGCTAGACTCCCAGATAATCATGATTGAGGATTATCCCTATGCAGGGATGAACTTCACAGGTGATCCGGAGTTAGTCTTGCCCCCTGGCACCCAGTGGGGGCCCGATGTTAAGAAACAAGATCAGTGTTTTTCAAAGAAGTTTTTGTGTTTTTAGCTTTTGAATGTTTATATAATTTTTTTTTTTGTTGAAAAGGGGTGAAAATTAAGTTTTGACATGAATCTTTTGATTTCTTGACACAGATGTGGCACCTGTCCGTCCAGTTGGGGCCGCTCGCTATGCATGGCGAGGACTGCAGTTACCTGAGGCTGGCGTACTAGTAGAGGATGCGGAAGCTGGCGACGACGATGATACCCAAGTTTTACATGAACTCTCCAAGAACCTGGAGCGTCTGAGTATGGGTATAACACCGCTTCCTATGCGGGAGGTTCCAATTCGTCTACAGTGGCATACTGTAGGTGTGCCAGAGAGATACCTAGTCCCTCTGAGGAGGATAGCTAGAGCAGTTGTATGCTATCATGAGCATTAGGCTTAGTTGGTGGAGTAGATGTATTAGTATCAGAGCGTGGCTTAGTGTAGCCAATTTTTTGTAAAACACCCCAAGTTTTGGAAGATTTTTCTTTTTGATGTTTATTATGTACTGGACATGACATATGTATATGTATATATATTTTTGGTGATTTTGTGTTTTTAAATTTTTATGTATTTTTGATGTGATAAAAATATATGTACTCATGAGTAAATCTTTTACAATAAATGTGACAAATGCCAATCTAACACATAATTTTCCAAAGAATCAGCTAATGCTTTAAATTCTCTAGGAACGTGTTCAGATGTGATTGTTTGAAATTGACGCTCTAAAAGTCGCACTCGTAAAAAATAACGTAGCAACATAGGGTGGCGGACACGGTAATGATTGTTTAACTGCATAATGATGAGTTGGGAATCTAACCTGACCACTAAATCAGAGATGTCACGAGATTCCGCTTCCGTGAGGAGTTGGATCACTGACATGTACTCGGCAAAATTATTGGTGGCATTACCCAGGAAGATTCCCCCGGAACCAAGAAGGTCTGACTCAGGAGTATAGAGAACCCAAGCAGCTGAAGCAATGTGTCTAGTGTGACGACTAGCACCGACCGCATATCCGACGTATGATAACGAATGTGATGACATCTGTGCGAAAGAAAAAGATTACATGAGAAAAACACTTTAAACCAAAAATAATACAGAAGCATCAAAACAAATAGGCAAAACTTATATACATAAAATTACAACTAGTGCGAAACTAGGTGAAATACTTCTTCAGATAGAGCCCGTTGCGGGGCTCCTCAAGTGGAATTCCATTACAGTCCTGGAGTTCGTAAGCTCCTTTTGAGAGGGCTTTAGTAACGATGTAAGGACCGAGCCACAATGGTTGGAGTGTCCCTGCCCCCAAGAGGTCGTGTTTTTTATCATAAAGTAGAACAAGATCGCCCTCTTGGAAAGAACAAGGCTTGACAGATTTTTCGTATTGAGCTTTAACTCGGCGCTGGTGAGCTTCGAGTGCTAGTGTAGCATCTCGGTGAGTTTTGTCCAAATGATCGAGTGAGAGCAAGCACTCTTCAGTGGCAGTGGTGCCAGGCAGGAGTTCCATGGCAAGTTTGAGTGATGGGATTCGGCACTCGATTGGGAGTACTGCCTCCAGGCCGAAAGCAAGTTGGAAAGGTGTGATATTTGAAAAGAAATACGAGATATTTTCCACGATACCCGTTTTGACCGAGATATCAATGAGAAGTGTCTTGGAAAGATTACCCATGTTCCCCTCTGAATCGATAGTGTGAACAGTCGTATAAGAGGAGGGAACTATCTCAGGTTGGTCGAAAGACGGGATTTCAGTTTTTATCGCCTCCGAATCAATCATCGAAGTGCGATGGTGAAACTCTCCCCAAGTTCATTCTTCTAATGACATGATCTCTCGAATAGCTTCGTCTGTAGGCCAGACTTCATTGAAGAGATCCTTAGAGAGAACTGTGATGGGAGGGAGGTTTGTACCTGTGGTCGAAACCATATCAGTGGAGGGTTCAGATGTGATTTGGATGGCTTGGTAAGCCAACTAGACCGGTGAAAGAGGCATCTGATCTCCATAGGAATCAATATCTAAAGGTGCCAAGATGATCCATGGGTCGATAGAGCCATCTGAAAAGGTGGATATCATTGCAACCGTGTTTGGGATCTGCAGTGGCGGTAGAGGAAAACAACCCAGTAGGGAAGATGCCTTCAGAAGACTGGTACCGTTACTGACGTAAGAGTCAGTGACACCTCCTATTAGGGGTACAGTGCTACTTGGTAAAGTGGCATAATCAGGGGTGCAGAAGGATAGCTGATCGACCGTGACTATTTTCCCATCCAATGGAAATAGGATGAGTCGGAAGACCGAAGACACGATGGCGGTCATAGCATAAGACCAACTGCGACCGGGCAATAGATTATAGTCGAGATGACGCTCTATGAATTCAACGTCCACGTTTACCGTTTTCCCACTCATATTGATGGGAAAGCTAGCAAGGTATCCTTTAGGGAGGAAAGTGTGGCCATCGAAAGCTTTGAGGGAATTCGATGGCGGGGTTAGAGTAGGAGAACCTAAATTGAGCCAGCAAGCTTGTGACATAACGCAGGTCGAATCACCTTCGTCTATGACAATGCAATGGATTGGTCTCCCTTTCGACACAACCTACACCTAGAATGTGAGTTGATGTGAGAGGCGAGGTTTAGCCTTTTCCATATCAAAGATTGCTAGCATGGAATCCTGGGGGTCTATTCCACCAATGGCCGAAAGCAAGGCTTTCCTTTGTGTTGGATAGGTTTGTAATACTTCAAAAGTAGACATAGTTGACGGTGCCTGCACCAAATCTTCTACAATATTGTAGTTTTGGGCTGCACGTGCAGAGGTGTTATGAGTCATGCGTCGAAGTGTCCCTTTGGGGGGACGAATTACAAGTTCAACAGTAGGCCTTTCGATATGTAAATCATTGGGCGGCGGCGGATTGGAACTAGTTCTAGGTTCCTGAGCATCTATGGTAGGATTTCCATAAAGCTTGGCGTGGGTTTGAAGGTCAATACTCTCAATGCCATAAATGGCAGATGGTCCTTCTCCGGAAGGATATGAACCACCATTGCCCCGTTGATGGGGTTGTGGTGGATTGTCAACCATGTGTTGATGTTGCTGCTATTGATTGGGGAAAGGATTGTGAAGAACGGCAGGTGTTCGCCCATAATCCTTGTTAGCAATAAAATCGGTGCATTCCTGCAACCGAGGAAATTTGTATGTCAAGTGGTCCTCCGCACAGATTTTTCAAGGAAATTTCATGGGTTTATCCTTTCCTTTGTCATTTCTGGCAGCATTTTTCTGATTATGGTTATTCTGATTATCCAACTGCTCTTCCAAAGAAGACATCTTATTCTTGTTCTTCTTATTTTTCCCGCTAGGTTTTTGTGAGGTTTGCACCGAATTTGCCTCAGTAGGAGGAAGAGGAGTCGTTTGATGGGGGGCGGTGGCAGCCGAGGATGGCTGGGAGGTTTGCCCCTGAGACTGATTGGTGGCTACACCAGAGATCGCGCCAACGAGACCATCGGCATGAGCTCTGGTTTTCTGAGTAGCTAGAGGGTTTGGGTTACCAGGGTCATGGGGGAGCAGATCGTAAAGCATGTCATATTGTGAATAGATTAAATCTAGGTGTTGGGCATGACGAATACATTGATCTTCTGTCACTGCACCAGAAAAGCCAATGTCTTTAGAGATGTGGGGTAAAAGAGACTTGCAAAACCAATTGGCCAAGAGATGGTCCGGTATTTGTGCTTTGACGAGCCTCCTCCTACGTCTCCATTCATGAATATGGTCGGAAATGTGGGTGGCGGTGTCTTGGCGCAGCGATGTTAACAATTCTGTTCCGGTTTCCACTCTAATTAGAAATTGGAAGTTTTTTAAGAACTCCGTCGCTAAAGCGCCAAACGTATTGATGGCGGCGCGTGGCAATTCAATGTACCACTTGGCTGCATTGCCTATAAGGGTGCGAGGAAACAGTCAAAGTCGGACACTATCATCTACCATGGAATTGGATATGGACCATAAATGGAAGGTAGTGATGTGTGCGGCCGGGTCATCCCCATGTTTCCCGTCGAACTTCGGGATGTCAGAAGAAATCTTATGCGTTATTCGAGGCCAAAGTGGGTTGTGGTTGATGGGGTCGTTTGTTAGCTTATGGATGTTGGGTATGTCCAAATCTTCCAAGAATGAAAATTGTGGATTTTCCCCCGAGTCTAAGCAAGGCAGTATGGGCTAACTACTTAGACCGTAGGGTCCCCCCATCCACGTGTTACCAGAAGGGTAAGTGGGACTTTGATAAAAACCTCCCATAGGTGGAGGATTAGGAACATATGGTTGTTGTCCATAGGGCATAGTGTATTGCGGGGAAAATGGTTGGTTGCCCCCAGCATAAAAGTGCCTTCCCACTCCAGATGGAGGTTGGGGTTGGTTAGTCCAAATGGATGCAATAGAGTTTCCCGGAGGCATAATAGTACTTGCATAATTTGGCAACGGTATAGATCCTACACCTATGTTTGAACCACTTAAGGGGATAGTATTTACAATGGGTTGTCCCATTTGTCTTGAGGATTTCATAGGAAGAGAAATATTCCCTGCTACCTGTGTACTGATAACACTGCCCCCTGGTATAGTGGCCAGGGGGTTTGAACTCAACAGAGGGTTCCAGCCGAAAGGGTTGCTAAAGGGCACCGAAGTAGTCGTGCTCGCGGAAGGAGCTACCGTGGGTCCCAACGTGGTCACAGTAGGAGTAGATGACAAAGGGTTCGGTAAACTGCTGACAGTTGTGTTGACCATAGGGTTGGGGGTAGGTATATGTTGACTACTGGGGTTACCCAGTAATGGCATAGAACTGACCACCGGCGGGGAGGATGGTGGTGAACCAGGGATGGTTGCCATTGGTATCGACCCTGTGGATGCCGGTGGTGAAATAGATGTTGGTGCGGCCACAAACATATCTTGGCGTGGTGGAATCTAGACTATCACAAGACCTACCAGATCAGTGAGCGGAGGACTGTAATTAGGTAAAACGCCTTCAGTGAAAGGGTCCTCCGGAAGTTCCGACTGATAAGGTTCTATGTGATAATCAAGATTAGTCAGAGGAGACTGCTCTTCCGTAGAAGGCCCGGGTTCACCAAGGTTCAGTTCTTCCTTAAGGGTGAGAGGAGGTAGACCATGCTGTTGTCGAGACAGACGGCGTGGGTCAGGGGACGCCAGAGTGACCGGTTTAATTTTAACAAATTTTATTAAATTGTGATGTATTATAAAGTCTGAAATGACAGTAACCACACACCTAACAAAAAGAAAAATGACTCTCTAAAATCAATCAGTAAGCAGCCAGAATAGGGTGCCCTGTCTGAGTACTACCGTTCACTGGTGATGAAATATAGTATCACAATAGTATACAGAGACGGTTGGTCGAAAGTACAGTTACAATCACTCTAGAGCTTCACCCGAACCTCAGATGATAGGTGTAAGCTCTCTCGTGAAGACGAGTACCCTCCTAAAGACCGAAGACAGAGTGGGTCCATCTGTTTCAGGTACCAGGACATACCATCCCAGTCACCTTGTGTAAGTCCCTAAAAGTATGGCCACTAAGGATACCTCAAATCACAGACATCATCAGGGGGGTCCACGGTCAAGGACAGTGTGCTATATGGGCAGAATACCTAGATCCCCGATCTAGTTTCTACATCCCCGAAGGGAACCCCAATACATAACACACCCATAGGATGCAGTCGAAGGCGGGATACCTTCTAGTGCACCCAAGTGTTGTCTCGCGCTGAGCTCCGGTAAAGGAACGGTCCCGATAATATGACTGCAGCAGGATTTCACTCGTTAATGACTCTAGTTTTCAAGTTTTGAGATCTTGGGTAGTTTCTGACTTTCCTAACCCAATATCCTAGCATGAACTACTGTTTGTGTGAGCTCAAAAAAGAGTAATTAGATTGATTTTATTATCACTTTATTTTTAGTGTACTTTATTATTAGTCTTATAGAGGGGGAGTGGACTTATGAAGTATAGTGAGACTCTGACTCAAGAAACCATGCAAAACATGCTCTAAATATTAAATTCAATGAAGAGTGTTTCTACAGGGAGAGGTTTCTTTTTCAATCATCCATGCACCAACATGTAAATAACACAGCTCAACTTTTAAAGATTCAGACTTCTATCTACCTCTTTTAACAGTCTATGAACTAAAACATTCAGAATAAACTCAGCTAGATGCAGGAAAAAAAAAAATATTGTCTCTTAAGAAGTAAATGCTTTGCACACTAACTAAACAAGAGAAACAAATAACAATGCCAGCTTAGCAGACAAGCACAGGGATTCAGTCAGTGAAAGGTACTGATGGCCAAAAAACTCTACAGCTAAAACACAGTCACAGGAGTGAACAACAAGGTTTTTGGCTGAGTAACGCTTTGTCTGTGAGAAAATACAGCGTTATAACGCACTATATTTAAGCATATACCGCGTTATAATGCACTAGATAGCCTGCATAGGTTGCGTTAACTAGGGAAAAGCTCTTGAGTTGGCCAGACAGGAACATGATTGAACTCTGCAAGCGTTTGGTATGTCTACTGGGCATAAAAAATGGTCAGAAGGATCTGTGAATAGAGGAGAGAAGAAAGGAGGGAAAAAATAGTCCAGAAACTATGGGGGAACTCCCCAGCAGAGTCACCAATTCTGCTATAGGGTAAACTTCTTGGGTTGTTGGTTTTTGAATATCCCTCTCAGGGCTTTCCGGTGCTCGAGGCAGACAGTAAGATTAGCTATGATGTTCACAAAGATGGCATGAGCATGTTCATATTAGCTTGAGATAACTTGAAGGAATACAATAGAGAATTACCTCTTTGATAGTCTTGGAGTCCCTTGGAGAGCACTGCGCAGCGAAGCAAGAGTCCTTCTTCACCGGCTCCAAATCTTAGTCCTGCAATCAGTCAAAGCACCTGCGTAATTTCTAACATAACAAGTATCCTATAAATTAAATCAATACACAACAAACATCTAGATTATACACATCTGAGCCATTCATATCATACTATGTAAATGTTCAAACAATAATGACAATATTAAGCATTGAATGGACAAAACGAACATAGTTCTATTGATTTTGAAGTAAGGAGGATTACAACCGTCGGTTGTACCAAGCCCTCCTCAGTCTCCCAATCTCTCTTATCTCTCAAGTGAAGAAGTCCAAGTCAACAAGCTCTCTAGGAACCTCTTTGAATCTTGGCCTTCACAATGTCACACTATTCTCTATTCCACAAGTATACAAGAACCTTGAGCAATCCTTCGACCTTCAATTAAGAGCCTTCAGCTCATTCTTATAGGAGAGGGAGAAGGCCATTGTTGCCCTTCTCTTTCCACTAGTTTGGAATGGAAAAAACTTAGATGTTTCTTTGATATCTACGCTTTTGCCTCTTTTGGAGTTCAGTCTTCTATGGAAATGACCAATAATGAACTGGTGCTTCTGCAGTTTCTTTTGTGAACTGACTCCTTTGTGAGGGAAAGTCGAAGATTCAAATCATTCTCCACGCTCTTTTCCCAATTAAAACTTAAAACACGGGTAACGCTTCCCTCCAGTGTAAACAGAGCGTTGCCCTAGCCACTAACGCAGCCAATGCACTGATTTCCTGCGTTATAATGCTCTTGTTCTGTTCTATATAGGCGTTACCCTGGCAGAAATAGGTTTAATTTAGGTCTTTGTATCCCTTCCATGTTTGTCTTCCCCTCTGAGCTGATGAGGAGGTATTTTGACCTGTAACAATCCAACGCAAGGCATCCCATTCTTGCATCAAATGTATATATGGTAAGTGGTTTTCCCACCACTTTCTTGCTGCCCACACCATGTCACCATGGCTGAAAGTGTGATATATGTTTGGTGCTTTGGGGAAACTCCCATCATTTTTCAAAATCTCCCTTTTCTCCTCAAGGGAGTGGCCCAATTCAGAAATTGTTTTGGCCCAATATTGGCCAAGAGGCTCACATGATATAACACTCCTCCTTGGAGTCATGGCATACAAAAACATGGTGTAAGAGTACATGAAATCAGAATATAAAAAATATGTAACATGATCATGTTTTTCACCAACAATCCTCCTCCCATCAATGGAGTGGTGCATGGATCTATTCTCTTCCTCAAAAGAAGAAAGATTGAGCTGATTTTAATCTTCCTTTTTGACCCCTCCCATGCCAAAGGTGTCATGTGAGAATTTTCCCTTCCCATGCTGCTTCAAATCATAGCATAATAAGTGGCCATCCCACCATGTACTTACTGCAATAAGCTTCTTCAAAGCTTGTAAATAGTGGAGGATAATAGGTGTTGGATGAATATGATTCAAACAACACATGTAATGCTCCAAATTCTCCCATGTGAGAGACTTCTCTTTGTGATAAAAATTCAATACATGGCCCTTTGTAAAAAGAAGCAAGATATACAATGGAGTAGCCATGTAGTGTTTTATCCCCTTCTTAAAATACAAATCAATTTGGGAGATTGCAATCCCAATGGATACATTCACCCATTGTACCTTTCCTCCTCTCATGTTTACAATAAATATTGGAGCATCATTATCTTCATGATATAAACATGCTCCCTTATGCCATCCCATGAGAAGGTTACATCTTCTCCCAACCCAAGGTACATACATGATTATGATATTCATTCTAAATAGAAATACATGTACATACATCATCGATACAAATAGATGTATGGACATGGAACTCATCATGGGGTGTCCATACTCTCTTCTCATAAACCAAAACAAACATGCCTTCTCCTGATGCATTCTTTTCTTGAAATACAAGGCATGAGACAAGAATTTCAAAAACCTTTGGTGGTACCCAAACTCACCCAATAGGAACCAACGTAGGTGATCTCCCCCCTGCTTCATATCTAGATATGGTAAGTGGTTTGCATGCCATGTACTTGCTACCCTCATCATTTCACCATGACTGAAAGTGAAATGTATATTTGGTGCCTTAGGGAAGCACCCATCATGTTGTAACACCTCCCTTAGCCCATCAATGGAGTGGCCATATTTGAAAATAATCTTGGCCCATTGTTGGCCATGAAGCTTGTAAGGTAAAACACTCCCTTTGGGAGTTATGGCTTGCAAATGTAAAGTAAGAGACTACATGCAATCATGAAATAAGATGTGATTTACATAAGCATGCTTCTTACCCAAAGTCTCCAATGTTGTGTTGGCTTCCCTCTTAGAAAGAGATGACATGGATGCACAAGGTTGAGGGAACACTTTTCTCTTCTGCTCATCATGGGAAATCCTTGGTAGAATTCCTTCAAGTAATGAGACATCAAGGAATAGATCATGGAAGGATGTATGGACTGATGTGTCGTTTATTTTCTTGAATAGATAAATTTTCCTTATTTTTGCATTATTATGCTAAAATAAAGAGGGACAAATGTTTCTTACCTTGTGAAGCTTTCCCTCCTCTTTTCCTTCTGCAATCTTCAGGGTCTCATCCTTTGATAGTGATGACACATGCTGCCCATGGATGGTTCCATAATCTTCATATAATGATACCTCTTCAATAATATATGACTGAATACATGAGTGGAGAATACCCCCCATGCTTCCACTCCGCAATCTAATCACCTTCCTAGGTGTTTCAACCTTCTGTAATGGATAGGAATGAGGCTAGCCCTCTTTCCCATATCCTCTTTGTGTCCTCGTGGTTTTACACCTTCTGCATTTCAAGGGATTTTGAAATCCAATCCCTTTGAGATATTCAAGGAAAGACCTCTCATCTATGTCCTTCCAAAACCATTAAGGTTTTGGATCTTCTGTATGTAGAAGATTCTCTTTGAGCTGGGAAGTGTTCATTGAGAAAGAGGCCTCTAGAAAGGAGAAAAGGTTTCTCACTTCAAGATTTCTACCATTCATCATTTCTTCCTCCATTTCTTCAAGAATGAAGCTACAATTTGAATGCCCCTATGAGGAATGGTGATTCCTCTCTTCTTTACTGCTCTTGCACAGTGTAGTGCAAATTTTTTGCTCTAAATCAGCAGCATGCAACGATGTAGATCCCTTCATACAAAGTGCTGAAATGACAATAGATGGATTTCTAATCATACCTTGGTGGGATGTAGAAGAAATATCTTCTTCTACAACTATTTAGTCTTCCTCCATTACTAAAGGCTGCTCTTTTGAGGTTGTGCCAGCACTGGTACAAGTCTCCACCCTTTCAATCTCCTTGAGATCTTCTTCAACACCCTTCATGGTTTGGAAAAGGAGTAGGGAGATCTCCTCTTCTGTCATTCTTCCAAGTGGTGGAGCCATGATTTTATTTTTTCTATACAATTCATATTATTTGTGAGGGTATGAAGTGCATGGGTCTTTCTCTCCTTCTTGAAACCTTCTGTAGGTCTCACTGCAACTTTCTTCTCCTTGAAACCCTCTAGGAGTTTCATCTTCTTCTTCTTTCTCCTTTGTGTATCTACCATATTTGAAGATTATCTTCGTGGATATGGAATATGATGAGGAAAAACTCATCTTATTTAGCATTCTGGCCTTACTCATTTCTATACAGCACTTTGTCTTGAAGCCACAGGCTAAGCCAAAGATCTTGCTCTGATACCACTATAAAGTTCCAAAATTGAAACAACTACACTATTGGGAATAATATGAGTTATTAAAAATGTGGAGCTACAGAAATATTCCTTATACATATGTAAAATCACTTAACCTTCAATAAAATATCCAGAAACAAATTTATATAGTGTTTTATAAGGCAAAAGGTGGGGAAAAGTGATGATTTAGGCCCTAAAACGAATTTATTTAGATATTTGCATAAAAATAAGATGTGAAAGTGATTGTATATGATATCTATGGTTGTGAGGGACTCCCATGTCGAATTTCAGAAAAAAAAAAAAGAAAAAAAAAGAAAAAAAAAAGGATTTTTTCTATTTTAAACAGTTCCTCCTTTCCTAACTAGGCTAGAAAACCTTGATTTCCCATGGCTTAAAATATGCAGAAAGTGTTGAAGATTCTACCACGTGATTTTCTGAAGGGTTTAACTTAAATAATGATGGAATATAAGTATGGAAAGTTTATAATATGATTCAATGGCTTTATATTAGAAAATACAGATTTATACATGAAGAAAGGCCACAAAATGAAGTGTCGCAACCATGGAATGAGATAGAAAAGCTAAACAACATAATTTATAGGGGGATGAAGTAGTTTTTCATTATATTTTATATCTAAAAAAAAATTTAATATAAAATCATAGATCATAATGGGATCTATATGCAAAAATAGCTTTTTAGTACATTCCCCTTGGGGATCTCAGTAGAAGATGAATAACAATGAATAGATCGGAGATCTACACCATAGATCTAAAGTATTCTTCAGAAATTTCTAAAGAATATGATACACAATAGATCATATCTTAAATATAAAATGGACTGGTTGGTCAATCCACGGATCACCACGGTGAAGGAAAGGAGTCCTTCCACCGGAGATCTCTCCTCCAAACTGCTATCAAATGTACACTGCGACGTTTCCAGCAAGAGGACACAATTTCCTCAATTGAATGTGCTAAATAAGTGGGGCACACTTTGGCCTGGTGCCAAGATAAGAATCTGAAGCTCAAAATGAAGAGGCACTCTTCTAGGAGCTTAAAAGACACACTCCATGAGAAGAGACACCCAAAACAAACTAGATCTCTGCAGATATAGAAATCCACTTGCTGCAGCCTACATAGATAGCTCACCCCAAACAGGACTGTGCTGTAGATGTAAGATAAGGCTTGGCCAAGATTCCAGATAGTGGGTCAATGTAGCACAATCTCCTCCAAGAAATACTCAAGGAAGGAGGGAGGATTCCTAAACAGGAAACCCTCACTATTCTCTTACTAAACAGCCCAGAGAAATAGAATTAGTCTAAGGAGACTAATTTCTGAATATCTTCAACAACCTTTTCCTTGAGCCTTCTCCTTCCTTTTATAAGATGAGGATGTGCAAAACCCTAAACCACCTTGAATCACTTAACCCCTTTCACATGAGGTCCTCCTTCTAGAACTGTGTTGTCCCTTTAGGAGATACATTGAACCTAGATAGCGCTGTAGATTTAGTCCTATTGATCCCGTCAAATAGCTTAAACATGTTTCACACACAAATGGATTTTATTAAAAATGCCAAAATTTATCCCTTTTCACATTGGGCATGTATTTATTCTTTGATTTAAGGAGTTTTTCATGTCCTATAGATTTTATTCATCAAATAATAGAAAAGAAACAAAATGAAATATTCCTATTAGCTTGGGCTAATTAGGAAAATTACATTGTTCTAATCCTTGGTTATGCATTGATATTGAAATAATATGTGCTGAAATTTTATGCATACCTTGGATCAACTGATATGTGGGAACCTCTTGAGAAAACACAAGAGTTCCTCCAACCGGGACAATAGTATCTCCAACTGCTGGTAAGAGTGATGGCCTCCTTTCTTCAAGTGTACTAGCACTGGTATCCTCATCCTCTTCCTTGTGCACTTCCTAATCCATGCATGGGGCTCCATATTTCAAGAGCTCAAGACTCTCTTGCAAAAATGCAAGTGTCTCTTCTCTAGATACAAGTACTTTTGTAGTAGGTGGTGAAATAAGTGACCTCTTGTCCAGAGTGACAAGATTGAATTTCTCCTTGGTTTCCTTGGGAGATGCCCCTTTGTAGCACAACTTTGTCTTCTCCACATCAACCTTCTTCCTCAACTTGTGAAAGAAATCTGAATACTTGGTCACCTTTGCATGCTCTAGGTGCCCAAAACACCAATTTTCTGCTTCATCTAAGAGATGAAGTGCTACAATTTGAATAGCCTCCTCTTCAGCCACAATATGTAGCTTGAAAAATGAGTCTAACTCCCTCATCCAAGCCTTGAAATTTCTTGAGGAAGATCCATAAAATGTAGGCAAATGGATTCTATTTTGCCTCTTCCTTCTATTGCTGCTATAGGATCCTCTTTCTTCTCTAGTCTGGAAGAATTTTTGGAGAGTTAGCTTCTCCTTGAAAGCTCTAGACTGTGCTGTGTACTCTTCAATATATAGACTGAGAGTCTCATGAGTCTCAGGTTCCTCCGTTTCTTCACTCCTATACCTCTCACCTTCTTCAAAGAAAGTGGGGATAGTGGATCTACCAGGAGATCTAGGATTCTCCGGTCTTCTTTGCTGTTAATAGGAAGTGCTTTCCTCATCAGATCTTCTTCTTGGATCTTCTCTCTTTTCTTCCTCCATTTTCTTGACATCCTTGGAGAGATCTTGAATAGATCTGAAGAAATGATTCAAAGATCTCACATCCTTCATGATAGATCTCATTTATTTGTTCTTATTTCAATGTAAAAATATGAAGTGTCCACAAGCTGAGCCAAAGTTCATGCTCTGATACCACTGTAATATCCCAAAAAGGGAGAATGCAGTAATACTTCACACAATATAAAAACTTACAGCAAGATAAACAATAAATCTAAGTACAAATCAGAATATGCAGAAAGAGCTGAGCCATTTTGTTATATTGGAGATGAATCAATTACACAAGTACAAGATATAGGTAGATCTAGCCAAAAAGATGAGCTAGGATCACCCAGAAAACATGTGTGAAGCAGGTACAATGTAACTGTTGAGGCTCTACAAAAAATATTGTGACGTCTCTTCAGTAGAATATAAAAATATGGTTGCAGGCTGAAAATAGAAATGAAAATATACTCAAAGCTGGAGCTCTCATGATGCGAATATTCAAGATCTGGCCGATGTGATGGATTCCCAAGATAATCCAGAAAGGATTTTCTAGATCTCCAACTTTGGAAAATTAGCTGCCTAGGATTTGATCATTGATCTGCTAGGAAATATAGATATGAAGCTATATCTGAAGAATAGATGGCTAAAATGTGTGTTCAAATCATATCTATGCTTGAAGGGTTGATCCCTTCATCAGATCTATGCGCTGAGAGCTCTAGATCTACCTTCTCAATCCTCCAGTGATGAATTCAACTGTTGCAACACAACTTCCAACAGAAACTATGCTATGAGGGAAAGAGAGTCCTTATACCTGCTAAGAAATGATGCAATAAGCTCCAGGATGATGGTGTGACTGACGGAAATGTGAAGGAATAATCCTACACTAGATTTCTAGCTGAAGTACTAGCAACTTCCTTCGTCCTTTCAGATCTGCAATATGGACAGTGTTATTCCTGTAGGGAATACTACTGCTAGGAGGTCAATAAATTTTGGCTTGATGCCAGATCTATATTGTTGCTCTGGGAGTGCTAATCTATAAGCCCAAGTGATGGGAATAATTCCTCACCTTGTTCTCCAGCTGAAGTACTTAAGACAACTTCCACCTTCGAAACTGATCTTCAGAAATCTGCAGATTTATGAATATGAATGTTTTTTAGAAAGTAGAAAAATGAAATGGCACTTAAAGCATGATGCATAATGAATTAAAAACCTCTTCCATAGAGATCACTGAAAGAACAAGGAGGGATTGCCACCCAGGAACACCCTGTGCTAAACAACACCTGCAATCTCTTCTAAACAGCCCAAGAATGTAGTGGAATGTCACTTGACAATTCCAGATCTAAAAGATCATACATCAAAATAATCCAAGATGCCTTTCACCTTTGCCTTCATCTCATTTATAATGATTGCGCCATCCCAAGCCTTGGCCCTAATCTCAACTACGCAGTCTCATGTGGACAAGATCCTCCAAGTGGGACTGCACTGTTTGACCAAATCAACGAGACAGTGTAGGTGCAATTTACACCTTCTTCATCATTTGTACATGATCCTCCACCACTTGATCATTAATGCTCAATGACATTTTTTTTGAGATCTTCGATATCTTAGTTGGCTGAATCAACCCTCCATGATCTCTCTCATTAAATGATACATGATCTCCAATATCATTCACAATAGTAGTTGCTCAACCACCTCGTTTTGCAGGTCTAGTCTAAATTAATCCACATTCACACACACAAACTGGATATTTATTATTATTGAGGATTGTGGGTCCCTCCACCCTTTTATTTACTTAATTCATTAAGAAAAAAAATACTCTAATATTCCAAATATAATGTGAAAATTTGGGAATATTACGAATATAGATATCTATTCAAGCTAGTTAGCTAAATTAGTAAAGCATAAACCATATACATCAACCAAGATCTTGCAATATGGAAAATCAAAGACAATACATATGCATATAGGGAAAAATAGGAAGTACTCTATATTGATGATAAAAGGAGAGGCTACAACTTAGTGACTGATTTGAAGTGACATTCCAGCATTGTTCCCAAGCCTCAACATAGTATAAATCTCTCCAATAGCAGCTTCAAAAATCTAGATCTGAATTGAAAATCCTCTAGCATTTCTCTACTCAAATTCCTCCTTCTCAAGCACTTAGATATGTACTCAATTTATAGATGAACTATAGGTTGTTTTGCAATCAATAACTTTCCAAAAATAGGCAAGACATGTTTCCAATCATGTAGATGTCAAATGGACACTTGGATCTGAAGCTTGACACATGTGAACTCTTCTAGAAGGCACTGGCCAAGTGGAGATTCCGTAACAGTGAGAATTTCACTCCCAATGTGACCAACGCACCTGTGTATGTTGGGAAGTGATTTGCAGAGCAGCCTTGCATGGATCTACCTACATATGTAATGCACTTAGGCCCCTTAGAGCCTGCGTTTGTGAGGTATCATATGCCATATAATAAGCTTCAAACCATTGAAACCTTTGCTTGATGAAAGTATTTATTGATTTGTCTTGTTTCTTGTCTTAGGGCATGTAGCAACTAAAATGATAGGGAATGATAGACCCTTGATCATTGGTCCTCGAGATGATGCCTAGTTAAACAGGTCATTAGCAATGGTGCCTAAATTGACCTATAACAATTGCACCCTAAGGCATGAGATCCAAATAATAAGAACATTTGATTGATATGATTTACACTATGATGAGTCTCAAAATGAAGCATATTGGTCACCTACATCAATATTACAATACATTACATCATGATATATCCTCTTTTGATAATAATTGCTGATGGTAGGAATTCCCATGTTCAACACATAAAAAAATCGAATAACATGTACATAATTCAGAAAGTCATCTACATTGGAATATTTCCCAGATGCAAACATTCCTATAGATATAGTCCCATGTTTGGATGAAATTCTGTATGTAAATTCATCGTACAGATGATGTGTGAAAAAATCCTGAAATCGCAGCATGGATGGATGAAACTAGATTTGGGGTCTTCTTATCTCGTTCACTCGATCATTCGGGTACAAGTCTAGCCATGCGAATATATGATTTGTCATCGAACATGGAAAGACATCATTTGATTACCAGCCAATGATGTGAGTTGTTTATCAAATATGAGAGAACCACCATTAATGTCAATGGCCCTCAAGGTATTGCAATACATTTCGTAAGGTGTGAATATATGATTTAATTTCGAACACCAAAAAAATCTTTCGGTCAAAGGTCCAGAAGTGAGGATCTTGTCGATGCTGTAACAAGCCTCATGGTACTGGAATCTGATGTTTTTAAGTGAACTTCCTAGATATTGATTTTTCGTCGACAGGAAGTCACCTTATTGCAAAACAAGAGCTACTAATTTCAGAGACAAGGGTATGACTTGATATAGCAATTTTTAGGGATGACGGTCATGAAAATGAAGATTTATGTGTATTGTAGACATATGGGTTTTTAATCACTGGATGACTTCTCTTGAACATATCGACGACATTGTGATGAGTTGGAAGCATTGACCCAAAAACCGAAGTGAAGTTATGATGAACCATAGGTGTGAATGAACCATCAAGATGATTACCCAACCCAAACAGTCATGGACATGGAGTGAAAGAAGTGTCATGTTCAAGAGCGACTTACTACCAAAAATAAACTTCGCTTACTTTTCCCAATTTTTCCCTGGTCATTTGTCGACCAGTACCTCTTTATTTTTTAACAAGATTGAGGAGGATAACATTTGCTTGATCTATAATTCAACCCTTCAGGAAAATAATGTATCTCTATTTAATAATATAACGAGTCTAGCAATGAACGAAACTCGATTCTTGCCATGATCGAAAAGCCCATTACTATTTTATGTTTTAACGAGATTAACGACAGTGATAGCCTGGTCCTTTTTCATATTTAGAGAGTCTGAAAAAAGAGGACGAAAGAGAACTCCATAAGTAATTTTTCGTAAATTTGTCACTCAGATCAAAAAAGTGTAAAATAATATCTAAGAGAACCTCTTTGGTCATGTTTAACCAAGGTATTCCTTTTCCGTAAATAATCCATCTCAGTCCGGAAAAGGGTTAAAATTATACTGAGTGGATATCGATTCATTTACTTCAACGAGCTCAAAAAGACAAGTTCTTGGCAATATTTCCACATTATCAGAATTTGAAAGGAGTTGAAAGAAGACTCTGGGGGTTCCTTTTTCATTGTTATCGAAGCTCGAAAAAGAGATAAAAGTGATCTTCAAATCCTTTTTCATTTTTAACAAAGCTCAAAGAATAAGGAGAAAAATTATGCTTTGTGGTCAAGTCATTCTTTGAATAAATCTGCACGATTAATCTGTTCATCAGTTGTATTTTCTGTTCATAAAAACATCAAATGGATTAAAAATACATGTTTCATGATAAAAACATAATAAAAATATAGTCATAGCAATAAATTCAACTTGAAAATAGTTATATGACTATGAAAAGTAGTTTCACTATTCATCTTTACCATTCCGTAGTTACCATTGTCATTTTGGAGCTCTGAACCTGATTTTTCCCCCGAACTTCATTCGTTGATTGCGGTTATTTCTGTGAATGAATTTCTTCACCGTTTGATCCAGGTTAGTGCCATGAACCTCCTCTTTCCTTCAGTATTAATTTCATTTCTGTTCTTTGCAAATTTTTAGAGTTTTGAGGCCCCTAGGGTAAATTCTGCCCAAAATGAGGGCAACTCACCCCTGAATGTTGAAACCTGTGTTGCGTAGAAGGTATAGTGAAGGGTACCTGCATGTGCAATGCACTTTCTCAGCCTAGGGAGTGTGTTGGGCACAGTTCAAGTTTTTGGTTTTCATGCTGTGTCCAAAATTTGCCTAGTTTTTTGCAATGATTGGAATCTAATGGATCTTATGGTTGTATTTTATGATTCCATCGGATTATAATGATGATTACATGGAGGTAAAGATAACACGAACAAAAATATATGATTTCCTTGAATGATCTGGGTACTGTAAGAGCCTTAAGGGATTGTGGACTACTTAAGTACTTCAAATTGTCAATAATGAGGCAACAAATAGAACTCCTGGAGTTCTTAGTTCAAGCATGGGATCTGGTGATAGAGGCATTCCACATTAAGAACAAAGTGGTTACCATAATAGTTGAGGACATGTATTTTCTCATAGGTTTGTCGAGGAGAGGTTTTCCCATTTCTCTCACAGGGTCTACTGTTGGAGGAGAGACAGTGGGGGATTATGTTATGCAGTATTTCTATCCATGGTTATAACCTAGCAAAAATGGAAAAATAAACATCCAGGATGTCAAGGATTTTCCTTTGAGAACCATCCTTTTCATGATCGCTAAACTTTCTGGCATCGTTACGCTATATGTAGCGAATCGATCGTATATGTAGTATGAACTGGAGTGTTTAGAGCGAACAATACTCAACTGGTATGAAGCTATTTTATCTCATATAAAGGAACAACTAAATAAAGCAAAGGGAGGAAGGAAGAAAATTTTCAGGTATGGTTCAATACTTATCTCCTTCGTTTTGGAATGGATTCCACTGATGCAGCCACAACATGTAACATTGGATATATCTAGTCCTAGAGATCCTCAAATGCAGAAATGGGTAGAACTCATGGGTCGGCATGTAGGACAATCGACCGTTGTCTTCTCGGCTGCATTCTTCGCCTAGTTCTAGTGATATATAGTCATCATTGATGAGTATGCATACGCAGTCATCAACTTCCGAGGAGATCTAGATCTAGTATTACTAGAAGGTGCTCAGTAGTGTGTAACAGGTAAGAATGATTCGACCATGTTTTTTTGATTTTTATAAGGTTTACAAAATGTTTTTTTGTTTTGATTATTTTCCAAGACTAAACTAAATGTTTGATGTAATGCATATATTGGTCGTGTTCAACCAGTAGAGGAACTAGAGCATGAAGCAGATGCGCCAGCATAGAAGGCTTTCGGGAGAGCAATCCTTCAGAACCTTGATATGGCTGAGACTTTGGCTGAGCTTCAACAGCACATAGAGGGGTTGACCTCCAGGATTCTGGATTGCTAGATCGAAGAGCTTCCCATGCGACTACTGTGACACACTATTGGGGTTCCTAACCGTTGGATGTGGTTGCTCCGTAGCATTGCTAGATCTATAGCATGTTACCACAAGCACCACTAGTTTACTTGTGAAATTTTGCATACATTTTGAGGTCAGATGACGAATGTGTCTTGGGCAAAATTTTTATAAAAAACCTATAACTATCTATTTATATGTTTTCAGAGTTTTTCCTATGTTTAATGTGCAATCCTATTCAATGATGTGAATGTTTTCTTTACCTATGTCGTAAATTTCTATCTAAAAATTGATTAGATAATGAATTAGTTAAAGTGTTCAAATTTCTGGAAACATGTGGATATTCAATGAGATCAAAATGTCTCTCCAAAAATCGAACTCTTAGGAACAATCTAAGAAGTGTTGGATTTCTAATAGTATAAATACTAGTAAGTTGTAGTACCACAAGTTGTGAGTCTAACCTTATGATTATGCGGTTAATACCAAATGAAATGGCATCAGAGAGAAGTTTGATCAATGTGCTATACTCAGCGATATTGTTCATCAATCTATTGATAAAAATCCCTTGAAAACTCACTAACTTTCCGTTCAGAGTGAAAATGGCCCACGCTGCAGAGGATAGATTCTGCGTACTACGACCAGCACAATCAACATATCCAAAAAATGGTTCCAAAGATTCAGTCATCTCTGATGAAATGTAAATCGGATTACTAATGTCAAGAAAATTTTAAAAATAAATTAAGATAGTGAATGCAAATCAACAACATATAAACAATATAATACAAAAATTACTACGCTCATGATTAAGCATAGGAATGTTTCAAATACAACCCATTTATTGGCTGTGCCTATGGAATCCCATCGTAATCAACTAACTCGTAGGCACACTTAACAAGAACTCTTTTGACAATATGGGGGCCATGCCATAATGGTTCGAATTTCACTGTACCTATTACATCAGCTTCTTGATCATAAAGAAGGACCAAGTCGCCCTCTGAGTAGATGTGAGGCTGGACATTTTTGTCATATTGCACCTTTATCCATCTCTTATGCATTTTTTTGTCCAAGTGGGCTTCACGACGTGTTTCATCTAGATGGATGAGGTTAAGGAGACACACTTCTTCTTCTGAGGTGTCAGGTAACAAGTCTATCATGAGTTTTAACGATGATATTTCACATTGGATTGGTAAGATAGCTTCCAGACCATACACCAATTGAAAATGAGTAAATATTGTTCTGTTTCTCACTGAGGTTCGATACACCCACAAGGTGGAGTAAAATATCAAGTGCCAGTTCCTTTTACTGACTCCTATCATTCGTTGAAGCATTCATTTAAGAATTTTGTTAATAGCCTCAACTTGTTTATTTGATTGTGGATAATAAGGAGTAGAATTATCATGTGACAATCCTAACTTTGTAGTCAATTTAGACATCATATGATTGTGAAAATTCTTCACATGATCCGTAACTATAGTATGTGGGACCCCAAACTGTGCAATAACATGGTTGAAGAAAAGAAATGCAGTTTTTTTTCCTGTGTTGTTCAATGTAGGCATCGCTTTGACCCATTTTGTAAAATAGAATAACCATGCCCCCCAGACGAAGGAGGGTTACAGGTCATGAAGTCAATACACCATTTTGTAAATGGTCCAGCAGAGACAATAGGATGCATTGGTGCTGGTGGTTTGTGGATTTTACGATAAAAAAATCTGGCATGCATGAAAAATTCTGACTGTGAGGAAGCAATCTCGAGAAACATTAGGCGAAAAGTAACCGGCGTAGATTATCTTTTGTGCAGTAGCATATCCAGATAAATTTCCACCACAAGCCCCAGCATGGAAATCATTTAACACTTTTTTGGCCTCCTCATGAGTGAGACACCTCCTTAAAATGGTATCGACACCATAAAGTGTATCGCTGATGATCAGATAATATTTGGCTTGGTATCAAATACGTCGCTGATCAGAGTGAGAGGTATTAGGTCAAAAAATTTTGGTTTGGAGATAAATGATGAAATCTCCATACTAGGGATCAGATGATCCAATCAAAAATAGAGACTCATCTGGAATAGATAATTCCGACATAGTATCAGTACTATCAGAGGGAAGGTCACAGAGAAGCTCAGCCAAAAATAAAGACTTATTTGACTTGGATTTAATGAATTCCAAATAAAATTCCTGCAAAATGACAATACATTTTGAATATTTCCCCCCCAGCAATTGATGTGATAAGATGTAAGTCATGGGGTTGCAATCCAAAACTATTGTTGTTTTTCGAAGCAGGATATAATGGCGAAATCTTTGGATAGCTTGAACAGCTGCCAAGGCAAGCTTTTCTATGTACAAGTACTTAAATTCCATATCATTGAGATAACGACTCAAATAATAGATTGGATGTTCAATTCCATATTATACTTGGACCAAAACCATAGCGATGGTCATGTCAGCCATGGCGATATATAGGAAATAATCATTTTGATAACTAGGAGGATACATTAATGACGCTCAGACAAGATGATCCTTGACAACATCAAAATAAGTTTGTGCAACTTGGTCCCAATGGAAGGCAACCCTCTTTTTCAATAATCGATTATATTCTTTAGCCATTTCAGCGTAGTTTAGAATGAACCTTCTCAAGAAGTTAGCCTTTCCTTGAATTTTCTATATCTGAAGTAAGTTTGATGGTACAGGAAACTCAAGAATGGCATGTACCTTCAGTGGGTCTATTCGAATTCTTTCTTTTGAGACTTAAATCTGAGAAATTGACAAGAACCAACACAAAACACACATTTGTGTGGATTGAGGTGTATCTTGTAGTGTCAGAAGCGTAAGAAAATGGCTCTTAAATGCATCGGGTGATTAGTCTGATTTCGTGAATGCGCTGGTAAATCATGTAGATATCGTTGAACAATGTGCTTGATGTCGTTGAAATCATAATCCATTGATCTCTGAAAAGTTTCCCCAATGTTATTTAAAACAAAACGAAGTTTCCTATATGTGAATGTGCCCCAGGGACAAATGAATGTTGTCTTATGTTGGTCATTTGGGCGGATATTGATTTTATTGTAGCCGGAAAATCCATACATGAATGAAAAAATTTCGCATCCAGCACAATCATCAATAATCTGGTCGATAAAAGGAGTAGGATAGTTGTCTTTTGGACAAGCCTGATTGACATCTCGATAATATATTCACACTCTAATGGTTCCTTGTTTTCTCATAACAGGAACGATATTGGAAACCTGCTCAGTTAGTGGAACAGGGTAAATGAAACCAGCACGCAAAATTTTTTCAACTTCTGCTTTGATGGCAGTGGCTTTCTTCCGATGAACAGGACAAAGCCATTGATGCACCAGTTTGACATCAAGATACATATTAATAGTGTGTTAAACTATACTAGTATCTATGCCTGGCATTTCCTCATAAGACCAAGCGAATACGTCATGAAATTCACGAAAAAAAGAGCGATATGAATCAAGTTCTGATGGAGAAAAAGATACACTAACATGAATATTTTCTACAATGCCATGTTTGGTCTAAATATCGATAAAAATTGTTTCTTTGATATTAGATAAATTTCTATTAGAGTCAATTGCATTAATTGGTAAAGAATTTGGAAAGAAATTTTTGATGGATGGGTGATATAGTTCACTGAGAGTATTTTATTCATAATCAGGAAGATGGGAACGATGATGATAATCTTCCCATGGTTATCCTTCTGAGATCATAGCTTCCAAAATATTTTCATCTGTCAAAAATTTTGAGGAAAATGGATCAAATGGAGTACCAAAATCTAATGAATGATCAACCCAAACACTCGGCGACGTTGATTTCGGATTTTCCGCCCAAGCCAAATAGATTGATTGGTATGCCAACTCAATAGGGCTGGGTGGTAAAACATCATCCAATGTATAAATATCAGAATCACCCGTACTCTTCCTTAAGCCAAATAGAGTGGAAGAGATCATGTAGCAGGTCTTTATGCTTGCAATTTCTACCGACGTCTCAAGCAGCAGTAATATAAAGGTTCCCATAAGAGTGGAATCCTTTAAGAGTCCTACACCAATGTTCTCAATTTATATTTGGGGTAAGTGAACAAAGGGAACTCTTCCAATTACCTGCAAAGAGGAGGAAAAAAATGATAATTGATTATTGACTGTGATTGTACCTTTATGTGGAAAGGCAATCATTCTAAAGTATGTAGAAACAATGGTAGTCATTGCATATACCCATGGTCTTCCGAGTAAAATATTATAGTCAAGGAGTCCATCAACAACATCAACATCAATACTTACTGTTTTTCCCCATAATTCAACATGAAGGTTATTAATAATACCACAAGGTTTATATGTTCTTCCATCAAAATCATTCAACTTCGTTGATGGTTGTGATAATCGTGGTGAGCCAAGTGACTTCCAACAGTTTAGAGACATAATGCACGTAGATGATCCCTCATCAATAATAGTGCGATGAACAAGGTGATTGAGAACATTTACTTGTATGGATAATGCCAATTCTGCTGGTAATTGCGGCACATAGCCCGTATGATTAAAGATGACAAGATTAGAATTAGTCGAATCAATTCCACTAATGGCTGACAATAAAGTCTGCATATGGGAGGGAAAATTTTGTAATACCTCAATAGAAGACATAGGTGAAGGGGATTGAGCCAAATCTTTAACTATATTATAATTTTGTGCAGCTCTTTCTCGAGGATTATATATTGATTTTTGAATTACACCTTCAGTGGTTTAATTGTCAATTCAGGAATAACAGTAGGTGGTACTAATTCATTAGATGGATTTGTTGTAGAGGTAGTAGGTTGATCAGTGGCCATAATACCATAGTCTTTATGCCACATCGACACCCAAATATCTTGTGAAGGTTTTTTGGTGGATAACATTAACACTTGGGAACTAGGAGTTGGATCCGTAGCAACCAAATTTGTGTCTCGATTTGGAAACGGGTCTGTCAACACAGCTGATGCATCAGAAGTCTTGATGATTTTTGAGAATTCAGCACGGTAAGGAAAATCCCTAACAAAATCTTCCTTTTACAGATTATGCATGGATAACAAGGTTTATGTGTTCTAGACGGTTGATCACATGATCATTCCTGTGGGTTAGAAGTTTACTTTTTCTTTGATTTCCCCTTTTTATTACCTCCTGGATGCTTGTCACTTTTGCCTTTGTCAAATGACACGACATTAATTTTTGAGGTAGGATAAGGATCAGATGCAATATTGTTGTGTGTGTTTGAAGTGCCTATCTAGCCATCTCTGGCATGGAAATCCTTTATTTGAGGAGGAACATTGAAATTAGATCGCGACGTATTAGGGATTTTTTCATAGAGCATGCCAGACTAAGTGTAAATCAAGTCTAAATATTGAGCAGGAGTGATAAATTGCTCTTTTGTGACGACGCCACCTTTAGCCACATCTTCAGTTATAGATGGTAATAGGGACTTAATGAACCATTCAGCAAGAAGCTGATAGGGAACAAATGTCTCAACCATTCGTCGATGGTGATGCCACTCATTAATATGATCAGAAATGTGAGTAGCATTATTCTGTTTGAATTTGGTCAAGAGTTCCGTTCCAGTTTTGTATCTGATTGGTAACTGGAAATGGGTCAAAAAGACAGTAGCTAAAGGAGTAAAATTGTCAAAATAAGCTCTAGGTAACTCAATGTACCATTTAGCAGCCATACCTATGAGCCTATGCTGGAAAAGACATTGTCAAACATAATCATATTTAAACAAATTTAATAAACACCATAAATGATAAGTCATGACATGAGTTGACGGATCTTCTCTAGGGTTTCCATTAAATTTAGGAATGTCAGAGGGTAATTATGAGGTATCATCGGCCACCAAGAAACATAATTGATAGGATCATTGGTTAACCAGTTTAAATCTGGTAATTCCAAGGTTGCAACAAAAGGCAATTTTCTATTGAGGCTAGGTTGAGAATAGCCAGGGTAAGATGGAATTGCTTGGGAAATAGGTCTTTGAGCACCAGAATATGGAATTTGCTGCTGGTAACCCAGATAGGGGTTATTTTGCATAGAAAATGCTTGATAATTTTGTTGACCAAAACCTGGATATGATACTTGTTGAAATGAAGCTTGAGGCATTTGCGCTTATGGATACCAAGGGGTCTTTCCACCAATGTTATAACCCAAATTAGTGTAAATTGTATTTGGTTGATATGTATAACCAAGCTACGTTTGTGACATCCCATAAGATGGCACACCATCTTGTAAATAAATGATCCCTGATACAGGTTTTTGTAAATTAAGCAAAGGATTTTGAGTCTGTGGACCCAAAATTTGATGATATTGAGTCCAAGAACCTACCTGGTAAGGTGGATGTACAATATTTTGATTTTGTAATAGGGGTATGGATGTACTAACAAGTGGTAATGAAGTGGCTGTAACAGGTTGAACCGGTTGATATGAGTGTACAACCGTTTGTGGTTGGATAGGCAGAGTTGGCTGCCATTGACAAACATTCATGTCAACTTTAGTTTGACCAAAAAGTGATTGAGTACTTTCATATTGGGTGACCAAATGTTTCCCCCTAGCATAAGGAGGATAATAAGATGGAAAATAGTTTTCTCCAAATGCTGGGAGTCCATTTGATATGGTACTTAAAGGAATTGGCCCAAAATGACTGACTCGATATTTCCCTGATGATGTATGTAATGAATCAAGTCATTCAGTACTAATGATAGGAATACCTATTAAAACACGAAATGATGACATTGGTAAAGACCATGAACATGAAGATGCACTAGAGAAAGTGCCAGACAATGATTTGTAACCTATTGGGACCGAAGGGCCACCGTGAAAATATGACTCTGGTGAAGTTGTGAACATCAACGGATTAGAGAGGGTAGGAGCTGACGTAATTGGAACAACATATCCAACCAAAGATGTTGGTTCAGACATGGTTGTGTGACCAAATTTATACCCTCGAAAATCGACAGGAGATTGAATGGCAATAGGATCAACAGAAGTAGATGGAAATGATTAAGGAAAAGACTTGTATAGGTAAAGGTCCCCCCCCAAAATGGGTTGGAGTAAAACGTGTATCGTCTTTTGGGATTTATTCAATCAAAATTAAACTAGGATGAATAAATTCACCATCAGGCCCAAAATATATTTTAGATGGTTGACTGTGTGATATAGGAGTTTCAATGGCTATAGAAATTTGTGGGGTGACCAAGGTAGGACAAACTTTCGGTTGTTCGACTTCAAGATTCAGATTTTTTGTCAAAGAAGAGACATGATCTGGATCAATTTGTGATTGAAAAATGTCGGGTCTAGGAGGTATGGTCTCAACAATTGAATGGATCATGACCACGGGTAGCTATGAAGACTCCATTTCGACAACAGTAAATGAACTGGGATGTGTAGAAACAATTTGAGCTAGCTCTGGTTTAAAATATGATGTTTCGCCAGAGGTAAAAATTGTACTTGATTCATCAGATCATAATCGCCTTCGCCTTCCAGAAGTAAATTCTAGTGGTAAAGGTGGTTTTAAAGCTAATCTACACGAATGACGAGGGATAGGATTTTTTTCTTCCACGATTACTGATTTATTTTAACCAAAAAAAAAAAAAAAAAAAAGAGGGTAATGCTAGGCAAAAGGGTTTACCAAGAAACTGTGAACTATAGAATACTTGTTTGCGAACCAAGAAGTACGGGTAGGTAATCTCCCCGAATGCTGTGTTCAATGTATCACAATTTCAAGGCAGCCAACTTGGTTTACTATGGATGTATAGCACCTAAAAGTTGTCCTCCCAAATATACCCAAAGGTACATGGAGGCCCAAGTTTGTATTAGCGTTTTCTGATACGAAACCGCACAGTGAGAGCACCCATATATACTTATTGTACTGTAACACTGCCCGATATACCCGAAAGTACGTGGATGAGCTATGATATACTTACGTATGTGGAGTGAGGTATCACACTCGGAATGTATCGCAGACAAGTTAACGAAAACTGCTATGTTTTACGACGCCAGAACACATATCTAGCCTAGAACTTCTAAATGTTATCTTTATGGTTCCAATGCGTTGTTAAGTAAATTGAGATTTATTTTATGTTTATCTTGTTTAAAAATTTGCCTTTCAGGTTCACTGCAATGATGTATATGAAATTCATAAATGCAAGCTAAGAATGATAAAAAAAAATTCACTTTTGGATTTTTCAATGAAGAACCTAGCTACTAAAGGAAGAGAGAAAATATTTCATGAGCAAACAAATCAATGAACAAAAACAAAATAAATGAATCACAAACTATTGAAGATTTCCTAATGTTCCTTTTGAAAAAAAAACACAATCCTACATGCAAATGCAAGTTTTTCTTTTCCGTTTCCTTAATGTTATGAATGCAGAAAAGAAACTAGGTGCACTAGATCAATAATTCAAATTATTTTAATTTTGAGAAATGAAGAATGTAAACAACAATTTCACTTTTGAAGGAAAAACGAGGATTTCAACAACAATTTTTGCTATCAAGGAAATGAAGATTTTACGACAATTTCCTATTTAGAAAGAAAATGATTCTTAATGCAACCATAAAAAATACTTTGAAATCAACTTGTCAATGATAAATTAAAAATTTTCTAAACAAAAATTGAACAAATTTTCAGCCAAAGGAGGAAGAAGTATATAGATTCACTGGTCAATTGAGCATCAAAATTCTTAGAACACAGCAAAAAAAAAACAGAAGCATGTTGCAAAGGCAAATTCAAGGGAATTTGGTCAGTTTCAGGAGTAAACACAGTCTCCAAGGGGAGACAGTGCTCTGCAACATAGGCTAGGAAGGGAGACAGTGCTCTGGAAAGCATTGTGTCCAGTCTAAGGGTGCATTGGGTGTAGTAAACAAAGAAAACGTTTACTGTTTAACTGTTTATGGTGCATCGGGCTACTGTTTAACTCATTGTATTTGAAAATTAGGCTTTGAAAAAGTTTAATATTTATGTGTAACAACTACTAGGTGGATAAACAAAGAAAATTAGAGGCTAAAACACCTAGAACAAAGAGAAAATCCTATCCCCAATGGAGTCGCCAATTTTTTGGGCCAGAATTGTGAATTATGGATAAATCACGCTTCCCTATATAGGTGCTAGTCTAGAAAAATAGGTGAAAGATTATACGAATATTTCTCCTAACTCAGAATAGATACAAAGAGATGATTGGAGGCTTACTTGTTTAGTCGCTTCCAAATGGCTCCTTTTGTCACCTTTGTTGCAGCTTCAAATTCAAGCGGTTTGTGAGCTGAATGTTTCCTGCAAGAAAGAACACTGAAACAACAGAATATGCAATAATATAGATATCTATTCAAGCCATTTAGCTAAATCAGTAAAGCATAAACCATATACATCAACCAAGATCTTGCAATATGGAAAATCAAAGCCAGTACAGATGCATATAGGGAAAAATAAGAAGTACTCTTTATTGATGATAGAAGGAGAGGTTACAACCTAGTGACTAATTTGAAGTGACCTTCCAGCATCGTTTCCGAGCCTCATCACAGTATAAATCTCTCCAGCAGTAGCTTCACAAATGTATCTCTCAATTGAAAATCCTCCAGCATTTCTCTACTCAAATTCTTCCTTCTCAACCACTTAGATCTATGCTCAATTTATAGATGAAATGTAGGTTGTTTTGCAATCAATCACTTTCCAAAAATAGGCAAGACATGTTTCCAATCATGTAGATGTCAAATGGACACTTGGATCTGAAGCTTGACACATGTGAACTCTTCTAGAAGGCACTGGCCAAGTGGAGATTCTAGAAAAATGAGAATTTCACTCCCAGTGTGACCAACGCACCTGTGAATGTCGGGAAGTGCTTTGCAGAGCAGCCTTGCATGGGGCTACTTGCACATGCAATGCACTTAGGCCCCTTAAAGCCTGTGTCGGTGAGCTCTCATATGCTATATAATAAGCTTCAAACCATAGAAAACTTTGTTTGATGAAAGTCTTGCTTGATTTGTCTTGCTTCTTGTCTTAGGGCATGTAGCAACTGAAATGATAGGGAATGATAGACCCTTGATCATTGGTCCTAGAGATGATGACTAGTTAACCAGGTCATTGGGAATGGTGCCCAAATTGACCTATAACATAAGGCACAAGGCAGACAATGGAAAACGGGTCTTACAAACGTAAACAAGGCACCCGAGCATTCAGAACTTAGCAAATTTGATATGGCCACCCTCAAATGAAATGACCCAACCCGAATGCATTTCTAGGGCACCCTCAAATGAAACAACTCGACCTAAATGCTTTTTATCGGGCGCCATCACATGTCGCACCCGACCAAATGAAGGCACAAGGGATAAAATGACAAACGGGTCGAACGAACGTGTACAAGGCCCCCGTGTTGTCACAAATTTCAAATTTGATACGGCTGCCCTCAAATGAAACAACCCGAACAGAACGCATTCCATTAGGTGCCCTTGCATGGCACGACATGAAGCACCTAACCGAATGAAGCCATAAGGGATAAAATGGAAAACGGGCCACACGAACATGCACAAGGCACCTGGGCGGTCACAACTTAGCAAATTTGATACGGCTGCCCTCAAACTAAATGACCTGACACAAATGCATTTCATCAAGTTCCCTCACATGGCGCGATACGACTCGCCTGACTGAATGAAGGCACAAGGGAGTGAACAGCAAATGGGCTGCATGAACATGCACAAGACACCTGGGTGGTCACAACTTATAAAATTTGATATGGTCGCCCTGAAACGAAATGACCCAACCTAAACGCGTTTCATTCGGCACCCTCGAACGATGCGAAATGATGCACCGGACCAAATGAAGGCATAAGTAAGCAAACAAAAAATGTGATGCTTGAACAAATACAATGAAACCAAGAGGTCACAACTTAGCAAATTTGATACGACTGCCCTTAAAAGAAACAGCCCGACCCGAATGTGTTTCATCGAGCATCCTCGCACGACGATACACTGCCCGCTCGACCGAGTGAAGGAACAAGGAATAAAATGACAAATGGGTCACACAAACGTGCACAAGGAACTTGGGCGGTCACAACTTATCAAATTTAATATGGCCGCCCTCAAATGAAATGACCTGAACTGAATGCGTTTCATTGGGCGCCCTCACATGGCGCGAAATGACGTGCCCGACTGAACGAAGGCACAAGGAAGAAAATGAAAATGGGATGCACAAGCGTGCACAAATCACCTGGGCAATCAAAACTTAGATAATTTGATACGGCCTCCCTGAAATGAAAAGACCTAACATGAACACGTTTCATTTGGCACTCTCACATGGTGAGACATGGCGCGCCCAACAGAACAAGGCAATCGTAAGTGACAACTTAGCAAATTTGATATGGATGCCCTCAAATGAAACAACGCAATTTGAATGCATTTGATCAAGCACCCTCACACGATGCAACACGGTGCACCTGAACGAATGAAGGCACAAGGGAGAAAATGATAAAGGGGTCACATGAACATGCACAAGGCACTCAAGTGGTCACAACATATCAAATTTGATACAGCCACCCTCAAACAAAACGACCGGACCCGAACATGCCCCTACATGGCATCACATGACACGCATGACTGAACAAAGGCACAAGGGAGAAAACACAAAAAATGGGTTGCACAAACGTGCACAAGGCACCCGAGCAAGCACAACTTAGTAAATTTGATACGACTGCCCTCAAACGAAACGACCTGACCTGAACATGTTTCCTTGATCGCCTTCACATGGCGGGACACGGTTTGCTTGATAGAATGAAGGCACGAGGGAGGAAATGGAAAATTGGCCACAAAAACGTGCACAAGCCACCCAAGCAGTCACAACTTAGCATATTTGATACGACCACCCTCAAACTAAACGACCCAACCTAAACACATTTCATCAAGCGCCCTCAAACGAAACGATATGACTCAAACGCATTTCATCGGGTGCCCTCACATGGTGAGACACGACATGCCTGACCAAATGGAAGCACAAGGGACAAAATGGCAAACGGGTCGCATGAACGTGTACAAGGCACTCGAGTGGTCACAACTTAGCAGATTTGATACGTTTACCCTCAAACGAAATGACCCGACCCGAATGTGTTTCATTAATCACCCTTGCCTGGTGCACCGAACCGAACAAATTTCATCGGTCAGCCTTACACAACACACCTGATTGAATGAAGGCACAATGGAGTGAACGGAAAACAGGCTGCACGAGCATGCACAAGGCACCCGGGCGGTCACAACTTACCAAATTTGATATGGCTACCCTCAAAGAAAATGACCCAACCCTAACGTGTTTAATCGGCTGCCCTCAGATGATGTGACATGATGCACCTGACCAAATGAAGGCACAAGGGAGAAAATTGAAAATGGGCCAGAGAAATGTGTACAAGGCACCCGGGTAGTCACAACTTTGCAAATTTGATACGACTGCCCTGAAAAAAAATGACCCAACCTAAACGCATTTCATCGAGAAAGCTCAAATGGAATTAAACGACATGCCTGATCGAGCAAAGGCACAACGAAGAAAATGGAAAATGGGCTCCACAAATGTGCACAAGGCACCCAGGTGGTCACACCTTAGCAAATTTGATGCGACTCCCATCAAACGAAATGACCCAGCCCAAACGTGTTTCATCGGGCGCCCTCAAATGAAAAGACTCAGCCTGAATGGGTTTGATTGGACACCCTCACATGGCGTGACACAGCCTGCCTAACCAAATGGAGGGACAAGGGAGAAAACATAAAATGGGCCACATGAATGAGAAGAAGGCACCCAATCGGTCACAACTTTGCAAATTTTATATGACCACCCTCAAACAAAACGACCCGACCTGAACGCATTTCATCGGGCGCCGTGACATGGCGAAAAATAGCGCGCCCGACCGAACGAAGGCACAAGGGAGAAAATGGAAAATGGTCCCCACAAACGTGCACAAGGCACCTAGGAAGTCACAACTTAGAAAATTTGATACGGGTGCCCTCAAATGAAATGACCCGACCTGAATGCGTTTCATTGGGTGCCATCACACGATGCAACCCGACGTGCTCGATTGAATAAAGGCACAAGAGAGAAAATGACAAATGGGCCGCACGATCATGCACAAGGCACCCAAGCAGTCACAACTTATCAAAGTTGATACGACCGCCCTCAAACGAAACGACACAAATGCATTTCATTAGGCACCCTCATACGGCATGACACAGCGCGCCGAACCGAATTAAGGCATAAAGTAGTAAAGAGAAAAAGGGCCACTTGAACGTGCACAAGGCACAAGGGAGAAAATGGAAAATGGGCCCCACAAACATGCAGAAGGCACCCAAGTGGTCACAACTTAGCAAATTTGATACGCCCGCCCTCAAACAAAATGACCCAACCCGAACGCATTTCATAGGGAGCCCTCAAATGAAACAACTCGACCTGAACGTGTTTTATCGGGCACCTGACCGAACGAAGGCACAAGGGAGCAAACAAAAAATGGTCTGAACAAACCTCCACAAGGAACCCAGGTGGTCACAACTTAGTAAATTTTGTACAGGTGCCCTCAAACGAAACGACCCGACCTGAACGCATTTCATTGGGCGCAATCACACAGTGCGACATTGCATGCTCGACTGAACAAAGGAACAAGGGATAAAATGAAAAATGGGCTGCATGAATGTGCACAAGGCAACCGGGCGATCACGACTTAGAAAATTTGATACAACTACCCTCAAAGGAAATGACCCGAACCGAATGTGTTCAATTAGGTGCCCTCGGACGGCGTGACATGACGCGCCCGAATGAACAAAGGCACAAGGGAGAAAATGGAAAATGGGCTGCATGAACGTGCATAAGGTGCTCGGGTAGTCACAACTTAGCAAATTTGATATGGCCACCCTCAAACGAAACAACCCAACCTGAAAGCGTTTCATCAGTCCTTCTCCAAATGGCGCGACACGGCGTGCCCGACCGAATGAAGTCATAAGGGAGAAAATGGAAACCCTCAAATGAAACGACCTGACCTGAATGCATTTCATCAAGCACCCTCAATTTAAACTACCTGACCTGAACGCGTTTCATCGGGCACCCTCACACGACACGAAATAGCGCGCTCGACCGAACGAAGGCACAAGGGAGAAAACGAAAAATGGGCTGCACGAACGTGCACAAGGCACCTGGTTGGTCACAACATAGAAAATTTGATATGACCACACTCAAATGAAATGACCCAACCCGAACGCATTTCATTGGGTGCCCTCACATGGTGTAACACAACCCGCCTGATCAAATGAAGTAACAAGGGAGAAAATGGGAAACAGGGGGCACGAACAAGCACAAGGAAACTAGGAAGTAACGACTTAGACAATTTGATACGACTACCCTCAAAAGAAATGACCCGAATGAATTTCATCGGGTGCCCTATCACGATGTGCCCAACCAAACAAAGGCACAAGGAAGAAAACGAAAAATGGGTCGCACGAATGTGCACAAGTCACCCGGGCGGTCACAACTTAGAAAATTTTATACGACTGCCCTCGAGCGAAATGAATTGACTAGAACACATTTGATCGGGTGCCCTCAAATGAAACAAATCGACCCGAACGTGTTTCATTCAATGCCCTCACGCGACGTGACATAGTGCCCTATTGAACAAAGTCACAAGGAAGCAAATGAAAAACGGGGCACATGAATGTGCACAAGGCATCCCGGCAGTCACAACTTTGCAAATTTGATATGAGCACCCTCAAATGAAACGACCCAACCCAAACACGTTTCATTGGGCGCCCTCACACGGCGCGACATGGTGCACCCAACTGAATGAAGGCACAAGGGAGAAAATGGAAAACGGGCCACATGAATGTGCACAAGGCATCCGGGTGGTCACAACTTAACAAAGTTGATACGGTCGCCCTCAAACAAAATGGTCCGAATGCGTTTCATCAGGCACCATCGCACAAAATGACACGACGTGCCAAAATGAATGAAGGCACAAGGGAGCAAAGAGAAAAAGGGCCACTCGAATGTGTACAAGTCACATGGGTGCTCACAACTTAGCAAATTGTATACGAAAGCCATTAAATGAAATGACCCAACATGAACGTGTTTCATCGAGCGCCCTCACACCACGTGACACGGCCCACCCGATCAAATGAAGGCACAAGGGAGAAAATGGAAAACGAGCAGCATGAACGTGCACAAGGAACTCAGGTGGTCATAACTTAGCAAATTTGATACGACTAACCTCAAAGGAAATGATGCGATCCGAACATGTTTCATCGGGCTCCCTCACAGAGTGCAACACAGGCCTCCTGAACGATTGAAGGCACAAGGGAGAAAATTAAAAATGGGTTGCATGAATGTGCACAAGGCACCCGGGTGATCACAACTACGAAATTTGATACAACTGCCCTCAAACGAAATGACTCGACCTGAATGCATTTCATCTGGAGCCCTTGCATTCTGGGACACTACCCACCCGACCGAATGAAGGCACAAGGGAGAAAATGGAAAACGGGCCATATGAATGTGCACAAGTCACTCGGGCAGTCACAACTTAGAAAATTTGATACGACCACCCTCAAATAAAATGGCCTGACTCGAATACATTTCATCGGGTGCCCTCAAACAAAGTAATAGGGCGTGCCCGACCAAATGAAGGCACAATGGAGAAAATGGCAAATAGGTTGCACAAACTTGCAAAAGGCATCCGGGCAGTCACAACTTAGCAAATTTGAGATGACCAACCTCAAAAGAAATGACTCGACTCGAACACGTTTCATTGCGCACCCTCACACAGCGCGACATAGCCCACCCGATCGAATGAAGGCACAAGGGAGAAAACGGAAAATTGGCCACACGAAAATGCACAAGGCACCTAGTCAGTCACAACTTAGAAAATTTGACACGACCTTTGTCAAACAAAATAACTCGACTTGAACGCGTTTCATCTGGCACCCTCACACGGCACGACGATGTGTAGCTGACCGAATTAAGGCATGAGGGAGAAAATGAAAAATGGGCCGCACGAATGTGCACAAGGCACTCGGGTGGTCACAACTTAGAAAATATGATATGACCTCCCTCAAACCAAAAAACCCGACCCGAACGTGTTTCATCGGGCACCCTCCATAGTGCAACACAACGAACAGGCCACACGAATGTGCACAAGTCACCCGAGCGATCACAACTTAGCAAATTTGATACGGCCTCCCTCAAACGAAATGACCCAACCAGAATGCGTTTGATCGGGCATCCTCACACAGCATGACATGGTGTGCCTGACCGAACGAAGGAACAGGGAGAAAATGGAAAATGGGCTGCATGAACATGCACAAGGCACCCGGGTGGTCACAACTTAGAAAATTTGATATGGTCGCCCTCAAATGAAACGAACCGACCCAAATGCGTTTCATCAGGCACCCTCAAATGACGTGACACGGTGCGCCCGAACGAACGAAGGCATAAGGGATAAAATGACAAACGGGCCACACGAACGTGCAAAAGGCACTCGGGCGGTCACAACTTAGAAAATTCAATACGGCCACCCTCAAATGAAATGACCCAACCCGAAAGCATTTCATCGGGTGCCCTAGCATGGCATGACACGACGCACTCAACCAAGCGAAGGAACAAGGGATCAAACGGTAAACCGGCCACACAAACGTGCACAAGCCACTTGGGTGGTTACAACTTAGCAAATTTGATATAGCCACCATTAAACGAAACGACACGACCCAAACGCATTTCATCGAGCACCCTCAAAAGACGCGACACATCAAACCCAATCGAATGAACGCACAAGGGGGAAAATTCCAAACGAGCCACACGAACGTGCACAAGGCACCCGAGTGGTCACAACTTAGCAAATTTGATATGACTACCCTCAAACAAAACAGAACGACTTGAATGTGTTTCATCGGGCGCCCTCACATGGCACGACACAATGTGCCCAACCGAACGAAGGCACAAGGGAGCAAATGGAAAATGGGTTGTACGAACGTGCATAAGGCACCCGAGCAATCACAAATTAGAAAATTTGATACATCTGCCCTGAAACAAAATTTTCCGACTTGAACACATTTCATCTGGTGCCCATACATAGCGCGACACAATGCACCCGACCGAACGAAGGAACAAGGGAGAAAATGGAAAATGGGCCGCATGAATGTGCATAAGGCACCCAGGTGGTCACAACTTAGAAAATTTGATAAGCTTGCCCTAAAACCATACGACTCAAGCCGAACTTGTTTAATCAGGCTCCTTCACACGACGTGACAGGGCATGCTCGACCAAACTAAGGCACAAGGAAGTAAATAAAAAACAGGCTACACGAACTTGCACAAGGCACCTGGGCAGTGACATCTTAGCAAATTTTATACAACTGACTTCAAAAGAAACGACCTGACCCGAACACGTTTCATCGAATGCTCTCACACGACACAGCTGACCGAATGAAGCCACAAGGGAGCAAATGAAAACAGACCGCAATAACATGCACAAGACACCTGGGTGGTCACAACCTAGAAAATTTGATACGGCCACCCTCAAATGAAACAACACGACTCGAATTCATTTCATCAGGCACCCTCAGACAGATCGACACAGTGCGCCCGACCAAACAAAGGCATAAGGGAGAAAATGGCAAACAAGCTGCATGAACGTGCACAAGGCACCTGGACAGTCACAATTTACCAAATTTGATATGACCACCCTCGAATGAAATGAATCGACCCAAACTCATTGCTATAGGGTAATATGCTTGGGTGGTGGTTATTAAATATCCCTCTGAGGGCTTTCTGGTGCCCGAGGTAGACAATTAGATTAGCTGTAAAGTTCACAAAGATGCTGCACACATGTTCATGCTAATATCTGTAATCGAAAAAGTAAGATGGAGAGATTACCTCTTTATCAATAGCAGATCCTATGGAGAACAACAAGCAGCGAAGTAGAGATCCTTCTTCACCGACTCCAAATCCAGATCCTACAATCAATCAAAGCACCCGTGTAATCTCTACAACAGTATATTTTGCTCTTGATTAAACTAGCATATGAGAAACATGAAACAATACATATCTAAGCCATTCATATCATGCTACATAGATTACTGAAAAACAATTGTGACACTGATGCAACGAATGGATAAAATAGATACAGTTCTATTGATTTATAAAAAGGAGGATTACAACCATTGGTTTCACGAAGCCCTCCTCAGTCTCCCAATTCCTCACCTTCTTTCTCTATTTCCGAGTGTGATGATGCTCAAGGCAGAAATTTCTCAATGAACTTTGCCAATTTTCAACCCTCACTATACAAAAATGAAATTATGCTCTACATAAATTCAATCCTTCGACCATGGACCAAGAGCCCATAGCTCCATTTTATAGAAGATGGAGAGGGAAAACCTTGCCAACTTATTCAACAGTTTGTAATGGGAAAGATCAAGATGTTTCTATGTTGTTCCATGCTTTTTCCTTCCTTAGGAGTCCAGTTATATTTGGCAAGGCCTTATAAAAGGTTTGTGCCTTTTAGTTTCTATCTTGCACTGGTCCTTTATCCGAAAAAGATGGAATTTCCAGTCACTTTTTCATAAGATCTTTTCCCTTTTCACACTTAAACATGGATAACACTACCCCTTGGGAAAGATAGAGCATTACCCTATGTACTAATTCTCCCGTTACATGTCTCAAGTGTGTTATAACGTTGTCTAGTTGCTTCTGGGGTGCGATACCTTGGCAGAAATGGGTCTTGTCTAGGTCATTTTCTTCCTTCCATGTTACCTTATCCTCTAAGCTGGTGAGGAGGTCATTTTTTCTGTAACACTCATTTCAAATGGCACCCTTACATGGCTTAACATGACCCGCCCGACCGAACGAAGGCATGAGAGATAAAATGGAAAAATTGCCACACGAATGAGCACAAGGTACTCAGGTGGTCACAACATAGAAAATTTGATACAGATGCCCTTAAATGAAATGACCTGACCCAAACGCGTTTCATCGGGTGGCCTCACACAGCGCAACATAGTGGGCATGACCGAACGAAGGCACACGGGAGAAAATGGTAAACGGGCCACAAGAACATGCACAAGGAACTCGATCGGTCACAACTTAGCAAATTTGATACCACCGCCTTCAAACGAAATGATCTGACCCAAACACGTTTCATCAGGCACCCACACATGGTGCAACACGATGCACCTAACCAAACAAAGGCATAAGGGAGAAAATGGTAAATGGGTCCCACAAATGCACACAAGGCACCTGGGCTGTCACAACTTAGCCAATTTGATACAGTCGCCATCAAACAAAAAGACCTAACCCGAATGCGTTTCATCAGGTTCCCTCACACGGCGTGACATAGCCCACCTGACCAAACGAAGGCACAAGGGAGAAAATGAAAAATGTGTCACATGAACAAGCACAAGGCAAATGGGTGGTCAAAAATTAGAAAATTTGATACGGCCGACCTCAAACTAAACGACCCAACTCGAAGACATTTTTTCTAGCACCCTCACATGGTGCACCATGATGCACCTGTCTGAATGAAGGCATAGGGGAGAAAATCACAAATGGACCACATGAACATGCATAAGGCACCCAGGCAGTCACAACTTGGCAAATTTGATATGACCACCCTCAGATGAAACGACCTGACCCTAACATATTTCATCAAGTTCCCTCAAACAAAACAACCCAACCTAAGCACGTTTCTTCGGACGCACTCACATGGCACGACATGACGTGCTCAATCGAACGAAGCCACAAGGGATCAAACGAAAAATTGACTACACAAATGTGCATAAGGCACCCGAGTGATCATAACTTAGAAAATTTTATACGGGAACCTTCAAACGAAATGACGCGATCTAGACACATTTCATCGGGCACCCTCACACAATGCACCTGAATGAATGAAGGCACAAGGTAGCAAATGGAAAATGAGCCACACAAACATGAACAAGGCACCTGGGCAGTCAAAACTTAGCAAATTTGATACGACCACCCTCAAATGAAATGACCTGACTCGAACACGTTTCATCGAGCGCCCTAGCCCAACACGACATGGTGCGCTCGACCGAACGAAGGCACAAGATAGAAAATGGAAAATGGGCCGCACGAATGTGCAGAAGGCACTCGGGCAGTAACAACTTAACAAATTTCATATTTCCACCCTCAAACGAAATTACCCAACCTGAACATGTTTCATCGGGTGCCCTAACATGGCGTGACACGGCGCGCTCGACCAAACGAAGGCACAAGATAGAAAATGGAAAATGGGCCGCACGAATGTGCACAAGGCACTCGGGCAGTAACAACTTAACAAATTTCATATTTCCACCCTCAAACGAAATTACCCAACCTGAACATGTTTCATCGGGTGCCCTAACATGGTGCGACACGGCGTGCTCGACCGAACGAAGGCACAAGGGAGAAAATGGTAAACTGGCCGCAAAAACATGCACAAGGCACCGAGGAAGTTAAAGCTTAGCAAATTTGATACGGCCACCATAAAACGAAACAACCGACCTAAATGCATTTCATTGGGTGCCCTCAAAAGACACGACATGGAGTGCCCAACCGAAAGAAGGCACAAGGGAGAAAATGGAAAATGGGCCACAGGAATGTGCACAAGGCACTCGGGTGCTCATAACTTAGGAAATTTGATATGGTCTCCCTCAAACGAAATGACTTGACCTGAACACATTTCATCGAGCACCCTCACACGATGCGATACTGCGTGCCCGACCAAACGAAGGCACAAGGTAGCAAATGGAAAATGGCATGCACGACTGTGCACAAGGCACCTAGGAAGTCACAACTTAGCAAATTAGATATGACCTCCCTCAAACTAAATGACCCGACCTGAACGAGTTTCGTCGAGCATCCTCACACAGCATGCCCGATCGAACGAAGGTACAACAGAGAAAATGTGTTGCACGAATGTGCACGAGGCACCTTGGTGGTCACAACATAGAAAATTTGATATGTCCACCCTCAAATGAAAAGACCCAACCCGAATGTGTTTCATCATGCACCCTCACATGGCATGACATGGTGCACCTGACCGAATAAAGTCATTAGGGAGAAAATGGAAAACAGGGCACGTGTACGTGCACAAGGTACACGGGTGGTCACAACTTAGAAAAATTTATATGGTCACCCTCAAACAAAATTACCCAACCCAAACATGTTTCATCGACATCCTCACACGGTGCAACATGATGCACCCGTCCGAACCAAGGCACAAGGGAGAAAATGGAAAATGGGCCGCATGAACGTGCATAAGGCACCCAGGAAGTTACAACATAGAAAATTTGATACGGTCGCCCTCAAACGAAAGGACCCGACCCAAACACATTTCATTGGGCACCCTCAAACAATGGGACATAGCATGCCTGACCAAACAAAGGCACAAGGGAGCAAATGGAAAATCAACAGCAAGAACGTGCACAAAGCACCTAAGCGTTCAAATCTTAGAGAATTTGATACGGCCGCCCTCAAATGAAATGACCTAACTCAGACATGTTTCATTGGGTACCCTCACACGACGCAACACTACGCGCCTGACTGAATGAAGACACAACCCTCAAATGAAATGACCTGAGCCGGACGCGTTTAATCAGGCTCCCTCACATGGCGCGATAGGTCACACCTGACCAAATGAAATCACAAGGGAGAAAACGAAAAACTGGCCACACAAGCTTGCACAAGGCATCCGGGCAGTCCCAACTTAGTAAATTTGATATGGATGACCTCAAATGAAACGACCTCACCCAAACACATTTCATCGGGTGTTCTCACATGGTGCGACACAACATGGCCGACCGAACAAAGGTAGAATGGAAAAAATAGAAAATGGGCCACACAAACATGCACAAGGTACTCAGGCGGTTAAAATTTAGAAAATTTGATACAGTCACCCTCAAATTAAACGACCTGACTCGAACGCATTTCATCTGGAACCCTCACAAGGCGCGACACTATGTGCCTGACCGAATGAAGGCACAACGCAGAAAATGGAAAATGGGCCGCACGAATGTGCACAATGCAGCCAGGCAGTCAAAAATTAGCAAATTTGATACAACCTACCTAAAACCGAATGACCCGACCTGACCACATTTCATCGGGTGCCCTCACACATTGCAACATGGCAAATGGGCCACACTAATGTGAACAAGGATCCCTAGTGATCACAACTTATCAAATTTAATATGCCCTCCCTCAAACGAAAAGACCAGACTAGATGGTGTTTCATTGGGCATCCTCACACGGCGTGACACGATGCACCTGACTAAACAAAGGCATAAGGGAGAAAATGGAAAATGGGTCACACGAATGTGCACAGGGCACCCATGTAGTCACAATATAGAAAATTTGATACGGCCACCCTCAAACGAAATGACCCGACTAAAACACATTTCATCGGGCACCCTCAAATGATGGGACACGACGCACCCGACTGAACGAAGGCACAAGGGAGAAGATGGTAAATGGGCAACACAAACGTGCAAAAGGCACCCGGGCAGTCACAACTTAGAGAATTTGATACGGATGCCCTCAAATGAAACGACCCGACCTGGACGCGTTTCATCGAGTATCCTCAGACACCATGACACTATGCGCCCGACCAAATGAAGACACAAGGGAGAAAATGGAAAACGAACGTGCACAAGGCACCCGAGTGGTCACAACTTAGAAAATTTGTTATGACCTCCTTCAAACGAAATGACCTGACCTGAACACGTTTCATCAAGCGCCCTCACACGGGGTGACACAACGTGCCCATTTGAACAAAGGCACAAGGGAGAAAATGGCAAATGGGTTGCATAAACGTCCACAAGGCACCTAGGTGGTCACAACCTAGATAATTTGATACAGACACCTTTAAATGAAATGACCCAACCCAAACGCATTTGATCGGGCGCCCTCACATGGAGTGACACGATGTGCTCGACCAAACGAAGGCATAACAGATAAAATGGAAAACGGTAGGCATGAACATGCACAAGGCACCTAGGCGGTCACAACTTAGAAAATTTGATACGGCCACCCTCAAACGAAATGACCTGACTCAAATGCATTTCATCCAGTGCCCTCACATAGCGTGACATGACATGCCTGACCTAATGAAGGCACAAGGGATAAAATGGAAAATGGGCCACACAAATGTGCACAAGGCACCTGGGCAGTTACAACATAGAAAATTTGATATGCCTGCCCTCAAACCAAATGACTTGAGCCGAACGCATTTACTCGGGCTCCCTCACACAGCACGATAGGCCATGCCCAACCAAACGAAGGGACAGGGGAGCAAACGGAAAACAAGAAACGCGAACTTGCACAAGGCACCTGGGCAGTCACAACTTAGAAAATTTGATATGGCCAACCTCAAATGAAATGACCCAACCTAAACACATTTTATCGGGTGCCCTCACATGGTGTGACTGACCAAATGAAGGCAGAAGGGAGAAAATGGAAAATGGGTTGCATGAACATGCACAAGGCACTCGAGTGGTCACAACTTATCAAATTTGATACGATCGCCCTCAAACGAAATGACGTGATTGAAAATTGTTTCATCATGTGCCCTCACATGGTGAGACACGACACGCTCGACCAAACGAAGGCACAAGGGAGAAAACAAAAAATGAGCTGCAAAAACATGCACAAGGCACCCAGACGGACACGACTTAGAAAATTTGATATGGTCGCCCTAAAACAAAACTACCCGACTCAAAATTGTTTCATCTGATGCCCTCACATGGTACGACATGGCCTACCTGACCAAATGAAGGCACAAAGGATAAAATAGAAAATAGGCCACATGAACTAGCACAAGGTACCCAGGTGGTCACAACTTAGAAAATTTGATACAATTGCCCTCAAACGAAATGACCCGACCCAAACACATTTCATCAATGGCCCTCACATAGCACGACACGACACACATGACAGAATGAAGGCACAAGGGAGAAAATGAAAAACGGGCCACACAAACATGCACAAGGTATGCGAGCAGTCACAACTTAGAAAATTTGATACCGTCGTCCTCAAATGAAATGACCTGACCTGGATGCATTTCATCTGACACCCTTACATGGCGCAACACGATGTGCTTGATCAAACAAAGGCACAATGGAGAAAATGAAAAATATGCCGCACGAATGCGCACTAGGCACTCGTGCTATCACAACTTAGCAACTTTGATACGGATTCCCTCAAACAAAATTACTTCACCCAAACGCATTTCATTGGGCGCCCTTACACGACCTGACACGGCCTGCCCAACCAAGCGAAGGCAGAAGGGAGAACATGGAAAATAGGTCACTTGAATGAGCACAAGGCACCCAGGCAGTCACAAATTAGCAAATTTGATACAGCCAACACAAAACAAAATGACCCAACCCAAACACGTTTCATCCAACAACATCACACGGCGCACCACGACTAACCCGACCGAATGAAGGCACAAGGGAGCAAATGGAAATTGGGCTGCACGAACCTGCACAAGGCACACGAGTGGTCACAACATAGCAAATTTAATACGACCACCCTCAAACAAAATGACCTGACCCAAACACGTTTCATCGGGTGCCCTCAAGTGAAATGATCCAATCCGAGCGAATTTCGTCAAATGCCCTCACATGACATGACATGGCGCACTTGAATGAATGAAGGCACAAGGGATAAAATGGAAAATAGGCTACACAAATGTGCACGAGGCTCCCAAGTGGTCATAACATTTCAAATTTGATACGGGCAGCCTCAAACGAAACAACTTGAACCAAATGTGTTTCATTGAGTTCCCTCAAAAAGCGCGACACGACACACTCAACCGCACAAAGGCACAAAGGATAAAATGAAAAATAGGTCACATAGATGTGCACAAGGCTCCTAGGTAGTCAAAACTTAGAAAATTTGATATCCACCCTCAAATTAAATGACTCGACCCGAACGCGTTTTGTCGGGCACCCTCGCACGGAGTGATACGGTGCACCCGACAGAACGAAGGCACAAGGGAGAAAATGGAAAACGGGTCACATAAACATGCACAAGGCACATGGGTGGTCTCAAATTAGAAAATTTCATACATTCGCCCTAAAATGAAATGACCCGAGCCGAATGCGTTTCATCGAGCGCCCTCACAATGCGCAACATGACGCACCCGACTGAACGAAGGCACAAGGGAGCAAATAGAAAACGGGCTACATGAACATGCACAACGCACCTAGGCAATCAAAACTTAGAAAATTTGATAGGGCTACCATGAAATGAAATGAATATAGTCGAACGTGTTTCATCGAGCACCCTCACACGGCGCGATAGGGCACGCCCAAACGAATGAAGGCACAAGAGAGGAAATGGCAAACGAGCCACACAAACTTGCACAAGGCACCTGGGCTATCAAAACTTAGAAAATTTGATACGGTCACCCTGAAATGAAACGACCCGATCCAAATGCATTTCATGGGACACCGTCACATAGCCCGACATGGCGCACCTGACCGAACGAAGGCACAAGGGAGAAAACGAAAAATGGGTTGCATGAACATGCACAAGCCACCCGAGCGGTCACAACTTAGAAAATTTGGTACGACCACCCTCAAACCAAAAAACGTGACCCAAATGCATTTCATTGGGTGCCCTCACATGGAACGACACAACCCGCCCAACCAAATGAAGGCACAAGGGAGAAAACAATAAATGGTCTGCCCGAACGAGAACAAGGCAACTAGGCAGTCATAACTTATCAAATTTGATATGGTCGCCCTCAAACGAAATGACCTGACCTGAACAAATTTCATCGAGCACCCTCACACAACGTGACACGATGCGCCCGATCATATGAAGGCAAAGGGAGAAAATGACAAATGAGTCATGCAAACATGTACAAGGCAACTGGGTATTCACAACTTAACAAATTTGATACGACCTCCCTCAAATGAAACAACCAGACCCAAAGACGTTTCATCGGGCACCCTCAAATAAAATGTCCTGACCTAAATTTGTTTCATTGGGCACTCTCAAACGACGTGGGATGACATGCTCGAATGAATGAAGGCACACGTGAGAAACCAGAAAATGGTCCACACGAACATGCACAAGGCACACGGGTCGTCAAAAGTTAGAAAATTTGATATGGCTGCCCATATACGAAATGACCTGACCTAAATGTGTTTCATTAGGCACCCTCGAACGACATGAAAGAGCATGCCGAACCGAATGATGGCACAAGGGAGAAAACAAGAAACAGGTCGCTTAAATGTGTACAAGACACCTGGGCTATCAGAACTTAGCAAATTTGATACGGGCATCCTCAAATGAAGCAACCCGACCTGAACTCTTTTCACTGGGTACCCTCACACGACGCGACATGGCTCACCTGACCAAACAAAGGCACAAGGGGGAAAATAGAAAATAGGCCACATGAACGTTCACAAGGAACTCTAGTGTTCACAACTTAGCAAATTTGATATGACCACCCTCAAATGAGATGACCAAACCTGAACGCATTTCATCGGGCACCCTCGCACGACATGACATGCCTCGTCTAACCAAATGAAGGCACAACAGAGAAAATGACAAACAGTCCACATGAACGTGCATAAGAAACTTGGGTGGTCACAACATAGAAAATTTGATGTGGCTGCTTCAAGCAAAACAACTTGACCCGAACGTGTTTCATCGGGCACCCTCGCATGATGCAACACTACTCAGCCGAACAAACGAAGGCACAAGGGAGAAAATGGAAAACGGGCTGCATGAACATGCACAAGGAACTCGAATGGTCACAACTTAGCAAATTTGATACGGCCACCCTCAAACGAAATGACCCGACCTAAACGCATTTCATCAGGTGTCCTCGCACAACACGACATGGCTCGCTTGACCAAACGAAGGCAGAAGGGAGGAAACAGCAAAAGGGGTGCACAAATGTGCACAAGGAACTTTTTTGGTAACAACTTATCAAATTTAATATGGCTAGCCTCAAATGAAACAACCCGACCTAAACATGTTTCATTGGGCACGCTCACACGGTGCGACATGGCGCGCCCAACCAAACGAAGGCACAAGGTAGAAAATGAAAAATGGGCCACACAAACATGTACAAGGCACCCGAGAGGTATCAACTTAGAAAATTTGATATGGTCTCCCTCAAACAAAAAGACCCAAGCCAAACACCTTTCATTGGGCGCCCTCTCACGATGTGCCCGACGGAAGAGGCACAAGGGAGCAAACTTTTGGAACACCTAATCCTCTATGGGTAGGTTTGGAATACGAAAAGTCAAAATGGAGTCCAGGTGACCTTGGAATGTGAAACCAAGAGTCACACCATTGTACTATAAATGTACATCATGTATAATGGAAAAATAATGGAGCTACATGTTTATCCTTCTATTGTGTGTTGAGTCTCTTGTTGTGTGTGTTTATCTTCCTGTCACACCATGTGTGTGTTTAACATGGTATTAGAGCTGATACGTTCATAACCAGTTCAACCTTGAGTGAGCCATTTGTGTTTATGGCCTCTACATATTTGCAAAAATTTTGATAATTTTTGTAGCACTCAGAGATTCTTTGCAGTAGTCCTTTTTTCCGCGTTCATAAATATTTTTGCAGCATTCATAAATTTGCATTGAGAAGAAGCAGCATTCAGAAATTTTGTCTTGAAGAAGAGCAGAATTTGGGGGGAATTCTGCAGGTTTTCTCACTGGACATTATTCTCCAATTTCTGCATTTTAATTTCTGCACCATTTTGGATAGCTGCTGAAAATATTGTTTAAATTTGGTTTCTGAAGAATTTTATGGGTTTTTACTGCTAAAATTTTATGGAAAATTCTGCATTTTTAAAGTCCAATTCTATTGCTGCTATATTTAGTGAAAAATTTGCAATTAGCTAGAAAGTTTCCAAGTTTTCTAAATTCTGCGAATTCTCTAGTTTTATTGTCTCTGCTGTGTATTTTTCTGCTTAAAAATCCTACTCTTTCCCTCACCTCTCTGCTGTATTTTTTATTAAAAAAAATAAATAAATAAAATAAAAAAATATATTTCAGGCCTTTCGGCCTCCATTCCCCTGCAACTCGACCTGTAAACACCACTCCCTACGCTACTCACATCACTCACCATAGCACCTTGCACACTCCCTTGACCTTACAGCACTCTCCATTCCTCCCCACTCCCCAAACCCCTACCACTATTCCTCACGCTCTGCGCATTAACCTATGCTCCAGACCTCACCCCCTCTCCTTACACGCTCCTCCCGCCCTGCTGCTACCTCACGCCCCCTCTATCCTCATGCTTACCGCTCACTCTCAACCCTCACATCCACACTCCCCCTTACCCCGTTACCCATCCCTACCCATTACTCACTCGACCCTCCCAACTCACACACCGCTTACCCACCCTCCCTATGCCTCTCCCAACCCGTCCCCTATATGCTCCCTCCTCACAGTGCGGCCATCCCCCTCCCAAATCTACACCCTCAGCCCACCCACTCAGCCCTGTTTCCCTCCTCTCTAACCTACTCCATATACCCATCCTCTTCTCCCAACCCATCTCCCATTTGCTCGTCCCAAAAAAACTCACAACCCTCTCTCTTTGCCATTCGGCCATTTTATTTTTTATTTTTTAATTTTCACAGTTAAATGCTCCTCCCCCCCCATTTTTTTTAAATTACTTCCCCTTCTTTATATAAAAAAATTAATTAATTAATTAGAAAAAAAAAACAACAGAGACAGAGGAAGAAAGGAAGTAAACATCAGAGAGAGAGGAAGAGGAAATGAACAACATAAAAGAGGAAATGGCATATGAAGTAGATGGATTTTCTACATAACAGAAAAGTGAAATTTACATTGACTTGTATGTGCCATAGAAGGGTGACTTTCTCTAAAAGAGATTGACATGTGAGGATGAGTTGTTAATGGTGAAAAACAGCTCTTTGAAGAAAAGAAAAAAATCAGCTGCCTTAAAGGCCTCTTGCACAAGTGTTTTTGCTGCACATTTACAAAATATTTTTCCAGAAATATTGTATTGTGCTGACATTGTATTGTGAGTGGATATTGCTTCTTCATAGTTGCAATCGGTAAATTTGAGTTCTTGAGAAATTGTTGATGTAAGTCATTGTTGCTTGCCGGTTAGACATCCAAGTCTATACCTTGATGTCCTCCATAATTTGAGGAGCAGATTTTGTACTTTGAGATTTCCATAGCTGGAAGTTCTTTGAAGTCGTTTGTATTTCTTGAAAGAAAGTTGAAGCACATTGTAAACAGGTGCATTATCGGTTGAATCTGACACCCTTTATTTTTGAGCCCAAGTTGTTGAAAAGTGGCTAAAATCAATGAGGCATTAGAGTTGTTGAATAACATCATTCATTCCAATGTTGATGATATGATATAAATGAGCAAGAATGCTCTTTGTAATATTAAAATTTGTTTGGAATATGCACATGAGAAGATTGAGTTTTTGCAGTTGGAATCTCAGCTCCGACAAGATGAACTGCAGCAAAAGAGTCACTATTCTGAACCTATTTCTGTTCAGAACATTGTGAAAGACTACCATCAGCAGCAAGTCAATAAATTTCTAGTTGATTCCCATTCAGTTTCTTGTAGAAGACCATATTTACATGCAGATGCAACAGTTCAACCTACACTTCTCAAGCCCATCATCATACCTTGGGAAGAGCTTGTTCACAACAAGCACAGAAATGGTCTTGGATATGACAGGGATGTGTCCTTTCATATTCCAGATTACACCAAGCCCATCATATTTCAGAGTGCCGGATTCCTGTATGACAGTTCACCTGTAGTTGTTTCAGATCCTGCTCCACTTCCACAACAACAACATATTGAAAAATGTCAACACTGTGATCAAGTTGGCCATATGAAAGATCATTGTTTTGATCTTCATCCATGCAAGAACTGTGGTTGGCATACCCATTCTTTAGACAGATGCTTCAGAAACAATCCTCCTACAAGAAAAAAGATTCATCTTGGATGGATCACTTCTTGGCAATGGGCATCAGCAGACAAGAAGATGTTTAAGTCACATGTCAGAACATGTTTACGAATATTGAGCAAACTTGCACTTGAGTTTTCGCCATCATCTCACCCTGTCCCTGACAGGGGGGGAAAGTGGTGATCATCTAAAAGTTTCGACGTCAGATCAAGCGAGCCTGAGCCAAAATATCTCATTCCATGTTCAGAGTTGTAGCCAGAGACACAACAGTTCAAGTGAGCCTGAGCCACAATTCATCATTCCAGATTCGAAGATGTAGCCAGAGACACGGATGCCCATGATCATGCCTTTGGTTGGTGGAAAGACTTAAACCATCACAAGTTTTAGACCTCCCTTCTTTTAGGTTGAAGGTCTCCCTTTCATATATGAGGGACAATTCCTCTAGTAGAAGCCTTCAGCTTCTTGCCAGCTTTGGTTGAGTTCCAGGAAATGCTTCAAGCATTCCAGTGTTGTTGATAATCCTTAACCCATCACAGATTTTAGACCTCCCTTCTTTTAGGTTGAAGGTCTCCCTTTTTTATGAGGGACACTTCCTCTGGCAGAAGTTTTCAGCTTCTTGCCAGTTTTGGAAGAGTTCTAGGAACTGCAACAAGTATTGCATTCCAGTGTTGCTGGTCATCCTTAAATAACCTCTTTTTGCCAAAATTTCAGAGAGATGATTTAGCCTAAGTGTTGCCATGCATACTTTGCATATTTTTATTACAACTCTCTTCTTGGACTCACATATACCCCTTCGGATTAAGGGGGGATGTTGGAACACATAATCCTCTATTGGTAGGTGTGGAATGCGAAAAGTCACAATGGAGTCCAAGTGACCTTGGAATGTGAAACCAAGAGTCACACCATTGTAATATCAATGTACATCATGTATAATGGAAAAATAATGGAGCTACATGCTTATCCTTCTATTGTGTGTTGAGTCTCTTGTTGTGTGTGTTTATCTTCTGCTCACACCATGTGTGTGTTTAACACAAATGACAAATGGGCTACACGAACTTGCACAAGGCACCCAGGTAGTCACAACTTAAAAAATTTGATAGGGCTACCCTCAAATGAAATGACCAAGGCCGAATGTGTTTCATTGGGCACCCTCACACGACATGACAGGGTGCGTCCAACCGAATGAAGGCACAACAGAGCAAACAAAAAGCAGGCCACACGAACTTGCACAAAGCACCCGAAAGGTCACAACTTATCAAATTTGATACATCTTCCCTTAAATGAAATGACCCCACCCCAATGCATTTCATGGTGTGCCCTCACATGGCCAGACATGGCGCACCCGACCAAATGAAGTCACAAGGGAACAAACGAAGAATGAGTTGCAAGAACTTGCACAAGCCACCCGAGTAGTCACAACTTACAAAATTTGTTACGACCACCCTCAAACCAAATGACTTGACCCTCACATGGTGAAAAATAGCTCACCCGACCAAACGAAGGCACAAGGGAGAAAACGGAAAATGGGTCACCTAAACAAGCACAAGGAAATTGGGTGGTCACAACTTAGCAAATTTGATACGGCTGCCCTAAAAAAAAATGACTTGACCCGAACGGATTTCATTGGGCACCCTCACATGATGCGACACGGCGCGCCCAACCGAATGAAGGCAAAGGGAGCAAACTGTTGGTCGCTTTAATCGTTTTAACAATTCAAGCACCACATAAATTGTCAACCCAAGAAGGTCTGTTTATTCCAAAGACAATCACGCACTGGATATGCTCAATTCCAAAAGCAAAGAAATGTTGTAGTAGAAGTCACACAATTATCAATCATACAAATATAACTATTCACACCCCACTTTAACAAAGCTGAAGCCTACTTTTGTTACAGCAGAAGAAAATCCTCTATTGCAGTCTTTCATTAAAATAATTCTAGGAAAATATAATGAAAGGAAATCACCCTGCAGGAAAGGAAATCAATCAACCATAACAGGGAACAAGACCCTATTCCTCTAAACGGGAATCTTCAGCACCTGTTTCCTGACACTAATCACACTGTAAAAAAAAATTAAAGATCAATCCAAGGAAAACAGGACGCTATTCCCTTGAACATGAATCTTCACCACCCGTTCCTGATATCAATCACACTGCAGAAAAAGAGAATCAACCTAAGGAGAACAGGACCCTATTCCTCCAAACAGTAATATTCAGCACCTGTCTCCCGATATCAATCACACATTCAAAAAAATAACAGAAAGAAATATATCTCTTGGCTTATTAAGAATGCATGGTATAAAGCTAATGCAGTGTTAAAGAAAACATAGTGCTTGATAAGAAATACAGAACTGTATAAATGATTCTTTAGCAAAAAAGGTTAAATTAAGGTGTGAATAACATAAAGAAGTTAAAAAAATACAAGAGAAATCGGGTGAATCTTGTGATGAAGGCGGGCCCTTTCCTTCTCACAAGATTCCCCAAAGGAAAGAGTTTAAATTGAAGCGCTCAAAAGAAACCTTTATTCATCTGTCAAAAAGGAATGATGCATTACAATGGAGTCTTGCTCCTTTCTGCTCAAAAAATAATGTCTCTTCTGCAGTCTCTAACTCCCCCTTCTAATGATGATGTCTCCTCTTTTTAAATAGGAGACATCTATTACATTTACATCAGAGAAATCCTATTTTTATCCAAATTTGATCTTCTATTTTAAAAACAGGGTCTTTCTATTCTTCCATAGAAAAATACGGTTACAACAGATATAAAATACTGGCTTCGGAACAATCCGTGTAACAACTTCCTTGCTTGTCTTCGTCTTGTTTCCATTGTTCCTAAAATATTCTTTTGAAATCGAAAATCATGAGTAGTAACGGGATCTACGTGCCGCTAACTGTTTCAGCAACATATTTGACTGTTTTAGCAACGGGGTCGACTGTTACAGCAACAGGCTGACTGTTTTAGCAACAACACGTTCCTTATCATAGATTATCTGCGATCTTTTAGAGTTGTATTAGCAACTATCTACCTTCGATTAATGATAAAACATAAGAGTAATGTGGAATTATATGTAAAAAAAATTAAATATATAGTAAAGAGGAGGATTTCATATACCTTTGGATAAAATGGATGGAAATGATAATGTAACCTTTTTAAATATGGCTATAAAGAGCAAAGTGGTGTCAAAATGTATGGTCAAAATGGTACATTGTGAGGTCCTAACATCCCCCCCAGTTGAAAGGGTTGCATGTCCTCAGGAAACTTTTACTCTGAGTTAGATTTTGAGTACTGACTCTTTGCATGCAAGTTACTCAAGCAATAACTATGGAAGGTGGCCTCTGTTGAATATCTGAATCCCTGGTTACTCTGCAGTTTCTTCCATGCTATTGCCTCGTCACTGTTAGCCAATCTGTAATGAGGCTGATATCGTTCTGCTGGCATCCATAAGATAGGGAAGTGAAAATGATAACCAATCCAATTCTCGGCACATTGCTGAATGTATCTGACATTGTTTGGTATTCTAGACAATGCAGTTTGAAGATTATCAGGGCTAAAGGGATTATACTCTTGTCTTTATTTACAGGACTGTTGCCAGAACATGGTGTTTGCCTTCAAAGCAACAGCCTCTTTGACCCTGATTAACTGATGACATTCTTGGAGTACTGAGGATTGAAATTTTTGTATGTACCTGCTCATTCCTGGCTTCTGCAAAAATCGATGATATTCTGCTACAAAAATGGCCGGATTTGAAGGTTCTGGTCTTATCCAAAGTAGGCGATTATCCTCATTATGCCTACTTGCAATAAAAGCGGTTTGCCATGTGATTTGATTGGCAAGAAATTAAAAAAATTCCCTAATTTGAATATCACCAAAAATTGAATTGAGGTTGACCTCTCTATTGTCAGGCATAGCCTCATTATGAAGATAAAGTTCACATAACAAATGTTGATCATTAGCGGAGGCCTCAGAAAATTTTTTGACAAATTGTTTCTCTGTGAGCAACTCATGAGGTCTGCCATCCTTAATTTCTTTCAACTGAAAATAAACAAGGCGTTCAGAAAGAAACAGGGAATAATTCAAAGAAGGTTTCCTGGTGGCTGACAATTTTTGTACTAATGAAAACATCAGGACTAGTCTGTCTTTTAACTCCTTGATTTTTTTCTTAGAATCCTTAAGTTGCTGAAGTGTCTGCTCCTAGTTATCCCAGTTGACATACATCTGATTCTGCCAAGCCAACTTATGTTGTTGTAACATTTTATCTTGATCAATAGCATATTGTTGCTTCCACTTATTCATTATTTCCAACTCTTTCCATGGTAGAGTTTGTGTTCCAACATTATAAGTACTGGGCGGAGGCATAGTCTGAGTAGCTGAATTAACTAATACAGGGCAGGATATTTGTGGCTTGGTTTCTTTCTCCAGAATTTTTGAGGGCCCTACTGGTTCTTGTGTGGTAGTAGGACGGTTTTCTTTGACTGCAACTGATGTGGATGTCTCAGGCACTGGGACTTCAGATATTTTGTATCCGGCCTGTTGGTAAATGTTTCCACATTCATGGCACATGTATTCTTTACATGGGTCATTCTTTTGTACTGATGCTGTGTGTGCCAACATGTAGAGATTTAATTATTTATCAAAGGCTTCCCTTGCCATCACAAACTCTTTTTTGTAGGCCTCTACTTCTGACTTTAAAAATTCATTTTCCTCCAATAAAGATGCCATGGTGAGTGAACCCTGTGTGTTGGTTGCTTTTGCTGGAGCTGATTGCTGATCCGTAGCTGTATCTGGTTCTTGTGTTTCAGCTATAGCTGGTGTCCTTATATTATCATGCTTGGTGTTTGATTTTTTCACTTCAGCAGCTGGTTCTTGTGTTTCAGCTGCTGAGTGAGTAACTGGTTCTTGTGGAGCAGTTACTTTTTTAGTAGAAAATGATGTCATATTACCCTGGGCATCTGGTTCTTGTGGGACAGTGCCGCAGGAAGAGACGGGTAATGATTCGAGAATTTGGAATGGTGATGAGGATTGAATTTTTAAAAATATAGCTGCGGGGTCAGGGGAAATGGGAGTGACTTCAGATTCAATAGTCGTTTTCATTTTTCTCCTAGGTAGAAAAGCAGAAAAATCAGTGACTTTTCTTTTCTTTTTATGAGAAAATTCTTTTCTAGGGGAAGAGCTATTGGAAGAGGTGACATCTTGGGATGTGGCCCTTGTTTTCCTTTTTGAGATAGAGACTATTTCAATTCATCTCTTTCTTTTATGAGTAGGGGATGATGGGGGTGTTTCAGCTTGAGAGTCATCGCTAGAGATGTGGGCGGTGGGATGGGATGACTCTGCTAAATGAGATGAACTTGGGGATAGGTCAACTGGCTCTGAAGATGGAATCAATGGAGGGTTAGGAATATCTTCCAGTTGCCGTTCATAAGAGCTTTCAGAGATTTCTTGAGGATTTCCAGCTTCATGGGGTATTTCAGGGGCTTGCTGGAGAAGTAAGGGTGGGTTATTTAGAGGGGGGTTTTACTGAGAAAAACCCCTTTGAATTAATAATTGACATAGGCGATGATGGGTAAGGGACAGTGATGGTAATATTACCCGTCTATAGTAATATGACATATTTTTAATACATCCAAGCAGATAATAAGGAATGTTAACTAATTTTCCATGCCGCAAATGGCTCATTAAAACAAATTCGTGTTGATAAACTACCTGGTAACACCCCTCACAAGTTAAATAGTGCTTGATAAATTTAGCTACGCTTGGCCATGGGCAAGGTAATGAATGCAGACTTATGCCACGGCCTTTAATCTCAACCTGTTCCTCTGGAAGAAGGAAGTCCTGTTGTGCATTTAAGATGACTTGTTTCCTGCTAAACCAATGAGCACCTATGACCGGCAACCCTAAAACTTGTGCTATATCTTCCTCTGTGACCGAAATTCGGACCCCTTGGACTATGGAGTAATCTTCCTGAAAATTCTGCGCAAACTCTAAAACTTGCTGAGGATCAAATTATCCTAGCCTCTCGAAATATGTAATCCAACCTGCCTGCTGAAAAATTTGGTAAGCCTCCGGAAATAATTTGAGAAGAGTTATCGAGCCAGGCTCATGTCTGATAGCTGAGCCTCCCACATCTACTAACTTGAGTCAAATGCAGATGCACAGAGAACAGAAACATGGGCCTGATCAAGCTAATCATTGCAACTGAGGATATGGAGTACCAATGACGGTGGAAATAATGGATATGAAGAGTGACGGTAGATTGGATGGTGTGGAATGATGATTTTAATTTTCGAAATTCCCCCCCTTATGTGTGATGAAATGATGTTTAAGTGTGCGGGGATTATAATCATAATGGGAAAGATCCTTTCCTTAAACTATTATTTAACTTTATTACATAAATAATTCGCATACCTTTTATTTTTACCTCTGTTTTTATAATTCAAAGTATAGAGTGCTTCATAGTGGCTTAATACTGATGGAAGAATCTTTAAATTTCTCTGAAATGTAGAAATAGGAGCATATCAGGGTTTGCTCAATACTGGATAACATTCACCCAAGGGATCTGAAGAATAAAAGTGGGGTACTGGAAAAATTGTGTAGAAAAGGAAAGGAATGGTGTTTTCGCAATGGAAAAATAGACGATAAGTTGCTGAAAGTGGTGTTTCAGCAACAGAGAAAATGAATGACATGTTGCTGAAAGTGGTGTTTCAGCAATGGAAAAATAAGGAAAATGGAATGTAATGATTTGGTACTAAGAAAATTGGGAAAGTACTTGCTGAGGAATGATTTCAACAGTCGGGAACGGGAAATGCTGGTTGAAAGATGATGTTTCAGGAGTGGGTAAAAATAGGAAAAATGGAAAAAGGGAAAGATGGAGTAAAGGGATAAGTGATAAAAGGGACATTGATGGGAAATGAGTTGAAATGAGTTGTAATGAGGAAAACAAAGCTTCTGTGATTGAAGCTTTAGATCTTCTTGTGATGAAACTGTCCTTCTTAGTGAGTTCTTCCTTAATCTGCAAAATACAATTGTAACATGCCAACCCTTGACAGGGATTATTAGTTTTAAATCTAATCTAATACTAAAAATATAGTGCAAAAAATTAAATGCTGTGAGGAGCAGAGGACTCCCCTAGAAAGAGATAATGTGTATTAGTCATGCAAGCAACCTTGAAATCTTCTTTAGAAACAGAGCGCTGGTACAAATGAAGCCTATGACCATTTACTAGTAGAGGTGTTTTAGAATCATCAATTGTTAAAATTCTTAATGTTCCATTAGGAAAAACATCATCTACTTCATAAGGTCCCAGCCATTGCGTACGTAGCTTACCCTGAAATTTTTCAAACCGAGAGTCATACAATAGAGCCCTATTACCTTTTTGGAACTGCTTGTGTTTGATGATTTTATCATGCCACTTCATTCTTTGTTGTTGAATCATGGTTGTTTGGTGAATGGCATCTAATCTCTTTTCATCTAATTCAAGAAGCTACTGCAACCTAGCTGTCTGCACATCAGTCAAATCAAGGTTAACAGCTAAAGCAGTTCTTAAAGTTTTAATTTCAAATTCCACGGGAGAAACAACATTTTTACCATAAACCAATTCATAAGGAGAAATCCTGTAGTATTTCTCCAGGTAGTTCTGTAAGCCCATAGTGCTTCAAGGAGCCTTTGAGACCAATCCTTTCGGTTATCCTTCACTGTTTTAGTTAGAATGGCTTCTATTACTTTATTTGTGCTTTCCACCTACCCATTGGCCTGGGGATGGTATGGTGTAGTCATTCTATGATGAATATGATATTTCTGAAGGATATATTTAAAACCATGAGAATTGAATGGAGGTCCTCCATCTGTAACTAGCTCTCTATGAATTCCAAATCTAGTAAAGATCTCTTCAAATAAGAAAGCTAGGACAACTTCTTCATTGGCTCTAATAAGTGCTTTGGCCTCCACCCATTTAGTCATATAGTCTATAGAGACTAATATATAAGTTCTTTGATTGGATGGAGGATTAATGGGTCCTATGAAATCTAAGGCCCATATTTCGAATGGTTCAGGTACTACTTGGGGGTTTAATGGAATTTGATCTCTATGATTGGGTTGACCCATTCGCTGACAGCTGTCACAAGCCCGCACATATTTCTTTGCATCTTTAAACAATGAGGGCCAATAGTAACCCATCCTCAAAATTTTGTGTGTTGTTATTTTATCAGCAAAATTCCCTCCACAAGGGCCATCATGACAAGCTTTTAGTATGGCGTACACCTTATCCTCTCTAATGCATCTTCAGATTTCCTGATAAAGCCCTATGTAGAAAAGACACCCGCTTATCCAGCTATACCTGGCACTTTGTTGAAAAATTCTTCTCTTTTCCCTATATGACAAGTGTGATGGTAACTTTCCTGCAACCAAATAATTGGTAATGTCTGCATACCAAGCAGAGTGAGCAGAGACTGCAAATAAATACTCATCAGGAAAGGAATCATCTAGTGGAATATTATTATCAGTTTTTAACCGTGAAATCAAATCAGCCACAACATTTTCTTTACCTGGCCGATCTACAATTGTAATATCAAACTCCTGCAGTAACAATAACCATCTGGTAACTCGAGCATTTGTGACAGATTTTTTCATTAAATACTTAATATCCGAGAGATCAGTGTGGACAAAAGTAGAATAACCAGTGATGTAATGTAGAAATTTATTAATGGCATAAATTACTGCAAGAAATTCCTTTTTGGTAACTGTATAATTAAGCTCAGTAGGGGTCATTTTCTTACTGATAAAATAGATAGGATAAGGAAGAAGGTTTTCTTCTTGTCCCAAGACAGCTCCAATTGCAGTGTCTGAAGCATCAGAAGATATATGAAAGGGGAGTGCCCAATCAGGTCCTCTCAAAATAGGAGCAATAAATAACTGATGCTTGAGTTCTACAAAGGCTTTCTGACAAATATTAGTCCACTTAAATTCAACATTTTTCATAAGCAATACAAATAATGGACAAGCTATCTTAGAAAAATCTTTAATAAATCTTCTGTAGTATCCAGCATGTCCTAGAAAACTTCTTACATTAGTTGTGTTTTAGGAACAGGAAGATTCTAAATGACCTATATTTTGGATGGGTCTACCTGAATGCCTTGAGATGAAATAAAATGTCCAAGAACTACTCCTTCACTCATCATCATATGAAATTTTTCAGTACTTAGGGAGAGGTGAGCCTGTATACATCGTTTAAATACCTTCTCAAGATTTTGTAATGCACCTTCAAAAGACACACCATAAGGAGTAAAATCATCCATAAATATTTCCATAGAGTCCTTCAGCATATCAGAAAAGATTCGTATAATAGCCCTCTCAAATGTTGCTGGTGCATTACATAGTCCAAACGAAACAACTCTATAGGAAAAATTTCCCCAAGGACTAGTAAAAGTGATCTTTTCTTGGTCTTGGGGTGCAATTCTAATTTGTTTATACCTGCTGAATCCATCTATAAAAGAAAATAATTTCTTTCTTGACAGACTATCCAACACCTGATCAATGAAAGGTAAAGGAAAGTGGTCCTTTTGAGTAGCTTTGTTTAAGGCTTTGTAATCAACACACACTCTCCATTTCCCATTTTTCTTAGGGACTATTACCAATGGGGAAACCCATTCACTGTCAGATATGGGGTATATAAATCCTGCATTAAGCAATTTCTGAAGTTCTTCTTTAACAATCTCTCTGAAATTAGGGTTCATTCGTCTTTGGGGTTGGCAGACTGGTCATCACCCTTCTTTAATATAAATTCGATGAGTACATAATTCAGAAGAGATTCCCTTCATATCCGTGTAATCCCATGCGAATGCTTCCTTATTTTCAAGTAATAACTTCATTAACTGCTGTGTTTCAGCAACTGTTAGATCAGGATTTATATTTAATGTTTTTCCAGGTTCGATTTCCACTGTTATGCTTTTAGATGAGATGGTGGTCAATGTCTGAGATAGATCTTCAGATTTGTTAAACACCATGTTGAAACACACACATGGTGTATGAGGAAGAAGAATGCACACACACAAGACTCAACACACAATGAAAGATAAGTGTGAGGCTTTCTTATTTTCCATTATACAAAGATGTACATTTATAGTACAATGGTGTGACTCTTGGTTTCATATTCCAAGGTCACTTGGACTCCATTGTGACTTTTTATATTCCACACCTACCCATGTAGGATTAGGTGTTCCAACATCCCCCCTTAATCCGAAGGGGTATGTGTGAGTCCAAGAAAAGAGTTGTAATACAAATCTACAAAGTATACATGGCAGCACTTGGCTGAATCAACTCTCTGAAATGTTGGAAAAAGAGGTGGTTTTAGGATGACCACAAACACTGGAACGCAATACTTGTTGCAGTTCCCGAAACTCTTCCAAAACTGGCAAGAAGCTGAAGGCTTCTGCTAGAGGAATTGTCCCTCATAAAAAAGGGAGACCTTAGACCTAAAAGAAGGGAGGTCTACGACCTGTGGTGGTTTTAGGTTGTCCACCAACCAAAGATGATGGTTTTAGGTTATCCACCAACTGAAAATGATGGTTTTAGGTTATCCACCAACCGAAGATGATGGTTTTAGGTTATCCACCAACCGAAAATGATGGTTTTAGGTTATCCACCAACCAAAGATGATGGTTTTAGGTTATCCACCAACCGAAGGTATGCTCATGGGCATCCGTATCTCTGGCTACATCTCTGAATCCGGAATGACGAATTGTGGCTCAAGCTCGCTTGAACTGCTGGCTACAACTCTGAACATGGAATGAGAGATTGTGGCTCAGGCTCGCTTGATCTGACGTCGAAGCTTGTACATGACCACCATTTTCCCCCCTGTCAGGGACAAGGTGAGATGATGGCGAAAACTCAACTGCAAGTTTGCTCAATATCTGAGAACAAGTTCTAACATGTGTCATAAACATCTTCTTGGCTGCTGATGCCCATTGCCAAGAAGCGATCCATCCAAGATGAATCTTGGTTCTTACAGGAGGCTTGTGTCTGAAGCATCTGTCTGAAGAATGAGTGTGCCGACCATAGTGCTTGCATGGATGAAGATCAAAACAATGATCTTTCATATGGCCAACTCGATCACAATGTTGGCATTTCTCAATCTGTTGTGGAAGTGGAACAGGATCTGGAACAGCTACAGGTGAACTGTCATATAGGAATTCGGCACTCTGAAATATGATGGGCTTTGTGTAGTCTGGAATATGAAAGGACACATCCTTGTCATATCCAAGACCAGTTCGGTGCTTGTTGTGGACAAGCTCTTCCCAAGGTCTGATGATGGGCTTAGGAAGTGCAGGTTGAAATGCTGCATCTGCATGTACATCTGCTCTAGTACAAGGAACTGAATGTGAATCATCTACAACTTTATCTTCTTTCTTCTGATGAGAGTCCTTCACAATGTTTTGAACAGAAACAGATTCAGAATGGTGAGTCTTTTGCTGAAGTTCTTCTTGTTGGAGCTGAGATTCCAACTGTAAAAACTCAATCTTCTCATGTGCATCTTGTAAACAACTGTGAATTTTACAAAGATCATCCTTGCTCATTTTTATCATGTCATCAAAATTGGAATGAATGAGGTTATTTAACAACACTAATGCCTCATTGATTTTGGCCATTTTCAACAACTTAGGCTCAAAACAAATGAAAGGGTGTCGGCTTCAACCGAAAATGCACCCGTTTACAATGTGATGCAACAAATACAAATGACTCCAAAGAATTCTTAAAGCACAAAATCTGCTCCTCAAATGATGGAGGGCAATCAACAATGACTTACATCAACAACTCAAATACTGATTATGAATGAAGAAGCAAGATGATGCTGACAATATTTCGCAAAAATGTAAAGTAAAAGAAAAACAATGTGCAAGAAGCCTTGGGGCAGCTGATTTCTCTTCTTCAAATAGTTGTTTTAAATGATGAAAAACTTGTCTTCAAATGTGAAATTCTTCAAAAAAATCACCCTTCAATGCCACAAATCACAAAATGCAAATCTGCAATGTATTCGATCTATCTGCTCCTCATATGCCATTTTCTTCATTTCAAATACTGCTCATATCTCTTTTTCCCTCTCTCTCCCTCTCTGTCGTTTTTTTTAATTAATTAAAAATTAATTAAAAAAATGGGAATAATAAGAAATGGAGGGGAAGGGGATTAATTAAAAGGGAGGAAATTTTAAAAAGAAAGGAAATTAATTGAGATGGAAATAATTAAAAATGTGGGGGTTATTAAAAATGGTGGGGTTTTATTAATGGTGGGGGGTATTAAAAAATGGAGGACTTATTATATGAAGGGAAGGGATTATTAATGGAGGACTTATTATTATTTTTTTAATTAAAAAATATATTAATGGGAATATGGGGGAATTAAAAAATTCGAATTTAAAAAGTAGTGGAGGGGAAATGTAATGAAAAGGGTGGGGGGTTATTATAAATGTGAGAGGGGAAATAAATTTAAAAGGGGGTGTAAATTTAAAAGTCGAATTATAAGGAATGGGAAGGGGGGAGCGATGGGTGTGAGGGAGGCGAGTAGAGGAGGGCCGTGGAGAGTGTTGAGATGGGTGTCGTGGGTATGGAGAGGGGAGGGTTTGCAGGTGCGGAAGGGGGGTGTGTGAGAGTAGAGAGGGTTGTGGTAAGGTGGAGGAGCCGTGAGCGTAAGGCAGAATAGTGAGAAGGGAGAGCAGTGTGTTGAGGAGTGTGAACGCTGTTTGTTGAGATGAGTGCAGGCCGTGGGTAAGGGGGTATGAGATAGCGCAGGGCGTTGAGAGAAGTGAGGGTAGCAAGAGTATTTATTTTTATTTTTATATAACAGCAGAGAGGAGTAAAGCTTGCAGAAATTGCAGAACAGTGAAAATTTCCAGCATTGAAACACAAGCAATTTGTAGAACTTGCCAATAAAATCCAGAGATTTTTCTAATAGCCCAGCAGCAGAAGAATATTTCCAGCAGTATAAAACCTCAAAATTTATCTTCAAAAACCCTCTCAGCAGCTCAAAAATGCAGAATTTAAAAATGCTCATAAATCTTTTCCACTAAAAACTCATAGACTTCTTCAGAAATCCCAATTTAAACAAATTTTCCAACAGCTCTCCAAAACATAATTTAATGGGCAGAAATTGCAGGAAGAAATCAACCTTCAGATGGGCAGTGCTGCCTTTCTTCAAAACCAATGCCTGAATGCTGCCAATTTCTGAGTGCTGGGATTCTGAATACTGCTTCTCTTCAAAACACTTCTGAATGGTGGCAAAAACACTGCTGCGGAAACTCTGAGTGCTGCAAAAATTATCAAAATTTTTGAAGATATGCACAGGCCATAAACACAAATGGCTCACGCAATTTGGAGCAAGGCCAACAATCGCCTGCTCTGATACCATGTTAAACACCATGTTGAAGCACACACATGGTGTATGAGAGAAGAATACACACACACACACAAAAGACTCAACACACAATGAAGGATAAGCTTGAGGCTCTCTTATTTTTTCCATTATACATGATTTACATTTATAATGCAATGGTGTGGCTCTTGGTTTCACATTCCAAGGTCACTTGGACTCCATTGTGACTTTTCGCATTCCACACCTACCCATGTAGGATTAGGTGTTCCAACAAGATTCAATCTTTTCCTGGGTATCCGTTTTGAAAAGTGCAGTCAATTGATTGTGTGTTTCAGCAATTACAGAGGAAGGTTTGCAAATAAAATAATTAATTATTTCATCCTCTGTATTGTCTTTAAGAGTTAAGGCTTGTCCAATAGTTAAAATGGGCTGAATAGCATTATCATCATAATCCATCCACACGGAATTTTCATTATTAATTATGGGTGTAGCATGAGGATAAAGAGTAAGCTGTTTAGTTTCATAACCATTAGAAATTTTCATTGAACCGGATCTGCAGCTGATAAAGGCATCGGTTGTGGCTAGCCATGGCCTTCCTAGAATTAAAGGATGTCCCCCCAACTTTGTTTTAGTTTGTAATGCCACAAAATCAGCTGGGTAATTCTAGGATTCAACCGAGATAACTAGATCTTCAACAATTCCTTCTGGTTTAATTGTAGAACGGTCAACTAACTCTAGGATGGTTGGTGTATCTCTAATGGTGTTATTCAGCTATAACAACAGTGAAGTTTCAAGAGTCATAATGTTTATTGTAGCACCTAAATCTACCAAAACTTGAGGAATTATCGTTTTACTAATTTGAACTGTTACAGTAGGATGGTCGGGGTCACCATATTTTACAGGAGGGTTTTTTCCGGACATTAATGCAGATAGATCACCCATAACATGAACTGTAAGGGCGTATTTAGTCTTCCTACCAGGTTTCTTAACACAAATGTCCCTCATGGTTCTGGCATAAATTGGGACATCTCTTAGTGCCTGTAAAAGTGGAATTTTAACATAAAAATTTTGCAATTACCCTAAAAGATTAAAAGCAGGTGTTTCAGGAGTTTTAGTTAAAACTAAACACTCGGGGAATGGTGGCTCTGTTATTTCAGAACCGTTGTTAGAGGATGGTTGTGATTTTTATTCTTCTCAGTTTCATCTTTATCAGAATCAGACGAGGTTATATCATCTATGATAGGTTCTACTATTTTCCCATATCTCAAATGAATATCATTACATTGCATAATAGAAACTGTAGGCTGATTCTGAATGTCAATAACTTGCACAAATTTATTATTGGGGTTAGGATTTGGTTGCACAGGTAGCTGGGGTCTTATTTGATTATTTGATGGAGCTCCTGATGGTAGAGGCAGTGGTTGCTAAAATTGAAAAAAATGATTTGAATACGGGAGCTGTTGGCTTCTCCAATTTGAATTCCATGGATTAAAAGAAGATGGCTATTGTGGGGTCCAAGGAGTCCACATTGCAGGATCAAGAAAGGGAGGTTTTGTTTGTTTCATGGGTGGGTAGTTCATCTGATTAAAGGGTGGGTATTGCATTTGGTTAAAGGGAGGGTAATTTGTCTCACTGAAAGAAGGATAATTATTCCAACGATTAGAAGATGCAAATGGCATGCTAGAATTCATACCTTGTCCTCTTGGTTTCCATTGTCTTCTTTGTGTTAGCAGATAAACTGCTTCAACTTCTTCTTCCATTGGCTGCAGTGCTCCCTTTATTCCCGGTAGAGAGGGATATTGTTGTGTCTCATGATCTTTCTCACAAAGGGTGAAAATTGGTATCTTGTCCAATGGGCATTCCCTTAGTGGATGTTTATCTCTGCATTTAGGGCAAAAGACAGCCAGAGTTGCTTCTGCTTCAACCTACTTCTTTTTAACCTGCAAGGTGTCAATTTGTGAAGCAAAAGAACTTAGCATTTCAGTTTTAAATTCTTCAAGTAAATTACCTATTTTAGCTCTTGTTGTTCCCCCACTGGCTGATTTCTGAACTCTTGAATAAGTGGAATCTCTGTTACTTGCTTTGTTCCTTGCAGCTCCTCTTGAACATCTTTTACAAAGTTCAACAATCTCATCATATGATTCTTTAGATATATCTCCTTTACCAAGCATGTTTAGCATGTCTAAATGATCGTCCCTTAATCCTCTAAGTAATATTGTTTTACGAATTTCTTTACTTACATTCGGATGATTAGATCTCTGCAGATTATACTGCAGTATTTCCACATAGTCCTCCAAATTCTCGTCCACCTTTTGTGCCATGTTGAATAATTCCTCCCTATTTTCTCTTGTCCGACAATAATCTTGATATTTAAGCAGAAATTTTTGTTTCATCTGTTCCCATGTTCTGATTACCTGGCTTCCAAGGCTCATGAACCATCTTAACGCATTTCCCTTTAATGTTGCTGGAAACAGTTTCAACTTCTGAGCATTAGTGACATAATCATAACTTCTGCATAATATATCAAATTCAAAAAGAAATTCATCCGTATCTTCAGAGGATAAACCATGGAAGTTGGGTAAAGCTGACAATGGAATATTCTTCATAGGGGTTGCTCCTCTAGGGAGATCACTGATAGGAAATCCCAAGGTAGAGAGAGAATTTTCATCCTTTCCTTCTCCTTCAGGATCTACTCGTCCTCCACCAAATAATTCTTCATTGTTTCCTTCCATTGGTTGTTCTCCTACTGCACTTGATCGATCCTCAAAATCTTCTACTGGTTCCTCAATGTCTTCCACTGGTTGTCCAATACCTTCTGTTAATTCCTCAACGTTCTCTGCTGATTCCTTAGTACTTTCTTCGGATTCTTCAGCACTGACTACTGGTTCTTTAATATCTGTTATTGGTTCCTCTATGTTTTTAGGGCTCACAACTTCTTCTGTTTTGTAGTCTGATTGATGGGAGCGTTGAGGTTTTAGTCTTCGAGAGCTTAATCTCTATGACGATTCAGCCTTCGATACAATTTCGTCAATAAAAGTTTTTCTTCCTCCCCTTCCTTTTCCCTTGCCACCTGTAGGGTTAGTTTTCTTCTGGGTTCCATGTCCGCTCATACAATCTGCACATCTATAAAGAAAACATCAATGCTTTTGAAATCTATAATTTCCTTCCCCAGCAACGGCACCAAAATTTTGGTCGCTTCAATTTTTTTAACAACTCAAGCACCACATAAATTGTCAACCCAGAAGGTCTCATATTCCAAAGACAATCACGCACCGGATATGCCTAATTCCAAAATCAAAGAAATTACAGTAGAAGTCAACAATTATCATTGACCCAATAATCTAACTATTCACACCGCCACTTTAACAAGGTCAAGCCTACGTATGTTATAGTAGAATCAAATCCTCTATCATAGCCTTTCATTAAAAGAATTCTAGGAAAAGATAATGAAAGGAAATCACCCTAGAAAGGAAATCAATCAACCATAACAGGGAACAAGACCCTATTCCTCTAAACGGGAATCTTCAGCACCTGTTTCCTGACACTAATCACACTGTAAAAAAAAATTAAAGATCAATCCAAGGAAAACAGGACGCTATTCCCTTGAACATGAATCTTCACCACCCGTTCCTGATATCAATCACACTGCAGAAAAAGAGAATCAACCTAAGGAGAACAGGACCCTATTCCTCCAAACAGTAATATTCAGCACCTGTCTCCCGATATCAATCACACATTCAAAAAAATAACAGAAAGAAATATATCTCTTGGCTTATTAAGAATGCATGGTATAAAGCTAATGCAGTGTTAAAGAAAACATAGTGCTTGATAAGAAATACAGAACTGTATAAATGATTCTTTAGCAAAAAAGGTTAAATTAAGGTGTGAATAACATAAAGAAGTTAAAAAAATACAAGAGAAATCGGGTGAATCTTGTGATGAAGGCGGGCCCTTTCCTTCTCACAAGATTCCCCAAAGGAAAGAGTTTAAATTGAAGCGCTCAAAAGAAACCTTTATTCATCTGTCAAAAAGGAATGATGCATTACAATGGAGTCTTGCTCCTTTCTGCTCAAAAAATAATGTCTCTTCTGCAGTCTCTAACTCCCCCTTCTAATGATGATGTCTCCTCTTTTTAAATAGGAGACATCTATTACATTTACATCAGAGAAATCCTATTTTTATCCAAATTTGATCTTCTATTTTAAAAACAGGGTCTTTCTATTCTTCCATAGAAAAATACGGTTACAACAGATATAAAATACTGGCTTCGGAACAATCCGTGTAACAACTTCCTTGCTTGTCTTCGTCTTGTTTCCATTGTTCCTAAAATATTCTTTTGAAATCGAAAATCATGAGTAGTAACGGGATCTACGTGCCGCTAACTGTTTCAGCAACATATTTGACTGTTTTAGCAACGGGGTCGACTGTTACAGCAACAGGCTGACTGTTTTAGCAACAACACGTTCCTTATCATAGATTATCTGCGATCTTTTAGAGTTGTATTAGCAACTATCTACCTTCGATTAATGATAAAACATAAGAGTAATGTGGAATTATATGTAAAAAAAATTAAATATATAGTAAAGAGGAGGATTTCATATACCTTTGGATAAAATGGATGGAAATGATAATGTAACCTTTTTAAATATGGCTATAAAGAGCAAAGTGGTGTCAAAATGTATGGTCAAAATGGTACATTGTGAGGTCCTAAAAGAAACGACAAACGAGTTGTGTGAATGTGCACAAGGTACCCGGTGGTAACAACTTAAAGGAATTTAATACATCCACCCTCAAACAAAATGACTGCATTCGATAGGATCTTCCCCCCCCATGGGGCTCCCATTAATGAAACAACCCGACCCGAATGTGTTTCATCACACATCCAATCAAACAAAGCCACAGGGGGAAAATGGAAAACATTCCACATGAACATACACCAGGCACGGCACACAGGAGGTCACAACTTAGAAAATTTGATATGGCCACCCTCAAACAAAATGACCCGAATGGAACACCTTTCATCGGGCGCCCTCACATGGTGTGACACGAAGTTCCCGACTGAATGAAGGCATAAGGGAGAAAATGGAAAACGGGCCACAGGAATGTGCACAAGGAACTCAGGTGGTCACAACTTAGCAAATTTGATACTTCCACCCTCAAACGAAACAACCCAACCCACACACGTTTCATCGGGCGGCCTCACAAGGTGCAACACGACCTACCTGACAGAACAAAGGCACAAGGGAGAAAATGGAAAATGGGCCACTCGAATGTGTACAAGCCACTGGGCTGCTACAACTTAGCAAATTTGATACTTCGTAGCCCTAAACGAAATGACGCAACTCGAACGCGTTTCATCGAGAGCCTCGCATGGTGCAAGACGGCTCTCCCCGACCGATCAAAGGCACAAGGGAGAAAATGAAAAATGGGCCGCATGAACGTGCACAAGGAACTTCGGTATTCGTAACTACCAATTTATACGACGCCTCAAACGAAATGACCCAAGCCGAATGCATTTCATCGAGTGCCGTCACATGGCATGACAAGGCACACTCGAACCAAACGAAGGCACAAGGGAGAAAATGGAAAACGGGCCGCACAAATGTACACAAGGCACTTAGGCAGTCACAACTTAGCAAGTTTGATACGGCCTCCCTCAAACGAAAATACCCGACCTGAACGTGTTTCATCGGGTGGCCTCACACGGCCTGACATGACGTGCCTGACCGAAGAGGCACAAGGGAGCAAATGACAAACGGGCTACACGAACGTGCACAAGGCACCCGAGCAGTCACAACTTAGAAAATTTTATATGGCCACCCTCAAACGAAACGACCTGACCTGAATGCGTTTCATCGTGCGCCCTCACACGATGTGCCCAACCAAAAGAAGGCACAAGGGAGAAAACGACAAAGGGGCTTCATGATCGTGCAAAGGCACCTGGGAGGTCACAACTTAGAAAAATTGATACGACCGTCCTCAAACAAAACGATCTGACCCGAACGCATTTCATCGGGCACCCTCACACGGTGCGACACGATGCACCTGTTCGAAAAAAGGCACAAGGGAGAAAACGAAAAATGAGCCGCACGAACGTGCACAAGGCACCCATGCAGTCACAACTTAGAAAATTTCATACGACCACCCTCAAATGAAACGACCTGAACCATATGCGTTTCATCAGGTTCCCTCACATAGCACGACAGGGGGTGCCTGACGAAATGAAGGCACAAGGGAGAAAATGGAAAATGGGCCACACAAACATGCATAAGGCACCCTGGCGGTCACAACTTAGAAAATTTGATACGAACACCCTCAAACGAAATGACCCAACATGAACGCGTTTCATCGGGTGCCCTCGCATGACGCACTCGACCGAACGAATGCACAAGGGAGTAAATGGCAAACGGGCCGCAAAAACGTGCACAAGGCACCCTGGCAGTCACAACCTAGGAAATTTTATACAACCGCCCTCAAACAAAACGACCTAACTCAATCGGATTTCATCGGGCACCCTCGCATGGTAGGACACGACTCGCTCTACTGAACGAAGGCATAAAGGAGAAAATGGAAAATGGGCCACATGAACGTGTACAAGGCACCCGAGTAGTCACAACTTAGCAAATTTGATACGACCTCCATCAAACGAAATGACCTGACCTGAACGTGTTTCATCGGGCACCCTCACATAATGTGACACGATGTGCCCGATCGAATGAAGTTATAAGGGAACAAACAAAATTGTCTACATGAATGTGCACAAGGCACTCAATCTATCACAACTTAGAAAATTTGATATGGCCTCCCTCAAACAAAATGACTCGACTGGAACGTGTTTCGTCAAGCACCCTCACACGGCACGCCTCACCGAATGAAGGCACAAGGGAGCAAATGGAAAACGAGCCACATGAACATGCACAAGGCACCCGGGCATTCACAACTTAACAAATTTGATATGGCCGCCTTCAAACAAAACGAACCAACACAAACATGTTTCATTAGGTGCCCTCGAAGGGTGCAACACGACGCTCCTGCCCGAACGAAGGCGCAAGGGAAAAAATGGAAAATGGGCTGCAAGAACGTGCACAAGGCACCTAGGTGGTCATAACTTAGAAAATTTGATATGCCTGCCCTCAAACAAAATGACCCGACCTGAAATTTTTTATTCGAGCACCCTCACACGGCACGACATTGTGTGCCCGACTAAATGAAGGTACAAGGGAGAAAATGAAAAACCAATAGCACGAACGTGCACATGGCACCAAAGTGGTCACAACTTAGCAAATTTGATACAAACTCCCTCAAAAAAAATGACCCGACCCGAATGCGTTTCATCAGACACCCTCACACGACGTGACACGACACGCCCGATCGAATGAAGGCACAAGGGAGAAAATGGAAAATGGGCCGCAAAAATGTGCACAAGGCACCCAGGCAGTCACAAATTAGCAAATATAATAGGACTTCCCTCAAATAAAACAACCCAACATGAACACGTTTCATCGAGCGCCCTCACACGGTGCGCCCAAATGAACGAAGGCACGGGGGAGAAATGACAAATGGGTCACACGAACGTGCACAAGTCACCTGGGCGGTCACAACTTAGAAAATTTGATACGTCTGCCCTCAAACGAAATGACCTGAACAAGTTTCATTAGGCACCCTCGCATGGCGCAACACGATGCCCCAAACTAAACGAAGGCACCATGGAGCAAAGAGAAAAAGGGTCACTCAAACATGCACAGGGCACAAGGGAGAAAATAGAAAACGGGCCACACAAACATGTAGAAGGCACCTAGGTGGTCACAACTTAGCAAATTTGATACAGCCGCCCTCAAAAGAAACGACCCGACCCAAACGTGTTTCATCGGGTGCCCTCAAATGAAATGACTCGACCTTAACGCTTTTCATCGGGCAACCTCACACGGCGCGACACAATGCGCCTGACCGAACGAAGGCACAAGGGAGCAAACAATAAATGGGAAAAATAAACTTGCACAATGCACCGAGGCAGTCACAACTTAGAAACTTTGATACGGGCACCCTCAAACGAAACAACCCAACCCAAACACGTTTCATCGAGCGCCATCACACAGTGTGACACAGCGCGCCTGACCGGACGAAGGCACAAGGTATAAAATGGAAAACGGTCCACACGAACATGCACAAGGCACCCAGGTGATCACAACTTAGCAAATTTGATATGATCGCCCTCAAACAAAACAACCCAAACTGAACGCGTTACATCAGGCGCCCTCGCACGATGCGATACGATGTGCTCGAATGAACGAAGGCACAAGGGAGTAAATGGAAAACGGGTTGCACGAATGTGCACAAGGCACCCGGGCAGTCACAACTTAGCAAATTTGATACGTCCACCCTCAAACGAAACGACCTGACCCGAACGCGTTTCCTTGGCCCCCCTCAAATGGCACAACACAGTGCACCCAACCGAACAAAGTCAGAAGGGAGAAAATGGACGCCCTCAAATGAAACTACCCTATTAGTCATTAGTATTTTTCACTATTGGTAGATGACTATAGATTGGTTCTAGATTTCTAAAAACAAAATTCTTTGAACATTGTGAGTTTTAGAAATCTCACTGCCTTCATTATCCTTATAGAAATTATTTCATTATTCTATTAACCTTGCAATTTCATGGTCAACTTTCCACTCCTAAAAGACTCCTTAATGTCTTGTGCCTCTCATCTCCATCCTTTTTCCTACCTATGACCTCATTAATATGTTTTTCCATTGCCCATCACTCCACTTTCCATCTAGGGTTACCTATAGCCTAAACTCATTCCCATGCTTCCCAAGTTCTTCAAGCATTTATGGTCTCAAAAATATCTATCTAGGCCCTTTAGATAAATCAAGTACATTGGATTTTATACCGTCAATACAACACTTTGAAAAATAATCTGTTTTTCACTGGAAGACTCCAAGCCGATTTTCAGTCAAAGAGTAGGTCAAACAACCCTCCCACTAGGTCAATTAAGGTTTCATATGGTCCAAGGTAGTCATTAATGTTTTAGACATTGTGTTTCTTTGTTAAAATTTGGTTCAGAGGCATTGAATTGTTGAGACATGGTTATTCAAGGAAGACCTGAAAGTTTCCAAAGAAGCACTACCCTATCAGCTCAAAGTCCGCAAGAGGTAAATATTAAGATCTTGACACTTCTGCAGGAGTGTTAAAGTTTCCATCAACAAAAGGAATTGATAAGGTATATGGTATGCTCCTAAGTCAAGAGAACTCACAGCATAAGAAAGGGAAACACTTGTTCTTGTAGAGAATTATGGTTTTAAGTTTGATTGGGCTAGTAGTGTGCCAAGCAGGGATCAAATGCAGAAATGACCATGGAGGAGGTACACCAGAAACCAAACATGAAGAGAATTTTATCAGATATTATTGATGATATAGGTAAAAAGGTGAGGCGAAATGGACAAAAATGAATGAACTTGAAAGGGCTATAGAGAACTTAGAAGACAACATTGATGATTTTCTAAAATCACTCCAGAAAACTAGGGTTTTGGGAAAGTGGCTAGAGAAGGTGAAATAAGGAGTTGAGCTCCATGATGATAGTAAATGAAGATTCTGAAGATGCCACTGTGATAAGATCCCAGACTTGTAAAAAATGATTTTTCCATGACTAAATGAGAAAAATATTTTATTTGAGTTTCATGATGGAAATCATAAAGGATTGAGAAGGTGTTCCTGTGTGAAAACATCCCAAAGTTTGTCAAGGTAAATGTGTCATGCCTCAAAGAGAAAAGGTGTAGAGAATATCAGTAAAAGGTAAGTTCAAGGTTTTTAATTACCTGCCATACAAAATAGGATTTCAACTCCAAGGTGGAAGTGAAGGAGATTTTTCAGGCTGTTGCTGTGTCAAATAAATGTATCAAATCTTCAAGATCAAAGGGACACAAATTTCCTAACTACCAGCCAAGGAGAAAAAGCTAAGTTTCATAGTGTAAATCACATAGGATTTTGAAGATGTCACTATGCAATCATCACAAAGGTGTCAAAATCATTTTTTCATGCCTCAAGGAACAAAGGAAAAAGTCTAATTCATCATCTTACCAGCCTGCATACAAAAAATGTAAAATTCTTAAAGAGAAATGGTGAAAAATTAAGTCAACTTGATGATGGAAACAATAGAGCATTTTTAAGCTGCTCTTATATGTAAACATCACAAAATCATCAGAATAACATGTCAAGTCTCAAAGGAGTAAAAGCAGAAGAGTGGACTTCATGATCCAAGTTACCTGCAAAGCAAAAAGGTCAGAGAATTAGTAACAAAGGAAATATCAGTGAAAAGTGAAAAAAGACTTAAAAAACATTAGGAAAGTGGGTTAAAAAGTTTAAATAAAATTCCTAAGTCTATAAAGGCCCATTATGCACCCCAAACAAATCATTGTTCACTTTCAAAAAGTTGGAGCCATTCAAGAGAAAAAAAAAATGAGTTTTCAAGTCAAAACGGGAAAAGCTTTTGTGGCGCTGCGCGCCTGGAGTCAGGCGTTGCACCCCTAGCCTTTCTCTCCCGTGTATTTTCTTAAGGCGTTGCACGCCTAGAAGTGGGCACTACACGTCTGGTAGAGTGCTACACTCTTTCCCAATAGGCCCAGTGATTAAGAGTTTGGCGTTGCGCGCTGCATACCTGGGGCTGGCGCTGCACGCCTATCATAGACGTTGTGCGCTTGGCCAGGAGGACCTCCTACACCCTGCAAACACTCAAACCATTTCAGAAACCCTCCAAGTCTCTGCCAGGGGTCCTCCTAGCATATAAAGAGGTAATTGGATGCCATACACTCATCCTCAAATAATTTTTATGGTTTGAAGTTAAAAGAAATTGAAGACCTAAGAAAAAACCCTAGATTTGAACTTAAAACCACTGTCTAACCTTTTTTCATCTGCTTATAAAGAGAGTGAGTGAAAAATAGAGGGTTAAATTTTTGGAGTTTTCCCATTCACCTGAGTTTTCCCTAAACTCATTTTACCTCATATGCTCTATCCCTTACACTACAAATAGATTGACCTTACATTTCCCTCTTTCATTTCAAATTGACATAAGTGCAGGGTGTGTCAAAGAAGAGTTCTTACAAATAATCAGAGGGTTGTCATTAATTTTAGCCTCTTATTTAGCCTGACATACTTACACCCTCACTAATTCATCTCATTCACTTATAGATATTCCTTTTTCATCACCATTCCATTACCCTATTCCATATCAGTTTCATAGTTGTGATAGGGTTTCAAAGGCAGAGTGGTCAAAATGTCAGAAATAGAGGACATTGGTAGTGGAGGAGAACGTAAAATTCCAAGGAGGCAGGGGCACAAAGGTGGAAAGATCAATAGGTTTGAGCCACTCAACAAAATAGAGCTAATGGCATCTCTCTTAACTGTTTCTTGCTTCCAACATGTAGGATTCTTTGATTTTTGTGAGAGGGTACAACAGGTGCAAAACCACCCTGAGCTAACTAGGCTATTCATCATTAACTTGCATGAAAAACACGTTAACCTTGCAGGGGTCAATTTTGAGCTATCTACAGATGCTATTTCCAATGTCAGAGGCATACCTAGTGTGGGGGATAAATGGTTCAAGCAGGCCAACCTTGACATGGGCTACTATGAGCCATTTTTAAAACCTAGGTACAAAGACCACAATAAATCCCTTTTTCCTTTCTCTCACTTTCTAGAGAGATATGCACCTATGATGATGATCATTATGAAGTATTTTACATGTGAGGGAAGGTTCTCTAGGCTTTACTCCTATCACATTAGGCTACTTATGCACTTTACTAGGGTTATGATGTTGCACCTACCCTATTACCTCTACAGAAGCATTGACAAAATGTCCTATATTGTACAAAAGAGAGACTATCCCTAGCAGATGCAAAGCCTCTTTAACCACTCTCTTATTAAAATGGTTGTTATACATCAATTTCAGTAGAAGGGCATTCCATGGGAGGTTTTCGTTGCCCATGAGGTGTTCACCAATCCACAAGGCTAGCAGCAACAAGATGTACCTTCATATTCCCAGCCTCCAATTCCTCTTTCACCATCACACCCCACTACACATCCATCAGCATCTACTCACATTCCATCACCTCATGATGAATTTTCTACCTCACCATCTACTCACATTCCTTCACCTAAGGATAATGACCCTCCTTCACCACTTTCTCAAAATCCCTCACCTTCACCTCATGATACTAGTGCATCTAACAAAGACAAAGATAACAATGAACAATCAGTCAGTGAGGGAAATGAGGCTAAATTCAATGAGGAAGAAAGCAGCAAAGATGATAGTGAGGCAAATAGTGATGAAAAACGTAGCAATGAGGATAAGGAAAATGAGGCTGACGTCAATGAGGAAAATATCAGTGAGGATGCAAAAAAAAGAAAGGAAATGAGCCATGATAGTAATGGGTTAGAGAGCAGTAAAGAGAATAGTGAAGCTCACAACAGTGAAGAAGAAGAAAATGAGGAGGTAGATATCAATGAGACAGAGAGCAATAAGGTAGAGATCAATAGTGATGATGTTGGCAGTGATAAAGCAGAGAGCATCAATGATGATGGAAATAGGTCAGAAATCCAAGACATCAGTGATACAAATGTAAATGAAGAAGAAAACAATGAATAAGAGGGTAGTGAGGCAAATAATGATGAATAACATAGCAGTCAGCATGATGACAGTGGGTCATAAAGCCATGATAACATTGATGAGGCACAAATTAGTGGATCAGATAAGGGAAATGAGACAGAAAGCAGCAGTCCTAATAAGAGCCATGAGGATAGTAAGGATACCAATGATGATGGCAGTCATGATGGAAGCAATAGTGAAGGCAATGAAATGATAAAAATTGAACCTTTTTCTTTGACCTACCAAATAGGAAATAAGCATGTGCTTCATGCCCTCAAGAGGCAAGGGGCCATGCCTTCTACATCAACCAAGTTGCTTGATATAGGTAAGGAAAATATCATGGATGATGAATAAGAAGACCAGCATGAGACTAAATAAGAATTTGAACTCATTCATTTTGACAGTGATGATGAAAATGAGGCAAGAATCTCAAACATGTTGCTCAAAAGAAAATATGCCCAAATCAAATATTTGCAAGCCAATCTGGGCAGGGCTAAGAATGTGATTCATTATTATGAGGTTGAAAACAAGTAGCTGGAGGCATAGAAGGAAATCTATGATATTAGGGCTATCAGAGCTCAGAAAGAGGCTGAAAAATCCAAGGCTAAGATAGATGAGGCCTTGGATAGATATGGGAACATTGATGATGAGGAATAACAACTTCCTAGGAGGAGGCCAAGAATAATTTGCTTAAAGAAGTCCTTAGCCAAGGAGAAAGAGCAAGAGGCAGCCTTGGCAGAGCAGCTCACTCCAAGTGAGTTTCTTGCCATGGAGATTAACTATGATAAGGAACCTTGGAATGAGAGGGAAAAAATACACTTTGAGGGTGAGTTGGAGAAGACAAAGAGGGACCTTGACCTCCAAAAGAAGATGGCAAGGCATTATGCCTTTATAAACAAGATTGCAAGGGCCAAGCTCAAAAGAGCCCTTGCAAAGATTCAAGCCCTAAAGGAGGTAAAAGGCAAAGAAAACCTTGAAATCCTTTCTAATGCTTCCCTACGGGCATCCTAAACATAATTAGCAAGTTAAATCCAATTTTTGGCACAATTTTGAAGTTTTTGGATTTTTGACTGTTTTGGAGGGCCAAAGGTGCAGCGCCACTAGTGCTGTGATATTTTTTGGGGCACTCTTTTGAGGAATGGATTATATTTTTGGAATCCTTAAGCCATGGATATCATCCACAAAAACGTTCAGATCATTTGGAGCAAAACTGGTACTCAAAAAGTGCCAAAAACACCCGAACAATCACCTTTCTGCCCTATTTTCAGAGCTGGTGCTGTGCCCTGACCAATCCTGAGAGATTGAGTTTTTTAGAAGGTAAATAAATCCCAATTAGAATAATAAAGGAATTTTTGGAAATTATACTGGACAATCTTTCCAATGAGCTATCTTGGATCTCATTTGGACACCTGGAAGGCCTCCAAACCTTGGTTACAAAATAGGAAAGTTTTCCAGTGCAAGCGTTGCGCCCTTGGACCTTGGCACTGCACCCTTGCCTGCAAAGTCAGCAAAAGACACAAATTTATTGAAAATTTATATTTTTGAGGAATTTTAAGGAAAATCACTCCTAGTTAGCTTAGATTTTATGTTTGAAGTTATTTTTCATTTATTAAGTTAGATATTTTGTGCCTTGGGCCTTGCATGGTCTCTTTGGACAAAAATGGCATTTATGATGTATTAATGACATTTTGGGAACCCTAGTTAGGGTTTTGGTCCTCCTTGCTAATTAAATACTACATTGAGGCCTCATTGTACATGTTGGTTGGTTGTTGAGTTTAATATGATATAGACTCTGAGTTTATTGAATAAATTGGCTTTGGTGTGTTGTGATTGATTTGGATTGAGCATCAATGGATTAAGCACATTCCTAGGATTCATGAGCTCTATTAGATGGTGATGAATTTCCACTCTTGTATTTTTTCACTTCATTTTTCATTATTTTCATGGTTTCTTTGATCATAGGATAAAAATTTTAGAGTAGGATATGCTTTCTTGGCACCCTACTTCTGTCTGCCTCCTTTGATCTCTATATTTTCTTCCTTGAAGTTTAATTAAAGAATCGTTAAATGCTCTTTAGCTTCACTAAAATGTTATGTTAAAAGATCTCTTTTCTTGAAAGTAATGTTCATACAATTCTTAACTGCTCTCTAGGATTACTTATTTGTTGTTTTGAGGTCTGTTTAGAAAAATTCTAGTTGAATAATCCTTCATTTCTCTTCAAGTTTTACTATGCTACCATCCTGAAATATTTTCTTCTTTATAGTATGTTGAAGGATCCTTAATTTCCCTTTGAACCTAGTGCATCCATAACTTCATGTTCATTTAACACTCACTAAACCTACTTAGATCCATTTTTCCTTGTTACCTTGCCCTATGAAACACCCTTGACCTATTATTGAACTTTTCAAGACTTTTGCAGACTACATAACCCAATGGATTGATTTTCTCTTAATCTACCTATTTTTATTGACAACTTATCCAACCAAAAAAACAAACAAACAAACCCTAATCCTTATAACCAGCCTAAAATCAAAAACCCTAAAAACACGTAAGTTACATCCTTTACACAAACATAGAGAGAGCCCTCTCTAAGTCCAGGAAGGCTAGGTCTTAGGTCTCCAAAGACTGGTTTGATGTCATCCTTGTACATTTGGTCTTGCCAATCTGAAAAATGACAGGGCCCTAACAGACCCCACCCCAACTCATTTAATTGGGTGCCCTCACACGATGTGACATGGTGCACCCGGCCAAACAAAGGCACTAGGGCGAAAATGGAAAATGGGCTGCACGAATGTGCACAAGGGACCTCGGCAGTCACAACATAGAAAATTTGATACGACTACCCTTAAACAAAATGACCTGACCCGAATGCATTTCATCAGGCACCCTCACATGGCACGACATAGCCCACCCGGCCAAATGAATTAATAAGGGAGAAAATGGGAAATGAGCGCACAAATGAGAAAAAGGAAACAGGGCAGTAACAACTTAGGAAATTTGATACGACTACCCTAAAACGAAACGACCCAACCCAAATGAATTTCATTGGGCGCCCTAACACGACGCGACACGATGCGCCTGACCGAACAAAGGCACAAGGAAGCAAATGGAAAACGGGTCACATGAACGTGCACAAGGCACCCGGGTGATCACAACTTATCAAATTTGATACGACCACCCTCAAGCAAAACGACCTGACCCAAACACGTTTCATCGGGCGCCGTAAAAAAAAACGACCCGACCTTAACATGTTTCATTGGACACACTAGCACGATGCGACACGGCCCGCCCTCCCGAGCAAAGGCACAAGGGATAAAATGGTAAACGGGTTGCACGAACATGCAAAAGGAACTCAGGTGTTCACAACTTAGCAAATTTGATACGGCTACTCTCAAATGAACGACTCGACCAGAACACGTTTCATCAAGCGCCCTCACATGTTGCAACATGGCACGCCCGACAGAATGAAGGAATAAGGATAAAATAGAAAACAGGCAGAACGAACGTGCAAAAGGAACCCGGGCGGTCACAAATTAGAAAACTTGATATGACCTCCCTCAAACGAAAAGACCTGACCTAAACACATTTCATCGAGCACCCTCACACGGCGTAACATGGTGCACTCAACCGAGCAAGGCACCCAGACAGTCACAAATTAGCAAATTTGATATGGCCACCCTCAAACGAAACGATGTGATTCAAAAGCATTTCATCGGACACCCTCACATGGCGTGACACAGCGTGCCTGAACAAACAAAGGCACAAGGGAGCAAAATAAAAATGGGCCGCATGAACATGCACGAGGCACCCAAGTGGTCACAACTTAGGAAATTTGATATGGCTGCCCTTAAACAAAACGACCCGACCTGAATGTGTTTCATCCAGTGCCCTTGCATGACGGGACACGACATGCCCAACTGAAGGGAGGAACAAGGGAGAAAATGGCAAACGGATCACACGAACGTGCATAAGGCACCTAGGCGATCACAAATTAGAGAATTTGATACGACCTCCCTCAAACAAAATGACCCGTTCTGAATGAAATTCATCGAGCACCCTCAAATCACACGTTAAGGTTCACCTAACCAAACAAAGGCACAAGGGAGAAAACAACAAACAGGCCACATGAGCTTGCACAAGGCACCCGGGAAATCACAACTTAGAAAATTTGATACGGCCGACCTCAAACGAAATGACCCAACCTGAACATGTTTCATCGGGCATCCTCACATGGCGTGACATGACATGACCGATCGAACAAAGGCACAAGGGATAAAATGACAAACGGGCCACACGAAAATGCACATGGCACCTGGGTGGTCACAACTTAGAAAATTGATACGACCTCCCTCAAACAAAATGACTCGACTCCAACGCGTTTCATCTGGCACCCTCACACGGTGTGAAACTACATGCCCAACTAAATGAAGGCACATGGGAGAAAATGGAAAATGGGCCAAACAAATATGCATAAGGCACCTAGGTAGTCACAAATTAGCAAATTTGATACGACCTCCCTCAAACCAAATGACCTGACCCGACCGCATTTCATTGGGCACGCTCACACAACACGACATAGAAAATGGGATGCACGAAGGTGCACAAGGCACTCAAGTGATCACAACTTAGAAAATTTGATATGGCCTCCCTCAAAATAAATCACCCAACCGGAACATGTTTCATTGGGCATCCTCACACGGTGTGACACGACGTACCTGACTGAACGAAAGCACAAGGGATAAAATGGAAAACAGTCCACACGAACGTGCACAAGGCACCCAGGTGGTCACAGCTTAGAAAATTTGATACAGGCACCCTCAAACGAAATGACCTGAACCAAACGCGTTTCATCAGGCACCCTCAAATGACACGACAGGGCAAGCCCAACCGAACGAAGTGACAAGGGAGAAAATGACAAACGAGTTGCACGAATGTTCAAAAGGAAACCGGGAAGTCACAACTTAGAAAATTTGATATGACCACCCCCTCAAATGAAATGACCTAAACCGAACGCATTTCATCGAGCACCCTCACACGACACAACATTGTGCACCCGATCGAATGAATACACAAGGGAGAAAATAAAAAACGGGTTGCATGAATGTGCACAAGGCACCCAGGTGGTAACAACTTAGAAAATTTGATATATCTGCCCTCAAATGAAATGAATCGACCCAAACTCATTTCATCCAGCACCCTCACATAGCGCGACATGATGCGCCTGACCGAACGAAGGCACAAGGGAGAAAACAACAAATGGGGCGCAAAAATGTGCACAAGGAACCTGGCCGGTCACGACTTAGCAAATTTGATAAGCCCTCCCTCAAACCAAACGACTCGAGTCAAAATTTTTTAATCAGGATTCCACACACGGCGTAAAAAGGCATGCCCGACCAATCGAAGGCACAAGGGAGAAAATGAAAAATAGGCTACACGAACTTGCACAAGGCACCCGGGCAGTCACAACTTAGAAAATTGATATGGCTAACTTCAAACGAAAAGACCCGACCCGAACACGTTTCATCAGGCTCCCTCACAGGGCATGGCCGACTGAACAAAGGCATAAGGGAGAAAACAACAAACGGGCCACATGAACATGCACAAGGCACCCGATTGGTTACGCCACCCTCAAACAAAATGACATGGCTCTAACACATTTGATCGGGTGCCCTCACACAGTGCGACATGGCATGCCCGACCAAACGAAGGCACAAGGAAGAAAACGAAAAATGAGCCGCATTAATGTGCATAAGGCACCCAGACAGTCAGAAGTTAGAAAATTTGATACGGCTGCCCTTGAACGAAACAACCTGACCCAAACTCATTTTTTCTAGTGCCCTCAAATGGCGCGACACGGCACGCTTGACCGAATGAAGGCACAAGGGAGAAAATGGCACAAGGTACTGGCACGAACAAGCAGAAGGTACCCGGGCAGTCACAACTTAGAAAATTTGTTACATCCACCCTTAAACCAAATGACCTAACCCAAATGCGTTTCATCGAGCGGCCTCATACAGTCCGACATGGTGGGAATGACAGAACAAATGCATAAGGGAGAAAACAGTAAATAGGCTGCAGGAACGTGCACAAGGCACTTGAGCGGTCACAACTTAGCAAATTTGATACCATCGCCCTCAAACAAAATGACATGAACTAAACACATTTCATTAGGCACCCACACATGACGCGACAAGATGCACCCGACCAAACGAAGGCACAAGGGAGCAAACGATAAACGGGTCGCACGAATGCGCATAAGGCACTCGGGCTGTCACAACTTAGCAAATTTGATACAATCGCCCTCAATCAAAATGACCTAACCCAAATGCATTTCATCGGATGCCCTCACATGGTGTGACACGGCCCGCCCGACTGAATGAAGGCATAAGGGATAAAATGGAAAACGGGTCACACGAACGAGCACAAGGCACCTAGGCAGTCCCAAATTAGCAAATTTTATACGACCGACCTTAAACAAAACCACCCGAATGAACATGTTTCATCTATCACCCTCAAATCTCATGCCATGACGCACCTGAATGAATCAAGGCATAAGGGATCAAATGTAAAATGGGCCGCATGAACGTGCACAAGGCACTTGGGCGGTCACAACTTAGCAAATTTGATACGATGTAATATCCCCAAATGGGAACGAGTTGTAGTATTAAACAATATTGCAGAGAAATAACATAGTGCAGAAAAGTAAGAGTAGGAGGCAAATATGGAGGCTCAAAAATGAAATTTACATCAGAAAATCAGATTTATATTATGGCCCATAAGATTTAAGATAGAAATAGGAAACTTTTACATGAAGAAATCTTCAAAAATGAGGTACGGCAACCATATATTATGACTGGACAAGCTTGACAATGTTATTTTTATTGGCTAAAACAATAGTATATTATAATTTATATATAGAGCAGATATTTGTATAAAAAATTATATCTATATCAGATCTATACACTAGAAAGGCTCCTCTTCAAATGCCCCTTGGGGTTTTCAGCAAAAAGTGAAGTACATGGAGTAGATCTGAGATCTTATGTAGCAGATCTGTAGAATGGTTAAAAAATTCTAAAGCAGATATAACAGTATTCAGATCATATCTGAATATGACATGGAATAGATCTGAAATCCATGGATCTCCATAGTGAAGGGTAAAATCCCCAACAATAGAAATCTCTCCTTCAAAAGTGTGCCAAAACGCCCTGCAACTGTACCCTTGCAAATAACATAGTACTGGAATGAAAACTACGTTGTAGGCTCTAGAACATGTTTGACCTCAAGCCAAGATCTGAAATTAGTGCTCCAATCATCCACTACTCTCTTGCCAATGGGATAGAAGCCTTTCCCACTGAAAAGAGGCACTATAATGGCTTAGATATGAGTAGATATAGCCTCCACTTGTTGCAGCTTACAAAGACAATCAAACCCTCAACATGATCTGTATTATAGTTGGAAGAAGAGCTTGGCTAAATACCTGATAGTGGACAAGAAATGCAAAAATCCTCCAAGAGATACTCAAGGAAAGAGGTGGGATTCCCGATCAAGAACACCCAGTGCTAAACATCACTATTCTCTGCTAAATAGTAAGGAAAATAAGAAATATCTAAAAAGACAAAATCTTCAGAAATATGATAAACATCAACAACCTTCTCATATTGTCCTCCTCTTCCTTTTATAAGATTGAAAGCTTGCAAAATCCTAAACCATCTCAATGAAATAACTCTTTTCACATGAGCCACCTCCAACTAAAATTGCATTGTGCCTCAATGAATATCACTCCTTCTAGACAGTGATATTGATTTGTTCATGGTTGACCCAGTTAAAAAATTCAACCCCTTTCACACCTAAGGGTGCTCATTTAGTTAACCCAGATTTAGCCTTTTTCTAATGTAGCATTTATTTGTTTCTTGTTTTAGGAGTTTTTATTGTCCTCCTTTACACATTTATTCATACAACAGAAAAATGAAACAAAAATGAATATTCCCATTAGCTTGGGCTAATTGGGAATATTACAATCCTCCCCTCCAAAATGTTTCTTGTCCTCAAGAAATTGATAGGGTGAGTGATGCAACACTTCTCCTCCTCCATTGGTGACACCATCATTAATTAAGCTTCCTCCATAAGCTAAGTGTTCACCAATCCAACCCTCCATGAATTTTTCCTCCAAAGTCATTATGAGATGTACATAGTCCATCCCACATGGAGTCAATAACTCAAATGAAACAAACATGGCTGAACCAATGCTCTCCCTGAAACATGCATGATAAGGTACATAGAGAGTTTCCATCCCATGTGGTACATACATGCCTCCCATCCTCCCTCCATACATCCCCATAAAAAGTACAACTATATCATTAAGGTATGGAAGAAAAACTACATACAAACAAACAAAAATTTGAGCATGTGGAGGTGGGTCATAGTCCCACATATGGTACCAACGTAGTGCATCTCCTGCTTGCATCAGATCAAGGTGTGGTAATTGGTTCCCCCACCACTTACTTGCTGCCCATGTTATCTCACTATGGCTGAAAGTGTGAGATATGTTTGGTTCCTTGGGAAAGCACCCATCATGATAGAAAATATCCCTTTGCAAATCAAGGGTGTGGCCAAATTCAGAAATTTTAGTGTCCCAATGTTTCCCATGAGATTTCATGATACATTACTCCTCCTTGGATCCATGGTCTACATAAACATGGTGAAAGAATATGTACAACCAAAAAATAAAATATGCTTTACATGATCAGATTCCTCACCAACAATGCTCCTCATACACATGGAGTTGTGCATGGATCTTTCTCCTCTTTCATAAGAAGGAAGGGATGGCCGAAATAACCCCTTCATGGAGTCATGTTGTTGACCCAACTCCCTATAGTTCATGTATTCTTGAAAATGCTGATGTAGTTCTTATTTCAAACCTTCCCAGTCAAAGCTTCTCATGATGATGTTGTAGATCTTCATGGAATACATATGGCTGAAACAGAACTCTTTGTAAACTCCTTGTAGCAAATTCTTCTTGAGCTTATAAGCTCTAGAAAAGAAGATCCTACCATGATGATAGATGACTCATCCTTGGACTAAATATCCCTCTTCATGTAGCTTGTCATCAAGTATCATACAAGTGTGAAGATCTTTGGAATAATCCACCAACAATTGGGATTTCCAATACAGATCTAAACTGCTCAACAATGACAGCAATGGTGATATATCAATAGAAATGTTTGTCATGTTTTTGACCTCCCCTTTGACATCTCCTATGCCAAATATGTGTGTTTGAAGGAAATTGCTTCCATTCTTCTCCTCCCACAGCGCAGATCCAAAAGTGAGAGTGGGTGATGATGATAAGGGAAGAAGATCTCCCTCCTTCTTGAGCTTACCCAAGTCTCCCAGCGTTGTAGCCTTATCTTCATGTGCTCCAATCCCTCTTGGATCTAAGCTTGGAGCAGCATGTTGTGAGGTCTTCCCTAAAAAATATAAATCAGGTGGCCTCCTAGGTGGTTTGCCATAGGATAAGAGTGTCCCATGCAGAAATATTGTGAACATAATGGATAGGACTATAAGGTCATTTATTCCACTACACAAATCCATATATGTTATTTGTTTATAGGTGTTATGTGAAAGGTAATTATGCACACCTTTGATCATTTTAGATTCAATAGTCTTCTTGTTCGCCCATTCCATTTGCAAAGCCTCCCAACCAGTGGTGACTTCCCCCCAATGTAATCAACCATTGAACACCCAAAATCACATTAGTGTCTGGTATGTCAACCAAAAAGAAGTGATCAACGAAAGTGTAGGTACCCATGGTGACTGAAAGTGATGGGACATAATTCATGCATTTCATTTTTCTATCTCCTGGGACCAAAACAGGGAATCCCTCAAAATTATTAGTGGGTATTGCCCTTCTTTGCACAATATGGGCATCAATGAAGTTGTGGGTAGCCCCACTGTCAATCAGTACATAAACCCTCTGATTCATGATTGAACCTTGAACTCTTAAGGTCAAGAAATTACGTACTCCTCTCAAAGATGAAAGAGTTCATCCAATAGGAGAAAATTCTCCCTTCCCATCTTCTGATGGTGTTGGATCTCCTTCAATAGTGTCAGCGCTGTGACCTATTCTTGGTTCATCTTCTTCTTGCTCCTCAATATCTGAGAAGACCTCTATTTAATGTGCTTTTCTAATAGCACATCTATTTCTAGGTACCCATGATTCTTGGCAAGTGAATCATAGATTCTTCTTCCTCAGATCTCTCTGGACTTCATCATCTAGAGGCTTCTTATATGAGCTCTCCTTTGAAGGAGAATCTTTCTCTTCCTTTCCTTTAGAAGGGAAAGAGGGCTTGTGCTGCAAGTTTTCTCTTTCTTTTGGCAAGGCATATTGAAGGTCTCTAGCCCTCTCAATGGAATCATGCAAGGTAGTGGGCTTGGTAGATTTTACCAACCCATGAAGAGGTTCATCTAGACCTTCGATGAACATGTACACCCTTCTTGCTACAGACAAATCAGAAACCATAATAGATAATCTCATAAATTCAGAAATATAAGAATCTTTATTACCTGATTGCTTCAACTTTCCAAGGCTCATGAATGGTGCCTCTGGATCTCTTCTGTCAAATATTTCCACCACCCTTCTAGTGAACTTAGAATAAGTAGTTACATTTGCATGACCCAATGTAGACAAGCCATGGAACCACCAGTCATGTGCTTCACCTTCAAAGTGCATCATTTCAATCTTGATAGCCTCCATCTTAGAGACCTTTTTCAAGTGAAATTATATGTCAATTTTTTCTACCAATTCTTTGGCAGAACACCTGGATGACCCATCAAAATTGGGTAGAAATAATCTTCCCATAGAGTGATGTCGATCATGATTCTGAGTGAATCCACCATCTCTATGCTTATTCCTTGGTCTTCTCTTGTCCTTCAGGTGGCAGAACTCTAGAAAACTCAAGTGATATTTGAATCTCTGATTTTGAGACTCATATTATTTAAAATAATATTCAGGGGATGCTTTCTCTTGAAACCCTTCATTTCCCATAGAAAAAAAGGTAGGCATGGTAGAGCATTGGGAAACTTCTGGCTGATGCACCGGTTGATCATTACAGTGGTGAGACATGCCAGAGATTTCTCCAAGATAAAATCCCTTAGGAGATTCTTTGATTCTATCCAATATCATCTTTTTGATCTCTCTAGAGATATCTTGCATGGCTCTCGAAAGGATCTTGGGAGAATCCTTTTCTTCTTCATCACTTCCAGAGTCGTGGGCTTTACCCTTGTATTTATCATCATTTTTGTAATCAAATTTCTCCTCTCTTATTTTTATATTCCTCTTCTCTCTGTCAGTAAGAGGCTCTTCTTCTTCTAAAGACATATTGGCTTCTTATAGGCTGTGCCAAGATTATTTCTCTAATAGCACTGTAATATCCCCAAATGGGAACAAGCAATAATATTAAACAATACTGCAGAGAAATAACATAGTTCAAAAAAGTAAGAGTAGGAGGCCAATATGGAGGCTCAAAAATGACATTTACATCAGCAAATCAGATTTATATTATGGCCCATAAGATGTAAGACAAAAATAGGAGACTTTTACATGAAGAAATCCTAAAAAATGAGGTGTTGAAACCATATATTGTGACTGAACAAGCTTGACAACATTATTTTTATTGGCTGAAATAGTAGTAGATTACAATTTAGATCTCGAGAAGATTTTTTTACAAAAAGTTAAATCTATATCACATCTGTACACTAGAAAGGTTCCTCTTCAAATGCCCCTTGGGATTTTCAGCAAAAAGTGAAGTACATGGAGTAGATCTGAGATATTATGCAACATATCTACAAAATGATTCAGAAATTATGAAGTAGATACAAGAGTATTCAGATCAAATCTGAATATGACAAGTAATATATCTTAAATCCATGTATCTCCATAGTTAAGGGCAGATCCCCAATACTAGAAATCTCTTCTCCAAAAGCATGCCAAAACACCTTCAAACTGTACCCTTGAAAATAACGCAGTACTGGAATTAAAACTGCACTGTAGGCTCTAGAACATGTTTGGCCTCAAGCCAAGATCTGAAATCAATGCTCCTATCATCCAATACTCTCTTTCCAATAGGATAAAAGTCTTTCCCACTGAAAAGAGGCACTAGAATGGCCTATATCTGACTATATATAACCTCTACTTGTTGCAGCTTACAAAGACAGCCAAACCCTCAACAGGATTTGCGTTGTAGTTGGAAGAAGAGCTTTCCCAAATGCATGATAGTGGACAAGAAATGAGAAACTCCTCCAAGAGCTACTCAAGGAAAGAGGTGGGATTCCCGATCAGGAACACCCAGTGCAAACAACACTATTCTCTGCTAAACAACAAAAAGAATAAGAAATTTCTAAAAAGACAAAATATTAGGAAATATGATAAACATCAACAACCTTCTCATGCTATCCTCCTCTTCCTTTTATAAGATTGAGAGCTTGCGAAACCCTAAACCATCTCAATGAAATAGCTCTTTTCACATGAGCCACCTCTAACTAAAATTGTGTTGTTCCTCAATGAAGATCACTCCTTCTAGACATCGTTGTTGATTTGGTCATGGTTGACCTAGTCAATACATTCAACCCCTTTCTCACCTAAGGGTGCTCATTTAGTTAGCCCATATGTAGCCTTGTTCTCATGTGGCATTGATTTATTTGTTGTTTTAGGATTTTTTATTATCCTCCTTTACACATTTATTCATACAACAGAAAAATGAAACAAAAATGAATATTCCCATTAGCTTGGGCAAATTGGGAATATTACATACGATCTCCTTCAAATGAGACGACCCGACCCTAGCACATTTTATCAAGCGCTCTCAAATAAAATGACCCAACCTAAGTGTGTTTATTCGAATGCCCTCACACGGCGTGACATCACGTGCCTGACCAATTTAAGAAACAAGGGATAAAATGGAAAACGGGTTGCACGAATGTGCATAAGCCACCCGAGCAGTCATAACTTAGAAAATTTGATATGAGTTTCCTCAAATGAAATGACCCGATCCAAACGCGTTTCATCGGGCGCCCTCACACGACGCACCTGAACGAACAAAGGCACAAAGGATAAAATGAAAAATGAGACACAAAAATGTGCACAAGGCACCTGGGTAGTCAAAACTTAGCAAATTTGATATGGCCACCCTCAAATGAAACGAATCGACCCAAACACGCTTCATCGAGAGCCCTCGCACGATGCGCACGACACGCTTGACCGAATGAAGGCACAAGGGAGAAAATGGAAAACAAGGCGCACAAACATGCACAAGGCACTCAAGTGGTAACAACTTAAAAAATTTCATATGGCCACCCTCAAACAAAATGATCCGACCTATACACGTTTCATCGGGCACCCTGGCATGGTGTAACATGGTGTGCTCAACTAAACGAAGGCACGAGGGAGCAAACGGTAAATGGCCCACACGAACGTGCACAAGGCACCTGGGCAGTCACAACTTAGCAAATTTGTTATGGCCACCATCAAATGAAATGACCTGTCACAAACACGTTTCATCGTGCGCCCTCAAACGACGCAAGACAACGTGCCTGACCGAACGAAGGCACAATGGAGGAAACAGAAAATAGGCTGCACGAACATGCACAAGGCACTCGGGTGGTCACAACATAGAAAATTTCATACGACTACCCTAAAATGAAATGACCATACCCAAACACATTTCATCAAGCATCCTCAAATGACGGGACATGGCGCGGCCAACTAAATGAAGGCAAACGGGAGAAAATGGAATGTGGGCCACACAAATGTGCACATGGCACCCGAGTGGTCATAAATTAGATAATTTGATATGGCCACCCTCAAACGAAATGAATTGATGCATACATGTTTCATCGGTTACCCTCACACAACGTGACACTACAGGCCCGATCGAACAACGACACAAGGGCTCAAACAGAAAACGGGCCACACGAAGGTGCACAAGGCACCCGGGCAGTCACAACTTAGAAAATTTTATACGACCTACCTCAAACCAAACGACCCAACCCGAACGCATTTCATTGGCCACCCTTGCACAACGTGACATGGTGTGCCCAATCGAATGAAGGTACAAGGGAGGAAACGGAAAATGGGCTGCACAACGTCCACAAGGCACCTGACTGGTCACAACCTAGAAAATTTGATATGGCCACCGTTAAATGAAACGAACCGACCTAAATGCATTTCATCAAGCTCCCTCACATGGCATGATGGACGTGCCTAACTGAATGAAGGCACAAGGGAGAAAACGGAAAACAGGAGGCACGAACATGCACAAGGCACCTGGGCGGTAACAACTTAGAAAATTTGATACGGCCGCCCTCAAATGAAATGACCCAACCCAAAAAAATTTCATCCAGTGTGCTCACACAGCATGACACGACACACCTAACCGAACGAACGCACAAGCGAGAAAATGGAAAAATGGTCGCACGAATGTGCACAAGGTACCCGGGCGGTCACAACTTAGCAGATTTGATATTCCTGCCCTCAAGCTAAATAACCTGAGCCTAACACATTTAATCAGGCTCCCTCACAGAGCATAAGAGGGCACGCCCAACCAAACGAAGGCATAAGAGAGAAAACAGAAAACAAGCTGCACAAACTTGCACAAGGCACCTACGTAGTAAAAAATTAGCAAATTTGATATGGCCAATTTAATGTTCCTACTTAGCCATGGCTAAGAGGAATATTCAATTTTGTTTTAATTTTTGTTGCATGAATAAAGGGGGACATGTAAAACTCCTAAAAAAGCTGAATAAATGAATGCCTATGTGAACAAAGATAAATCAGTGCCATGTAAATAATCACTTTCATGTGTGAAAGAGGTTTGAGTTGAAGACTGGGTCAACCTTGAACAAATCAACAATGTTGTCTAGGTTCATTGCATCTCCAAAAGGGACAACGCAGTTCTAGAAGGAGGCCTCTCATGTGAAAAGGGCTAACTCATCAAGGTGGTTTAGGGTTTGCAAAGGCTCTTCATCTTATAAAAGGAGAGGGGCGACAACAAGAGAAGGTTGTTGATTGATCATATTTCTGAGTATTTTTCTTCGTAGAAAAATACCATTCTCTGTTGTTTAGTGGAGGATTGTGCTTGGAATTCTTATGCAGGATTTCACCTCTTCCTTTGAGGATTCTTGGAGGAGTATTTACTAAATTGATCCACTATTGGGCTTGAGGCCAAGCTCTACTTTCATTAGCATCACATATCTAGTGACGGTTTGTATAATTTTGCAAGCTACAACAAATGGAGTTTTAGATCTGCAGAGATCTAGTGTGTGTTGGCAGAGATCTAGTGTCCGTTGGGAGCCTCTTCTCATGGAGTGTGTCTTTTAACCTCCTAGAAGAGTGTCTCTTCTATTTATACTTTAGATCCGTAATTTTTTAGTGGTTATATATGTAATTTAAGCTACAACATTTTTCCTCTTGATGAAATACATTATTTTGGTATGAGGCTCTTCATGGTGTTTTGCTCATAGTTTAGATCAGAGATATCTAGTGTTGGGCCTTGCCTTCCACTTGGTGATCCATGGATTAGCTTGTTGATCTATGTTATATTTAGATCTGATCCATTGTAATGAAATTTTATATTCAGAAATTTATTGTAGAAATTTCCAGATCTACAACTTTTTTCTTAGATCTACTCTTATTTATGCATAATGTGATCAAAACCCCAAGGGGATCTTGTAGAGAAAAACATCTAGTTTCTAGATCTGATATAGATCTGATATTTCATCCATAGATCTGTCCTAGATATAATATGTAATGTGCAGATACTATAGCTCATTAAAATAACGTTGTTGAGCCTTTTCTGTTGATATATCTATGTTGCAGCTCTCTTTTCTGAAGATATCTTGCTCTCTTATCTCATGTAACTTACTGTAAATTGAAAGAGCTCCAATTTACTTCTGATTTGCTACTGTACATTCATTTATTTATTACACTTTATGGCCTCCTACTTATACTATCAAATACTGCGTTATTTCTGAAGATGCTTGTTGTGCATAGTTGTAGCCCCTCTTTTAGGGTGTTTTCCAGCTAGACTAGGTTGTGGGAGATTTGTTTACCACACCTAGTTTGATTTGTTTTTGCTCCCCTATTATATTTAGACTCCATATCTACTAATATAAGGGATCCAAGGGCTTCAAACTCAATTCTGTACATCAATATCCCAAGGAGTGCATTATTTTCCAAGATTGCTATGCAATCCCCAATTTTGGAACATTACAGTGGTACCAGAGCTCCTTTCTTGGCACAGCCTTTGCTTTCCTTGGAGAAAAATTCATGCTACATTAAAAAGAGGATGATCCTCTTACTGAGAAGGAGAAGAGGTACCAAAATATAAGTCATAAAAGGTATGACTACACCACTGATGATCCTGATAAGGGTCAAGACAAGGGGAAGGCCCCTGAATATGTGAAGGATAGAGAAGCAGAGGAGTTTGAAAAAAATATTTTGGATACCATGCAAGATATTTCCAAGGAGATCAAGGAGATGAGGGTGGATAGAATGAGGGAATATATTGGGATATTTCATCAAGGAGAAAGCTCTAACATGTCTCATTATGGGACTAGTCAACCTATGAACCTACCACTAGCTCCACAAGTCTCACAATGCTCCACTATGCCTACCTTCTTGGCTGTGGAGAATTAAGGACCACAAGAGAAAGCCTCCCTTGAGGGTTACTTTGTGGAGTATGACTCTCAGAGTCAAGGATTCAGAGACAACTTGAGTTTCCAAGATTTTTGCGATCTCAAGGACCGAAGGAGACCATCGCAGCAGTATAGAGATGGTGGTTTCTTTCATGGTAGACACCACACTATGGGCAAATTATTTTTTCCAAAGTTTGATGGATCATCCTCCAGTTTTTCCAAGGCATGGGTAGAAAAATTGGATATCTATTTCTAGTTGAACAAAGTCCCTGAAGTTGAGGCCATCAAGATTGCAGCACTACACTTTGAAGGTGAAGCAAAAAATTAGTGGTTACGTGGATTTTCTACATTGGGACACAGCAATGTGACTACCTATGCTGATTTCACTAAAAGACTGGTGGAGAGGTTTGACAGGAAGGATCTTGAAGCACCCTTTATATGCTTGTTAGGTCCCTATATTACTAGTATAGTCCCTTATTGTTGTTATTGTAACACCCTTATTTTTATTATTGTACCCTTGTAACCCCCATTTTATTATTATTGTGCCCTTAAATTATTATTGTTAGGTCGGCTAGGATTACATTGTGGCCCACTAGGATTACATTATGGCCCCATGGACTCCTATATATAGAAAGGAGGTTTTGTAAATTGGATCATCCAAGATTTGTTCATTTATGTAATGTATTGTAGGTTTCCCCCTAGAAGTGGCTTATTTATAAGGCGTTGATATCTCTTTTCTTCTATTTTTGAGCTGGTTACACAACATTTGGTATCAGAGCTTTGGATTCTGGGGTTTTGCTGCTCCAAAAAGGTCATCATGGCATTTTCGCTATAGATTTTTTTCTACGAAGTTTCAGAAGCTAAAACGTTTAGGGTGCGAAGCCAAAATACTGAGGAAGATTTTATAAAAATTTCAGAGCTTGGTTCACAACATTTTTGGAGATATGATCTGTGTAAATTAGGTTTTGTTTCAGGCTCCTAAACAGGTCATCATGACATTTGCGCTATAAATTTGTTTCTACGAAGGTTTAGAATCTGAAATTTGTATGGTGTGAAGCTGAAATCCTGAGGAAAGTTGTCAAAACATTTCTAAGTTTGGTTCCCAATATTTTTGGAGATATGATCTGTGGAAGGTAGTGCTTTTTTAGGCTCTTAAATTGCATCTCAAAGAGGTGATCCTGGGAAAAGTTCAATAATTTTCTCTCTGGGCATCAGATTGGAGTGCGGTAAAAAGTGGTCAGAAGTAAACAAAGTTTAGTTTCTTTGCTATCAATTTCATAGACAAAGGATGAAACAGTGATACCTGGCAAGTCGTACAAGTTCGCTCTACTAAACCAATCCATAATTAGGTCATTGTGGGAGATTGGACACAACCTTGTCTTGGAGAATCCAAATCAGGTCGGACTTGTGGAATTTGAAAGATAATTTAGAGGGCTACATTGGTACCGAAATTCAGATATTTAAGTGCTGCAATCACAGAGATAATCCAATTTCAATATCGAGCTCCTCAATAGCAAGAAAAAGTGTGTATTTTTTTCCGAATTGCATAAGTCTTGTTTGAAGAATCAATTTTAATTGATTCCAAGGGCATATTGTAGAATAGATATCAGTATTGGGTTCTAAAATATGCCTTGTAAAAATAATTCAACACCCATTAAGCCTTCAGAAGGCTCTACTATGACTCATGAAGATGAAGAATTGCAACATGATCTATCAAAATTACAAGAGCAAGTGCAACAAATTTCACTCTCGCAAAGAGCAACAAAAAATGAAATGGAAGTTTTGAGGAAAGGTGTGGAAGCAAAGATGGATGTCATGGAAGCTGGCATGGAAGCTAAGATGGAAAACATGAAGAATGATCTAAAAACAAACATCGAAGGTTTGACAAAGTTGATACAAGAAATGTTTCCTAATGGTGAAAAGATAGTAGAAGAACCTCATGATGAGAACAAAATAAATGTTAATCGTGATTTCATAAACTCTAATGTTGGCGGGAAGAACTACCATATTCCAAAAATGGATATGAGGAAGTTTGATGGAAAGGATCCTGTAACATGGATACTACAGATGGAGCAATATTTTGATCTCCATAACGTGAAAAACACACAAAAGGTATGCATTTCAACTTTACATTTAGAACAAAATACATTCGTATGGTATCGATGGCTTTGCTCCCGTAAAAAAATTGTCACTTGGTCAATTTTTACGGAGGAAATGATAGCACATTATGAGGATACAAAGAGCAACACCTTCTTTAGCCAATTGATAAATCTCAAACAAAAGGGTTTAGTGGGGCAGCACATTGAGGACTTCCAAAAATTGAATATAAGGGTAACTAATATTCCAGAGGAACACAGGATCGATCTCTTCATAGGCACTTTAAAGGATAACATCCAACATGAAGTTCATGTTTTGGAACCGGATTCATTGGAGAAGGCATTCAAGTTGGCAAGAAAATTTGAATGTAAAATAATGGCGACAAGGAAGCCTACCACTCAATTCTATAAAGAAGGAAGTGTTGCTATGTCTAGATTTCCACAACCTACAAGGTTGACACCATAAAAATTGGAAGAAAAAAGAGCAAAAGGGCTTTGCTACAGTTGTGATAGCAAATACACTAAAGGTAATAAGTGTGCTGAGAAGAAATTATTTTACATAGATTGTGAAGAAGAAGAAGAAAATGAACAAGAAGAGGATATACACCAGGAACCACCCCTAGAAGAGGAAGAAATGACTCCGACCATATCGTGTAATGCACTGGCAGGAATTACCACTCCTCAAACTCTCAAGATAGAAGGACATATAAAGAAGAAAAGGGTAATAGTGTTGATTGATTCAGGTAGCACTCATAATTTTATTCATTATAAGGTAGCCAAGGAATTAAATTGTTTCCTATACCCAGCACCAGAATGTCAAGTGATGGTTGCAAATGGAGGAACTATAAATTGCTCTGGAAAATGCCATAATATCAAGCTAACAATGGGGGAATATGTATTGACTAGTCCAATGCTTTCCATTCCTATGGGAGGTGCTGATGTTGTACTAGGAGTACAATGGTTACAATCTTTGGGGATGGTAGCTTTTAATTTTCAAGAACTTTTCTTGAAATTTTTTTCAGAAGGAAAGGAAGTCGAATTATGGGGTATTGAAGGGAAGCCAGGAAGGATAATAAGCTCTAATGTCATGAAAATGCTTCTAAAGAAAGAACAACGAGGCGTAATTGCACAATTATGCTCACTAGAAGTTCCGACATCAAAATCATCTATTTCTGCAGATCTCCAACAAGTCTTGGACAATCATTCCAAGGTGTTTGAAACTCCCAAGGACTCCCACCTATTCATGATCATGATCATGCTATTCATTTGATTCCAGGAAGTGTTCCTCCAAACATCAGGCCTTATAGATATCCTTACTTCCAAAAGAGCGAAATTGAACGTATGATTGCAGAAATGTTAGAGGCGGGTATAATTCAACCTAGTCAAAGTTCTTTCTCTGCTCCTGTAGTATTGGTACTCAAGAAGGATGGATCATGGCGAATGTGTCCGGATTATAGGGAGCTCAATAAGCTCACCATTAAAGATAAATTTCCCATTCCTGTGATTGATGAATTATTGGATGAATTACATGGAGAAATTCATTTTACCAAGTTGGATCTTCGTTCAGGATATCATCAAATTAGAATGAAGACTGAAGATATTCCAAAAACAACATTTCGAACTCATGAGGGTCATTATGAATTTTTGGTCATGCCTTATGGCCTTACCAATGCACCTTCTACATTTCAAGGGTTGATGAATTCCATTTTCAAACCCTTCCTTAGAAAATTTGTGCTAGTATTTTTTGATGATATACTAATCTACAGCAGGTCTTGAAGGATCATGTTGAACATGTTGACAGGGTGCTCAAACTATTGCAGGAGAAACAATTATATGCAAAAACATCCAAATGTTTCTTTGGAGTACAAGAGGTGGAATATCCGGGTCATATTGTATCTCACGAGGGTGTTAAGGTAGACCCTAAAAAAATTAAAGCCATTAAGGAATGGAAAGTCCCCACAACCATAAAGCAGTTGCGAGGATTTCTCGAGTTAACAAGGTATTATCGCAAGTTTGTTAAGAATTATGGGAGAATAGCAGCACCTCTAACAACATTATTGAAGAAAGATGCATTTTCATGGACTCCTGAAGCAACTAAGGCCTTTGAACATCTTAAAGAGGCAATGTGCCTAGCACCAGTCTTAGCTACGCCAGACTTCACAAAAACCTTTATTGTGGAATGTGATGCTTTAGGAAATGGAATTGGTGTTGTTTTAATGCAAGAAGGAAGACCCATTGCTTTTGAAAGTCGTCCAATCAAAGGAAAGTATTTACAAAAACCTATTTATGAGAAGGAAATGTTAGCAATACTGCATGCACTAAAGAAATGGTGAACTTACCTAATGGGAAGACACTTCAAGGTAAAACTGATCATGATAGTCTTAAACACTTTTTGGAACAAAGACTATCTTCAGAAGAGCAGCAAAAATGGGTCACAAAGATGTTGGGTTATGACTTTGAAATAACCTACAAAAAAGGAAAGCTTAATTAAGTCCCAGTGTGTATGCACTTCAAGATCGAATAGAAGAGGTGTTTTTTTTTTTTTTCTTCTTTCTTTCTTTCCTTCTTTCTTTTTTTTTTTTTTTTCACTTTCACATTTCTATTATCCAACCAGATTGGATAACTGAAGCAAGAGATGAATGGAAGAAGGACAAAGATGTATGGATATTCATTCAAAAGTTGCAGCAAGATCCTAGTACATCTGATACATTTATTGGAAAAATGATTCCTTATGGTACAAAGATCGCTTATATCTTTGTAAGAATTCCCAACTAAAACAAAAGATTCTTCTGGAATTGCACACTTCTCCTTTAGGAGGACACTCAGGATTTTTAAAAACTTACCACAGGGTGAAGAAAGAATTTTTTTGGGATGGCCTTAAATCCGATATTCAAAAGTTTGTGGCGGAATGTTTGGTTTGCCAGCAGAATAAAGTGGAAACAATTAAGACCCCAGGACTTCTACAACCTTTATCCATTCCAAGTCAACGTTGGGAGTAGATTTCAATGGATTTTATCACAGGTTTACCTAAGTCCGAAGGAAAGAGTGTCATCATGGTGGTAGTTGATAGACTTACCAAGTATGCACACTTTTGTGCATTATCTCATCCATTTAAAGCAAGTACAGTTGCTACTACATTTATGGATAGAATTCAAAAGATACATGGAAGCCCAAGGGTTATTGTGAGCGACAGAGATCCCATTTTTACTGGAAATTTTTGGACGGAGTTATTTTCTTGTTTGGGTACTCAATTGGCTCATAGCTCATCTTATCATCCTCAATCTGATGGTCAAACTGAGATAGTAAATAAATGTTTGGAAGGATATCTTCGTTGTTTTGTATCTGATAAACAAACACAATGGGTCAAGTGGTTACCTCTTGCCGAATGGTGGTATAACACTTCCTTCCATACTGCAGCAAAAATGACCCCATTTATGGCACTTTATGGATATCATCCACCATCCATCACATCATCTTTAAGAGAAAATTCGAAGGTTCAAGCAGTGGAAGATCACATCGAGCATCAAGAAGAAGTTCTCCAACTCTTAAAGGATAACCTGAATTTGTTACAAAATTGAATGAAACAACAGACAGATCAACATCGCAGCGAGAGAAGTTTTGATGTAGGAGATTGGGTATTTTTACGGCTACAACCATACAAACAAATGTCCCTCAAGCAAGCTAAGAAGGATAATAAATTATCGCTAAAGTACTATGGTCCTTACAAGGTGTTGCAAAAGATTGGTACTATGGCATACAAATTGGAGCTTCCTGCTTCTTCGCGAGTACATCCAATTTTCCATGTTTCATGCTTAAAGAAGGTTATCGGTGAAAATCTTACAGTTAAAACAATATTACCAAAACTTGATGAGGAAGGAAAAATCATATTGGAACCTGAAGCGGTCACGGAAACAAGAACTCGACAACTACGGAATCGATCAATTTCAGAGTATCTCATCAAGTGGAAGAACTTACCCACTGAAGATTCTACATGGGAGGATGAGAATTTTATACGGAAGCACCCAGAGCTACTCAAGCGTTGAGGACAACACTTTTTTGAAGGAGAGGGGCATGTTAGGCCCCTATATTACTAGTATAGTCCCTTATTTTTGTTAGTGTAACCCCCTTATTGTTATTATTGTACCCTTGTAACCCCCATTTTGTTATTATTATGCCCTTAAATTATTATTGTTAAGTCGGCTAGGATTACATTGTGGCTCACTAGGATTAAATTATGGCCCCATGGACTCCTATATATAGAAAGGAGGTTTTGTAAATTGTATCATCCAAGATTTGTTCATTTATGTAATGTATTGGAGGTTGCCCCCTCGAAGTGGCTTATTTCTAAGGCGTTGATATCTCTTTTCTTCTCTTTTTGGAGCTGGTTACACAACAAAGCCTAGCAAAGCTGAAGTAGGAAGGAGATGCAGAGACTTATATCTCTGAGTTTCTCAGATTATCAGCCATGGCCCCTGATCTATCTGTTGCAAGGAGAGTCTACATGTTCATTGATGGCCTGGAGGAACCTTTGCATGGGTTGGTTAAATCTACCAAACCCATCACTTTGCATGATTCCATTGAAAGAGCTAGAGATCTCCAAGATGCCTTGCCAAAAGCAAAGGAAACATTCCAATGGAAGGAAGGAAAAGTTGCTGCTCCCAAGGAGAGTTCTTTGAAGAAACCTCTTGATCTAGATCTCATGAGGGAATTGAGGAAAAATAAATTTTGATTCACCTGCCAAGAGTCATGGGTACTGGGACATAGATGTGTTGCTGGAAGGGTGCACTACATAGAAGTCTTCTAATATTTTGAGGAGGAAGATGAAGATGATGGAACTAGGAGGGGTCACAACACTGGTGATGATGAGGAATTTAAAACACCATCCAGAGATGGGAAGGGAGCCTTTGCTCCAACTAGTGGGACTCTTGCTTCTTTGAGAGGAGTGCCTAAGTACTTGACCCTAAGAGTACAAGGTTCAGTCATGAATCAGAGAGTATTTGTACTGATTGACAGTGGGGCAACCACAACTTCATTGATGCTCATCTTTTTCAAAGGAAAGGAATCCCCACTGATACCTTTGAGGGATTTTCTATATTGGTTACAGGGGATAGGACCATGCAATGCATGCAATATGTCCCATCACTCTCTGTCACTATGGGATCCTGCACTTTGGTGGATCACTTCTTTGTAGTTGACATTCCAGACACCAACATAATTTTGGGTGTCCAGTGGTTAATTACTCAAGGGAATGTTACCAGTGATTGGAAAGCCTTGCAAATGGAGTGGGTGGACTTGAAGAGTGGGAAACCACAAATGATTCAAGGGATGAACACTTATCTTTCACCCAATTTTTCCACACAAAAAACAGAGACGGATTTGTGCAGTGGAAGAAGGGATCTCATAGTTCCTTCTCTCATGTTTATGAGGATGCTGCAAGGGAAATTTTATCTCATGGCAAGCCACCTAGAATTCAATCAGATTCAGATCTTGTGGGGGAAGCCTCACAAAGTGTTGCTCCAGATCTAGGTCCAGGAAGGATTGGAGCAATGAAGGATCAAGCTACAACATTGTGGGAAGATGAGAATGGGAGGATCAACCTTCCAACAAACACTTTTGGCATATGTAATGTCAAAGATGAAATCAACAAAAAGATAAGCACTCCCATGGATGTATCAACAGTGTTGTCTTTGTTGAGCAGTGTGGATCTTTATTGGAAATCTCAAATGCTTGTAGAGTATTCCGAAGATATCCACACAAGATTGATACTAGATGGCATGCATCAAGAAGAGGGATACTCATTCCAAGGAGGAGTCATCTATTATCATGGTAAGGTCTTCTTGGCTAGAACCTCCAATCTCAAGCAGAAGATCCTACAAGGAGAATATGAAGAATTATTCCTCAGCCATATGTGTTCAATGAAGATCTATTCCCTAATCATGAAAAGTTTTTATTGGGAAGGCATGAGAGAGGACTTAAATCAGCACTTTCAAGAGTGAAATAGTTATGGAGGATTGGGGAAGCCAATGGACCCTTTGCAAGAGTCATCTTAGCCAGCTCTTCCTTTGCTTGAGAGGAAGGGAATGCTCATGCAAAACTCCATGTGTGTGAAGGACTATGATGGTAAAGGGTTTGATCATGATAAAAAAGTTGTATTTTATGATCTATCACATCCCTATTCCATGTTTTGGCAGGATATGACTCCTAAAGGAAGTGAGAGATCATATGGATGTCATAGTTTGTTGGGGGCCAATGAAAATTCTGAACTTGGCCACTCCCTTGATGTGCAAAGGGAGATTCCTTTTCATGATGGGTGCGTCCCAAAGGCACCAAACTGACGTAACACCTTCAGTCATGTTAAGGTGATCTATGCAGCAAAAGTGTTGTGGAAATGCCACTTACCACACCAATAACTGATGAAGACAAGAGGTGCAGTGCGCTGGAATCACATGTGGGATTTTTCCCACCTCCTCAAGTTCAGATTTCAGTTTTCATCTATGTAGTTTTTCTTCCATACATAGATGACATATTGTTATTGTTTATGGGGTTGTATTTTCAAAGGATGAGCAGTCTGTATGTACCCCATGGTATGGAACTTCAACTTGTGCTTCATGATACATGTTTTGGATATAGAATTCCTCCAACTATGTTTATTTCTTTTGAGTTCCTCACCCCTAGAGGGTTGGACTGTGCACATATTATGTTAGCCTTGGACAATAATTTTTTTATGTATTGGCTTAATAAGCACTTGGATCATAATGAAAACTTGATCCTTGATGGTTCCATCAATGGAGAAGGAGAAGAACTACAACTCTTACCCTACCAATTGCTTGAGGACAAGCAACATTTTGGAGGGGAGGACCGTAATTTTTCTACTTAGCCATGGCTAAGAGGAATATTCGATTTTGTTTTAATTTATGTTGCATGAATAAATGAATAAGGGAGGACATGTAAAACTCTTGAAAAAGATTAATAAATCAATTCCCATGTGAACAAAGATAAATCAGGCCCATGTCAATAATCACTTGCAGGTATGAAAGAGGTTTGAGCTGAAGACTAGGTCAACCTTGACCAAAACAACGATGTTGTCTAGGTTGATTGCATTTCCAGAAAGGACAACACAGTTCTAGAAGGAGGCCTCTCATGTGAAAAGGGATAACTCATCAAGGTGGTTTAGGGTTTGCAAAGGCTCTTCATCTTATAAAAGGAGAGGGAGGGCAGCAAGAGAAGGTTGTTGATTGATCATATTTGTGAGTATTTTTATTCTTAGACAAATACCATTCTCTGCCGTTTAGTGGAGGATTGTGCTTGGAATTCATATGCAAGGATTTCACCTCTTCCTTTGAGGATTCTTTGAGGAGTATTTTCTAAATTGATCCACTATTAGGCTTGAGGCTAAGCTCTAATTTCATTAGCAGTGTAGATCTAGTGAGGGTTTGTCTACTTTTGTAAGCTGCAGCAAGTGGAGTTTTAGATCTACAGAGATTTAGTGTGTTTTGGGGGCCTCTTCTCATGGAGTGTTTCTTTTAACCTCCTCGAAGAGTGTCTCTTATATTTATACTTTAGATCTGAATTTTTGTAGTGGTTATCTATGTAATTTGAGCTACAGTGTTGTTCCTCTTGATGGACTGTGTTATTATGGTATGAGGCTCTTCATGGTGTTTTTCTCATAGTTTAGATTAGAGAACTCTAGTGCTAGGCCTTGCCTTCCACTTGGTGATCCATGGATTATCTTGCTGATCCATGTTATATTTAGATCTGATCCACTGTAATGAAATGTTATATTCAGAAATTTATTGCAGCAATTTCCATATCTGCAACTTGTTTCTCAGATCTACTCTTATTTATGCATAATGTGATCAAAACCCCAAGGGGATCTTGTAGAGAAAACCATCTAGTTTCCAGATCTGATATAGATATTATGTTTCATCCAAAGATCTGTCCTAGATCTAATATGTAATGTGAAACTACTACATCTCATGAAAATAACGTTTTTGAGCCTTTTCTGTTGATATATCTTTGTTGCAACTCTTTTTTCTGAAGCTATCTTGCTCTCTTATCTCATGTAACTTACTGTATATTGAAAGAACTCCACTTTACTTCTGATTTTCTACTGTACATTAATTTATTGATTACACTTGATGGCCTCCTACTTATATTATTGAAGACTACGTTATTTCTGAAGCTACTTGTTGTTCATAGCTATAGCCCCTCTTGTAGGGTTTTTTCCAACTAGGCTAGGTTATGGGAGACCTATTTACCACACCTAGTTTGATTTTTTTTTGCTCCCCTTTTGGATTTAGACTCCACATCTGCTAATATAAGGGATCCAAGGGCTGAAAAATCAATTCTCTACATAAATATCCCAAGGAGTGCATTATTTTCCATGCTTTCTATGCAATCCCCAATTTGGGAACATTACAGCCAACCTCAAATGAAATGACCCGATCCGGACAAGTTTTATTGGGTGCCCTCACACGGCACAACTAATCGAAAGAAGGCACAAGGGAGAAAAACGGCCTACATGAACATGCACAAGGCACACAAGCGGTCACAACTTAGAAAATTTGATATCAGCGCCATCAAACGAAGCGATGCGACTCAAAATTGTTTCATCGGGCGCGTTCACACGATGTGACATGGCGCACCCGACCAAATGAAGGAACAATGGAGAAAATGAAAAATGAGCCACATGAGTGTGCATAGGGCACCCAGAAGATCACAACTTAGCAAATTTGATATGACCACCCTCAAATGAAACGATCCGACCTGAATTCGTTTCATCTGATGCCCCCACACGACGCGACATGGCCTGCCCGACCGAACGAAGGCACAAAGGAGAAAATAGAAAATAGGCCACATGAACTAGTACAAGGTACTTCGGCAGTCACAACTTAGAAAATTTGATACAGCCACCATCAAACAAAATGACCCGACCCAAATGTGTTTCATCAGCTGCCCTCACACAGCGCGACACGATGTGGATGAAAACATGAAGGCCCAAGGGAGAAAATGAAAAATGGGCCGCATGAAGATGCACAAGGCACCCGAGCGGTCACAACTTAGAAAATTTTATACCACCGCACTCAAACGAAATGACCTAACCCGAACACGTTTCATCAGGCACCCTAACATGATGCACCCAACCGAACGAAGGCACAAGGGAGAAAATGGAAAAAAGGCCGCATGAGCACGCACAAGGCACTCATGCTATCGCAACTTAGAAAATTTGATACGACCTCCCTCAAAGAAAATGACCTAACTTGAACGTGTTTCATTGGGTGCCCACACATGACGCGACATGACCCACCTGACCAAACCTAGGCACAAGGGAGCAAGTGGAAAATGGGTCGCAAGAACGAGCACAATGAACCCAGGAAATAAAAAATTAGCAAATTTGATATGGCTGACCTCAAACAAAATGACCTTATCCAAACACATTTCATTTGGCACCCCCACATGACACACCATGACGCACTCGACCGAATGAAGGCATAAGGGAGAAAGCAGAAAATGGGCTGCATGAAAGTGCACAAGGCACCTCAGTGGTCACAACATAGCAAATTTGATACGACCACCCTCAAACAAAATGACCCGACCCAAACACGTTTCATCGGGCACCCTAAAAAAAAACAACCCAACCCGAGTGCGTTTCATTGAACACCCTCACATGACACGACATGACGTGCCTGACCGAATGAAGGCACAAGGGAGAAAATGGAAAATGAGCCAAATGAATGTGCACAAGGCTCCTCACTAGTTATAACTTAGAAAATTTGATACGGGCAGCCTGAAATGAAAAGACCCTAACAAAACATGTTTCATCGGGCACCCTCACACGGCGCGACCGACCAAATGAAGGCACAAGGAAAAAAATGGCAAACGGGCACACAAACATGGACAAGGCACCTAGACGGTCACAAATTAGCAAATTTGATATGACTGCCCTCAAAAAAAATTACTCGATCGGAACACATTTCATTGGGTGCCCTCACATGGCACGCCCGACTAAAATAAGGTACAAGGGAAAAAACAAAAAACGAGCCGCACGAACGTGCACAAGGCACCTAGGTAGTCACAAAATAAAAAATTTGATACGACCACCCTCAAACAAAACAACCCGACCTGAATTTGCTTCATCAGGCGCCCTCACACAGCGCGCCTGACCGAACAAAGGCATAAGGGAAAAAACGGCAAACTGGCTGCATGAACGTGCATAAGGCACCCGGGTGGTCACAACTTAGAAAATTTCATACGCATGCCCTCAAATGAAATGAGTTGACCTGAACGCATTTCATCTGGCACCCTCACATGGCACATCCAACTGAATGAAGCCACAAGGGAGCAAACAACAAACGGGCTGCAGAAACGTGCACAAGGCACCCGAGCAGTCACAAATTAGAAAATTTGATATGGCCGTCGTAAAACCAAAATAACGTTGAACGTGTTTAATGAGGCTCCCTCACATGGCGTGATAGGGCATGCTCGACCAAAATAAGGCACAAGGGATAAAATAGAAAACGGGCCACATGAACGTACACAAGGCACCCGGGTGGTCACAACTTAGAAAATTTTATATGACCAACTTTAAATGAAACGACTCAACCCGAACACGTTTCATCGGGCACCCTCACATGGCACGACACGACGCAGCCGACCGAACGAAGGCACAAGGGATAAAATGACAAACAGGCTGCACAAACATGCACAAGTTTCAGGCCCCTATACCTTTGGTGTCTTTCAACCACGCTATAGACGGGTGCGGTACTACCATACTTTTTTTTTTTCAAATACTCAAGTATATAGACTACGCCTTTAGTAACACTTGTTAAATTTTAATAAATTTTTCTTTCAATATGAAGAAATTAAAAAAAACAACATTATCAATCCACAAGTATGCCCATACATACAAGGGAGAGGAAACTCCCTCTTAATAATGAGTCTGCCTGATAATATGTTTCATAAATATGAAATGATATAATTTCCAATCTAGGAAAAGCCACTTCTACTCCTTGGAAAGGAAATCTAACCTTTTAACCAAGCTTCAAGGCTCGTCAACCATCAAAATAGCCTACAAAAATAATTTACAACATCATATTTTCACCTTCGGAATTTTCTGCACAAAGATGCCCAAGTGCTACTAGGTCACTCGGGTCACTCGGCTCGACACTGCAAATGAGTTTAGACTGCCCCAATAATTTCATATTTGTCCAATCCACTTCCTAGCTATGTGGTCAGATGTGGCCTGTCAATACTCACCTACTGCAACTTCCAGCACTCAATTTTGACTTATGATGCTCCCGGAATGACTTCTGAACTGAATTTTAGTTCGTGCAGATGCCATGCCCTACCCGACCTGCACTCCGAATGCCCCGCGGAAGTTCCGCATGTCCTACATGTCTGTCACCCGACCTAAAATGCACATGGCCTGAATCGACCCACCTTATGGTGCAAATGGTCTGCAGAGAAATTCTGCATGCCCTGCATGTTCAACAACCCGACTCGACCTACGCTCGTCTTCCTTCATCGTCGTCCTGCTTCTTCCACCAATGAGAAGTTGGATAGCTTGTGATGATCTAATTCTTATGCCTTGTTCATTGAATGAACTATTTTATTCATTGATGCTTCTCTCCACCATATGCATGCTCTATTAATAAACATATTAAGTGTGTTGTGGGTCACCCAGTGGACCCGAGCCAGCCTCCAAGTTTAGTTTTCTGCTGTCTCATGTAGCGTCAGCCGCACCCAATACGTTGGCCACTCGAACTCGTCCGTTGGATTTACACTTCAGCTACAGTGTGACGTTTCACATATAAATTTCACCTTTCCAACATCATTCATTGACTAAGTGTGATGCGCCCGCTACCATCCATGCCCGTGCTGCTCGCTACTACACACTCGCGCTTGTGTTGCTATGGTGTGACGTTTCGCTCATATGGTCGCACAATGCCCAAACATCGTCTAAACATTCGGTGGGTGTGACTATTACCGTGAAAGCACCTCATGAATTCTTGGGGCCTTACATCCTCCACCACTTCAAAGTGTTGTCATCCCTTGACAACATCATCCCTTTGTCACACAATCCATTGTCACAACTCCACGTGTCCAATATCGTCGCAAATTTTATCGAAAAATGTCATTGCACGTCTATCGTCATATCCATGTGCACAATATCATTGCAATCCTACTATAATTTTCAAAATAATTCATAGACTGTCAAGTTCATGTCTTCCTTTGGAATTTCTTCTCGATGTGGTGTTGATATCTATGTGAAACTGTACCCAAGATATGTCAACCCAAGAAGATATTGATAACCATATATTTCTGTAAAACATCCATATGCTTGTAGCATCTATATGTTTGTAACATCTAGCACACCTCCATAGCATTTCTATCCCTCATGATACAAAAAATTTAGGTGATCAGTCCAGCTAAATTTCCTCCTCATAAGAATGTACATCCTCATGCCATCCATTAGTCTTTCACTAACTCTTGTCACATTCATCAATTCAACCAAGAATCTGTCCAAAGTCTAAGTGCCATGTTTTGGTCCATGAAGTGTGCTTCATATCCATCACAACATGCGGTCGATGATATTAATCCATGTCCCACTTTTTCCAAGTAGTCACATCCTCCAAACATCATCAAACTAAGAGGTTTCCTCTCACCAAATCAATGTGCCATATTTAGGTCCATGAAGCTGTCCTCCATTCCATCTGCAATATGCAGTCTATGATGCCACTCCAATGTGCCATCAAGGTAGACACATTCATCCAAGCATCTATCCATCCATTCATGTGGGCCTTTGTTCAAATACCCTTTGTTTTTAGGGTGGTGTGGTCCTCCATGCACTAAGGCACCACACCCCCTTTTCTCCAAAGGTTTATTTCAAAGAAAGGGCTAGGAAGCTACCTCCCTGACTTTCATCCACCCATGTATCAGATTGATGTCAAGTTTCGAAGTACTCGTGAATAGCATCAACTTCCTCTTGAGTGCATCTTAGTTTCCCAAGCTTGTCCTTCGTTAATTGAAAGTCATATATTCCCATAGCATATCTGTAATATTATACAATGCCAGCTAGATCTCTATGTGCATAATATTTCTCGTGTCCCATTTCTAAAGAAGTGTCCTTCTTCCCATCATCATGGTGAATATCTTGAGTAGATTTCTCTGCTACATTCTCAAGAAGTGAAGTCATCTTTGCTCCTTTCCTTTTTTCTTTTAGGTCTCTTCCAACAAGATCAAACATGTGTTGTTCCTTTGATGTTTGAGCCATAGATCAAAGTTCCCAATGCCACATATCATTATGGTCCATATCAGGTTCCTTCTCATATAGGATCAATGAATCCATTCTCGGTTGATACCCCAAACAACTTTTCCTTATCATAGGAACCATCATATTTTTCCCATCATCAAGAATTAAGAGAATATCTTGGTCCATCATTGGTATGGCTTGTGCTGAAACCAAAAAGTCTCTCCCCAACACCATATAATGATCATACATGTCAATGAATCCTAATTCCATATCATGTGTGTGCCTTTCATGACACCAGTCACTGCTTTCATTCCTTAATTGAATGTCTTGAAAGCACTCAACTCTTTCTTTATGCCAGCCTTCTTCTTCCTAAGAGATGAAGCTACCTTTTGACTCAGGAAGCTATGAGTAGCCCTCGTTTATATTAAAGCGGAGAACTTTTTCCCATGCATGGTTGTAGACACAAATCTCAAGTCCAAGGAACTTTCATTATCATTCCTCCTTCTTGTCTTGTGCCTTATATCCACAATATTCTTCAACATTTCTTCTTCCAAAATGTCTTTCAAAATAGGATTCAACCTATCATTTCTTTTCACATGTTTCCTCTCATGAGACTCCATAGAACAACCTGATCCTAGGTCTGCTTAAATTGGTTCAAGATCCTTCCTTTTCGAACTCTGCCTAAGTGCTCCAATTGGACATAGATTGACTCCTTCCAATAAAAGTGCACCAATCATCATAGTGTGGTCTTCTTCTTTTCCATGTGTTCCATCATATGAATTTTATTTCTTCAAACCAGTAGGTTTAAGTCCCTCTTGATTTCATCTTCAATGCTCTTGACTTTATCCTGCAACATGGTGCTTCTTTCCTTCAAGTGAGCCCTTTCAATAAAGAGTTCTTGAAGTCTTTTTTCACCTTGTTGTATCTCCATGTCAAGCTTCTTAATTTCAGTAGTTTGCCTAGATAGTCCATCCAAATATTTTTCGTATCTCCATCAACCCATCTCTAATGCATTCCAAGTGTTCAGACACTTGCACAAGAGTCTTGTGATATTGTTTGCTTATATCCTTCTAACATCCTATCATGTTCTCAAGTCCAACTTGAGCCTTCAAACTTGCTTTATTCATCAGTTCAACTTTAGTCATGACTTCGGTCATACCTTTGCTCAACTCCATAGTGCCAAAATCCAATACTTGTTGCAACCCTGCATCAGTATCCATGTTTTCTCAATCAAGCTTTAGCTTCAACCTTCGAGTTGTCCATGCTTGCTTTAGTACAAAAGCTCCCAAATACTGGTAGCTCTGATACCTCCTGTCATGCCGCTATACCTTTGGTGTCTTTCAACCACACTATAGATGGGTGCAACACTACTATACTTTTTTTTTTTAAATACTCAAGTATTTAGACTATGCCTTTAACAACACTTGTTAAATATTAATAAAATTTTCTTTAAATATGCGGAAATAAACATAAAAAACATTATCAATCCACAAGTACTTCCATACATACAAGGGAGGGGAAACTCTGTGTTAATAATGAGTCTGCTCAATAATATGTTTCATAAATATGAAATGATATAAGTTCCAATCCAGCAAAAGCCACTTCTGCTCCTTGGTAAGGCAAGCTAACCTTTTGACCAAGCTTCGAGGCTTGTCAAACATAAAACTAGCCTACAACAATCATTTACAATGTTAGATTATCACCTTGGGAATTTTCTGAACAAAGCTGCCCATGTGCTGCCAGGTCACTCGGGTCAACACTACAAATGAGTTCAGACCATGCCACGAGTTCCCTGTGTGTCTAATCCACTTCCCATCTATGTGGTTAGATGTGGACTTTCAATACGCACCTACTAAAACTTTTGGCACTAAATTTCGACTTACGATTCTCCCTTAATGACTTCTGAACTTAAGTTTAGTTCGTGTAGATGCCCTGCCTGACTCGACCTCCACTGCAGACGTCCTACAGAAGTTCCACACGTCCTACACGTCTGTCACCAGACTTGACCTATGCGTTTCCCGACTCGACCCCCTGTATAGTGCAAACGCCCTGCAGAGGAATTTTGCATGCCCTATACATTCAACAACCCGACTCGACCTACGCTCGTCTTCCTTCACCATCACCATGCTTCTTCCACCATCACGTTGTTGGCTAGATCGTGATGCTCCAATGCTTATGCCTTGATTTTTGAATGAGTTTTTTGATTCGTTTATGCTTCTCTCCACCACCTACATGCTCTATTAATATGTGTCATAAGTGCGTTGTGGGTCACTTGGTGGACCCGAGTTGACCCCGACATTTAGTTGTCCACCCTCTCATGTAGTGTTGGCCACGTGCAATACGTCGGCCACTCCAAATCGTTCGTCGGCTTTACACTTCGGCTATGGTGTGATGTTTCACATATATATGTCACATTACAAACATCGTTCGTCGACTAAGTGCGATGCATCAGCTACCACGTGCACCTGTGCCACTCGCAGCTACACACCCATGCTTGTGCCGCTACGGTGCGGCGTTTCACCCATATCATAATACAATGCCCGAACATCATTTAAAATCCTAATGGGTGAGCCCGCTACCACAAACGTGCCTCATAAAGTATTGGGGCCTTACAAAAAGGAACCCAAGTGGTCATAATTTAGAAAATTTGATACAGTTTCCCTCAAACAAAACGACTTGATTCAAACATGTTTCATCAGGCGCCTGACCGAACAAAGGCACAGAGGATAAAAAAACAAACACATCGCATGAATGTGCACAAGGCACCCACATGGTCACAACATAGCAAATTTGATACGACTGCCCTCAAATTAAACAACCTGACCCGAACTCATTTCATCGGGTGCCATCACATAGCGTGACACACCCCCCGCCCCAACCGAATGAAGGTATGAGGGAGAAAATGCCAAATTGGCCGCACGAATGAGCACAAGGTTCTCGGGCATTAACAACTATTCAAATTTGATACAGTCGCCCTCAAATGAAACGAATCGACCCCAAATCGTTTCATGGGGTGAAATCACACAATGCAACACAAGCACCCGACTGAACGAAGGCACAAGGCAGCAAACAAAAAATAGGCTGCACGAATGTGCACAAGGCACCCGTGCTATCACAACTTAGCAATTTTGATATCGCTGCCTGATGCTAGGATACTGGGTTAAATGAGATCCCAGCATGTAAAAACTCATGTGCTTCCAATGAAAATTAAAATTCTTCTAAAAACCACAAAATATTCAGTTCAAACAATATGTATGAAGGAAAGAGAGCCATACAAATAAAATACTGATATATAACATAAAAATTCTTTGGCCAAATATTACAATGGGCGGCCTCTTGGCTCTCGACCCTTCAAACCATTTCTCTTAATCTCTTTGTATTCGTCACTTTCACACTTCCTCACCTATTCTTTATCACCCTCGCAAGCTACATATTTATACAAAAATATAATTTATTCCATTCCATAATTTCCTCCACACAAATCTCAACTTAAAATCTAAATTAGATTTATCTTTTTTTGGACTCAACTAAATCCCGTTTATGGAATTCCTCATCCCTAGATTATCTACCTAATTCAACTCCACTCATATCCTTAATTATTTAAGGAATATTAATAATCCCCACACTTATATTTTCTCTCTTAATTAATTAAAAATTAGAAAATTAATTAATAAAATAATTAAAAATCATCACCCCCATAATTACATAATTTAATAATCAAAATTTAGCTTTGGTGCTCCTGAATGAGACTCCCCATGTAGAGAAGTTTCCATAGACTCCTGTCTATGAGGTATGTCACTTTTCTCCCTCCAGGATTCCAAACTCTATTCTATCGCTGGTCCTTTGAAGTATCAACTTGATTTGGTAACTCATCACTCACTTTGTCGATCAGATTCCATCGGCTCCTCCAACACTTTCTTTCTCCAATTCCTTGGAGTAATTCCTCTTTTTCGAATTCTTTCATATCCAAATAAGGTTAACACTCAGCTTTATGAAAATCAAGAACTCCTTCTTGATTACTACTATAGTCTTTGATTACTTTTATAGAAAAACCTTTCTCGTCTAGTGTTGTACCTGCATTCACCAAAAAACTGTTATTTTTAAAAAGATAAGACCTTTCGGTCTATTTTGATTATTCAAGCATCAATCCTCCATCATTGACTTCCTGGACTTTAGTAGATCATGTTTTTATTTTCTGGTTGCTTTCACCTTCATCCCACTGATTCAATATTTTTGCTTCCTATATGTCTCTATGGACATAATTTTCTTGCTGCTTCTAATCCTTCATCTCAATTCCAGATATTTCCCGCTCAATTTCTATGATTTCGACGTCAGATACAAATACATTATTATTTTGAATGTTATAATATTCATTAAACTCTATAAATGTTAAAAAAATTTCATCCCTATCCTACATAGTAACTGTAATTTCTTCTAGACCAGGTTCTGCAAGTTTTACTTTTCCATCTGGTTCCTTAAGCCATCGTTCCAAGAACTCGATTTCCATATGAAATATCTTTCTCATTTCGTCACAACTTTATTTCCCAACTTCATTATTCATATAGAAATATTCCTGAGTTATCCTGGTTTCTGTTTCATCACACTGCAAAGTTCTCTCAGTAATTTCATTAAAAAAATATATTTGTTTGCCTCCTTGGAATATTTCTTCAGCATTTCCATTATGCTCTTGCTCCATAACATCTTCAACTAGTTGTCTTACCTCAAACAAGAATTCATTTATGATTTATTCTTACTGTAACAATTTAGTACCTTCCTCCTCTGAAAGGCATTCTACATCACATTTTACCCCAAGAGTTTCTTTCATCTCTGTGATAGTTTCACCAAAATTTCCACCATCTTTCACACATCCTACAAACATACATAAACTGTGAGATTTAAAAATGCAAGGCTTCATAGCCTCATCTTCTTCTCTCACAAAAAAATCTTCAGATTCTTCCAAAATATCCCAATAGTTCATCATGTCTTCCTCATTGATCTCTTCACCCAGAATTTCACCTTGTTCTAGGCCACAAATGGAAACATCCATTTTTAACTCAAACTCTCTGAGTTCTTCACACATTATCATCTGCTCGACCTTCCTCAGCTCTTCTGCCAACTGTATGTTTACCTGATTTTCCCTCTTTGCATGTAATCTCTTCCAGTTCAGTTTCTTTCTCATGGTCCAACCATGTGTCTGGTCTTTCACATTTTTCTACAAAAATTCCATTAACAATTCAAGGTGAACTATTATCTCATACCTCTCCTGCTCATAATCTTCATCCGTCAACTGTTCACATATGCCACTTACCTTGGAATTTTCCTTCTTCTTCCTTCTGCTGTGGTCTTCATTAGATCTTCTGAAATGACTATCAACAATCATCTTCACCTCCTTCGTGAGCTTCACTTGTTCATGTGTGGATTTCATTCAATCCTATTTTCAGCAAGTCCTCACACTTGCCATTCAACAATGCAAGATTTCCTCCTGCACTTGACCTCTTTCAATTCTCTTTATTGAAATCAATCTCTGGCAACCCTCTTGCTTCACTTTTTTGCAAACAACACTTTAGTAATTCATGTGTTACAATGACCAAATTATTTGGGTGTTAGGCTCCGCCGATCATGCAACCCATTACATTCAGACTTTTTGACTTAGCTTATGGCTCTTTGACTTTAGACTTACACCAATTCTTCATTTTCGATGAAAATACTCAATCTTAACTCAAACTATCCAAACTTTCATTTGAATCTAGCATCTGTTTTGGCTTCCAGGCTTGACCCAATAATTATGATAGTGGATATTTTGACTTAATTCAATTTATACAATACTCCAACGAACATACACCCATAATACATTCTTAGGATGTAAAATATTCACTTTCTTTCATAATTCATTCTTATGAAAAATCACCAGTTTCCCATTATTATTTCACATGATATTTAAGTCTTTAATCAAAATGCAATCCATGTTTTCCAAGATTTATTTTATGGTGAAAATAAATAAACCATTCAATTTCCAACATTCAAAAATACATTCTTGAAATGATGTATCATAATTTATGCTCCAATTAAGGTTATTAAAAAACATTTTCCTTGCATTTGCAACTCTTTGGATTCCACTCTCCTGTGCCGTCTTTGTCACTGCGAACATTTTCATGCCCTTCATTCAATTTTCTCATCATTTTAGTGAAAACATTTTTCCTGCTCTTTCATGCACCATACAACATCAATTCACATTTCTTCATCTATGTAGAACGAACAAGATATTCATATTTCAACCTCTTCGACGTACAACCCATACATTGTGTCCATCCTGAATATCACCTCTTTAGATGTTGCCACATGATGGTAAAAAAGGATTCTTAAACATCAAGAAATTGTTTTTATAATCTTAAAACACAATCAAAATAATTTTCCCATTCCAACTACAAGATTTGGTCCAAAATGACTTAACAAAACTGCGAAGAATCCACATTAGGCATAATAAATCCTCTCACATAAAAATGCATGTTTCTATGTACCTACCAAAATGATGCAACAACACACTTCCACAACCACAAATAAAATGTGTTTTCTAAAAATCCCAAATGGAGGAAACCTCATATGCGGAAGCTTTTCAGTTTTTTTTTTCAACCCTATGGTTATAACCCCAACCATAATCTTTATACACTTATGCTTTTATCCATTTTATTTTTTTTCTATTATATAATTTATATAATAAAAAACATTAATAATCCATACTAACTTTAGTTATATTAACTTTAAGCTTCCTCCATCCTTTGTATATTAAAACCTCTGTCTTATACTTTCATACTCCACGATCTAGCGTTTCTGGGAAATTTGAGACCATCCATTTTCTTTGGTTAACAAACATGTCAATGTATTTATATAGTGCCCCACACTTAATACCAACTCAGCTTGATTCATTGCTTATATGCACTCACCAATCGACTTTGATTTTTACGAATTCCAATCAACATTAATCTGGGTCCACGCTATCCCAACTTACCTCTTCAAAGCTGTGTGAAAACCCTTGTTGGTTTTCAAAACCATCTTCACTGTTCACTATAATTTTATTCAACTTCTGGTTCTATTGTCACCATCTTTTCTCCTCCCACAGAAGCTAGTTATTTATTGTGTTTACTTCCTCTACTACTTAGAGGTGCCCATGTACATTTTTTGAGCCTCTTCCTGTTGCCTTTGTGATGCCTTCTTCCTTGCAGGATTACTTAAAAATGAAGTGGCATATTCCTTGCAAATGATGCTACCTTTTGTGGTTGAACCCAACACCATTATTAAACAAACCAATCAATCATCGCCATAAACAATTCAACCCAAATAATACACAAATGTGTTGGCCATTAAAAAGGATTCAACCCATCGTGCTCTACATAATTAAATTTATGTAGGGCTGCTACTTCATACGTGTGATTGTTTACGTTACCCAGTTGGAAAATGGAAGTATATGCCTACGTTAACGTCGTGCAAGGATTCAAACAGTTCCACAGTGTCTATGCCCATGGTGTCTCCACACCAAAACATAACGTAAAATTCTCAAGCCCACTCATGACAATTGGTTCCACCTTCCAAGGAGCTATGGCTAGGCTGTGAAGTTGTCTGTTGTACAAAATCATATGTTATAAGACTTAACCCATACGCTGATGCTCCCGAAGTGATTCCACGACATGGAATTGCGTTCATAATTTTCAACTAAAATTATTACTACGTTAAGTTGTGGTGTCAATGCTCACCATTGGTTAACAATCTCTGCCACACGAGCTCCCAATTCACAACCCGCCGCTTGGGTTTTTTCCTCCGCCAGCATTTTTGCAGTCTCCCCAGTGCATACGTGATTGTGGTGTTGCCTACATCAAATGCATGAAGGCCTAATACAAAATCCACAATGTGTATGGGCCTAGGATGTTGCCTCCACAACACATTCCAAATCCACAAACCTACGCTCTTTCTTCACCCATTGCTACACCCACGGTGCTCACCTGTTGTGATTACTTGCGATATATATAGACCAGCTTACAATTTTTAATTGCTACCGATTTCAACGCAAATTAAACATGAACACTGATATCGATAACTCGGCTCCGGAATTTGTTGCCACATGAGTAGTCTCTCATTTCTCTCTGCACAATGGTGCCCTGCAACTGTTTCACCATGGCTCTCATAGACCATACTAGAATATTCATCATTCAGCTCGTGGGCTTCTTCTCCATGACTATTTTCATGTTCACTCTAGCAATTCCGTATGACCATTGGTGAGGGGAGAAGTGTGACAATGAATATTGTGACGGAAGCACACGGCCTCCATGGTCATGTGCTTTCTTACATTTTCTTCGTGAATTTAGGCCAAAAAGTACCACTCGCATCACATTGTGGAGGAATTTCTGCAGTTCTCATCCAAAGGGATTTTAAAAATTTACTTACAAATTTCAATTCGATAGATAAAATCAGTTCCTCCCAATCGAATCAATTTAAATTTGATGCTGAAATCATAACTAAATTTCAAATCACCATTCAGTTAGTCTGTCGTCGAAATTGAGGGCATAAATCTAATTTTTATTCTATCGCTCACCTTCCTTATGTATAAATGACATCCCACGCAGTCTCTTAACCTTAACGAGCAACATCCGTGCACTCAGATTTTAATACTGCTCCATCAATTTTCTGGAGTTTCCTCCATCGCAGACCTACTCCTGCAAATTAACACACTTGTTTGGGCATATGTGTATGATGTAATGTAGAGTCAAATAAAAACGTAGAATAGGCATCTGTCCAGCTTTGATACCAAATGATGCCAGGATACTGGGTTAAATCAGATCCCAACATGTAAAAACTCATGTGCTTCCAATGAAAATTAAAATTCTTCTAAAAACCACAACACATTCAGTTCAAACAATACATATGAAGGAAATATAGCCATATAAATAAAATACTGATATAAAACATAAAAATTATTTGGCCAAATATTACAATGGGTGGCCTCTTGGCTCTCGGCCCTTCAAACCATTTCTTTTTCTCTCTTTGTATTCCTCACTTTCCCACTTCCTCACCTGTTCTTTTTCACCCTCACAAGCTACATATTTATACATAAATATAATTTATTCCATTCCATAATTTCCTCCACACAAATCTCAACTTAAAATATAAATTATATTTATCTTTTTTTGGACTCAACTAAGTCCCATTTATGGAATTCCTCATCCCTAGGTTATCTACCTAATTCAACTCTTCTAATATCCTTAATTATTTAAGGAATATTTACAATAATCCTCACATTTATATTTTCTCTCTTAATTAATTAAAAATGAGAAAATTAATTAATAAAATAATTAAAAATCATCACCACCCTAATTACATAATTGAATAATAAAAATTTAGCTTTGATGCTCCTGAATCAGACTCCCCATGTAGAGAAGTTTCCATAGACTCATGTCTATGAAGTCTGTCACTTTTTTGTAACAATGCGACAACCACAAGTCCTGATGACTTTCTCCCTCCAGGATTCCAAACTATATTCTACCATTGGTCCTTCGAAGTATCAACTCGATTCGGTAACTCATCACTCACTTTGTCAATCAGATTCCATCAGCTCCTCCAACACTTTCTTTCGCCAATTCCTCAGAGTAATTCCTCTTTGTCGAATTATTTCATCTCCAACTGAGTTGAACACTCAAATTTCTGCAAATCAAGAACTCCTTGATTACTTCTATAGTCTTTGATTGCTTTTATAGCAACAACTTTCTCGTCTGGTGTTGTACTTGCATTCACCAACAAACTATTAGTTTTAAAAATATAAGACCTTTTGGTCTCTTTTGATGCTTCAAGCACCAATCCTCCATAATTGACTTCCTGGACTTCAATAGATCCTGTTTTGAACTGCTGGTTGCTTTCATCTTCATCCCGCTGATTCAATATTTTTGCCACCTTTGTGTCTCTATGGAAATAATTTTCTTACTGCTTTTGATCCTTCATCTCAATTCCAGATAGTTTCCACTCAATTTCTCTGATTTCGACGTCATATAAAGTTACATTATTATTTGGAAAGTTATAACATTCATTCAAATCTATAAATTTTAAGAACATTTCATCCATATCGTACATAGTAACTGTAATTTCTTCTAGATCAAGTTCTGCAAGTTTTACTTCTCCTTCAGTGTAATATTCCTAATTAGCCCAAGCTAATAGTAATATTTCATTTTGTTTTGATTTTCTTAACTGATGAATAAAATGTAAAGGAGGACTTGCAAACTCCTAAAAACATAAAAATAAATCAATGCCCAATGTGAACAGAGGCAAATCAGGATTGTCTTAATAAAATACCCTTGTATATGAAGAAGGATTGAGGATATTGACTAGATCAACAAGACCAAATCACAACACTGTCTAGATGCATTGAACCTCCTTGTTGATCAGCGCAGTTTTACATGGAGGATCTTCATGTGAAAGGAGCTAGATTTTTGAAGGTAGTTTAGGGTTTCTCATGCTCTCATCTTATAAAAGGAAGGGGAAGGCTCAAGAGAAGGTTGTTCATGATATTTTATTTTGATGTCTGTTTAGACAATTCAAGTTGTCTTGGCCGTTTACCAAAGACTTGTGAGGATTTCTCGTTTAGGGATTCTCTTTCCTTCCACTGAGTAGCTCTTGGAGAGCATTGCACTTTTATTCCACTATCAAGCATATGGCCAAGCTCCATCTCCCTTAGGTAGCATAAATCTTGTTGAGGTTTACTTGTTTCAATGAGCTGTAGAAAGTGGAGACTAGATCTACTCAAATCTAGATTATACTAGTGCCTCTTCTCAGTGAGTGAGTATTTTATCCTCTTGGAAGAGTGTATTAGATGTTTGGGATAATATTCAGATCTTGGAAAGTGGCCAATATATTCACCATCTCTTCTAGCACATTTATTTGTAGGAACTGCGTTATTCTATTCAATGTTGCAGTAGCAGGGTTTATACCCTTGCTTTTGAGCTTGTTCCTTGGAGGAAGGGCCAGCCCTTCTCCAGAAATATTTGTACATAGTTATTCTTATATCTCATGTATTATTTAGATATTTTCCTATAAATATGTAGTGTAATGCATTTTATGGATCCATATTCTGCATATCTTTCATTCTTACAGTTGTACTTTCAGGAAACCCTTGTCGTGTCATTTATAAAATGTGTAAAAGAGGTCAATACTCCATTTTTCTTCATGATCTACTGAAATACACTCCATATTTGTTGTTTCCATAATATTTAATCATAAAACCTGTGAAAAATAAATTGTGAAGGCTTCAACAAATTCTATATTAGCTAAGTCATGGGGTTTAGGCCTTTTTAAGCCATACCGAGACTGGGAGATCTGTTTAACATATCTAGAGTGATTTTTTTTTATTAAATTTGATATGTGAGTCCCCTATAACATATTATAATGGATACAACAATCAATTTCCTTTTTTTTTTACGCATATATCTGAAATTAACATTTTTAGGGCTTAAATCGATGTTTTTCCCCACTTTTTGGATCATAAAAGGAAGTAAAAGTTGATGATGAGAAAAAAACTGATTTTAATGTGTTTATTTACACATTTAATGAGTTAATATATTACTTCAGATCCAAAATTGTGTTTACATATTGATGCAGCCCAATTATTAGACATTTTCCGGTAATTCTAGGTGTGAGAGGATTTTTTATCTCACCTAGTTTTCTTGGTTTCTGATTTCCTCTTGGATTTGGATCTTATATTATCATATATAAGATATAAAAGGGCTAATATTGTTTTCTGTAGCATACATTCCTGAAAAAATCATTTTTCAGGCATGCCTTGCTAGGAATCCCAATTTGGGGATATTACAATGGTATCAAAGCATGATCTCTAGCTCAGCCTGTGAGATCCAGATATCATAAGAATAAAAAAGAAGAATAAGAGAACAAAATTATGGAGAATATGATATTAATCTCATCATTTTTCATATCCAAGAAGAACCTCTCCAAGGAGGTTGAGCAGACAAAGAAGAAGAGCTGTAGTGAAATTCCTACAGAGTTTCAAGAAGAGGAAGATCCATGCACTTCCTATTCTCAAAAAGGGGAAGACCAGAGGCATGAAGGGAATTTAGAATCTAAGATTCTAAGTGAATACCTTTCTAAATGTTGGGGTTCCCATGTTTTGGCCAGATTGGCAAGACCAAAAGATGAGACAACATCAAAACCGCTTTGGGGCCCTAGGATCTATCCCTCCTGGACCCGGAGAGGGATGTCTCCAATGAAACAAAGAATGATATATCTTTCAAAGCTCAAATTGAGATATTAGGCTAGTTATGAAGTATGGAGGGGGGTTTAAAATGATTTGGTTGGTTGGTTGCTGAGTTGGTCATGAGATCATGGACAGAGAAAGTAATGGGAGGAAAAGGAACAAAACAGTAGGATGCTTCAGCAAAAATAATAGGTCGAGAAAGTGCCATCCATTGGGCTATGGAGTCATGAGAGGTAATTACATGCAATAACTAGCCAAGGCTTTCAAAGGGCAAGTCATCTACACTAAAGGATCTTTTTAGATAGATGATGGAATGGAACATTAAGGAAAGAAAGTGAGAGAAGGAAAGCAACCTACTTTCTATCTATAGATCAGGTCAGAGGTCATTTAACTCCAAACTTGCTTGGACATACTCAAAGGCAGCTCTCAAGGTAAAGACAAAGGGGCAGCTTATAGATCGGACCAGAGATGATTTAACTCCAGGTCCGCTTTAGCATGCTCCAATGAAAAAAAGAGATAAGTTTAACAAAGGGATCTTAGAAAGTCCAGCTGGTTGCACAAGGATCCTAGTGGATAGGGCTAACTCCAATCCCCAGTGTTCCCAAATCTTCCAGCATAAACCCAACAAGAACATCTAAGAACTGATTCATTTATTTCATACATCAGCTAGCAGGTAATAATATACACTACGCTGGTTAAACCGAGTGAAAACACTTCTCAGATAAAACATTTCAGAAGATAAACATAAATGGCATTGAGAGCAGGAACATAGAATACCTAACAAGGGTAAATCCTATGTCAAACTTCTGATGCAAGCCAGTAGAAAATGAAACAATATAAAATGTAATAAACAAAGTTGGAAGAACATCACCAAAAGTAATAGACCAGGGTCCTCTGAAATGTGCTTTGATTAATTGATGCAAAACCAGTCATGTACACTGAGCTCAATGGCTAATACAGCCCAGACTTCTCCTCCCAGCCTATTACACAATGACTACTTTGCTACTCCCTCCCACGACAGTTCTAATAGTCCAACATGAATCCCTCTAATAGCAAATCCTCAACAACTGGACAACAAACTTTACATTATGTTCTCGGGAATTCTTATAGGAGAAGAAGTGAAAACAGGAATATATGAAAAATTAAATGAGCCTCATTAAGACAGTAAGGCGGAAGTGTTCACACCCATACCACTTAATGCCAATCAACATTCACTATGTGTACTCTGTAGGCCATTTTGGAACCTCTGTCAGGTCAATCTTGACCTCTGATATCCTCTTTGTAGTCTTCTCGGCTATTTGGACTCTGTGTTAGCTTTCCAAATAAATGAACTGAATGAAAGTCCGTGGCCCCTCCATGCCTCATAACTGCAATATGACAGTCTTTTAAGAAGCTTCTGCCATTTTCTTAACTTTCCTGGGCTCAAGGGACACGGAGGGCACTGTGGGAATGGTGTAATTCTGAGAGAAAATTACTCTACTGATATTTAACATGGATAAGACTCGACAGTGTGCTTTTTGTCTTCAAACTGTGTCTTTCCTTTGAATTGCGGGGTCAAACATCAATTATAACAATAACAAGCATAAACCCCCTTTGAATCTCTTCTGCTGGTTCGCTGGCGAAAGCTGAAGCGACCTCTCTGTGTTATCTGCATGATGAAGTAATCCTGTTACAAGCCGAGGCAATTATGGCGGAGACATGCTGTGGAGGCCTGGAGAAACAGTGGCGGAACAGTGAAAATAGTGACAATGATGAAGAATGGCGGAAGAAAGGGTGATTAGTGTAACACCCAAAGGTTCAACGGCTGGGGGAAATATAAAGGAAATAGCGGAAAAAATAATGAAGCGGGAGGGAAATATAGTACGAGGTGGGACCGTACGGAAATCGCAATTGCAGATCGGAGTGCTGCGGAGAGTTGACACATTTCAGAGGTTCCGATTGCGATTGAGGGCGGGATGCGATTGAAACACGGCCGTTAGATCTGGTGGAGGGATGGACGGCTTAGATGTGGTCGGGGGATCGCAATCGCAAGGATCAAGGGGGAGACGTGACAGAAAATGTGATTGATATTAGGCGGGGAGAACGATTGAGCACTGGCCGTTGGATCTGGGGACCAGATCAACAACACACACTCAATCAGAGCGAACAAGCGATTGGGTGGATTGGAGGAAAGGGACCCATCGCAATCGCAAGTCAGAGCGAGGGGTAATCGTAGCGCAGAGCAAAGAACTTGCGATTTCAATCGGAGGAAAAGTTGCGATTGGAGGGACATGGGATCAGCGCAATCGCAATGTATTGTGATGAGATTAACCGCGTCACAAACACTTGCGATTGGCACGTTAACAAAAGCCACGATTGAAACTTGTTTATGATTGCGATTGGCACGCGGCGGGTGTTAATACATAATACAGAAATTTATAATAAAGCTCTATAATATGTAAAGCGGGGATGACAAAAAGGGGGAAGTGATTTAATAAAGGGCGGGACTGATAATATAAGGTTTTATTATAAGGTCCTTCGGGTCATGGAGGGGAAGTGGTTTGGAAATCACATATTTTTTTTTAACACGCTTTAAAATGTGATTTTGATCAGAGAAAGGGGGAAAAAGGGTTAGGCCTTATAATAAGGTCGGAAGGTGGGTTTTTGACCCATTTAATGTGATTTAAAGGTTAGAAAGGGGAACGATAGAGGAATAATGGGGGAAAAAGAAAGGTAAGAAGGGAAAATAGAAGGGAATGCAAAGGGGGGACAAAATAGAAGTTAAGTGGGGGTGAAATAAGAGGGAAAAGGGCCCTTTGGGCATTCTTCTTCACAACAGAGAGGCTTTATAACGTAAAGCAGCAGCGGGGATTCTATCAAAGGAAAAAGGCACAAGGAGGCTTCAAGGATGATGTGTTTTCAGGGGAAATGCATTCCTTAAAAGCTCAACAACATTCTAGCCCCTTGTTTGCTTGTCAAAAATTTATGGGGGGCTAACAGTGGCTGCACATGGGGATGGCTTCTTCTTGAAGGAGTCAAGAATTCAGAAAATGATCTTTGGGGTAGGCCAGATGCCTGCTGCTTGACTCATTCCTTTCTTTCTTTGATCAGCTGCCACAAACTATGAAGACATCATATCAGCAGTAAAATTTCTCCCAAACAACTACCTACCCATACTAAAGTCCTAACATTTTTTCTTCTTGGGTGCATTTTGACTTGCAGACCCTTTACATCATGAATTTTTACAAACAGGAAAATAAACCTATTCTACTTCTACCCTTATTACTCCATGAGACTAGATTAGACTGTTGGTCTCATAGCTTCTCTGCCTAGTCTAATATCTGCTAGGATTAAAATGTCTAGCAGATTTCTTCTCTACATTCTAAGACAAAAATTGAAAATCAGTCAAACTAAGATTAGACAGTCTAGTTTGCTGGACTTTGCAGAAATCAAAACAACTAACTACATGCTCACAAACTGAGCTTTATTTTAGACTTCCTACCTACCCTTCTCTAACTGGAAATCTCTGATGATCTAGGTAATACAATAATGCCAATGCAGCCAGTCAAGCAATAGCAAAAAAGGATATGAGAATTGGATGCCTGTCAGAGATAACCACAGGGTGCTCTGCATGTGGTTCTTCAAAACTAAGGCCACCTACAGTGGTGACCAATTTTGTTGCATTTGGCTCTTGCGAAAGATCAATGCTGGAGTATTCGAGCCAATCAGGGCCTCCATATATTCTACCACAGGATCAATCAACACATGATGTAAACTTTTTTCTTCAATGCCCACCAGGATTAATAGGCTATTTGCATCCCGGGCAACTTCAATCACTGCATCTGTAGTGAGGCCTTTGTAATCACACTCCTCCTCTTCCTGATTGGGAGTATTTGGTGCATGGGCATCAACCAGGAATACCTCCTCTTCCTCTAGATCAAGACAAAGATGTCTGCGGGAAAGAAGGTCTCGCTCATATTCAATGCAGCCTGAGCTAGAGGGATCATTATATTCGACCGTGCTGTCCTCTGGAAATGCAGGCTAGTCCTGCTGGAACTCTGCGAAAAATTTAACATATTCTTGAGCGGGGGTTTCTTTGATTACCTTAATCCTTTCGGGATAAGGCTCCGGATATTCATTCCGCTCAAGGTCTTCTTCAACTCTTTCTTCCTCATCCTCAGTGCTGGAGAGTCGCTGGCTTTCGTATTTTTGGAAAATATAACTGATGTTTGGATATAAAACAGAGATAATATTCAACGAATCTTTGTCTGCTATCATGCTTTCAATGCCTTCTCCATCAGTATCATAGATAGCCTGTATTGACTCATCATTTTATTGAAGTTGATGGTCGTGTTCTTCCTTACATGAATCTACTGATGATGGCCCTGCAAGCTTGGTTTCCCTCTAGAAAAAATCATCATCAGACAGATCAGCATGAGAGAACGCATAATTAAAAGCACAGTCACCCATCAAATCTTCGGGGCTCTCGGCAAGTCTTTCCTCACAGAAAACTGCAAGTTCATTTTTTGATTCAAGCTCTGGTCCGTCATGCATGTTTGGCATGTGGCTTTTGTCTTGCAGAGATCTGGGTCGTCTTTCTTGAGGTCAAGGAACAGGTCTTTCCCAATCATCATTCCTGGTTTCAGCCTCCTATTCTTCTTCTTGTACACTTAGCAAGGATTTGGCAGTCTCTATCAGTCTTTCCATCTTGTTCTCTAAAGAGACCTGCACTATTTTCTTTGTTTGGTCCTTCCTTGCTGCTTTTAATCCTTCCTCCTGGCACTTTACATTGTATTCAACGGTGACCGCTATATTCTGCATTTCCTCTAGGCTCGAAGGTTCTCTTTCCCTTATACGGAATTCCACCTCGGGGTCAAACGAACTCGGATAGTGTAATAAAGCCCATCCCAAAGGTGGCTTTATATCAGAAGGTATTGCATCATATACCTTATTGAACCTGGCTGAAAACCCTTGCACTGTCTCTGCCGGCTACCTTCTCAAATTTTGATATTCTTCTAGGACAAGAACAACATTCTTTGGGGCTGCCCATTTGTCAAGGAAAACTTGAGAAAATTGATGAAAGAAGAAAATTCTCGCCGCCGGAAGGTTTTTGAACCAGCTCTTAAAATTTCCTTGTAATGACAAGGAAAACATCCTAATGCACACATCATCTTCTTCTATTTCATACAATTCGAGTAAATACTTGAGGTTTTGCACATGTTCCTCAGCAGTGGACCTTTTATTTTCTGCATCGAAAAGAGGCAACTGGTTTATAAGCTCTGCAGGAAGGGGTTGGAAAATAAGAGGTAAAACCAGTGGCTTATATCTTTCTATGACCTTCGTAGGTGTAGGTGGTGTAATAAGAGGCTCATGGCTACTTGAAGCTTCTTTAGGAATGGGGGATATAACATGAGGCTCTTGCCCCACCGGTTTCTTCACAGGAGTACAGGTCTGCTCACGGTCTGAAGACTGAGGCTTGAGATCTTCCCCATACTCATTGTGGGTCTCATATCTGGATACTTGATTTGGCTTGAAGTAGGACGGAACATAGTGGTAGACAAAGACAATGAATTCTTTAAACCAAATCCAACCAGTATGCTCTACCCTTATATGAGGTCTGGCCATATTTCAGATTCTTCCTCTAGTGGATTCTTTGAGGATTATGGAGGGTGGAGTCACCAGGTGGATGTATATGAAAATTTTAAGTAGGATGCTGTCCACCATCAGCAATGTGAATGCCAATCTAACCAGAGATCTTGGGTCTATGAGTGCCTAGGAATGTTTAAGTTGAAATGCACTCACTCCCCAATGGACTTGCCATTATGTTGGGGTTCCCATGTTTTGGCCAGATTGGCAAGACCAAAAGATGAGACAACATCAAAACCACTTTGGGGCCCTAGGATCTAGCTCTCCTGGACCCAGAGAGGGATCTCTCTAATGAAAAAAAGAATGATATATCTTTGAATGCTCAAATTGAGATATTAGGCTAGTTATGAAGTACAGAGGGGGGTTTTAAATGATTTGGTTGGTTGGTTGTTGAGTTGGTCATGAGATCATGGACTGAGAAAGTAATGGGAGGAAAAGAAACAAAACAGCAGGATGCTTCAGCAAAAAGAATAGGTCAAGAAAGTGCCATCGATTGGGCTATGGAGTCATGAGAGGTAATTACATGCAACAACTAGCCAAGGCTTTCAAAGGGCAAGTCATCTACACTAAAGGATCTTTTTAGATAGATGATGGAATGGAACATTAAGGAAAGAAAGTGAGAGAAGAAAAGCAACCTACTTTCTGTCTATAGATCAGGTCAGATGTCATTTAACTCCAAACTTGCTTGGACATACTCAAAGGCAGCTCTCAAGGGAAAGACAAAGGGGCAGCATATAGATCGGACCAGAGATGATTTAACTCCAGGTCAGCTTTAGCATGTTCCAATGAAAAACAGAGATAAGTTTTACAAAGGGATCTTAGAAAGTCCAGCTGGTTGCACAAGGATCCTAGTGGACAGGGCTAACTCCAATCCCCAGTGTTCCCAAATCTTCCAACATAAACCCAACAAGAACATCTAAGAAATGATTCATTTAATTCATACATCAACTAACAGGCAATAACATCCACTACGTTGGTTAAATTGAGTGAAAACACTTCTCAGATAAAAAATTTCAGAAGATAAACATAAATGGCATGGAGAGCAGGAACATAGGGTACTTAACAAGGGTAAATCCTATGTCAAACTTCTGATGCAAGCCAGCAGAAAATGAAACAATATAAAATTTAATAAACAAAGTTGGAAGAACATCACAAAAAGCAATAGACCAGGATCCTGTGAAATGTGCTTTGATTAATTGATGCAAAACCAGTCATGTACACTGAGCTCAATGGCTAATACAGCCCAGACTTCTCCTCCCAGCCTATTACACAATTACTACTTTGCTACTCCCTCCCATGACAGTTCTAATAGTCCAACATGAATCCCTCTAACAACAAATCCTCAACAACTGGACAACAACCTTTACATTATGTTTTCGGGAAGTCTTATAGGAGAAGAAGTGAAAATAGGAATATATGAACAATTAAATGAGCCTCATTAAGAAAGTAAGGTGGAAGTGTTCATGCCCATACCACTTAATGGCAATCAACATTCGCTGTGTGTACTCTGTAGGCTGTTTGGGAACCTCTGTCAGGTCGATCTTGACCTATGATATGCTCTTTGTAGTCTTCTCGGCTGTTTGGAATCTGTGGTAGCTTTCCGAATAAATGAACTGAATGAAAGTCCGTGGCCCCTCCATGCCTCATAACTGCAATCTGACAGTCTTTTAAGAAGCTCCTGCCATTGTCTTAACTTTTCTGGGCTCAAGGGGCATGAAGGGCGACGTGGGAATGGTGTACTTCTGAGAGAAAAGTACTCTGCTGATATTTAACATGGATAAGACTCGATAGTGTGCTTTTGGTCTTCAAACTGTGTCTTTCCTTTGAATTGTGGGGTCAAACATCAATTATAACAATAAAAAGCATAAACCCCCTTTGAATCTCTTCTACTGGTCCGCTGGCGAAAGCTGAAACGACGTCTCTGTGTTATCTGCATGATGAAGTAATCCTATTACAAGCCAAGGCAATGATGGCGGAGACATGCTGTGGAGGCCAGGAGAAATAGTGGTGGAACAATGAAAACATCGGCAATGATGAAGAATGGTGGAAGAAATGGTGATTAGTGTAAAACCCAAAGGTTCAACGTTTGGGGAAATACAAAGGAAATAGCGGAAAAAAAAATGAAATGGGAGGGAAATATAGTACGAGGTGCGATTGTATGGAAATCGCTATCGCGGATCAAAGCGGGGCAGAGAGTTGACACATTTCGGAGGTTCCGATTGCGATTGAGGGTGGGACGCGATTGAAACACGGTCGTTAGATCTGGTGGAGGGATGGACGACTCGAATGTGGTCGGGGGATCGCAATCGCAAGGAGTAAGGGGGAGACACGATGGAAAATGCGATTGCGATTAGGCGGGGAGCGTGATTGAGCACTGGCCATTGGATCTAGGGACCAGATCAATAGCTCACACTCAATCGGAGGGAACAAGCGATTGGGCGGATCAGAGGAAAGGGACCCATAAGAATCGCAAGTCAAAGCGAGGGGTAATTGTAGCGTGGAGCAAAGAATTTGCAATTTCGATTGGAGGAAAGGTTGTGATTGGAGGGACATGCGATCAACGCAATCGCAATGTATTGCGATGCGATTAACCACGTCGCAAACACTTGCGACTGGCACGTTAACAAAAGCCACAATTGAAACTTGTTTGTGATTGAGATTGGCACGCAGAGGGGGTTAATACATAATAGAGAACTTTATAATAAAGATCTATAATATGTAAAGCGGGGATGGGAAAAAGGGTGAAGTGATTTAATAAAGGGCGAGACTCATAGTATAAGGTTTTATTATAAGGTTCTTTGGGTCATGGAGGGGAAGTGGTTTGGAAATCACATATTTTGTTTTAACGCGATTTACAATGCGATTTTGATCGGAGAAAGGGGGAAAAAGGGTTAGGCCTTATAATAAGGTTGGAAGGTGGGTTTTTGACCCATTTGATGTGAGTTAAAGGTTATAAAGGGGAACGATAGAGGAATAATGGGGGAAAAAGAAAGGTAAGAAGGGAAAATAGAAGGGAATGCAAAGGGGGGACAAAATAGAAGTTAAGTGGGGGTGAAATAAGAGGGAAAAGGGCCCTTTGGGCATTCTTCTTCACAATAGAGAGGCTTTATGATGGAAATCAGCAGCGGGGATTCTATCAAAGGAAAAAGGAACAATGAGGCTTCAAGGATGATGTGTTTTTATGGGAAATGCATTCTTTGAAGGCTCAAAAACATTTTAGCCCCCTGTTTTCTTGTCAAAAATTTATGGGGGGTAACACTAAATATAAAGCTAAATCTAGAGCTTTTAAGGAGACTATAGCTTTACCACAGTTCATTCAGCTAGAGGAAGGGAAGAGACCCTATAGCTATGGGATGATGAGAGGCAATAGGTTTCTATTTCCCACTTTTGATGGATCACTAAAATGTGCAGCAAAGGCTTGGGTGATGAAACTAGAGGCTTTATTCTTACTACATTCAGTAGTAGAGAGAGAGGTTGTAGAGATTGCAACGCTGCACCTTGAAGGTGAAGAAAATGTTTGGTGGTTCATCCATTTGAGCCATGCAAGGGTACCTACTCTTGCTGATTTGTCTCAAATACTGATTTAAGCATTCGAAAAAGAAAGATGAGAGGAAGAGATGCCTTCACCACCACTTGAGGAAGCATATACTAGCAGTGTCACAACCTTGGAGGAGCAACCTTCATGTTCAACAACGGAGGAAGGAAAAATAGTTGAGGAAGGAGATCTTGCCTATACATCTCACCAAGGTATGCTTGAATTTCCAACTCTTTTCATTTAAACAAATCATAGTAAAGGATATACAACTTTGCATGTTGTTGATTTAGAGCAACAGAGTTGCACTGCGCTATACAAAGGTAATGATGAAGAAAAGAGGACCCATGCCTTATGGGAGCATTCACATGGTAGCTTCATTCATGAAGAAATGGATGAAGGAATGGTAGATGGTAGACATATTGAAGTGAGAAACCCTTTCTCCTTTCTAGATGACACTTTCTCAATGAGCACTCCCCAGTTCAAAGAGAAACTTCTACCTGTAGCAGATCCAAGGCTTTTTGGGTTTTGGAGGGCCATGCATGAGGAGGAGATATCATGGATAGATTTCATTGGAGGTGCACTCCAACACATCATGAAGTGCAAAGTTATTCAATAGTTTGAGGAGGCTCTTTCCTTCTCACACTTGGATCTTCATGGATTCAAGGAGGAATAGATAGATGATGGAGGACATCTTCCGATGGATAAAATCTCTCATGTTTGTGTTGGACACTCCTTGAGCCACACACATCATGATGGGAGGTTTTTTCCTACCACCTATTTGGGTCCTTATGGGATCAAATTGATCCTTGAGAATATTGCATTTCAGCATCCCATGAAATGCAAGAGCAGAAATATGATTTGGAAGAATGATAGTCTTCCTTGGGAGAGTGCTATGGAAGAACAAGATGGAAGGCACCCACATGTGGAAGGATGGGTGTGGATGATGAGCAAGGAGCTGGAAAGCTACTTGAAAATCTATGATACTGGGCAGCAGGAGGCTTGGCTGCGTCGGTTACTCTTGAAAGAGTTTGGTCATCACCCTCTTTCTAAGGGTGTGTGGTAGGATACTTGTATCATGGGGCAGAAAGGAGTATGGACACATTGTGTTGACATGACATTATTCATGTCAATCACCATGTTTTCACTACATGATATGGATGATGGAAGTATGAGGAGGCAGCAAAATATTTTGTTGCTTGGGATGTTCTAGGGAGAGCAAGGGAAAATTTTCTCTCACATTTTTCATGATGTTGTAGGAGTAGAAGATGGCACTATCATAGTGCAATGAGGCTAATCCTTGGCCTTAGATGTTCAAGAGGTACTTTCCCCATGGGAGAGACTTCTTATGTGTAGCAGCATTATGGGAGATGAGTTTGACATTCTTCGTGTCAAAGATTGGAGCTATGAGTTGGAGGGAACCTATTTGCATAGGCCAACAACGTTGCCACTTTGGAGCTGGGGTTTATTGATGGAGTATCCCCAGGATCATTTCACACTTGATGCACTTGATGGGAAAATAGGGGGTAAGGAATATGAGGTAGTAGATGAGGACATCTATTACTATGATGTACTCTTCTTGTCTTGGATTTCGAAGCATGAGGGAGAGGGTTTGCAAGTAGCACTTGGTTCATTTCTCTTCATGGAAGTGTGCCAAACTACTATGGAGGATCCATTCATGGATCTATGTGTCTTCTTACTTCCAACATATGGTAAGATATTTTTTTTTGCAACACAATATTTGCATGCTCTTATCATCCCTTGGCAGTGCATTTCTCCAAAAGTAAGTGAGCTCCTGATTTTTCTCCATGACCAATGTTGGGCCAAACTATATTATGGAGAAAACCATATCTTATGTGGCCTTCGGTAGATTTTTTTTCATTACATGTATGTTCAGTTGATTTATATGATTAACCATGTATCAAGAAACAATTTTCCATGTATTTTTATGAAGCAACAGTTTGAAAATCTGCGCTGTCACCACTTGGGAAACTATTGGTACCTTCCAGAACCTTATGAAACCATCAGTAATTCCCATGTTTTGATGCCAATCATGATCCCACTTGTTGGTTTTTTTTTTATCATGATGGGAGACATGATGTTGAGTGAGGCACTGGGTTTGAATGTGTCGTTTTGGGAAGGAGATTCCCACATTTTCTACAGTACATGTTCTAATGGGAGCATGGGAGGAGTTGTAGCCACCATAGCCAAAAACTTGTTTCTCTTGGAGGTAGGCCATGAGTGTGATGGGATGCCATATGATTATGCTCTCATATCCATCACATGTGGAATGTTTTGGGCCAACTGGTTTTTACAATGTTGGAGGGAGGATCTTTGCAGATCTAATCTTCATGATGCCACTTCAGGGAAATATCATTGCAGCCCAAGGTCAGCAGAAAATCTCCACTTATCTTAAGTGGAGAGGAGGAAAACATGGGGTAGGAAATTTTTTCTGCGAATTTCATGTATTCAGCCCACCTACAATGTAGCCAAAGGTGGAGGAGATTTCTCATGAGTAAACATCTTGGAGGGTAACTAATTTTGTCTGGATGATAGCATGGAGATGGGAGTTTTTCATTGATGATGAAATTCCCCATGAATGTCATCACTTCTATCTTGAGGAGGCCATGAATCAGCAAGAAGGTTTCCATATCAACCTTCCATTCTTTCATGATGAGAGCCATTGGGTTTATTCACCGAAGGCCAACTTACACACTTGGGAGGAACCATTAGAGGACAACATTATTGCAGACAATCTAAATGCAATGGTGGAAACTATTGGGTGGAGAGGCCAAAAGATAAGAACAAGGAGAATTTGTAGCAGTCACCTTATCAGTTGCTTGAGGGCAAGAAAATTTTTTGGAGGGGAGGATTGTAATATTCCTAATTAGCCCAAGATAATAGGAATATTTCATTTTGTTTTGATTTTCTTAATTAATGAATAAAATGTAAAGGAGGACATGTAAACTCCTAAAAACATTAAAATAAATCAATGCCCAATGTGAACAGAGGAAAATTAGGATTGTATTAATTAAATACCCTTGTATGTGAAGAATGATTGAGGAGATTGACTTCGTCAACAGGACCAAATCACAGCACTATCCAGATGCATTGAACCTCCTTGTTGATCGGCGCAGTTTTAGATGGAGGATCTTCATGTGAAAGGAGCTAGAGTTTTGAAGGTGGTTTAGTGTTTCTCAAGCTATCATATTATAAAAGGAAGGGGAAGGCTCAAGATAAGGTTGTTCATGATATTTTATTTTGATGTCTGTTTAGACAATTCGAGTTCTCTTGGCTATTAAGCAGAGACTTGTGAGGATTTCCTGTTTAGGGGTTCTCTCTCCTTCCATTGAGTAGCTATTGGAGGGAATTTTACTTCTATTCCACTATCAGGCATATGGAAAATATCCATTTCCCTTATATAGTGTAATTCCTATTGAGGTTTACTTGTTTCAGTGAGCTCCAACAAGTGGAGACTAGATCTGCTTAGATCTAGATTATACTAGTGCCCCTTCTCACTCAGTGAGTCTTTTATCCTCCTGGAAGAGTGTATTAGCTATTTGGGCTGATATTAAGATCTTGGCATGTGGAAAATATATTATCCATCTCTTCCAACACATTTATTTGCAGGAAATGCATTATTCTATTCAGTGTTGCAGTAGCAGGGTTTATACCCTTGCTTTTGAGCTTGTTCCTTGGAGAAAGGGCCAACCCTTCTCCCAGAAATATTTGTACATAATTATTCTTTTATATAATTTATTATTAAGATATTTCATTATATATCTATAGTGTACTCCATTTTCCATATCCATATTCTTCAGATCTGTCATTCTTACACTCTTACTTTCAGGAAACCCTTGCCGAGTCATTTATAAAATGTGTAAAACAGGCTGATACTCCATTTTTCTTCATTATATGACGAAATAAACTCCATATTTTCTGGTTCCATAATTTTTCATCATGAAACCTCTAAAAAATACGTTGCAAAGGCTTTAACAAATTCTGCATTAGCGAACTCATGGGGTTTAGGCCTTTTTAAGCCATACCGGGACTAGGAGATATGTTTAACATAGCTAGAGTGATTTTTTTTTTATGAAATTTGATATGTGAGTCCCCTATAACATATTATAAGGGATAAAACCATAAATTTCCTCTATTTTTATGCATATATCTGAAATTAACCTTTTTAGGGGTTAAATCGTTGTTTTTCCCCACTTTTTGGATCATAAAAGGAAGTAAAAGTTGTTTCTGAGACACCAAATGATGTTAATGTGTTTCTTGACACATTTATTGACTGAATAGATTGTTGCAGCTCCAAATTTTCGTTTACATACTGTTGCAGTCCCATTATTGGGCATTTTCCGGCCATTCTAGGTGTGAGAGGCTTGTTTATCTCAACTAGTTTGCTTGGTTTCTGATTTCCTCTTGGATTTGGATCTTATATTATCAGGTATAAGATATAAAAGGGTTAATATTATTTTCTATAGCATACATTCTTGAAAAATTCATTTTTTAGGCAGGCCTTGCTAGCAATCCAAATTTGGGGATATTACAATCAGGTTCCTTAAGCCATCGTTCCAAGAACTCGATTTCCATATGAAATATTTTTAGCACTTCATCAAAAATTTCTTTTCAGACTTTGTTCTTCTTCTGGAAACCTTCCCAATTTATCCTAGTTTCTGTTTCATCACACTGCGAATTTTTGTCAGCAATTTCATTAAACAAATATATTTGTTCACATCCTTGGAATATTTCTTCGGCATTTCCATTATGCTCCTGCTTCATAATAGCTTCAACTAGATGTCTTACCTCAAACAATAATTCATTTATGATTTCTTCTTGCTATAACAATTTAGTACCTTCCTCCTCTGAAAGACATTATACATCACATTTTACCCCAGGAGTTTCTTTCATCTCTGTGACAGTTTCACCAAAATGTCCACCATCTTTCGCACATCCTGCAAACATACATAAAATGTGAGATTTAAAAATGCAGGGCTTCATAGCCTCATCTTCTCCTCTCGCCAAAACATCTTCAAATTCTTCCAAACTATCCCAATAGTTCATGAGATCTTCCTCATTGATCTCTTAACCCAAAATTTCACCCTGTTCTGGGCCACAAATGGAAACATCCATTTTTAACTCAACCTCTCTGAGTTCTTCACACCTTATCATCTGCTCGACCTTCCTCAGCTCTTCTGCCAACTGTATGTTTACCTGATTTTCCCTCTTTGCATGTAGTCTCTACCACTTCACATTCTTTCTCATGGTCCAACCATGTGTCTGGTTTTTCACATTTTTCTACAACAATTCCATTAACAATTCAAGGTGAACTCTTATCTCAGCCTTCTCCTGCTCATAATATTTGTCAGTCAACTGTTCACATATGCCACCTACCTTGGTATTTTCCTTCTTATTCCTTCTACTGTGGTCTTCATCAGATCTTCTGAAGTGACTATCAACAGTCATCTTCTCCTCCTTTGTGAACTTCATTTGTTCACGTGTGGATTTCATTCAATCCTATTTTCAGCAAGTCCTCACACTTGCCATTCAACAATGCAAGCTTTCCTCCTGCGCTTGACCTCTTTCGGTTCTCTGAATTGAAATCAATATTTGGAAACCCTATTGCTTCACTTTGTTGCAAACAGCACTTTACTAACTCATGTGTTACAATGACCAAATTATTTGGGTGTCGGGCTTTGCCGATCATGCAACCCATTACATTCAAAATTTTTTACTTAGCTTATGAATATTTGACTTCATACTTACACCAATTCTTCATCTTGGATGAAAATACTCAATCTTAACTCAAACTATCCAAACTTTCATTCGACTCTAACATCTGTTTTGACTTACAAGCTTGACCCAATAATTATTATAGTGTATATTTTAACTTAATTCAAGTTATACAATCCTCCAATGAACATACACCCCTAATGCATTCTTAGGATGTGAAATCTTCACTCTCTTTCATACTTCATTATTATGAAAAATCACCAGTTTCCCATTATTATTTCACATGATACTGAAGTCTTTAGAAGAAATGCAATCCATGTTTTCCAAAATTTATTTTAATGTGAAAATAAATAAACCATTCAATTTCCAACATTCAAAAATACGTTCTCGAAATGATGTATCATACTTTATGCTCCCATTAAGGTTATTATCAAACCTTTCCCTTGCATTTGAAACTCTTTGGATTCTACTCTCCTGTGCCATCTTTTTCACTGAAAACATTCACACGCCCTTCATTCAATTTTCTCATCATTTTAGTGAAAACATTTTTCCTGCTCTTTCATGCACCATACAACATAAATTCACATTTCTTCATCTGTGTACAGAGAACAAGCTATTCATTCTTCAACCTCTTCGATGTACAACCCATACATTGTTTCCATCCTGAATATCACCTCTTTAGATGTCGCCACATAATGGTAAAACAAATATTCTTCAGCATCAAGCAATTGTGTTTATAATCTTAAAACACAATCAAAAGAATCTTCCCATTCCAACTACAAGCTTTGGTCCAAAATGACTTAACAAAACTGTGAAGAATCCACATTAGGCATAATAAATCCCCTCACATAAAAATGCATGTTTCTCTGCACCTACCAAAATTATGCAACCACACACTGCCACAACCACAAATAAAATGTGTTTTCTAAAAGGCCCAAAAGGAGGAAACCTCATATGCGGAAGCTTTTCAGTTTTTTTTTCAACCCTATGGTTATAACCCCAACCATAATCTTTATACGCTTAGGATTTTATGCATTTTATTTTATGTCTATTATATAATTATATAATAGAAATAATTAATAAGCCATACTAACTTTCTTTATCTTACCTTTAAGCTTCCTTCGTGTTTTGTATATTAAAACCTTTGTCTTAGACTTTCATACGCCATGATCTAGCGTTGTTGGAAAATTTGAGACCATCCATTTTCTTTGGTTAACAAACATGTTAGTGTATTAATATACCACCCAAAAATTAATACCAACTCACCTTGATTCATTGCTCATATGCGCTCACCAATCCACTTTGATGTTTACGAATGCCAATCAACATTAATCTGGGTCCATGCTATCCCAACTTACCCCTTCAAAGTTGTGTGACAACCCTTGTTGGTTTTCAAAATAGTCTTCACTATTCACTGCAATTTTATTCGACTTCTGGTTCTATCGTCACCATCTTGTCTCCTCCCATATAAGCTAGTTATTTATTGTGTTTACTTCCTGTACCACTTAGAGGTGCCCATGTAAATTTTGTGAGCCTCTTCTTGTTGCCTTTGTGATGCCTTCTTCCTTGCGGGATTACTTAAAAATGAAGTGGCATATTCCTCGAAAATGATGCCACCTTTTGTGGTTGAACCCATAGTTTACACAACCCAACACCCCTATTAAACATACCAATCAATCGTCGCCATAAAAAATTAGACCCAAATAATACACAAATCTGTCGGCCATTAAAAAGGATTCAACCCATCGTGCTCTGCATAATTAAATTTACCTAGGGCCATTGCTTCATACCTGTGATTTTTTACGTTACCCAGTTGGAAAATGGAATTATATGCCTACGTCAACGTCGTGAAAGGATTAAAACAGTGCTGCAGTGTCTATGCCCTTGGTGTCTCCACAACAAAACATAACGTAGAATTCTCAAGCCCACTCATAACAATTGGTTCCGCCTTCCAAGAAGTTGTGGCTAGACTGTGAAGTTGTCTGTTGTACACAGTCATATGTTATAAGACTTAACCCATGCGGTGATATTGCCGCAGTGATTCCATGTCATGGCATTGCGTTCACAATTCACAACTGAAATTATTAACTGTGTTAAGCTGTGGTGTCAATGTTCACCATTGATTAACAATTTCTACCGCATGAGCTCCCAATTCACAACCCGATGCCTGGGTTGTTGCCTCCGCCAGCATTGTTGCAGTATCTCCAGCGTAAACATGATTGTGGTGTTTCCTAGACCAAATGCATTACGGCCTAACACAAACTCCACAATGCATATGGGCCTAGGATGTTACCTCCACAGGGCATTCCAAATCCACAAACCTACACTCTTGCTTCGCCCACTGTTGGACGCATGGTGCTCACCTGTTGTGATTACCTCTGATATCTATAGCCCAACTTACAATTTGTAATTGCTACCAATTTCAATGCAAATAAAACATAAACATTGATATCGATAACTCAACTTTGGAATTCATTTGCACATGAGCAGTCGCCCATTTCTCTCTACACAATGATGCCTAGATACTGGTTCACTATGGCTCTCATAGACCATACCGGAAGATTCATCATTCAGCTCATGGGCTCCTTCTTCATGACTATTTTCCTGTTCACTCTGGAAATTCCATACGACCATTGGAAAGGGGACAAGTGTGAAAAAGGCTATTGTGGCGGTAGCACATGGCCTCCGTGGTCATGTAATCGCTTACATTTTCTTTGCGAATTTCGGCCAAACAGTACCACTTGCATCGCATTGCGGAGGAATTTCCGTAGTTATCATCCAAAGGTATTTTAAAACTTCACTTACAAATTTCAATTCAATAGATACAATCATTTCCTCCTAATTGAATCAATTTATATTTGATGCTGAAATCAAATCTGAATTTTAAATCACCATTCAGTTAGTCTATTTTCAAATTGAGGGCATAAATCTAATTTGTATTCTATTGCTCACCTTCCTTACGTGGAAATGACATCCCACACAGTCTCTTAACCTTAATGAGCAACCTCCGCGCACTCAGATTTTAATAATTCTCCATCAATTTTCTAGGGTTGCCTCCATCGCAAACCTACTCCTGCAGATTAACACAATTGTCTAGGCATATATGTATGATGTAATGCAAAGTAAAAAAAAAACGTAGAATAGGCATTTGTCCAGCTTTGATACCAAATAATGCCAGGATACTGGGTTAAATCAGATCCCAACATGTAAAAACTCATGTGCTTCCAATGAAAATTAAAATTCTTCTAAAAACCAAAACATATTCAGTTCAAATAATATGTATAAAGGAAAGAGAGCCATACAAATAAAATACTGATATAAAACATAAAAATTATTTGGCCAAATATTGCAATGGGTCCTCTTGGCTCTTGGCCCTTCAAACCATTTCTCTTACTCTCTCTGTATTCCTCGCCCACTTACTCACATTTTCTTTCTCACCCTCACAAGCTGCATATTTATACATAAATATAATTTATTCCATTCCATAATTTCCTCCACACAAATCTCATCTTAAAATATAAATTATATTTATCTTTTCTTGGAATCAATTAAGTCCCGTTTATGGAATTCCTCATCCCTAGATTACCTACCTAATTCAACTCCACTTATATCATCAATTATTTAAGGAATATTTACAATAATCCTCACATTTATATTTTCACTCTTAATTAATTAAAAATGAGAAAATTAATTAATAAAATAATTAAAAATCATCACCCCCTAATTACATAATTGAATAATGAAAATTTAGCTTTGATGCTCCTGCATCACCACCCTGAAACGAGATGACCCGAATTGAATTAATTTCATCAAATTCCCTCACACGTCGTGACACGATGTACCTGACTAAAAGAAGGCAGAAGGGAGCAAATGGGAAACGGTACGCATGAATGTGCACAAGGCACCCAGGCTGTCACAACTTAGAAAATTTTATATGACCGCCCTCAAATGAAATGACCTGACTCGAACGCGTTTCAACGAGCGCCCTCACACGACGTGAAACAACCTGCCCAACCAAGCGAAGGCACAAGGGAGAAAACGGTAAATGGGTTGCACGAATGAGAACAAGGCACCCAGGTGGTCACAACCTAGCAAATTTTATATGGCCAACCTCAAATGAAACGATGTACCTGACTTGAATGCATTTCATCTAGCACCCTCATAGAGCACGCCACGATGTGCTCGACCGAATGAAGGCACAATGGAGAAAATAGAAAATGGGCCACACGAACGTGCACAAGGAACCCAGGTGGTCACAACTTATCAAATTTTATACGACTGCTCTCAAATGAAATGACTCGACCCAAACGTGTTTCATGCCCCCTCAAACAAAATAATTTCATCAGGCACCCTCACACGGCACGACACGACATGCCCGAACAAAAGAAGGCACAATGGAGAAAACAGAAAATGGGCCGCACTAATGTGCACTAGGCTCTTGCATGGTCACAACTTAGCAAATTTGATATGGGCACCCTCAAAAGAAACAACCCTACCAAAATGCATTTCATAGGGCGCCCTCACACGGTGTGACACAGTGTGCCCAACCGAACGAAGGCACAAGGGAGAAAACTAAAAATGGCCACATGAACGTGCACAACGCACCTGGGCGGTCAAAAATTAGCAAATTTTATATGGCCTCCCTCAGATGAAATGAATCGAACATGTTTCATCAGGCTCCCTTGCATGACGCGACATGACACGCCCGACCGAAAGAAGGCACAAGAGAGAAAATGGAAAATGGTCCACACAAACATGTATAAGGCACCCAGATAGTGAAAACTTAGCAAATTTGATACGGCCGCCTTCAAACGAAATTACCTGACTCGAACACATTTCATTGGGTTCCCTAGCACAACGTGACATGGCATGCTAACTGAACAAAGGCACAAGGGAACAAATGGAAAACAAGCCACATGAACGTGCACAAGGCACTCGGGCGGTCACAACTTAGAAAAATTGATATGGTCGCCCTAAAACGAAATGACCCGACATGAAATTGTTTCGTCGGGTGCCCTCAAATGAAACAAATCAATCCAAACGCATTTGATTGGGCGGCCTCACATGATGCAAAACAGTGTGCCTGACTAAACGAAGGCACAAGGGAGGAAACAACAAACAGGCTGCATGAATGTGCACAATGCACCGCAACAGTCATAGATTATTAAATTTGATATTGCCTCCCTCAAAAAAAATTACCCGACCTGAACGCGTGTCATTGGGCGCCCACATACCACGTGTGTAATATCTCAAAATGGGAATCACACATCAAGCCTGCTGAAATAACGCACTTATGAGAATTGAGTGCACTGAAATGAGTTTGCAGCTTCTGGTTCCCTTAGATCAGCTCATCTAAGATCTAAATCCAAGAGGAGAGAAAGAACAAATCAAACTAGGTGGGTTAAACAGATCTCCCACAACCTACTGTAGCTGAAAAACACCCAAAGAGAGGGATTGTAACTATATGCAAAGGACTGCTTCAGAAAAAAATGCAGTTTCATTGAAGCAAAGCAGTCAGTTGATATGGAGGGTCAAATATCATATGTATAAAATCAAATAATATTTACATTACAGCCCATACATTGTACAAGAGAAATAATAAGACTATACAGGAAAAATCCTCAGAAATGAGGTGCTACAGCCATAAGAAAAGTTTGCATAAACTTGATAGTGTTATTTTAAGGGGCTGAAGTAGTAGTTTATTAACACTCAAATCTAGAGCAGATCTATACATAAAAATATAGATATAATTTAGATATTTGTACAAGAAAATCTTATCTATACATCCCCCTTGGGGCTTTATGTAAAACATGAAGAACAGAGAGTAGATCTAAGATCTAGTGTTGCAGATTTGCAGGAATATTCAGAAATTTCTGAATCATATAATAGAACAACAGATCAGATCTCAAACAAACATGGATTGGATGGCCAATCGATGGATCACCACAGTGAGAGGAATAATCCTAACACTAGGTATCTCTCCTCCAAAATGCAAACAAAACACCTTGCAACTGCAACCGTGCAAATAACGTAATTTAGGGATAGAAACTGTGCTTTAGGCTCTGAGAATGATTTTTCCTAATGCCAAGTTCTAGATATGAAGCTACATAGCTAATGCACTCTTCCAGGAGGTTAAAAGATACACTCACTAAGAAGAGGCGCTTGAATAATCTACATCTAAGCAGATCTAGTATTTCCACTTGCTGCAATTCACAAGGAAAACACAACCCTCAACAGGATCAACATTGTAGGTGTAAGGTGAAGGTTGGCCCAAGCCTGATAGTGGACAAGAAAAACAAGGCTCCTCCAAGAGCTTCTCAAGGAAGGAGGTGGGATTCCTAAACAGGAAAACCCCAATGAGGAATGTCTCAGTAGAAAATACCTTCAGAAAATAATAATCTTCAACAACCCCTTCATGCTGCTCTCCTGTTCCTTTTATAATATTGGAGTCTTGTCAAACCCTAAACCACTTCATTATTTTAGCCCCTTTCACATGTAGAACCTCCATCTAGAACTGTGTTGTGCCTCAAGGAGGTCCAATGCATCTAGACTATGCTATATATATGGTCATGGTTGACTTGGTCAAGTGATCAACCTCTTTCACACTCATGTGTGTTTTATAAAATGGCCCAGATTTAGCCATGTTCACATTGGGCATTGATTTATTTTGTTATTTTCAGGAGTTTCACATGTCCTTTACATTTTATTCTTTAACATGAAATGCAAAAAAAAATAAGGCAAAATAGAATATTCCCATTAGCTTGGGCTAATTGGGAATATTACAGTCCTCCCCTCCAAGATGTTGCTTGTCCTCAAGCAACTGATAAGCTGAGTGTTACAAAATGTCCCCTTCTTCTCTTGTGGCCTCCTCATCCAATAGTCTCTACCATTGCAACATATTTTCGGCAATAGTTCTGCCTCCCAATGGTCCCTCCCCAATGTGCAAGTTGGCCTTTGGTGAGTAAACCCAATGGCTCTTATCATGAAGAAATGTAAGGTCTATTTGGAAACCTTCTTGCTGATCCATGGTCTCCTTAAGACAAAAGTGATGACAATCGTGGGGAATTTCATCATTTATGAAAGACTCCCATCTCCATGCTATCATCCAAATGAAGTGGATCACCTCCCAGCCTGGTAATCCATAGAAAAAATCCTCCCCAATACATATGAGAGGCATGTCCCAAAAAAACATATGGATCACCCTACAAAGAAACAAGTGGTCTACCATAGTGGCCATATAATATCTCATGCTCCCATTGAAGCATGTAGTGCAAAAAGTGTGGGAAAATCCCTTCCCCAAGGACACATCCCATCAATGTGCCACTCCTACAACCATGTTCCCAAGAGTAAGAACATTTCCAACAAATGGAATCATGATTAGGATCATGCTAGCTCCCATGTATGATAAAGGAGAAGGAATATGTTCCCTCATGTGCAACCAACGCAGTTTTACCCTTAACTTCCATATAATAGGAAATGACAAGTGCCTCCCCCAACACTTTTTTTCTGCCCCATCCTTCTTGAATGCTTGAAGAAGGTGCATCATAGTTGGTGTAAAAGAATCAAATCATGAGGAATATAATAACTTTCCAACATCCTCCAAGGAATGACCTACATCAACATAGTTCATGGCCTTGAGTGGCCCATGAAACCCATCATAAATAGTGCCCCCTCTTGGAGCAATGTCTTGCAAATGAGCATTAGAAAAAAATAAACATATAGGAGATACATCATAATATTCAGAAATACAAGTTCCTCCATATACTTGTTTCACATTAGTGAGGTGACTCATGGATGAGTTCCCTCTCACACTCAATGAGTAAGGAGGTGTGAATGATGCCTCTTCCCAAGAGCTATGTTCCTCCTTATATAACAAATGATCAATGCACTTCTTCATATGAGAGTGCACCCCTTCCTTGAAACCCTCCCACATGGATCCATCTAAGATAGTATGATATGCTCTAATGAAACCAGTGGGTTTGGAAAGTAGGATCTCATAGGTTGCATTTAGCAGTTTCTCCTTGAGCTTGGAATCTCTAACCAAATAAATATGATCATGGAAATAAATGACTCCCTCAACTACCTTATACCTCCCATTCATTACCCTCCCATCAAGAACCTCACATGTGAAAAGGTCCTTGGAGTATTCCATCATGAGTTGGGAATCCCAATAAGGATCTAGGCTTCCCAAAAATGACAGCGTTGTAGAGGTTTGAAATGCAGCCCCTGTCATGTCATGGATCTCCTCTTTGACATGCTTGATGTCAAAATCACATGTTGGAGCATTATAATATTCCCTTTGCTACGTCCTTTACATCTAATCTTGCTTAAGACAATATTGAAGTATATGGAAATCAACTTCCCCTCGGAAAGTCCTTGTCTTCCAATAATTCCATAATTTGGCCCATGCATGCAAGAGTGTTAACATCCTCTTGTCATGTTTAGAAATATCTTTTGTGAATGAAGATACCATAGGTTGCCCCAAATATATGGATTTTCCATGTTTCCTCATGTCCATGCCATCATAGACTTCTGATTCCTCATTTCTCAGTGCAAATAACTGAATGGGAGATAGCAATGCCCCTTTCAGGTAATTGCTTACCTCTCTTCTGAATTCATGAGAGATTCTCTGCATTGTGTTGGTTTCTCCCAAGGCTGCTTCCTTAGCCAAGTATGCTAATGTTGCCCATAGTTGAGAGAACACTTTAGTTTTCCTCCAATCAAGAGGTGCTTGAGGTGCTCTTGTTATGACTGCATTATCATCTCCCGCCTTCCCTTCCTCTTCTTCAATTGTTGAAGTTGCCTCATCATCAATGAGGGACCTTAGATCTCGGTCTTCTATTGAAGGAGGAATCTTCATGCCTTCCTCTTGAGAAGAAATCCCTTCATCACATGGACATCTTGCCCTTGGAAAGCTTACACCCTCTTCCATGGTTTTCAGAAATGGAGTTGGATTTATGGACCCTCCCAACTCACGCAAAATATTTGTCTGATATGGTTTGATAGATTCAGTAGAAGATGTTACACATGAAGTTTCATCAAACCTTTCTACTAATCTTTCAAAAAGCTTTGCATAATTAGGTGTATTTGCATTTATTAAGGAAAAATATTCAAACAACCACCAAGCATATGATTTACCTTCAAAATTTTTCACTGCTACTTTGATGGCTTCAATTTCTGAAACTTGATGTTGCTGCACAAAGTTTCCCAACTCCTCCACCGAAACCCTAACTAGACATTTAGGTGATCCATCAAAAATATATAGAGAGAATCTACCCACACCATGTTTCTTCCCCTTTATGCTTCTATCCTACTTGATCTGGTAGAACCCTTGGAAGTTCAAGTTATCTTTGAACTCCTTATATTGGGCTTCATATTCCCGCAAATACTCTCCCAGAGTATTCTTCTTGGGCACACCTCCTTTCTTCCTCTTCATGAAGAAATCACTGAAATAACATTGAATATTTGGTGATATGGTTGAGTGCACATATTCATGAGATGAGGATTTAGAATTTTTCTCATGTATATATCTTGTAGATCTTGTTGAGGGATATTCCTGCTCTTCCCTCCTCGTTTCTTTGATGTCTTTTCTGATATCTTGCAGAGCTTGAGATAGAAGTTTTGTGAACCTATTTTCTCCCAAAAAAAAATAGTTTTCTCTGGTTTCTCTTGAATATATCCCGCTCTCCATGAGAAGCTCCATAATGCTTGAAGCTCACAAGCTGATCCAAGGAAAGTTTCTTTGATATCACCGTAATATCCCAAAATGGGAATCACAGAGCAAGCCTGCTGAAATAACACACTTATGAGAATTCAGTGCACTGAAATGATATTGTAGATCCTTCATTCATTAGATAAAATCATATAAGATCTAAATCCAAAAGGAGAGCAAGAAAAAATGAAACTAGGTGGGTTAAACAGATCTCCCACAACGTAGTCTAGCTGAAAAACACCCAAAGAGAGGGGCTGCAGCTATATGCAAAGAACTGCTTCAGAAAAAAATGTAGTTTCACTGAATAAAAGTAGTAGGCTTATATGGAGGGTAAAATATCAGATGTATAACATAAAATCATATTTACATTACATCCCATACATTTTACAAGAGAAAGAATAATACTCTACAAGAAAAATCCTCAGAAATGATGTGCTACAGCCATAAGAAAAGTCTGCATAAACTTGACAACGTTATTTTAAGGGGCTAAAGCAGTAGTTTATTAACACTCGGATCTAGATTAGATCTGTACATAAAAATATAGATATAATTCAGATCTGTGTACAAGAAAATCTCATCTATACATTCCCCTTGGGGCTTTGTGCAAAAAATGAAGAACAGAGAGTAGATCAGAGATCTACTGTTGTAGATCTGCAAGAATATTCAGAAATTTCTGAATCATATAATAGAACAGTAGATCAAATCTGAAACAAACATGGATTGGATGACCATTCCATGGATCACCATAGTGAGAGCAAAAATCCTAACACCAGATATCTCTCCTCCAAAATGCAGAAAAATAACCCTGCAACTGCAACCTTACAAATAATGCAGTTCAAGGATAGAAACTACGTTGTAGGCTCTGAGAATTATTTGTCCTGATTTCAAGGTCTGGATCTAAAGCTCAACAGCTAATGCAGTCTTCCAAGAGGTTAAAAGACACATTCACTGAGAAAAGGCACTAGAATAATAAAGATCTGAGAAGATATAGTATTTCCACTTGCTGCAACTCACAAGGAAAACCCAATCCTCAACAGGATCAACACTGTAGGTGTAAGGTGAAGCTTGGCCCAAGCCTGATAGTGGACAAGACAAACAAGGCTCCACCAAGTGTTTCTCAAGGAAGGAGGTGGGATTCATAAACAGGAGAACCCTAATTAAGAATGTCTCAGCAGACAATACCTTCAGAAAATAATAATATTTAACAACCCTTAATGTTGCTCTCCTCTTCATTTTATAATATTGGAATATTTTCAAACCCTAAACCACTTCATTAGTTTAACCCCTTTGACATGTAGAACCGCCATCTAGAACTGCGTTGTGCCTCAAGGAGGTTCAATGCATCTAGACTATGCTATAGATATGGTCATGGCCGACTTGGTCAAGTGATCAACCTCTTTCACACTCAACTGTGTTTTATAAAATGGCCCAGATTTAGCCATGTTCACATTGGGAATTGATTTATTTTTCTATTTTCAGGAATTTTACATGTCCTCCTTTACATTTTACTCATCAACATGAAATGAAAAACAAAACAAGGCAAAATAGAATATTCCCATTAGCTTGGGCTAATTGAGAATATTACAGCATGAAACGGTGTGCTCGATCAAATGAACACACAAGGGAGAAAACGACAAATGGGCCACATGAACGTTCACAAGGCACCCAGGAAGTCACAACTTACCAAATTTGATAGGACCACCCTCAAAATGAAACAACAAGAGCCGAACGCATTTCATCGAGTGCCCTCACATGGCGCGACAAGGCACGCCTGACCGTAAGTAGGCACAAGAGAAAAAATGACAAATGGGCCACACGAACTTACACAAGGCACCCAGGTGATCACAACCTGGCAACTTTGATAAGGCCACCCTAAAACGAAACGACCTGACCCGAACACGTTTCATCGAGTGCCCTCACATGGCGCGACACAACCCACCCGACCAAACAAAGTCACAAGGGAGAAAACAACAAAAAAACCGCATGAATGAGCACAAGGCAACTGGGCGGTCACAAATTAGAAAATTTGATACTGATAGCCCCAAATGAAATGACAAAACCTAAATGTGTTTCATCGGGCGCCCTCACAGGACGGAACACGACACGTCCAATCGAACAAAGGCACAAGTGAGAAAATGGAAAACAGGTCACAAAAACATTTACAAGGCACCAGGGCGGTCATAACTTAGAAAACTTGACATGGTCTCCCTAAAAAAACAGCCTGACCCAAACGTGTTTCATTGGGTGCCCTCAAACGAAACGACTAGGCCCGAAATTTTTTCATCAAGCGCCCTCACACAGCACAACACGACGTGCCTGACCAAATGAAGGCATAAGGGAGAAAACAACAAACAAGCTGCCCAAACGTGAACAAGGCAGCTCAGCAGTCACAACTTAGGAAATTCGATATGAGTGCCCTCAAATAAAATGACCCGACCCCAACACCTTTCATCAGGCGCCTTCACACAGTACGACACGACACGCCCGACTGAACAAAGGCACAAAAGAGAAAAATGGAAAATGGGCCGCACGAACATGCACAAGGCACCCGGTCGGTCAAAACTTAGCAAATTTGAAATGGCCGCCCTCAAATGAGACAACCTAACACGAATGCATTTGATTGGGTGCCCTCACATGGCGCGACACAATGCGCCAGGCCAAAAAAAGGCATAAGGGGGAAAATCACAAACAGGCCACTCGAACGTGTATAAGGCACCTAGGTGGTCACAAATTTTCAAATTTGATACGACTGCCCTCAAATGAAATGACTCGACCCGAACGCATTTCATTGGGCACCCTCACACAATGCGACACGACTCACCTAACTGAGCTAAGGAAAAAGGGAGACAAAGGAAAATTGGCCACACGAACGTACATAAGTAACTTGGGTGGTCACAGCTTAGCAAATTTGATACGGCCATCCTCAAATGAAACAACTCAACCTAGTCACGTCTCATCGGGCACCCTCACACTGCATGACACAGCGCGCTCGTCCTAACGAAGGCACAAAGGAGAAAACACTAAAAGAGTAGCACGAATGTGTACAAGGCACATAGGTTGTCATAAATTAGCAAATCTGATACATCCACCCTCAAACGAAATGACCTGACCTAAACACGTTTCATCAGGCGCCCTCACATGGCGCGACAAAGGCCGCCTGAACGAACGAAGGCACAATGAAGCAAAGGGAAAATGGGCCGCAAAAACGAGCACAAGGCACTCGGGTGATCACAACTTAGAAAATTTGATATGGCCACCCTCAAATGAAATGACCCGACCTGAACGCGTTTCATCGGGCCCACTCACATGCCGCAACATGGTACACCTAACCGAACGAAGGCACAAGGGAACAAAGAGAAAATAGGCCACACAAACATGCCATAGGTACCCAGCTGGTGACAACTTAGAAAATTTGATATGGCCACCCTCAAATGAAATGACTCAACCCGAACGTGTTTTATTGGGTGTCGTCACATAGCGCGACATGAAGTGCCCGACTGAGCGAAGGCACAAGGGAGAAAATGATAAATGGGCCACACGAACGTGCACAAGGCTCCTGGGCAGTAACAACTTAGGAAATTTGATATGGCCTCCTTGAAAAAAAATGACCTAACCCGAACGCATTTCATCAGGCGCCCTCTCACGGCAGACAGAGCCCACCCAACCAAACGAAGGCACAAGGGAGAAAATGGAAAACGGGCCACACGAATGAGCACAAGGCAACTGAGTAGTCACAAATGAGAAAATATGATATGGCCACCCTCAAATGAAATGACCTGACCTGAAGGTGTTTCATCAGGTGCCCTCACACGGCACGACATGGCGCACCTGACTGAGAAAAGGCGCAAGGGAGCAAATGGAAAATGGGAACCACAAATGTGCACAAGGCACCTGAGTAGTCAAGACTTAGCACATTTGATATGGCCACCCTCAAACAAAATTACCTAACCCAAATGTTTTTCATCATGCGCCTGAAACAAAATGACCCAACCTGAATGTATTTCATCGCACGCCCTAACACAGAGAGACATGACACGCCCGACTGAACGAAGGCACAAGGGAGAAAATGAAAAATGGGTCACACGAACTTGCACAAGGCACCCGGGTGGTCACAAATTAGCAAATTTGGTACGAGGGCCCTCAAATGAAATGACCCGAACTGAATGCGTTTCATCGGGTGCCCTCACATGGTGTGACACATCTCACCTGAACGAATGAAGGCACAAGGGAGAAAATTGAAAACGGGTCCCACAAATGTGCAAAAAGCACTTGGGCGGTCACAACTTACCAAATTTGATATGACCTCCCTCAACTGAAATGACCCAACCTAAATGTATTTCACTGGGCGCCCTCGCACGGTGCAAAATGGTATGCCTGACCGAATGAAGGAACAAGGGAGAAAATGGAAAATGGGCCACACGAACGTGCACAAGCCACCTAGGTGGTCAAAACTTAGAAAATTTTATATGGCCATCATAAAACAAAATGACTTGACTCGAATGTGTTTCATTGGGCACCCTCACACGATGCAACACAGCCCGCGCACCCAAAATTAGGCATAAGTGAGCAAACAGAAAATGGGCTAAACAAACTTGCACAAGGCACCCGGGTGATAAAAAATTAGAATATTTGATACAACTACCCTCAAACAAAATGACACGACCCAAACACGTTTCATCAAGTGCCCTGAAACGAAACGACTTGACCCCAACGTGTTTCATCAGGCGCCCTCACACACCATGACATGGCGTGCCCGACCGTACGAAGGCACAAGGGAGAAAATGCAAACGGGTTGCACAAAATTGCAAAAGGCACCTAGGTGGTCAAAAGTTAGAAAATTTTACATGACTTACCTCAAACGAAATGACCCAAACATGTTTCATCAGGCACCCTCACATGGCACGACACGGCGCGTCTGACCGAACGTGTTCCCTTGGGCACCCTCACATAGCCCGACCCGACCTGAACACATTTCCTTGGGCACCCTCACATGATCCAACCTGAACGCATTTCTTTGGGTTCCCTCACACGACTCGACCCAACCTAACCCGAACGTGTTTCCTTTTGCACTGTCACACGATCCGACTGGACCCGATTCAAACAAAGGCACAAGGGAGAAAATGAAAAATAGGTCGCATGAACATGCACAAAGCACACAGATGCTCAAAAATTAGCATTTATGATACAACCTCCCTCACATGACCTGAACCGACCTGAACATATTTTGTTGGGTGCCCTCACATGGCACGACTTGACCCACCCAAACAAAGGCACAATGGAGAAAACGGTACATGTGTCACATGAACATGCACAAGGCACACAGGCGATCACAAATTAGCATTTTTGAAATGATCTCCCTCACACGACCTGACCTGAATGCATTTAATTCGACACCCTCAAATGACCTAACCGATCTGAACCCAGCCAGAACATGTTTCCTTGGCTTCCCTCACACAGCATGACCCAACCCACCCAAACAAAGGCACAATAGAGAAAATGACAAATGGGTCACACGAACTTGCACAAGGTACACGGGTAGTCACAACTTAGCATTTTTAATACAGCCTCCCTCACATGACCTGACCTGACCGTACCCGAATAGGTTTCGTTGGGCACCCTCACATGGCATGACCTGACCCGCCCGAATGAAGGCATAAGGGAGCAAATGGGAAACGGGTCACATGTATGTGCACAAGGCACATGGGTGGTCACAACTTAGCATTTTCGATACGACAGCCCTCATAGAACCTGACCTGAATGCATTTCCTTTAGTGCCCTCACACGACCCCACGCGACCCGATCCGACGTGACCCGACCTACTTGAACACGTTTCCGTGGGTGCCCTCACATGACATGACCTGACCGGACCTAACCCCCCCTGAATGAATTTCCTTGGAAACCCCCAAATGAAATGACCTGACCCAAACGCTTTTCATTGGGAGCCCTCACACAGCGCGACAGGATGAGCCTGACTAAAGCCATAAGGGAGAAAACGGAAAATTCACCACACGAACATGCACAAGGCACTCATGTGGTCACAACTTAGAAAATTTGATATGACCATCCTCAAACAAAACAACTCGACCCGAACATGTTTCATCAGATGCCCTCACACAGCGTGATATGGTGCACCTGACTGAACATGTTTCCTTCGGCTCCCTCACATGACTCAACCCGAACACATTTCCTTGGGTGCCCCCACATGACCCGACATGAAATTTTTTCCTTGGGTGCCTTCACATGACCCGACCCAATCTGAACCGAACGTGTTTCCTTTTCCACCCTCACACAACCTGACCCAACCCGACCTGAATGAAGGCACAAGGGAGAAAACGAAAAATGGGTCACACGAACTTGCACAAGGGACAGGAGCAGTCATAACTTAGAATTTTTGATACAGTCTCCCTCGCATGACTCAACTTGACCCAACCGAAATGTGTTTTGTTGGGTGCCCTCACACGACACGACCTGACCCACCCGAATGAAGGCACAAGGGAGAAAATCGGACGCACAAACATGCACAAGGCACACAGGCGGTCACAACTTACCATTTTTGATACAGCCCCCCTCACACGACCTGACCTGAACGCATTTCCTTGGCTACCCTCACATGACCCAACCCATCCTGACTCAGCTTAAATGCGTTTCCTTGGTCGCCCTCACACAGTATGACATGACCCGCCCAAACGAAGGAACAATAGATAAAATGACAAATTGGTCACACGAACATGCAGAAGGCACATGGGTTTTCACAACTTAACATTTCCCTTGGCACCATCACATGACACTACCCAACCCGACTAGACATGACCCGTCCCGACTCGCCCGAACGCGTTTCTTTGGGCGCCTTAACACGACATGACCCGACCCGCCCGAACAAAGGCACAATGGAGAAAATGGAAAATGGGTTGCACGAACATGCACAAGGCACATGGATATTCACAACCTATAATTTTTTATATGACCTCCCTCACACAACTTGACCTGACCTGACCTGAATGATTTTCCTTGGGCACCCTCACATGGCATGACCCGACCCACCCAAACCAAGGCACAAGGGAGAAATTTAGAAATGGGTCACACGAACATGCACAAGGCACACAAGCAGTCACAACTTAGCATTTTTTATATAGTCGCCCTTATACGACCCGACCTGATCCAACCCGAACGTGTTTCCCTGGGCACCCTCTCATGACCCGACCTGACCTGACCCTAGCCAACCCAACCGTATGTGTTTACATGGTCTTCCTCACATGACCCAACCCGTCCGAACACATTTCCTTAGCATCCCTAACACAACACGACCTGAATCGACCCACTCAAACACGTTTCCTTGGGCACCCTAACATGGCACGACCTGACTCGACAAGCTCAAACATGTTTCCTTAGGCACCCTCACATGAACCAACCTAAACATTTTTCCTTGGGTGCCCTCAGACAACCCACCCTGAACGTGTTTCCTTCGGTGCCCTGACATGACCCGAACCACCTGAACACGTTTCCTTGGCCTCCCTCATAGGGCACGACCTGACCCAAATGTGTTTCCTTATGCACCTTCACATGACACGACCCAACCTGCACGAATGAAGTGATGAGGGAGAAAATGAAAAATAGGTTGCATGAACATGCACAAGGCATAGGGGCAGTCACAATTTAGCATTTTTTCTATGCCCTCTCTCACACAACCCAACCTGACCCAACACGAATGTCTTTCCTTGGGAGCCCTCCCACAGCATGACCCGACTTGCCTAAATGAAGGCATAAGGGAGAAAACGGAAAATGGGCCACACGAACTTGCACAAGCCAAACGAGTGGTTAGAACTTAGCATTTTTAACATGGCTTCCCTCACATGACCTAACTCGACTCACCCAACTCCACGACTCGGCCCGCCTGAACTCACAACTTGACCCATCTAAATGCACGACATGAATGACCTGACCTGCCTGAACACATGACTCGACCAACCTGAATGCACGACCCAACCTGCCCAACTGTACGACTCGAAAAACACGACCTGAATCACCTGAATGCATGACCCAGATGGCATGACCCAACCCACCCTAACGACACTACCCGAACCACATGACTCGACCCGCCCAAACGTGCACAAGGCACACCCAAAATCACCACTCATAATTTTTGACAGGTCGCCCTTACACAACACAACCTAACCCAACCCACCCAAATGAGTTTCCTTTGGTTCCCTCACACGAGCACTGACACCACTACCAATTCATCGCAGATGGTATTAGAGCTCGATTCAGGGAGAGTTAAGCTTTGTCGAAGATTGAATATTGAAGCAGGAATACAATGATAGGGCTATAGTTGGTATAAAATCTTGGAAATTATATTGGTTGGTATTAGAGAAAAATTTGCAGGGGAAAGACATTGGTCAGTGTCAAAGCTGCATAATGAGACATGGAAAGTTGGGAAGAATGTCAAGGGAGAAATTTTCAGACCTTGTACAAGTTGAGGTTTTCGTTCGTTCGTCGACCGTCGTTCATCACATGACCACCGAACGCTTCCAACGCCCTCGGTAATCATCCTCGACTCGTGGGTATTACATACACCCCCACTTAAAATAACACTATCATCCCTGATAGTGCTACCGTCATCATTGCATCATATCGTCGTAATATATCGTCGCAACTTTAATCACAATGTATCATTGAAAAATATCATCACATAAACCATCAAGGTTCATGTCCAACATATCCAAGGGAAATATCTCCTCGATCCATGATCATCAACACATATGTCACAATCATCACGCGCTATACCATCGTGGGAAGTCAATATCTCCATCATGGCCGTATGCTGCTACAAAATATATCATGTCAACCCATCATATATAGTCAATATCATGTGAATATCTGCATCGCGATATGCAACCAACTCAACATAACAAACCCTACTACTATAGCCCTCATAAATCGAACTATTTGGGTGATCAGTCCAACCATATGTTCTCATCATGAGAATGCACATCCTCATACCCTGCGTTATTTTTTCCTCTCGAATCCTATCACATCCATCAACTCAATCAAGAATTTGTCCCATATGAGTGTAAAGTAAGCCATGTTCAGGTCCATGAAGTGCCCTTCATCTGATCTGCAACATGTTGTCCATCTAGCAATCCATCTTTATCTAAAATGTGTTTCCCATGATGGCAATATCAATGTGTTGTTTAAAAGACAGTCACAACTATCAAGAATCATCCATGTGTGAAAGGTCCTCCTCAAATCAAGTCAAGGACATCCTCTCAACAATCTGCCATATTTAGGTCCATGAAGCTATGTTCATCCCATTTTCAATATGCATCCAACATGCATACAAAAGTTAACTCAAGAAGGCTCAACCCATGCCTAATACTTGTATACCACCAAGGAATATCATCACTACATCTCCATCAAACGAAACGACCTGACCCCAACACATTTCACCAGGCGCCCTCAAACGGTGCAACACGACGCACCCGATTGAATGAAGGAACAAGGGAGCAAATGGAAAAAAGGCCACACAAACAAGCAAAAGGAACCCGAGCAGTCACAACTTAGCAATTTTGATATGGCCAACCTCAAACGAAATGACCCGAACTGAACATGTTTCATCTAGCGCCCTCACACGATGCGCTAAGACGCACCCGACCGAATGAAAGAACAAGGGAGAAAACGGGAAACAGGACGCATGAACGTGCACAAGGAACCTGAGTGGTCACAACTTAGCAAATTTGATGCGAACACCCTGAATCAAAATGACCCCACCCAAATGCATTTCATCGGACGTTGTCAAACGAAATGAACCAACTCAAGTTCGTTTCATTAGGCACCCTCACACGGTCCAACATGGCACACCTGACCGAATGAAGGAACAAGGGAGAAAATGGAAAATGGGCCACACAAATGTGCATAAGGCACCTAGGCGGTCACAACATAGAAAATTTGATAGGGGCACCCTCAAATGAAACGACTCGACCCAAACGCATTTCATCAGACACCGTCCCACAACGTCACACAACACATTGGCCGAATGAAGGCACAAGGGAGAAAATGAAAAAGGGATTGCACGAATGTGCATATGGCACTTGGGCGGTAAAAACTTAGCAAATTTGATATGGCCACCCTCAAATGAAATGACCTGACCCAAAAACATTTCAACAGGCTCCCTCGCACAGCACAACACGACGTGCCCGACCAAACAAAGGCACAAGGGAACAAACAGAAAACAGGCCATGGGAATGTGAAAATCACACTCGTGTGGTCACAACTTATAAAATTTGATACGACCACCCTCAAATGAAACAAACCAATTCGAACGCATTTCATCGAGCGCCCTCAAATGAAACGACCCAATCTGAATGCGTTTCATCAGGTGGATGACCGAAATAAGGCACAAGGGAGGAAATGACAAATGGGCCACATGAATGTGCACAAGGTACCTGAGTGGTCACAACTTAGCAAATTTGATACGGCCTCCCGCAAATGAAATGACTCGACCTGAATGCATTTCATCGAGCACCCTCACACGGCGCACTAGAAAAAATGAAGCCACAAGGGAGAAAATGAAACACGGGTTGCACGAACATGCATAAGGCACTCCAGCAGTCACAAATTATAAAATTTGATATGACCACCCTCAAACGAAATGACCCAACATGAACGGGTTTCATCAGGCCCCCTCACACCACATGACACGACGCTCTCGACCGAACGAAGGCACAAGGGAGCAAACGGAAAATGGGCCACACATTTTGATAGGGCTGCCCTTAAACAAAATGACCCAACATGAACACATTTCATAGAGTGCCCTCACACGACACGAAATGGTGTTCCTAATCAAACGAAGGCATAAGGAAGAAAACAGAAAACAGTCTGCATGAACATGGATAAGGCACTCGGTCAGTCACAACTTCGTGAATTTTGTACGAACACCCTGAAAAGAAATGACCCGTCCCGAAAGCATTTCATCAGGTGCCCTTACACGGTGCAACACAGCCCGATCGAACGCGTTTCATGAGGCACCCTCACACGATTTGAAAGGACACACCTGACTGAACAAAATCACAAGGGAGAAAATGAAAAATGGGTCACACAAATGTCCACAAGGCACCCGAGCGGTCACAAATTAGGAAATTTGATACAGCCGCACTCAAACAAAATGACCTGACCTGAATCCGTTTCATCGAGCACCCTCACATGGCGCAACACAACATGCCCGACCGAATGAAGGCACAAGGGAGAAAACAGAAAATGGGCCACACGAACATGCACAAGGCACAAGGGTGGTCACAACTTAGCAGCTTTATACACCTGCCCTTAAACAAAACAACCCAATCCGAACGCGTTTCATCGGGCGCCCTCGCATGGTGTGACATGATGCACTGGATTGAATGAAGGCACAAGGGAGGAAATGAAAAACAAGCTGCTCGAATGTGTACAAGGCACATGGGTGGTCACAACTGAGCAAATTTGATACGCCTGCCCTGAAACAAAATGGCTCGAACCAAACACGTTTCATTGGGCACCCTTGCACAGAATGACACAACCCTCCTTAACAAACGATGGCACAAGGGAGAAAATGGAAAATGGGCCACACGAACATGCACAAGGAACTCGGGTGGTCACAACTTAGCAAATTTGATATGGTTTCCCTCAAATGAAATGACCCAACCAGAACTCATTTCATTGGGTGCTCTTGCACGGCGCGACACGGCCCGCCCAACCTAACAAACACACAAGGTAGCAAACATCAAATGGGCCGCGCAAACATGTACAAGGCACCTGGGTGGTCACAACTTAGCAAATTTGATACGGCCGCGTTGAAACAAAATGACCCCACCAGAACGTGTTTCATCGGGTTCCCTCACACGATGTGCCCGAAAGAATGAATGCACAAGGAAGAAAATGGAAAATGGGAAGCATGAACATGCACAAGGAACATAGTTGCTCAAAAAATATAAAATTTTATATGGTTTTCCTCAAACGAAAGGACCCGACTCGAACGCGTTTCATTAGGCACACTCACACGGCTTGACACGATGTGCACGACCTAATTAAGGCATAAGGGAGCAGATGGAAAATGGTTCTCACGAACATGTACAAGGCACACAGACAGTCACAACTTAGCAAATTTGATATGGCCACCCTCAAACCAAAGGACTCAAGCCAAACACGTTTAATCGGTCACCCTCACACGGCCCAATAGGGCATGGCCAACCGAAAGAAGGCACAAAGGAGTAAACAGCAAAAGGGCCACATGAATGAGCACAAGGCACCCGAGCAATCACAACCTAGCAAATTTGATACAACCAACCTCAAATGAAATGACCTGACCCGAACTCATTTCATCGGATGCCCTCACATGGTGCGACACAGCTTGCTCGACCGAACAAAGGCACAATGGAGAAAATGGAAAATGGGCTGCATGAATGAGCATAAGGCACCCTGGAGGTCACCACTTAGCAAATTTTATATGGCCACCCTCGAACAAAACCACACGGCCCAAACACATTTCATCAGGCGGGCCTCACATTACGCCACATGGTGTGCCTGACCGTACGAAGGCACAGTAGAGAAAATGGAAAACGTGTCGCACAAATATACCGAAGGCACCCAAGCAATGAAGACTTAGCAAATTTTATATGGCTACCCTCAAATGAAACAACTCGATTCAAACATGTTTCATCAAGCGGCCTTACACGACGTGACACGGCATGCCAGACCGAACGAAGGCACAAGGGAGCAAATGGAAAGCCGACCACGTGAACATGCACAGGCCACCAAGGTGGTCACAAGTTAGAAAATATGATACTACTACCCTCAAATGAAACAACCCGACATGAATATGTTTCATCGGACACCCTCGCACGATGCGACACAATGCCAGACCGAACAAAGGCACAAGGGAGAAAACAACAAACAAGCCTCTCGAACATTTACAAGGCACTCGAGTAGTCACAACTTAGAAAATTTGATACAGATGCCCTAAAAAAAAACTACCCAATCCGAACGTGTTTCATTGGGCGCCCTCGGACAACAAGACACAACCCGCCCAACCGAACTAAGGCACAAGGGAGCAAATGGAAAATGGGTCACATGAATGTGCACAAGGAACTCTGGCAATCAAAACTTAGCAAATTTGATACGGCCGCCCTCAAACAAAATGACTTGACCCAAACATGTTTCATCGGGCGCCCTCACACGCTGTGACATGGCCCACCTGACTGAACGAAGGCACAAGGGAGAAAATGGGAATGGGCTGCATGAACATGCACAAGGAACTTGGGTGGTCACAACTTAGAAAATTTGATACACCTACCCTCAAATGAAACGACCTGACCCAAACGTGTTTCAGCAAGCACCCTCACACAACATGACACAACCTGCCTGACCAAACGAAGGCACAAGGGAGCAAACAGAAAATGGGCCACACAAATGAGCACAAGGCACCTGGGTGGTCACAACTTAAAAAATTTGATATGGTCACCCTCAAATGAAATGACCAGACCCAAATGCATTTCATCGGGCGCCCTCACACGGTGCAACATGGACAACAGTCACAATTTAGAAAATTTGATATGGACACCCTCAAACGAAATTACCCAACCCGAATGTGTTTCATCAGGAACCTAAAACAAAATGACCCAACCTGAACACGTTTATTAGTGTGCCCTCACACAACGTGACATGGTGTGCCTGACCAAACGAAGGCACAACGGAGAAAACAAAAAACGGGACACACGAACGTGCACAAGGCACCAGAGCGGTCACAACTTAGCAAATTTGATACGGGTGCCCTCAAACGAAATGACCTAACCCAAACATGTTTCATCGCATGGCCTCACACGGTGTGACATGACGCGCCCGAACGAAATAAGGCACAAGGGAGAAAATGGAAAACAAGTCACACAAATGTGCACGAGGAAACCGTGCAATCACAAAATAGAAAATTTGATATGGCTGCCCTCAAATGAAACGACCCGACCTGAACGCCTTTCATTGGGCACCCTCGCATGGTGTGACATGGCATGCCTGATAGAATGAAGGCACAAGGGAGAAAACGGAAAATGGGCTGCACCAATGTGCACAAGGCACCCAAGTGGTCACAATTTAGAAAATTTGATATGACCACCCTTAAGAAAAATGACTCGAACTGAACATGTTTCATTAGGTGCCCTCACATAGTGCAACACAACCCACCTGACCGAATGAAGGCACAAGGGAGAAAACAAAAAATGGATTGCATGAACGTGCACAAGGCACCCTACTGCTCACAAATTAGAAAATTTGATAGGGCTTCCCTTAAACAAAATGACCCAAACTGAACACTTTTCATTGGGCGCCCTCACATGGCACGACACGACGTGCCCGACCGAAAGAAGGCACAAGGGTGAAAATGGAAAACGAGACACATGAGCATGGACAAGGCACCCAGAAAGTCACAACTTAGCAAATTTGATAGGGCCACCCTTAAATGAAATGACCAGAGCTGAACAGGTTTCATCGGGCGCACTCACACGGTGTGACATGGCGCGCCCAACAGAACGAAGGTAGAAGAGAGCAAGCGGAAAACGGGCCACACGAACTTGCACAAGGAACCCGAGTGGTCACAACCTAGAAAATTTGATACAGCTGCCCTCAAACAAAATGACTCGACCCCAACGCATTTCATCAGGCGTGCTCACATCGTGAGACATGGCGCATCCAATCGAATGAAGTCACAAGGGAGAAAACAACAAATGGGCTACACGAATGTGCACAAGGGACCCGGAGGGTCACAACTTAGCAAATTTTGTACAACTGCCCTCAAATGAAACCACTTGAGCTGAACACATTTCATTGGGCACCCTCACATGGCACGACACAGCCCACCCAACCAAACGAAGGCACAAGGGAGAAAATGGAAAATGATCAGAATGAATGAGCATAAGGAAATTGGGCAGTCACAACTTAGCAAATTTGATATAGCCACCCTCAAACAAAATGACTCAACCTGAACGTGTTTCATCCGGTGCCCTCACATGATGCGAAAGGATGCACCCAACCAAATGAAGGCATAAGGGATCAAAGGGAAAACTGGTCGCACAAATGTTCACTTAGAAAATTTGATATGGATGACTTCAAACGAAATGACGCAAACCAAAACTATTTCATCTGGCGCCGTCACACAGCATGCCACGACGCGCCCAACTAAATGAAGTCACAAGGGAGAATAAAAGGGTTTTCTATTGCATAAGTATCTAAAGGCTGATTAAATATTCATGTGACATGGTTCCCTTGAAATAACGCTATCATTTCCTTGTTTGAGCAAAGTATAGTTGCTTCCTCTTTATTTGGGCACTTCCTAGGAGATCTAGTTTGGGGAGATCTGCATAAACCATATAGAGTCATTTTTTTGAGCTCAAATTTCTTGTAGGATCTGTATGATACATGTTCTAAGGCATACTAGTAATGGTTTTCTTAATTTTTGCAGCGACCTCCTTATATAGTGTCCCCTTGGACACTGTTGCAGCAATTCCTGAGGAAGGAATTACACATATCTATAGACAGGTTCTGTGAAGGGCCAGGTAGACTCTCGATCTCACCCCTCCTTGTGAAGGTGACATATCAGGAAAATTCCTCCATATTCTATCTTTGGAATAGACTTGTGATATTTCCAAGAAAAAGGAACATTACAGTGGTATTGGAGCACCTTTCTTGGCTCAGCCTGTGGCCTTCAAAGCCCAAGAAATAGAATAGAATATGAAGAGGATGAGAGTGATCTCATCCATTTTTGAAAAGAAGAAGAACCTCCCCAAGGAGGAAGAAAAAATAGAAAAGGAAGACCCCTCTGCTTCCTATTCTCATCTAGAAGCAAACAAGAAAGTGAGCAGGAGGAGTTGGAAGGAGATTGATGGAGAATCTCAAAGGAAGTTCGAAACTGGGGAAAACCCTAGATTTGCACATTTCGGTGGTAAGCATGCAGCCACACACGATGATGAACAGTGCAGTAAAAGACCCATAATTATTATGAGGGAGATGAAAGAAGGAGGAAAGGTGACTAAGGAGGAAACCATTAGTGATTTCTTAAAGGAGTATGAGTCTCACATTCATGAATTCAGAAATCAGACCACTTTTTCTAAGTTTTGCAAGAGCAAGGTGAAGGGAAAGGAGCAACAAGATAGATTTGATCTATCTACTTTTGGAATTTCACCTTCATATTCAGCCAAATATGGGGTGGAGGAGCTAAACACCCTCCAACAACAACACTACATTTCAAAAGAAGAAATCACCAAGGTTGCATCACTGCATTTGAGAGGTATGGCTCATGCATGGTAGAAAATTGAGTCCATTTATTTTGAGAATGCTAGAGCTTCATCTTATGTAAATTTCACTAATTCATTGGTGAAAATATTTGATCAAAACATTCTTGAAACTCATGTGATAGAGTTAAACCAAGGGGATCAAACAAAACCCCTACACATAAATGTAGAACCACCTCAAGGAACCATGGGAGGGGCTGGAAGCTTGCATCAAGCCTCGTTGGATGCAAAAATTTCATCCCACACCTTTGAGCTACAAAATAGAGAGTTATCTTTTTCAAATGTGGATCAAATCATTGGGATGTTGCCCAAATTTATTGCAAAAATATAGGGAAACAACACTGCCAAATCTAGAGATCATCTAGTGCCTCATGCAGAGGAAGAAGGAGCTTTTGCTCCAAATAGAGGGATTCTTGTAACTTTGCAAGAAGGTCCCCAGGATCTCATGCATAGAGATCAAGGCACATTTCATGATTCACATGTGCCATTAGAGAGAAGGTGTAAAACCATGAAGACCCAGGGAGAAGATAGAGGAGAGATCCAACATCATGGGATGAGAAGGGCCCATATCTATCCATTTTTGGAGGTCATTACACCTAGGGAGGTGATTGAGTTGCACAGTGAAAGCATGGACAGGATTTTTCATCCATATATATAGTCATATTCAAATGATAATGTCTCATTGAGATGAGACATCAAACCAAGGAGGCCACTGGTTCATATGAGGAGGATAGATGTTTCAAACAATGAGGAGTCAATCACTGATTTCAGTAGTGTGGAGGATTTGGGATAGCTTGTTGCAGTGCTGGGGGTCTTGGGTAAAACCAAAGCAGAGGGGAGCATCCCCTCACTATCATTCTTACCCACTCTCCTTTCAGTGCCTGTGTTGTGGAAGGGGAAGCAAGGGAAGGACAACAACCTTCCCACTTGTACAGTTGGAATGGGAGCATATATGAACACCACTCTTTGAAGGAGTGGGCACAATCACTTATTTTCATTCAGAGGAAGAGGACAGATTCATCTATGATTTTCTCCCTCTTCATGAGCATAAAAAATGGTAAGGACATTATTCATTTATATTATTTACATGTTGATTCCTTAACCATGTATATGCAGGATGTTTCTCTAAGGAGGAGCATTCTTTGTCAAAGGCTCCTTGGTCTACTTGGGGCCAAGAGCATAGTTGATGACCATCCCCTTGATGGACTTGGGGGAGATTTGTATTTTTGAGGGCATACTTCTCATGTCTCATACACTATTCATTTCCTCCAAATACATGAGGAGAATGTAGTAGCAAACCGGTGGTTGAATAACCACATCTTTTGTCATTCTCTCTTGCAGTTTGTGCCAAAAATATGTTGGTTGCACAAGAGGGATAAATGTCCCACTCATTTTCTATATATGGAAACCAGCATTACTTTTACTTTGGCTCTCTATGCTGCTATAGCTCACACTATTGTTGAGAGCATGATTGGGAGAAGGGAACATGGGATGGATGTGTCCTTTGGGGGAGAAGATCCCCATACATTTTGTAGGGCATGCTCTAAGGGGAGCATGGGAGATGATGTGGCCACCATAGTTCAAAATTTATTCCTTCTTGAGGTGAGCCATGGGAGTGATGGGGAGTCATATGATGGTGTTGATCACCTTCCCATCACAAAGGAGAGACATTGGGCCATCTTGATTCACAATGGAGGAGGGAAAATCCATGGAGATCCAAACTTCATCTTGCCACTTGAGGGAAACATTTATGCAGCCCAAAATCAGCCTTCAATCTACACTTTTCATAAGTGGAGAGGTGAATAGCATGGAGTAGCCTATGATTCCTACCACGTTCAGATTTTTATCCCACCTTCTTTGTTGGAGCTCAAGGTGGAAGAATATTTTCAACAATTGCCTTATCCGGAGGCAACTAGATTCATATGGATGGTTTCTTGGGGATGGAGGATTCACATGAGGGGAATTTTATTCCCAATTCATTTTGACACCATGCCCCAAGGAGACCTCTGGACAACACCTTATTGCCTTCTTGAGTATATTCCATGTTCATGATGATAGCCACTCTGGCTAGTTTACATGCTTGGGAGGAGCAGTATGAAGACTCTTTGTTGATACAACATCTCATTCTTCATGAGGGGTTCATCATAAGTAGATGCTATAGTTGGAGGAACAAGACATCTTACAGTTCTATCCTTATAGTTGCTTGAGAGCAACCAACATTTAGGAGGGGAGGACTGTAATATTCCAAAATTTTATGGAATATTAAAAACTTTTGTTTTTTCTTTAGGAGGAGAATAAATGGGTAAGAAAACCCATTGATAATAAAAATCTGAATAAGGAACCCTTATAATGTGAAAGGGGATCAATAAAGAACCAGATTTCACACCCCATGTGTGAAAAGAGACAATTTTTAGGTGGATAATTCTAGAAGAGGCCAAGTTAACTACGCAGATTGAGAAGATAAGGTTCACTTGGCGGGCCAGAGAAGTTTGCATGAGAGGGAGATCATTCTAGAGAGGAAAACCTAAAGTGTGGTGCCCATGAAAAAGAACCTTTCACTTGTTTAAAAGAAAAACGAAGTAGCCATTTTCATTCATGTTTTTTATTATCATTTTACTTGTCTTCTCTGACAAGTGCATTCTCCAACTGTTTAGCTGAGATGTAGTGCTGCTAGCACTGGATGTTACCGAGCAAGAATCCCATATCTTCCATAGAGAAACTCTTGGAAGAGATTTTTATTCATATTCCCCATAGTCTAGCTTGTGTCCAAAGCATTCCATTAATCATTCCACCATCTTTGGCATCAGGCCAATCATTTTCCATTAGAAGAAGAGCATCCCTCTTCCTTGATTTCACAGTTTCTAGAGAACATTTGTAATGAGGGTTGCAGCATTTCAGTGGGTAGTGAGATCCTCAATGAAAGGATTAGCCTTTCATTTGGGACATTAAGCAGAGGATTTACATCAGATATTGCATCATCTTTAGCAAGGCTCCTCCTATTTCTAGTTTCCTTTGAGTTGCAGCAGCTTCCCAACAACTCTGGCATTTTGGTAAAATTGCCACTTTGTCTAGTTTCCAGCCAATCCTCTTAAAGGATTCTTGTATTTTATTTTTAGGGGTTGATACCTTGCTCCCCCTTCTTTATTTCAGCCTACATTTTTGTATAATTCATTTTAATGTATTTACTACTGCAGTACCTCCATAGACTGCGCAGTCTTAGTTGGAAATAAACTATGTAAGCAGTGTTTTCTCCATTTCTATGCACATGTCTCATTGAGACTCTTTACTTGATTTAAGTAATAAGTTCCTCAAGATTTTGTCTACATTTTCTGTTGCATAAGTATATAAAGGCTGATTACATCTTCATGTGATATGGTTCCCTTGAAATAAAGTTGTCATTTCCTTGTTTGAGCAAAGTTTAGTTGTTGCCTCTTTTTTTGGGCACTTCCTAGGAGATCTAGTTTGGGGAGACATGCATAACCCATCTAGAGTCATTTATTTTAGCTCAAATTATGTGTGGGAGCTGTATGACACATGTTCTAAGGCATCCCACTACTGTCTTGCCTTATTTTTGCAGTTGCCTCCTCATACAGCGTCCCCTTGGAAACTGTTGTAGCAATTCCTAAGGAATGAATTTCACATATCTATAGACAGTGTCTGTCAAGGGCCAGGTAGGCTCTGGATCTTACCCCTCCTTTTGAGGGTGACATATCCAGAAAATTCCCCCACATTCTATCTCTGGAATAGGCTTGTGATATTTCCAAAAAAAGGAACATAACAGAAAACGGAAAATGGGCTACACGAACGTGCACAAGGAACCCGGGTGGTCACAACTTAGCAAATTTTATACGACCGCCCTTAAACCAAATGACCTGACCCAAGTGATTTCATCGAGCACCATCAAATGAAATGACCCTATCCGAGTTTGTTTCATTCGGTGCCCCCACACGATGCAACACAATGTGCTCGACCAAACGAAGGCACAAGGGAGAAAATGGAAAATGGGCCACACGAATGTGCATAAGGCACCTGAGCAGCCACAAATTAGCAAATTTGATATGGGCGCCCTCAAACGAAATGACCCGACCCAAACGTGTTTCATCGAATTCCCTACCACAGCATGAAAAAGCGTGCTCGACCGAACGAAGGCCCAAGGGAGAAAATGGAAAATGGGTCGTACGAACACACGTAAGGTAGTTGGGGAGTCAAAACATAGAAAATTTGATATGGCCGCCCTCAGACAAAATAACCCGACCTGAACACGTTTCAATAGGCTCCTTTGCAGGGCACGACACGACATGCCCCACTGAATGAAGGAAAAAGGGAACAAATGGAAAACGGGCCATAGGAACGTGCAAAATGCACCCGTGCTGTCACAACTTAGCAAATTTGGTATGGCCAACCTCAAACGAAATCACCAAACCCGAACACGTTTCATCGGGTGCCCTAGCACAAGGCAACATGGTGCGCTCGACCGAACAAAGGCACAAGGGAGAAAACATAAAATGGGTTGCATGAACATGCACAAGGTACCAAAGTAGTCACAACTTAGAAAATTTGATACAACCGCCCTCAAATGAAATGACCCGAACCGAACGTGTTTCATCATGCACCTTCAAATGAAATGACCAAATCTGAACCCATTTCATCAGGTGCCCGACTGAAATAAAGCACAAGGGAGGAAACAACAAATAGGTCGCACGAATATGCACAAGGCACTCGAGCTGTCACAACTTAGCAAATTTGATATGGCCTCCCTCAAACGAAATGACCCAACCTGAACGCATTTCATTGGGCACCCTCACATGACATGACACGGTGCACCGATGGAACGAAGGGAAAAGGGAGAAAATGAAAAATGGGTAGCATGAATGTGCACAAGGCACTCTGGTGGTCATAAATTATGAATGTTGATACGACCACCCTCAAATGAAACAATCTGACACGAACGTGTTTCATCGAACGCCCTCACACTGCGCGACATGTGGTGCCTAACCGAACTTAGGCACAAGGGAGAAAACAGAAAATGGGTTGCAAAAACATGCACAAGGCATCGAGGAAGTCACAACTTAGAAAATTTGATAGGGCTGCCCTCAAACAAAATGACCTGAAATGAACATGTTTCATCGGGCACCCTCACACGGTGCGACATGGCGCCCGACCAAATGAAGACACAAGGGAGCAAACGACAAACGGGATGCACGAACATGCACAAGGCACCCGAGTGGTCACAAATTAGAAAATTTGGTACAACCACCCTCAAATGAAAAAACCCAACCAAAACACATTTCAGCTGGTGCCCTCACACGGCGCGACACAACCCGCCTGACCAAATGAAGGCACAATGAAGAAAACGACAAATGGGCCGCACGAGCAAGCACAAGGAAAGCGGGTGGTCACAGCTTAGAAAATTTGATACGACTGCCCTCAAACGAAATGACCCAACCCGAACACATTTCATCGGGCGCCCTTTCATGGAGTGACACGCCCCTCCTGACTGAATGAAGGCACGATGGAGCAAATGACAAACGGGTCGCACGAACGTGCACAAGGACCTTGGGTAGTAACAACTTAGAAAATTTGATACGACCACCCTCAAATGAAACAACCCAACCCAAATGCATTTCATCAAGCACCCTAACATGGTGTGACACGACCCTCCTGACCAAATGAAGGCAAAAGGTAGAAAATGGAAAATGGGCCGCACGAACGTGCACAAGGCACCTGGGCGGTCACAACTTAGCAAATTTGATACGGCCTGAAATGAAACGACCCCACCCAAACTTGTTTCATTGGTGCACGAACGTGCACAAGGCACCTGGGTGGTCACAACTTAGCAAATTTGATATGGCCTGAAACGAAGCGACCCCACCCAAACTTGTTTCATTGGGCGCACTCACATGGTGTGACACGGCGTGCCTGACCTAATGAAGGCATAAGGGAGAAAATGGAAAATGGGACACATGATTGCACACAAGTCACAAATTAAGTCACAACTTAGGAAATTTGATACAACCACCCTCAAATGAAAGGAACCGACCTAAACGCCTTTCATTGGGCACCCTCACACAATGCGACACGGCTTGCCCGACCTAATGAAGGCATAAGGGAGAAAACAAAAAATGGACTGCACGAATGTGCACAGGCACACAGGTGGTCACAACTTCACAAATTTGATATGGCTGCGTGCAAACCAAACAACCCGAGCCGAACGCGTTTCATTAGGCGCCCTCGTGTTACACAGTAATTTGTCACCGTCCCTACCATTCCCCATCCCGCACAATGGAGGACCCATTATGTGACCTGTGAACACTGTCATGCTTTGAAAACATCATCAATGCATCCCTCTGAGTATGAACTTCATTTCCCCTTGAGAAATCTCCTTGCAAAATCCATAAAAAACAACTCTTTTTGCATTGGCGCGGGTAGACAGTTCAGTGCTCGCGCCAATCAGGGAAATCCTGTAAAGAGGTCGCGCCACTTGGCGCTCTGTCATAGAGCAGCAATCGCGCCACCCATTTTAGGGATTGTTTTTTAAATATGGATGGCGGAAGTTGAGTTCAAACAAACTCACAACCATTGCCTATCTTGAGTTGGGAGGTTTGGCTGCGGGAGTTCTATGGAAGGGAAGTAGTTTTGCCACCTTCTATAGAACCTTCCTTGTTGATAGGGCCAATCCCATAATAATAGGGATCCCAAATCCCTCCTTCCCCATCTATAAAAGCTTGCTCAGATCCATGGCAAGCTAGTCTTGAAGTGCTGAAGCTTTGCATCTCCCTATTCCCAAGCGCCTTTGTGCTGTAAAGACTCCCTTCTTTCCCTTAAGGCCCATTCAAGCGAGGAGACCATTGTTACGAGACTCTGGAGAGGTTTCCCTTTCCTTGGCGAGCTTTGCGAGACGTGGTCAACCGGAGACCCGTTCGAAGGAAGCTGCGACGTCAGAACTTGGTTGTAACTTCTATTCGTTTATCACTTTAATAGATGACTATGATTATGGTTCCACTCCTTTTTCTATCATGTTAATGCGAGTAATATCTTTTCTGACCGATGTTTAGTTACGTATGCCGGTTCCTATGCATGTATCTGTTTGTTTCTTCTGTGTGCAGGTGTTCATCCATGGAGATCGTGGAAGGATTGTGATCTGCCAAGGCTGAAGGACGGGGACATCTTCTTCTTCAGATCTAGCGTTGGAATCCAGGTAGGCTCTTATCCCAAGTCTTTCATTCGTAACTATGAGCTTGCGTCATAGCATTGTTTGTTTGTTGCTAGACCCCTGCTGGGCTAGTAGGGATCGCCTCTGTCCGCAGAGGGGATTTACCTCCTCAACAAATTGGCGACTCCGCTGGGGATCATCCGGTTTTCCTTGTCCCATTTATGATTGGTTCGCTTTCATTGTTTCTCCTTGCTTGATGAACCTTCTGGGTTGGATTCTTTCATTATTTTAGCCTCTTGGTTTGCTTAGCTTGTATTGGTCTACTTTTAGAATAGCTTGTTTTTTAACTTTTATTGAAGAACTCGACTGGCGCGGGTTTTAACCCGACAGTCGCGCCACTTGGCGCTTGTTGCATTTGTCTGTGTCGCGCCAATCGGCCTCTGGCACTAGTTTCAGGGCCACAGACGCGCCACCCCTGTGACTTTTTTTGAGTTTCTTCATTTTTTGGCTTTCTGAGCTTGACCAGTACTTTTCTTCTTGATTTCCTGATTTTCTGAGTGTGTTGGAGTCTTGTTTGACTGGAATTCACCGCTATCCTTTGGTTGTTTGCCTTTGTCTATCGATTTCACGATTTGAGCCCTAGGGCATCTAGTGGCATAGTGAATCGAGCCCTCCTTGGGATTTTTGGTGTCTTGATTGTCCTGTCAACTTGTTGATTGATTCTCCACACTCTCTTAACAGTCTTTGGTTGTTTTGCTGCGTCTTTTGAGTGATTGTTCATTCTTTCATTCAGAATTCATTTGCCCTTGCTTTGGACCTAGATCACACGGTCCATTGGGTGTTTTCGAGTCTTTCTTTGCTTTGAGGGACTTTGGGTCGATTTAGAGATTTGGTTGCTTGCTTCGTTGAGTGAATGTTGTTTTCTTCACTCTCTTAGATATCATTTCTCAAATTGTTCCTTTTGTTTTCAGTGCACATTAGCCATTAAACATTGAAAATCAAAAAATAATCTCTTTTGCTTTTGTTAAATTAGTGCAAATTGTGATCTTTTCCATATTGCTAGTGATTAGTGTTTGGATGAAAAGTGTGCAATTGCATTAGTTGCATTAGAGACATTCTTGTTTGTATTCCGTTCATTTTGTTTGTATAAAAGCTCTCAACTCTCATTTAGCTAGTTTTCATCGAACAAAATGTTGCATCGTGGCATATAGCTTGCATTTAGGAGACACTACATACGATAGGGCCTGGAAATTGAAACTTAATTGAAGATCAACTATAAAATTTATTCAATTAACCTAAGGCAACATTGGAACTTAACGCAACATATTTAGAAGGTCTAGGCTAGAGACGTGTTCCGCCGTCGTTAAACCTAGCAGCTGTCGTTCGCCTGTTGGCTTTAGACAGCGCTAGTACGGACTTGCGCTCCCCGTACCGTCGCGTATATAAAGGGAGACCCCTCTAGGTTTTCAATCCTTTATCCACAGGAAGCCGAGTCCGCCGCCCTATACCCGTGATACACCGAACACAGCATTCGGGGAGACTACCTGCACGTACGGAAAGTCCTTGGTCGATTTCTGTTTCATTTTTGAAACCAAGGTGTATATTGCAGTTCACGGATATTTGGTACACCCTTTGTGCCTAGTTTTTCCTGAGCAGTCATTTGGTCTTTTCCGACTCCCTAAACTTGAAAAGACCGTCAAGCGCTTGTCCTTTCACGCTTGTATCAACTCTGAAAGAGATAGAGTCATCTTTTTATCGTTTCTCGACTCTTAAAACATGAAAAGGTAGAATTTGTTTATTTTCCAATGTGGTAAAATCAATCTCCCACGATAACACACCCGTTTAGATATTGCTTGTGACTGTTTGATCGTGTGTCTTAATTCGTTTTCAGCCCGTGTGTGTGTGTGCTCTCTTCTCCTAGTCTTTTGTCACGGTGGCGGAACCCTCGGTTTCGTCTACTGGTAGTCCTTACACGGACGATTCTTCAGAGGCTTCTGAACCTTCTGTTGAACCACAGCAGCCTGTTGTTTCCGAGTTCCCTGACGGGGGACCGGTCCTCGCCGAGCAACCCTTTGGAGAGCCAGTTGAGTTCCACTGGCCCTTTTCAGACCCTTTGTCCGAATTGAGATTAGGAGCTGATTTCCTTTCTCTTACATCGGGTTCACCGTTTATTGCTGTTGTTTTTCCTCCTAGTCCTCGCCGTCTTCTGCGTGATTTAGCGGCAGGATCAACCATGAGTGATTCTGGTGAGGAAATTCCCGGGTCTGATGACTATCAGCGCATCCCTCGTAGATTGTTCGAGGGAGACGAGTCTGAGCCGGCTACCACATCGTCAGCTGGTCCTTCTTTGCCACAGGGATACAGATCTCTGGGTCAGATTATTTCAGCTGCTGCCTCTATGGGAATATCATCTCCTGCTTCGAGGCCAGCTGCCACTACGCCCGGGGTGTCTCCTTCGACGCCCGTCACTTCCGTTCCCGTGCGACCCACTGTTTGTGTGGCTGCCTCTTCTGCTGTTGCCTCAGCATCTGCTTCTAGATCTGGGCCAACTCCAGAGGACATTTATCTAGCTACTGCTATACCGGAGAATATCTCTCCGGAGGAGTATCGGTTGTTTTTACAGCAGCCGAACGCCGGAGCTGGACAGCTCCCCCAAGATCCTTACCGATCTTTCTTTTCGCACTATGCACAAGACGGCACTCCCGTGTATGGTTTTCCGGGTCAGCTTGACGAGCATGGGGACATTTTGCGTCTCCCTGCTCCTGAGGCCCATCTTTATGTTCAAGGTTTACCGTACAACCAGGCTCAGAACTTGCAGGCACAACCTTTCCAAGGTCAACCTGCAGGCCAACCTGGCTATCAGTACGACCCACAGGGACAGCCCAATCAGGGCTACTCTGCGGGCCAGCAAGGGCCATTCTATAATCCGCAAGGACCATATTATAACCCTGCTGGTCAACCTGCTCAGCCTCAGCCGGGGTATCAACAGGGACCGACCTATGGACCTGGGGGGCAAATCCAGCCTTCTTTACCGATGCAACCGCAATATCCCGTTGTCTCTAACGTTGCATATCAGCCAGGACCACTTTATGGTTCTGCTTCAGGTCAAACTGGTTTCCAGCAAGCACCTGGTCCTGTTCCACCACCAGGCCAACCGGGTCATCCGGTACAACCTGGCGTCCCGCCTCCAGGCCAACCGGCTTATTCGGTGCAACCCGGGGCTCACTTACAAACTGCATCGCCCGCACAACCGCCGCCGCCTCGTCTATCCGGCCAACTCCGCCCACCCGTGGCCGCCCTCATTCCGGCCAACTCCGGTCATTCAGGCCAGCCCCCTCACTCGGGTCAACCTGTTCATTCAGGGTAGCCCTCTCATTCCGTTCACTCTGCTCAACAGCCTGTTCATTCAATGCCGCAGCCAAATCAACAGCTGCGCCCTACGTACCAGGCTCCGTAGGGTTCCACTTATCAGCAGCCTACTCATCCTCAGAGTGGTTATTATCCTCATGGTCAGTCTCAACCGAACTATAACCACTCTGGAGGCTCTCAGTATCATCCTCCTCCACCCGGTTCTAACTATGCTCAGCAGCCAAATCCAAACGCTGCTTATACGGGGCAGACGCCTAATCAGGGCCCGAACCCTGGTTATCAGGCCCCACACAATGGTTACCAGCAACCAAATCAGTCCGACTATACGAATTATGCCCCTCACGGTCAGAATCCTACGGGACAGAACCCATGGGGGCAGGGATATTCACAACCATCGTGGAGCATGGGTACCGGACCTTATTCTGGGACCGGCATGGGAATTAACCCTCCATTGCCGTTCCTGGCTACCTTGGATCTACCGGACGTTTCGAAGTTGACCAATGATCCGATTGCTCATAATCCATATTGGCCCCCGGTTCCGACCAAGATACCAGGAGACTGTCCCAAGTTTGAGGGCAAATCTGGAGACGACCCCCAGGCGCATGTGATGACGTATCACCTCTGGTGCTCGTCTAACTCTTGGACTGACGATTCGGTTCGTTTGCGTCTTTTCCAGCGTACGTTAACAGGAGCTGCCGCTAAGTGGTACATAGAGCTATCCCGTGGTATTTTTCAGGATTTCAACTCGTTAGCTATGGCTTTCCTCACGCATTTCCAGTTACCAGTCCGGTATGAGACTGGGACGCACCTCCTGTCTTCCCTGAAGCAGGACTCGGCCACTCACATCTCTGATCACATCCATGAGTGGCGGCGTCGTCGTCGACTGATCAAGTTTCACATACCTGATCAGATTTTGACTCACTGGTTCACCACATCCTTTGTGAACAAAATCGCTCAGGATATCGCAATGGGAGCGTGTGTGACGGAGGAACAAGCTATCGCGCGTGCCCAGTACTTGGATCTTGTTTATTCACAATCTGGCACGCTTTATGACATCCTGCCTGATGCACCACGGCCCGGAGCCAAACAGACCCAACCCACCCCTTCCGTGGATGGTGTCATTGGTTCCGTTTCTCAAAATTCGAAGAAGTCTTCGAATGGGAAGCAGAAGGCTAATTCTTCCAATAATCCCTCTGCCAATCCCACCTCATCCGATTCTGGTAAAACCGCGGAGGTAAATGCCGTTCAGGCCAATCCTGCGGACAAATCCTCCAAGGGGAAGAAGAAGGGCAAAGGCAAATCAAAATCTGATGCCCCAAAACCGGAATCTAAATCTCGGTCTGAGGATGGCTCACAACGTAAGCCGAAATTTCCTTGCCTCATCTGTGAAGGTGACCATTACACTAAGGATTGTCTAAGACGATCCGAAGTCAGTCAACTTCTTAAAGGCTCAAAGGGAACTCCGGCTGTTTTAAAAGAGCCATTTCCATCTCAGCAGACCCAGATGGTCGAACAAGGTTCATCATCTGTACCATTTGGGTCTCAAGTTTTCATGATGAAGACTAATGCACCTATCACTATCGCTACGAGGTCCAAGGATTACAATAATTAGCAGCAGGCACCCGGGAAGGCAGTGGCGGATGGACCGCCTCCCGCATCTGCTTCTGGTTCATTGGAAATTGAGAAGCCGACTCTCGAACCCGTTGTGAAGCCACCTCCCAAGGGTGTTCTTCGGAGATCCTCTTATAATCCAAACGCCCGTGCCGCCCAACATTACAGTATTGTTGAGGATCTGGCCCAGGCGCCATGTGCCATGTCCGCACTTGAGGTTCTTCAAAGTTGTCCTTCACAACGGAAGGCTTTGCTGTCTGCCATCGGTGGTATTGACCCCGCCGATTCGAGCCTTCTCACCTTTGATCTGGAGAATTTTACTCCCCGGCTTCCACATCAAATCGCTTTGGTTATTCAAGTCGGGATTAACGGTCTGAACGTTCACAGAGCCGTCGTAGATGAAGGTGCATCTACTTGTGTTATGTCCTCCGCTTGTTGGAAAGCCATCGGCTCTCCAACCTTATCGTCATCTCCCAATGCCCTTGAGGCATTTGATGGCCGGGAATCTAAACCCCTGGGAGTTCTCGAGAGTCTGGCGATTACATTACAGGGAAAAACTGTCAACGTGGAAGTAGAAGTGGTTGACACTAAACTCAACTACAATATACTTCTTGGCCGCAGCTGGACCCATGCCATGCTCTGCGTGTCGTCTACCGTCTTTCGATTCATCAAGTTCCCTCACGAGGGCAAGATTGTCACGGTAGACCAGTTGTCATTTTTTACCTCTAGCTCCGAGAACAACGTGCCGTATGTGGATCAAATTCCGAATCCCCCAGACAGCATAGGACCTGGTCTTTTCAAAGACCCGGTCCTCATGGGTATTTTCCCTGCGCCGCCACCAAATACCGCTCAAGTCAACATGTTGTCCAGGACTGATGACCCCTGGCTGATTCCTACACCTGAGCAGGTATATGAGTTTGGAGAGTCCATGCCTTTAACGCCAGTAGAGATCAGCTACTGTGAGATTGTTGCTGCATCGGACCCTCCACCTCCTCAGCATGCTCCGATGAGCATGGCTCTTGACGTCTACTCACAATCCCCCGGGCTTGGTCAGGCTGATTCGCCTGATCCTCTTAGAGAGATTTTTCCCTCAGATGAGGCTATCATTGAAACTATGTCTCTGGAGGAGCTACCCTGGGGCGATGGGCATCATCGTTCCTCGTTTATGCCTAGCTTGGGGGCAATGACTGACTGTCTCGAGCGCTATGCTACTTAGGTTCCTTCCCCTCCTCTTCAAACACCGATCTTGACGCATGAGGTCTTTTCGGAAGGCAATCTGAGTAACATTACTCAAACGATTCCTATCAACATCTCTGTTAAACCAGGGATTGTTGAGAACATTCATGTGGGTGTGACCTGTTCTCCCGAAGAGATCCAGGTCTATACGGAACTTTTCAAAGAGTTCAGAGATGTTTTTGCATGGTCCTACGAGGAAATGCCGGGAATTGATCCTAGTATTGTCGTACACGAGATTCCAACCTATCCGGGTGCGAAACTCGTGCGCCAACGCTTGCGTCCCATGCATCCTCGGAAAGCCGCCGCTATCAAGGCAGAGGTTGAAAAACTTCTGAACGCGGGGTTTATTTATCCTATCCCCCTTACAGAATGGGTGTCCAATATCGTCCCTGTCGATAAAAATCAGGGTACCATTCGAGTCTGTGTGGATTATTGCGATATAAATCGCGCCTGTCCTAAGGATAATTATCCCACTCCGTTTATCGATCAGATTATCGACGATTGCGCCGGGAGTGAGATCTACTCCTTAATGGACGGTTTCTCAGGTTACAACCAGATCAACATTGCACCTGAGGATCAACATAAGACCACATTCATCTGTCCGTGGGGCACTTTTGCATATAAAAAACTCCCGTTCGGCTTAAAGAACGCTGGCGCCACGTTTCAACGTGCCATGTCATATGCTTTTCATGATATCCGCCATATTTTCCAGCCTTATCTGGACGACTTGCCTGCCCATTCGGGTAAGCGAGAGGATCATCCGGAACATCTTTGCCAGATATTTCTTCGTTGCAGACGCTACAATATTAGGCTGAATCCTCATAAGTGCGTCTTCTGCGTCGACTCTGGCCGTCTTTTAGGCTTTATAGTCTCGAAAGACGGAATTCGCCTCGACCCTCCGAAGGTTGAGGCCATTATAAATCTCCCGTCACCCTCCTCCCTTTATCAGTTGCAGAGTCTACAAGGGAAAGCGAATTTTCTTAGACGCTTCATCCCGAATTACGCCGAGGTGGCCAAAGGATTCACTCGTTTGTTAAAGCAGAATGTTCCCTTTCATTGGGACGAAATCGCTCAAGAATCCTTTGAGAAGCTGAAGACATTGCTAGTCAATGCTCCATTGCTTCGTCCTCCAGACTACCACCGCGACTTTACTTTGTATCTAGCCGCCGCATTAAGCACCATCGCCATGGTCTTGGTGCAGGATGACGAGAACGGTGATGAACATGTTGTTTATTACCTCTCTCGGAACCTTCTCGACCCGGAAACGCGTTACGCACATGTTGAGAAGCTGGCCTTAGCAGCCGTACACGCTGTACAGCGCTTTCGCCATTACATCCTTTTGCGCACGATAACAGTGGTTTCAGACTGCAACCCCATGACATATATTCTTTCTAGACAATTGCTGGGGGGCAAGTACTCCAAATGGATTGTCATCCTGCAGGAGTTTGATTTGGAGTTCACCACCGCCAAGTCAACGAAATCACTGGTCTTCGCGGATTTGATTTGTTCTCTCCCTACAGACTCTCTTCCTGAACACACTGAAGATCATATTCCGGACGAAACGTTGTTTCTTATCGATACTCGTGATCCTTGGTACGGGGACATCATAGTGTATCTTCAGACCGCGACATTCCGGTCCGAGTTGGATAAAGCTGCACGCCGTCGGATTCGGCACCAGTCCCAACCCTACCGCATAGTAGGAGATACCCTATATCGTATTGGAGTAGATTCGGTGCTCCGACGATGCCTTACCTTGGACGAGGCTGAGAAAGTCTTGAATGACTGCCACAGTGGCGCCTGTGGTGGACACATGTCCGGATATGCCACTGCCCAAAATATTCTAAGGGCAGGTTACTTCTGGCCTTCTATATTCAAGGATTGTATCACTGCAGTCCGAAAATGCCATCCGTGCCAGATTTTTCAGCGCAAGATGCGCGCGCCGCCGTTGCCTTTGCATCCCGTTATTACCGTCGGCCCTTTCGCGAAATGGGGTGTAGATTTTATGACGTGTAACCCTCACTCGGCCGGGGGGCATGCGTATATCATCGTCGCCGTCGACTACTTCACTAAGTGGGCCGAGGCGATGCCTACACTTGCTGCTGACGGAAGAACGGCTGCTTCATTTTTATTCAACCATGTTATTGCACAATTCGGGGTTCCTCAAGCTATCGTCACTGATCACGGTACTCATTTCCGTGATTACATGATGGCGGAGCTGACAGCTGCGTTGGGCCTGCGTCACGACAGCTCAACGCCATACTACCCTCAAGCTAACGGTCAGGTTGAAGCGGTGAACAAGGTTTTGGTCACTATGCTTCAACGAATAGTTGGGATTCATAAATCCAGTTGGCATCTCCAACTGTTCTCAGCTCTCTGGGCGTACCGAACATCTGCTAAAAGTGCAACCGGATTCACACCATTCCAACTGGTGTACGGTCTGGAAGCTACTTTGCCGGTTGAATGTGAAATTCCTTCGCTTAAGTTAGCTGTGGAGCTCTTACCGGATTCTTCTCCTGAGGAAGAGCGTCTTCTGTATCTTGAACGGTTGGATGAAACCCGTCGTCTAGCTTCTTTGATCATCGAAGCACAAAAGAAGAGGGTCAAATCTCATTTTGATCAATCTGTTTCTCCCCGTTCTTTCATTGAAGGAGACCTAGTCCTCTTGTACGATCAAGCACATGATAAGCTTGGTGCCGGTAAACTCCAGCCCATGTGGCACGGTCCCTATATAGTAAAACGTGTTTTGAAAAATGGGGCCTACGAGCTTATAGACTACGAAGGAGTTCCATTGGCGCAGCCCAGAAATGGGCTGTACCTTAAGAAGTACTACGCCTGAAATGATTTCTTGGTGTGGTGTGTGTACATAAGTGTGTGATTGTCATTTGTGTGCATGGTGTGGTGTGCTTTGTAAACATATTTCTGCTGATCGGGTCTTCCTGGTTGTGCAGATGTCTATTCATCCATTTGTTGGTTTCGCGGACGGTGCCTCCCGCAGTACCAGGAATCTGTCTTCTGCAGCCTGGGTAATCTACGATCCTGCTGGTGAGTTGATCGACCTGCAAGGTGTTTGTTTAGGACGTACGACGAACAATATCGCGGAATATAGCGCCGTGTTGGAATTATTAACCGAGGCAGTAAACCTTGGTATCCGTGAATTGCTCGTGTACCTAGATTCACAGCTTGTAGTGTTGCAGCTGAACGGGCACTATTCCGTAAGAAACCCATCCATTTTACGATTGTATTTTCATATTCGATTACTGGAAAGGAATTTTGAATATATTACATATCATCATATACCCAGACATTTGAATGCATTAGCAGATACAGTAGCAAATTTGGTGTTAGATAGACATTTGCGCAATTTATAAATCATCATCACATGTAAAGAAGACTCATCCAGAAATAGATATGCATATATATAGATATCGAAATGTTTACATAGAAGTGTGTCACATAAAACTCAAAAAATATACATAAGTGTCTTAATACATCCGGAGACACTGTGTCTCTCAAAAAATAGGTGTGGCTAAACCCTAGAGACTAATCAGCATGGTGCTCATGATAGCACGTCACCGCACGCACTAGCCGCCTCAGGATTCGGTGGAGCCGGTTTGGGACTCCCACCATATGGCGCTGGTACTCCATCGGTACATCTGACAGTTGGGCATAGTCTGGGATCCCATGGACGATCCCCTCGAGGTTCTGAACCAGTGCCTCTCCTCCGGTACCTTCCCCCTGGATCTCAGGGGCGAGTTGTGTCCTCCGGAAGATAGGAGACATCCCGGCTGGTCTCTCAGGTCCTACATCTGCATGCATATATAATTGTGTTAAGACAAGTGTGTATTAATAAAAAAAAACATATAAACATAAAATCAAAATATGAGGTCTTACCCAGCTCTTCATCCCAGTGGTCTCCTTCTGGTAGCGGGAGATCCGGGTCCCCTGTAAAGTCAGTTCCCGCATAGGGCCAATCTTCCACAACGATCAGTTGGCGCCGTAACCACCTGAAGAACTCGGGCTTCCAGGACATCTGTTGCCCGCCTCCAGATATGGGCATCAGTGCTGCCCAGCGAGCCATCCTCGGCTCTCGTGGTACCGGACTCGCCACATGGGCCTCTTGGCCCTGGAAGGTTGGTATGCGTTCCAGAATGAACGATACCAAGATGGAACCATACCCAAACTGCTTCAGTTTGTTCTGTTTGCACTTTGTGAGCTGCCTTTTCATGTTGATGGTGACAGCTGTTGCCCAGTCATACAGCCGGGGACCCATGCATTCTGAGGCCAGTAAGAGTTGAGTCTTTGTAGCCTCGTGCGGTGCCTGCGATCCAGCAGCCCGCGTAATGGTGTGGAGTACAACTCTCAGTGCTAGATCAGGGATGGTTGAGATGTATACCTTCTTAATCCCTGTTCCTGTTTGTGCCCCACGGCACACCCGCGCCATTACTTCTTCCATCTTTTCCCCTGATGGTCTGCTCCCAGTCAGTACAGGGATTGGACCCCTGCGGGATAATCCAGTAACGAAATAAATGTCAGCAACCTCCAATTCCAACACCTGGTCTCGTATTTTGAATACTTGGTCATTTTCATCCCAGAGGTTGATCAGATATTGGAGGAGCTCAGGCTGAGCTCGTAAGCATGGCGTGAGGAAGAACTTTTTTAAGCCACAGTCTCTCAGAGCATTCATACATGCTTGGCTTTGCATGGCCTCTTCGTCCTCATCTCCGTGTTCCCGTTCCTTCCATTCGATTGCCATTCTGATTGTTTATCTGCATTCACATGGTTCAAAGCCCTTAATTAGATCTTCTGTGAGCCTCAAAATTCAAGAAATTTGGCATAAGTAGTGGGATTTTAGGCGAAAATTTGGGTTCCGCCGCTGGCGCGACTGTTTTGCTGACAGTCGCGCCATGTGGCGCGGGCCCTTTGGTAAAAAGAGCTCAGTGGCGCGGGTCCGTGCCCGATACCCGTGCCACTTAGCCCGGCCCTAAAATTTCAAAGGTGCCCTTACAGAGCTGATTTCTAAGGGGAAATCATTAAAAAATGCATGGAAAGAAAGAGAAAAGGAGCGCCTCTTACCTGTCACAGACGAGACGCTGAATAGTTGCTTGGATTGGTCGCAATCACCGTCAGAAGATTCTGCTCCAAATGGACCACTGTTGCTCTCCACAAGGTAAATAGTAAAAAGTAATTTTATTTTTTACCATTAGACATATTTATAACTTTTCAACGTTAAATGAGCTTTAAAAGTTATTTTTTGTCAAATATTTGTATGTATTATGTCGAAAATGGATTTGACGCTTGTTGGGTATGTGCAGCGGCAGGTTTTTGCGACTTAAAAGGTGGAAACGAGTTGTATTTTATACTTTTTCGGACTCGGTAAATACACGAAAAAGTCACTCTGGAGTCATCTTTCAGCTCTTTTCTGACTCCCTAAATATGAAAAGATTGCCGAGGCCTTTGTCGTTTCGATCTCGTTAAAATGGACACGAATCGACATTCACCCAGTATACGTTTAACCCTTTTTCGGGCTGGGCTGGATCGATTACGAAAAAGGAATACCCTAGCCTATCGCGACTAGGAGGTTTTCCCGGATATTGTTTTCTACCTTTTCGGATCTGGGGAACTATTTACGAAAAGGGACCTGTGGAGTTTTCTTTCCGCTGTCTTTTCAAACTCTCTAAATATGAAAAGACGCCGAGTTCTTCCTTTGTCAGACTCGTTAAACCCTGATGACATTGGATTTCGTCGAAATGACGTTCTCCGAGTTTCTCCTTCCTAGGACTCGTTAAATGCACTAGCATGGATTCGCCCGAAGGGCGGACTTATATCACAAGCATATGCTATCCCCTTCAAGCTTGTTATCAAAAATAATTGGGGTACTCGCCAGAAATGGTGGGGGAAAAATGGAACCATTGTCGTTATCGTCGGCAGTATGTCGCTCTTGAACATGGCACTTGTCTGCATTCGTGTTGGGTTGGGGACATCTCATCTCGTTGTTTCACTTTGCTCCCATGGGTTTGGGTAATCTCTTTTGACCTCTCATCTGTTCACTGCCTCGTCGCCATGACCTTTGATCTGTTGATGTCAAATACTGCCAAGTCCATTGTCGTGCCGTTTATATGTTCAAGAGAAGTTGGCCTCCGCGAATATCAACCTTCCTCTGTTTCTCATATGATCCTGATTCACAACAAAACATTATGTTCCTCTGTCTCGTGTCGATGATGTGGGAATCATTATGGCCCACCTTCGATCAAGGTCACTTCCTGTCGACTTCAACTCATTATCCAGGAAGTTGGTCTAGAGACTCCTGATGGTACCTTGGAGCCTGCATGCCTTAATGGCAGGTTCGTCGCATTCGACGTGAGGTTTTCATCATTGGCCTCCGATCAGATGATTCTGCGGGTGTTCGACGTCAGCTCATTTATTCACACGCCGTAGATTGTACCTGTGGTACCTTGAGGACCATCGTCATTATTGGTGGTTTCTCTCGCGTCTGTTAACAGCTTTCATCATTGGCTGGTAATCAGACGATGTTCTTGCATGTTCGACATCAGCTCACACATTCGCATGTTAGAACTTGTACTTGTTTGGGTCGAGATGGAGCGCAAGACCCTGGATTGTGTCTGTTGTAATCCAGGCTGCGATTGTGGATTATTGTCATTATGTACATGACTCAATGATTGGATGGATGCGACCATACCCGAGTCTATTTGTTTGATCTTAGTTGGATGGCTGCGCCCATACCCTGGATCCGGATTATAGCATACTCTGTTCGGATGGCTGCGTCCATACCATATATATACATCATGTACTTGAGATATCAGTTGTATCTGTCTGTGCAGGTTTTCCGACGGCGGGCCTTCAGTTGGACATGTTCTCGTAAAGCATTTCACCCCTCTCTCTCTCGAGCCTCATGCTTTAGGGGGCATCTGTTACACAGTAATTTGTCACCGTCCCTACCATTCCCCGTCCCGCACAATGGAGGACCCATTATGTGACCTGTGAACACTGTCATGCCTTGAAAACATCATCAATGCATCCCTCTGAGTATGAGCTTCATTTCCCCTTGAGACATCTCCTTGCAAAATCCATGAAAACCAGCTCTTTTTGCATTGGCGCGGGTAGACAGTTCAGTACTCGCGCCACTCAGGGAAATCCTGTAAAGAGGTCGCGCCACTTGGCGCTCTGTCATAGAGCAACAATCGCGCCACCCATTTTAGGGACTGTTTTTTATATATGGATGGCGGAAGTTGAGTTCAAACAAACTCACAACCACTGCCTATCTTGAGTTGGGAGGTTTGGCTACGGGAGTTCTATGGAAGGGAGGTAGTTTTGCCACCTTCTATGGAACCTTCCTTGTTGATAGGGCCAATCCCATAATAATAGGGATCCCAACTCCCTCCTTCCCCATCTATAAAAGCTTGCTCAGATCCATGGCAAGCTAGTCTTGAAGTGTTGAAGCTTTGCATCTCCCTATTCCCAAGCGCCTTTGTGCTGTAAAGAATCCCTTCTTTCCCTTAAGGCCCATTTAAGCGAGGAGACCATTGTTACGAGACTCTGGAGAGGTTTCCCTTTCCTTGGCGAGCTTTGCGAGACGTGGACGACCGGAGACCCGTTCGAAGGAAGCTGCGACGTCAGAACTTGGTTGTAACTTCTATTCGTTTATCACTTTAATAGATGACTATGATTATGGTTCCACTCCTTTTTCTATCATGTTAATGCGAGTAATATCTTTTCTGACCGATGTTTAGTTACGTATGCTGGTTCCTATGCATGTATCTGTTCGTTTCTTCTGTGTGCAGGTGTTCATCCACGGAGATCGTGGAAGGATTGTGATCTGCCAGGGCTGAAGGACGGGGACATATTCTTCTTCAGATCTAGCGTTGGAATCCAGGTAGGCTCTTATCCCAAGTCTTTCATTCGTAACTAGGAGCTTGCGTCATAGCATTGTTTGTTTGTTGCTAGACCCCTGTTGGGCTAGTAGGGATCGCCTCTGTCCGCAGAGGGGATTTACCTCCTCAACACCTCGCATGTGGCAACAGGGCATGCCTGACCAAGAAAAGGCATAAGGCAGTAAATGGAAAATGGGCCACACGTATGAGCACAAGGCACCTGGGCGGTCACAACATAGAAAATTTGATACGGCCACCCTCAAACGAAATGAGCCAACTCAAACGCGTTTCATCAGGTGTCGTCACATGGCGCAACATAGCCCGCCCAACTAAGTGAAGGCACAATAGAGAAAAATGGAAAATGGGCTGCATGAACGAGCACAAGGGACCTCTTCGGTCAGAACTTAGAAATTTGATACGACTGCCCTCAAACAAAATGACTCGACGTAAACATGTTTCATTAGGTGCCCTCACATGGCGTGACACGATGCACCTGACTGAACGAAGGCATAAGGGAGAAAATGGCAAACGAGCTAAACGAATGTGCCGAGGGCACCCAAACGGTGAAAACTTAGCAAATTTGATATGTCATCCTCAAATGAAATGACTCAATCTGCACGCGTTTCATCGGGTGCCCCCACACGGTGTGACATGGCGCACCTAACCAAGCAAAGTCACAAGGAAGCAAATGGAAAATGGTTCTCACAAATGTGCAAAAGGCACCCGAGCAGTCAAAACTTAGCAAATTTGATATGGCCACCCTCAAATGAAACGACTCGACTTGAATGTGTTTCATCAGGCGCCTCAAACAAAACGACCCGACCTGAATGTGTTTCATTGGACACCCTAACACGACAATACACGGTGTGCATGACCGAACAAAAGCATAAAGGAGAAAATGAAAAATGCGTCGCACGAATGTGCACAAGGCACCCAGGTAGTCACAACTTAGCAAATTTGATACGGGAGCCCTCAAATGAAATGACTCGATCCGAATGTGTTTCATCGGGCACCCTCACATGGTGCGACACAGCACGCCCGACCGAATGAAGGCACAAGGGAGAAAATGGAAAATGGGTCACACAAATGTGCATAAGGCACCTAGGCAGTCACAACTTAGCAAATTCAACATGACTATCCTAAACTGATACAACCCAACCTAAGAATTTTCACCGGGCGCCCTAGCACGGTGCGACATGACATGCCCGACCGAACAAAGGCACCAGGGAGCAAATGGAAAATGGGCCACACGAATGTGCAAAAGGCACCTGGGCAGTCAAAACTTAGCAAATTTGATATGACCATCCTAAAACAAAATGTCTGAACTTGAATGTATTTCATTAGGCACCCTTGAACGGTGTGACACAGCCCACCTGCCCGAAAGTAGGCACAAGTGAGAAAATGGAAAATAGGTCGAACTAATGTGCACAAGGCACCCAGGATATTAAAAATTAGAAAATTTGATACAAATTCCCTCAAACAAAATGACCTGACCTGACTCGAACGCGTTTTGTCAGGTGCCCTGAAAAGAAATGACCCAACCCTAACGCGTTTCTTCGGGTGCCCTCACACACCATGACACGACGCGCCCGACTGAACGAAGGCACAAGGGAGAAAATGGAAAACAGGCCTCATGAACTTGTGCAAGGCACCTAGGCTGTTGCAAGTTAGCAAATTTGATACGACCGCCCTCAAACGAAATGACCTGAACGTGTTTCATCAGGCACCCTCACACGACGCGACATGCCACATTTGACAGAACGTGTTTCCTTGGGCAACCTCACACGACCCGACCTGACCCAAACACATTTCCTTGGGTACCCTCACATGACCCAACCTGAACTCATTTCCTTGGGCGCCCTCACATGACCCGACCCAACCTGACCTGAACATGTTTCCTTGGGCACCGTCACACGATCCGACCTGACTCGACTTGAATAAAGGCACAAGGGAGTAGATGACAAATAGGTTGAACACAAGTGTACAAAGCACATGGGAGGTCACAAATTAGAATTTTTGATACAGCCTCCCTCACATGACCCAACCTGACTCGAACACATTTCGTTGAGCACCCTCACATGGCACGACCTGACCTGCCCAAACAAACGTACAAGGGAGAAAACGGAAAACAGGTCACACGAACATGCATAAGGCACATGGGTGGTCGAAACTTAGCATTTTTTAGACAAACTCCCTCACACAACCTGAATCAAATTCATTTCCTTGGGCACCCGCACACGACCCGACCCATCCTGCCCCGGCCAGAACAAGTTTCCTTGGTTGCCCTCATACGGCACAAACCAACCCACCCTAACGAAGGCACAATGAAGAAAACAACAAACGGGTAACACAAACTTGCACAGGGCACATGGTTAGTCACAACTTAGTATTTTTGATATGGCCTCCTTCACACGACCCGACCCGAACCGGCTCGAATAGGTTTCGTTGGGCGTCGTCACATGGCACAACCTGATTCGCCCTAATGAAGGGACAAGGGATAAAATGGGAATTAGGTCACACGTACATGCACAAGGCATGCAAGTGGTCACAACATAGCATTTTTGATATGGCAGCCCTCACATGACCTGACCTGAACACGTTTCCTTTGGCACCCTCACACGACCCAACCCGACCTGATTTGACCCTACTCGACCTACTTGAACACATTTCCCTGGGTGCCCTCACACGACACGACCTGACCAGATGTAACCCCCCAGAAGGAATTTCATTGGGAGCCCTCAAACGAAATGACTTGATCCGAATGCTTTTCATTGGGTGCCCTCACACAGCGCAACACAATGCGCCCGACCAAAGCCACAAGGGAGAAAACAGTGAATGCACCACACGAACATGCACAAGGCACCTAGCTGGTCACAAATTAGAAAATTTGATATGACCGTCATAAAAAAAAAATGACCTAACGTGAGCATGTTTCATCAGATGCCCTCACACGGTGCAACATGGCACGCCTGACCGAAGGTGTTTCCTTGGGCACCCTCACATGACCCGACCATAACACATTTCCTTAAGCACCCTCACATGACCCAAACGTGTTTCCTTGGGTGCCCTTACACACCTGACCCGACTCGACCTGAACGTGTTTCCTTTTGCACCCTCACACGACCCGACCCAACCAGACCTGAATGAAGGCATAATGGAGCAAACGATAAACGAGTTACATGAACATGCACAAGGGACACGAGCGGTCACAACTTAGCATTTTTGATACAGTTTCCCTCACATCACTTGACCTGACCCAACCTAAATGCATTTCATTGGGTGCCCTCACACGAAATGACCCGACCTTCCCCAACTAATGCACAAAGGAGAAAATGAAAAACAAGCCGCACAAACATGCATAAGGCAGACAGGTGATCACAACTTAGAATTTTTGATATGGCCTCCCTCACATGACCCGATCCAAACGCATTTCCTTGGCTGCCCTCATACGACCTGAACCATCCCAAACCGGCTCTAACACATTTCCTTGGTTTCCCTCAGACAGTATGACCCAACCCGCCCAAATGAAGGCACATTAGATAAAATGACAAGTTGCATGAACGTGCACAAGGTGCACGGTTAGTCACAACTTAGCATTTCCCTCAGCACCCTCACATGACACTACCCGACCTGACTAGACCCACTTGAATGTGTTTCCTTGGGAATCCTCACAAGACATGACCCAACCCAACCTGCCCGAACATGTTTCTTTGGGTTCCCTCACACGACATGACCCGAACCACCCAAATAAAATCACAATGAATCAAATGGAAAATGGGTCACATGAATGTGCACAAGGCACAAGGGTAGTCGCAACTTAGCATTTTTTATACGACCTCCCTCATATTACCCAACCCGGCCCGACTGTTATAGGTCAATGTGGGAAGCATTCCGAATGACCTCGTTAACTGGACATCATCTCCAGGACCAATGATCAAGGGTCTATCATTCCCTACCATTTCAGTTGCTACATGCCCTAAGGAAAGAAGCAAGACAAATCAAGAAATAATTTCATCAAGCAAAGGTTTCCATGGTTTGAAGCCTATTATATAGCATATGAGAGCTCACCAAAGAAGGCTCTAAGGGGCCTAAGTGCGTTGCATATGTAGGTTTCCCCATGCAAGGCTGCTCTGCAAAGCACTTCTCGACATTCATAGGAGCGTTGGTCACATTGGGAGCGAAATTCTCATTGTTCCGGAATCTCCACTTGGCCAGTGCCTTCTAGAAGAGTTCACAAGTGTCAAGCTTCGGATCCAAGTGTCCATTTGACATCTACATGGATGGAAACATGTCTTGCCTATTTTTAGAAATTTATTGATTGGAACACAACCTACAGATCTATAAATTTAACACAAATCCAATTGTTTGAAAAGAAAGAATTTGAGTAGATAAATGCTGGAGGATTTTCGATTGAGAGCTAGATTTTTGAAGCTACTACTAGAGAGATTTATACTGTGATGAGGCTTGGGAACTTCTCTAGAATGTCACTTAAAATCAGTCACTAGGTTGTAACCTCCCCTTCTATCATCAATAAATAGTACTTCTTACTTTTCCCTACATGCATCTGTATTGACTTTGATTTTCCATATTGTAAGATCTTGGTTGATGAATGTAGTTTATGCTTTACTAATTTAGCTAAATAGCTTTAATAGATATCTATATTATTTCATCTTCTGTTGTTTCATTTTTCTTTCTTGCAAGAATCATTCATCTCACAAACTTCTTGAATTTGAAGTTGCAACAGAAGTGACAGAAGGAGCCATTTGGAAGCAGCTGAACAAGCCTCCAATCCTCTCTGTATATCTGTTCTAAGTTAGGAGAAATAGTAGTATAGTCTATCACCTATTGTTCTAGATTAGAACGTATCTAGGGAAGTGTAATTTATCCATAGATTACAATTCTGGCCCAACACCGATCTGAATGCGTTTCCTTGGGTGCCCTCATACGGCATGACTCGACCTGCCCGAACGAAGGCACAAGAGAGAAAATGTGAAATGGGTCACACGAACATGCACAAGGCACACGGGCAGTCGACTACAACTTAGAATTTTTAATACAGTCGCCCTCACACTACCCGGCCTGACCTAACCTAAACGTGTTTCCTTGGGCACACTCACACGACCTGACCTGACCTGACCCTATCCAACCTGCCCGTACGTGTTTCCCTGGTCGTCCTCAGACAACCCAACCTAACCCAACCCAACCCATCCAAACAAATTTCCTTGGTAGCTCTAACATGACACGATCTGACCCGACCCACTCGAACACATTTCCTTGGCTGCCCTGACATGGCATGACCCGACCTAACAAGCCCAAACACATTTCCCTGGGTGCCCTCACATGACCCAACTGGAACATGTTTCCTTGGGCACCCTCACACGACCCAACATGAACATGTTTTCTTGGGCATCCTCACATGACCCGAACCACCCGAATACGTTTCCTTGGCCTCCCTCATAGGGCATGACATGACCCGAATGCACTTCCTTGTGCGCCCTCACACGACACAACCCGACTCGCACGAACGAAGGCACAAGGGAGAAAACGAAAAACAGGTCACACAAACATGCATAAGGCACAGGGGCAATCACAATTTAGCATTTTTTCTACGCCTTTCCTCACATGACCCTACTCGACGCAACACAAACACGTTTCCTTTCGATCCCTCCCACAGCACGACCCAACCCCCCTAAACGAAGGGACAAGGGAGAAAATAGAAAACGGGCCGCATGAACTTGCGTAAGGCACATTAGCAGTTACAACTTATAATTTTTAACACAACTACCTTGACATGACCTGGCCTGACTCGCCCAAAATCATGACCCGACCCACCTGAACACACGACTTGACCCGCCTAAACGCATGACATGAACGACCCAACCCGCCCAAATGCATGACTCGACTAGCCTGGACGCATGACCCGACTTGCTAGAATGCATGACCCAGATGACAGGACCCGAACCGCCCTAACGACACTACCTGAACTGCATGACCCGACCCGCCCAAACGTGCACAAGGCACACCCAAAATCAACATATTGAATTTCTTACATGGCCACCCTCAAATGATGCGACCCAACCCAACCCACCCAAACGGGTTTCCTTGGGCGCCCTCACATGGGTGGAGCACTGGCACCACTACCACTTCGTCGCAGATGGTATCATAGCTCAATTCAGGGCGAGTTGGGCTTTGTTGAAGATTAAATATTGAAGTAGGAATACAACGATAGGGTTGCAGCTGGTATCAAAGCATGGAATTTATATTGGTTGGGCTTATAGAAACATTGGTAGGGGAAATACATTGGTCAGGATCGAAGCTACATAACGAGACATGGCAAGTTGGGAAAGAATTTCAAGGGAGGAATTTTCAGACCTTGTACAAGTTGAAGTTTTCGTCCCTTCCTCAACCATCATTCATCGCATGCCCACCGAACGCTTACAATGCCCTTGATCATCATCCTCGACTCATGGGTCTTATATACGCCCCCACTTAAAATAAGACTATCGTCCCCGATAGTGCTACCATCATCATCGCATCATATCTTCATAATATATCGTTGCAACTTTCATCGCAATGTATCATCACACAATATCACTGCATAAACCATCAAGTTTCATGTCTAACATATCCAAGGGAAATATCTCCTCAATCCGTGATCATCAACACATCTGTCAAATTCATCACATGCTATACCATCATGGGAATTCAATCTCTCCATCATGGCCACATGCTGCTGCAACATATATCGTGTCAAACCATCATATATCGTCAATATCATGTCAATATCTGCATTGAGATATCCAACCAACTCAACATAACAAACACTGTTATGTATCCAGCATAAATCTACAGACTATTATAGCCCTCATAAATCAAACTAATTGGGTGATTAGTCCAACCATACATTCTCATCGTGAGAATGGACATCCTCATACCCTGCGTTAGTTTTTCCTCTCGCATCCTATCACATCCATCAACTAAATCAAGAATCCATCCCATATGAGTGTAAAGTAATCCATGTTCAGGTTCATGAAGTGCCCCTCATCTCATCCACAACATGCTATCCATCCAGAAATTCATCTCTATCTGAAATGTGTTGCCCATGATACCAATATCAATGTTTTGTTTAAAAGACATTCACAACTATCAAGCATCATCCATGTGTGAAAGTTCCTCCTCAAATCAAGTCAAGAAAATCCTCTCAATAATCTGCCATATTCAGGTCCATGAATCTATGTTCATCCCATTTTCAATATGCATGCAACATGCATACCAAAGTTAAGTCAAGAAGGCTCAACCCATTAACAAGTGTATACCACCAAGGCATCTCATCATTGCATCTCCATCAAATGAAACGACCTGACCCCATATCATTTTATCAGGTGCCCTCAAACAGCGTGACACGATGATCCCGATCAAACAAAGGCACATGGGAGAAAATGGAAAATAGGCCACACGAACAAGCACAAGGAACCTAGGTAGTCACAACTTAGCAAATTTGATATGGCCAACCTCAAATGAAATGACTCGAATGTGTTTCATCTATCGCCCTCACATGGCGCGCCAAGACACACCCAACCAAATGAAGGCATAAGGGAGAAAATGAAATACGGGTGGCACGAATGTGCACAAGGAACCTGAGTGGTCACAACTTAGCAAATTTGATATAACCACCATAAATCAAAACGACCCGACTGAAACGCGTTTCATCGGGCACCGTCAAACGAAATGACCCGACCCGAGTTCATTTGATCAGGCACCCTCACATGGTGCAACATGGTGCACCAAACTGAATGAAGGCACGAGGGAGAAAATGGAAAATGGGCAGCATGAATGTTCATAAGGCACCCGAGCGGTCACCCAAACGCATTTCATTCGATGCCCTCCTAGGACGTGACATAGCACACCCGATCAAATGAAGGCATAAGGGAGAAAATTACAAACGATCCAAACGAATGTGAATAAGGCACTTGGGTGATAAAAACTTAGCAAAATTGATATGGACACCCTCAAATGAAATGACCTGACCCGAACATGTTTCAACAGGCTCCCTCATAGGGCACGACACGGTGCGCCTGACCGAATGAAGGCACAAGGGAACAAATGAAAAATGTGCCATGGGAATGTGCAAAATAGACCCATGTGGTCACAACTTATAAAATTTGATACGGACACCCTCAAATGAAACAACCCAACCTGAACACGTTTCATCGAGGGCCCTCAAACGAAACAAACCGATCTAAAATGAGGCAGAAGGGAGGAAACAAAAAATGGGCCACACGTATCGATTCAAGGCACCCGAGTGGTCACAACTTGGAAAATTTAATACGGCCTCCCTCAAATGAAATGACTGGAACTGAACGCATTTCATCGGGTGCCGTCATACGCCACGACACGACACACCGGATGGAACGCAGGCATAAGGGAGAAAATGAAACACGGGTCGCACGAACATGCACAAGGCACTCCAACGGTCACAAATTAGCAAATTTGATATGATTTCCCTCAAACTAAGTGACTCAACATGAATGTGTTTCATCGGGTGCCCTCACACCACACGACACAGTGCACCCGACTGAATGAAGGCACAAGGGAGCAAATGGAAAACGGGCCTCACAAACGTGCACAAGACACCTAAGAAGTCACAGCTTAGCAAATTTGATCAAATGAAGGAAAAAGGGAGAAAACAGCAAACGAGATGCATAAACGTGGACAAGGCACCTGGTCAGTCACAACTTTGGAAATTTTGTACGAACGCCCTCAAAAGAAACGACCCATCCTGAAAGCATTTCATCAAGCGCCCTTACATGGCACGACACAGCCCGCCCAAATGCGTTTCATCGGGTGCCCTCACACTACGCAAAAGATGCACCCGATCGAATGAAGGCACAAGGGATAAAATGGAAAATGGGTGACACGAATGCCCACAAGGTACCCAAGTGGTCACAAATTAGCAAATTTGATACAACCACGCTCAAACGAAATGACCCGACCCAAATGCATTTCATCGGGCGCCCTCACATGGCGCAACACAACATGTCTAACTGAACGAAGGCATCAGGGAGAAAATGGAAAATGGGTCGCAATAAAATGCATAAGGCACCCGGGTGGTCATAACTTAGCAAATTTGGTACGATTGCCCACAAACAAAAAAACCCAACCCGAATGCCTTTCATTAGGTGCCCTCGCATGGTGTGACACGACGCGCTAGACCGAACGAAGGCACAAGGGAGAAAATGAGAAACGGGTCGCTCGAATATGCACAAGGCACTCGGGCAGTCACAAATTAGAAAATTTGATATGGTCGCCCTCAAACGAAACAACCTGACCCGAACGTGTTTCATCGTGCACCCTTGCACGGAATGACACGACCCTCCCAGACGAACGAAGGAAAAAGGGAGAAAATAGCAAGCGGGCGACATGAACATGCACAAGGATCTCGAGTGGTAACAAATTATAAAATTTGATATGGTTTCCCTCAAACTAAATGACCCGACCCGAATGCATTTCATCAGGCGCTCTCACACAGCACGACACAGCCCGCCCGACCTAACGAACGCACAAGGTAAGAAACGTCAAATGGGCCGCATGAACATGCATAAGGCACTTGGGCAGTCAAAACTTAGAAAATTTGACATGGCCACCCTGAAACAAAATGACCCCACTCGAACGTGTTTCATTAGGTACCCTCACAGGATGCGCTCGATCGAATGAAGGCATAAGGGAGAAAATGGAAAATGGGGTGCACAAATGTGCACAAGGCACACAGGTGGTCACAACTTATCAAATTTGATATGGTCACCCTCAAACGAAAGGATCTGACTCGAATGCATTTCATCGGTCTCCCCCACAAGGTGCGACACGACGTGCCCAACCTAACGAAGGCACAAGGGAGAAAATGGAAAACGGGTCATGCGAACATGCACAAGACACACATGCGGTCACAACTTAGAAAATTTTATATGGCTGCCCTCAAGCTAAAGGACCCAAGCTGAACGCATTTAATCGGTCACCCTCACATGGCCCGATAGGGCATGCCCGACCGAACGAAGACACAAGGGAGTAAACAACAAACGGGCCACATGAATGAGCAGAAGGCACCCGAGCAGTCACAACCTAGGAAATTTGATACGGAAACCCTCAAACAAAATGACCTAGCCTGAACACATTTCTTTGGACACCCTCACATGGCATGACATGGCCTACTTGACTAAACGAAGACACAATAGAGCGAATGTAAAATGGGCTGCACGAATGAGCATAAGGCACCCTGGTAGTCACAACTTAGCGAATTTGATACAGCCACCCTCAAACAAAACCACAGGACCCGAATGCATTTTATCAGGTGGCCTCAGATGGTGCCACATGGTGCACCTGACCGAATGAAGGCACAAGGGAGAAAATGGGAAACGGGCCGCACAAACATACTGAAGGCACCCAAGCAGTGACAACTTAGCAAATTTGATATGGCAATCGTCAAATGAAATGAGTCAATCTAAACACATTTCATCAGGCGGCCTTACACGGCATGACACAACACGCCAGAATGAATGAAGGCACAAGGGAGAAAATAGAAAATGAGACGCACGAACATGCACAAGGCACCCGAGCAGTCATAAATTAGCAAATTTTATACTACTACCCTCAAACAAAACAACTCGACATGAATGTGTTTCATCGCGCACCCTCACACGGCATGACACGAAGCACCAGACCAAACAAAGGCACAAGGGAGAAAATGGCAAACGGGCCGCTCGAACGTGTACAAGGAACTAAGGTGGTAACAACCTAGAAAATTTGATAGAACGGCCCTCAAATGAAATTACCTGACCCGAACGCGTTTCATTAGGCACCCTCGCACAGGGTGACACGACCCACCCAATAGAACTAAGGCACAATGGAGCAAATGGAAAAGGGGCCGCACAAACGTGCACAAGGAACTTGGGTGGTCACAACCTAGAAAATTTGATACGGCCGCCCTCAAACGAAATGACTTGACCCAAACGCGTTTCATCGGGCACCCTCACACGGCACGACATGGATCGCCCAACTTAACGAAACCACAAGGGAGAAAAATGCAAATGGGTTGCATGAACATGCACAAGGAACTTGGGTGGTCACAACTTAGCAAATTTGATATGCATGCCCTCAAATTAAACGACCTAACCTGAACGCATTTCAGCGAGTGCCCTCACAAGGCATAAGGGATAAAATAGAAAATAGGTTGCAGAAACAAGCACAAGGCACCTGGGTGGTCACAACTTAGCAAATTTGATACGGTCATGATCAAATGAAATGACCTGACTTGAACTCGTTTCATCATACACCCTCACACGGCGCAACATAAAGGAACCAATTGAGTGAAGGCCTAAGGGAGAAAATGGAAAACCGGTTCAAAAAACGTGTAAAAGGCACGAGGGTGGTCACAACTTAGTAAATTTGATACGGATGCCCTCAAATGAAATGACCCAACCCGAATGTGTTTCAGTGGGAGCCTCAAACGAAATGACCCGACCTAAACGCGTTTCTTCGGGTACCCTCACATGATGCGACACGATGCACTCGACCAAACAAAGGCACAATGGAACAAACAAAAAATGGGCCACATGAACGTGCACAAGGAACCCGGTCAGTCACAACTTAGCAAATTTGATATGGGCGCCCTCAAACGAAATGACTAGACCCGAAAGCATTTCATTGGGTGGCCTCAAACGGTGCGACACGACATGCCCGAATTAATGAAGGCACAAGGGAGAAAATGGAAAATAGGTCACACAAACATGCACAAGGCACCCATGTGGTCAAAAATTGGCAAATTTGATATGGCCACCCTCAAATGAAACGACCCGGCCCGAACGCCTTTTATTGGGCGCCCTCGCACGGTGCGACATGGCGCGCCCAACATAAAAAAGGAAAAAGGGAGAAAACACCAAATGGGATGTATGAATGTGCACAAGGCACCCAGGTAGTCACAACTTAGAAAATTTGATATGACCACCCTCAAACAAAACGACTCGACCCGAACGTGTTTCATTAGGCGCCCTCACACGGCCCAACACAGCCCGCCTGATCGAATGAAGGCACAAGGGAGAAAATGGAAAACGGTTTGCATGAACATATACAAGCACCCCAGTGGTCACAAATTAGAAAATTTGATAGGGCAGCCCTCAAACAAAACAACCCGACCTGAACGCATTTCATCGGGCTCCCTCACACAGGGCGACATGGAGCGCCCGATCGAATGAAGTCACAAGGGACCAAACAGAAAACGAGACACATGAACATGCATAAGGCACCCATAAAGTCACAACTTAGCAAATTTTATAGGGCCGCCCTTAAAAAAAAATGACCAGAGCCGAACGTGTGTCATCGGGCACACTCACATGGCGTGACACGACGTGCCCGACAGAATGAAGGCACAACAGAGAAAATGACAATGGGCCACATAAACTTGCACAAGGAACCCAAGTAGTCGCAACCTAGAAAATTTTATATGGCTGCACTAAAACGAAATGAGTCGACCCAAACATGTTTCATCGGGCACCCTTACAAAGTGCGACATGGTGCACCTGACCAAACGAGGGCACAAGGGAGAAAACAACAAATGGGCAACACGAATGTGCACAAGGGTCCTCGGTGGTAAAAACTTAGAAAATTTGGTACGACCGCCCTCAAATGAAACGACTCGACCCGAACACGTTTCATTGGGCGCCTTCACACGACGCGACACAGACCACCTGACCAAATGAAGGAACAAGGGAGAAAATGGAAAAAGGTCTGCATGAACGAGCATAAGGAAACTAGATAGTCACAGCTTAGCAAATTTGATACAAACACCCTAAAAAAAAATGACTCGACCTGAAGACTTTTCATCGAGCGCTCTCATGCAATGCGAAACGATGCACCCAACCAAACGAAGGCACAAGGAAGCAAAGGGAAAATGGCTTGCACAAACATTCACTTAGAAAATTTGATATGGATGACCTCAAATGAAATGACCTGAGCCAAAAGTGTTTCATTTTGTGCCCTCACACAACAAGCCACGATGCGACCAACTAAACGAAGGCACAAGGGAGAAAATGACAAATGGCTACACAAATGTGCATAAGGAACCCGACTGGTCACAACTTTGAAAATTTGACACGACTGTGCTCAAACAAAATGACTCGACCTAAACACGTTTCATCGGGCGCCGTGAAATGAAACAACCCAACCCAAGTTTATTTCATTGGTCGCCCTCACATGGCGCAACACAACGTGTCCAACCAAATGAAGGCACAAGGGAGCAAATGGAAAATGGGCCACATGGATGTGCATAAGGAACCTGGGCAGTCACAACTTAGAGAATTTGATATGGGCGCCCTCAAATGAAATGACCCAACCCAAACGCGTTTCATCGGACGCCCTCCCATGGTGCGACATGGCACGCCTGACCGAACGAAAGCCCAAGGGAGAAAATGGAAAATGGGCTGCACGAACATGCGTAAGGTACTTGGGTGGTCAAAACATAGCAAATTTGATATGGCCTCTTGTTGGGCCCAGATTCAGGTATGATTTCCCCCTCTAAGTACTCTGAATTATCTTGTAAATTTGAGGAAATCTTCTTTCATATCAATAATAAGGAATGAAATAGCATAGAAACAGGAACAACTAGATAAGGACATAGAAAACGATTCATAACAAGGGATTAACTCCTTTTTGTCCCTATCTGTAGGAAACCAGGAATGCGAGGTCAATGATAGATGATGACCAATCAACGAATCCATGTATCAAGGTCATCAACAACTCGAGGCGACCAATTGAAAGGCAGATGAACAATTTTTTAGCTTAATAACTTAGACGACAGCCACACACAGTGGGCTATTGTTTGAGATACATTCTCAAGAAGCTACCTTTAAAAAGGCAAAGAACAGACTAGGATGGAGAGAAGTTCATAACAAAATCCTAATATAGCCTGTTTGATTCTTTTTGGAAGAGCATTCCTGAATGAAATAGAATTTTGAAAAATCCCCTCTTGAAGCTTCCATAGTTTTATAGCTTCTGTAGGTTTGGGCCCAACCTCTAGAAGTTCTATGCATATTTTATGTTCTGAGACTTTGCAGAACCGGTATTTGTAAATTTTATGCAATTGCAACATATAATTTTGATAATAATACTACAAATTTTCTTATAGGATTCTTAACAGTTGCGTTCCTAGCAATAAGTACAATTCTGTGCATGATAAATACCTTGTTAAGCCTGGTTCATTTTCTAATTATAACTATTAATCTCTAAGTAGAAGAGGATTGACTTAGTAGTTATACTTTTTATACTTCACGTCTTCCTTCAAACATGACGCTGCGAGTAATTGGTTGATCACTGATGATTAGTTAGTCTTTACAGAGAACTCCATTGCAAAATTATTTAAGATAGGAAATTCACAGCTAAGTTATATCGATGTCTTGCTAGTGATTTACTTCTGCTATTCTTTCTTGGTTTCATAGCTAGCCATACAGTTTAGTCCTCTGTTCTTTATTTATTGCACATTTACTTAGATTGCTTGAATTGCGTTGCTGTTTCCGTAATACACAATTTCACACATTGATTAGTTACATTATTGCACAGCTAAGTTACTACTTATTGGATTATTTAATTTCATTCAGCTATGTTCTTGAAGCAACTTAATTAGAACTTTTTTATGTCTATCTTAGCTTCCATTATTTCCATTCCTGCTGATGCTACTTAGATTTTTGCTCAGTTCGATTTAGTAGCCACTTTGCTTCAGCATAATTGTTCAATTATAGATCAAAATAATTTTCCTTAAGACCAACATCTTCCACAGTTACGAATATTTTCTTCATATTAGCAAGAAGCATCCCAAGACTAGTTAACTCGCACATACTGTGTCGACACCCTTGAAAGAAATATATGAACCCCAGGTTGACAATTAAGTAAAGGAGCGATAGAGTTGCAGAAAAAAAACCACCTCTACAAAACCAACAACTCCCTCAAATGAAATAACCCGACCCAAATGCATTTTAATTGACTCCTTCACAAGGAGCGACATGAAGCACCTGACCGAACGAAGGCAGAATGGAACAAACAGAAAACGGGCCACATGAACGTGCAAAACACACCCTTGCAGTCACAAGTTAGCAAATTTGATACGGCCAACCTCAAATGAAACGACTCGACCCAAACACGTTTCATCGGGCGCCCTAGCACAACGCAACAGGGCATGCCCAACCAAACAAAGGCACAAGGGAGAAAATGGTAAATGGGACACACAAACATGTAGAAGGTACCTGGGCAGTTACAACTTAGCAAATTTTATACGATTTCCCTCAAACGAAATGACCCAACCGGAACGCGTTTCATTGGGTGCTGTCAAAAGAAACGACTGGATCCGAACGTGTTTCATCGGCCGCTCGACCGAAAGAAGGCACAAGGGAGGAAATGACAAATAGGTTGCACGAACATGCACAAGGCACCCAAGCGGTGACAACTTTGCAAATTTGATATGGCCTCCCTCAAATGAAACAAGCTGTCCTGAATGCATTTCATCTAGTGCCCTCACACGACGCACCTTACGGAACGAATGCACAAGGAAGAAAATGAAAAATGGGTGGCACAAATGTGCACAAGGCTCTTTCGCGGTCACAAATTAGAAAATTTGATACGACAGCCCTCAAATGAAATAACCCGACACGAATGCATTTCATTAGGTGTTGTCACACTGCGCAACATGGCGTGCCTAACCGAACTTAGGCACAAGGGAGAAAACGGAAAATGGGCCACACAAAATGCATAAGTAACCCAGAAAGTCACAGCTTAGCGAATTTTATAGGGCTAGCCTCAAACGAAAGGACCTGACACGAACGTGTTTCATCAGGTGCACTCACACGGTGCGACATGTCATGCCCGACCGAATGAAGGCACAAGGGAGAAAACGGAAAAATGGATGTAAGAATGTGCACAAGGCACTCGGGTGGTAAAAACATTGCAAATTTGGTACGAACACCCGCAAACAAAATGACCCGACTTGAATGCATTTCATCTGGAACCCTCACACGTGGTGACATAGCCCGCCCGACCAAATGAAGGCACAATGAAGAAAATGACAAACGGGCCACACGAACGAGCAAAAGGAAACTGGGTGGTCACAACTTAGAAAATTTGATACAATTGCTCTCAAATGAAATGACCCGAACCCGAACGCGTTTCATCAGGTCCCCTTTCACAGCGTGACAAGACCCTCCCGACTGAATGAAGGCACAACAAAGCAAATGGAAAATGGGTCGAACGATCATGCACAAGGACCTCGGGCAGTAACAACTTAGAAAATTTGATACGACCGCCCTCAAACAAAATGACCCAACCCAAAATCGTTTCATCGAGCACCCTCGCACGATGCGACATGGCCTGCTCGAACAAATGAAGGCACAAGGTAGCAAATGGAAAATGGGCCGCACGAACATGCACAAGGCACCCAGGTGGTCACAAATTAGAAAATTTGATACGGCTTGAAAAGAAATGACCCCACCTGAACCTATTTCATTAGGCACACTCACACGGTGGGACACAGTGTGCCCAACCTAACGAAGGTATAAGGGAGAAAATGGAAAACGCGATGCATGATCATGCACAAGGCACACAAACGGTCACAAATTAGCAAATTTGATACGACTTCCCTCAAAAGAAAGGACCCAACCTAAATGCCTTTCATTGGGCATCGTCACACAACATGACACGGTGCACTCAGCCTAATGAAGTTAGAAGGGATAAAAAAGAAAATGGGCTGCATGAATGTGCATAAGTCAAGCAGGCAGTCACAACTTCACAAATTTTATATGGCCACACACAAACCAAACAACTCGAGCCCAATGCATTTCATCGATCACCCTCACATGGTGTGATAGGGCGTGCCCGACCGAACGAAGGCACAAGGGAGTAAACAGCAAAAGGGCCATGTGAATGAGCACAAGGCACCTGGGCAATCAAAACTGAGAAAATTTGATACGACAGCCCTCAAACGAAATGACCCGACCCGAATGCCTTTCATCGGGCACCCTCACATGGCGCGACACAACCCACCCAACTGAGTGAAGGCACAACAGGGAAAAATGGAAAATGGGCCACACGAATGAGCACAAGGGACCCTGGTGGTCACAACTTAGCAAATTTGATATAGACGACCTCAAATGAAACGACCTGACCTAAACACATTTCATCAGGCGTCCTCACACGGTGAGCCTGAACGACAGAAGGCACGAGGGAGAAAATAGAAAATGAGCCACATGAACATGCCGAAGGCATCCAAACAGTGACAACTTAGCAAATTTTATATGGCAGCCCTCAAATGAAATGACTCGATCCCCACGCGTTTCATCGGGATCCCTCACATGACGAAGCATGGTGTGCCCGACCAAAAGAAGGCAGAAGGGAGTAAACAGAAAACAGGCCGCATGAACGTGCACAAGGTATCTGTGTGGTCACACGTTAGCAAATTTAATAGGGATGCCCTAAAATGAAACAACTCGACACGAATGCGTTTCATCAGGCGCCCTCGCACAACACAACATGGCATGCGAGACCGAATAAAGGAACAAGGGGGGAAATGAAAAACTAGTCGCTCGAACATGTACAAGGCACCTAGGTAGTCACAACTTAACAAATTTGATACAACTTCCCTTAAACAAAACGACCCAACCTGGACGTGTTTCATTTGGCACCCTCGCATGGTGTGACACGACCCTCCCGGCTGAACTAAGGCACAATGGAGAAAATGGAAAACGGGCCATACGGACATGCACAAGGAACTCTAGCAGTCGCAACTTAGAAAATTTGATACGGCTTCCCTCAAATGACATGACCTGACCTGAATGTGTTTCATCGAGCACCCTCGCACCGCGCGACACGACCCATCCGATCGAACGAAGCCACAAGGGAGAAAATAGAAAATGGGCCATATGAACATGCACAAGACACCCAGGTGGTCACAACTTGGAAAATTTGATACCTCCGTACTCAAATGAAATGACCTGACCCGAACACATTTCATCGGGCGCCCTCACACGACGCGATACAGCCCTCCTGACCAAACAAAGGAACGAGGGAGAAAATGGAAAATGGGCCACACAAATGAGCACAAGGCACCAGGGCAATCACAAATTAGAAAATTTGATATAGTCAACTCAAATGAAACAACCCGACCCGAATGTGTATCATGGGTCGCCTCAAATGAAACAACCTGACCTTAAAGCGTTTCATCGATCCCCCTCACATGGCGTGACACGGCCCACCCGACCAAATGAAGGCACAAGGGAGAAAATGAAAAATGGGCTGCACAAGCATGCACAAGGAACCCAAGTGGTCACAAATAAGAAAATTTGATACGGGCACCCTCAAACGAAATGACCCGACCTGAACATGTTTCATCGGGCGCCCTCACACGGTGCGACCAACCGAGTGAAGGCCCAAGGAACCAAATGGAAAACTGGCCCCACAAACATGCACAAGGCACTAAGGTGGTCACAACTTAGCAAATTTGATAGGGTCGCCCTCAAATGAAATGACCCAACCCGAATGTGTTTCATCAGGTGCCTCAAACGAAACGACCCTACCTGAACGCGTTTCTTCGGCCGCCTTCACATGGGGCACTTGAACGAATGAGGGAACAAGGGATCAAATGCCAAATGGGTCATATGAATGTGCACAAGGGACTTGAGTGGTCACAACTTAGAAAATATGATTGGGGTGCCCTCAAACAAAATGACCCGACCCGAACGCATTTCTTCGGTGCCATGGTGCGACACGATGCACCCGAATGAATGAAGGCACAAGGGAGAAAATGGAAAATGGGTCACATGAACATGAACAAGCCACCCAGGCATTCAGAAATTAGAAAATTTGATATGGTCACACGAACATGCACAAGGCACCCTGGCAGTCACAACTCGACTACCCTCAAACGAAACGACTCAACCTGAATGTGTTTCATTTTGCTCCCTTGCATTGCGTGACAAAGCCCGCCCGAACGAACAAAGGCACAAGGGAGAAAAAAAAATGGGCTGCATGAATGGGCATAAGGCACCCTGGTGGTCACAAATTATAAAATTTGATAGGGCCACCCTCAAACAAAACAACCCAACCCGAACGCGTTTCATCGGGAACCGTCACACGGCACAACACAACCCACCAGACCAAATGAAAGAACAATGAAGAAAAAGATAAATGAGCTGCAAAAATGAGCACAAGGCAACCAGGCAGTCACAACCTAGCAAATTCAATACATTCAGCCTCAAACAAAATGACTCAACTTGAACGCATTTCATCGGGCACCCTCACATGGTTCGACATGGTGCACCCGATTGAACTAAGGTACAAGGGAGAAAATGGAAAATGGGATGCACAAACATGCACAAGGCACCTGGGTGGTCACAACTGAGAAAATTTGGTACGACTGCCCTCAAATCAAATGACCCGACCTGCACATGTTTCATCGAGCGCCCTTACACGATGCAACATATCCCGCCCGACCAAATGAAGGCATAAGGGAGAAAATGGCAAACGAGTCACACAAACGAGCACAAGTCAATCGGGCAGTCACAACTTACCAAATTTGATATGGCTGCCATCAAACAAAATGACCCAACCTGAACGTGTTTCATCGAGCGCCCTTTCGTGACGCGACATGACCCTCCTGATCGAACGAAGGCACACGGGAGAAAATGGAAAATGGGCTGCACAAATGTGGAAAAGGAAATCCAGTGGTAAAAACTTAGCAAATTTGATACAGCCGCCCTCAAACAAAATGACCCAACCAGAACGGGTTTCATCGGGCACCCTCGCATGGCGTGACACGGCCCGCCTAACCTAACGAAGGCACAAGGTAGAAAACAAGAAATGGGCTGCACGAACGTGTAGAAGGCACCCTGGCGGTTACAACTTAGAAAATTTGATATGGCTACCCAAAAATGAAATGACCCAACCCAAACATGTTTCATTGGGCACCCTCACAAGGTGCAACATGGCGTGCCTGACTGAATGAAGGCACAAGAGGGAAATGGAAAGCGGACTGCACGAACGTGTATAAGGCACATAGGCAGTCACAACTTAGCAAATTTGATACGGCTACCCTTAAACAAAATGGCCTGACCTGAACGCGTTTCATCTAGCACCCTCACACGGCGCGACATGACATGCCCGACCTAACAAATACACAAGGGAGAAAATGGAAAATGAGTCGCATGAACGTGTACAAGGCACAAAGGCGGTCACAATTTAGCGTATTTCATAAGACCTCTGTGAAACCAAACGACCCATGCCGAATGCGTTTCATCGGGTGCCCTCAAAAGGCTAGATAGGGTGTGCCCGACCGAACAAAGTCACAATGGAGTAAATGGAAAATGGGCCACATGAACAAGCAAAAGGCACGTGGGCGGTCACAACCTAGAAAATTTGATATGGCTGCCCTAAAAAAAAATGACCCAACTCGAACGCGTTTCATCGGGCACCCTCGCATGGTGTGTCAAGGCTCACTCAGCTAAAAGAAGGCACAATGGAGAAAATGATAAATGGGCCACATGATTGAGCACAAGGCACCCTGGTGGTCACAACTTACCAAATTGGATACGGCCGCCCTCAAACAAAATGATCCAAGCTCGACGCATTTCATTGGGTACCCTCACACAGTGCGACATGGTGTGTGTGCCTAACCAAACGAAGGCAAAAGAGAGAAAATGACAAATGGGTAACATGAATGTGCCAAAGACACCCAAGAGGTGACAACATAGCAAATTTGATATGGCCGCCCTCACATGAAACGACTTGATTCGAATGCATTTCATTGGGTGCCCTCACACGGCGCGACACAATGCACCCGAAAAAATGAAGACATAAGGGAGCGAATGGAAAATGGGCCACATGAATATGAAAAAGGCACCTGGGTGGTCACAGCTTAGTAAATTTGATAGTAATGATCTCCCTCAAATGAAACAACTCGACACGAATGCGTTTCATCGGACGCCCTTACATGGCGCGCCACGATATACCAGACTGAACGAAGTCACAAGGGAGGAAATGACAAATGGGCTGCTTGAACGTGTACAAGGCACCCGGGCCATCACAAATAAGCAAATTTGATATGGCACCTTTAAAAAAAATGACCCGACCCGAACACGTTTCATTAGGTGCCCTCGCACGACGTGACACCACCCGCCCGACTGAACTAAGGAACAAGAGAGAAAATGGAAAATAGGCTGCAAGAACATGCATAAGGAAATTGGGTGGCCACAACTTAGAAAATTTGATACGGCTGCCCTCGAATGAAATGACCTAACACAAATGTGTTTCATTGGGTGCCCTTGCACAGCGCGACACAACCCACCCAACCAAACGAAGCCATAAGGAAACAAATGGTAAACAAGATGCATGAACATGCACAAGGCACCTCGGTTATCACAACTTAGAAAATTTGATACATATGCCCTCAAAAGATACGACCCAACCCGAACGCATTTCATCGGGCGCCCTCACACGGCACGACACAGCCCGCATGACTGAACAAAGGAACAAGGGAGAAAACGGAAAATGGGCTGCATGAATCAGCACAAGGCAACCAGGTGGTCACAACTTAGCAAATTTGATACAGTCGCTCTTAGACGAAATGACTTGACCCGAATGAATTTCATTAGGCACCCTAAAATGACGCAACACGGTGCGCCCGACCGAGCGAAGGCACAAGGGAGAAAATGGAAAATGGGCCCAAAAATATTCACAAGGCACCAAGGCAGTCGCAACTTTGCAAATTTGATGTTGCTGCCCTCAAATGAAATGACCCAACCCGAATGTGTTTCATCGGGCACCTCAAACAAAATGACTCGACCTGAACGCATTTCATCGGGTGCCCTCACATGACTTGACATGGCGCACCCAAGAGACGAAGACACAAGGGAGAAAATGACAAATGAGCTGAACAAACATGCACAAGGCACTCGGGCAGTCACAACTTAGAAAATTTGATACGAGTTCCTTCAAACAAAATGACCTGACATGAACGCATTTGATTTGGCACCCTCACACGGTGCAACACGATGCACCCGAACGTATTAAGGCACAAGGGAGAAAAAAAAAATGGGTCACATGAATGTGCACCAGGCACCCGGGTGGTCACAACTCAACAAATTTGATATGGCTGCCCTCAAATGAAACAAACTAACTGAACAAATGCACAAGGGAGAAAATGAAAAATGGGCCACATGAACGTGCACAAGGCACCTCAGAGGTCACAACATGGAAAATTTGATATGACCACCCTCAAACGAAATGACCCGACCCAAACATGTTTCATTCGGTGCCCTCGCACAGCGTGACATAGCCCACCCAACCAAACAAAGGCACAAGGGAGCAAATGGAAAATGAGCCACATGAATGTGCACAAGGCACCCCGACGGTCACAAATTAGAAAATTTCATATGGCCACCATCAAATGAAAGAACCTGCCCCGAACACATTTCATTAGATGCCCAAAAGCCACACGACACGGTGCACTCGACTGAACGAAGGCACAAGGGATAAAATGACAAACAGGCTGCATGAACATGCACAAGGAACCTGGGAAGTCACAGCTTAGCAAATTTAATAGGGCTGCCCTTAGATGACACGACCAGAGCCAAACATGGTTCATCAGGTGCCCTCACATGGCACAACACGACATGCCCAATAGAATGAAGGCACAAGAGAGAAAAAGAAAAATGGGCCACACAAACTTTCACAAGGCACCGGGGTGGTCAAAATCTAGCAAATTTGATACGCCCACCATCAAACGAAATCACTTGACCCGAACATGTTTCATCAGGCGCCGTCCTATGGCGCGACATGGTGTGCCCGACTGAATGAAGACACAAGGGAGAAAATGGAAAATGGGCTGCATGAACTTGCATAAGGCACTCGATAGTCACAACTTATAAAATTTGGTATGATTGCCCTCAAATGAAATGACCCGACCTGAAATATTTTCATCGGGTGCCTTCACACGACGCGATAAAGCCCTCCCAACCAAACGAAGGCACAAGGGAGAAAATGGAAAACGGGTTGCACAAATGAGAACAAGGAAATCAGGTGACCACAACTTAGAAAATTTGATACAGCCCCCCTCAAACGAAATGACCCGACCTAAATGCATTTCATCGGGTGCCCTAAAATGAAACAACCTGACCCGAATGTGTTTCATTGGGTGTCCGCACACGGCGTGACATGACGTGCCCAACCGAACTAAGGCACAAGGTAGCAAATGAAAAATGGGCTGCACGAATGTGTACAAGGCACCCGAACGGTCACAAGTTAGCAAATTTGATATGGGCACCCTTAAACAAAATGACCTGACCCGAACACATTTCATCAGGTGGCCTCACAGGGCATGACGCGACACGCCAGAGTGAACGAAGTCAAAAGTGAGAAAACAGAAAACAGGCTGCACGAACATGCGCAAGGCATGCAGGCGGTCACAATTTAGCAAATTTGATATGGCCGCCCTCAAACGAAACAACCTGACCCAGACGTGTTTCATCAGGCACCCTCACATGGCGCGACACAGCGCGTAGGACCGAATGAAGGAACAAGGGAGAAAACGAAAAACAAACAGCTCAAACATGTAAAAGGCACCTGGGTGATCACAAATTGGTAAATTTGATACGACCGCCCTCATACAAAACGACCTGACCCGAACATGTTTCATCTGGGGCCCTCAGACGATGTGACATGACCCTCTCGACTGAACAAAGGCACAAGGGAGCAAACGGAAAATGGGCTACATGAACGTTCACAAGGAATTCAGTTGGTCACAACTTATGAAATTTGATACGGTCACCCTCAAACGAAATGACCCGACCTGAATGAATTTTATCGGGTGCCCTCAAACGGCGCACCACGACCCGCCCGTCCGAGTGAAGGCACAACTGAGAAAAGAGAAAATGGGTCACACAAACGTGAAAAAGGCACTTGGGCAGTCACAACTTATCAAATTTGATATGGCCACACTGAAACAAAATGACCCCACCCAAGCGTGTTTCATCGGGCCCCCTCAAATGACGTGACATGGCACACCTGACCTAACAAAAGCACAAGGAGAAAATGGAAAAGGGCTGCACGAACATACACAAGGCACACAGGCGGTCACAACTTAAAAAATTTGACATGGCCACCCTCAAACCAAATGACCTGACCTAAACGCATTTCATCGAGTGCCCTCACAAGGCGTGACATGACATGCCTGACCGAACGAAGGCACAAGGGAGGAAATGGAAAACAGGTCGCATGAACTTGCACAAGGCACACTTAGAAAATTTGATACGACTTCCCTCAAACCCGAGGACCCGGGCTAAACATGTTTCATCTGGTGCCCTCACAAGGCGCAACAGGGTGTGACCGACCAAATTAAGGAACAAAGGAGAAAATGGAAAATGGACCACACATACGAGCACAAGGCACCCAAAAGGTCACAACTTATCAAATTTTATATGACTGCCCTCAAATGAAATGACCCAACCTAAACGCATTTCATCGGGCGCCATCACACAGCACAACATGGTGCGCCTGACTAAACGAAGGTACAAGGGAGAAAATGGAAAATGGGCCACACGAATGTGCCAAAGGCACCCAAGTGGTGACAACTTAGAAAATTCGATATGGCCGCCCTCAAATTAAAGGACTCGACCTAAACATGTTTCATCGAGCGCTCTCACATGTCGCTACATGGCTCACCTGACCAAATGAAGTCACAAGGGAGAAAATAGCAAATGGGCTGCAAGAACATGCATAAGGCACTCGGGCAGTCATAAATTAGCAAATTTGATATGACTTCCCTCAAACGAAATGACTAGACCAAAACATGTTTCATCCAACGCCCTGTCACGATGCGACACAACCTACCTAACCAAACAAAGGCACAAGGGAGAAAATGGAAAATGGGCTGCACAAACAAGCACAAGGCACCTGGACAGTCACAACTGTGCAAATTTGATACGGCCTCCCTCAAATGAAACCACCCAAATGTGTTTCATCGGGAGCCTTCACACAGCACAGCATGGTGTACCTGACCCAGTGAAGGCACAAGGGAGCAAATGGAAAATGGGCCCCGCAAATGTGCACAAGGCACTAGGGTTGTCACAACTTAGCAAATTTGATATGGCCGCCCTCAAACAAAATGACCCGACCGCAATGTGTTTCATCAGGAGCCTTAAACGAAATGACCCGACCTAAACACGTTTCATTGGGCACCCTCACATGGTGCAACACGACACACTAGATAAAAAGAAGGCACAACGGAGGAAATGACAAATGGGCCACACGAATGTGCACAACTCACCTAGGCGGTCACAACTTAGAAAATTTGATACGACCTCTCTCAAATGAAACAACCCGAATTGAACGCATTTAATCAGGCACCCTCACATGACGCAACATGATGCACCTGATGGAACGAAGGCACAAGGGAGAAAATGGAAAATTGGTCGCATGAATGTGCACAAGGCACCCTGATGGTCACAAATTATAAAATCTGGTATGGCTTCCCTTAAACGAAATGACCCAAAAATGTTTCATCGGGTGCCCTCAGACTGTGCGGCACGGCGTGCCCAACCGAACGAAGGCACAAGGGAGAAAATGACAAATGGAACCTACGAATGTGCACAAGGCACCCGGAAATTCACAACTTAGCAAATTTTATAGGGCCATCATCAAATGAAACAACCCGAACTGAACACATTTCATTGGGTGCCCTCACAAGGCACGACATGGCACGCTCAACTAAATGAAGGCACGAGGGAGCAAATGGAAAACGGGCTGCACGAACATGCACAAGGCACCCAGCCGATCACAACTTAGCAAATTTGGTACGACTGCCACTAAACGAAACAACCGGAACCAAATGCGTTTCATCAGCCGCCCTCACACGGCGCGACACATCCTTCCTGACCAAAAAAATTCACAAGGGATAAAATGGAAAATGGGTTGCTCAAACAAGCATAAGGAAATCAGGCGGTCAGAACTTAGAAAATTTGATACAGATGCCCTTAAAAAAAATGACCTGACCCGAACACGTTTCATCAGGCACACTCACACGACGTGAAAGGACATGCCTAATCGAACGAAGGCATAAGGGAGAAAATGAAAAATGAGCCACATGAATGTTCACAAGACACCCAAGTGGTCACAAATTAGCAAATTTGATATGGCCGCCCTCAAATGAAATGACCCGACCCAAAAATTTTCATCGGGTGCCCTCAAACGAAATGACCCAGCCCAAACATGTTTCATTGGGTGCCCTCACATGGCGCAACACAGCACACCCAACCGAAAAAAGGCACAAAGGAGAAAATGAAAAATGAGATGCACAAACATGGACAAGGAACCTGAGCGGTCACAACTTAGCCAATTTGACATGGGCACCCTCAAACAAAACGACCCGACCCATATGTGTTTCACCGGGTGCCCTCACATGGCGCGACACGGAACACCCTATTGAATGAAGGCACAAGGGAGAAAACAAAAAATGGAACACAAAAACATGCACAAGTGTAAGGCCCACACTTAATGAGGTGCTTTCAACATGACGAGCACAACCACCAGGGTGTTTGATGAAGTTCGGGTGCCATGCAATGTTATGGGCAGAATATCGCACCATAGTGGGCGCAGGCGTGTGGCGATGGGTGTGTGGGCACGTCGCACTAGCTGATGTGTTGGATGTTATAGCGGTTGACGTATAAGAGTGTGACCGATGCTACACCAAGTGCAGACGAGTTGAGCGGAGGGCATCCGTTGGGCCAGCTCGGGTCCACCGAGTGATCCACAACACCCATGATATGCATATTAATACGACATTAAATGGTTATGAAAATGATCTAATAACATCATTCAAAAATCAAGAAAATAATTAGAGTACCGTGAGAAATACCAATAGCTTGTTTGTGGAAGAAGCATGACAATGGTGAAGGAGGACGAGCACGGGTTGATCCAGGGTGTTTGACAAAGTTCGAGCGCCATGCAATGTTATGGGCAGACTGTTGCACCATAGAGGGCACAGGCATGTGGTGATGGGCATGCGGGCACATCGCACTAGCTAGCGTGTTAGACATTATAGTGGCCGACATATAAGAGCCTGACCGATGCTACACCAAGTGCGAACGAGTTGAGCGGAGGGCATCCATGGGATCGGCTCGGGTCCACCGAGTGACCCATGACACCCATGATATGCATATTAATATAGCATGCATGTTGGAAATACTGAGAGGGGGGTTAATCAATATTTCTTTCAATTAGAGCTTTATTTAATCTTAAATTATTATCAGTGTTTGTACAATGATAGCAGCAAACAAGAGGGACACAAATGCACACAATTTTTAAGGTCGAAACCCACTCTGGGACAAAAACCACCTAATTCTTTTCTAATAATTCTTTTCAAATCCAATTGAAAATAAAGCTCCAACTTCCTAGAATCTAGAAAAGAATTCTTCTCCAGCTCCCACTGGATGGACGCTCCAATGCCCGAGATTCTTCAGTAGTCACTGAACGGATGCACCAACACCCAATGAGCTACAACTCACCCTAGCACCACCCTACCACCCTATAGAAGAATAAAGGAAGAATGGACTCTCGTACCAGAGAAAATGGTCCACTTTAAAATGATATAGAATGATGTAGAAGAATATGATATACTAGACCATAACCCCAACTTTGACAAAACCACTGCCTCTTCAACCCTTGGCAGATAGACACTAGTACAATTTGTACAATAATGTATTTACAATGACTAAGCACAATGATACCTTTACAATGATTGTATGCAGTGCTGCCCACTTGAAGACTTCATATGATGAAATTTTTGCTGATTTTATGCACCTTGGTTTCTGCTCTTTTCATGCTACTCTCTGCTGCACCTTTCTTTGCTTTGCTGCCATAGAAAGTCTGGTCCTTTGCAACCATTGACAACACATGATCTAGCTTTTTCTTGCCTTCTAGGAGCTCGATATTGAATCTGGTGTATCTCTGTTATTTCAGATCCTAAATATATAATTTTTGGTCCCATAGTAGTCCTTTAAGTCTTCTTTCCAATTCCACAGGTTTGACCCAATTTGGATTCTCCAAGAGCGAGTTATACCCAAATTCTTACACTGCCCTAATTCTGTACTGTTTCAGTAGAGCGCAATTCTATGGCATGCCACGTGTCACCGTTTCTTTATTTGTATCTAAAATTGATAGAGCTCAAATTATAGACTGTGCACTATCCATCACTTTTTACATCATTCCAATCCGATACTAAGAGAGGGAGTTATGATGAATTTACCAAGGTCACTTCTTTGAGATGAATTTCAGGAGCCTGCAAAAACCCTTACTTATACAGATCATATCTCCAAAAATATTGTGCAACATGATCTAAAATTTTTACTTCAGCTTCCTCAGGATTTCAGCTTCACCTCATAAACATTTCAGCTTCTGAGCATTCGTATAAAAAAAGTTAGAGCGAAAATTCCATGATGACATGTTTCAGATGGCTGAATCCCTTACCTAAGGAGGAAATGAAGATCACATTATATATGAATGCTTAAGTTGAGAGGGGCTTCAACAAGTGAACGTGGGAGGGATTTTAGGAGCATAAAAAATATTAATTATGACTTTTCAATGACCCATGCCCCAAACCCATGGGGTTATATCCCACTAACTGGGGTACAAACTTCAAACGTGAATATCTCTCAAACCGTGAAGAATTACATGGCGTGCCATATATCAACGGAAACATCTCGACAAGTTGAAACCATCAAAAGCATTATTGAACCAGAATATATTAATTTGGTAGGTCAAAATTCCCATTAAATTTTGGGTTAGCCCCTGGTGCTTCTTGGGTTGACATCAATGACGACTGTTGATCAACAATCTCCCCCTTTGGCATTGATGGCAACACAAGTACTCCCCCTGCAATCATGAAACCTCTTCCTACAACATTCTCTCCCCCTTTGACATCAATGGAAAAGGGTAAATCCCCCTGAAACACAACCATCCTGCAGACATGTACACACTTCGACTCACGCTGACACACAGCCGTCCTGCATACCTGTACACACTTCCACTCCCCCTTTATATTTTGAAAAAAGGAAAATATAATGAGAACTTGGGAGAATCCCAAGATTCTAGCGAAGATATTCCAATGCTGGCGAATATTTGATATGTGATTCTTTTGGTGCTGCTTGGAATCATGCTACTTGTCCAACTGCTTGCATAACATCTGGTCGGGAGGCTATTTCATATAGAAGACTACTACTCATAGATCTGTACAACCTTTGATCCACATCCTTAGATGAGTCATCTATGCTCAATTTGCAACCAAGTAAAGACATCTTGAAATCACTTTGCACCTTTGTAGCAAAATTCTTACTTAGACGATCATCATTGCTACAAATTATTGTATCATCCTCTTTAGCTATTAGACATGCTTTAGTTTCTTCATCCGGAACATATATGTCATTTGGAGCTCGACTTGATGTAGCCACAATTTCACCATACACGCCTTTCCTGATTTCACATTTCATGGATTTGAATAGTATTGTGTGTCCTTGATCACACATTTGTCCAACACTGAGCAGATTGTGATTCATGTTTTCAACCAATAGAACATTCTTGGCTAGAACATCTTTGCTTCTGAGAGTGAGAGTACCTGGTCCTATAACATTTGAAGATCCATCATTTCCAAAGGACACGGTTCCATCCTTCTTCTCTTTCAGAGATACAAATTTATTTCTATCTCCAGTCATATGCATTGAGCAACGGCTATCAACATACCACACATATTTGTTCTTTTGAGCCTTGAGAGTGAGAGCACAATTATCATTCTTCTTCTTCTTCCATGTTTGTTAATTCTGTGGCTTCGAAGATTCTTCTGGAGGATATTCAAGTCTGCAGTCTTTGGCTATGTGTCTAAAGTTTCGACATTTGTAACATTCAATATTATTTATTAAATGTTCAAATCTATTGATATTTCGCTGAGCCCTGGGAGGTTCATATTTGACATATCTCCTGGAATTGTATTCATTCCTAGGGTATGTGCGACATTCTACAGCTTTATGACCAAATTTTCCACATGAATAACAGTAGCCATAAATAATATGTTGGTACCTGGATGGAAATTTTTGTTTAGGAATTGTCTTCCAAGGTTGTTCTTGTGAATCTTATCCAATGAAGTCTTCATGCATGTCAGATCTCATAGGTTCATTGTATTTTTTTGTAGAAGGTCCTGCTTCTTCTTCTTTGTAACCAATGCCAGTTTTGTCATTGTAAGATCGTTGATTGTTCATGAGTTCTTCCAATGCCCTTGAGCTGTTGGCATAGTTTTGGATAGTTTTTCCTTTCTTCACTTCCTCACGTAGCGAGACTACTTGGGCTTCTAATTCTTCCCTTTCTTGGTTGCTTTCTTCCAACTTCTTTTGAAGTGACTCTTCAATGCATTTGTGTTCTTCAACTTCAATTTTGAGACCTTGAACTTGTTCTTCAAGATTTTTGGAATGGATCTTCTCCGCCTTGAGATCTTTTATAAGCTTGATTGCTTCCTCATAAAATTTGTCTATGGTCCATCCTTCTTCTTCGTTGTTTGATACCTCTTGCTTATTGTGCTTGGCCATAAACAATACTCTCTTATTGGATTCTTCTTCACTATCATTGTCTTCATCGGATGATGAGCTATCTTCTTTAGAGAGAAAGTTCCTTTTGGATCCTTGCTTGTTGAATTTCTTAAAGCCTTTCTTTCTTTTTGAGTTTCCATTACTTTGTTTGGACATTTTGCTACAAAATTCCCAACCTCATTACAGCTGAAACATATCAATGGAAATTTAACTTTGAATTGTCCCTTACCAATTTGTAGTTTTCTCGTGAAGTAAGCATATTCTTCATTTGAAAGACCTTCTTCATCATCTCCCTTTTCTTCACACTTGAAGGTGCATGTATTTTCAATTGAAGGTTGTTTATCCTTATTGGTTTTCTTAGATGCAACGAACGCAGTTTCTAGATGCGAAGTACCCTCTTCTTCATCAAGTCTCATTTCATATGCTATGAGAACTCCATGCAATTCCTCTTTGCTGAGTTTTTCCAGATTTTCACTGTATTCTAAGACCGATACCTTTGGGTTGAATCTCCCTGGTAACATTCTAAGAATCTTCCGTATAATAGTCTTCTCGTCAACTAGCTCTCCCAATCCTTCCAGAGTATTGGTTATTTCATCAACGTATTGAAAGTATGCAGCAATATTGCAATATTCTTTCATTCTGAGTTGCTCAAATTTTTCTCTATAGATTTGAAGCTTTGCTTCTTTGACATTTGAGTCACCTACATATATATTCTCAAGCTTGTCCCATACATTTTTGGCAGTTTTGCAACCCAGCACCTTATGATAAGCAGATTCAATAAGTCCACTGATAATAATATTATTTTCTTTTGCATCATTTACCAAATTCTTCTTACCTTTTTCATCCGTGGTTGATGTAAATCCATTTTGAAAAGTGTCCCATATTTCGTAACCTTGCGCCAAGAGATAGACCTCCATTCTTCCTTTCCAAAGTGCATAATTATTTTCATTGAATAGAGGTACACCATTCTTAGTATCCTCCATGACCTCCTTCCAGCTGTTAAACTGATATTGAAGGAACCAAGCTCTGAAACCAATTGCTGGAAATACTAAGAGGGGCGGTGAATCAATATTTCTTTCAATTAGAGCATTAGTTAATCTTCAATTATTATCAGTGTTTGTGCAATGATAGCAGCAAACAAGAGGAACACAATTGCACACAATTTTTAAGGTGGAAACCCACTCCGGGACAAAAACCACCTAATTCTTTTCTAATAATTATTTTCAACTCCAATTGAAAAAAAATCTCCAACTTCCTAGAATCTAGAAAAGAATTCTTCTCCATCTCCCACTGGATGGATGCTCCAATGCCCGAGATTCTTCAGTAGTCACTGAACGGATGCACCAACACCCAATGAGCTACAACTCACCCTAGCACCACCCTACCACCCTATATAAGAATAAAAGAAGAATGCACTCTCGTACCAGAGAAAATGGTCCACTTTAAAATGATATAGAATGATGTAGAAGAAGAAGATATACTAGACCATAACCCCAAATTTGACAAAACCACTGCCTCTTCAACCCTTGGCAGATATACACTAGTACAATTTGTACAATAAAGTATTTAAAATGACTAAGCACAATGATACCTTTACAATGATTGTATGCAGTGTTGCCCACTTGAAGACTTCATATGATGAACTTCTTGCTGCTGTTATGCACCTTGGTTGCTTCTCTTTTCATGCTACTCTCTGCTACACCTTTCTTTGCTTTGCTGCCGTAGAAATTCTGGTCCTTTGCAACCCTTAACAGTACATGATCTAGCTTTTTCTTGCCTTCTAGGAGCTCGATATTGAATCTGGTGTATCTCTATTATTTTAGATCCTCAATATCTGATTTTAAATCCTATAGTATTCCTCTGAGTCTTTTTTCCAATGCCACATTTTTGACCCAATTTCGATTCTCCAAGAGAGAGTTATACCCAATTTCTCACACTGCCCTAATTATGCACTGTTTGAGTAGAGCACACTTGTACGACGTGCCATGTGTCACCATTTCTTCATTTGTCTCTAAACTTCATATATTGAAAATTACAAACTATGCACTATCCGTCAATTTTTACGGCATTCCAATCCGATACTCAGAGAGGGATTTATGACGAATTTACCAAGGTCACTTCTTTGAGATCAATTTCAGGAGCCTGGAAAACCCTTACTTCCACAGATCATATCTCCAAAAAATATTGGGCAACTTGATCTAAAATTTTTCTTGCAGCTTCCTCAGGATTTCGGCTTTGCCTCATAAACATTTCAGCTTTTGGGCCTTCATAGAAAAAAATTTAGAGCGAAAATTCCACGATGACCTATTTCAGATGGCTGAATCCCTTACCTAAGGAGGAAATCAAGATCACAATATATATGAATGCTTAAGTTGAGAGGGGCTTTAGCAAGTGAAAGTGGGAGGGATTTTAAGAGCATAAAAAATATTAATTATGACTTTTCAATGACCCATGCCCCAACCCCATGGGGTTTTAGCCCACTAACTAGGGTACAAACTTCAAACATGAATATCTCTCAAACCGTGAAGAATTACATGGCGTTCAATATATCAATGGAAACATCTCGACAAGTAGAAACCATCAAAAGAATTATTGACCCAAAATATATTAATTTGGTAGGTCAAAGTTACCATTCAATTTTGGGTTAGCCCCTGGTGCTACTTGGGTTGACATCAATGACAATCACTGATCAACAATACGATGGCTATGAAAATCATCCATTAAAATCATTCAACAATTAAGCTAAGAATTGGAGTACCATGAGCAATACCAACAACTCATTGGTGGAAGGAGCACGACAATGATGAAGGAGGATGAGCGCGAGTCGAGTCAGGTTCATAATGTGCAGGGCATGTGGATATCTTCCACAGGGCGTCCACACCGCATGACGGGTTGAGTCAGGTAGCGTGCAGGTTAGGTTGGGCGACGGACATGTAGGATGTACAGAACTTCCGTAGGGCATACGTAATGTAGGTCGGGTCAGGAAGGGCATCTGAAAGAACTAAAATTCAGTTCATAAGTCATTACAAGAGCATTGTAAGTCTAATTTGAGTGTCAAAATTTGCAGCAGGTGCGTATTGATGGGTCGCATCTAACCACATAGCTAGGAAGTATATTGGACCCACATTGAACTCATGGGAAGGTCTGAACTAATTTATAGTGATGAACTGAGCAACTCGAGTGACCCGACAGTACTTGGCCAGACTTATGCAAAAAATTCCCAAGGTGAAATTCAATGTTGTAAAATGATTATTGTAGGTTAGTTTGACGGTTGAAAAGCCTTGAAGCTTGGTAAAAAGGCTAACTTGCCTTGCCAAGGAGCATAAATGGCTTTTTCTGGATTGGAAAGAAAATTTTATTAACTAATTGAACAAGTTTTTCAAAAGGCATAGTCTATATACTTGAGTAGTTGGAAAGATAAAAAGTATGGTAGTGTCGCACCCATCTATATCGTGATTGAAAGACACCAAAGGTATAGGGGAATGCCAGTTGGTATCATAGCCACTGATACATGGTTTTTGAAGTCTGAATACACAAATTTTGTTGCACATCAGTTGGTACGAAAGCCATTGATCCCACACCTTATTGAAGGAGGTTTCAGGGCTGCTATCATTAAAGAAAGCAGTGACACAGTTGTAGGGTTGCATGTGGTGTTGAAGTTGAAATTGTACATTGTGTTTCTTTTGAGATGTTAGTTGAAGCAAGACATTTGTTAGGGATAAAGCTACATAATAAGACATGCTGAGTTGGGAAGAATTTCAGGATAAATCCTTTGAAGCTTTACAATGGATAGAGCACATGGGGGAGAACTTGCGGATTCAAGAAAATCTTGGAGTCTTCGAGAAAGAAGTGGTGGAATATTGGAAAGAAGCTAAGAAGATTTATGAAGAGGTTAATGAAGCAGAAGATGCCCTTATGGCCTTGTGCTTGAAATGGATCTCTGATTCAAACCAATATGAATTCAATAGACTTCTAGATAATATGGACCGTTTCGATGATTGGATGGATATACTCCATCAGCTAGAGGCACTTCGAGAGGATATTTCAAAAATTGGAAATAAGTACCAAAGAGGAAGGACGCCTACTTTGGCCAAACCAAAGGATGTTGGGAATGTAGTTGAGGAGAATGAAGAACTTGGTAAACATCAAGGATGGACTTGATAAACAGGTTGGCCTGAAGCCAAGCACATTAAAAGCATCAACGATGGATGATTATCATGAGGATTTTATGAATATGGAAGAGATGATGGAAGATTAGGTGGTACCCGGATCAAACACATCAAAGGCATTGATGAGGATGGATGACACTCACTTGAGGAGTCTTCATGGAGATATGACTTGTGTCTCACTTGAGCATTTGGGAGATGGACCGCATGGAAAAACAATAAAATACATGACTTCTTTGCCAACACCATGGAAGACCTTTCCTTGGATGACTAGTATGATGAGACCTTGTACATTGGAGGAACAAGGAACATGGGATGTTACAAACCTTGATGGGGCAATTTGTGACCTTACACTAGATGGCTCAAATACCCTAGACAAGGGTGGAACTTGATGACCTTTATGATGAAAAGGGTCATGCTTAGCCACATAGAATGGAAAGTGCCTGACATGACCTATAAACTACCTTGGTGGTAGGGCACGTTGGTGGAGTATATTTCCTCATGACTACAACCAAGATGGACCTCTTGGCAGACCTTTAGTGGGGGAGTAGTTTTGAAGGAAGTACTCATATGATGGATGAAAGTAGGAGTGACCGAGAGCACTTCACCTCAATACGTATGCACATGATGATGATGAGATTTGAGTTGAGTTCACTTAGACGAACACATGGGCAGCCAGAGTCATGGACATGGACTACATGGAGATCTTTTATAGATGCACTGATGGGACATTGTTCACCATGAGAAACTAGGACATTGGTTGGATGAGAAACCTATGAGACGTTCATTTGCAGGGTGATAACTTGTGATGGCACTCATGGCCAATACAAGTAGGCTTTCCAATGCTTTGGATATGAGGAGGCATGGGAGTTCATAATGAGTTGCATTCATCGGAGACTTCATACTATTGTGATCTTCCAATATCTAATCCATTGAGGAGTTGAGGTCAGGATTGGTCTTGATTTTGATGCATTTTGGGATGCATACCTTTGAGCATATTTATCGGGTGTGTTTGGGAGGATTCACTTGATGGGGATGATCAAGCCATGACACTTTGGATTTTGGTGGAGATGCGGCGATGGAGATGCCTTGGTGGTATACACTTGGGCATGGGTTGAGTCTACTTGACTTGGCCACACTTTTTATTTGATTGGTTGAGATGGATACCTCTTACTTTTGATGATGCCGGGAGGATGAGACTACTTTTCATACAAGTAGCACATGGGTTAGCATCATGGAAAACATGTTGTGCATGATATTAGCTACCCAACTAGTTCAATTTGTGGGGTCGCAAAGTGTGCAGAGTTATGTCTGATACATAAAAAAATTTGTTGTGTTGTGTTGGTTGGAGTACTTGATGCAAAATTTCACATGAAATTGATTATATGTGGAGTACTTAGAAAATTTGATACGACCACCCTCAAACGAAACAACCTGACTTGAACACGTTTCATCGGGCGCCCTTGCATGGCGCGACACAAACCTCCCAACCAAATGAAGGCACAAGGGAGAAAATGGAAAACAGGCCGCACGAACGTGCACAAGGAACTCGTGTGGTCACAACTTAGAAAATTTGATATGACCACCCTCAAACGAAACGACCCAACCTGAACGTGTTTCATTGGGCGCCCTCACAGAGCGCGACATGACCCCCTGACCTAATGAAGGCACAAGGTAGAAAATGACAAATGGGTGGCACGAATGTGCACAAGGCACTCAGGTGGTCATAACTTAGAAAATTTGATACGACCACCCTGAAACAAAATGACCCCACTGGAATGTGTTTCATTAGGAACCTTCACATGGTGCGACATGACGCACGTGGCCTATGGAAGGCACAATGTAGAAAAAGAAAAATAGGCTGAATGAATGTACACAAGGCACACAAGTAGTCACAACTTAGATAATTTAATATGGCCTCCCTCAAAGGAAAGGACTTGGCCTGAATGCGTTTCATCAAGCACCCTCACATGCCGCGACACGGCATGCACAAACTTATGAAGGCACAAGGGAGAAAATGGAAAATGAGTTGCATAAACATGCACAAGGCACACAGGTGGTCATAACTTAGAAAATTTGATACAACCACCCTCAAACCAAATGACCTGAGTTGAATGAATTTCATTGGACGCCCTCACACAGTGAGACAGGGTGTGCCTCACCAAATGAAGGTGCAAGGAAGTAAATGGAAAACGAGCCGCATGAATGAGCACATGGCACCTAAGTGGTCACAACCTAGCAAATTTGATACAGCTTCCCTCAAATGAAATGACCCAACCAAAACTCATTTCATCGGGCACACTCACATGGCATGACACAACCCGCCCGACCAAACGAAGGCACAAAAGAGAAAATGGAAAATGGGTTGCACAAACGAGCACAAGGCACCTGGGCAGTCACAACTTAGTAAATTTGATATGGCTGCCCTCAAATGAAATGACCCGACCCGAATGCATTTCATTGGGCACCCTTACATGGCGCGACATGGTTCGTCTAACAGAATGAAGGCACAAGGGAGAAAATGGAAAAAGGGTTGCACGAACATGCTGAAGTCACCCAAGCAGTGACAACTTATAAAATTTGATATGGTCGCCCTCAAATGAAATGACTCGATCCAAACACGTTTCATCGGGCGCCCTCACATGGCGCACCCGATTGAATGAAGGCACAAGGGAGCAAATGGAAAATGGGTCGCACGAACATGCATAAGGCACCTATAAGGTCACAACTTAGCATATTGGATGGTTGCCCTTGAACGAAACAACCCGAAACGAATGTGTTTCATCGGGTGCCCTCGCACGATGCGACACGACGATCCAGAGAAAGCGAAGACATAAGGGAGAAAATGAAGAATGGGCCACTCGAACGTGTACAAGGCACCCAGGTAGTCACAACTTAGCAAATTTTATACAGGCACCCTCAAACGAAAAAACCTGACCTGAATGCGTTTCATCGGGTGCCCTCATACGGTGCGACACGATGCACCCGGATGAATGATGGCTCAAGGGAGAAAACAAAAAATGGTTTGCACGAATGTGCACAAGCCACCTGGGAGGTCAAAACTTAGAAAATTTGATATGGCTATCCTCAAATGAAACGACCCGACCTGAACACCTTTCATCGGGTGCCCTTGCATGGTGCGACATGGCGCACCCGGCCGAATGAATGCATAAGGGGGAAAATGAAAAACGGGTAGCAAGAATGTCCAAAAGGCTGCCAGGTGGTCACAACTTAGAAAATTTGATACAACCACCCTCAAATGAAATGACCTGACCTGAACGTGTTTCATTGGGTGCCCTCGCACTGTGCCACATATCCTGCCCGACCGAACGAAGGCACAAGAGAGAAAATGGAAAACGGGCCACACGAATGTGCACAAAGCACCCTGGTGGTCACAAATTAGAAAATTTAATACATTTTCCCTCAAATGAAGCAAATTGACCTGAACGTGTTTGATCAAGTGCCCTAACACCATGCGACACGGTGCACCCGACTGAACAAAGGCAGAAGGCAGAAAATGGAAAACGTGCTGCAAAAACGTGCACAAGGCACCTGAGAAGACACAACTTAGAAAATTTGATAGGGCTCCCCTCAAACTAAATGACTAGAGTCATACACATTTCATTGGGCACCCTCACACAGCGTGACACGGCATGCTTGACAGAATGAAGGTACAAGAGATTAAATGAAAAACAGGCTACATTAACTTGCACAAGGCACACGCACGGTCACAACCTAGCAAATTTGATACACTCGCCCTCAAACTAAATGACCTGAACCAAACGATTTTCATCGGGTGGCCTCACATAGTGCGACACAGTGCTTGAATAAGCAATGGAATAAGGGAGAAAATGGAAAACGGGCTGCACAAATGAGCACAAGGAAACCGGGAAGTCAGAACTTAGCAAGTTTGATATGGCCACCCTCAAATGAAATGACCCGACCCTAATGTGTTTCATCGTGCACCCTCAAACAAAACAACCCAACCCGAACATGTTTCATCAGGCGCCCTCACACAGTGTGACATGATGTGCCCAATCGAACAAAGGAAGAATGGAGAAAATGGAAAATGGGCTGCACAAACATGTAGAAGGCACCTGGGCGGTCACAAGTTAGAAAATTTGATACGAGCACCCTCAAATGAAATGAACCGACCCGAATTTGCTTCATTGGGCACACTAACATAGTGCGACATGACCTTTTTGACCAAATGAAGGCATAAGGGAAAAAACATAAAATGGGCTGCACAAACATGCACAAGGCACCTGGGCGGTCACAAATTAGAAAATTTGGTATGGCCACCCTCAAACGAAACAACTCGACCCAAACGCATTTCATCGGGTGCCCTCACATGGCATGGCATGACACATCAGACTGAATGAAGGTACAAGGGAGAAAATGAAAAATGGGCTGCTCGAACATGTACAAGGTACTCGGGCAGTCACAACTTAGCAAATTTGGTATGACCACCCTAAAACGAAATGACTCGACCCAAACCCGTTTCATCAGGCGCCCTCACATGGTGGGACACGACCCTCCCGATCGAACTAGTGCACAAGGGTAAAAATGACAAGCAGGTCACACGAATGTGCACAAGGAACTCAGGCGGTCACAACTTAGCAAATTTGATATGGCCACCCTCAAACGAAACAACCTGACCCGAACACGTTTCATCGGGTGCCCTAACACGACACGACACAACCCGCCCGATCGAGCAAAGGCACAAGTGAGGAAATGGAAAATGCACCACATGAACATGTACAAGGCACCCAGGAGTTCACAACTTAGAAAACTTGATATGGCCTCCCTAAAATGAAACCACCCCAACCAAATTTGTTCCATGTAGCACCCTCACACGATGCAACACGAAGTGCTTGACCTAATGAAGGCACAAGGGAGAAAATGAAAAATGGGCCAAACGAATGTGCACAAGGCACACATGCATTCAAAACTTAGCAAATTTGATAAGGCCACCCTCAAATGAAATGATCCAACCTAAACATGTTTCATCGGGTGCCCTCACATGACCTGACATGGTGCACTTGACCTAATGAAGGCATAAGGGAGCGAACAAAAAATGGTCCGCACAAACATGCACAAGGCACACAGGTGGTCATAACTTTACAAATTTGATATGACAGCCCTTAAACCAAACGAATTGAGTCGAACATGTTTCATCGGGCGCCCTCACATGACACGACAGGGCATGCTCGACCAAACGAAGGCACAAGGGGGAAAATTGCAAACAGGCTACACAAACGAGCACAAGGCACTCAGGCGGTCACCACTTAGCAAATTTGATACGACCGCCCTAAAAAAAAATGACCCGACCCAAACACGTTTCAACGGGCACCCTCACACAGTGCGAAATGGTGCACCTGACCGAATGAAGGCACAAGGGAGCAAACGACAAAAGGGTTTCATGAACGTATCGAAGGCACCCAAGAGGTGAAAACTTAGAAAATTTGATATGGCCATCGACAAATGAAATGACTCGACCTGAACGTGTTTCATCAGGTGCCCTCACATGGTGCGACACAGCACTCAAATGAATGAAGGAACAAGGGAGAAAATGGAAAACGTGTCGCAGAAACGTGGACAAGGCACTCGGGCGGTCAGAACTTAGCAAATTTTGTATGACCAAACTCAAACGAAATGACCCAACCGGAATGCCTTTCATCGGGCACCCTCACATGGCGCAACATAGCTCACCTGAATGATTGAAGCCACAAGGGATCAAATGGAAAATGGGTCACACAAATGAGCACAAGGCACCTAGGCGGTCACAACTTAGAAAATTTGATACGGTTGCCCTCAAGTGAAATGACTTGACTCGAACGTATTTCATCGGGTGCCCTCACACAGCACAACATAGCACGCCTGGCCGAGCAAAGGCACAATGGATCAAATGGAAAATGGGCCCCACAAATGTGTAGAAGGCACGAGGGTAGTCACAACCTAGAAAATTTTATACAGCTTCCCTCAAACAAAACAACCAGACCCAAATTTGTTTCATCGGGCACCTCAAATGAAACGACCCAACCTGAACACGTTTCATCAGGCACCCTCACATGGTGCAACACGGTGCACCCAACCAAAAAAAGGCACAAGGGAGGAAATGAAAAACGAGCTGCATGAATGTGCATAAGGCACCCGGGTAGTCATAACTTGGCAAATTTAATACGGTCTCCCTCAAATGAAATGACCCGACTTGAACGCATTTCATCAGGTGCCCTCACACGACGCGACATGGTGCACCCAATGGAATGAAGGCACAATGGATCAAATGGAAAATAGGTCACATGAACATGCATAAGGCACCCCTCAAACAAAAATAACTGACCTAAAAGCATTTCATCGGATGGCCTCACACCGTGTGACACGAAGCGCCCGACTGAACGAAGGCACAAGTGAACAAATGGAAAACGGGCCGCATGATCTCTAATGAAACGAACCGACCCGAACGCGTTTCATCGGACATCCTCACATGGCGTGACATGGTGCACCCGACCAAATTAAGGCACAATGGAGAAAATGGAAAACAAGCTACACAAACATGGACAAGGCACCCGGTCGGTCACAACTTAGCAAATTTGGTACGACCGCCCTCAAAAGAAATGACCGAACCTAAACACCTTTCATTGGGCACCCTCACATGGTGTGACATAGCCAGCCTGACCAAATGAAGGCATAAGGGAGAAAAGGGAAAATTAGCCACACAAATGAGCATAAGGAAGCCGGGGATTCACAACTTAGCCAATTTTATATGACAACCCTCAAATTAAATGACCCGACCTGAATGCGTTTCATCGGGTGCGCAATGAAATGACTCGACCCAAATGTGTTTCATCGGGCACCCTCACACGGTGTGACACGACACACCCAATAGAAATAAGGCACAAGGGAGAAAATGGAAAATTGGCTACATGAACATGCACAAGGTACCTGGGTAGTCACAACTTATAAAATTTGATACGGGTGCCCTCAAGCGAAAGGACCCGACTCGAACGTGTTTCATCTGGTTCCCTCACACAGAGTGACACGACACGCCCAACCGAAAGAAGGCACTAGGGAGAAAATGGAATACGGGCCACATGAACATGCATAAGGCACGTGGGTGGTCTCAACTTAGCAAATTTGATACAAGTGCCCTCAAATGAAACGACCTAACCCAAACGTGTTTCATCAAGCACCGTTGCACGATGTGACACGACCCTCCCAACTGAACGAAGGCACAATGGAGAAAATGGAAAATGCTTAGCACAAATGTGCACAATGAACTTGGGTGGTCACAAATTAGCAAATGTGATATGGCCACCCTCAAACGAAATGACCCGACCCAAACTCGTTTCATTGGGAGCCCTCGCACAGCGCGACAAGGCCCACCCGACCTAACGAAGGCATAAGGTATAAAATGGAAAATGGGCCACATGAATGTGCACAAGGTACCCAGGCGGTCACAACTTAGAAAAATTGATATGACCCCACCTGAACATATTTCATTGGGCGCCCTCACACGATGTGACATGGCGTGCCCAACCAAAAGAAGGCAGTCAGGAAGGAACCCAAGCGGTGACAACTTAGCAAATCTGATATGGCCACCCTCAAATGAAATGACTCAACCTAAATGTGTTTCATTGGGTGCCATCACACGGCATGAAACGACGCACCTGAACGAACGAATACACAAGGGAGAAAATGGAAAATGAGCCGCATGAATGTGGAGAAGGCACCTCGTCAGTCAAAAATTACCAAATTTTATATGGCCGCCCTCAAACGAAATGACCCGACCCAAACACGTTCCATCGGGTACCCTCACATGACATGACACAGCCGACCCGGCCGAATGAAGGCACAAGGGAGAAAATGGAAAATGGGTTGCATGAACGAGCACAAGGCACCTGGGTAGTCATAATTTATCTAATTTCATACGGTCTCCCCCAAATGAAATGACCCAACTTCAACGTGTTTCATGAGGCGACCTCACACAGCACAACATGGTGTGCCTGACCGAGTGAAGGCACAAGGGAGAAAACAACAAGCGGGCCCCAAAAATGTGCACAAGGCACCAGGGTAGTCAAAAATAAGAAAATTTGATATGGCCACCGTCAAACGAAATGACCCGACTCAAATGTGTTTCATCGGGTGCGACAAACGAAATTTCTTGACCTCAACGTGTTTCATTGGGTGCCCTCACATGGTGTGACACAGCACTCCCGATTGAATGAAGGCACAAGAGAGCAAATGAAAAATGTGTCACAAGAATGTGCACAAGGGACCCGAGCAGTCAAAACTTAGCAAATTTGATACGGGTGCCCTCAAAAGAAACGCCCGACCAGAACTCATTTCATCGGGCACCGTCACATGGTGTGACATGACGTGCCCTAATGAATGAAGGCACAAGGGAATGAACAAAAAATGGGTCGCACGAACATGCACAAGGCACCCGGGAAGTCACAACTTAGAAAATTTGATAAGGCCACCCTGAAATGAAATGACCCGACCCGGACACCTTTCATCGGGCGCCATCGCACGACGCGACATGGTGTGCCCGACTAAAATAAGGCACAAGTGAGCAAATTGAAAATGGGCTGCACGAACATGCACAAGGCACCCGTGCAGTCACATCTTATAAAAATTGATACCACCACCCTCAAACGAAATGACCTGATGTGAACGTGTTTCGTTGGGCACCATCGCATGGCGCGATGCAGCCCACCCGATTGAATGAAGGTAGAAGGGAGAAAATAGAAAACAGGCTGCACGAATGTGAAAAATTCACTCGGGTAGTCACAAGTTAGAAAATTTGATATGGCCACCCTCAAACAAAATAACCCGACCTGAACGTGTTTCATCGGGTGCCCTCACATAGGGCGACACGGTGAGCCCTACCGAATGAAGGCACAAGGGAGAAAATAGAAAACAAGCCACATGAACTTACACAAGGCACTTGGGCGGTCACAAGTTAGAAAATTTGATACAATAACCATCAAACAAAACAACCCAACCCGAACGTGTTTAATCAAGTGCCCTCACACGGTGCGACACGATGCGTTTGTCTGAAACCATTTCCTTGTGTGCCCTTACACGACCTGACCCAAATAGACCTGAATGTGTTTCTTTGGGCAACCTCACATGACCTGACCTAACCTGACCCAAACGTGTTTCCTTGGGCGCCCTCACACGAACCTACCCAACACGACCTGAATGAAGGCACAAGGGAGAAAAAGAAAAACGGGTCGCACGAATCTTCACAAGGAACATCGGGGGTCACAACTTAGATTTTTTTATATTTCTTCCCTCAGATGACATGACTCAATCTAACCCATCCTCACACGGCATGAACTAACCCTCCCAAATGAAGGCACAAGGGAGAAAATGGTCTGCACAAACATGCACAAGGCACACGAGCAGTCACAACTTAGAATTTTTTATACGACCTCCCTCACATGACCCAACCTGAATGCATTTTCTTGGCCGCCGTCACATGACACAACTCATCCTGACTCAGCCCAAATGCATTTCCTTGGTTTCCTGCACACAACAGGACCTAAACCACCCAAATGAAGGCACAATGGATAAAACAAAAAACGGGTCGCACGAACGCGCACAAGACACATAGGCAGTCACAACTTATAATTTTTGATACGACATCCCTCACATGACCCAACCCGAGCCCGCCTGAACACATTTAATTGGGTGCCCTCAAACAGTACGACCTGACCCGCCCCAATGAAGGCACAAGGGAGAAAATTTGAAATGGGTCACACGAACGTGCACAAGGCACACGACCAGTCACAACTTAGAATTTTTTATATGGTCACCCTCACACGACCTGACCCAAACATGTTTCCTTTAGAGCCCTCACACAACCAGACCCAACCTAACCCTACCCGATCTACTTGAACACGTTTCCCTGGGCATCCTCACACAACACGCCTCGACCAAACCCAACCTGCCCGAACACATTTTCTTGGGTGCCCACAAATGGAATGACCTGATAGAAACATGTTTCATCGAGCACCCTCACACAGTGCGACATCGCACGCCCAACCGAATGAATGCACAAGAGAGAAAATGGAAAATGGGCCACATGAATGTGCACAAGGCACCCAGGCGGTCACAACTTATTAATTTTGATACAACCACCCTCAAACAAAATGAGCTGAGCTGAACGTGTTTCATCAAGCGCCCTCACACAACGCAACACGATGCACTTGACCAAATGCATTTCTTTGGGCACCCTCACACGACCCGACCTGAATGCATTTCCTTGGGCACCCTCACATGATGTGACCCGAACGCATTTCCTTGGGTGCCCTAAAACAACCCAACCCAACCTGACCTAAACGTGTTTCCTTTGGCGCCCTCAGACGACCCGACCTAACCTGACCCGAATGAAGGCACAAGGGAGAAAATGAAAAATGGGTCATGCTAATGTGCACAAATCACATTAGTGGTCAAAACTTAGAATTTTTTATATGACCTCCCTCTCACAACCTGACCTGACCCAACCTGACTCGATCGAAACCCGTTTTGTTGGGTGCCCTCACACGTTATGACCAGACGAGCTCGAATGAAGGCACAAGGGAGAAAATGGCGAACGGGCCGCACAAACATGCACAAGCCACATGGGAGGTCACAACTTATCAATTTTTATATGGCCTCCCTTAGACGACACGAATCAAACACATTTCCTTGGCCGCGCTCACACGACCCGATCCGTCCCAACCCAGCCCGAGTGTGTTTCCTTGGTCGCCCTCACACAGTACGACCCGACCCGAGAAAACGAAGGCACAATGGAGAAAACAACAAATGGGTCACATGAACGTGCACAAGGCACACGAATAGTCACAAATTAGAATTTCCCTTAGCACCCTCACACGACACTACTCAACCTGACTCAACCAACCGGAATGTGTTTCCTTGGGCACCCTCACATGACATGACCCGACCTGACCTGACCTGCCTAAACGATTTCCCTTGGGCGCCCTCACAGGGCACGACCCGACCCGACTTGACCAACCCGAATTAATGCAAAATGGAGCAAATGGAAAATGGGTCGCACAAATATGTACAAGCCACATGAGCTTTTAACATCCCTCACATGACCCAACCCAACCTAACCTGAACGCGTCTCCTTGGGCTCCCTCACACGGCACGACCCGACCCGCCCGAACAAAGGCACAAGGGAGAAAATGGGAAATGGGTCACATGAATGTGCACAAGGCACACGGGTGGTCACAACTTCACATTATTGATATGGTCGCCCACACATGACCCGACCGGACCTAACCCGAACGTGTTTCCTTAGGCGTCCTCACATGACCTGACCCAACCGAACCCTACCCGATCTACCCGTACGCATTTCCCTGGGCGTGCTCACATGACCTGAATCCACCTGACCCAACTTGACCCGCCTGAAAGTGTTTCCTTGGGCACACTCACATGACATGACTCGACCTGAATCAATCGAATGCATTTCCTTGGGCACCTTGACATGGTATAACCCGACCCGACAAGCTCGAATGCATTTCCTTGGGCACCCTGACACGACCCAACCTGGACACATTTCCTTGGGTGTCCTCACATGACCAAACCTACCCGAATGCATTTCCTTCAGCTCCCTCACATCACATGACCAACCTAAATGGGTTTCCTTGGGCGCCCTCACACGACTCGACCCATCCTGCAAGAATGGAGACACGAGGGAGAAAAAAAAAATTAGGTCGCACGAACATGCACAAGGCATAGGGCGGTCACAAATTAGAATTTTTTATACAGCCTCCATCACACGACTTTACCTGAGCCAACCTGAACTCATTTCCTTGGGTGCCCTCCCACGGCACGACTCGACTTTCCTGAATGAATCCACAAGCGATAAAATGAAAACAGGCCGCACGAATGTGTACAAGGCACTCGGACAGTCACAAATTTGAAAATTTGATACAGCTGCCCTTCAATGAAAAGACCTGACCCCAATGTGTTTCATCGAGTTCCCTCACATGGTGTGACATGACCCTCTCGACCGATCAGAGGCACAAGGGATCAAATTGAAAATGAGGTGCATGAATGTGCATAAGGAACCCGAGCAATCACAACTTAGCAAATTTGATACGGCCGCCTTTAAATGAAAAAACCTGACCTGAACGTGTTTCATCGGGCCCTCACATAGCGTGACATGGCCCGCCCGGCCAAACAAAGGCACAAATGAGAAAATGGTAAATGAGCAGCACAAACATGCACAAGGCACCCAAGTGGTTACAATTTAGCAAATTTGATACGGCCGCCCTGAAACAAAATGACCCCACCTGAATGTGTTTCATCAGGCACCCTAACATGGCACCACACGGCACGCCCAACATAATGAAGGCATAAGGGAGAAAATGAAAAAATGGTTGCACGAATGTGCACAAGGCACACAGGTGGTCACAACTTAGCAAATTTCATACGGTCGCCCTCAACGAATCAATCCAACCTGAACGCATTTCATCAGGTGCTGTCACATCGCGTGACGCTGCGCACCTGACCTAACAAAGGCACAAGGGAGAAAATGAAATATGGGCCACACAAATGTACAGATGGCACATAAGAATTGAAAACTTAGCAAAATTGATATGCCCACCCTCAAACCAAATGACCCGAGCCGAACGTGTTTCATCTGGTACCCTCACAAGGCGCGACAGGGCGTGCTCGACCGAATGAAGGCAGAAAGGAGAAAATGGAAAACAGGTCGCATGAACGAGCACAAGGCAGCTAGATGGTCACAAATTAGCAAATTTGATAGGGCCGCCCTCAAATGAAACGACCCAACCCAAACGTGTTTCATCGGGTGCCCTCACACAGTGCAACACGGTTTGCCCGATCGAGCGAAGGCACAAGGGATCAAATGAAAAATGGGCCCCACAAACATGTACAAGGAATGAGGGTGGTCAGAACCTAGAAACTTTGATATGTCCGCCCTCAAACGAAATGATCTGACCTAAATGTCTTTCATCGAGCGCCCTAAATGAAATGACCCAACCTGAATGCATTTCATTAGGCGCCCTCACATGGTGTGACATGATGCACTTGACCGAAAGAAGGCAGAAGGGAGGAAATGAAAAACGGGATGCAAGAACATGCACAAGGCACCCAGTTGGTCATAGATTAGAAAATTTGATATGGTTTCCCTAAAAAAAATGACCTGAACTGAACTAATTTCATCGAGCGCCCTCACATGGCGTGACACGGCGCACCTGATGGAATGAAGGCACAAGGGAGAAAATGGAAAATGGGTCACATGAACATGCACACGGCACCCCGCCGGTCACAAATTAGAAAATTTGAAATGGCCACCCTCAAACAAAACTACCCAACCTAAACACGTTTCATCGGGCGTCGTCGCACCACGCAACATGGCGTGGTCGACCAAATGAAGGCACAAGGGAGCGAACGAAAAATAGGCCACACGAATGTGCACAAGGGACCTGAGAAGTCACAGCCTAGCAAAATTGATAGGGCCGATCTCAAACGAAAAGACCCGACCAGAATGCGTTTCATCGGGCATCCTCACACGATGCGACATGATGCGCCTAAAAAAACAAAGGAACAATGGAGCAAATGAAAAACGGGTTGCACGAACATGCAAAAGTCACCCGATCAGTCACAACTTAGCAAATTTGGAACGACCACCCCCAAACGAAATGACCTGACCTGAACACATTTTATTTGGCACCCTCACATGGCGCGACAAAGCTAGCCTGACCAAACGAAGGCACAAGGGAGAAAAGGGAAAACATGCCGCACCAACGAGAATAAGGAAACCTCATGGTCACAACTTATCCAATTTGATACAATGGCCCTCAAATTAAACGACCCAACCCAAACTCATTTCATTGGGTGTGCTCCAACGAAACGACTTGACCCGAACGTGTTTCACTGGGTGCCCTCACATGGCACAACACAACGCACCCAATCAAAAGAAGGTACAAGGGAGAAAATGGCAGACGGGCTGCATGAACGTGCACAAGGCACCTCGGCGGTCACAACTTAGAAAATTTGATACAGGCGCCCTCAAGCGAAATGACTCGACACAAACGCGTTTCATTAGGCACCCTGACACGATGCGACACAACGTGCCCAACCAAAAGAAGGCACAAGGGAGAAAATGGAGAATGGGCCAAAAAAACATGCATAAGGCACCCGGGCAGTCTCAACTTAGGAAATTTGATACAGGTGGCCTAAAACAAAATGACCCAACATGAACGCGTTTCATCAGGCGCCCTTGCATGACGTGACACGACCCTCCCAACCAAACGAAGGTGTAAGGGAGAAAATGGAAAACGGGAAGCACAAATGTGCACAATGAACTTGGGTAGTCAAAACTTTGCAAATGTGATAAGGTCACCCTAAAAAAAAATGACTCGACCTGAATGCGTTTGATTGGGTGCCCTCGCACAGCGCGACATGGCCTGCCCGACCTAATGAAGGCACAAGGTAGAAAATGGAAAATGGGCCAGACGAATATGCACAAGGCACCTAGGTGGTCAAAACTTAGCAAATTTGATAGGGTCGCCCTGAAATGAAATGATCCCACTCGAACATGATTCATCGAGCACCTTCACACGGTGCGACATGGTGCGCTAGACCAAATGAATGTGGTCACAACTTAGCAAATTTTATATGGGTGCCCTCAAACCAAACAACCTGAGCCAAACGTGTTTCATCAGGCGCCCTCACATGACACCATAGGGCGTGCTCGACCGAATGAAGGCACAAGGGAGAAAATGGCAAACGAGATGCACTAAATAGCATAAGGAACCCAGGCAGTCACAACTTAGAAAATTTGACATGGCTACCCTCAAATGAAACGACCCAACCTGAATGCGTTTCATCAGGCACCCTGACACAACGTGACACAGTGCGTCCGACTGAACGAAGGCACAAGGGAGCAAACAGAAAATGGGCCCCAGGAACGTGCTTAAGGCACCTAAGTGGTGACATCTTAGCAAACTTTATATGGCTGCTTTCAAATGAAACGACTCAACCTGAATGCATTTCATCAGGCGCCCTGACACGACATGAAATGATGCACCCGATCAAATGAAGGGACAAGGAAGAAAATGGAAAACGGGCCACACAAACATGCACAAGGCACCTCGGCGGTCACAACTTACCAAATTTGATACAGTTGCTCTCAAACAAAATGACTCGACCCGAACGCGTTTCCTCGAGTGCGCTCACATGGCGTGAAACAGCCCGCCCGACTGAATGAAGGTACAAGGGAGAAACTAACAAATGGGATGAAAAAACGAGCACAAAGCTCCTAGGCAGTCACAATTTAGAAAATTTCATACGGTTTCCCTCGAACGAAAAGACCCAACCCAAATGCGTTTCATCAGGCGGCCTCACATAGTGCAACATGACGTGCCTGATCGAGTGAAGGCACAAGGGAGAAAATGACAAACGGGCCCCACAAAAGTGCACAAGGCACTAGGCCGGTCACAACTAAGAAAACTTGATATGGTCACCCTCAAATGAAATGACCCGACCTGAATGTGTTTCATCAGGCACCACAAATGAAACTTCCCGACCTGAATGCATTTCATCGGGTTCCCTAACATGGCGTGACATAGTGCCCTCAACCGAACGAAGGCACAAGAGGGAAAATGAAAAACAAGCTACATGAATGTGCACAAGGCACCCAGGCAGTCAAAACTTTTCAAGTTTGATACAGGTGCCCTCAAACGAAATGCCCCAACCAGAATGTGTTTAATCGGGCGCCATCACACGATGTGACACAGTGCGCCCGAACGAACAAAGGCATAAGGGAGAAAATGGAAAACGGGTCGCACGACCATGCACAAGGCACTTGGGAAGTCACAACTTAGAAAATTTGATACGAGCACCCTCAAATGAAGCGACCCAACTCGAACACCTTTCATCAGGCACCATCGCACAATGCGACATGGCATGCTTGACTGAATGAAGGCACAAGTGAGAAAACAGAAAATAGGTTGTACGAACATGCACAAGGCACCTGTGCAGTCCCAGCTTAGAAATTTTATACGGCCACCCTCCAGCGAAATGACCCTACCCAAAAATGTTTCATTGGGTGCCCTTGCATGGCACGACATAGCCCACCTGACCGAATGAAGGCAGAAGGGAGAAAATCGAAAATTGGGCACAGGAACGTGCACAAAGCACTTAGGTAGTCACAACTTAGCAAATTTGATACGGCCACCCTTAAACGAAATGACATGACCTGAATGTGTTGCATAGGGAGCCCTCACACAGGGGGGAATGGTGAGCCCAACTAAATGAAGGCATAAGGGAGAAAACGAGAAATGGGCCACATGAACTTGCACAAGGCACCTGGGTGGTCACAAGTTAGCAAATTTGATACGCCGCCCTCAAACGAAACAACCCAACCCGAACATGTTTCATCAGACGCCCTCACATGGTGTGACATGGCGCATCTGACCGAAAGAATTTCCTTGTGTGCCCTGACACGACCTGACCTGACCTAACCCAAATGTGTTTCCTTGGGCGCCCTCACACGACCCAACCTGACCCAACCTGAACGAAGGCACAAGGGAGAAAATGAAAAATGGGTCACACGAACGTGCACAAGGCACATGGGGTGCCACAACTTAGCATTTTTTATACGGATTATTTCACATGACATGACCCGACCTGACTCATCCTCACATGGCACAACCTGGCCCCCCCTCGAACGAAGGCCCAAGGGAGAAAACGGGATGCACAAACATGCACAAGGCACACGGGTGGTCACAACATAGCATTTTTTATACAGCCTCCCTCACACGACCCAACCCGAACGCATTTCCTTAGGTGCCCTCACATGACCTGACCCGTTTCGACCCAGCCTAAACGTGTTTCCTTGGTTTCCCTCACATAGCAGCACCTAAACTGCCCGAACGAAGGCACAATGGAGAAAACGACAAACAAGTCACAGGAACATGCACAAGATACATGGGTAGTCACAATTTAGCATTTCTGATACAACCACCCTCACACGACCCAACCCGACCTCTCCCTAAGAATTTTTGTTGGGTGCCCTCAAACGGCACGACCTAACTTGCTCAAACAAAGGCACAAGAGAGAAAATGTGAAATGGGTCACACGAATGCGCACAAGGCACACGGGCAGTCACAAATTAGCATTTTTTATATGAACGCCCTCACATGACCCGACCTGAATGGGTTTCCTTTGGTTCCCTCACATGACCCGACCTGACCTTATCGAACATGTTTCCATGGGTGCCCTCAAATGACATGACCTGACCAGACCTAGCTCGCCCGAACATGTTTCCTTCGGTGCCAACAAATGGAATGACCCAACTCAAACACATTTCATCGGGTGCCCTCACACAACATGACATTGCATGCTTGACCAAATGAAGTCACAAGGGATAAAATGGAAAACGGGCCGCATGAACATTCACAAGGCACCTGGGCGGTCAAACACAATGACCCAACCTAAATGTGTTTCATCAAGCACCCTCACACAACGCAACACAATGCGCCTCACAAAACGTGTTTCCTTGGGTGCCCGCACATGACCTGAATCGAACGCATTTTCTTGGGTGCCCTTACATGATGGGACCCGAACGCATTTCCTTGGGCACCCTCACACAACCCAACCTGACCCAACCTGAATGTGTTTCCTTGGGCACCCTCAGATGACCCAACCCGACCTGACCCGAACGAAGGCACAAGGGAGGAAATGAAAAATGGGTCACACTAACTTGAACAAGGCACATGAATGGTCACAACTTAGCATTTTTTATATGACCTCCCTCTCACGACCTAACCAGAACTAACCCAAAATTGTTTTTTTGGGCACCCTCACACGGCATGACCGGACCAGCTCGAACAAAGGCACAAGGGATAAAATTGCAAACGGGCTGCATGAACATGCACAAGGCACACGGGCAGTCACAAGTTATAATTTTTTATACATCCTCCCTCACATGACATGACCCAAACACATTTCCTTGGGCACCCTCACACGACCCAACCTATCCCAACCCGACCCAAGCATGTTTCCTTGGTCGCCCTCACACAATACGACCCGACCTGCCCAAACGAAGGCACAATGGAGAAAACAACAAATGGGTCGCACGAACGTGTACAAGGCACACGAGTAATCACAAATTAGAATTTCCCTCGGCACCCTCACACGGCACTACCCGACCTAAATCGACCAGCCCGAACATGTTTCCTTGGGTTCCCTCACACAACATGACCCGAACCGACCCGACCCACCTAAATGCATTTCCTTGGGCGCCCTCATAGGGCACAACCCAACTCGACTCGACCAGCTTGAATGAAGGCACAATGGATAAAAATGACAAGCGGCTCACACAAATGTGCAGATGCCACATGGGTAGTCACAAATTATCATTTTTGAGTACATCCATATCAAATTTGAGTTGTTTCATTTGAGTGCAGCCGTATCAAATTTGGGTGGTTTCATTTGAGTGCAACTATATCAAATTTTCTAACTTGTGATCGCCTGGATGCCTTGTGCACGTTCGTGCGACCCATTTTCCGTTTTCTCCCTTGTGCATTCATTCGTTCGAGCACGTCGTGTTGCACTGTGTGAGGGCACTCGATGAAACGCATTCAGGTTGGGTCGAGTCCTTTGATGGCGCTCATATCAAATTTGCTAAGTTGTGACCATTGGGTGCCTTGTACAGGTTCGAGCGCCCTATTTTTCATTTTCTCCCTTGTGCCTTTGTTCGGTCTGGCGCATTGTGTCACACAGTGTGAGGACACCCAATGAAACAAATTTGTGTTGGGTTGTTTCGTTTGAGGGCAGCTGTATCATATTTTCTAAGTTGTGACCAACTGGGTGCCTAAGTTGTGACCACCCTGGTGCCTTGTGCATGTTCGTGCAGCCCATTTTCTGTTAACTCGATTGTGCGTTTGCTTGGTTGGGCACATCATGTCGCGTCATGTGAGGGTGCCTGATGAAACCCGTTAAGGTTAGGTTGTTTCGTTTGAGGGCAGCCATATCAAATTTGTTAAGTTATGACCCCCCAGGTGCCTTGTGCTCTTTCATGGGGCCCATTTTTCATTTGATCCTTTGTGCCTTTGTTCAATCTGGCAGGCTGTGTCACACCATGTGAGGGCACCCGATGAAATTCATTTAGGTTGGGTCATTTCATTTTAGGGAGGCTATATCAAATTTTCTAGGTTGTGATCGCCTCGGTGCCTTATTGTAATATTCCAAATCTGGAATAGCACAACAAGCCTGCTGAAATAAAGCATTCCTAGGATATTGATGCACAGAAATGAGTTTACAGCCCTTGGATCCCTTAGATCAGCAAAAATAGATTCTATATCCAAAAGGGGAGAAAAAACAAATCAAACTAGGTGTGGTAAACAGATCTCCCACCACCTAGTCTAGCTAAAAAACACCCTACAGGAGGGGCTGTAGCTATGCACAACAAAATGCTTCAGAAATAATGCAGTCTTGGACAGTATGAGTAGGAGGCCATCAAATATGATTAAATAATGAATATATAGCAGAAAATCATAATTACAATGAAGCTCTTTCAGTATACAGTAGAATACATGAGATAATAGAGTAAGAAATCTTCAGAAAATAAGGTTGCAACACATATATTGTTGGGTGCAGGAATTACACTTAAGAAAACTCCTCAACACTTAATTTTTCAACCCATGGGATTTGTAAACTTAGAGACGAAGCAAAAGCAATGCCAAATATGGGATGAATCTTCTAATGTAAATCCCTACTTTCTTAAAGGAAAGATTGCAGAATCAAATCAAAAGGGAAAAAAGCAACTTGAACCATCAAAAAAATAATCTAAGACTAGAATGAGAAAGTATGCATTTGCAAAAGAGAGTTAAAGATAAAATTAAATCACTTCATCTAATGGTTTTTTAATCTATTGACTGTGTATTTTCCCTTAGCAGTGACACTTTAGCAATCTTGTTATATGGGCCCTTAAACCTGCTTCCTTAAATATTTCCTTCTTGCATTAATCTGTCTTGCACTAGTGCAGGATCAGAGAGTTATGTACAAGGTATAAATTATGTCTTTACTGAAGGCTTTTACTTCATGCAAGGGCTCAAACTTTTCAAGGTTTAGAGCACTCAGATCTTGTGGCAAGAAACTAGTTCCTGCACATGATCAGAGCTTCCTACACTTAGTTTTTAATCCTTAAAACAAGTGTTCAATTATTGTAAGTGATATTTTATTATCAAATCAAATTTCACACATAAAAGTGAATGTTTCTGATTTTAATAAAATGCAGAATTAAAGAAACAATAATTTACCCTATCATAAGTATTTAAAGAAAGAAATAAAATCGCGGAAAGTAGATTAAGAAAACTTGCTCCATCACACCAATGTGCACTAGTGCAGGTTTGCTTATCCTACTTATACCATGCGGTGGAAAACCAAATAAACATAACTGCAAGAAAACAAAATGTCACACCAAAATGCACTGGTGCAGGTTTGCTTCTCCTGCTTGTACCAGGCGGTAGAAAACCAAATAAACAGAACTGTAGGAAAACAAAATGTTAGACCAACATGCAATGGTGCAGGTTTGCTTCTCCTACTTGTACCATGCGGTAGAAAACCAAATAAACAAAACTGTAGGAAAAAAGAAATGTCACACCAATGTCACACCAATGAAAGAAAGTAATTTGTAGGGAAAGAAAATGTAACTACTTCACAGGATGAATTTGTTTCCAATAAGACAGGAATACATGTGCTGAAAATTAAATCACACTTTAATAATTTAAACACACATTATAGAAAATAGAAAATATAGTAAATGTGCTAGGTTGGTTGGGCCCTAGCCAACCAGTGCATTTCCCTTTTTAAATTAAAATTTGCTCAATAATCTAGTTAATTCATCAGCTTAAAAGAACATAAACATAATTTATGAAACATGAGACAAAAAAAACCTTTTATTATTTTATTGAGGCGAATACATACGTTGATACAATGTCAAGCCCATATTCGGGCGATAACAAAAGACTGGTTATCGCCTATCGAATTCAATCTAAACTCTACTCCCAAAATTATCCTCCTTGGGCCTATTTACACTTTACATTATATAGACCTATTGGATGAAGGCCAAAACAGATCGTTCAACTAATTCATAACAAAATGCAGAATTTGGTATCGTCCTTCAAGATAAGACGGTTTTGCAAAACTGGCCATAGCTAACCATATTTCTCCCTTCACGGATTAGTTTTGGCTTCCCTTGAATCATTCGCTGTTGTGGCTGAAATGGCTTAAGACGGGGTAGTGATTGAGGAGGTTCGGATCTGCCGCAAATATCTGTTGTGTTGGCAATAGTGCAGATCTGATCCTGCACTAAGATCAGCGGTCACGATAACCACTTTAACCATCAAATAACCTTTGGAGATATCGATTAGTTACAAAAGTGATTTAGAAATAAGAAATCATGTGATAAATATTTAATTAATACTAAATTGAATTAAAACATGAAAAATAAAGGTTTATACTAAATGTGTCACCATGCTTGGACTGGTGCAGGATGAGGGTGCATAAAGGAGGTGAAACAGGGGTAAATGGTTATAATTTAGGAAGGGAAAAGTGGTAAAAAGAGAGAAAATTAGGGGGTTAACATCCTCCCATCCCTAAGCTATTGTGTGTCCTCACACAACTCTTTACCTCTGTGAAAAACCTTCAAAATTTTGAGTGATCCAGCTCACTCCTGCTCCGGCATACTATCATCAGTCTGCAGTGTTTCAGACTTCATCTTTTTGCTGCTCTTTGATTTCTTCGTCACCTTTTTAAGCCATCTAAAACATTTTGAAGCACGGTACTTCCATACCCTAACTTCTCCTTTCTTATTTTGGATCTCTGGCGTGAATTCTTCCTTATTTTGTTCTTTTTCCTCCTGTGTTTTGGCTACGAGCTGCTCTAAATTCTATCCTTGTAGCTTGAGCTCAAGTATCCGAGTAGTAGAAGCTATCGAATCTTCTTCCTTTTCTATCTCAAAAGGGGTTGTATTTTCTTCAGGGACCTCAGTATCCCTCAGAGTTTCAGTAAAAACTTCTTCCTCTTCTGGATCTTTTTCTTCTTCTAGCTCTTTTGACTCTTCTTCTTCTTCTTGCTCTTTTGGTTCTTATTCTTCTCCTTCTACTTATTCAGGCTCTGAATTTTCTTCTAACTCCTCTAGTTCTTCCTCTTCTTGTGCCAGTTCTTCTGGTTCTGATTCGTCTTGCAATGGTGTAGGTGGGGATTCAACATTCTATGGGGACTGCAGTTCTACACCAGGTTCTTCATTATGTTACCGGCGCTTAATAAAGTCGACCAACAGGGTGTCATCTTCAATTTCCACATATTTTTCTGCGTCTGTAAGGACTGACAGCAAATCTTCTTCTTCAAGGGTCTGTTCATGCACTAGGGGCGTCGGAGGAGTTTCTTCGATAGGTGCACTTGCTGTCTTCTGTTTCTTTGGCGGTGGGCCCTTTTCTTTTGATGATTTCCTGGTTCGTTTCCTTATTTCACTGGTGCAAGAAGGACTTCTCTTTACACTTGGACCTTTTCTCATGCTGGCGGGGGTCTCTTTTTTCTTCCAAGCAGCTATCTTCTTTCCTGCACAGGGATTTTTTTCTAGCTGCCTCAGCAACTCCTTCCAGGTCATACCCTTAGATTCCAATTATTTTTGGACTAGGATTTTGATCAGGCCGTGAGAGTATAATTTCTTATCGTCCTAGTCCGCTCGTGCTCCCTGAATGCCCTTGGCCATATTTTCTAAACTCTTAAGAAAAAATTAAGTGAAATCCATCCTCCACTAGATGTGTTGGCCAGGTTCAATGTGTTGTAGCATCCAGAACTGATACACAAAGGTGAGGGAGTAGCTCCCCTCACAAGTCACGAATTTTTGGAGAATGAAAATGAGGTCCCTCCACTGTCCCAACAGGGTGCTGCATGGAACTCCTTTCTTCTAGTTTACATTCATGTCCTTATGAACAACGAAACGCTTACAGCGCTTCCTCTCGAGCTTCTGATTTTTAAAGTGCTACACACCAGTGTTCTGTAAGCCTGCCGCTGCTGCTATTAATTTTTCCGTGACTTTAAATCATAGGGGCCCAATATTTACACGGTCATTTTTAAAACTCTATGCGAACTATAGGGCCACATAGCTGTTGTGCCCATCAAATTTCTACAAAAATGGAAGAAATCCTGAGTCTCACAATAGTGGAAGACTATTGCGAAACTCAGTGGTTTGATCTACCTCACCGAGAGACGACAGTTCACATCTAACAGGTGACATATTTTCTTTACAGTTATGAATAGTAAAAAAAAATTGCATGCAATATCGAAAAACTTAACTCTTTATAGATAGGGATCAACCATCCACCATCACTTTTGTCTTATCACTGATCCATCCCACCAAAATATTCGTAGATGCATGACATATTTAGAATCGTGTAAGATTGGTACTTGCGGTAGCGTGTTTAACGGCTAAGTGGGGTAATCACCATAAGTGAAGGAAGTTTAGGATCATGGCAGAAAGAGTAATCATATCCAAGCAATGGTTTAAACATTTATGTGTTCCTCTATAATTCTAAAAAAATTTTTTTATCATTTATTAAAAATGATCATGATTCTTAACTAAAAAACACTTTGTACTTTAAATAATTTTCTCCTAGTTAATATGATAGCATAATAAAATTATCAAATAATTGAAAAAGGCTTCTTGTAAACTTCTATGATGACCACTTCTTATGACATATGCTCAAAAAACAAATTGTACACTGTTTCTGTCAAGGTGCATGCTTGCACCGATCTGTTTACACCATTTATTGCACTGCTCTATTGGTACCATTCTGCTTAGACTGTTATATAGGATTATATTCTTGCACTAGAATATTGTCTAAAAAAGAACAGAGAATTTAAGTAGAATATAGGCTTGACTTGTAGTGTATCTTCCCTCAACAGACACTGAAAATTTTCTTCGCCCTTCCTTGATGCTTCAGGGCATCATTTTTCTCTTTATGTATGAGATCCTGCATTGAATTCATGGGGGGACAAAGAAGTGGGAAAGGGGAAAATTTCAGAATGGGAAGGAATTTTGTTACAGGGACTCCAGGAATAGTACCAAAGAGGGGATAAACAGAAGTGGGATAGGGAAAAAAAATTCAAGAGTAAAGTGGGATTTTTATGAAGCGGGTAGGGTAAATTCATAAGAACGTGGGAAGGTTAATGTTAGGTCCCTATATCACTAGTATAGTCCCTTATTATTGTTATTTTAACCCCCTTATTGTTATTATTGAACCCTTGTAACCCCCATTTTGTTATTATTGTGCCCTTAAATTATTATTTTTAGGTCGGCTAGGATTACATTATGGCCCCATGGACTCCTATATATAGAAAGGAGGTTTTGTAAATTGTATCATCCAAGAATTGTTCATTTATGTAATGTATTGGAGGTTTCCCCCTCGAAGTGGCTTATTTCTAAGGCATTGATATCTTTCTTCTTCTATTTTTGGAGTTGGTTACACAACATTTGGTATCGGAGCTTTGGATTCTAGGGTTTCGCTACTCCAAACAGGTCATCGTAGAATTTTCGCTATAACTTTGTTTCTACAAAGTTTCAGAAGCTGAAATGTTTAGGGTGCGAAGCTGAAATCTTGAGGAAGATTGTCTAAAAATTTCAGAGCCTGGTTCGCAACATTTTCAGAGATATGATCTATGGAAGTTAGGTCTTTTTTGAAGCTCCTAAACAGGTCATCGTGGAATTTGAGCTATAAATTTTTTTCTACGAAGGTTCAGAATCTAAAATTAGTATGGTGTGAAGCTGAAATCCTGAGGATATTGGTCAAAAAAATTTAGATCTTGTTTCGCAACATTTTTTGAGATATGATCTGTGGAAGGTCGTGCTTTTTCAGGCTCCTGAATTGCATCTCAAAGAGGTGATCGTGGGAAAAGTTCAATAACTCTCTCTCTCGGCATCGGATTGGAGTGCCGTAAAAATTGGTCACAATTGCACTGACTGAAATTTCTTGTCTATCAATTTTAGAGACAAATAATGAAACAATGACACGTGGAAAGTCGTACATGTTCACTCTACTGAACCAGTCCATAATTAGGTCATTGTGGGAGATTGGACACAACTTTGTCTTGGAGAATCCAAATCAGGTCAGACCTGTGGCATTAAAAATAGAATTCATAGGGCTACTTCAGTGCTAAATTTCAAATATTGAAGATCCGCAATCATAGAGATAATACAATTTCAATATCGAGCTCCTCAAAGTAAGTAAAAGGTGTGTATTTTTCTTCCAAATTGCATAAGTCTTGTTTGAAGAATCAAGTTGAATTGATTGCAAGGGCCTATTGTAGAATAGATATCAATATTGGAGTCTAAAATGGCCCCTAAAAATAATTCAACACCCATTAAGCCTTTAGAAGGCTCTACTATGACTCATGAAGATGAAGAATGGCAACATGACATATCAAAATTACAAGGGCAAGTGCAACAAATTTCGCTCTCACAAAGAACAACAAAAAATGAAATGGAAGGTTTGAACAAAGGCATGGAAGCTAAGATGAATGGTTTGGAAGCTAAGATGGATGGCATGGAAGTGGGCATGGAAGCTAAGATGAATGACATGGAAGCTAATATCGATGAAAAAATGAAAGACAACATGGAAAACATGAAGAAAGATCTAAAAGTAGACATCGAAGGTTTGGGAATGTTGATAAAAGAAATGTTTCCTAATGGTGAAAAGATAGTAGAGGAAACTCATGATGAGAACAAAATAAATTTTAGTCATGATTTCATAAGCTCTACTGTTGGAGGGAAGAACCACCATATTCCAAAAATGGATATGAGGAAGTTTGATGGAAAGGATCCTGTAACATGGATACTACAAATGGAGCAATATTTTGATGTCCATAATGTGCAAAATACACAAAAGGTATGCATTGCAACTTTACATTTATAAAAAAACACATTTGTATGGTATCGATGGCTTTGCTCCCGTAAAAAAATTGTCACTTGGTCAATTTTTACGGAGGAAATGATAGCACATTATGAGGATACAAAGAGCGACACCTTCTTTAGCCAATTGATAAATCTCAAACAAAAGGGTTTAGTGGGGCAGCACATTGAGGACTTCCAAAAATTGAATATAAGGGTAACTGATATTCCAGAGGAACACAGGATTGATCTCTTCATAGGCACTTTAAAGGATAGCATCCAACATGAAGTTCGCGTTCTGGAACCTGATTCATTGGAGAAGGCATTCGGGTTGGCAAGAAAAGTTGAATGTAAAATTATGGCGACAAGGAAGCCTACCACTCAATTCTATAAAGAAGGAAGTGTTGCTACGTCTAGATTTCCACAACCTACAAGGTTGACACCACAACAATTGGAAGAAAAAAGAGCAAAAGGGCTTTACTACAGTTGTGATAGAAAATACACTAAAGGTCATAAGTGTGCTGAGAAGAAATTATTTTACATAGATTGTGAAGAGGAAGAAGAAAATGAACAAGAAGAGGATATACACCAGGAACCAACCCTAGAAGAGGAATAAATGAATCCGACCATATCTTGTAATGCACTGGCAGGAATTACCACTCCTCAAAATCTCAAGATACAAGGACAAATCAAGAATAAAAATGTAATAGTGTTGATTGATTCAGGTAGCACCCATAATTTTATTCATTGTAAGGTAGCCAAGGAATTAAATTGTTTCCTATACCCAGCACTAGAATGTCAAGTGATGGTTGCAAATGGAGGAACTATAAATTGCTCTGGAAAATGCCATAATATTAAGCTAACCATGGGGGAATATGTATTAACTAGTCCAATGCTTTCCATTCCTATGGGAGGTGCTGATGTTGTACTAGGAGTACAATGGTTACAATCTTTGGGGACGGTAGCTTTTAATTTTCAAGAACTTTTCTTGAAATTTTTTTCAGAAGGAAAGGAAGTCGAATTACGGGGTATTGAAGGGAAGCAGGGAAGGATAATAAGCTCTAATGTCATGACAAAGCTTCTAAAGAAAGAACAACGAGGCGTAATTGCACAATTATGCTCACTAGAAGTTCCGACATCAAAATCATCTATTTCTGCAGATCTCCAACAAGTCTTGGACAATCATTCCAAGGTGTTTGAAACTCCCAAGGGACTCCCACCTATTCGTGATCATGATCATGCTATTCATTTGATTCCAGGAAGTGTTCCTCCAAACATCAGGCCTTATAGATATCCTTACTTCGAAAAGAGCGAAATTGAACGTATGATTGCAGAAATGTTAGAGGCGGGTATAATTCAACCTAGTCAAAGTTCTTTCTCTGCTCCTGTAGTATTGGTACACAAGAAGGATGGATCATGGCGAATGTGTCCGGATTATAGGGAGCTCGATAAGCTCACCATTAAAGATAAATTTCCCATTCCTGTGATTGATGAATTATTGGATGAATTACATGGAGCAATTTATTTTACCAAGTTGGATCTTCATTCAGGATATCATCAAATTAGAATGAAGACTAAAGATATTCCAAAAACAGCATTTCGAACTCATGAGGGTCATTATTAATTTTTGGTCATGCCTTTTGGCCTTACCAATGCACCTTCTACATTTCAAGGGTTGATGAATTCCATTTTCAAACCCTTCCTTAGAAAATTTGTGCTAGTATTTTTGATGATATACTAATCTACAGCAGGTCTTGGAAGGATCATGTTGAACATGTTGACAGGGTGCTCAAACTATTGCAGGAGAAAAAATTATATGCAAAAAAATCCAAATGTTTCTTTGGAGTACAAGAGGTGGAATATCTGGGTCATATTGTATCTCACGAGGGTGTTAAAGTAGACCCTAACAAAATTAAAGCCATTAAGAATGGAAAGTCCCCACAACCATAAAGCAGTTGCGAGGATTTCTCGGGTTAACAGGGTATTATCGCAAGTTTGTTAAGAATTATGGGAGAATAGCAGCACCTCTAACAACATTATTGAAGAAAGATGCATTTTCATGGACTCCTGAAGCAACTAAGGCCTTTGAACGTCTTAAGAGGCAATGTGCCTAGCACCGGTCTTAGCTACACCAGACTTCACAAAAACCTTTATTGTGGAATGTGATGCCTCAGGAAATGGAATTGGTGCAGTTTTAATGCAGGAAGGAAGACCCATTGCTTTTGAAAGTCGTCCAATCAAAGGAAAGTATTTACAAAAGCCTATTTATGAGAAGGAAATGTTAGCAATACTGCATGCACTAAAGAAATGGCGAACTTACCTAATGGGAAGACACTTCAAGGTAAAAGCTGATCATGATAGTCTTAAACACTTTTTGGAACAAAGACTATCTTCAGAAGAGCAGCAAAAATGGGTCACAAAGATGTTGGGTTATGACTTTGAAATAATCTACAAAAAAGGAAGGCTTAATGTTGTTGCAGATGCACTCTCAAGAAAGAATGAAGAGGTGGAAGCATTGCTTTGTGCCATTTCTATTATCCAACCAGATTGGATAACTGAAGCAAGAAATGAATGGAAGAAGGACAAAGATGTATGGACACTCATTCAAAAGTTGCAGCAAGATCCTAGTACATCTGATACATTTAGTTGGAAAAATTATTCCTTATGGTACAAAGATCGCTTATATCTTTGCAATAATTCCCAACTAAAACAAAATATTCTTCTGGAATTGCACACTTCTCCTTTAGGAGGACACTTGGGATTTTTAAAAACTTACCACAAGGTTAAGAAATAATTTTTTGGGATGGCCTTAAATCTGATATTCAAAAGTTTGTGGCGGAATGTTTGGTTTGCCAACAAAATAAAGTGGAAAGAATTAATCCCCCGGGACTTCTACAACCTTTATCCATTCCAAGTCAATGTTGGGAGGAGATTTCAATGGATTTTATCACAGGTTTACCTAAGTCCGAAGGAAAGAGTGTCATCATGGTGGTAGTTGATAGACTTACCAAGTATGCACACTTTTGTGCATTATCTCATCCATTTAAACCAAGTACAGTTGCTACTACATTTATGGACAGAATTCAAAAGCTACATGGAAGCCCAAGGGTTATTGTGAGCGACAGAGATCCCATTTTTACTGGAAATTTTTGGACGGAGTTATTTTCTTGTTTGGGTACTCAAGTAGCTCATAGCTCATCTTATCATCCTCAATCTGATGGTCAAACTAAGATCGTAAATAAATGTTTGGAAGGATATCTTCGTTGTTTTGTATCTGATAAACAAACAGAATGGGTCAAGTGGTGACCTCTCGCTGAATGGTGGTATAACACTTCCTTCCATACTGCAGCAAAAATGACCCCATTTATGGCACTTTATGGATATCATCCACCATCCATCACATCATCTTTAAGAGAAAATTCAAGGGTTCAAGCAGTGGAAGATCACATCGAGCATCAACAAGAAGTTCTCCAACTCTTAAAGGATAACCTGAATTTGGCACAAAATCGAATGAAACAACAGGCAGATCAACATCGCAGCGAGAGAAGTTTTGATGTAGGAGATCGGGTATTTTTACGGCTACAACCATATAAACAAATGTCCCTCAAGCAAGCTAAGAAGGATAATAAATTATCGCCAAAGTACTATGGTCCTTACAATGTGTTGCAAAAGATTGGTACTATGGCATACAAATTGGAGCTTCCTGCTTCTTCGCGAGTACATCCAGTTTTCCATGTTTCATGCTTAAAGAAGGTTATAGGTAAAAATCTTCCAGTTCAAACAGTATTGCCAGAACTTGATGGGGAAGGAAAAATCATATTGGAACCTGAAGCAGTCATGGAAAAAAGAACTCGACAACTACGGAATCGATCAATTTCAGAGTATCTCATCAAGTGGAAGAACTTACCCACTGAAGATTCTACATGGGAGGATGAGAATTTTATACAGAAGCACCCAGAGCTACTCAAGCGTTGAGGACAACACTTTTTTGAAGGAGAAGGGCATGTTAGGTCCCTATATCACTAGTATAGTCCCTTATTATTGTTAGTGTAACCCCCTTATTGTTATTATTGAACCCTTGTAACCCCCATTTTGTTATTATTGTGCCCTTAAATTATTATTGTTAGGTCAGATAGGATTACATTGTGGCCCACTAGGATTACATTATGGCCCCATTGATTCCTATATATAGAAAGGAGGTTTTGTAAATTGTATCATCCAAGAATTGTTCATTTATGTAATGTATTGGAGGTTGCCCCCTCGAAGTGGCTTATTTCTAAGGCGTTGATATCTTTCTTCTTCTATTTTTGGATTTGGTTACACAACAGTTAATAATTCTAGGATTTAAAGAAGAAAACTGAGGGAATATTATGAAATGGGATATGAAGAAAGGAAGAATTTTTTTTGGAAGGTCTGCCTGCACTGGTGCAAGAAAAAATAATTGCAGCGAGAATTAAGTGTTACTTGGATAAAAATATCCATGCTAATTTCCCCAATGTATAAAGGTCTGCTGAACCTATTTTTAATCGGTGGTTGCTAGCATATATAATGATCAAGAAACATTCTCTTTTTAATAGAAATTTTTTATCTCCTTGCCAGCAAGCTGGTTTTTAGGTTGACCCTTCAACAATCAAGTTATCGAACTGATTTTCACAATTACAAGAAAATATCTTTTCTTTACTTTTTTACTTTTTCTATTAAATTTATTTCTTTCATTTGAGAAGAAGAAGAGATCATGTTTTCAAAAGGCTGGTTTTACTGTTTACCACTACCATCCCAAATTGCTATTGGACTTGTTGTGTAAAATCTTTCTTGGCAAGCGGCTGAAAATACTTCTGTAATCTATGCCCATTTACCGAGAATACTGAATCTTGTCCATAAATAGTTTTAACTTCTGATTCCCCATTATTGAATAGTCGGATCACTTCATAAGGTCCCATCCAACGTGTATGGAACTTCCCTTTAAAAATTTTAAATATAGAATCATAGAGGAGTACCCAATCACCTGGTTGGAACTTCTTTTTCTGAATAGGCTTGTCATTCCACCTTTTCCATTGTTGTTGAATTAGGATGTTCTGCTGAACAACATCTCTGCGAAATTCATCTAACTCATTTAATTGGAGAAGAAACTGTTGTTGTGCCTTGGAGAGATCTAGTCCTAAATGAACTGAAATTTTGAAGGTTTTGATCTGGAACTCAATCGGTAACAAAACCTATTTTCCATAGACCAGATCATATGGTGTATTTCCCATGCTATTTCTCCAAGTGGTTATGTATGCCCACAAAGCTTCTGGTAATATTCTAGCCCAGTCTTTCTGATTCATATTGACTGTCTTTGTAAGAATGGACTCGATCACTTTATTTGTAGATTCCACCTGGACATTTGCTTGTGGGTGATACGGCGTGGATTTCCTGTGACGAATCTTGTATTGCTCCATCACACCTTGTACAAGATTAGAAATAAACTATGGACCATTGTTAGAAACAATTTCTCTAGGCACACCAAATCTAGTAAAGATTTCAGAAAAAAAGAAAATCAAGAACAACTTTTTCTATAGAAAAAGAAACAACTTTAGCTTATACCCATTTTGTAACAAAATCTATACAATCCAGAATATGATTTTTACTTAAAGATGTTGGATTTATTGGCCCTATAAAATCAATAGCTCATTTTTCAAAAGGCTAATCATAAATTGGGGGCATAAATGAATTTCATTGGTTTGATTACGCTGGCCCATTCGTTGACAGCTATCACATCTCCTGACATACTATTTGGCATCCTTAAACAAGGAAGGCCAAAAGTAACCAACACGTAATACTTTATATGAAATCCACTTATCAGTGAAGTGGCCTCCACACGGTTCATCATGAGAAAATTTCAATATGTCAAAAACTTCCTCCTCTCTTGTACATCTACAGATAATCAGATATGAACTAGTATAAAAGAGGTCTCCTTGAATCCAGGAATATGCAGCGCTTTTCTAAATAATATTCCGCTTTTCACGAGTGGAAAAATGGGGTGGTGTCTTCCCAGTAACCAAGTAATTAGCAATGTCAGAAAACCATGAAGAATCTGTAGACATAGAAAAAATATGTTCATCTAGAAAACCATCATTAGTAGGAGTTACTTCACCATTATTATTTAATCTAGAAATAAAATTTGCTACAACATTAGATTTCCCTAGTCTATCAACAATAATATCATTAAACTCCTCTAACAATAGTAACCACTTAGTCACTCTACCACTTTTCAATGGTTTGTTCATCAAATATTTAATCGCGGAATGATCAGTATGTACAAATACTTCATATCCTATAATATAGTGTCTAAACTTATTAATTGCAAACATCACAGCTAAAAACTCCTTCTCTGTAACTGTATAATTCAATTCAGCGGAATAAATTTTTTTACTAATATAATAAATAGCATAGGATTTCTTGTTTTCCTCTTGTCCTAAAGCTGCGCCAATAGCCAAATCTAAAGCATCAGAGGAAATGTGAAAAGTCAGGGACCAGTTTGGACTTTGCAAAACTGGTGCATGTACCAACTTTTCCTTCAATGTTTCAAAAGACTGTTGGCAAGCCGTGGACCAAGAAAATTCACTATCCTTAGCTAGAAGTCGGAAAACATGAGTAGATATCTTTGAAAAAATTTCAATGAATATTCTATATTAACCTGCATGTCCTAGAAAACCTCTTACTTCCCTTTGAGTTTTGGGTGCAGGAAGATTTAGAATGATTTCAATCTTTGTCGGATCAACCTAGATACCTTTGTCAAAAATCAAATGGCCAAGCACCACTCCCGCTTTGCAACATTAATATACATTTCTTATCACTCAAAGCGAGATGGTATTCCTGACAACGAAGAAGCACTTTCTCCAGATTTTTGAGAGCTTCCTGAAAAGAATCACCAAACACAGAAATGTCATCCATATAAATTTCAACAAATTCTAGATCAGCGAAAATAACCAGGACTACCCTTTGAAAGGTATCTGAGGCATTACATAAGCCAAAGGGAAGCACTTTGTAAGAAAATTTCCTCCATGGACATGTAAAATTAGTTTTATCCTGATCTTCGGGTGCAATCTGTATGTAGTTATAACCACTGAAGCCATCCAAAAAGGAGAAATATTTCTTTCCTACAACGGTATGAAGCACCTGATCAATGAAAAGGAGAGGGAAGTAATCTTTAAGAGTGGCCTTATTTAATTCTTGATAATCAATACAAATACTCCATATTCCATCTTTCTTAGGTACTAGTACTAATGGAGAGACCCACTGACTGTCAGAAATAGGATAAATAAAACTAGAATCTAAGAGTTTCTGTACTTCTTCCTTGACAATGTCTCTTAGAGATGGATTCATTTTCCTTTGAGGTTGTTGGACAGTTCGGGTTCCCTTTTTAATATAGATGTGATGTGTACATGTTTCAGGAGGGATGCCGTTCATATCTTCATAGCCCCAAGCAAAGGCACTAAGATGGTTTTGAAACAAATTCAAAAGCTACTCTTGCTGAGATGAGTCCAAATCTGAACTAATATGCAAGGATTTACCAGGGCTAATCTCAACAAGAGTGGTATCAGGCTTAGGATTACATAAGGGAGTGGTCAAATACAGTGGTACAGAAGAATGAGAATCATGATTTTCTTGAAAATCTATGCTGGAAATTTGGCTCAAAGGCTCATAATTAGGCATAATGTCTAGATTATTCAGGAAATATTGAATCTCATCTTCTTGTGAAGACCTAGTATAATGATGGATAAGGGAAATAGAATGAGTCTCCTCATCACTACTTTTATCCAAACATAAATTATCTCGAAGGTCCTGAATGGATTTGGCAGGGGGGCATAAGGTAACTTTCTTCCTAGAATCTCCATGTGAGATATACATATCACCAGAATGACATCTAATATATGCATCAGCCGTAGCAAGCCATGGTTGACCCAAGATCAATGGATTTCCTCCTACTGGGTTCTTTGGCTCAAACAAAATGAAATCAGCAGAATATTCCCAAGAATATAATGAGATGATCACATCATCCAATACTCTGTTTGGCTTAATTTTAGATCTATCTGCTAATTCAAGCACATTGGGAGTAGGGCGAAGATGAGATAATCGAATTTGATCCATGGTTTGCTCAGTCATGAAATTAATGGCTACCCCGAGGTCTATAAGAACATTAGAGACAAGGACATCACCAATCTGATCTAAGACAATAGGGTTTTCGGGATCAACATATTTTTCCACAGACACACATCCCATCATGAACTCTGCTACCCTACCAAAAAATTGAATGGTTCGAGGTTCTAATCTCTTCCTCCCAAGTTTCTTGAGACAGAGTTCCTTAATAATATTGGTAAAAATGGGGATCTCTTTTATGGATTGAAGAAAAGGTATATTAACAAAATTATTCCTAAGCTCAGATGCCAAACTAGTCTCAGAAATAGGCTCACTTCTTTCCATTACTAACCTCTCTGGGAACGGAGGCTGGTTGGAAGAGGATGGCAAGGATTTAGAGGGTACGGGCTACTGAGTGATAGCTTTCCTAGAATGGAGAAGAGTTTACTCTTCTCCTTTATCTTCAACGATCACCATAGGTTGCTTCTAATTTTCTGATGTTATAGTCCTTCCCGATCTTAATTTAATATCATGAACCCCAACTGAAATAGACTGGCATTCAAATGGTAAAAGTGGGTTTGTTACATAGATCATTTTCACTTCTTTATTATTATTAGGATTAGGCATAGGTTGAGCAGGCAACTGAGGAGGTCGAAAGGGTGAAGGTAAAGGCAATGGTGGAGTGGACTAACTCGGAATTTGAGGCATTGAATAAGGTGCATGTGTAGATGGGTATGAATATATAGTTGGCTGGTAGGAATATGGAGAATGAGTTGGCCCTCTCCAAACTTGTTGCCATGGTTGAGAAGGTTGCCCATGCCGATATTGATTCCCATATTGCCACTGTTGATGAGAGTTAGGATAAGAATATGCATGTGAATTATAACCAAAATAGTGTGGAGAAAATTCAGAAGCCATACCTATACCTACCCAAGGCCAATTCCTTCTTTCTCCCATAGCATTCAAGTATTTTTCTTCAGGTTGTCCCCCTGTAAGTACAACTTTAAGTCCTGGTATAGAGGGACATTTTTCTATGATATGGTCTTCTGCACAAATAGCACACTTATTATTTTCTTTCAAATTAAGAGGACACTCTTTAGGGAGATGCTTATCTCTACATTTAGGACAGAAAATACATAATGAATCTTGTTCCTTCATGAGTTTCTACTAAAATTTTAAGGAGTCTAACTGTTTAGTAACAGTTTTCATTATATCAATTTTCATGTTTTCATTTTATTTTCTAGTCCAATAATCATAGAATTAGTAGATTCAGTTTTTTTATTTCTATTTCGAGTTCCTCTACCGGATATTTACTGGTTTCTTGAAAATTTCATGCATAATTCACAAATTTGATCAAAAGTTTGCTGAAAAATATAACCTTGTCCTAATAGATTCAAATTATTTCTAGCATTATCAGTAAGTCCTCTTAAGAACAAGGTTCTAATAGTGTTAAGATAAAGTTTAAGTTTTGACCTTTGTAAAATATACAGAAATATTTCCAAATAATCTTCAAGCATTTCATCATCATCTTGTATGATTGTAAAAATTTCATCCTACATGTCCCGAGTTTTGCAATATTCTTGATATTTAGACGAATAAACTCTCTTCATCTGATCCCAAGTGGTTTTGGTGTTTCCTCCTAACCCCATAAGCCAGCGAAGAGCTATGTCCTTGAGGGCAATAGGAAATAATCTTAACTTCTGAGCTTCAGTTGCATAATCATAATTTCTACACAAAATATCAAACTCAAATAGAAAAGAGTTAGGATCTTCATGAAATTTAACATGGAAATGAGGGAGAGCTGCTGGTGGAATATTCTTCATCTCTGACACAGTATCGGGATCCACAATTGGAAACACAAAAGTGGATTGTCCTTCACTTACCGGGTTGTCACCAGTCCCTTCCAAATGATCTTCTTGGTCTGCCATTGTTCCCCTCTTACTTGTACCGCTCTCCAGAGGCTGATCCACACCTGAGCTGTTATTACTAGAATCCAGGTGGATTGTTCCTAAATGATGGATTTGAATTGGATTGGGCTTCCTGCTGACAAAGGAATACCCAATATGAAAATTATTTTAAGAATTCTTTCAGCCCTTAGTGGACTTTGAACCCTTAGCTTTCCTAGGCATTCTTTTCAAAAGAAAATAAAAAAAGAAAAATGACAAACAATTTCTAAAAAATGGCTTTCCAAAATCAATTAACACCAGTAAAACTCCTTCAAATAAATGACACTGCAAAAATAAACAAAAATTACCTGTATTGCATAACCAGAAAATTCTTACCAAATCAAATTGCCTCCTCGGCAACGACGTCAAAATGTTGGGTGTAGGAATTACACTTAAGCAAACTCCTCAAAACTTAATTTGTTAACCCAAGGGATTTGTAAACTTAGAGACGAAGCACAGGAAATGCCAGAGATGGTATGAATCTTTCTAATGTAAATCCCTAATTTCTTAAAGGAAATATTTTAGAATCAAATCAAAAGGGAAAAAGGCAACTTGAACCATAAAAAAAAGATAATGTAAGACTGGAACGAGAAAGTATGCATTTGCAAAATAAAATTAAAGATGAAAGTAAATCATTTCAGCTAATGGTTTTTTAATCTACTGAGTGTGTATTTTCCCTTAGTAGAGACACTTTAGCAGTCTCGTTAGATGGGCCCTTAAACCTGCTTCCTTAAAGATTTCCTTCTTGCATTAATCTGTCCTGCACTAGTGCAAGATCAGAGAGTTATGCAGAAGGTATAAATTGTGTCTTTACTGAAGGCTTTTTACTTCATGCAAGGGCTCAAACTTTTCAAGGTTTAGAGCACTCAGATCTTGTGGTAAGAAACTAGTTCCTGCACCTCATCAGAGCTTCCTACACTTAGTTTTTAATCCTTAAAACAAGTGTTCAATTATTGTAAGTGCTATTTTATTATCAAATCAAATTTCACACATAAAAGTGAATTTTTCTGCTTTTAATGAAATGTATAAGTAAAGAAACAATCATTTACCCTTTCGTACATATTTAAAGAAATAAAGAAAATCATAGAAAGTAGATTAAGAAAACTTGCTGCATCACACCAACATGCACTGGTGTAGGTTTGCTTCTCCTTCTTGTACCAGGCGATGGAAAATGAAATAAACAGAACTGGAGGAAAAAGAAATGTCACACCAACATGCACTGGTGCAGGTTTGCTTCTCCTGCTTGTACCAGGCGGTAGAAACCAAATAAACAGAACTGCAGGAAAATTAAATGTCACACCAACATGCACTGGTGTAGGTTTTCTTCTCTTGATTGTACCAAGGGGTAGAAAACCAAATAAAAAGAACTGTAGGAAAAAGGAAATGTCACACCAACATGCCTGGTGTAGATTTACTTCTCCTGCTTGTACTAGATGGGGAAATCCAATCTGAAATAAATGCAGGAAAGTAATTTACAGGGAAAGAAAATGTAACTACTTCACACGACAAATCCGTTTCCAATAAGATAAGAATACATCTGCTGAAAATTAAATCACACTTTAATAATTTAAACACACATTACAAAAAACAAAAAATAGGATAAATGTGCTGGGTTGGATGGGCTTTAGAAAACAAATGTGTTTCCCTTTTTAAATTAAATGCTGCTCATTAAAACAGTTAATTCATTATCTTAAAATAACAGAAAAATAATTTCTGAAACATGAGGCGAAAAAAACCTTTTATTAATTTATTGAGGCAAATACATACATTGATACAATGTCTAGCCCAGATTCGGGCGATAACAAAACACTGGTTACCACCTTTCGACTTCAATCTAAATTCTGCTCCCAAAATTCTCCTCCTTGGTCCTATTTACACTTTACATTATATATATCTATTGGCCGAAGGCCAAAATAGATCGTTCAACTAATTCATAACAAAATGAATAATTTAGTCTCGGCCTTCAAGATAAGACGGTTTTGCAAAACTGGCCATAGCTAGCCAACTTTCTCCCTTCATGGATTACTCTCGGCTACCCTTGAATCATTCGATGTCATGGCTGAAATGGCTTAAGATGGGGCGGTTATTGAGGAGGTTCAGATCTACCACAAAGATCTGTTGTGTTAGCAATAGTGCAGATCTGATCTTGCACTAAGATCAGCGGTCATTATAATCACTTTAACCATGAAATAACCTTTGGAGATATCGATTAGTTACAAAAGTGATTTAGAAATAAGAAATCATGTGATAAATATTTAATTAATTCTAAATTGAATTAAAACATGAAAAATAAAGGTTTATAATAAATGTGTCACCATGCTTGGACTGGTGCATGATGAGGGTGCATAAAGGAGGTGAAACAAGGGTAAATGGTTATAATTTAGGAAGGAAAAAGTAGTAAAAAGAGAGAAAATTAGGGGGCTAACATATATAACTAAAGAAATGGCTCAAAAATGTTATTTTAAGGAGCTGCAACAGCTAAATATTGAAACTCATATCTAGGACAAATCTGTGGACAAAACATCAGATCCATTTCAGATTTGGAAACTAGATAATCTTATTTACATGATCCCCTTGGAGTTTTAACCAAATCATGCATAAGCAAGAGTAGATCTGAAGTTTAAGTTGCAGATCTATAAAATGCTACAGTAATTTCTGAATATGACTTTACATTACAATAGATAAGATCTAAATAGAACATGGATCAAAAAGCTAATCCATGGATCTTCAAAGTGAAAGGCAAAGCCCAACACAATAGATCTCTCATCAAAATTGGGATCAAAACACCCTGAAGAATCTCATATGAAAATAATGCAGTTCCTCAATGGAAACAATGCTGTAGCTTGAATAACATAGATGGACGGCTAGAAAGATACATTTCTGAAGCACAAATAGGAGAGGCACTCTTTTAGGAAGTTAAAAGACACACTCCATGAGAAGAGGCTCCCAAAACAATCTAGATCTCTGTAGATCTAGAATCCCACTTGCTGCAGCTTGAAAAAGTAGACAAACCCTCACTAGATCTACGCTGCAATTGGAAGTAGATCTTGGGCTCAAGCCTGATAGTGGATCAAATCATCAAATAATCCTCCAAGAATCCTCAAAGGAAGAAGTGAAATCCTTACATCGTAACTCCAAGTGCTAAGCAACAAAATTCTCTACTAAACAGTAGAGAATAGTATTTGTCTAAGCAGACAAGATACTCAGAAATATAATCAATCAACAACCTTCTCTTGCTACCTTCCCCTTCCTCTTATAATATGAAAGCCTTTGCAAACCCTAAACCACCTTGATGAGTTAGCCCCTATCACATGAGGGGCCTCCTTCTAGAATTGCGTTGTCCCTTTATGAGATACATTGAACCTAGATAGCGCTATTGATTTGGTCAAGGTTGACCCAGTCTCACATCTCAAACCCCTTTCACACCTGCAAGTGATTTATTTACATGTCCCTGATTTATCTTTGTTCACATGGGCATTGATTTATTTAGTCTTTTCAGGAGTTTTACATGTCCTCCTTTATTCATTTATTAATGTAACAGAAAGTAAAACAAAAATGAATTTTCCTCTTAGATTAGGCTAAGTAGGAATATTACAGTCCTCCCCTCTAAAATTTTGCTTGTCCTTAAGCAACTGATAGGGTAAGAGCTGTAGCAATTATCCTCCTCCATTGATGGCATCATCAAGGATCAGGTCCTTATCATAAGCCAAGTTCTCGACAAGCCAATACATCATGAATTGTTCCCCCAAGGTCAACATAATATGTGCATAGTCCATCCCACCAGGATTGTAAAACTCAACAGAAATAAACATGGATGAAGGGATGCTACATCTAAAACATGTATCATAAAGTATAGGTAGAAGTTCTAAACCATGTGTTACATACACAGTTCCCATCCTCTATCCATAAAACCCCATAAACAATACAACTATATCATCCAAGTATGGAAGCAAGACTACATATATGCAAACTAAAATCTGAACTTGAGGAGGTGGGTCAAAATCCCACATGTGATGCCAGAGAAATGCACCTATTGTCTTCATTAGATCCAGGTGTGGAAAGTGGCATTCCCACCACACATTTTCTACATTAGTCACCTTAACATGGTTGAAGATGTTACATAAGCTCGGTGCCTTTGGGAAGCACCCATCATGAAAAGGAATCTACCTTTACACAACAAGGGAGTGGCCAAGCTCAGAATTTATATTGTCCCCCAAAAATATATGAGATCCACATGATCTCTCACCCCCTTTAGGAGTCATAGCCTACCAAAACATGTTAGAAGACTGTGACAAATCAGAAAATACAACTTTCTTGGCATGATCAGTATTTTTACCATCATATTCCTTCATACACATGGAGTTGTGCATGAGCATTTTCCTCCCTTCAAGAAAAGGAAGAGCTGGCTGAGATGACTCTTGCAAAGAGTCCATTGGATGCCCCAATCCTCCGTAGCTAATGCACTCTTGAAAGTGCTAGTGTAATTCCTCTCTCATGCTTTCCCAATCAAAAACTCCTCATGATCAGGGTATAGATCTTCATTGAATACATATGGCTGAGGAAGAATTCTTGATATGCTTCTTGTAGGATCTTTTGATTGAGCTTGGAAGTTCTAGCCAAGAATACCTTACCATGATAATAGATTACCCCCCCTCGGACTAAGTAGCCCTCTTCTTACTGCATGCCATCTAGTACGTACCTATGTGGAGATCTTTGGAATACTCTACAAGCAGTTGAGATTTCCAATAAAGATCCACACTGCTAAAAAATGACAGTGCTACTGATACATTCATGGAAGTGCTTGTCATGTTGCTGATTTACTTTTTGACATTAAACATGGCAAAATTTTTTGTTGGAAGGCTAATCCTCCCATTCTCCTCCACCCAAAATGCAGATTCAGAAAAGTGAGAGGGTGATAGTGATGTAGGAAGAAGATCCTCCTCTTTCTTGGGCTGTCCCAAGCCTTCTAGTACTGTAACTTGGTCTCTCATTGCTTCAATCCTTCCTGGATCTAGATTTTGAGTAGCACTTTTTGAGGCTTTCCCCACAAGATCTAAAACTGATGGCATTCCACGTGGCTTGCCACTAGATAAGAATGTCCCTTACAACACCCTCATGAACATGAGAGAAGGGACTGTGAGATCCCTACTTCCACTGTGAAAATCCATCTCTGTTGTTTGTGTGGAAGTACTAGGTGAGGGATAAGTGTGCATGCCTTGAATCATTTGTGGTCTCCCACTCTTCAAGTCCACCAAATCCATCTACAAAGCTTTCCAATCAGTGGTAACCTTTCCCAAGCCATTGGACACCCAAAATGATGTTGGTGTCTGCTATGTAAACTACAAAGAAGTGATCCACCAGAGTGTAGGATCCCATAGTGACAGAGAGTGATGGAACATATTTCATGCATTGCATGGTCCTATCTTCTGGGACCAAAACAGAAAATCCCTCAAAAGTATCAGTGGGGATTTCTCTCTTTTGCAAAAGATGAGCATCAATGAAGTTGTGGGTTTCCCCACTATCAATCAGAACATATACTCTCTGATTCATGACTGAACCTTGTACTCTTAGGGTCAAGTGCTTAGGCACTCCTCTCAAATATGAAAGAGTCCCACTTATTGGAGCAAAGGCTCCCTTCACATCTCTGGATGGTGTTGGATCTTCTTGGGTTCATCATCTTCATCTTCCTCCTCAAAATCTGAGAAGACTTATATGTAGTGTGCTTTCCCCGCACCAAATATATGTCCCAGTACCCATGACTCTTGGAAAGTGAAGCATAGTTTTATTTTCCTCAATTCCCTCCTGAGATCAATATCAAGAGGCTTCTTCAAAGAGCTCTTCTTGGGAGGAACATATTTTCCTTCCTTTCCCTTAGAAAAGTGAGGGGCCTTGCTCTGGAAAGTTGCCTTTGCTTTTGGCAAGGCACCCTGGAGGTCTCTAGCCCTTTCAATGGCATCATGCAAAGTGATGGGCTTGGTAGATTTAACGAACCCATGCAAAGGTTCCTCCAGGCCATCGATGAACATGTAGACTCTCCTTGCTACAGATAGATCAGGGACCATGACTGATAATCTTAGAAACTCAGAGATATAAGTCTTTGCATCTCCTGATTGCTTCAGATTTGCAAGGCTTATGAAGGGTGCTTCAGGATCCTTCCTGTTAAACCTCTCCACCAGTATTCTAGTAAACTTAGAATAGGTAGTCACATTGATGTGTCTCAATGTAGACAACCCATGGAACCACCAATTGTGTGCTTCACCTTCAAAGTGCACCGCTATAATCTTGATGGCTTCAACCTGAGGGACTTTTTTCAACTGAAAGTAAATATCCATCTTTTCTACCCATGCCTTTGCAGAACTAGAGGATGATCCATCAAATTTGGCCCAAAATAATATGCCCATAGAGTGGTGTCTATCCTGATTATGAAAGAACCCACCATCTCTATACTGCTACCTTGGTCTTCTTCTTTCCTTGAGGTGACAAAAATCTTGGAAACTCAAGTTATCCTTGAATATCTGACTCTGAGAATCATACTCCACAAAGTAATCTTCAAGGGAGGCTTTTTCTTGTGGTCCTTCATTCTCCACAACGAATAAAGTAGGCATAGTGGAGTGTTGTGAAGCTTGTGGGGCTTGTGGCAGGTTCACTGGTTGACCAGTCCCATGATGAGACATGCCAGAGCTTTCTCTCGAATGAAATATCCCAGGAGACTCCCTCATTATATCCATCCTCATCTCTTTTATCTCTCTGGAAAGATCTTGCATGACCACCAAAAGAGTTCTTGCAAACTCTTCCCCTTCCTTGTCACTTGTAGTCTAAGGGGCTTTACCCTTGTCTTGATATTCAGTAGTATAATCATAATTCTTGTGACTTATTTTCTGATACCTTTTCTCCCTATTAGTAAGAGGTTCATATTATTTTGAATGAAACATGGTTGTGATGCTCCAAGGAAGCACAGGCTATGCCAGGAAAGGAGCTCTGATACCACTATAATATTCCAAATATGGAATAGCACAACAAGCCTGCTGAAATAATGCACTCTTAGGAGATTGATGCATAGAAATGCGTTTACAGCCCTTGGAACCCTTATATCAATAGAATTGGAGTCTAGATAAAAAAAGGGAGAAAAAACAAATCAAACAAGGTGTGGTAAACAAATCTCCCACCACCTAGTCTAGCTGAAAAACACCCAACAAGAGGGGCTGCAGCTATGCACAAAAAACTTCTTTAGAAATAATGCAGTCTTGGAAAGTATGAGAAGGATGCCATAAAATATGATCAAATAATGAATATACAACAGAAAATCAAAATTACAATGAATCGCTTTCAATATACAGTAGAATACATGAGATAACAGAGCAAGAAATCTTCAGAAAAGAAGGCTACAACACATATATAACTGTAGAAATGGCTCAACAACGTTATTTTAAGGAGCTTCAGTAGCTGAATATTAAAACTAAGATTTAGGATAGATATATGGATGAAAAATTAGATCTAATTCATATCTGGAAACCAGATAATCTTATTTACAAGATCCCCTTGGGGTTTTGACCAAATCATGCATAAACAAGAGTAGATCTGAGTTTTAAGTTGCAGATCTATAAAATGTTGCAGTAATTTTTGAATATGAATTTACATTACAATAGATCAGATCTAAAAATAACATGGATCAACAATCTAATCCATGGATCACCAAAGTGAAAGGAAAAGCCCAGCACCATAGGTCTCTCATCAAAATTGGGATCAAAACACCCTGATGAAACTCATATGAAAATAACACAGTTCCTCAATGGAAACAATGTTTAGCTTGAATATCATAGATGGATAGCTGCCAAGATATAGATATAAAGAAAAAGTAGGAGAGGAAGTCTTCCAGGAGGTTAAAAGACATACTCCATGAGAAGAGGCTCCCAAAAAAAGCTAGATTTCTGCAAATCTAGAATCCCACTTGCTATGGCTTGCAAAAGCAGACAAAACCTCACAAGATCTATGTTGAAATTGGAAGTAGAGCTTGGCCTCAAGCCTGATAGTGGATAAAATCAGAAAATACTCCTCCAAGAATCCTCAAAGGAAGAATTGAAATCCTTGCATAGGAACTCCAAGTGCTAAGCAGCACAATTCTCTACTAAATAGTAGAGAATAGTATTTTTCTAAGTAGACAAGATACTCAGAAATATAATCAATAAACAACCTTCTCTTGCTGTCTTCCTGAGTCTCACAACTCAAACCCCTTTCACACATGCAATTGATTTATTTACATGGCCCTGATTTATCTTTCTTCACATGGGCATTGATTTATTCAGTCTTTTCAGGAGTTTTACATGTCCTCCTTTATTCATTTATTCATGCAACAGAAAGCAAAACAAAAATGAATATTGCTCTTAGATTAGGCTAAGTAAGAATATTACACTTGTTCTCGTTCATGTGGCCCATTTTCCATTTACTCCCTTGTGCCTTCATTCGGTTGGGCACGCCCTGTCGTAGTGTGTGAGGGCACCCAATGAAACGTGTTCGGCTCAGTTTGTTTGGTTTGAGGGTGACCGTATCAAATTTTCTAAGTTGTGACCACTTGTGTGCCTTGTGCACATTCGTCCAGCCCACTTTCCATTTGCTCCCATCTTCGTTCATTAGGTTGGGCACACCATGTGAGGGCACTCGATTAAACACGTTTGTGTAGGGTCCTTTCATTTCAGGGTGGCCGTATCAAATTTTATAAGTTGTGACCACCTTTATGCCTTGTGCACATTCGTGTGGCCCGTTTTACGTTTTCTCCCTCATGCCTTCATTAGGTCGAGCACACCATGTCAGGGAACCCAATGAAATGCGTTCTAGTGGGGTCAATTCATTTTAGGGTGGTCGTATCAAATTTACTAAGTTATGACCACTCGGGTGCCTTGTGCATGTTCGTGCGTCCCATTTTCCATTTGCTACCTTGTGCCTTCGTTAGGTTGTGCAGGCCATGCCATGCTGTGTGAGGGTTCCAAATGAAATCCATTCAAGTCAGGTCATTTTTTTTAAGCACAGCCGTATCAAATTTGCTAAGTTGTGACCGCCCAAGTTCATTATGAACATTCGTGCGGCCCATTTTCCCTTTGATCCCTAGTGCCTTCATTCGGTTTGGAGGGTCATGTGGTTTCATTTGAGGGCAGAAGTATCAATTTTTCTAATTTGTGAATACATTGGAACCTTATGCATGCTCATGCGTCCCAATATCCATTTTTTCCTTTGTGCCTTGGTTTCGTCAGGCGCGTCGTGTCGTGTCATGTGAGGGCGCACGATGAAACGCGTTCAGGTCGGGTCATTTCATTTCAGGGCGCCCTTATCAAATTTGCTAACTTGTGACCATCCAGGTACCTTGTGCATGTTTGTGCAGCCTATTTTCCATTTTCTCTCTTGTATCTTCATTCAGATGGGCGTGTCGTGTCACGCCGTGTGAGGGTGCCCAATGAATTTTTTTTGGGTCAGGTCATTTCGTTTGAGGGTGCCCGATGAATCGTGTTCGAGTCGGGTAATTTATTTTGAGGGAAGCCCTATCAAATTCACTAATTTGTGACTCCCATGTTTCCTTATGATTTTTTTTGCGTCTCGTTTGTTGTTTTATCCCTTGTGCCTTCATTTGGTCGGGCAGACTGTGTCGCGCCGTGTGAAGTCGCTCGATGAAACACATTCTGGTCAGGTCGTTTCATTTGAGGGAGATCATACCAAATTTGATAAGTTGTGACCAACTGGGTGCCTTGTGCATGTTCGTGCAACCTGTTTTCTATTTTCTCCCTTGTGCCTTCATTTTTTTAGGTGCGCCATGTTGCGTCATGTGAGGGTGCCCGACGAAACGTGTTCGGGTCGGGTCGTTTCGTTTGAGGTCAGCCCTATCAAATTTTCTAAGTTGTGACTTCACGGGTGCCTTGTGCATGTTTGTGCGGCCCATTTTCCATTTTATCCCTTGTGACTTCGTTCGGTCGAGAGCATCGTGTTGCGTGGTGTGAGGGCACTCGATGAAACGCATTCGGGTCAGGTCATTTTGTTTTAGGGAAGCCGTATCAAATTTGCTAATTTGTGACCGTCGGGGTGCCTTTTGCACATTCGTGCGACCCATTTTCCATTTTCTCCCTTGTCCCTTCACTCCATCAGGAATGCCATGTTGTGCTATGTGGGCGTAGATGAAATTCGTTTAGGTCAGGTCGTTTCATTTGAGGGAGGTCATATCAAATTTTCTAAGTTGTGACTGCTTAGGTGGCTTGTGCACATTTGTGCAACCCATTTTTCATTTCCTCCCTTGTGCCTTCTTTCAGTTGAGTGCACCGTGTCACATCGTGTCGGGGTGCCCAATCAAACCCGTTTAGTTTGGGTCATTTTTTTTGACGTGCTCGATGAAACACATTTGGGTCGGGTCATTTCATTTGAGGGCATTCGTATCAAATTTACTAGTTTGTGACTAACCTAGTGCCTTGTGCATGTTTGTGGGGCCTATTTTCCGTTTGATCCCTTGTTCCGTCGTTCGGTCAAGCGCGCCATGTTAAGCCATGTGAGGGTGCTCGATGAAACACATTATAGTGGGGTTGACTCCTTTTAGGGCAATCGTATCAAATTTGATAAGTTGTGACCTCCCAGGTTCCTTGTGCTCATTCGTGCGGTATGTTTTATGTTTTCTCCCTTGTACCTTCGTCCGGTCGGGCGGGCTATGTCACACCATGTGAGGGTGCCCGATGAAACACATTCGGGTTAGGGAATTTCGTTTGAGAGACCCCATATCAAATTTTCTAAGCTGTGACCGCATGGGTTCCTTGTGCACGTTCGTTCAGCCCGTTTGCCATTTTCTCCCTTGTGCCTTCATTTGGTCGGGCGCGTCGTGTCGCGCCATGAGAGGGCACCTGATGAAATGTGTTCAGGTTGAGTTTTTTTATTTGAGGGCGGCCATATCAAATTTTCTAAGTTGTCATTGTTGGGGTGCCCCTTCGACACATTTGTGTGGCCCTTTTGTGATTTCCTCCCTTGTGCCTTCATTCGGTCAAGCACACCATGTCGCTTCATGTGAGGGCGCCTGATGAAATGCATTCAGGTAGGGTCATTTTGTTTGAGGGCGACTGTATCAAATTTTCTAAGTTTTGACCACCTAGGTACCTTGTGCTCGTTCGTGCGGTCTATTTTTTGTTTTCTCCCTTGCACCTTCATTTTGTCGGGCAACCAATGAAATGCATTTGGCTCTGGTCATTTGGTTTGAGGGTGGCCATATCAAATTTGCTAAGTTGTGACCACCTGTGTTTCTTGTGGGCATTTTTGCAACCCATTTTTCATTTTCTCCCTTGTGCCTTCATTAGGTTGGGCACGCCATGTCACACCGTGTCAGGGCGCCCGATGAAATGCGTTCAGGTCAAGTCATTTCGTTTGAGGGCAACCCTATCAAATTTTCTAAGTTGTGACTGCCTGTGTGCCCTGTGCATGTTCGTGTGGCTCATTTTCTATTTTCTCCCTTGTGCCTTTGTTAGGTTAGGCATGCTGTGTCGCGCCGTGTGAGGGTGCTCGATGAAACACATTTGGTTGGGGTCGTTTCATTTCAAGGCACCCATATCAAATTTTCTAAGTTATGACCACCACAGTGCCTTGTACATGTTCGTGCAACCCATTTTCATTTTTCTCCCATGTGTCTTCGTTCGGTCGAACGAGTTGTGTTGCGCCGTGTGAGGGAACCCAATGAAACGCATTCAGGTCAGTTCGCTTCATTTGAGGGCAGCCGTATCAAATTTTCTAATTTGTGACTGTTGGCACCCTGTAATTATCAAGATTGGAAAAATTCCAACTGCAGGGAGAACATTATTTCAACCACTTTGGGATTCTAGGATCTAGCCCTCCTGAATCCAGAGAGGGATCTATCCAATAAGTGAAAAGATGGATTTTTCTTTGAAGTCTTGGGTAATGATATTAGGCTAGTTATGAAGTCCAAGGGTTTTTTTTGTTTTGGGATGGTTGAGCATGATTATTATTTGAGGTGGAAAGTTCTAAATGCAAAAAGTTTCAAAGGTGTGAAGTTACAAGAAAATAGAACAAGCTTTGGCTAAGAAGACAGATAATTGCAGGTTTTAGTCTATTGGGCTATGGATTCATAATAGGGTTTAATTGAAATAGCAAGGGGAAAGAGTGGTCCATGGGTCAAGTCATCTATGTCGCAAGATCTCTTTGAAATTCGATTTATGGAATGAAATGATACAAAAAAGAAGGGGAATTAAACAAATGAAGAATAAAGAGCAACCTAGGATCTAGTAAGTACTTTGAAACTAGCCAGCCTTTGACAAACACTTAAGAAAGACATAAAATCAATCCAGGATCTGGTAAGTACTTCGAAACTGGCCAACCTTTGATATACTTTCCATAGAAAACATATAAAAATAGAGGGAAACCTAAAGGCAACTGTTGGATTAGAAACTAGCGGGCCAGGCTCACCACAAATACTCTCCTAGCTCTGCTTTACTTGGTTACTTTCAAGACAAACACAAAGATAAAACAGAATGGCCTAAGATCTGGTAAGTACTTTGAAACTAGCCAGCTTTTGACACATTCCAAGGGAAACTTTCAGACAGTCTTTTGGGGTAAAACTAGGACCAAGGCTCGCCATATCTTCCTTAGTTCATCTTTACTTAACATGAAATGAAAATAACATCCAAGAAAAATATTTATCTAAGACAGTAGGATGAGGGAATGCCAACATTCCTATGCTTAAACTGAATTAAATCATTCCTAAATAACAAATATTTGGAAGAAAACATGTAGATAAATATTTTCAGTCAAAGAAGGGTACTGATATATAGTAGGTCCTAACTCTATGCATGTTGTTCTTTATAAGAGAATATGAACACAGTGAAAACAAAAATAAAATAACAATTTACAATAAGAAATAACATCACCGTCAACATAGACTAGGATCCCATAAATCATCTTGTATTGATGCTTCAAACCAGTTACAACTTCAAGTCCAATGCTTTAGCTTAGCAATCATCTACACTTCCCAGACTAACTTATCTATCACAAGCAGAGCTTCAAGAGCTAGTGAACACTATTTACAGGTAGAATTCTCAAGGTCAATTACATTTCAAAGTTCAACAACCAACATTTTCTCATCTTCTACAGAAGTATTTATAGAAGAATGAGGAGGTGGGATATCATAAAAGATCTCCAAGGGTATTTAATACAATATTTAAGGCTTCTCAACCTTTGAGGGGCTCGATGAGGAAGCTTACATGGGTTTCCTTTGTATTAAATAATTTACATTAAGATTAAGCTCGGTGGGAGCTATTTTTGACTTTTAAGGCTTTTTGTTATGTTAAAGTAACTCTGCTGATATTTTGTCATTAAGTTTACTTGTAGAATTAACTCTCTGGCTGCGCTAAGGCAAATATCTCATATTTATCAATAACTTCGGCCTCTTTTTGAATGCTTTGAGGCAAAGGTGGCACTATGGTAGATGGGAGGAATCAATTTTCCTCAAATGTGGTGGTGGAGGCCTTATATCTAATAAAAAAATTTTATTTCCTTTTAATTGTGTCTTAATTGGGAGGATTAGGCTTTTGGTAATCAATCTTAGTCGTAATCCTCATAAATTTTCCTTCAATCTTCCATTCTGGTGTGTTCTATCTTCGACACTGATATTCTTTGATTGTGATTTTATTCACTCTCTCTTGCTGATGTGCGGGCTACACAGGGCTCATGAGACATCAATGCCTTTGGAGTATTGACAAGGCACAGAAATTTGAACCCATGGATGGCTTCCTTTTAAAGAATCAAAGGTGTGAGAATTAAAACCCAGCCTTCAGCCTTTCTTCAGTATACAATGGAAAAACCATATAATCACCCTTATCAAATAATATATCCGAACTTAAAAACTTTTGATAAAACCAAGTTGTATAACCATTTTGGGTCCAAAAAGGAGCTTGCTAACATCAGGGTGTTTATGACCTAAAATCCGCCCTATAAATCTCCCCGGGTCCGGATTTCACGACCATACGAGCAACCAAACAAGGCCCACTCCAATCATTTTCTACCGTGTGTGCATTGATGTGTATGCTAACTAGGTGTTGGGGACCACCAGTTCGATTGATGGTGGGCCATGGGTCACGCCATACCTTATTTTATCCCCCGAGCTTCTTTTGAGCATGATCACTGTTCGGTGAGCTAGTCTCAGATCGGACGGCGTACATCAATATCACGCTTAGCCCATAGCTGATATTTAACGTGCGGGGAGGGCGGTATCTCCAAACCACTTAAGGCCACGTGTCAGATACTAGCATGTGTCACACTTGAATTGGAAATACCGCTTACCCCACAAAGGAAGTGCGATCAAAACTGCTCTGGTTTTGTACAATGATTGACCGTGGGGTTAACCCGGGGTTAACACCCTGCTTGCTACTCACTTCGGACCATTAAACTCCTCGCTCAAACCTCGAACTCGTTAATATGATGAAAGATCATTCAAACACCTGCACAATAAAAAAAATACATTATAAAATCCTGCGTTATTTGGTTTCACTGCTTCAGAGGGTGTGGGGAGGAGCGTGACCATTGGATTGCGTGATTAGGCCATCGCAATCGAAGGTGAGGGAAAACATTAAAAATTCTCCTCATGAGTTACTCTGATGCGATAAGCGCTCAGGACCTTAGCACTTGTTTCTAGCGCTGGGGCACATGGAGGAGAGATGGTTTGGATTTTTATCCCAAAGGGGCTTAAACCCATAGTCAAAATACTTGGTTTTTTAGGACATTTTTAAGATGTTTAGATGGATTTTGGGGGTTTTGATATAGTTCAAAATGAGTTTTAAACTATGTAGAAAATGAGTTTTAAACTATGTAGAAAATGATTTTTATGAATGGAAGAAGGGGAATCATGAAAATAGAGGGTTTTATGGAGGAAAAGGGGAGAAAAATGAAGGTTAGTTTTTCAATAGAGGAGTAGGGGAAATGGATGATTTTGCAGCAGTTTCTTCTCATGAAATCAACAGAATTCGAGAGTGTAAAATGGGCATAGTAGGGAAGATTTTTGATAGAGGCATGAGGCCTTCAAGATTCTTCAAGGGATAACACTTTTTTGCAATAAAATTTGCCCCTTGAAAGCTCCAAAAAATGATTTAGCCACCTTCTGGTATAACAAATTTTATAGGTGGCTAACAGTGGTTCCACTTGGGGATGGTGACTTCTTGAAGGCATCAAGAACTTCAGACTTGCATTCTTTGGGAGGCTGATCAGTGCCTCATCCATTGGGTTGCCTTTCTTTCCTTGAATGATCTTCTTTTGCTCTGAAAACATCTTAACAGCCATAAAAACAATGGATCTTTCATCAACAAGATTTCTACCTACCCAATCCTACAGATCTAACATTTTTTCTTCATAGAGTGCACTTGTATTCGAAAAATATTTTTACAACATTTTATTCTTTTGAAATCAGGAAATATAATCTATTTCTACTCCTTATTTCTCCATGGACTCATATTAAACAGTTGAGCCCACATGATTCTCTACCTAATCTACTATCTGTTGGGATTAAACTGTCCAAGAGATTTTTATTCTCTAAATTCTACAACAGAAATTTAAAAGCATACAAGTCAGGATTGAACAGTCTAACTTGTTGCTAATATATGGCATAAAGAAAAAGCTACACATAGATCTTATTTTGCTGAAAATTAAAACAGAATGGAAGGCTTAGGATCTGAACTTTCAGAGCATTTCCTTCATCTTTTTTACAACTCTGTTTTGACTATTGTTTGAGTTGTCTTCTGTCAACTGGTTCAGATTTTGAGCTAATTGGAACCAGATTTACATCTTTTTTGACTCAAAATTTGAAACAGATTTGAGTCATTCTCTTTGGAAACTTAGGTTTAGATTTTGAGCATGTTTGAACCTTTAATTTCTATCCTAAACTATTCTAAACTATCTACTGATAAGCCAATATTAAACAGTTTGGCAGATCGAATTCATTATCCTATCAGTAGAAAATTTAAAAATAATTAGTCAAGATTAGGCTGTTTGACTAACTAGAAGTGTGTTCTTTAGGAGTGGAATTTGAGCTTGCACACTTTCAGATTTGTTTCTCTTTTTGGTATGGGGCTGTACCTTTCTTGTTTTTATAATTTGTCCTCTTTTCTTTTCTTTTTTTTTTGTATTTTTGATGTTTAAAACTTTGAATGAAATGATGGGTGAAGTATTTAAAATGAGAAAAAAGATAAAAATGCTTTTATAACATAACATGGATCAAGAGAAATAATACTTAAGCATCATGTCATTGAAAGGACCCCCAAACAATTCTACTCCATTCAACTCTTATAAGAAAAATGGATTGTTACTAGAATATGAATGAATGACATAAGGGCGAAGCCATAAGTTGTCAAATTTTCCATGCTTGCCCTTGTCTTCCCTCCTTGAGTCCCACTTCAAAACTTTGTCCCCAATATTGAAATTGTTGGCCTTTTTTCTTTTATCAAAAATCCTTTTAATGTTGTCATGCTTCTGCAATGCTTTGTTTTAAACCTCTTCTCTGGTTTGCTGAAGATGAATGGTATGATTTATTCTTCTGATCATGTCATTATCTTTAGTTTGCAACTCTTGAATCAACTTCATAACTGGTACACCAAGGCTGGTTGGAAAAATTGCATCAGTACCATACACAAGTTGGAAAGGTGACATACCAATAGATTTCTTCAAAGTCAATCTGTCAACCCAAAGTGCACGAACTAGCTTTGTGTGCCAAGAATTTTTATTGTCCTCCAACATTTTCTTGATTATCTTCACTAAACTCTTGTTTGAGGATTCTGCCAGTCCATTACCTTGAGGTTAATAGGCCGTGGAATGCCCCAATGTTATCTAAAATCTGTGACAGAATTCAACCATCTTCTTTGATCCAAATGCTGTTGCATTATCAGTGATGATCTTCGTAGGACAACCAAATCTAGAGAGAATATTATTCTCTATGAATTTTATAATAACAGAATCATTGGCTTGCCTACAAGGTATGGCTTCTATCCACTTAGTGAAATAGTCTGTGGCAGTGAGAATCCATGTATGTTGAGCAGAAGATGGTGGATGGATTTCTCCTATGAAGTCAAGTCCCCACTGTTGAAAAAGGGCTTCAATAGTGATTGGATGCAGAGGTAGGGGTAGTAGTTTTTTTTTCCTTCAAAAATTTGACATTTATGATAGGAAATGATCATCTTGTGTATGTTAGGAAAGAGAGTAGGCCAATAGAAAACAACCCTCAAAATTTTGTTGGTTGTTGTCTTCCAGTAAAAATGACCTCCACACTCTCCTTCATGGAACTCGTTCTTAACCTTCTCTGCATCATACTCAGCCAAACATTTAAGCAAACACCACTTTCATTTTTCCAATAAAGACATCTATTAATAATGCAATAATTTACAAATTTTAACTTTAGGAACCTTTCCTTTGTTTTTGTCAAACCAGGAGGTGTAATTAAATTAAGCAAAACATAAATAATATCAGCATACCAAGGGGAATTCATAAAATTGTCTTCAACAATGGGAGTTGAGATTTCCTCTTGATCATCCAAAGCATTAATCATATTAATATTGAGAACCTAAAAATTTTATTCAGCCATTAATCTAGCTAGACCTTGGCCTTTGATGAGTTTAGTGGGCTTTATCTCTAAATCATATTCAAGAATAACAACAATCCAGTTACCTCTCTTACCATATGGGTCCTATGTTAGAATGTCTTTAACAACTGATTTTGGGACAAAGGAAATGACGTGTGAGTGCAAGATGTATACTCTGAAGTCTTTCAAAGCCTTAACAAAAGAAAAGGCTTGCTTCTCCATAATTTTATATTTTAGAGGGGCATCCCTCAATGCCTTGCTAAATAATGCAATAGGCTGCTCTTGTCCTTGAGGATTTTTCTGTAAAAGGACAAAAACTATTGTATGTTCTGATGCAAATGAAAAAATATAAAAATACTTTGAAAAATCAGGACTTATTAGAACTGGTGTCTTGGTTAATGCTTGTTTCACCAGTTCAAAGGACTCATTTACTTCCAAGGTCCATTTTACCCCTTGCTCCTTTTTCAACATGTTTTTTATATTCCTAAGGAGCTCAGCCAAGTTGGGGATGAACCTTCTCAAAAATTTAATCTTTCCAATGAAAGATTGCAACTCCTTTATGTTTCGAGGATGAGATATTTGCAATATGGCCTCAATCCTTTTGGGATGATGTGCCCAAGAAGTTTACCTTCTTGGAGCCTAAATAGTGTTTTCTTAGGGTTTAAAGATATCCCAAACTTCCTACATCTCCCGAAGACTATTCTTAAATGTGGTAAGTGTTCTTCATCTGTTTTTTAAAACACAGTGACATCATCAAGTTATATAATGATGAAGTAGCCTAGTTCTTCCGAGAGTGCTATGTCCATTGCTCGCTGAAAAGTTGCTCCAGAATTCATTAGACCAAAGAGAATTTTCACATACATGAAAGTGCCCCATGGTGTAGTAAAGGCTGTCTTTAATTGATCAACAGGGTGGACTAAGATCTGATTGTACCCTAAGTAGCCATCAAGAAAATAAATTCTTCTAGACCCTGCCATCAAGCAAAGTAGTCTATACAAAGCTTGATCTCTCTATTTTTCTTCCTAACTGACACCAGATTAGATACCCACTCATAATATCTAATAGGGACAATAATACTAGCTTCATACATTTTCCTGATTTCCTTCTCAACCAAAGGTAGCTGAACAGGGTTTATTCTGCGCAGTTTCTGTTTGAATGGTTTTTTGTTTTCTTTGAGAGGAATTTTGTGTTGTATTATTTTAGTGTCATAGTATTTAAGATCTTCATAACTCCACGCAAAAACATCAGAAAATTCTTTAAACAGCTCTATGTATTTGATTTTAATGTGAGCTGGTAAATTTTTAGACAGTTTAACCATTTTCGGTTTTTTCTCACTGCCTATATTGCACTCTTCCACTTTAGTGTCTACAAGTTCCAGTTTTGGTTTCTTAGCCACATCGTTAAAATCGAACAACTTTTATAAAGGTGCCAAACCATTAGGCAAACTCTGATCTTTAGAGTACAGAGTTTCTAACTCCTATGTTTCTAACTCTGCAGGCAGTTCTGTTTTGTTTTTAAGTTTGCTAGTTAGAAGATTAATATTGAAAGCTCAGTAGATGGCTCTTCTTCACCAAGAAAATTTTCTTCACTGCAGTCTATATCATAATCTGAGTCTGAACTGTTTAGTTCGAATTCATTTCTGAATTGCATGAAGTTTTCTATTTTTTTGTCTCCGTCAAACACCTGCTAATAATTTTCATTATCAGACATGGATGGTATAAATTTTATCTGAGTTCTGCAGTCTTTGGTTTCATATGGCATTAAGCATGTTCTAGCTGCAAAGGCTAAATTGTGGGCTGCAATATTTCATTTTCTTGGGAAAAAAATAATTTGGTACTCCTTAAAAGTTTTTAAAAGGTCCATGACATCATTTCGGTAGGCCCTAATTCTGGGATGATTTGCATTATACTCCCCATTGACTTTCCTAATGACTAACTCTGAATCCCCATACTCTTTGATTCTCTTGGCTCCTAAATTTTTCAACAAACGTAAGCCTAAGAAAAGGGATTCATATTCTGCTATGTTATTTGAACACTGCAAATTTAATTTACAGGAAATGCTTTATGTATGGTTGTTTTCAGTGTTGCAAATCCAAACACCTGCACCAGCGTTAGTTTTAGTGCATGACCCGTCAAAATACATAATCCATAGAGGACTAGTCTCGAGTTTATCATTTGGGCTACTATGCTCTTCCACAAGTGTGCTATCGAATTTTTCTTGGAGGTCAGCACACTGTTGAACTTCTTTTAACTCCTCAAATTTTTTATTGGGTTGAAAACTGCTTTCTTGACTCTCAATGTTTAAAAGAAAAGGACACATGATTTGTGGCTCAAGACCTATGTTTTGTTTTCTAGATTTTATAGGTTCAGTAAACTGTTCTGACACTCTTACGTTATCTTCTTCCTCCTCTCTATCTATCATTAAATCAGACAAGGTCACTGGTTTAATGCAAGTTTCATCATTGAAAAGGATAAATGAATCCAGGCCTGTGTCTACAGAATAAAGGGGAGAGTTCTGTGGTCTGTCTTGGCTTGTAACTTTGTATTGCATATGGGACTCCCTGTAAAGTCTTCTAGTATGATTGAAAACAAGGATAGTCGCATAGGTCATGTCCATTTGCATAGTCCCTTGTAACTTAGCCCCCCAAGATCTTAATAATAACATTCCATACTTGGGAGGGACACCAGCCACAACAATATCCATGAATAAACATTTGGCTGGAATTTGAGCTAAGTTAACACAAATATCTTTGATTAATCCTAAACATTTTACTCTGCTTCAGTCAAAGGAGTAAAGGTCCTTATAAGGTCTGGTGATTTCTAGACCAAGGCTCTCCATTACAGCTTTAGGCATTAAATTATGAGAAGCCCCAGAATCATGCATAACATTATGCAAAAAAATTTCATGAACATTTAAACTTACATAAAAGGGAGGAACAAGTCCCTCTTGATACATACCTTCAATCTTTGGACCAAAAATAAGCTCTCGCTGGTCATTATTAAGATTGACTGTGTCATTATTCTCTTCAATGTTTAAAGCCTTCAAAATTTGGGCCCTATATACATTCTAGGTAGCTAACTCAGTTAGGGGAACAGATATTTTGATCTTTGAAATTTCCTGCTCTAGGCTGAAAGGAATTTGCTTCTTTGAAGAACTTGTCTCAGCCTTACTAGCTGCTAGTCTATCAAAAACATAAGCTTGCTGATTTTTTCTATTTACATTTGACAAAATGGTCTTAACATGAGTACTAGCTGAGATGTTAGTACCACTAATGTCCGCACCTTTTTTTTCATTGTTTTGAGTGCCTTTCTCTCTACCTTTATCAGAATTAACAACCACTTTTTTGTCCTTTTGTTTGACCACTTTAGGCTTGGTTGCAATGCTGTTTTGTGAAGATTTGTGAGAGGTTTTGTTGTTGGGGGTTTCTTGACTGGTTTTTATTCTAAGGTAATATTCTCTTTGAGACTCTATGATGACATTTTCCATGTCTTGATAATAATTTTCATCATCATTTGTTTTGTCATCATAAGGTGTATATAGACCTTGTTTTCTATCATAATGAATCTCAAAGTCATCATTATCTACCCCCAACATGTCGATATCATCTTCCTCTATTATTTCATCTAATTCCTCACCCTCATTTACATAGTTTTGATGAAAGGGAGGAGTGATCTGTAGATCATCTTCTCTAGGTCTGTTTGGAGGTTGGTTTCTTCCAAAATTCTTATTTTGGTTCTGATTTCTATTTTGAGGAGAATTTTGGTTTTGGTTTGCTTGTTTTGTCTTTATTATGATCATCTCTTTCATCATCTCCTCCATCATTCTCTCCATATCTGAGTTAGAAGTGGAAGGTGTATTTTCTTCTCTAAAGGACACTCTCTTCTCGTTTTTCATTCTTTCTCTCTTCTCCATCAAGTTGACTTCCACAGCAAGAGCACCTTTTTGCATCTGTTCAAGAGTTGCAGGATCTCTTTCTCTCAACTAATAGGCCATCTCGGGGTCAAACCCTTCAGGAAACTTGTTTAAAGCTAAGCCTTGTGGAGGTTTTAAATCTGGGGAAAGTGCATTGTATGCACTGTCAAATCTGGTACAATAAGCTTATACACTTTCCCCCGTGTTTCTATGGAGGTTCTTGTAATCAGAAAGGACCTGAAGAGGATTCTTCTTTACTTCCCATTTGTTTAAGAATGTCTGATGGAAGGCTTGGAGATCATTGATACTATGGGGGGTTAAGCCTTTGAACCATTTTCTTACTTCTCCCCCCAGACTCTGAGCAAACAATCTAAGCTTGACAGAATCATCATCAATTTCATTTCTGTCAAAGTAGTCATTCATCTTATTCACATGTTGTGATGCATTTGTAGCATTACTAGCATCATACAATGGAATTTTGGACTGATAGTCCTGTGGAATATTGACTAATGGTACAGGAAGGACTAAGGGAGCATACCATGCTGCCATGATATGTGGTGGGGGTGGATTCACAAGAGGTGGATTAATAAAAGGAAAAGTGGGCTGAAATGGAGCCGCTTGGACAGTGAATGGAGGATGAAAGGACATGGATGGAATAGCAGTAGATTGCTGAGCTGATCTTGGATGAGAGACACCTAGATTGTAAAGGAAATGTAAATCAGGAGGTGTTTCTTCTCTAATACCAGGATGTTCACTTGTTTCAAGAGATGAAAGTGAAGACTTAGAATCTAGCTGAGTTATATCATCAAATGACCTAGTTCTAAAGGGATTTACTAAGTCAACTTGTGATTTTTGTAGAGCTGAAACATTTTCAAGAACTGAATTAGCTCTCAAGGGTGATCTGAAAAAAGTTGATAATTTAATCCTAGGAGACTTCCTAAGGATAATTTCTGGGTTATCAACTATCTCAGGTGGATCATGGTCAGGATAGGCTCTAGTGTGAATCTTTCTAGGAGCCACTATGTTGTTTTTTTCAGACCCAAACAAACAAGAAAAGTTCAACCAGGTATGACAGTATTTAAAAGGTCAACTAATCTGTTTACACAAAGTTTAATCATACAATCCTCTAACTGAGTTTGAATGATATTACAATGATAAAGGTTCTTCCTAGAGGAGTCTTAAGGTTTGTTGAGGATTGTGGAGTCGCCAAGTGGAAGTTTTTAGCTCTTTTTCAGAGGTAAAAGGTTTTATGGTCCACTACCGTGTTTATTGGATACCAGTATGAAACATTTTTCGGTTTTTTGAGTTATTTTTCAGTTCTATTGGTTGTTAAGAGTGTCCTAAATCTGTTTCAAAAGTTAGCTACGGTTATGAGACAAAGACATTCTACTATTATGGCTAAGCCAGCTGATTTTCAAGGTTAGATAAAATCTTATGAGAATCCTAGGTTTTTCCTAGTTTGTCAGTGATTCAAACAAGTTTCATCATGATTACCATTTCTTGGTAGTGCTTGAAAAGGTTGCTTTTTACTCATAAGGCTTTATGAAATTTTTAAGGGAACCTAAGATGAAAATTTTTACTCAGTTCCCCAGCGGAGTCGCCAAAAATGTTAGCACCCTATAATTAGCAATATTGGAAAAATTCCAACTGGAGAACATTATTTCAACCACTTTGGGATTCTAGGATCTAGCCCTCTTGAATCCGGAGAGGGATCTGTCCAATAAGTGCAAAAATGGATTTGTATTTGAAGTCTTGGGTAATGATATTAGGCTAGTTATGAAGGATGAGGGTTTTTTTTGTTTTTGGATGGTTGAGCATGATTATTGTTCGAGGTGGAAAGTTCTAAATGCAAAAATTTTAAAAGATGTGAATTTGCAAGCAAATAGAACAAGCTTTGGCCAGGAAGATAGATAATTGCAGGTTTTAGTCCATTGGGCTATGCAGTCATAATAGGTTTTAATTGAAACACCAAGGGGCAGGAGTGGTCCATGGGGCAAGTCATCTATGTCTCAAGATCTCTTTGAAATTTGATTTATGGAGTGAAATGATACAAAAAGGAAGGGGAATTAAACAAATGAAGAACAAAGAGCAGCCCAGGATCTGGTAAGTACTTTGAAACTAGATATCCTTTGACAAACACTTAAGAAATACATAAAATCAATATAGGATCTGGTAAGTACTTCGAAGCTAGCCAGCTTTTGATATCATTTCCATAGAAAACATATAAAAACAGAGGGAAACCTGAAGGCAATTATTGGAGTAGAAAATAGCGGGTCGGGCTCACCAAAAATCCTCTCCTAGCTCTGATTTACTTGGTTACTTTCAAGAAAAACACAAATATAACACAGAATGGCCTAATATTTGGTAATTACTTTGAAACTAGCCAGCTTTTGACACATTCGAAAGGAAAATTTTAGACAGTATTTTTGGATAAAACTAGGACTAGGGCTCACCATATCTTCCTTAGTTTATCTTTAATTAACATGAAATGAAAATAAAATCCAAGAACAATATTTATCTAATACAATAGGATGAGGGAATTCCAACATTACTATGCTTAAACTGAATTAAATCATTCCTAAATAACATGGATTTGGAAGAAAACATGTAGATAAAGATTTTCAGTCAGAGAAGGGTACTGATATACAGTAGGCCCTAACTCTATGCATGTTGTTATTTATAAGAGAAGATGAACACAGTGAAAACAAAAATAAAATAAAAATTTACAATAATAAATAACATCACCATCGTCATAGACTAGGATCCCATAAATCAGCTTGTATTGATGCTTCAAACCAGTTATAGCTTCATGTCTAATGCTTTAGCTTAGCAATCATATACACTTCCTAGACTAACTTATCTATCACAAGTAGAGCTTCAAGAGCCAGTGAAAAATATTTACAAGTACAAGTCTCAAGCTCAATTACATTTCAAAGTTCAGCAACCAACATTTTCTCATCTTCTACAGAAGTATTTATAGAAGAATGAGGAGGTGGGATCTGATAAAAGATCTCCAAGGGTATTTAATACAGTGTTTAAGGCTTCTCGAACTTTTTCAGGTTCGATGAAGAAGCTTACATGGGTGTCCTCTGTATTAAATAATTTACATTAAGATTAAGCTCGGTGGGAGCTCTTTTTGACTTTTAAGGATCTCTATTAGGTTAAAGTAACTCTGCTGATATTTTGTCAATAAATTTACTTGCAGAATTAACTCTCTGGCTGTGCTAAGGCAAATATCTAATCTTGATTAATAACTTCAGCCTCTGTTTGAATACTTTGAGGCACAGGTGGCATTGTGGTAGCTAGGAGGAATCAATTTTCCTCAGATGTGGTGGTGGAGGCCTTGTGTCTGATAAACACTTTTTATTTTCTTTTAACTGTGTCTTAATTGGGAGGATTAGGCTTTTGATAATAAATCTTAGCCTTAATCCTCATAAATTTGTCTTCAATTTTCCATTCTGGTGTGTTCTGTCTTCAAAACTAATATTCTTTGATTTTGATTTTATTCACTGTCTCTTGCTGATGTACAAGCTGTGCAGGGCTCGTGAGTTATCAATGCCTTTGGAGTATTGACGAGGTGTAGAAATTTGAACCCATGGATGGCTTCCTTCTAAAGAATCGAAGGCGTGAGAATTAAACCCCAGTCTTCGGCCTTTCTTCAGTATATAATGGGAAAACCATATAATCACCCTTACCAAATAATATATCCGGACTTCAAAAATTTTGATAAAACCAAGGTTTATAACCGTTTCAGGTCACAAAAGGAGCTTGTTGACGTCAGGGTGTTTGTGACCCGAAATCCTTATGAAATATGCCCTATAAATCTCCGTGGGTCCGAATTTCATGACCATACGAGCAACCAAACAAGGCCTAATCCAATCAGTTGCTGCCATGTGTGTGCTGATGTGTATGCTGACTAGGCGTCGGGGACCACTAGTTCGATTGATGGTGGGCCATGAGTCATGCCATACCTTAGTTTATCCCCCAAGCTTCTTTTGAGCGCGATCACCGTTCGATGAGCCACCCTCAGATCAGATGGCGTACGTCAATATCACGCGGTATCTCCAAACTTCTTAAGGCCACGTGTCAGCTCCTAGCATGTGTCACACATGAATTGGAAATACTGCTTACCCCATAAAGGCGGTGCGTTCAAAACTGCTCCAGTTTTGTACAGTGATTGACCGTGGGGTTTAACCTGGGGTTAACACCCTGTTTACTACTCACTTCGGACCATTAAACTCTAGGTTCAAACCTAAGACTCTTTAATATGATGGAATATCATTCAAACACCTGCACAATACAAAAAATACATTATAAAATCCTGCATTATTTGGTTTCACTACTTCAGAGGGTGTGGGGAGGAGCGTGGCCATTGGATTGCACGATTAGGCCATCACAATCGGAGGTGACGGAAAACATTAAAAATGTTCCTCATGAGTTACTTTGACGCGATAAGAACTCATTACCTTAGCAGTTGTTTCTAACGCTGGGGCACATGGAGGGGAGATGGTTTGGATTTTTAGCCCAAAGGGGCTTAAACCCATAGTCAAAATACTTGTTTTTTTAGGACATTTTCAAGATGTTTAGATGGATTTTGGGGGTTTCGATATAGTTCAAAACGAGTTTTAAACTATGTAGAAAATGATTTTTAAGAATGGAAGAAGGGGAATCATGAAAATAGAGGGTTTTATGGAGGAAAAGGGGAGAAAAATGAAGGTTAGTTTTTCAATAGAGGAGTGGGGGAAATGGATGATTTTGCAACAGTTTCTTCTCATGAAATTAGTAGAATTCCAGAGTGTAAAATGGGCACAGTAGGGAGGATTTTGGACAGAGGCATGAGGCCTTCAAGAGTCTTCAAGAGATAACACTTTTTTGCTATAAAATTTGTTCCTTGAAGGCTCCAAAAAATGATTTAGCCACCTTTCGGTATAAATTTTGTTATAGGTGGCTAACAGTGACCACGCGAGTTCCTTGTGCACGTTCATGTGGCTCGTTTACCATTTTCTCCCTTTTCCATTAGTTCGGTCGACAGGGTCGTGTTGCATCATGCAAGGGTGCTAAATGAAACACATTTAGGTCAGGTCATTTTGTTTGAGGGCAGCCATATCAAATTCGCTAAGTTGTGACTGCCTGGGTACCTTGTACATGATCGAGCAACCCATTTGTCATTTTCTCCCTTGTACCTTCGTTCGGTTCAGTGCGTCGTGTCATGCCGAGCGAGGGTGCCTGATGAAACACGTTCAGGTCGGGTTGTTTCATTTGAGGGTGGCCATATCAAATTTTCTAAGTTGTGATTGCCCGGGTGCCTTATGCATGTTCGTGCAGCCTGTTTTTTATTTTCTCCCTTGTTCCTTCGTTCGGTCGGGCGTGCTATGTTGCGCCATGTCAGTGTGCCCGATGAAATGCATTTGGATCGGGTCGTTTCATTTGAGGGTGTGCTTATCAAATTTTCTAACTTATGACTGCTCGGGTGCCTTGTGCACATTTGTGTGGCCCATTTTATATTTTCTCCATTGTGCCTTCCTTCAGTTAGGCGCACCATGTTGCATCATGTGAAGGCGCCCAATGAAGCATGTTCGTGTCAGGTTGTTTCATTCTAGGAAACCTGATGAAACACGTTCAGATTATGTCATTTCATTTGAGGGCAGCCATATCAAATTTTCTAAGTTGTGACCACACAGTTGCCTTGTGCTAGTTCATGCGGCCTGTTTTCCATTTTCTCCCTCGTGTGGTCGCTTGTTCAAGTGCATTGTGTTGCACTATGTGAGGGCGTCCGATGCAAAGAGTTTGGTTTAGGTCATTTTGTTTGAGGGAAACCGTATCAAATTTTCTAGGTTTTGATTGCCTGGGTGCCTTGTGCAATTTTGTGCAGCCCGTTTTCCATTATCTCTCTTTTTCCTTCATTCTTTCAAGCCCTTCATGTCAAGTTGTGTGAGGGCGCTTGATGAAACATGTTCGTCTCTAGTTGTTTCATTTGAGGATGGCACTATTAAATTCACTAACTTGTGACTTCTTGGGTGCCTTGTACACATTCATGCAGCCCATTTTAGTTTTCTCCCTTGTGCCTTCATTCAGTCAGGCACGCCGTGTCGCGCAGCGTGAGGGAACTTGATGAAACGCGTTCGGGTCATGTCGTTTCGTTTGACAATGGTCGTATCAAATTTTTTAATTTATGATAGTCGAGGTGCCTTGTGCACATTCGTGTGGCTCTGTTTTTTTTGTGTGGCACATTTGGGTCAGGTCATTCCATTTGAGGGTGGTCATATCAAATTTTCTAAGTTGTGACTGCCCAGGTGCCTTGTGCACGTTCCTGTGGCCGGTTTTCCATTTTCTCCCTTGTGCCTTTTTTTGGTTGGTCGCGCCATGCCGCACCGTGCGAGGGCGCCCAATGAAATGCGTTCGGGTTGGGTCATTTCATTTGAGGGTGGACGTATCAAATTTTTTAAATAGTGACCACCTCGGTGCTTTGTGCACATTCATGCGACCCGTTTTTTGTTTGTTGCCTTGGGCCTTCATTCGTTCGGGCACATCGTGTAGCACCGTGTGAGGGTGCCTGATGAAACATGTTCAGGTCATAATTTTGTTTGAGGGCGCCTGTATAAAACTTGCTAAGTTGTGACTGAGTGGGTGCCTTGTACACACTCGAGTGGTCTATTTGTCATTTTCTCCCTTATGCCTTAGTGCGGTCCGGCGCATCGTGTCATGCCATTTGAGGTCACCCAATGAAACGCATTTGTGTTATGTTTTTTCATTTAAGGGGAGCCATAAAAAAATTTCTAATTTGTGACCGTTAAGGTGCCTTGTGCATGTTCGTGTGACACCCGTTTTTTTTTTTCTCCCTTGTACCTTCATTTGGTTGGGTGCACTGTATGAGGGCGCCTGATGAAACGTGTTCAGATCAGTTCATTTCATTTGAGATCGGCCATATCAAATTTGATAAGTTGTCACCGCTTGGGTGCCTTCAGCACATTCATGTCGCTCATTTACCATTTTCTCCCTTGTGCCTTCGTTTGGTCAGGCACACCATGTCGTGCTATGTGAGGGCGCCTGATGAAATGCATTCAGGTCGGGTCATTTTGTTTGAGGGAAGTTGTATCAAATTTGCCAAGTTGTGACACCTAGGGTTCCTTGTGCTTGTTCATGTGGCCCATTTTCCATTTGTTTTTTTGTACCTTTTTTTGGTCGAGTGAGCCATGTCACACCATCTGAGGCTGCCTGATGAAAAGCATTCGAGTCAGGTCATTTTCTTTTAGGGTGACTGTATAAAATTTTCTAGGTTGTGACAGTTCAGGTGCCTTGTTCTTGTTCGTGTGGCTCATTTGTAATTTACTCCCTTGTGTCTTCATTTGGTCCACCACACCCTTTTGCCCCATGTGAGGGCGCTCGATCAAATGTGTTCGGCTCAGGCCATTTGGTTTGAGGGAGGCTGTATCAAATTTGCTAAGTTGTGACCACCAATGTGCCTTGTGCATGTTCATGTGACCCATTTTTCAATGCCCAGGTGCCTTGTGCACATTCATGCTGCCCATTTTCCATTTTCTACCTTGTTCCTTTGTTAGGTCGGGTGGGCCGTGTCACGTTGTGCGAGGGCACCTGATGAAACACATTCGGGTCGGGTAGTTTTTTTTTAGGGTAGTCATATACAATTTTCTAGGCTATGACCATCTGAGTTCCTTCTGCACGTTTGTGCGGCCCATTTCTCATTTTCTCCCTTGTGCCTTGGTTCGTTCGAGAGGGTCATGTCACGTCGTGCAAAGGGTGCCCAATGAAACACATTCAAGTCGAGTCGTTTCATTTGAGGGCAACCATATCAAATTTTCTAAGTTGTGACCACCCAGGTACCTTGTACATGTTTAAGCGACCCATTTGTCATTTTCTCCCGTGTCATGGCGTGCAAGGGTGCCTGATGAAAGGCATTCGGGTTGCGTTGTTTCGTTTGAGGGTGATCATATCAAATTTTCTAAGTTGTGACCACCTAGGTGCCTTGTTGTCACGCACCCTATACCTTTGGTATATTTCAACCACGTTATAGATGGATGTGGCACTATTGTAATTTGTTTTTTTCCAAATACTCAAGTATATAGAATATGCCTTTAGCAACACTTGTTCAATTAGTTAATCAAGTTTTCTTTCAATATGAGGAAATAAACATAAACACCATTAGCAATCCACAAGTACGCCCATACATACCATGGAGGGGCAACTCCCTATTAATAATGAGTCCGCCCGATAATATGTTTCATAAATATGAAATAATATAAGTCAAATCCAGCAAAAGCCACTTCTCCTACTTGGTAAGGAAAGTTAGCCTTTTGACAAAGCTTCAAGGCTTGTCAACCATCAAACTAGCCTACAATAATCATTTTACAACATTGAATTTCACCTTGGGAATTTTCTGCATAATTCTACTCAAGTGCTGTTGGGTCACTCAAGTCACTCAGGTCAGCACTATAAATCAGTTTAGACCTTCCCATGAGTTCCTTGTGTGTCCAATCCACTTCTCAGGTAAGTGGTTAGTTTTGGCCCATAAATACGCACCTGCTACAAATTTCAACACTCAATTTTGACTTACGATGCTCCCAGAATGACTTCCGAACTAAATTTTAGCTCATGCAGATGCCCTACCCAACCCGACTTGCACTGTGGATTCCCTGCAGAAGTTCCTCACGTCCTGCACGTCTGTCTCCTGAGCTAACCTCCGCTCTACCCAAATCAACTTGTCCTATGGTGCAGATGCCCTGTAGAAGATGTCTGCACACCCTGCATGTTATGAACCCGACTTGACCCATGCTCGTCCTCCTTTACCGTTGCCATTCTTCTTCCACCAACGAGCTATTGGTATTTCTCGTGGTTCTCCAATGCTTTGCCTTAATGTTGAATTATTTTCTTGGATGATTTTCATAACCATCACATGCCATATTAATATGTGTATCATGGTTGTGGTGGGTCACTCAGTGGACTCGAGCCAACCCCACGGATGCCCTCCGCTCAACTCCTCCACATTTCTTGTAGCGTCAGCCACGCTCTAATACGTCAGCCTCTATAATGTCCAACACGTCGGCTGGTAAGACATGCCCACTATAATGTGTGCCCACACAGTTGTTGCCACGTTCCCATGCTCGCACCCTCTATGGTGCGACGGTCCACCGATTACGTCGCACGACGCCCGAACTTCGTCAAACGCCCTAGTGGGTGCGCCCATTGTGTTGAACGTGCCTCATGAAGTGTGGGCCTTACATACTCCCCCACTTAAAATACGACTATCGTCCTCGATATTGCTATCATCTTCACATCATATCATCGCAAAATATCATCACAACTTTCATCGCAAAGTATCATCACACAATATCTTCACAACATTGTCACATAAACCATCAAGGTTCATGTCCATGAAATATCTTCTCAATTCGTGATCATCAACACCCCTGCCACAATCATCACATGATGTACCATTATGGGAAGTCAATCTCCTCAACAAGGTCACATGCTGCTGCAACATATATCATGTCAACCCACCACATACAATCAATTTCATGTGAAATTCTGCATCAACTACTCCAACCAACTCAACAAAACAAAAGGTGTTATGTATCCGACATAACTCTGCACACTTCGCAACCCCAAAAGTCGAACTAGTTGGGTAGCTAATCCAACCATAACTTCCTCATCATGAGAATGTACATCCTCATACCATGCGTTAGTTCTTCCTTTTGCAATATATAACATCCATCAACTCAATCAAGACTCAATCTCATCCAAAAGGCCATGTTTTGGGTCCATGAAGTGTATCCATCTCATCCACAACATGTTGTCCATGACGCTAACCCATGTGCTGCTTGTATGCAAATTAGTCTCATCCTCCAAGAATCATAAAAATTAAGAGGTCTCCCACTCATCAAATGAAATAAAAAGTGTGCTATGTCAAGTAGACTCAACCCATGCCCAAGTGTATACCACCAAGGCATCTCCATCGCTGCATCTCCATCAAACTCCAAAGTGTCCTGGCTCGATCGTTCCCATCAAGTGAATCCTCCCAAACACACCCCATAAATGTGCTCAAAGGTATGCATCCCATAATGCATCAAAATCAATACCAATCCTAACCTCATCTCCTCAATGAATCAGATACTGGAAGATCACAATAGTATGAAGTCTCCAATGAATGCATCTCATCATGAACTCCCATGCCTCCTCATATCCAAAGTGTTGGCAAGCCTAATTGTATTATCCATGAGTGCCATCACAAATTCTCACCTTGAAAATCATATGAATGTCTCATAGGCTGCTCAACCAACCAATGTCCTAGTTGCTCATGGTGAACAACGTCCCATCAGTCCATCTATAAAATATCTCCAAGTAGTCCATGTCTATGACTTTGGCTGCACATGTGTTCATCTAAGTGAACTCAACTCAAATATCATCCTTATCATGTGCATACATATCAAGGTGAAATTCTCTTGGCCACTCCTACGTTCATCCATCATATGAGTACTTCCTTCAATACTACTCCCACACTAAAGGTCTGCCAAGAGTTCCACCTTGGTTGAAGTCATGAAAAAGTCTACTCCACCAATGTGCCCTACCACCAAGGTAGTTTATAGGTCATGTTAGGAACTTTCCATTCTATTTGGCTAATCATGACCATTTTCATCATAAATGTCATCAAGATCCACCCTTGTCCAGGGCATTTGAACCATCTAATGTAAGGTCACAAATTGCCCCATAAAGGTTTGTAACATCCCATGTTCCCTGTTCCTCTAATGTACAAGGTCTCATAATAGTAGTCATGCAAGGAAAGGTCTTCCATGGTGTTCACAAAGAAGTCATGTCTTTGCTTGTTCTTCCATGTGGTCCATCTCCCAAATGCTCAAATGAGGCACAATTCATATCTCCATGAATACTCCTCAAGTGAGTGTCCTCCATCCTCATTAATGTGTTTGATGTGTTTGATCCTAGTGCCACATACTCTTCAAGTTCCTCCTTGATCATAATCACATTTGCAACATCTCCATGTCACAAGTTCTTACTTCATCTCTTCCATCTTCATAACATCCTCATGAGAATCATCCATCACTGATGCTTGTAATGTGATTGGATTTGGTTAAACCTTCTTATCAAGTACATCTTTGACATATTCTAGATCTACAACATCCTTGTGTGGATCACCCTGTAATGCTTATAATGTGCTTGGTTTGGGCTTAACCTGTTTACCAAGTTCTTCCTTCTCCTCAACTACATTCCCTACATCCTTTGGTTTGGTGAAAGTAGGTTTCCTTCCTCATTGGTACTTCTTTCCAATTTCAGAAATCTCCTCTCGAACTACCTCTAGCTCATGGCATATATCCATCCAATCATCGTAAGGGTCCATCTTATCCCAAATTTTATTGAATTTATCTTGGTTTGAGTCAGAGATCCCATTCTTGCACAAGGCCATAAGGGCATCTTCTGCTTCATTAACCTCTTCATGAATCTTCTTAGCTTTTTCCAAGATTCCACCACTTCTTTCTCCAAGACTCCAAGATTGTCTTGAATCCGCAAGTTCTCCCTCATGTGCTCTATCCATTATAAAGCTTCGAAGGCTTTCTCCTGGAATTCTTCCCAACTCGACATGTCTTATTTTGTAGCTTTATCCCTGCCAAATGTCTTTCTTTAGCTAAGGTATCAAAATAAATTGTTATGAATATAATTCATAACAAATATAATTAATATACTTCAGAAACCCAATGTATAATTTTAGCTTTAACACCACCTACAACCCTGCAACTGTGTCCCTACTTTCTTCAATTATAGCAGCCCTGAAACCCACTTCAATAAGGTGTGGAATCAATGGATCTTATACCAACTATCACGCCCCTATACCTTTGGTGTCTTTCAACCACGCTATAGATGGGTGCAACACAACCGTACTTTTTATTTTTCCAAATACTCAAGTATATAGAATATGCATTTAGCAACACTTGTTCAATCAGTTAATAAATTGTTCTTTCAAGATGCGGAAATAAACATCAACACCATTATCAATCCACAAGTATTCCAACACATACAAAGGAGGGGCAACTGTAATATTCCCAATTAGTACCAAGCTAATGGTAATATTCAATTTTGTTTTATTTTTATGATTGATGAATAAATGTGTAAAGGAGGATCAATAAAACTCTTAAACAATAAATAAATAATGCCACATGTGAACAAGGCTAAATCTGGGTTATTTAAATAGGAAACCTTCAGTGTGAAAGGGGCTGAATCTTTTGACTACGTCAACCATGACAAAATCAATAACGTTGTATTGGAGGAGTGGCCATCAATGAGGCAAAACACAGTTTTAGTTGGAGGTGGCTCATGTAAAAGGAGCTATCTTATTGAAGATGGTTTAGGGTTTGCAAGCTCTCAATTTATAAAAAGGAAGAGTATGGAAGCATGGAAAAGGTTGTTGAATGAGATCAGATTTCTGAAGTATTGTCTATTTAGACATACAAGCTTTCTTTGGCTGTTTATACTAGATTGAAAATGTTATTTAGCATTGGTTGTTCCTAATAGGGAATCCCACCTCTTTCCTTGAGTAGATCTTGGAAGAGTATTTCATTTCTTGTCCACTATATAGCTGAATTCCAAGCTTCTTCTTCTTACTATAATGCAGATCGTGTTGAGGGTTTGGTTTCCTTTGAAAGCTGCAGCAAGTGGGGCTAGATCTACTCAGATCAAGGGCAATCTAGTGCCTCTCTTCAGTGGGGAAGGCTTCTATCCCATTTTCAAGAGAGTATTGGATGGTTGGAGCTACATTGTCAGATCTTGCCATCAGGCCAAACATGTTCTAAAGCCTACAGTGTAGTCTTGCTTCCAGAATTACATTATTTTTTTGGGTACTGTTGCAGGGTCTTTTGGCACACTTTTTGGAGGAGTGGTTTTCTTGTGTTGGGGATCTTCCCTTAAAATTTGATATCTAATTGGAGGGGATAATTATATTGAATATATTAGATCATATCTACATGTTCATGTATTTCTGAATATTTTTGCAGATCTGCAACATTTCTACAGCATTTTTGTAGCATTAGATCTCATATTTACTCCTTGTACTTCATTTTTTGCTAAAAATCCCAAGGGGAATTTGAAGAAGAGGCTATGTAGTTTATAGATCTGATATAGATCTAACTTTTCGGAAACAGATTTACTCTAGAAACGCGTTGACCACGTTATTTTGCATGTGATTATCACCGAAAGAATTTCTACTAAAAAATAACGTTGTCAAGCTCTTTCAGTCTTAATACAGGGTTACAACACCTCTTTTTAAGGATTTTATTCCATAAAAGTCTTCTACTTCCTATTTTAAATCTCATGGGCTATCTGATGCACATATTTTGCTGGCGTAAATGTAAATATAGAGCCCTCATATTGGCCTCCTTCTCTTACTTAGATGAATTTCATTATTTCTCTACATAACTATTTATAAATTGTTACAGTCCCATTTTGGCATATTATAGTGGTATCGGAGAAACCATCTTGGCATAGAATATTATTTTCTTTATAAAAATCCAATATGTCCTAAGAATAATAAGAACCTCTTACTGACAGAGAGAAGAGGTATCTAAAAAGAAGACAGAAGAAATTTGATTACACCAATGACAAGGGTAAAGCCCCTGAATATGGCAGTGATGAGGATCAAAAGGATTTTCCTAAGATCCTTTTGAGAGTCATGAAAGATATTTATAGAGAGATCAAAGAGATGAGAATGGAAAGAATCAAAGAATATCCTAAGAAATTTCATCTTGGAGAAAGCTCTGGCATGTCTCACCACTAGAATGATTAACTAGTGCATCAGCCATAAATTTCCCAACGCTCTACGATGCCTACCTTTTTGGCTGTGGGAAATGATGGGTTTCAAGAGAAAACATCCCTTGAATACTATTTTTAATAATATGAGTCTCAAAATCATAGATTCAAATATCGCTTGAGTTTTCAAGATTTTTATCACCTCAAGGACAAAAGAAGACCAAGGCATGAACATAGAGATGGTGGATTCATTCAGAATCATGATCAACATCACTCTATGTGTAGATTAGTTTTACCTAAATTTGATGGGTCATCCAAGTGTTCTGCCAAAGCCTGGGTAGAAAAAATTGACATCTACTTTCAGCTGAACAAGGTCCCAGAGGTGGAATCTATCAAGATTGCAGCGCTGCACTTTGAAGGTGAAGCACATGAATAGTGGTTCCATGGCTTGTCTACGTTGGGTCATGCCAATGTGACTGCTTATTTAGATTTCAATAGAAGGCTAGTGGAAATTTTTGATAGAAGAGATACAAAGGCACCATTCATGAGCCTTGCAAATTTGAAACAATCAAGTAATACAGAGTCTTACATTTCTGAATTTTTAAAACTATCTGTTATGGTTCCTAATTTTCTTGCAACAAGAAGGGTGTACATGTTCATATATGGTTTAGATGAACCTATTCATTGGTTGGTAAAGTATACCAAGCCCACTATTCTGCATGATGCCATTGAGAGGAATAGAGACCTTCAAGATGCCTTGCCAAAAGCAAAGGCAAGTTTTCAGAATAATCCCTCTTTTCTTTCAAAGGGAAAGGAATATAAAGATGCTCCTTAAAAGGAGGGCACATTCAAGAAACCTCTTAAAATGGATGTTCGGAAAGAATTGAGGAAGAAGAAGCTTTGCTTCATTTTCCAAGAATCACGGGCACTCAGGCATACATGTGCTGCTAGGAAGGCACATCACATAGAGGTCTTCTCAGATATGTAAGGAGAGGAAGAATAAGAAGAACATGAGAAGGTTCATAGCATTGGAATTGCAGGAGATGAACCACCTTATAATGGATATGAGGATGGGACAATAGCTCCAATCAAAGGGGCTCTTGCATCAATAAGAGTGGTACCCAACTTTCATGAAATCTCCACACATGGGACAAAGCTAAATTTTCACAGTGGGAGCAGGGACATGAGGATCACATGTATTATGCATATGAGGATGGTCCATGAGACATCACTATCTAGTGGAAAACCACCTGGGAGGCCACATGATTTAGATTTTGTGGGGAATACATCACAACATGATTCTCTAATCTTAGATCCAGAAGGGATTGGAGCACTAGAAGACAAAGCTACAACACTGAGAGTCTTGGGTAAGCGCAAGAAGGAGGGAAATCTTCTTCTCTTATCATCATCACCTACTTTCATTTCTAGTTCTACGTTGTGGGAAGAGAAGAGTGGAAGGAATGGCCTTCCAACATAAACCTTTGGCATGAGAGATGTCAAGGAGGAGAGAAGAAACATGACATACATTATTTTGACACATTACCAATGTTGTCATTGTTGGGGAGTTTACATATATATTGGAAATCCCAACTATTGGTGGATTATTCCAAGGATATTCACACTTGTATGATACTTGATGACTAGCTGCATGAAGGGTGCTATCTAGTCCATGAAGGAGTCATCTATCATCATGGTAGGATCTTCTTTTCTGGAGCTTCCAAGCTCAAGGAGAAGTTGTTACAAAGGGCTTACAAAGAGTTCTGTTTCAGCCTCATGTATTCCATGAAGATCTACACCATCATCATGAGAATATTTTATTAGGAAGGCTTGAAAGAAGAACTACATCAACATTTTCAAGAATGCACAAGGTATGTGGAGTTGGCGAAACAGCATGACTCTATGAGGGAGTTATTTCAACCATCTCTTCCTCCTTTTGAGAGAATAGATAGATCCATGCACCACTCCATTTGTATGAGGAGTATTGCTGGTGAAGAATATGATCATGTAAAGCTTTTTTTTTTCTTCTGATTGTGTATATTCATTCACCATGTTCATGCATGCCATGGCTCCAAGAAGGAGCAATACATATTGTAAATCTCATGGCCAACAATGGGCCACACAAACTTCTCAATATGGCCACTCCCTTCATGAGAAAATGGAGATTCTCTATCAGATGAGTGCTTTCCTAAAGCACAAAAAATATCTCACACTTTTAGCCATAGTGAGATAACATGGGCAGCAAGTAAGTGGTGGGAAAACCACTTACCATATCTTGATCTAATCCATGCAGGAGATGCACTGCGGTGGTTTCATATGTGGGACTATGACCCACCTCCACATGTTCAAATTTATGTTTGTATGTATGTAGTTTTTCTCCCACACATTGATGATATACTTGTACTTTTTATGGGAATGTATGGAGGGAGGATGGGAGGCATGTATGTACCACATGGGATGGAGGTTCTCCATGCACCTTCTGCTACATGTTACAGGGAGAGCATTGTTTTAGCCATGTTTGTTTCTTTTGAGTTATTGAATCCTTGTGGGATGGATTATTTACATCTCATAAGAACTTTGGAGGAACAATTCATGGAGGGTTGGATTGGCGAACACTTAGTATATGGAGGAAGGTTAACACATGATGATGGTGTCACCAATAGAGGAGGAGAATAGTTGCAGCACTCACCTTATTAGTTGCTTGAGGACAAGCAACATTTTGGAGGGGAGGACTATAATAGTCCCAATTAGTACCAAGCTATTGGGAATATTTAATTTTGTTTTATTTTTGTGATTGATGAATAAATGTGTAAAGGAGGATTAATAAAACTCCTAAACAGTAAATAAATCAATGCCACATGTGAGCAAGGCTAAATCTGGGCTATTTAAATAAGCACCCTTAGGTGTGAAAGGGGCTGAATATTTTGACTGGGTCAACCATGACCAAATCAACAACATTGTCTTGGAGGAGTCGGCATCAATGAGGCATATTGCAGTTTTAGTTGGAGGTGGATCATGTGAAATGAGTTATATTATTGAAGGTTGTTTATGGTTTGAAAGCTCTCAACTTATAAAATGAAGAGGATAGAAGCATGAAAAAGGTTGTTGAATGAGATCAGATTTTTGAAGTATTATATGTTTAGACATACAAGCTTTATTTGGTTGTTTAGCCTAGACTGCAAATGCTGTTTAGCACTAGGTGTTCCTGATCAGGAATCCCACCTCTTTCCTTGAGTATCTCTTGGAAGAGTATTGAATTTATTGTCCACTATCTTGCTAAAGGCCAGCCTTCTTCTTCCAACTACAACAAAAATCCTGTTGAGGGTTTGGTTTTCTTTGAAAGATGTAGTAAATGGAGGCTAGATCTACTCAAATCTACGTCAATCTAGTGCCTCTTTTCAGTTGTGAAGGCTTCTATCCCATTGGAAAGAGAGTATTGGCTCACTGGAGCTACATTTTCAGATCTTGGCATCAGGAAAAACATGTTCTAAAGCCTGCAGTGCAGTCTTTCTTCCATAACTATGCTATTTGTGTGGGTACTGTTGCAGGATCTTTTGGCACACTTTTTGGAGGAGTGGTTTTCATGTGTTGGGGATCTGCACTTCACATTTGAGATCCAATTGGAGGGGATCATTATATTTCATATATCATATCAGATCCACATGTTCATGTATTTTTTAACATTTCTATAGATCGGCAACATTTCTGCAGCATTAGATCTCAGATCTACTCCTTGTACTTCATGTTTTTCTAAAAACCCCAAGAGGAATTTGAAGAAGAGCCTATCTAGTGTACAGATCTGATATAGATCTAAATTTTCAGACACAGATCTGCTCTAGATCTGAGGTGTAATCTACAGTAGTTACAACTAATAAAAATAACATTTTTAATCTCTTTCAGCCTTAATATAGGGTTGCAACACCTTTTTTTAGGATTTTCTTCCATAAAGATACAGGGTTGCAGCACCTCTTTTTGAGGATTTTCTTCCATAAAGGTATTCTATTTCCTATTTTACATCTCATGGGCTATATTATGCACATATTTTTCTGATGTAAATGTAAATAAAGAGCCTTCATATTGGCCTCCTACTCTTACTTAGATGATCTGCGTCATTTCTCTGCATAACTATTTATAAATTGTTGCAGTCCCATTTTGGGATATTAGAGCAACTCCCTATTAATAATGAATCCGCTTGATAATATGTTTCATAAATATGGAATAATACAATTAAAATCTAGCAAAATCCACTTCTGTTCCTTGGTAAGGAAAGTTAGCCTTTTTACCAAGCTTCAAGGCTTGTCAACCATCAAACTAGCCTATAACAATCATTTTACATCATTGAATTTCACCTTGGGAATTTTCTGCATAAGTCTGCCCAAGTGTTGCCGGGTCACTTGGGTCACTTGGGTCACTTATGTAAATTAGTTCAAACCTTCCCACAAGTTCCATGTTTGTCCAATCTACTTCCCACCTATGTGGTTAGATGCGACCCGTCAATACACACCTACTGCAACTTTCTTCACTCAATTCCGACTTACGATGCTCCTGGAATGACTTCCAAACTGATGTTCAGTTCATGCAGATGCCCTACCCGACCTGACCTACATTGTGGAAGTTCCACATGTCCTGCACATTCGTTTCCCAACCAGTCTTGTGGTGCAAACGCGCTATGGAAGATGTCCGCACGCTCTGCATATTATGAACCTGAGTCGACCCGCACTCATCCTCCTTTACTGTTGTTGTTTTTCTTCCATCAACGAGTTGTTGGTATTGCTCATGGTGCTCCAACCATTTTCTTGATTGTTGAATGATTTTCTTGGATGATTTTCATAACCATCACATTCTGTATTAATACGTGTATCATAGGTGTCATGGGTCATTCAGTGGACCCGAGCCAACCCCACCGACGCCCTCCGCTGAACTTGTCCGCACTTGGTGTAGCATCTGTCGCGCTCTAATATGTCGGCCGCTATAATGTACAACATGTCGGCTAGTGCAGTGCAACCGCTATAACGCATGCCCACACGCATGTCACCCCATGCCCGTGCCTGCACCTACTATGGTGCAACGGTCTGCCCATAACATTGGACAGCTCTCGAACTTCGTCAAACACCCTGGTGGGCACAACCGTTGTGTTGAATGCACCTTATGAAGTGTGGGCCTTACACTTGTGCCTTTTTTCGGTTAGGTGTGCCATGTCGTGTCGTGTGAGGGCACCCAATGAAATGCATTTCGGTCAAGTCATCTCATTTGAGGGTTCCTGTATCAAATTTGCTAATTTGTGACCGCTCGGTTTCCTTATGCTCATTCATATAGCCCATTTTCCGTTTTCTCCCTTGTGCCTTCGTTTGGTTAGGTGGGTTGTGTCACGCCGTGTGAGGACACCCATTAAAATGCGTTCAGGTTAGGTCATTTCATTTAAGATCAGTCATACCAAATTTTCTAATTTATGACCATTTGGGTGCCTCATGCATATTCGTGCAGCCCATTTCCCATTTTCTCCCTTGTGCCTTTGTTTGGTCAGGTGTGACATGTTGTGCCATGTGAGGGCATCCGATGAAATGTGTTCGTGTCGGGTTGTTTTGTTTGAGGGCGGCCCTATAAAATTTGCTAAGTTGTGACTTCCCCGGTGCTTTGTGCACGTTCGTGGGTCCCGTTTTCCATTTTCTCCCTTGTGGCTTCGTTTGGTCTGGCGCACCATGTCACGTGGTGTGAGAATGCACGATGAAATGCATTCGAGTCATTTTGTTTGAGGGTGGTCGTATCAAATTTGGTAATTTGTGACCGTCGGGGTGCCTTTTGCTTATTCGTGTGACCCATTTTCCATTTTCTCCCTTGTGCCTTCCTTTCGTCGGGTGCGCCTTGTAGTGTCGTGTGAGGGCGCCTGATGAAATGTGTTCACGTCGGGTCGTTTTGTTTGAGGGAGGCTGTATCAAATTTGCTGAGTTGTGACTACCTGGGTGCCTTATGCACGTTTGTGTGGCCTGTTTGTCATTTCCTCCCTTATGCCATCTTTCGGTCGAGCACACCATGTCGCACCATGTGAGGGCGCCTGATGAAACACATTCAGGTCAAGTCATTTTGTTTGCGTAAATCAATGAAACACATTCAGGTTGGGTCGTTTCATTTGAGGGTGATCGTATCAAATTTTCTAAGTTGTGACTGCCTTGATGCCTTGTGCACATTTGTGGGCCCATTTTTTGTTTAATCCCTTGAGCCTTCACTCAGTTGGGTGCATCGTGTTCCGCTGTGTGAGGGAAACCGATGAAACATGTCCGGGTTGGTTTGTTTCATTTGAGGGTGACCGTATCAAATTTGCTAAGTTATGACAGCCCGGGTGCCTTGTGTTCATTCATGCGACCTGTTTTCTGTTTCATCCCTTGTGCCTTCGTTCGATCAAGCGGGTTGTGTTGTGTCATGTGAGGGTGCCAGATGTATGCATTTGGGTCGGGTCATTTTGTTTGAGGGTGGCCGTATCAAATTTTCTAAGTTGTGACCGCCCAGGTGCCTTATGCACATTTGTGCGGCCCATTTTCCATTTGATCCCTTATGACTTCATGCAGTCAAGAAAACTATGTCGTGCCATATGATGGCGCCCAATGAAACACGTTCAGGTCGAGTCATTTAATTTGAGGGCGGCCATATCAAATTTGCTAAGTTGTCACCACTTAAGTGCCTTTGGCATGTTCTTGCGGCCCTTTTTCCATTTTCTCCCTTGTGCCTTTGTTCGGTCAGGTCACGTCTTGTGAGGGTGCCCGATGAAACGCATTCAGGTCAGGTCGTTTCGTTTGATGGCGGCCATATCAAATTTTCTAAGTTGTGACCTCCTAGCTACCTTCTGCTCGTTCGTGCAGCCCATTTTCCATTTGCTCCATTGTGCCTTTGTTTGGTCGAGGATGCCCTGTCGCACCATGTGAGGGGGCCCTATGAAATGCGTTCAGCTTAGGTCGTTTGGTTTGAGGGTGCCTGTATCAAATTTTCTAAGGTGTGATAGCTTGTGTGCGTTGTGCATGTTCGTGCGACCTATTTTTCGTTTTCTCCCTGATGCCTTCGTTAGGTTGGGCATGTCGTGTCAGGCTGTGTGAGGGTGCTCGATGAAAGGCATTCAAGTCTGGTTATTTCGTTTGAGGGTGGCCATATAAAATTTGTTAATTTGTGACTGCCTATATGCCTTCTGCATATTCAAGCAACCAATTTTATGTTTTCTCCCTTGTGCCTTCATTAGGTTAGGCGCGTCATGTCGTGCCGTGTGAGCGCACCCGATGAAGAGCGTTTGGGTGGGGTCATTTCATTTCAGGGCGGTCGTATCAAATGTGCTAATTTATGACTGCCTAAGTACTTTATGCACATTCGTGTGGCCCATTTTCCATTTTTTCAGTTGTGCCTTCTCTCGGTCGGGTGGACCGTGTCATGCCTTGTGAGGGTGCCCGATGAAATGTGTTCAAGTCGGGTCAATTTTTTTTAGGGCGGCTATATCAAATTTGCTAAGCTGTGACCAATCCGAGTTCATTGTGCACATTCGTGTGGCCCATTTTTTGTTTGCTCTCTTGTGCCTTAGTTCATTCATGAGGGACATGTCGCACTGTGCGAGGGCCCCCGATGAAATGCGTTAAGGCTGGGTTGTTTCGTTTGAGGACGGTTGTATCAAATTTTCCAAGTTTTTCCCACCCAGGTGCCTTGTACACATTTGAGGTGTTTTTTTTTCATTTTCTCCCTTGTTACTTCGTTCGGTCTGGTGCGTCGTGTCGCGCCATGCAAGGGCACCTGATGAAACGCGTTCAGGTCAGGTTGTTTCATTTGAGGGTAGCCGTATCAAATTTTCTAAGTTGTGACTTCCCAGGTGCCTTGTGCATGTTCGTGCGACCCATTTTCCATTTTATCCCTTGAGCATTCATTCATACGAGCACGTCATGTCGTGGCATGTGAGGGTGCCTGATGAAACGCGTTCGGGTCGGGTCATTTCATTTGAGGCTGCTTGTATCAAATTTGCTAACTTGTGCCTGCCTAGGTGCCTTATGCACGTTCGTGCAACCCATTTTCTGTTTGCTCCCTTGTGCCTTCATTCAGTTGGGTGTGTCGTGTCACGCTGTGTGAGGGCACCCGATGAAACTCGTTTGAGTTGGATTGTTTCATTTGAGGGCGCCAAATGAAATGTGTTTGGGTTGGGTCATTTCCTTTCAGTGTGGTCGTACCAAATTTGCTAAGTTGTGACTGCCCGATTACCTTGTCCTCCTTCGTGTGGTTTGTTTGCCATTTTGTCCCTTGTGGCTTCATTTGGTTGGGCGGGCTATGTCGCACCATGTGAGGGCACCTGGTGAAATGTATTCGGGTCGGGTCATTTTGTTTGAGGGTAGTCATATCAAATTTTCTAAGTTGTGATCTCTTGGGTGTCTTATGCATGTTCGTGTGGCCTGTTTTTCATTTTCTCCCTTGTGACTTCATTCGTTCGGGTGCGTTGTGTTGCGCTACGTGAGGGCACCCGATGAAATGCGTTCAGGTCGAGTCGTTTCATTTGAGGGCAGCCATATCAAATTTTCTAAGTTGTCACCACTTGAGTGCATTCAAAACATTCGTGTGGCCCTTTTTTCATTTTCTCCCTTGTGCCTTTGTTCGTTCAGGTGCATTGTTTCGTGTCATGTGAGGGCACCCAATGAAACACGTTCAGGTCGGGTCATTTCATTTGAGGGTGGTCGTCTCAAATTTTCTAAGTTATGAAGTCCCTATCAAATTTACTAAGTTGTCACTGCCTGTGTGCCTTGTTCACATTTGTGCAGCTCATTTTCCATTTTCTCCCTTGTGCTTTTGTTAGGTTGGGCGCACTATATCACGTCGTGTAAGGGTGCCTAATGAAAGGCACTTAGTTGGTGTCGTTTCGTTTTAGGGTGGCTGTATCAAATTTGCTAAATTGTGACCACTAGGGTGCCTTCCCAGGTGCCTTGTTAACTTTCATGTGGCTCGTTTTCCATTTGCTCCCTTGTGTGTTCGTTTGGTTGGGCGTGTCGTGTCGCACAGTGTGTGGGCGCCTGATGAAATGCGTTTGGGTCGGGTCGTTTCGTTTGAGGGTGAAAGTACCAAATTTTCTAATTTGGGACCACTAGGGTTCCTTTTGCATGTTCGTGCGACTCATTTTCCATTTCCTCTATTGTGCCTTCATTCCATGGGGTGCACCGTGTCGCGCCCTATGATGGCTCCCGATGAAATGCATTTGAGTCGAGTTGCTTCTTTTGAGGGAGGCCATATCAAATTTTCAAAGTTGTGACTGCTCAGGTGCCTTGTGCACATTCGTGCTACCCATTTGTCATTCCATCCCTTGTGCCTTTGTTCAGTTGGGTGCATCATGTGAGGGCACCTAATGAAATGCATCTGGGTGCCTTGTGCTACCCATTTTTCATTCTCTAAGTTTTGACTTCCCAGGTGGCTTGGGCATGTTCGTGAAACCTGTTTTCCATTTGCTCTCTTGTGCCTCTTCCATCGGGCACGATGTGTTGTACCATGTAAGGGCACCCAATGAAATGTGTTCAAGATGGGTTATTTCATTTGAGGGTGGCTGTATCAAATTTGCTAAGTTGTGACCGCCCAAGTTCCTTGTGCACATTCATGCAGCCCATTTGTCGTTTGCTCCCTTTCGGCTTCGTTCGGTCGGACGAGCCATGTCATGTCGTGTGAGGGTTCCCAATGAAATGTGTTCAGGTCAGGTATTTTTGTTTGAGGGTGGTTGTATCAAATTTTGTAAGTTATGCACGTTCGCACTATTCATGCCTTCGTTTGGTTAGGCGCATCGTGTTGCGCCGTGTGAGGGTGCCCGATGAAATGGGTTCTGGTCAAGTCGTTTTGTTTGAGGGTGGCCATATAAAATTTACTAAGTTGTGAAGGCCCAGTTGCCTTGTTCTCATTCGGGCGACCCGTTTGTCATTTTCTTCCTTGTGCCTCCATTTGGTCAGGCGAGTTGTGTCACGCTATGTGAGGGCACCCGATGAAACGCATTCGGGTCAGGTCATTTGGTCTAAGGATGGTCGTACCAAATTTGGTAAGTTGTGACCACCAGGGTGGCTTGTCCAGGTTCATGTAGCCCATTTTTTGTTTGCTCCCTTGTGCCTTCAATCGGTCGGGTGCGCCATGTCGGGCCATGTGACGTCACCCCATGAAACGCGTTTGGTTCGGGTCATTTCTTTCTAAGGGCGATCGTATCAAATTTGCTAAGTTGTGACCACTCGGGTTCCTTGTGCAAGTTCATGCGGCCCGTTTAATGTTTCCTCTATTGTGCCTTCGTTTGGTCTAGTGCACCCTATCATGCCATGTGAGGGTGCCCGATGAAACGCGTTCGACTCTAGTAATTTTGCGTGAGGGTGGTCCTATCAAATTTGGTAATTTCTGACTCCTCAGGTTCCTTGTGCACATTCGTGCAACCTATTTGCCATTTTATCCCTTGTGCCTTTGTTTGGTCAGGCGTGTTGTGTCCTCAGGTGTGAGGGTGCCCGATGAAATGCATTAGGGCTGGGTCATTTCTTTTTAGGGTGGCCATATGAAATTTTCTAATTTGAGACCACCCGGGTGCCTTGTGCACTTTCGTGAAACCCATTTGCTAATTTTTGATCACCCAGGTGCCTTGGGCACATTTGTGCAGCCCATTTTCCATTTTCTCCCTTGTGCCTTTGTTCGGTCGGGTGCACCGTTTTGCACCGTGTGAGGGCGCCCGATGAAACGCGTTTGGTTTAGGTCATTTCGTTGGAGGTCACCCGTATCAAATTCGCTAAGTTATGATCACTTGGGAGCCCTGTGCACATTTGTGCAGCCCGTTTGCCATTTTATACCTTATGCCTTCATTCGGTCGGGCACGCCATGTCGCACCGTGTGATGGTGTTCGATGAGACGCGCTTGGGTTGGATCACTTCGTTTGAGGGCACTCGATGAAACATGTTTGGGTTAGGTCATTTCATTTGAGGGTGGTGACCACCTGGTGCCTTGTGCACATTCAAGCAGCTTTTTTTTCTCCCTTGTGCCTTCATTCATTCGCGTGCACGACCCATTTTTTCTCCCTTGTGCATTCATTCGATCGAGTGCATCATGGCATGCCTTGTGAGGGTGTCGGATGAAATGTGTTTGGGTCGGGTCATTTTGTCTGAGGTCGGCCGTATCAAATTTGCTAATTTCTGACTTCCTATATGCCTTGTTCTCATTCATGTGACCCATTTGTAGTTTTCTCCCTTGTTCCCTCGTTCGGTTTGGTGGGTTGTGTCACGCCGTGTGAGGGCGCTCGATGAAACGTGTTTGGTTCAAGTCATTTTGTTTGAGGGAGGCCATATCAAATTTGCTAATTTTTGATAGCGTGAGTGCCTTGTGCACGTTCATGTGGCACATTTTCCCTTTTCTCCCTTGTGCCTACGTTTGGTTGGGCACACCCTGTCGCATCGTGTGAGGCCACCGGATGAAATGTGTTCAGGTCGGGTCGTTTCATTTTGTATCAAATTTGCTAAGTTGTGACTGCTTGGGTACCTTGTGCTGGTTCGTGCAACCCATTTTCTGTTTCCCTCCTTATGCCTTCATTTGGTTGGGTAGGCTGTGTTGCGCCATGTGAGGGCGTTATATGAAATGAACTCAAGTCGAGTCATTTCGTTTTAGGGTGGCCATATTAAATTTGCAAATTTTTGACTATCCAAGTGCCTTGTGGATGTTCGTGTAGATATTGTTTTTTCTCGCTTGTACCTTCATTTGTTTGGGCGTACCATGTCACACCATCTGAGGGTGCCCAATGAAATTTTTTTGAGTCGCGTCGTTTCGTTTGAGGGTGACCATATCAAATTTGCTAAGTTGTGACCACCTGGGTGACTTGTGCATGTTCATGCAGCCCATTTAATTTTTTATCCCTTGTGCCTTCGTTCAGTCGGCCACGCCATGTGAGGGTGCTCAATGAAATTTTCTTGGGTCAGGTCATTTTGTTTGAGGTCAGTCGTATCAAATTTTCTAAGTTGTGACTACCCGGGTGCCTTGTGCAAGTTTGTGCGGCCTGTTTTCCATTTGCTCCCTTATGTGTTCATTTGTTCAGGTGTGCCCTGTCGTGCCATGTGACGGAGCTCAATTAAACACATTCAGCTTGGGTACCTTGTGCTGGTTCTTGCAGCTCGTTTTCCATTTCCTCCCTTGTGCATTCGTTCAGTCGGGAAGGTTGTGTCGTGCCATGTGAGGGCATCAGATGAAATGAATTCGGGTCGGGTTATTTCGTTTGAGGGTGACCATATTAAATTTTCTAAGTTTTGACTATATGGGTTCCTTGTGGACGTTCGTGTGTGTCATTTGTCATTTTCTCCCTTGTACCATCGTTTGGTCGGGCATACCGTGTCGCACAGTATGAGGGCACCTAATGAAATGTTTTCAAGTCATGTTGTTTTGTTTGAGGGAGACTGTATCAAATATGCTAACTTGTGACCACCAGGGTGCCTTGTGCATGTTTCTACAACCCATTTGATGTTTGATCCCTTGTTCCTTTGTTCGGTCGGCCGTGTCATGTGATGGCGGCCAATGAAACATGTTCGGGTCGAGTCGTTTCGTTTGATTGCCCGGGTACCTTGTGCAAGTTTGTGCGACGTGTTTTCAATTTTCTCCCTTGTGTGTTCGTTTGGTTGGGCATGCCCTATCGTGCCATGTGAGGGAGCCTGATTAAATGCATTCGACTCAGCTCATTTGGCTTTAGGGTAGGCGTATAAAATTTTCTAAGTTGTGATCGCCCGAGTGCATTGTGCACATTTGTGCGACCCATTTGTTGTTTTCTCCTTTGTGACTTTAGGTCGAGTCAATTTGGTCTATTTCATTTGAGGGTGATCATATAAATTTTGCTAAGTTGTGACCACCTAGGTGCTGTGTGCATGTTCGTGCCTCCTGTTTTATGTTTTCTCCCTTGTGCCTTCGTTCGGTCGGGCATGCCTCATTCGGTCAGGCACGCCCTGTGATGCCGTGTGAGGGCGCCCGACGAAACGCGTTTGGGTCGGGTCATTTCGTTTGAGGGTGGCCATATCAAATTTGATAATTTTTGACCACTAGGGTGCCTTGTAGATTTTTCATGCAACCCATTTTCCATTTGATCCCTTGTGCCTTCATTCGATCGAGCGCACCATGTCGCATCGTGCGAGGGTGCCTGATGAAACCTGTTTGGGTCAAGTCATTTTCTTTGAGGGAGTTTGTATCAAATTTTCTTAGTTGTGACCGCCCGAGGTGCGGCCCATTTGCCATTTGCTCCCTTGTGCCTTTGTTTAGTCGGGCGCGCAGAGTCACTCTGTGTCAGGGTACCTGATGAAATGCGTCGGGGTTGGTTTGTTTCATTTTATGGTGGCCGTATCAAATTCTCTAAGTTGTGATTGCCCGGGTGCCTTTTGCACATTCGTGTGACCCATTTTCCGTTTTCTCCCTTGTGCCTTCGTTCGGTCAGGCGCGCCGTGTCACATTATTTGTGGGTGCCCGATGAAATGTGTTTGGGCTGGGTAGCTTCGTTTGAGGGTGGCCGTATCAAATTTTCTATGTTGTGACCACTCGGGTGTGTTGTGAACGTTCGTGCAACCTGTTTTTTGTTTTCTTCGTTGTGCCTTTGTTCTGTCAGGCGTGCTGTGTCACGCCACGTGAGGACACTCGATGAAACATGTTCCAGTGGGGTCGTTTTGTTTGAGAGCAGTCATATCAAATTTTCTAAGTTGTGAACACTTGGGATCCTTGTACACGTTCATGTGGCCCATTTTCCATGTTGCATTATCCAAGGTGCCTAATGAAATGTGGCTGAGTGAGGTCATTTGGTTTAAGTGAGGTTGTATCAAATTTGCTAAGTTGTGACTGCCCAGGTGCCTTGTGCACATTCGTGCAGCCCATTTGTTGTTTTCTGCCTTGTTCCTTCATTTGGTCAAGCACACAGTGTCTTTTCGGGTGAGGGTGCTAGATGAAACGCATTCGAGTCAAGTCATTTTGTTTGAGGGCGGCCGTATCAAATTTGCTAAGTTCTGACTGCCCAAGTAACTTCTGAATGTTCATGCGGTCGGTTTTCCATTTTCTCCCTTGTGTCTTCGTTCAGTGGGCTGCACCATATTGCTATGTGAGGGCACCCGATGAAACGTGTTTGGGTTGGGTCATTTTGTTTAAGGTGCCTTGTGAAAGCTTGTGCGACCTGTTTGCCATTTTCTCCCTTGTTCTTTCATTTGTTCAAGCATGCTCTGTCACTCCGTGTGAGGGAACTTGCTAAAACGCATTCAGCTCTGGTCATTTGGTTTAAGGGAAGTCGTATCAAATTTTATAATTTGTGACTATCCAGGTGCCTTGCACACGTTCGTATGGCTTTTTTTCCATTTTCTCCTATGTGTCTTCGTTTAGTTGACTGCGCCATGTCACACTGTGTGAGGGAGACTGATGAAATGCATTCAGGTCGGGTTGTTTCGTTTGAGAGCATTCGTATCAAATTTTCTAAGTTGTGACCACTCGGGTGCCTTGTGCATGTTCATGAGTTATTTTGTTGTTTTGTCCCCTGTGCCTTCGTTCGGTCAGGCACATTGTGTCACGCCATGTGAGGGTGCTCGATGAAATGCATTCAGATTGGGTCATTTCATTTGAGGGTGGATGTATCAAATTTGATAAGATGTGACCACCAAGGTGCCTTGGCATGTTTCCCATTTTCTCCCTTGTGCCTTTGTTTGATTGGGTGCGTCATGTCACGCTGTGTGAGGGTTCCCGATGAAACACATTCGGGTCGGGTCATTTGGTTTGAAGGAGGTCGTATCAAATGAGGAAACCTGCTTTATCGCATTCAGCTCAGGTCATTTGGTTTGAGGGAGGTTGTATCAAATTTGCTAAGTTGTGACCATCCACATGCCTTGTGCACGTTCATGGGCCCTATTTTCCATTTTCTCCCTTGTGCTTTTGAGCAGTTGGGCACATCGTGTCGCACCGTGTGAGGGCACCTGATGAAACGCCTTCAGGTCGGGTATTTTTGTTTGAGAGCATCGTATCAAATTTTCTAAGTTGTGACCATCGGGGTGCCTTGTGCATGTTCATGTGGTCCATTTGCTATTTTATCCCTTGTTCCTTCATTCAGTCAAGCGCATTGTGTGACGCTGTGTGAGGGCACCCGATGGAATGCATTAGGGTCGGGTCATTTCGTTTGAGGGTGTACGTATCAAATCTGTTAAGTTGTGACCACCAAGGTGCCTTCGCCCATTTTTCATTTTCTCCCTTATGCCTTCCTTTCATTGGGCATGCCATGTCACACCGTGCGAGGGTGCCCGATGAAACACGTTCAGGTTGGGTTGTTTAGTTTGAGGGAGGTCGTATCAAATTTGCTAAGTTCTGACTGCTCGGGTGCCTTTTGCACGTTCATGCAGTGCATTTTCCATTTACTCCCATGTGCCTTCGTTCAGTCAGGCACATTGTGTCGCGTTGTGTGAGGGCACATGATGAAACGTGCTCAGGTCGGGTCATTTTGTTTGAGAGCGTTCGTATCAAATTTTCTAAGTTGTGACCGCCCGAGTTCCTTGTGCATGTTCATGTGGTCCGTTTTCCATTTTCTCCCTTGTGCCTTCATTCGGTTGAGCACGTAGTGTCGTGCCATGTGAGGGTTCCAAATGAAATGCATTCAAGTCAGGTCATTTCGTTTGAGGGTGGTCATATCAAATTTGCTAAGTTTTGACTGCCTCGGTGCCTTGTGCACATTTGTGCGACCCGTTTGCCATTTTCTCCCTTGTCCCTTCATTTCATCAACTGCGTCGTGGCACACCATGTGAGGGTACTAGATGAAACGTTTTCAAGTCAGTTCGTTTCATTTGAGGTCAGTCATATCAAATTTGCTAATTTGTGACCGACTGGGTGCCTTGTGCTCTTTCATGCGACCCCAACTGAATGAAGGCACAAGGCAGAAAATGAAAGATGGGTCGCACGAATGTGCACAAGGCACCCGGGCGGTCACAACTTAGAAAATATTATACGGCATACCTCAAATGAAACGACCCGACCTGAACTCATTTCATCAGTCACGGTGCGCTAGACCAAACAAAGGCACAAGGGAGGAAATGACAAATGGGATGCACGAACATGCACAAGGCACCTGGGCGATCACAACTTAGCAAATATTATACAACCACGCTAAAATTAAATGGCCTGACCCGAATGCTTTTCATCAAGCGCCCTCACATAGCACGACAAAGCCCGCCTAACCAAACGAAGGAACAAGGGAGAAAATGGTAAATGGGGTGCACGAACGAGAAAAAGGAAATTGGGTGGTAACAACTTAAAAAATTTGATACGACTGCCCTGAAATGAAACGAGCCAACTCGAATTCATTTCATCAGGCACCCTCACATGACATGACATGACGCACCCAACTGAACAAAGGCACAAGGAATAAAATGGCAAACTAGTCGCACGAACATGCACAAGACACTCGGGTGGTCAGAAATTAGCAAATTTGATGCAGCTACCCTCAAGAAAAATGACTGGAACGGAACACGTTTCATCAGGCACCCTCAAACAAAATGACCAAACCTGAATGTGTTTCATCAAGCACCCTCACACGACATGACACAGTGCCCGATCGAATGAAGGAAAAAGGGAGAAAATAACAAATGGGGCACAAAAAGCACAAGGCACCCGGGCGGTCATAACTTAGTAAATTTGATACGGCTGCCCTCAAACAAAACAACCCAACCCAACCACGCTTCATCAGATGCCCTCACACGGTGAGACACGACGCACCCGACTAAACAAAGGCACAAGGGAGAAAATGGAAAACATGCCGCACGTACACGCACAAGGGATTCGGGAGATCATAGCTTAGAAAATTTGATACGGTCACCCTCAAACGAAACAACCTAAATCAAACGTGTTTCATCAAGTGCCCTTGCAGGGCACGTGGGAGAAAACAGAAAACTAGTCACAAAATGGTGCACCTGACTAAATGAAGGCACAAGGGAGAAAATGAAAAACGGGTCACACTAACATGCACAAGGCACCCGACCAGTCACAACTTAGCAAGTTTGATACGGCCACCCTCGAAAAAAACAACAAAACCTAAACGCATTTCATCAGGCGCCCTGACATGGCGTGACATGATGCGCCCAATTAAACGAAGGCATAAGGGAGAAATGAAAAACGAGTCACACGAACATGCACAAGGTAACCGGGTGGTCACAACTTAGCAACTTTGATACGACAACCCTGAAATGAAATGACCTGAAAGGTACAACACGATACGATGCGTCCAACAGTACGAAGGCACAAGGGAGAAAATAAAATTGGGCCGCACAAACGTGGAGAAGGTACCTGAGCAGTCACAACTTAGCAAATTTGATACAACTGCCCTCAAATGAAACGACCTGACCCAAACGCATTTCATCGGGCCCCATCAAATGGTGCAACATAGTGGGCCCTACTGAACGAAGGCAAAACGGAGTAAATAGAAGCTCTCAAATGAAACGACTTGACCCAACACATTTCATTGATCGCCCTCAAATGAAATGACCCCACCTAAACGCATTTCATCGGGCGCCCTCACATGACGTGACACAGTGCACCCGACCGAACAAAGGCACAAGGGAGGAAATGAAAAACGGGCCGCATGAACATGCACAAGGCACTCGAGCGGTCACAACTTAGAAAATTTGATACGGCCTCCATCAAATGAAATGACCTAACCAAAATGTGCTTCATCGAGTTCCCTAAGATGGCGTGAAACAGCGCGCCCAACCAAACGAAGGAATAAGGGAGCAAACGGAAAACAGGTTGCATGAACATGCGCAAGGCACCTGGGTGGTCACAACTTAGCAAATTTTATATAGTCGTTGTCAAACAAAATGAACCAACCTGAACCTGTTTCATCATGTGCCCTCACATGGCGTGACATGACGCGCCCAACCGAATGAAGCCACAAGGGAGAAAATGGAAAACGGGCCACATGAATGTGCACAAGGCACCCGGACGGTCACAACCTAAAAAATTTGATATGGCCTCCCTCAAATGAAATGACCTAACCAGAATTAATTTCATCGGGCGCCCTCACATGACACGACACAGTGCGCCAGACCAAATGAATGCATAAGGGATGAAATGACAAACAGGCTGCACGAACATGCACAAGGCACCTGAGTGGTCACAACATAAAAAAATTGATACAACCACCCTGAAAGGAAATGACCCGACCCGAACACATTTTATTGGGTGCCCTCACACAGCCCGACATAGCTCGCCTGAACAAATGAAGGCACAGGGGTGAAAATGGGAAATGAGGTCCATGAATGAGCATAAGGCAATTGGGTGGTAACAACTTAGAAAATTTGATACGACCACCCTGAAACCAAATGAGATGACCCAAATGTATTTCATCAGGTTCCCTCACATGACACGACACGACGCGCCCGATCGAACAAAGGCACAAGGAAGAAAATTGAAAACGGGTCACACGAACATGTAAAAGGAACCCGGGTGGTCAGAACTTAGCAAGGAATCAAATGGGAAACAATGCACATGAATGAGAACAAGGCAACAAGGTGGTAACAACTTAGAAAATTTGATACGAATGCCCTCAAGCAAAATGACCTAACCTGAACATGTTTCGTCGAGCGCCCTCACACGAAGCGACACAATGCACCCAACCGAACGAAGGCACAAGTAAGAAAATAGAAAATGGGTCGCATGAACGTGCATAAGGCACCTGAGCGATCACAACATAACAAATTTGATGAGCCAACACTCAAGTGAAAAGACCCAAACACGTTTCATCAGGAACCCTCTCACGACGCGACACGATGCACCGGACTGAATGAAGGCACAAGGGAGAAAGCAAAAAATGAGCTACTCGAACATGTACAAGCCACCCTAACGGTCACAACATACCATATTTGATACAACCTCCATGAAATTAAAGGACCAACCCAAATTCATTTCATCAGGTGCCCTCACATGGCGTGACACAGTTTGCCCCACTAAATGAAGGCACAAGGGAGAAAATGACAAATGTGTCGCATGAACGTGCACAAGGAACTCAGGTAGTCACAACTTAGAAAATTTGATACAGCCTCCCGCAAATGAAACTACCCAACCTGAACATGTTTCATCGGGCGTCCTCACATGGCGCAATATGACGCACACGATCAAATGAAGTCACAACGGATAAAATGGTAAATGGTCCGCACAAACATGCACAAGGCACCAAGGCAGTCACAAGTTAGAAAATTTGATATGGCCTCCCTCAAACAAAAAGACCTGACCTGAACGTGTTTCATTGGGCGCCCTCACATGGCATGACATGATGCCCTCGACCGAATAAGGCACCTAGGTGGTCACAACTTAGCAAATTTGATATGGGCGCCGTCAAACGAAATGGCCTAACCTGAACGCGTTTCATCTAGCACCCTCAAATGAAACAACCCGACCTAAATGCATTTCATTGGGCACCCTCACATGGCGTAGCACAACACCCTTGAACAAATGAAGGCACAAGGGATCAAATGACAAACAGGTTGCACGAATGTGCACATGCCACCCAGGCGGTCACAAATTAGCAAATTTGATACGACCGCCCTAAAATGAAATGACACGGCCCGAATGCGTTTCATTTGTTTCCCTAACACGACATGACATAGCTTACCCAACTGAATGAAGGAAGAAGGGAGAAAATGGAAAACAAGTCACACAAACATGCACAAGGCACCTAGGCAGTCACAACTTAGAAAATTTGATACAGTCTCCGTCAAACGAAATGACCCAACTTGAACACATTTAATCAGGTGCCCTCACATGGCGTGACACAGCGTGCACGAACGAATGAAGGAAAAAGGGAGTAAATGGAAAACAGGCCGCACGAATGTGCACAAGGCACCCGGGTGGTCACAACTTAGCAAATTTGATATGGCCTCACTCAAACGAAACGACCAGACATGAATGCATTTCATCAGGTATGGTGTGCTAGACCAAATGAAGGCACAAGGGAGGAAACGAAAAACGGGTTGCACGAACATGCACAAGACACCCAGGCATTCACAACTTAGCAAATTTGATACGACCGCCTTGGAACGAAATGACCTTACTGCAATGTGTTTCATCGAGTGCCTTCACACAACACGACAGAGCCTTCACGAACAAATGAAGGCACAAGGGAGAAAACAAGAAACGAGGCGCATGAACGAGCATAAGTCAATTGGGTGGTAACAACTTAGAAAATTTGATACGACCACCCTAAAATGAAATGAGCGAACTCGAACGGAACATGTTTCATCAGGTGCCCTCAAACAAAATGACCAGACCCGAACATGTTTCATCGGGTGCCCTCACACGATGCAACACAGTGCTAGATTGAAACAAGGAAAAAGGGATAAAATGAAAAACAGGGAACACGAATGTGCAAAAGGCACCCGAGCAGTCACAAATTAGAAAATTTGATACATGCGCCCTCAAACAAAACAACTCGACCCGAATGCATTCCATCGAGCACCCCCACACGGTGAGACATGACACACCCGAACGAACGAAAGAACAAGGGAGAAAACAAAAGATGGCCCACACGTACATGCACAAGGCACTGGGGCAGTCACAACTTAGCAAATTTGATACGGTTGCCCTCAAACAAAACGACCTGAACCGAACGCGTTCCATTGAGCGCCCTCGCAGGGCACATGGGAGAAAATGAAAAATGGGTCACAACATGATGTGCCTGATTGAATGAAGGCACAAGGGAGAAAATGAAAAATGGGTTGCACGAACGTGCACAAGGCACCCAGCTGGTCATAACTTAGCAAATTTGATATGGCCACCCTCGAACAAAACAACACGACCTGAATGCATTTAATCGGGCACCCTCACATCGCGTGACACGATGCACCCGATTGAACGAAGGAACAAGGGAGAAAATGACAAATGAGTCGCACAAAAATGCACAAGGTAATCGGCTGGTCACAACCTAGTAAATTTGATATGGCCACCCTCAAATGAAACGACTTGAACCGAACGTGTTCCATCAGGCGCCCTTGCAGGGCACGACACGATGTGTCCAACCGTATGAAGGCACAAGGGAGAAAATGAAAAATGGGTGCATGAACGTGCATAAGGCACCTGAGAAATCACAATTTAGCAAATTTGATATGACCACCGTCAAACGAAATGACCCGTCCCAAACACATTTCATCGGGCCCCGTAAAATGGCGCGACACGGTGGGCCTGATCGAATGAAGGCAAAAGGGAGCAAATGGAAGCCCTCAAATGAAATGACATGACCCGAACGCATTTCAGCGATCACCCTAAAATGAAATGACCCCACCTGAATGCATTTCATCGGTCACTCTCACATTATGCGATGCAGTGCACCCGACCGAATGAAGGCACAAGGGAGGAAATGGAAAACAGGCTGCACGAGTGTGCACAAGGCACTTGGGTGGTCACAACTTAGTAATTTTGATATGATCTCCATAAAATGAAACGACCTGACTCGAATAGGTTTCATCGAGTGCCCTAACACAAAGCAACACAGCTCGCCCAACAGAACAAAAGGAGAAGGGAGAAAATGGAAAATGGGTCACACGAACATGCACAACGCATCCCAGTGGTCACAACTTAGAAAATTTGATACGGTCATCATTAAATGAAACGACCCAACCTGAACACATTTCATCAGGTGCCCTCACGTGGCACGACACGATGTGCCTGACCGAATGAAGGAATAAGGGAGAAAATGGAAAACGTTGTTCACAAGGCACCCAAGCGGTCACAACTGAGCAAATTTGATACAACCTCCCTCAAACGAAACGACCTGACCCGAATGCATTTCATCCGATACCCTCAAACGATGCGACATGGTGTGCCAAACAAAACAAAGGCACAAGGGAGGAAATGAAAAATGGGTTGCATGAACGTGCACAAGGAACCCGGGCAGTCGCCCTCAGATGGTGCGACATGACGAGACCAACTGAATGAAGGCACAAGGGATAGAATGGAAAACGGGCCACACGAACATGCACAAGGCACCCGGGTGGTCCCAACTTAGAAAATTTGATACGACCTCCCTCAAATGAAACAACCCAACCTAAATGCATTTCATCAGGCACTGTCACATGACATGATACAATGTGCCATACCAAATGAAGGCACAAGGGAGGAAACGACAAACAGGCTGCACAAATGTGCACAAGGCACCCGGGTAGTCATAACTTAGAAAATTTGATACGACCGCCCCGAAACCAAATGACCCAACTTGAACACATTTCGTCGGGCACCCTCACATGGAGCGACATAGCTCGCCTAACCAAACGAAGGTGCAAGGGAGAAAATGGGAAATGGGAGACACAAACAAGCACAAGGAAATTGGGTGGTAACAACTTAGCAAATTTGATACACCTGCCCTAAAACCAAATGATCTGACCCAAACGCATTTCATCAGGTGCCCTCACATGACATGACATGATACACCATACCAAACAAAGGCACAAGGAATCAAACAGAAAACAGGTCGCACGAATGTGAACAAGGAACCCAGGTGGTCAAAACTTAGCAAATTTGATGCAGCTTCCCTTAAGCGAAACAACCCGAGTGGAACACATTTCATTGGGCACCCTTAAATGAAACAACTAGACCCAAACATGTCACACTACATGACATGGTGCCCAATAAAATGAATAAAAAGGGAGAAAATGACATGCGGAGCACATGAACGTGCACAAGGAACCCGGGCCAATCACAACTTAGAAAATTTGATACGGGTGCCCTAAAAAAAAACAACCCGACCTGAATGCATTTCATCGGGCACCCTCACATGGTGAGACACGACACACCTGAATGAATGAAGGCACAAGGGAAAAAATGGAAAATGGGTGACATGTACATGCACAAGGCACCTGGGTAGTCACAACTTAGCAAATATGATATGGTCGCCCTCAAACAAAACAAGCTAAACTGAACATGTTCCATCATGCGCCCTCGCAAGGCACATGGGAGAAAACATAAAATGGGTCATAGCATGGTGTGCTTGACTAAATGAAGGCACAAGGGAGAAAATGAAAAATGGGTCACATGAACGTGCACTAGGGACCCGTGAGGTCACAACTTAGAAAATTTGTTACGACTGCCCTCGAACGAAACAACACGACCTGAACGCATTTCATCGGGCACCCTCACATGGCATGACACGATGCGCCCGATTGAATGAAGGAAATAGAAAACGGGTTGCATGAACATGCACAATGTACCTAGGTGGTCACAAATTAGCAAATTTGATATGGCCACCCTCAAACGAAACGACCTAAACTGAACGCGTTCCATATGACACCCTCGCAAGGAACAACCTGATGTGATGACCATATGAAGGCACAAAGGATAAAATGGCAAACGCACCACATTAACATGCACAAGGCACCCGAGCAGTCACAACTTAGAAAATTTGATACGACCACCCTCAAACGAAACGACTTGACCTAAACACATTTCATCGAGCCCTGTCAAATGGCACGATGTGGCAGGCCCGACCGAACGAAGGCACAAGGGAGAAAATAGAAGCCCTCAAATGAAACGACCTGACCCAAGTGCATTTCATCAATTTCCCTCAAATGAAGTGACCCAACCTTAACGCATGTCATCAAGCTCCCTCACATGACGTGACATAGTGTGCCAGACCGAACGAAGGCACAAGGGAGGAAACGAAAAATGACCCGCATGAATGTTCACAAGGCACTCGAGAAGTCACAACTTAGAAAATTTGATACGACCTCCCACAAATGAAATGACCTGACCCAAATGCGTTTCATCAGGTGCCCTAACAGGGTGTGACACAGCATGCCCAACTGAATGAAGGCAGAAGGGAGCAAATGGAAAACAGGTCACACGAACTTGCACAAGGCACCCGGGTGATCACAACTTAGAAAATTTGATACGGTCATCGTCAAATGAAACTACCCAACCTGAACACCTTTTATTGGGCACCCTAACATGGCATGACACAGCGTGCCCGACCAAATGAAGGCACAACGGAGAAAATGGAAAACGGGTCGAACGAATGTGCACAAGGCACTCAGGCGGTCACAACTTAGAAAATTTTATACGACCTCCCTCAAACGAAACGACCCAACCCTAACGCATTTGATCGGGTGCCATCACGCGACACAACATGGCACACTAGACCAAATGAAGGCATAAGGGAGGAAACAAAAAAATGGGCTACATGAACATGCACAAGGCACTCGAGTAGTCATAACTTAGCAAATTTGATATCGCCTCCCTCAAATGAAACAACCCGACCTGAATGCATTTCATCGGGCGTCCTCACATGGCGCCCCAGACGGAAGGAAAGCAAAAGGGAGCAAACAAAAAATGGGTTGCACAAATGTGCACAAGGCACCTTGGTTGTCACAAATTAGCAAATTTGATATGGCCACCCACAAACAAAACGACCCAACCTAAACATGATTCATCGGACGCCCTCACACCGTGTGACACGGCGCGCCCGACTGAACAAAGGCACAATAGAGAAAATGGAAAATGGGCCATTTGAATGTGCCCAAGGCACCTGAGAAGTCACAAATTAGAAAAGTTGATACGACCTCCCTCAAACAAAACAACCCGACCCGAACGTGTTTCATCGAGCGTCGTCACACTGTGCGACACGACGTGCTGGACCGAATGAAGGCATAAGGGAGAAAATGAAAAATGAGCCTATCAAACGTGTACAAGGCAGGAGGTCACAAATTAGAAAATTTGATATGGCCACCCTCACGTGTTTCATCGAGCACCCTCACAGGACGCACTTGACCGAATGAAAAATGGGCCGCATGAATGTGCACATCACACCCGGGTAGTCAAAACTTAGCAAATTTGATATCGCCACCCTCAAAAGAAAAATCTGACTCGAATGTGTTTCATCTAGAACCCTTGCACGACATGACACGACGTACCAGACCAAACGAAGGCAGAAGGGAGAAAACAACAAATGGGTCACTCGAACGTGTATAAGGTACCCTAGCGGTCACAACTTAGCAGATTTGATACAGCCACCGTCAAACGAAACGACCCGAACCAAATGCATTTCATTGGGTGTCCTCACACAACGCACCTGATTGAATGAAGGCACAAGGGATAAAATAGAAATCGGGCTATATGAATGTGCACAAGGCACCCAAGAAGTCACAACTTAGAAAATTTCATACGACCGCCCTCAAACAAAACAACCCGACCTGAACGCGTTTCATCGGGCGTCGTCGCACGATGCAACACAATGCGCTGGACTGAATGAGGGAACAAGGGAGAAAATGAAAAACAAGCCACTTAAACGTCTACAATGCACCCTGGAGGTCACAACTTAGCAAATTTGATATGGCCACCCTCACGTGTTTCATCAGGCGCCCTCATAGAATGCAGCCGACTGAACGAAGGAACATGGGAGAAAATGGTAAACAGGTCGCTCAAATGTGCACAAGGCACCCAGGTGGTCACAACTTAGCAAATTTGATACGGTCGCCCTCAAATGAAACGACCCATCCCAAACGCATTTCATCGGTTACCCTCACACGACACAACACAGCACGCTCGACCGAATGAAGGCACAAGGGAGCAAATGGAAAACGTGCCGCACGAGCGTGCACAAGGCACCCGGGTAGTCAAAACTTAGAAAATTGTATATGACTGCCCTCAAAAGAAACAATCCAACCTCAATGCGTTTCATCTGGCACCCTTTCACAGCATGACACGGTGCACCAGACCGAACGAAGGAAGAAGAGAGCAAATGACAAATGGGCCGCTTGACTGGAATGTGTTTCATCTGGTGCCCTCGGACGGTGTGACATTTCCCGTTGAATCGAATGAAGGCAGAAGGGAGAAAATGACAAATGGGTCACTTGAACGTGTATAAGGTACTCGAGTGGTCACAGAAAATGGGTCGTATGAATGTGCATAAGGGACTCAAGAATTCACAACTTAGCAAACTTGAGAGGGTCACCCTTAAAATAAATGACCAAAGTGGAATGCGTTTCAACGGGCGCCCTGACATGGCGTGACAGGGCCCGCCCGACCAAATGAAGGCACAAGGGAGCAAATGGAAAATGGGCTACACGAACGTGCACAAGGAACTCAGACCATAACAACTTAGAAAATATGGTATGCCCACCCTCAAACTAAACGACCCAACCCAGACGCGTTTCATTGGGCTCCCTCATATTGCGCGACACACCTCGCCCGACCAAACGAAGACAGAAGGGAGAAAAAGGAAAATGTGCTACACAAACAAGCACAAGGCAAAACCAAATGAAGGCACAAGTGAGAAAATGGAAAAAAAGACCACAGGAATGTACACAAGGCAACTCAAGCAGTCACATCTTAGCATATTTCATAAGGGTGCCTTCAAAAGAAATGATTCGACCTGAATGCATTTCATCGGGCGCCTCACACGGCGCACCCGACCAAACAAAGGCATAAGACAAAAAATGGAAAATGGACTTCATGAACCTGCACAAGACACCCGGGTGGTCACGACTTAGAAAATTTGATATGGCTGCCCTCAAACAAAACAACCCTACCCGAATGCGTTTCATCAGGCGTCGTCGCACGGTGCGACATGGTGCGCTGGACCGAATGAAGGCACAAGGGAGCAAACAGAAAATGAGTTGCTCGAACATGTACAAGGCACCTAGGAGGTCACAACTTAGCAAATTTGATATGGCTGCCCTCATGTGTTTCATCAAGCACCCTCACAGGACGTACCCGACCAAACGAAGGAACAAGGGAGCAAACGGTAAACGGATTGCACGAACGTGCACAAGGCACTCGAGCCATCACAACTTAGAAAATTTTCTATGAACACCCCCAAACTAAATGATCCATGCTGAATGCGTTTCATTAGGCCCCCTAATATGGCGAGACACACCCCACCCGACCAAACGAAGACACAAGGGAGAAAAAGGAAAATGGGCCCAAAATTGTTGCCCTAAAATGAAACGACCCCACTCGAACGCATTTCATCAAGCTCCCTCACATGACGAAACAAAGTGTGCCCGACCGAAAAAAGGCACAAGGGAGTAAAATGGGTTGCACGAACATGCACAAGGCACCCGATTGGTCACAACTTAGAAAATTTGATATGGCCTCCCTCAAATGAAATGACCTGACCCAAATGCATTTCATCGGGCACCCTAACACAACACCTGGGCGGTCACAACTTAGAAAATTTGATACGATCGTCGTTAATCGAAATTAACTAACCCAAACACATTTCATCGGGTGCCCTCACATGGCGCGACATGGTGTGCCTGACCGAACGAAGGCACAAGGGAGAAAATGGAAATAGGTTGCACGAACGTGCACAAGACACCTGGGCGGTCACAACTTAGAAAATTTGATATGGCCTCATTCAAAAAAAATGGCTCGACCCAAATGCATTTCATCTGGTGCCCTCACATGACGCGATGCAACGCCTAAGACGGAATGAAGGCACAAGGGAGGAAACAACAAATGGGCTGCATGAACATGCACAAGGTACCCAAGCAGTCACAACTTAGCAAATTTGATACAACCTCCCACAAATGAAACAACCCAACCTGAATGCATTTCATCAGGTGCCCTCACATGAGAGTAAATGGAAAATGGGTTGCACGAACATGCACAAGGCACCCCAATAGTCACAAATTAGAAATTTTGATACGACTGCCCTCAAACAAAATGACTCGACCCGAACGCATTTCATCGGGTGGCCTCACACCACGCGACACAGTATACTGGATCGAATGAAGGCATAAGGGAGAAAATGGTAAACAAGCCCTATGAACATGCACAAGGCCCTTGGGAAGTCACAACTTATCAAATTTGACCAAAGCTGAACACGTTTCATGCCCAACCAAATGAAGGCACAAGAGAGCAAATGGAAAACGGGCTGCACGAACGTGCACAAGGCAACCGGGCCATCACAACTTAGAAAATTTGGTATGACCAACCTCAAAATAAACGACCAGTCTCGAACTAATTTCACTGGGTGCCCTCATACGGTGTGACACAACTCGCTCGAAAAAATGAAGGCACAAGGGAGAAAAAGGAAAACGGGCCGCAAGAATGAGCACAAGGCAACCTGGCGGTCACAACATAGCAAATTTGATACAACCTCCCTCAAACGAAACGACCCAACCTGAACATGCTTCATCGGGCGCCCTCACATGAAGTGACATGATCTGCCTAACAAAATGAAGGCACGATGGATCAAACGGTAAACGGGTTGCATGAAAGTGCACTAGGTACCCAGGCAGTCACAACTTAGTAAATTTGATACAGCCACCCTCAAACGAAATGACCCAACCCGAACGCATTTCATTGGGCACCCTTAAATGAAATGACTTGACCTAAACACGTTTCATTGGGCACCCTCAAATGGAACGACCCGAAAATGAAAAATGAAAATGAGAAAACAAAAAAATGGGCTGCTTGTACAAGGCCCCTGAGAAGTCACATCTTAGCAAATTTGACATGGCCACCCTCAAATGAAATGACCTGAACCGAACATGTTTCATTGGGCATCCTTGCATGGTGCGACACAGCCCGCCTGAATGAATGAAGGCACAAGGGAGAAAATGGCAGATGGGCCGCACGAACATGCACAAGGAACTTGGGCGGTCAAAACTTAGAAAATTTGATACGACCACCCTAAAACAAAATGACCCAACGCGAACGTGTTTCATCTGGCACCCTCACATAGCAGGACATGATGTAGCCAGAAAATGGACTGCATGAACATGCACAAGGCACTCAGGCGGTCACAACTTATAAAATTTGATATGGCTGCCCTCAAACAAAACGATCTGACCCGAATGCGTTTCACCAGGAACCCTCACACGACATGACACGACACGCCCGACCGAACGAAGGTGGTCACAAATTAGAAAATTTGATACAGCTAACCTCAAACGAAATGACCCAACCTGAACATGTTTCATAGGGCACCCTGAAAAGAAACAACTCAACCTGAACGTGTTCCATTAGACGCCCTCATAGGACGCACTCGACCGAACAAACGAATAAGGGAGCAAACGGAAAATGGGCTGCATGAACATGCATAAGGCACCCAAGTAGTCAAAACTTAGCAATTTTGATACGACTACCCTCAAAAGAAAAAATCTGGCCTGAACACGTTTCATCAGGCACCCTTGCACAGGGCGACATGGTGCACCGGACCGACTGAAGGCAAACAGGCCACTCAAACATGTACAAGGTACCAGGGTGGTCAAAACTTAGCAAATTTGATACAACCATTGTCAAACGAAGCAACTCCACTTGAAATCATTTGATCGAGTGCCCTTGCATGGCAGAACTACAACTTGGCAAGACAAATTAACCAAAAAGGAAAAAAAAAGAGCCGGGCCGCACGAACGTGCCTAAAGACACCCAGGCGATCACAAATTAGCAAATTTGATATGGGCGCCCTCAAATGAAATGACTCGACTCTAATGCGTTTCATCAGGCACCCTCAAATGAAAATACCCAGCCAAAACATGTTTCATCAGGTGCCCTCACAGGGCACACTCGACTGAACGAAGGAAAACGGGCCGCACGAATGTTCCCAAAGCACTTGGGCATTCACAACTTAGAAAATTTGATACAACCTCACTCAAATGAAATCACCCGACCCAAATGCATTTCATTTGATGCCCTCATTGTAAACGGGCCACATGAGTGTGCACACGGCCCTCGGGAAGTGACAACTTAAAAAATTTGACTGGGCCGCCTTCAAAAGAAACAACCAGAGTCGAACACGTTTCATCAAGCACTCTCACACGACAAAAAATGGCGTGCCTGACCGAATGAAGGCACAAGGGAGAAAATTGCAAATGGGCTTAGAAATTTGACTGGGCCACCCTCAAATGAAACAACTAGAGCCGAACGTCTTTCATCGGGCCGTCTCACACGGCATAATAGGGCGCGTCCGACCAAATGAAGGCACAAGGGAGAAAATGGAAAATGGGCTACACGAACATGCATAAGGGACCCGGGCGGTCACAAATTAGCAATGAAAAACGGGTTGCACGAACATGCACAAGGCACCTGGGCAGTCACAAATTAGCAAATTTGATATGGATGCCCTCAAAAGAAACGACCCAACCCGAACGCGTTTCATCTACCACCCTCAAATGAAATGACCCAAACTGAACATGTTTCATCAAGAACCTTCACAAGGCACACTCAAACGAATGAAGGCACAAGGGATCAAATGAAAAACGGGCCATAGGAACATGCAAAAGGCACTTGGGTGGTTAGATCTTAGTAAAAATGAAAAATGGGTCTCTCAAACGTGCACAAGGAACTCAGGTGGTCACAACTTAGCAAATTTGATACGGCTTCCCTAAAACGAAATGACCTGACCCAAACAAGTTTCATCAAGTGCCCTCACATGGTGCGACATGACACACCTGACTGAACAAAGGCACAAGGGAGAAAATGAAAAACCACCCACACGAGCGTGCCCAAGGCACCCATCAGGTGACAAATTTTTATGTTTTATACGGCTGCCCTAAAAAAAAATGACTCGACCCGAAAGAGTTTCATCAGGTGCCCTCGCACGACGCGACACGACGTGCCTAACCGAATGAAGGCATAAGGGAGAAAAGAGAAAACCAGCCACATGAACGTGCCCAAGGAACCCATCAGGTGACAAATTTTTAAGTTTGATATGACTTCCCTCAAACAAAATGACTTGACCCAAAAGCGTTTCATCGAGTGCCCTCACATGGCACGACACAACGCGCCTAACCGAATGAAGACACAAGGGAGAAAACGACAAACGGGCTGCAAGAACGCGCATGAGCACCGGGAAATAGGAGCTAAAGTGAGAAACAATCAAAGTCAGGGAACAAAGGAGTCACTTTTTCTAATCCAGTCAATTTATTTTAGGTATCCGGAGAGTTCATGAACGGACGGTCTCACTTTTGGGGTTCGTTCTCCAACCTGGGTAGTAGATACGCGTGGCTTGCGACCCTATCCTAGGAAATGACCTGAAATGCGCGACCTGTTAGAGAAAATGGGTTTCAGTGCTGTGTTTATCTAAGAGCTGGTATTTTTATGGTTGAGTGCCATAGGTGCCCCCAAGCATGTTATGGTCATGCCAAATGTATTTAGAAAAGGGGAATCTAAACACCTTTTAATGGTTCACCATTTGTTTTCTTTACGGTTATGCAGTTCAAGAAAGGGAATGAAGGATTACCAATATCTTTTGGTACTACATATATGAAGAAAATGGACTAAGTTTCTGGGTTGGCATACATGGTTTCACTATCCCAAAGAGTGGATTTGGAGATAATGAATTGGTGCTCTCCTAGAAAACCCACAGGGTGGTCAACAACAACGTCTGGGGGACTAGGTTACTGTAAGGAGGCTCATAAGATTGCTCAAGTAGAAATAAAATGTGTGGAAAAAGTCAAGTTTGACCACGTCAATAACATTTTTAAATGAGGAGTGGATCCTAAATAAAGACAACTCAATGTGAATGAAGATCCATCTAGCTAGTCAAAATGAAGATCCATCATTTCTATCAAGAAACCCTTGTTGGGTCATCTTGGATCTATGTAAAAAGAGACTAGATCTCTATTTTTATGCCTCATTGAGTAATATAATAGATGATCTGATTTGTCTCTCCATTTTTTGAGTATAACCCTCTAGTAACTGCATTTCTCTTGTACGGTAATTTATGTGTTGCGATCTTGGGGTTTTCAACATTTTAAGTTGTTTTGAGCATGGGAGGCTTTGTTTAACTAGGTCAAAAAGACATTTTTTTATTTCCTTTCAGATGTGGTTGATATAATATCAAATATAATAGATCCATGGGCTAAATTTTTCTGTTAATTCTCATATTTATGAAAAATGCATTTTCTGTGAAAGTATTGTTGTATCTCCAATTTTGGGATATTATAAGATATTCCCATTATTGTTGATTTTCCTTATTTTGGGATATTACAGTGGTATCGAAGCCTTAATATTGTCTCAGCCTGTGTTCTTCAACCATTATGGATTATTCTCATGGGGAGGAGAAGATCTGCAAGAGAGATCAAAGCAAACCCTTATTTTCTGGAGGAAAGAGGTTCTCAAAACTTCTCTTTCAAACTCTGCAGGGTAGAAGAAAAGACATCAAAGAAATGAGGAGGGAAAGACGTAGAAGTCCCTCGACAAGATCTACAAGATATATACATGAGAAAATCTCTAATTCCTCATCTTATGGGTGTGAGCATTCAGCCACATCATCAGATTTACAATGCTCTATCAGCCACTTTTTCATGAAGAAGAAGAAGCAGAGAGGAGATGTGCCAAAGAAGGATACTCTTGATGATTATTTGCAAGAGTATGAAGCTCAATATAAGGGGTTAAAAGATCACTTGAACATCCAAGGTTTTTGCAATTTCAAGGAGGAAAGAAGGAGAAAGTAGCATGGTGTGGGTAGATTCTTCTTATCCACTTTTGATGGACCACCTAAATGTCCAGCTAGGGCTTGGGTGAAGGAGCTAGACACCTATGTGCAACAACATCAAGTTTCAGAAAAGGAAGCCATCAATGTAGCAGCGCTACATCTTGAGGGTAAGGCTTATGCTTGGTGGTTGTTTGAATATTTTTCCTTAAAGGGGAGCATGGGAAACTATATGGCCACTATAGTAGATCACTTGTTTCTTTATGAGGTGGAATATTTTTACTTAAAGGGGAGCATGGGAAACTATATGGCCACTGTAGTAGATCACTTGTTTCTTTAGGAGGTGGACAAGTGTTGGGTGTGGAGCCTGATTATCTTGTTTACTTTGTATCACATCATTGGACCCCTGTACCTTAAAAGGGGGCGGCAACTCCGCCCGAAATTAATCGCTCAGAGTAGGTGGTCCGGGGGGGGTGGCGGGTGCTGGAGCCCCACGGCGGGGGATCGGGGGCAGCGCCCGGCTCACCTTATGTAAAATTGCCTTGTAAAAGTATAGTAATTTCTAGTCAATCCGGGCCATTCATTAGGCAGATGATCTGACGGTAGAAGCTCTGTTTAGATTAGGGTTTTTCGCCCTAGAAGGCAACCCCTCGCTTTTATGAGGGCATTGTATTGCGGTTGTGCATTATATGTGTATTCTCAGAGAGAGAAACAGAGAGGGAGACTGTGAGAAAGAACAGAGGATATTACAACGGATGCAACATGGGACATCTCTTCATTTTTGCTGGATAATAGAAAGGAAGGACTGGCTGTTCGGGGTGGACGTAGCCCAAACTGGCTGAACCACATATATCTGTGTCTCTCTGGTTTTATGTGTTTTGTGTGCTTGTATTTTCTGCATATTTTATGTGTTGCATTGCTCCATAATATATAATTTTCTAACAACTGGTATCAGAGCTGAAGGTATGTTTGGCTGATAAACTCATAGGAAAAAAGGGTTCTTGGTTCGAGTGGGAGCAATGGCGGACGATGGTAAGTTTAGGGTCAAGAAATTTAACGGCCAAAAATTTGCGCTGTGGAAGATGCAGATGGAATATTATCTGTATCAGAAAGATCTATACCTACCATTAAGCGGAAAAAGAAAGAAGCCGACGACCATGACAGACGCGGAATGGAACATTCTCGATAGAAAGGCTCTCAGAACAGTACGGTTGTGTCTTGCGGCGTCAGTCGTTTTCAATATTTCGAAGGAAACAACAACAGAGGGTTTGATGCAGATGTTGGTGAAACTGTATGAAAAGCCCTCGGCCTCAAACAAGGTATTTCTTATGAAACGACTATTTAATATGAAGATGTCGGAAGGTGGATCTGTTGGAGACCATTTAAATGAATTTAATACAGTTACCAGTCAGTTAAGTTCTATAGGGGTAAAATTTGATGATGAAGTTAGAGCTCTGTTATTCTTGTGCTCATTGCCAGAGAGTTTGAATGGTTTAGTAATGGCCATTAGTAACTCTGTCTCTGGATCTATTACTTTAAAGTTTGATGATGTTGTTGGTGCTATCCTTAGCGAGGAAATGCGATGGAAAAGCTCCGGTGAGACATCAGGTAATGCTTTGAGTGCAGAGTCTATGAGAAGAAGAATGGAAAGAGGAAAGAGCTCGGGATATCATAGTAAATGAAGGAAAGGCAAAACCAGGTCCAGATCGGGGATAGTGTGCTGGAATTTCGGAAAGAAAGGACACCTAAAGAAAGACTGTAGATCTCGGAAGGGAAAAGAAGGAGACACACAGCAAGAAAACAATCATGAAGCAAATGTGACAGGTGATGTGTTACAAGATGCTTTGATTCTTTCTTTCGAAAATGTTACTGATTCTTGGGTTGTTGATTCAGGGGCTTCATTCCATGCCACACCTGATAAGAAATATTTTCATGACTATGTTCAAGGAGATTTTGGACAAGTTCGTTTGGGTGATGATAAACCCTGTAAAATTGTTGGAATGGGTAAAATTCTTGTAAAACAACAGAATGGAAACCAATGGCTACTAAAGGAGGTAAGGCATGTTCCAGATCTGAAGAAAAATCTGATTTCAACAGGGCAGTTAGGCGGTGAAGGTTGTGTGACAAATTTCACGGATAAAACTTGGAAGGTCACCAAAGGAGCCCTGGTAATAGAAAAAGGTGAAAAGGTTGGTACATTGTATTTATGCAATGGTATTTCTAACTCTGTTAATGCTTTAACTTCCAAAGGAGAAGATGCAACATTATGGCATCATAGGCTCGGACACATGAGTGAGAAGGGAATGAATATTCTTCACTCAAGAAATTTGTTGCCAGGTTTGAAGAATGTTGATTTGGATTTCTGTGAGAATTGCATTTATGGAAAATAGAAGAGAGTCAGATTTCTCAGAGTTGGGAAAGAAAAGAAGAGCGAAAAATTGGAGCTTGTGCATACAGATGTATGGGGACCTGCTCAGGTATCATCTCTCGATGGATCTCATTATTATGTTACTTTTATTGATGATGCAACTAGAAAAACATGGATTTATTGTATTCAGAATAAATCTGATGTATTTGATACTTTCAAGAAATGGAAAGCTTTGGTTGAGATTGAGACAGGAAAGAAGTTTAAGTGTCTCAGATCAGACAATGGAGGTGAATATTGTAGTAAAGATTTTGATAGGTACTGTTTAGAGCGTGGAATTCATAGAGAGAAGACAGTTCCAAGAACACCACAAGAAAATGGTGTGTCAGAAAGGATGAACAGAACAATCATGGAGCGTGCAAGGTGCATGAGATTGCATGCAGGATTGCCTTTACAATTTTGGGCAGATGCTGTAGATACTATTGTTTATCTAATAAATAGAGGGCCTTAAAGGTCCTTGGATGGTGGTATTCCAGAGGAAGCATGGACAGGTAAAACGGTAAACTACTCTTTTTTAAAGCCTTTTGGTTGTGAGGCCTTTGTCCATATTAATAAAGAAAACTGAACAAAGCTTGAGGCAAAATAAAAGAAATGTACCTTTATTGGATATGTTGGTAATGATTTTGGTTATCACTTATATGATTATGAAAATCACAAAATCATTAGGATGAGAGATGTAATATTCAATGAAAAGGTCTTGTATAAGAATCAGCTGCAGGAAAATAAACAAGAAAAAGAAAGAAAGGAATACGTAGTTCTTGATGAGATATCTGAAAAAGTAAAGGTGCCTGAAAATAATAATAATCAACAACCAGAGCAGCAGCAGGCACCTCAAACACTTGAAAGTGGTGTTAGAAGATCTACCAGGATAAGTATACCCCCTAAACGATACTCTCCTTCATTATATTATTTATTGTTGACTGATTCTGGTGAACCTGAATGTTATGAAGAAGCAATGCAGGTTGAAAGTAGGAAGAAGTGGGAGCTAGCCATGGAAGAAGAGATGGACTCCTTAATGCATAACCAGACTTGGGACCTAGTCAGGTTGCCTGCAGGTAAAACTGCATTGCAGAATAAATGGGTTTACAGGCTGAAGGAAGAAGATGGAGGAAAACAGAGGTACAAAGCTAGACTTGTGGTGAAGGGATTTGCACAGAAGAAAGGTATTGATTTTGATGAAATATTTTCTCCTGTTGTTAAAATGAATTCAATCAGAACTGTTTTAAGTCTTGTAGCAGTGGAAGATCTACATCTTGAACAGTTAGATGTAAAGACAACATTTCTCCATGGAGATTTGGAGAAAGAGATATACATGCAGCAACCAGAAGGATATGAGGTAAAAGGGAAAGACAAATTGGTGTGCACGTTAAAGAAGAGCTTGTATGGCTTAAAATAGGCCCCAAGGCAGTGGTATCTAAAATTTGACAAGTTTATGTCTGAAAAAGGTTATACTAGATGTCACTCTCATCATTCTGTTTATCTGAAAAGGCAAAATGATGGCAGCTATATTATACTATTATTGTATGTGGATGACATGCTTGTTGTAGGGTCTAACATGCAGGAAATAAATGTGCTCAAAAGAAAATTGGCAAATTCGTTCGCAATGAAGGATTTGGAAGCTGCAAAACAAATCCTTGGTATGAGAATAACTAGAGACAGGAAAAAACGCAAATTAACATTGTCTGAGAATGAGTACACACAAAAGGTGTTGAAAAGATTTAATATGCAGAATGCAAAACCAATTAGTACACCTTTTTCTATCCATTTCAAACTTAGTAAGGAGATGTGCCCTAAAACCCCAGAATAAATGGATTATATGTCTAAAGTTCCATATGCATTAGCAGTTGGAAGCTTAATGTATGAAATGGTCTGCACAAGGCTTGATATTGCACATAAAATGGGAGTTGTAAGCAGGTACATGAACAATCCAGGAAAAGAACATTGGATGGCGGTGAAATGGATTCTCAGATATGTGATAGGTACCACAAATCAAGCATTATGCTTTGGTGGTTCAAAATTGTTTCCAAGGTGGATATGTTGATGAAGATATGGTGTGACAAGAGATAATAAGAGGAGCACTATGCAGATATGTTAACACCGTAGGTGAACAACCGCCTCTGTTGGGTTTCAAAATCCAAAGTGTTGTTGCACTTCTCTTCAACACGAAGCCGAGTATGTTGTCACAGCAGGCTAGTGCAAAGAAACAAGATTTGGTTACAAAGGTTTATGGATGAATTGCAAGAAGCATGATATGGGCAACACTATACGTTGATAGCCAAAGTGCTATTAATCTTCCAAAGAACTCAGCATTTCATTCCAGGACTAAACACATACATCTCAAGTACCATTTCATACGGTCAGTATTGGAAGATGGAGAGTTGAAGCCGGAAAAGGTACACATTAGCCAGAATCCTGCATATATGCTAGCAAAAGTTGTAACCAGGGAGAAACTAAAAACATGCTCAGTTTCAATTGGTCTTCAAGGATGACGATGAAGATGAGAAACAACCAAGTCCAAAGAGGAGTCATTGTCCAACAAAAGAAGTAGCGGTGGAGTTGCTACAATCAGTCTCCAAGTGGGAGATTGTTGGGTGTGGAGCCTGATTATCTTGTTTACTTTGTATCACAACATTGGACCCCCGCACCTTAAAAGGGGCGGCAACGTTTGGAGCGGGGCCGACGGGGTCGGTGCGCCGCCCCGAAGCTAAAAACATATGTAAAATTGCCTTGTAAAATTATAGTAATTTCTAGTCAATCTGGGCCGTTCATTAGGAAAATGATCTGACGGTAGAAGTTATGTTTAGATTAGGGTTTTTTTCCCTAGAAGGAAACCCCCTTGTATATATGAGGGCATTGTATTGCGGCTGTGCATTATGTGTGTATTCTCGGAGTGAGAAACAGAGAGGGAGACTGTGAGAGAGAACAAAGGATATTACAGCGGATCTGCTGTAGGTTTTGTCTCTTCATTTTTGCAGCATAATAGAAAGGGAGGACTGGGTGAACCACGTATATCTGTGTCTCTCTGGTTTTATGTGTTTTGTGTGCTTGTATTTTCTGCATATTTTATGTGTTGCATTGCTCCATAATATATAATTTTCTAACAACAAGATGATTGATTGGAGAATTTGGGACATACCTCTCATGAGCAATTGGGAGGAGCTTTTTTATGAATTACCAAGTTGGGAGGTAATTCATTTCATTTGGATGATAACACAAGGCACTCGGGCGGTCAGATCTTAGCACAAAATGAAAAATGGGCCTCTCAAACATGCACAAGGAACTCAGGTGGTCACAACTTAGCAAATTTGATATGGCCGCCCTCAAATGAAATGACCTGACACGAAAAATATTTATTGGGTGCCCTCACATGGCGTGACATGACACACCTGACTGAACGAAGGCACAAGGGAGAAAATAGAAAACCGGCCGCATGAACATGCCCAAGGCACCCATCAGGTGGCAAATTTTTATGTTTGATACAGCCATCTTCAAATAAAATGACTCGACCCGAAAGCATTTCATTGGGTGCCATCACACGGCACGACACGATGCGCCTGACCGAACGAAGGCACAAGGGAGAAAATGGAATACCAGCCACACAAACGTGCCCAAGGCATCCATCAGGTGACAAATTTTTAATTTTGATACGACCTCCCTCAAACAAAATGACTCGACCCAAAAGCATTTCATCAGGTGCCCTCACATGGTGTGACATGATGCGCCTGACTGAACAAAGACATAAGGGAGAAAAAAACAAACGGGCTACAATAACGTGCACAAGACACCTGGGAAATAAGGAGCTAAAGCTGAGAAACAATCAATTCAAAGGGAAATAACGAGTCACTTTTCTTGATCTGAGTCACTTCAGTTTAGGTATCTAGAGTTCATGAATAGGCCAGGTCTCACTTTTTAGGGTCTATTCTGTGACCTGGGTAGCAGATACTGGGCAGAAAATTGCGACCTATCCCAGGAAATGACCTATAAAGTATGACCTTTCATAGAAAGGGGGTTTCAGTGTTGTTTTTCGCTGAGATCTACGATTTTTATGGTCTCACTTTTTGGGGTCTATTCTGCGACCTGGGTAGCAGATACTAGGTAGAAAATTGCTACCTGTCCCAGGAAATGACCTGAAAATTACGACTTGTCAAATAAAGGGGGTTTCAGTGCTGTTTTTGGATGAGATATGGAATTTTTATGGTTGAGGGGCATAGGTGCCCCCAAGCATGTTGTGGTCATGCCAAAATGTATTTATAAAAAGGGGAATATAAACACATTTTTATGATGTGGTGCACCATTTTTTTTCTTTATGGTTATGCAGTTCGAGAAAGGGAATGAAGGATTACCAATCTCTTTTGGTACTGCACAGCTCAATGTGAATGAAGATCCATCTGGCTAGTCAAAATGAAGACACCTTGAGTCTGAAAGGAGACAAGGCATGAATATATTGTCAAGATTGACTAAATATAGATGAGCAAGACTAATGGAAACAGCGTAATTTTGGTGGAGGAGCCTTTGCATGGAAGAAACATCATAATGGGGTGGGACCCTTGGTGAGGAAGGGTCTTGGAGATCTTGTTTAAGAAATCTAGGAGGAGATTTATGAGCTGCATTTTCCACTATCTAGTGTTAGGCAAAGCAGTACCTTTAGCAACAATGCACTCCCTTCCAGAAACTGTGTTATTTCTTAAGGTGTTATAGTGGGAGGGGTTAAAACCCCATTTTTATGAGCTAGTTTCCCAGGAGAAGGATCATCCTTTTCTCGAGAATGCTAGTAGGAAATTCTACATCCATTTCTCTATATGTTCAGCCATTTCTATGTAGAGCTTCAGCTATATAGCATGATTTAGCTATAGATCTGCAGCAGTTATTTCGTGTATGTCATTTCTGTCAAGAAACCCTTGCCGGGTCATCTTGGATCTATGTAAAAAGAGACTAGATCTCCATTTTTATGCGTCATTGAGTAATCTAATAGAATATCTGATTTGTCTCTCCATTTTCTGAGTATAACCCTCCAATAACTACGTTGTCTCTTTATGCAGTAATTTCTGTGTGTTGCAGTCTTGGGGTTTCATCATTTTTAAGTTCTTTTGAGCATGGGAGGCTTGTTTAACTAGGAAAAATAAATTTCATTTTGATTTTCTTTCATATGTGGTTGATATAATGTCATATCTAATGGATTCACGGGCTTCATTTTTCTGTTGATGCTCATATTTCTAAAAAATGCGTTTTCTGTGCAAGCATTCTTGTATCTCTAATTTTGGGATATTATAAGATATTCCCATTATTGTTGATTTTCCCTATTTTGGGCTATTACAGTGGTATCAGAGCCATCATCTTGGCTTAGCCTGTGTTTTTCAACCATTATGGAGTCTTCTCATGGGGAGGAGAAACTCTGCAAGAGAGATCAAAGCAAAACCTTATTGTGTAGAGGAAAGAGGTTCTCAAAACATTTCTTTAAAACTCTGCAGGGTAGAAGAAAAAACATCAAATAAGTGAGGAGGGAAAGATACAGAAGTCCCTCAAAAATATCTGCAAGATCTATACATGAGGAAATATCTAATTACTCATCTTATGAGTGTGAGCATTCAACCACATCATTAGATTTACAATGCTCTATCAGCCACTTGAGCATTCATCCACATCATCATATTTACAATGCTCTATTAGCCACTTTTTCATGAAGAAGAAGAAGAATAAGAAAGGAGATGTGCCAAAGAAGGAGACTCTTGGTGATTATTTGCAGGAGTATGAAACTCAATCTAAGCAGTTAAAATATCACTTGAACTTCCAAGGGTTTTTCAAGATCAAGGAATAAAGAAGCACAAGGAGCAAGCAACATGGTGTGGGTAGATTATTTCTATACACTTTTGATGGATCACCTAAATGGCCAGCTAGGGGTTGGGTGAAGGAGCTAGACACTTATGTGCAACAACATCAAGTTTCAGAAAAGGAAGCCATCAAAGTTGCAATGCTACATCTTGAGGGTAAGGCTTATGATTAGTGGTTGTTTGAATATTTTTCCTTAAAGGGGAGTATGGTAAACTATATGGCCACTATAGTAGATCACTTTTTTCTTTATGAGGTGGACCAGGACATACCTCTCATAATAAATTGGGAGGAATTTTTCTATGAATTACTTAGGCTAAGAAGTTTCCTTCAGGAAAAACACAGTCCCTTCTAGAAACTGCATTATTTCTTAAGGTGTTGCACTGGTAGGGGTTAAAACCCCACTTTTATGAGCTAGTTTCCCAGGAGGAGGATCAACCTTTTCCCCGGAAAGCTAGTAGGAGAGTCTAAAACCATTTCTCTATATGTTCAACCATTTTTATTCAAATCTTCAGCTATAGATTTTGATTCATCCATAGATCTACAACAATTATTTCATGTATATCATTTCTGTCAAGGAACCCTTGTCGGGTTATCTTGGATCTATGTAAAAAGAGAATAGATCTCTATTTTTATGCCTCTTTGAGTAATCTAATAGAATATCTAATTTTTCTCTCCATTTTATGAGTAAAAGCCTCCAATAAGTACGTTTTCTCTTTATGCAGTAATTTCTGTGTGTTGTAGTCTTGGGGTTTCATCATTTTTAAGTTGTTTTGAGCATGGGAGGCCTATTTAGCTAGGCAAAAGACATTTGTTTTTTATTTCCTTTCAGATGTGTTTGATATAATGTCAGGTATAATGGATTCATGGGCTGAATTTTTATTTTGATGCTCATATTTCTAAAAAATGTGTTTTTTGTGCAACCATTCTTGTATCTCCAATTTTGGGATATTATAAGATATTCCCGTTATTCCTGATTTTCCCTATTTTGGGATATTACAGCTACTGATGTAAGATGAAGGAATGATTAGGGTTATCATCCATAGAGTGATCTGAAGTGATATGGGACTCTAGAGGTTCTTCTAAATGGGAAATAATAAGGGTACTATAATCGACATGACCAGACACACTAGGAGAGTTGTGGAGAATTGCTTCTCCTAGTCTCTCAAATATGGGTGCCCCCTTACGCAAACATTGGGTGTCAATGTAATGGCCACAAGTTGTATGTGGTTCGAATTCATGTGTTTGATGTAACGAGAGATAGATAAATTCAAGGGGGGTGACTATTTCCATAATGTCGTAATCGTAATAGAAGATGGGGTGATTGGTGGAAGAAAGACCACTTGATGCGATGAAGCTACCTGACTCAAGTAGATGAAGGATCCACTAATGTTGAGACCAAGGTGATCGTTGAAGGGAGGTCAGGCAAAACAAAAGGGGAAGTCCCAAGGGGATCTTCCAGCATGGATCTCATAGATGATGATAGGTAGTGGACAGTGGCTGCATAATCTGTCATTTCGACATCCAGAAGGGGAATGCCTATGGGAGTGAATGTGTCCTCTCGTTTTTCAAACGTGAAAATAAGGGAGCGGTGGAGCTTTGCCTCGAATTGGTTAAATGACACTAGGAAGGTGAAAAAGTCCTCGAGGCAGGGACAAAGATGGGTATAATGGCCATGGATATCACACAAAGCATAGGGGTGGTTTTTATGAATAGTCTTGGGGTTGTTGGCTACAATCGACGAACGAACAAAGGTTTCTGAGACTGTACACTTAGGGAATGCAACATTAACCATGGGCTGCATGGAAAAGTATGGAGGAAAATTGGTGCCCCAAGTACAAGTGTTGCAAGTGAAGAAATTCAATTTTGAGGAGTGGTGTAGCTATGGTGAATGTAGAGAGGAGAGAAGGCCCTAAATCTTGCAGTGAAAAACTGACTGTTGGAATCAAGACTCGTCAGTTGCAGGTAAGAGGCATAACCATACTCTTTCAATTAAGGGGATAAAAATTTTAGTTTAGGTATTTAGAGCTCATGAATAGGTCAGGTCTCACCTTTTGGGGTTTGTTCTATGACATGGGTAGTAGATACTGGGCAGAAAACTATGACCTATTCCAGGAAATGACCTAAAAAGTACGACCTGTCACAGAAAGTGGGTTTCAATGTTGTTTTTGGCTGAGATCTAGGATTTTTATGGTTGAGGGGCATAGGTTCCCCCAAGCATGTTGTGGTCATGCCAGAATATATTTATAAAAAGGGGAATATAAGCACATTTTTATGATGTGGTGTGCCATTTGTTTTTCGTTATGGTTATGTAGTTCGAGAAAGGGAATGAAGGATTAGCAATCTCTTTTGGTACTGCATATATGAAGAAAATGGACCAAGTTTCTGGGTTGGAATACATGGTTTCACTATCTCAAAGAGTGGATTTGGAGATAATGAACTGGTGCTCTCCTATAAAACCCACAGGGTGGTCAACAACAATGTCTAGGGGACTGGGTTACTGACGTAAGATGAAGGAATAATGAGGGGTACTGTAATATTCCCAATTATCCAAAGCTAATGGGAATATTCTATTTTGCCTTCTTTTGTTTTGTATTTCATGTTGATGAATAAAATGTAAGGAGGACAAGTAAAACTCATTGAAATAACAAAATAAATAAATGCCCAATGTGAACATGGCTAAATTTGGGCCATCTTCTAAAATACACTTGAGTATGGAAGAGGTTGATCACTTGACCAAGTCAACCATGACCATATCTATAGCGCAGTCTAGATGCATTGAGCCTCCTTGAGGCACAACGCAGTTCTATATGGAGGTTCTACATGTGAAAGGGGCTAAAATAATAAAGTGGTTTAGGGATTGACAAGACTCCGATCTTATAAAAGGAAGAGAATGGCAGCATGAAGAGGTTCTTGAAGATATTATTTTCTGAAGGTATTGTCTGCTGAGACATCCCTTATTAAGGGTTTTCCTGTTTAGGAATCCCACCTCCTTCCTTGAGCAGCTCTTGGAGGAGCCTTGTTTGTCTTTTCCACTATCAGGCTTGGGCAAAGATTCACCTTACACCTAGAGCATTCATCCTATTGAGGGTTGGGTTTTCCTTGTGAGTTGCACCAAGTGGAAATACTATATCTGCTCAGATCTAGATTATAATAGTTCCTCCTCTCAGTGAGTGTGTCTTTTAACCTCCTGGAAGAGTGCATTAGCTGATTGACCTTCAGTTCCAGATTTTAGCATCAGGCCAAACAATTCTCAGAGCCTATAGCGCAGTTTCTATCCTTGAATTGCGTTATTTGCAAAGTTGCAGTTGCAAGGTGTTCTATCTGCATTTTAGAGGAGAGATCTACGGTGTTAGGATTCTTCCTCTCACTGTGGTGATCCATGGATTGGCCATCCAATCCATGTTAGTTTATGATCTGACCTGCTGTTATATTATATGATTCAGTAATTTTTGAATATTTCTACAGATCTGCAGCTCTAGATCTCAGATCTACACTCTGTGCTTCATGATTTGCACAAAACCCCAAGGGGAATGTATAGATGAGAACTTCTTGTACACAGATCCAAATTAGATCTATTTTTTATGTACAGATATGATCTAGATCTAAGTATAATATACTACTACTTTAGCACCATAAAATAATGCTGTGAATTTTATGTAGACTTTTCTTATCATTGTTGCACCTCATTTCTAAGGATTTTTCCTGTATAGCCTTATTATTTCTCTTGTACAATGTATGGACTGTAATGTAAATCTGATTTTCTATTGTATATATGATATTTGAACCTCCATATCAGCCTATTGCTTTAATTCAATGGAACTATGTTATTTTCTATAGTAATATTTCCATATAGCTGTAGCCCCTCTCTTTGGGTGTTTTCCAGCTAGACTAGGTTGTGGAAGATCTCTTTAACCCACCTAATTTGATTTTTTTTTTCTCTCCTTTTGGATTTATATCTTAGAAAAGCTGATTTAAGTGATATAGGAGCTAAAAACTCATTTCAGTGCACCGGATTCTCCGAATTGCATTATTTTAGCAGGGTTGTTGTGTAATCTTTATTTTAGGATATTACAGTGGTATCAGAGCAACTTTCTTGGTTCAACCTGTGACCTTCAAGCATTATGAATTCTTCTCATAGGGAGGAGGAGATCTGAAAGAGAGATAAAAAAAAACCTTTATGGTCTAGAGAAAATAGGTTCTCAAAACTTCTCTTTCCAAATCTGCAAGATGGAAGCAAGGGCATCAAAGAAATAAGGAGGGAGAAACCTGAAAATCCCTCAGCAAGATATACACAAGAGGAAGGTTCTAAGTCCTCATATTATGGATATGAGCACTCATCCATATCATCATATCTACCACGTTCTATCAACAATTTCTTCATGAAGAGGAAGAAAGGAGATGTGCCAAAGAGAGATTCTCTTGGTGATTATTTGTAGGAGTATGAAGGTCAATCTAAGGAGTTCAAAGATCACTTGAACTTTCAAGGGTTCTACAAGATCAAGGACGACAAAAGCACAAAGGGGAAGCATCATGATCTATATACTTTTTATGGATCAAATAAATGTCCAGTTAGTGTTTGGGTGGAGGAGCTAGACAACTTTGTGCAACAAAATCAAGTTTCAGGAATTGAAGCCATCAAAGTAGCAGTGCTGAATTTTGAAGGCAAAGCATATGCTTTGTGGTTGTTTAAATATTTTTCCTTAAGAAATGAAAATACACCTACTTATGCTAATTTTATTGAAATATTAGTAGAGAGGTTTGATGAAACTTCATGTGTAACATCTCCTATTGAAACTATCAAACCATTTCAAACAAATATTTTGCCCTAGTTGGAAGGATCTATAAATCCAACTCCATTTCGGAAAACCATGGAAGAGGGTGTAAGCTTGTTTGATACCTTTCCAAGGGAAATATCTCCATTTGATGAAGGGATTTCTTCTCAAGAGGAAGGCATGAAGGTTCCTCCTTCAATATAAGACCAAGATATAAGGTCTCCTATTGATGATGGGGAAACTTCAACTATTGAAGAGGAGGAAGGAAAGGCAGGAGATGATAACGCAGTCATAACAAGAGCACCTCAAGCACCTCTTGATTGGAGAAAGACTAAAGTGTTATCTCAAATATGGGTAGCATTTGCACACTTGTCTAAGGAAGGAGTCTTGGGATAAACCAGCATAGCGCAGAGAATCTCTCATCAATTCAGAAGAGAGGTAAGCAATTTTTTCAAATGGACATTGCTATCTCCCACTCAATTATCTACGCTGAGAAAGGAGAAATCAGGAGTCTATGATGGCATGAACATGAGGGCGCATGGAAAATTCGTATATTTGGGGCATCCCATGGTATCTTCATTCACAAAGGAGATTTCTGAACATGACAAGAGGATGTTAACACCCTTGCATGCATGGGCCAAATTAAGGAAGCATTGGAAGACAAGGACATTCCAAGGGGAAGTTGATTTCCATCTGCTTCAATCTTATCTTGAGCAAGAACAGCTACAAAAGAGGTAGAAAAAGGAAGATTATAATACTACAACATGTGATTTTGACATCAAGCATGTCGAAGAGGAGAGCCATGATATGACAGGGGCTGCATTTCAGACCTCTACAGCACTGCCATTTTTGGGAAGCCTAGATCCTTGTTGGGATTCCAAAATCATGATGGAATACTCGAAGGACCTTTCACATGTGAGGTTATTTATGGGAAGGTAATGGATGTCAGGTATAAGGTAGTTGAGGGAGTCATTTATTTCCATGATCATGTCTATTTGGTTAGAGACTCCAAACTCAAGGAGAAACTGCTAAATGCAACCTATGAGATCCTACTTTCCAAACCCACTGGTTTCATTAGAGCATATCATACTATCTTAGATCAATTCATGTGGGAGGGTATCAAGGAAGAGGTGGACTCTCATATGGAGAAGTGCATGGATTATTTGTTAGATAAGGAGAAACATAGCTCTTGGGAAGAGCCATCATTTACACCTCCTTACTCATTGAGTGTGAGAGGGAGCTCATCCATAAGTTACCTCATTGATGTAAAACAAGTATGTGGAGGAAGTTGTCTTTCTGAATATTATGATGCATCTCCTATATGCTTATATTTTTCTAACACTCATTTGCAAGACATTGCTCCAAGAGGGGGCACTATTTATGATGGGTTTCATGGGCCACTCAAGGCCATGAACTATGTTGATGCAGGTCATTCCTTGGAGGATCTTTGGAATTTATTATATTCTTCATGGTGTGATTATTTTACACCCACTATGAAGCACCTTCTCCAAACATTCAATAAGGATAGGGCAGCAAACAAGTGTTTGGGGAGGCACTTGTAATCTCCTATTCTATGGAAGTTAAGGGTATAACTGTGCTGGTTGCACATGAGGAAACATCTTCCTTCTCATTTATCATACATGGCAGCTAGCATGATTCTAATCAGGATTCCATATGTTGATAATGTTCTTACTCTTGGTAGCATGGTTGGAGGAGTGGCACATTTGTGGGATGTGTCCTTGGGGAAAGGAGTTTCCCGTTTTGTTTGCACTACATGCTTCAATGGGAGCATGAGATATTATATGGTCACTATGATATATCACCTGTTTCTTTGTAGGGTGAGCCATATTTTTGTTCAGGATAGAACTCTCATATGTATTGGGGAGGATTTTTTCTATTGATTGCCAAGCTGGGAGGTGATCCACTTCATTTGGATGATAGCATGGAGATGGGGATCTTTCATGGATGATGGAATTACCCATGATTGTCATCACTTCTGTCTTGAGGAGGCCATGGATCAGCAAAAAGGTTTCCAAATAGACCTTCCATTCCTTCATGATCAAGGCCATTGGATTTACTCACCAAAGGCCAACTTGCACATTGGGGAGGGACCATTGGAAGACAGAACTATTGCAGAAAATCTAAAGCAATGGTGGAGACTATGGGATGAGGAGGCCACAAGATAATAAGGGGAGGTTTGCAGCACTCATCTTATTAGTTGCTTGAGGACAAGCAACATCTTGGAGGAGAAGACCGTAATATTCCCAATTAGCCCAAGCTAATGGGAATATTCTATTTTTCCTTGTTTTGTTTTACATTTCAAGTTGATGAATAAAATATAAGGATGACATGTAAAACTCCTGAAAATAAAAAAATAAGTCAGTGCCCAATGTGAACATGGCTAAATCTGGGCCATATTATAAAACACACTTGAGTATGGAAGAGATTGATCACTTTACCAAGTCAACCATGACCATATCTACAGCACAGTATAGATGTATTGAATCTCCTTGAGGCACAACACAGTTCTAGATGGAGGTTCTACATGTGAAAGGTGCTAAAATAATGAAGCGGTTTAGGGCTTCACAAGAATCCAATATTATAAAAGGAAGAGGAGGGCAGCATGAAGAGGTTGTTGAAGATATTATTTTCTGAAGGTGTTGTCTGGTGAGACATCCCTTATTGGGGGTTTTCCTATTTAGGAATCCCACCTCTTTCCTTGAGCAGATCTTGGAAGAGCCTTGCTTGTATTGTCCACTATCTGGCTTGGTCCAAGCTTTACCTTACACCTATAGTGCTGATCTTGTTGAGGGTTGGGTTGTCCTTGTGATTTGCAACAAGTGGAAATACTAGATCTACTTACATCTAGATTATATTGGTGCCTCCTCTCAGTGAGTGTGTCTTTTAACCTCTTGGAAGAGTGCATTAGCTGATTGAGCTTCTGTTCGAGAATTTGGCATTAGGCCAAACCATTCTTAGAAACTACAACATAGTTTCCATCCCTGAACTGCGTTATTTGTAAGGTTGCAATTGCAGGGTGTTTTGTCTGCGTTTTGGAGGAGAGATCTCTGGTGTTAGGATTATTCCTCTCACTGTGGTGATCCATGGATTTGCCATCCAATCCATGTTTTTTTCAGATCTAACCTGCTGTTCTATTATATTATTCAGTAATTTCTAAATATTTCTATAGATTTGCAACTCTAGATCTCAGATCTACTCTCTATGCTTCATGATTTGCACAAAACCCCAAGGGGAATGTATAGATGATCATTTATTGTACACAAATATGAATTAGATCTATATTTTTATGTACATATCTGCTATAGGTTTGAGTTATAATATACTGCTACTCTAGCCCCATAAAATTACGCTATCAATTTTATGCAGACTTTTCTTATGGCTGTAGCACCTCATTTCAGAGGATTATTCCTGTATAGCCTTATTGTTTCTCTTGTACAATGTATGGGTTGTACTGCAAATCTGATTTGCTATTATATATCTGATATTTGAACATCCATATCATCCTATTTCTTTGCTTCATTAGAATTGCATTATTTTCTGTAGTAATATTTGCATAAAGCTGCAACCCCTCTCTTTGGGTGATTTCCAGCTACACTAGGTTGTGGGAGATCTGTTTAACCAACCTAGTTTTATTTTTTTTTGCTCTTCTTTTGGATTTAGATCTTAGACAAGATTATCTAAGGTATTCAGGAGCTGCAAACTCATTTCAGTGCACTGGATTCTCAGGAGTGGATTATTTTAACGGGGTTGTTGTGCAATCCCTATATCCCTAGAGTGATCTGAAGTGATATGGGACTCTAGAGGTTCTTATAAATGTGGAATAATAAGGGTACTAGAGTTGACATGAATAGACACACTAGGAGAGTTGTGGATAATTTCTTCTCCTAGTATCTCAAATATGGGTGCCCCCTTATGCAAACATTGGGTGTCAATGTAATGGCCACAAGGTGTATGTGGTTTGAATGCATGGGTTAGATGTAAAGGGAGATAGATTAATTCATGGGGGGTGAATATTTCCATAATTTCATCATCGTAATAAATTATGGGGTGACTGGTGGAAGAAATACCACTTGGCGTGGAGAAGCTACCTAACTCATCATCATGAGAAGAGAGGTTCACATGCGCATCGTCACAAGGGGTGATAGAAAAAGAAGTAGATGAAGGATCCACTGATTTTGAGCCCAAGCTGATTGCTGAAGGGAAGTCAGGCGAAATAGAAGGGAAAGTCCTATAGGGGTCTTCCACCATGGATCTCATAGATGATGACAGGTAGCGTACAGTGGCCGAAGACTCTGTCATTTCGACATCTGGAAGGGGAATACCTATGGGAAAGAATGTATCCTCTGGTTTTTATGAAGAAAAATGTGCAAATAAGGGAGCAGTGGACTCGTTGTTCTTTTCCTTGAATTGGAAAAATCCCGCTAGAGAGGTGTGAAAGTCCTCGAGGCGGGGACAAAGGTGGGTATAATGGCCATGCATATCACACAAATCATAGGGGTGGTTGGTGTGAATAGTCTTGGGGCTCTTGGCTGTAATCGAGGAAGGAATTGAGGTTTCCAGGACTGTAGACTCAGGGAATGCAACATTAACTATGGGCTTGAGACGAGGCAATTCAAGAAAATTATGAGTGTAATGACCGACAACATCACACAAAGCACACGAGGGGTTATGCTTTGGAGGCTGAGGAGGAGCAGGGTCATGGGGACCAGTTGGACTGGGGTCAAAGAAAGAAAAGGTTTAGGGTGACTAGGCAGGGTAGCAGCTAGGGCACCGATGTACCAGACGAGGATCCCCAGGGGCATGTTAGGAAGAGATAAGGTAGCCATAAGAGGTACCAAAAACAATCCAAGAGGGGGATCTAAGAATGGTATCTAACCAGATGGGTAATGGCCAAGTGGGATAGCTCCGAGATGGATAATGCTAGGAGGAACTGTGCCAAGAGGGTAGAGAGGCTCATGTATACCGGCTACAGATGAAGGGCTAGGAGGAGGGGGTCCTAAAGGCTAAGTTGAAGTGCTAGGAGCACGTTGCGGAGGGCGGGGCTGCTGACTAGCCGAAGTGAGCCGCTTGAGGAAACCCAAGACAATTGCATCATGCAATAATTCGACGAGCTGGGATCAGAGACAGGAGGAGGAATACGAGAGAAGGACCCAAGAAAATAGGAGTCTTTGTAGACTCCGGGTGAGACACTGGTCAAAGGTTCGATTATTTTCTTATTGGCCACCGAAGAAATGATGGAAAGGACATCTTGCGGTGAACCGTAGATGGTAAATCAAACATTGCATAGGTGTAGCTACGACCCAATAAAATGTTGTAATATAAGGGGGCATCAATGAATTCTACATCAATGCAGACATTATTTCCTGCAAGAGTAATAGGAAAATTGCAGAACAGGCCAATAGGCTGGGAAGAGTGGCCATCCCACGCTTGGAGGGTGATAGTGGAAGGGGCCAACTCAGGTGATCTGAGTTGCTTCCAAACCGAAGTAGAAATCACGCAGGTGGATGCCTCCTCATCAATGATACAATGAGAGACATTGGAATTCCAGATCTTGACGGGGATTTGGAAGGTGACAGAAGTAGGTAGGGGGGATGTTCTGACTAGTCAACATCAAAGATGATCAAACAATCATCTGAAGGATCCACAGCTCCCATGGCAGTTAGTAGATATTTTTTTTGTGAAGGGCATGACTGGATTAGTTCTAGCAATAAGATGGCAATAGGAGATTGCACCAAATCATCTACTATACTATACGAATGGGCAGCTTTGACAGAAGCAGTGTTTTTGCATAATGGTGCCTTGGGGATCTTGGTATGAACCTCTGCCTTAGGCTAACGGATCTGTAAAGGACCAGTGGTTGTCGAAAGAGGTTCTGTGGAACTTGAAGAAGGGGGCTCGACGGAAGAAATAGCGAGAGGCTTGTTGTACTGATGGGACCGAGTCTGAAGGTTGAGGTTAATGATATTGGGTTGGTCAGAGTTAATCATGAGAATATAGTAATTGGAGGTAGTAGATGGAGGAGGTTGAGTGGCCACCTGACCTTCAGGTGTTTGGGTAGCCACGAATTCTTGCTGAGGGAAAGGATTGGTAAACACAGCCGGCTGGATAACAGTGTTAGGTGTATTCCCTTGAGGATTGGGTCCTATATTACAGGGGCAAGATTTATTTTGGGTGTCTTTCCTCTTATTTTTGGAAGTAGGAGGATTAGTTTCACCCTGATATGCATACACCTACCCCTGGGGGGTGTGATGACTATGGTTGCTTGGGTTGAAGGCAAGGGAGGTGGGGCTGCTAATGTTGGAGGAGTTGAAGCACCTAGCTATGGATATAGATAATAAGGAGGTTGCGTAACATTATGGTAAATAGTTTGGGAAAAATGAGGAGGCATGTCGTATCCTGGATACATGTTACGGGGAAGGGGGAAAGTGCTGGATGAGCTGGCCCCTCCCTTAGGGAAACCATAACCCATGGGAGGATGAACGTATTAATGAGAAAGGGCTCCAATGATACCATCGGAGACATGGGATGCCCTCTATGCGTTGGAACCACTTGGTCTAGGGAGATCAGGTAAGATGGTATAAACATAACCATACTGTGCATAGATCAGGTCATGTATTAATGCAATTTGGAGAGAAACTTCTTCGGTTTGAGGGAAATGCGATGTGACATATTTACCGATAGCTAGAAAAATGGATCTAAGGAACCATTCCATGTAGACATGGTCCTCAAACTTATGGGCTTGACATAGGTTCTTTCTTCTCCGCCATTCCTAGACATGATCAGATAGGTGGGTCACATATGATTGACGGAAAGAGGTCAAAATTTTGGTACCAGTGTCATAATGAAGGGGATATAGAAGTAAGACAGAAAATATCGGTTAAGAGTCACAAAATTAGTATGAGAGGAGGAGGCCTCTTCAAAATACCACTTAGAAGCTTCTCCAGTAAGCATACAATGGAACAACTAAAGAGAGCATGACTGGAGGATTTCTAGCAATGAGATGGAAATATGAGATTGCACCAAATCATCTACTATACTATATCAATGGGAATATTTGACAGAAGCTGTGTTTTGGCGTAATGGTCGCTTGTGGATCTTGGTATGAACCTCTGCCTTAGGTTGAAGGATCTATAAAGGACCATTGGTTGTCGAAAGAGGCTCTGTGGAACTTGAAGAAGGGGGCTCGGGGGTAGATGTAGCGGGAGGCTTGTTATACTGATGGGAGTAAAATGGGCTGCACGAACATGCACAAGGCACCTAAGCAGTCACAACTTAGCAAATTTGATATGGCCTCCCTCAAATGAAACGACCTGGCCGAAACGCATTTCATTGGGCGTCCTAACACAACACCCGGGTGGTCACAACTTAGTAAATTTGATATGATTGTCGTCAAACGAAATTAACTAACCTGAACACCTTTCATCGGGTGCTCTCACATGGCACAACATGGCGTGCCCGACCGAACGAAGGCACAAGGGAGAAAATGGAAAAAGGTTGCATGAACGTGCACAAGACACCTGGGCAGTCACAAATTAGAAAATTTTATATGGCCTCATTCAAACGAAATGACCCGACCCAAATTCATTTCATCGGGTGCCCTCACATGACGCGATACAGTGTGCAAGACCGAATGAAGGCACAAGGGGGGAAACAACAAATGGGCTACATGAACATGCACAAGGCACCCAAGTGATCACAACTTAGAAAATTTGATACAGCCTCCCTCAAATGAAATGACCCGACCTGAATGTATTTCATCAAATGCCCTCACACGGGAGTAAATGGAAAATGGGTCGCACGAACATGCACAAGGCACCCCAACAGTCACAAATTAGAAAATTTGATACGGCCGCCCTCAAACAAAATGACCCGACCCGAACGCGTTTCATAGCATGGCCTCACACTGTGCGGCACGGTGTGCTGGACCGAACGAAGGCATAAGGGAGAAAATGGTAAACGGGCCCTATGAACGTGCACAAGGCCCCTGGGAAGTCACAAATTACCGAATTTGACCAAAGCTGAACGTGTTTCATGCCCAACCAAACAAAGGCACAAGGAAGAAAATGGAAAATGGGCTACACGAATGTGCACAAGGCAACCGGGCCATCACAAATTAGCAAATTTGGTATGACCACCCTGAAACTAAACAACCAGACCTGAAAAAATTTCATTGGGCGCCCTCATATGGTGCGACACAACCCGCTCGACAAAACTAAGGCACAAGGGAGAAAAAGGAAAATGGGCCGCAAGAAAGAGCACAAAGCCACCTGGCGGTCATAACATAGAAAATTTGATATGACCTCCCTCAAATGAAACGACCCGACCTGAATGTGTTTCATCGGGTGACCTTGCATGAAGTGACACGATCTGCTCAACCAAACGAAGGCACGAGGGAGAAAACGGTAAACGGGTCGCACGAAAGTGCACTAGGTACTCGGGTAGTCACAACTTTGTAAATTTGATATAGTCACCCTTGAACGAAATGACCTGACCCAAACGCATTTCAGTGGGCACCCTTAAATGAAACAACCTGAGCCAAACATGTTTCATTAGGCACCCTCAAACGAAACAACCTGAAAACAAAAAACGAAAATGACAAAATTAAAAATGGGCTGCTTGTACAAGGCCCCCGAGAGGACACATCTTATCAATTTGACATGGCCACCCTCAAATGAAATGACCCAAACCGAACGTGTTTCATTGGACACCCTCGCATGGCGCGACATAGCCTGCCTGACTGAATGAAGGCAAAAGGGAGAAAATGATAGACGGCCTGCATGAACGTGCACAAGGAACTCGGACGGTTAGAACTTAGAAAATTTGATACGACCACCTTAAAACGAAATGACCCCACGCGAACGTGTTTCATCAGGCACCCTCACATAGCATGACATGACGCAGCTAGAAAATGGACTACAAAAACATGCACAAGGCACTTAGGTGGTCACAAATTATAAAATTTGATACGGCCGCCCTCAAAGGAAATGACCCGACCCGAATGCATTTCACCAGGCACCCTCACATGAAACAACATGACGCGCCCAACCGAACGAAGGTGGTCACAAATTAGAAAATTTGATATGGATGCCCTCGAATGAAATGACCCGACTTGAACATGTTTCATAGGGCACCCTCAAAAGAAACAACTCGACCTGAACGTGTTCCATCAGGCTCCCTCATAGGCTGCACTCGACCGAATGAAGGAACAAGGGAGAAAATGGAAAATGGGCTACACGAACATGCACAAGGAACCCAGGCAGTCAAAACTTAGAAAATTTGATACATCTGCCCTCAAAATAAATAATCCGACTTGAAAACGTTTCATCAGGTGCCCTCGCATGGGGTGACACGGCGCGCCGGACTGAATGAAGGAAAACGGGCTGCTCGAACATGTACAAGGTACCAGGGCGGTCAAATCTTAGAAAATTTGACATAGCCATTTTCAAACAAAATGAATCCACTTGAACTCATTTGATCGAGTGCCCTCACATGGCGCAACACGACCCGCCCGACCGAACAAATTAACAAGGGAAAAAATGGAAAACACGCCGCATGAACGTGCACAAGGCACCTGGGCGGTCACAAATTAGCAAATTTGATATGGGTGCCCTCAAATGAAATGACTCGACTCGAATGTGTTTCATTAGGCACCCTCAAATGAAAATACCCAACCCAAACATGTTTCATCAGGTGCCCTCACAAGGCATGCTCGACTGAACGAAGGAAAACTGTCCGCACGAATGTTCCCAAAGAACTTGGGCAGTCACAACTTAGCAAATTTGATACAGCCTCACTCAAATGAAATCACCCGACCCAAATGAATTTCATCAGATGCCCTCATTGTAAACGGGCCACATGAGTGTGCACAAGGCCCTCGGGAAGTGACAACTTAAAAAATTTGACTGGGCCGCCCTCAAAAGAAACAACCAGAGTCGAACACATTTCATCGAGCACTCTCACACGGCACAAAATGGCATGCCCGACTGAATGAAGGCACAAGGGAGAAAATGGCAAATGGGCTTAGAAAATTTGACTGGGCCACCCTCAAACGAAACAACCAGAGCCAAACGTGTTTCATCGGGCCCTCTCTCACGGCACAATACGGCGCGTCCGACCAAATGAAGGCACAAGGGATAAAATGGAAAATGGGCTACACGAACATGCACAAGGGACCCGGGCGGTCACAACTTAGCAATGAAAAATGGGTTGCACGAACATGCACAAGGCACCTCGGCAGTCACAAATTACCGAATTTGATATGGATGCCCTCAAACAAAACGACCCGACCTGAATGCATTTCATCGAGCACCCTCAATTGAAACGACCCAAACTGAACGTGTTTCATCAAGCACCTTCACAAGGCACTCTTGACTGAATGAAGGCACAAGGGATCAAACAAAAAATGGGACATAGGAACATGCACAAGGCACTCGAGTGGTTAGATCTTAGTAAAAATGAAAAATGGGTCTCTCAAACGTGCACAAGGAACTTGGGTGGTCACAACCTAGCAAATTTGATACAACTGCCCTCAAACGAAATGACCTGACCGGAACAAGTTTCATCAGGTGCCCTCACATGGTGCGACATGACACACCTGACTGAACAAAGCCACAAGGGAGAAAATGAAAAACCGGCTGCAGGAGCGTGCGCAAGGCACCCATCAGGTGAGAAATTTTATGTTTGATATGGCTACCCTAAAAAAAAATGACTCGAACCAAAAGCGTTTCATCGGTTGCCCTCGCACGGCGTGACACGACTTGCCTAACCGAATGAAGGCACAAGGGAGAAAATAGAAAACCAGCCGCACGAACGTGCCCAAGGCACCCATCAGGTGAAATTTTTTTAAGTTTTATATGACTGCCCTAAAAAAAAATGACTTGACCGAAAATCGTTTCATCGGGTGCCCTCACATGGCGTGACACAACACGCCTAACCGAATGAAGACACAAGGGAGAAAACAGAAAACGTGCTGCAAGAACACACACAAGGCACACGGGAAGTAAGGAGTTGAAGCTGAGAAACAATCAAGTCAAAGGGAAATAAGGAGTCACTTTTCCTAATCCGAGTCACTTTATTTTAGGTATCCAGAGTTCATGAACAGGCCAGGTCTCACTTTTTGGGGTTCGTTCTCCAACCTGGGTAGTTGATACTAGGCAGAAAATTGTGACCTATCCCAGGAAATGACCTGAAAAGTATGACTTGTCAGAGAAAGGGGGTTTCAGTGTTGTTTTTGGCTGAGATCTGGGAATTTTATGGTTGAGGGGCATAGGTTCCCCCTAGCATTTTGTGGTCATGCCAAAATGTATTTATAAAAAGGGGAATCTAAACACATTTTTATGATATGGTGTGCCATTTGTTTTCTTTATGGTTATGCAGTTTGAGAAAGGGAATGGAGGATTACCAATCTCTTTTGGTACTACATATATGAAGCAAATGGACTAAGTTTCTAAGTTGGCATACATGGTTTCACTATCCCAAAGAGTGGATTCGGAGATAATGAATTGGTGCTCTCCTAGAAAACCCACAGGGTGGTCAACAACAATGTCTGGGGGACTAGGTTACTGTAAGGAGGCTCATAAGATTGCTCAAGTATAAATAAAATGTGTGGAAAAATTTGAGTTTGACCAAGTCGACAACATTTTTAAATGAGGAGTGGATCCTAAATAAAGACAGCTCAATGTGAATGAATATCCATCTAGCTAGTCAAAATGAAGATCCATCATTTCTGTCAAGAAACCCTTGCAGGGTCATCTTGCCTATTTAACTAGGAAAAAGACATTTTTTTTTTATTTCCTTTCATATGTGGTTGATATAATGTCATATCTAATGGATTCATGGGCTGCATTTTTCTGTTTATGCTCATATTTCTGAAAAATATGTTTTTTGTGCAAGCATTGTTGTATCTCCAATTTTGGGATATTAGAAGATATTCCTATTATTGTTGATTTTCCGTATTTTGGGATATTACAGTGGTATCAGAGCCATCATCTTGGCTCAGCTTGTGTTCTTCAACCATTATGGATTATTCTCATGGGGAGGATAATGTTTTCAAGAGAGATCAAAGAAAACCCTTATTGTCTGGAGGAAAGAGGTTCTCAAAAATTATCTTTCAAACTCTGCAGGGTAGAAGCAAAGACATCAAAGAAGTGAGGAGGGAAAGATATAGATGTCCCTCAACAAGATCTGCAAGATCTATACATGAGAAAATCTATAATTACTCATCTTATGGGTGTGAGTGTTTAGCCACATCATCATATTTACAACACTTTATCAGCCACTTTTTTATGAAGAAGAAGAAGAATAAAGGATATGTGCCAAGGAAGGAGACTCTTGGTGATTATTTGTAGGAGTATGAAGCTCAATCTAAGGAGTTCAAAGATCACTTAAACTTCCAAGGGTTTTTCAAGATCAACGAATAAAGAAGCACAAGGAGCAAGCAACAAGGTGTGGGTAGATTCTTTCTATATACTTTTGATGGATCACCTAAATGTCCAGCTAGGGCTTGGGTGAAGGAGCTAGACACCTATGTGCAACACCATCAAGTTTCAAAAAAGGAAGCCATCAAAGTAGCAGTGCTACATCTTGAGGTTAAGGCTTATGCTTGGTGGTTGTTTGAATATTTTTCCTTAAAGGGGAGCATGGGAAACTATATGGCCACTATAGTAGATCACTTGTTTCTTTATGAGGTGGAATCTTTTTCCTTAAAGGGGAGCATGGGAAACTCTATGGCCACTATAGTAGATCACTTGTTTCTTTAGGAGGTGGACCAGATGATTGATTGGAGCATTTGGGACATACCTCTCATGAGCAGTTGGGAGGAGCTTTTCTATGAATTACCAAGTTGGGAGGTAATTCATTTCATTTGGATGATAACACAAGGCACTCGGGTGGTCAGATCTTAGTACAAAATGAAAAAAGGGCCTCTCAAACGTGCACAAGGAACTCAGGTGGTCACAACTTAGCAAATTTGATACGGCTGCCCTCAAACGAAATGACCTAACACGAAAAATTTTCATTGGGTGCCCTCACATGGTGGGACATGACACACCTGACTGAACGAAGGCACAAGGGAGAAAACAGAAAACTGGCCGGACGAACATGCCCAAGGCACCCATCAGGTGACAAATTTTTATGTTTGATACGGTCGTCCTCAAATAAAATGACTCAACCCAAAAACATTTCATCGGGTGCCATCACACAGCACAACACGATGCGCCTAACCGAACGAAGGCACAAGGGAGAAAATGGAAAACCAGCCACACGAACGTGCCCAAGGCACCCATCAGGTGACAATTTTTTAAGTTTGATACGACCTCCCTCAAAAAAAATGACTTGGCCCAAAAGCATTTCATCGGGTGCCCTCACATGGCGTGACATGATGCGCATGACTAAACGAAGGCAGAAGGGAGAAAACGACAACCGGGCTGCAATAACGTGCAGAAGGCACCTGGGAAATAAGGAGCTAAAGTTGAGAAACAATCAATTCAAAGGGAAATAACGAGTCACTTTTCTTGATCCGAGTCACTTCAGTTTAGGTATCTAGAGTTAATGAATAGGCCAGGTCTCACTTTTTAGGGTCTATTCTGTGACCCGGATAGCAAATACTGGGCAGAAAATTGCGACCTATCCCTGGAAATGACCTGTAAAGTATGACCTATCAGAGAAAGCGGGTTTCAGTGTTGTTTTTGGCTGAGATCTAGGATTTTTATGGTCTCACTTTTTGGGGTCTGTTCTGTGACCTGGGTAGCAGATACTAGGCAAACAATTTCTACCTATCCCAGGAAATGACTTGAAAAGTACGACTTGTCAAAGAAAGGGGGTTTCAGTGTTGTTTTTGGTTGAGATATTGAATTTTTATGGTTGAGGGGCATAGGTGCCCCCAAGCATGTTGTGATCATGCGAAAATGTATTTATAAAAAGGGGAATACTCTTTATAAATATAAGAGTATTCCCTACTCTTTCTTGGAGATCTTGTTTAAGAAATATAAGAGGAGATTTATGAGATGTATTTTCCACTATCTAGTGTTAGGCTAATAATTTTCCTTCAGGAAAACATAGTCCCTTCTAGAAACTGCGTTATTTCTTAAGGTGTTGGAATGGGAGCGGTTAGAACCCCACTTTTATGAGCTAGTTTCGGAGGAGGAGGATCAACCTTTTCCCCAGAAAGCTAGTAGGAGAGTCTACAACAATTTCTCTATATGTTCAACCATTTTTATGCAGATATTCAACTATAGAGTGTGATTCATACATCTACAACAATTATTTCATGTATATCATTTCTGTCAAGAAACCCTTGCCGGGTCATCTTGGATCTATGTAAAAATAGAATAGATCTCTATTTTTATGCCTCTTTGAGTAATCTAATAGAATATATAATTTATCTCTTGATTTTATGAGTATAACCCTCCAATAAGTACATTTTATCTTTATGCAGTAATTTCTGTGTGTTGCAGTCTTGGGGTTTCATCATTTTTAAGTTGTTTTGAGCATGGGAGGCCTATTTAGCTAGGAAAAAGACATTTTTTTTTTAATTTCCTTTCAGATGTGGTTGATATAATGTCAGATCTAATGGATTCATGGGCTGTATTTTTCTGTTGATGCTCATATTTCTAAAAAATTTGTTTTTTGTGCAAGCATTCTTGTATCTCCAATTTTTGGATATTATAAGATATTCTCGTTATTGTTGATTTTCCCTATTTTGGGATATTAGAGTTACTGATGTAAGATGAAGGAATGATTAGGGTTATCATCCATAGAGTGATATGAAGTGATATGGGACTCTAGAGGTTCTTATAAATGGGAAATAATAAGGGTAATATAGTCGACATGACCAAACACACTAGGAGAGTTGTGGAGAATTGCTTCTCCTAGTCTCTCAAATATGGGTGCCCCCTTACGCAAACATTGGGTGTCAATGTAATGGCCACAAGTTGTATGTGGTTTGAATTCATGGGTTTTATGTAAGGGGAGATAGATAAAGTCAAGGGGGGTGACTATTTCCATAATGTCATCATCGTAATAGAAGATGGTGTGACTGGTGGAAGAAAGGCCACTTGATGCGGTGAAGCTACCTGACTCAAGTAGATGAAGGATCCACTAATGTTGAGCCTAGGTGATCATTGAAGGGAGGTCAGGAGAAACAAGAGGGGAAAACCCAGAGGGGTCTTCCAGCGTGGATCTCATAGATGATGATAGGTAGTGGACAGTGGCTACATAATCTGTCATTTCGACATCCAGAAGGGGAATTCCTATGGGAGTGAATGTGTCTTCTAGTTTTTCAAACGTGAAAATAAGGGAGTGGTGGACTCGTTGTGCTTTGCCTCAAATTGGTTAAATGACACTAGAAAGGTGCAAAATTCCTCGAGGTAGGGACACAGATGGGTATAATGGCCATGGCTATCACACAAAGCATAGGGGTGGTTTTTATGAATAGTCTTGGGGTTCTTGGCTATAGTCGAGGAATGAACAAAGGTTTCCAGGACTGTACACTTAGGGAATGCAACATTAACCATGGGCTGCATGGAAAATTATGGAGGAAAATTGGTGCCCCAAGTACAAGTGTTGCAAGTGAAGAAATTCAATTTTCAGGAGTGGTGTAGCTATGGTGAATGTAGAGAGGAGAGAAATCCCTAAATCTTGCAGTGAAAAATTGACTATTGGAATCAAGACTCGTCAATTGCAGGTAAGAGGCACAGCCATACTCTTTTAATTAAGGGGATAAAAATTTTAGTTTAGGTATTTAGAGCTCATGAACAGGTCAGGTCTCACTTTTTGGGGTCTGTTCTATGACATGGGTAGTATATACTGGGCATAAAATTGCGACCTATCCCAGGAAATGACCTGAAAAGTATGACCTATCACAGAAAGTGGGTTTCAGTGTTGTTTTTAGCTGAGATCTAGGATTTTTATGGTTGAGGGGCATAGGTTCCCCCAAGCATGTTGTGGTCATGCCATAATGTATTTATAAAAAGGGGAATATAAGCACATTTTTATGATGTGGTGCGCCATTTGTTTTCGTTATGGTTATTTAGTTTGAGAAAGGGAATGAAGGATTACCAATCTCTTTTGGTACTGCATATATGAAGAAAATGGACCAAGTTTCCGGGTTGGAATACATGGTTTCACTATCCCAAAGAGTGGATTTGGAGATAATGAACTGGTGCTCTCCTATAAAACCCACAGGGTGGTCAACAACAATGTCTAGGAGACTGAGTTACTGATGTAAGATGAAGGAATAATGAGGGATACTGTAATATTCCCAATTATCTCAAGCTAATGGGAATATTCTATTTTTCCTTCTTTTGTTTTGCATTTCATGTTGATGAATAAAATGTAAGGAGGATAAGTAAAACTCCTGAAAATAACAAAATAAATAAATGCCCAATGTGAACATGGCTAAATCTGGGCCATATTATAAAATACACTTGAGTATGGAAGAGGTTGATCACTTGACCAAGTCAACCATGACCATATCTACAGCGCAGTCTAGATGCATTGAGCCTCCTTGAGGAACAACGCAGTTCTAGATGGAGGTTCTACATGTGAAAGGGGATAAACTAATAAAGTGGTATAGGGTTTGAAAAGACTCCAATCTTATAAAAGGAAGAGAAGGGCAGCATGAAGAGGTTGTTGAAGATATTATTTTCTGAAGGTATTGTCTGTTGAGACATCCCTTATTAGGGGCTTTCCTGTTTAGAAATCCCACCTCATTCCTTGAGCAGCTCTTGGAGGAGCCTTGTTTGTCTTTTCCACTATCGGGCTTGGGCAATGATTCACCTTACACCTAGAGAATTGATCCTATTGAGGGTTGGGTTGTCCTTGTGAGTTGCAGCAAGTGGAAATACTAGATCTGCTCAGATCTATATTATAATAGTGCCTCCTCTCAGTGAGTGTGTCTTTTAACCTCCTGGAAGAGTGCATTAGCTGATTGACCTTCAGTTTCAGAATTTGGTATCAGGCCAAACCATTCTCAAAGCCTACAGCATAGTTTCTATTCTTGAATTGCATTATTTGCAAAGTTGCAGTTGCAAGGTGTTTTGTCTGCATTTTAGAGGAGAGATCTCCGGTGTTAGGATTCTTCCTCTCACTGTGGTGATCCATGGATTGGCCATACAATCCATGTTAGTTTATGATCTGAACTGCTGTTCTATTATATGATTCAGTAATTTCTGAATATTTCTGCAGATCTGCAACTCTAGATCTCAGATCTACTCTTTGTGCTTTATGATTTGTACAAAACCCCAAGGGGAATGTATAGATGAGAACTTTTTGTACACAGATCCGAATTAGATCTATTTCTTATGTACACATATGCCCTAGATATAAGTTATAATATACTACTACTTTAGCACCATAAAATAATGCTGTCAAGTTTATGCAGACTTTTCTTATCGTTGTTGCACCTCATTTCTGAGGATTTTTCCTGTATGGCCTTATTCTTTCTCTTGTACAATGTTTAGGCTGTAATGTAAATCTGATTTTCTATTGTATATCTGATATTTGAACCTCCATATCAGCCTATTTCTTTTCTTTAGTGGAACTGTGTTATTTTCTATAGTAATCTTTCCATATAGCTGTATCCCCTCTCTTTGGGTGTTTTCCAACTAGACTAGGTTGTGGGAGATCTCTTTAACCCACCTAATTTGATTTTTTTTTTCTCTCCTTTTGGATTTATATCTTAGACAAGCTGATATAATGGATCCAGGAGATAAAAACTCATTTCAGTGCACTGGATTCTTCGTATTGCATTATTTTAGCAGGGTTGTTGTGCAATCCCTATTTTGGGATATTACAGTGGTATCAGAGCAACTTTCTTGGTTCAGCCTGTGAGCTTCAAGCATTATGGAGTATTCTCATAGGGATGAGGAGATCTTCAAGAGAGATAAAAAAAAACCCTTATGGTCTAGAGAAAAGAGGTTCTCAAAACTTCTCTTTCCAAATCTGCAGGATGGAAGTTAGGGCATCAAAGAAATAAGGAGGGAGAAACCTGAAAATCCCTCAGCAAGATATATACAAGAGGAAGGTTCTAACTCCTCATATTATGGATATTATCACTCATCCATATCATCATATCTACCATGTTCTATCAACAATTTCTTCATGAAGAGGAAGAAAGGAGATGTGCCAAAGAGAGATTCTCTTGGTGATTATTTGCAGGAGTATGAAGGTCAATCTAAGGAGTTCAAAGATCACTTGAACTTCCAAGGGTTCTACAAGATCAAGGAGGAAAGAAGAAAAAATGGGAATAATCATGATCTATATAATTTTTATGGATCACCTAAATGTCCAGTTAGTGTTTGGGTGGAGGAGCTAGACAACTTTGTGCAACAACATCAAGTTTCAGGAATTGAAGCCATCAAAGTAGCAGTGCTGAATTTTGAAGGGAAAGAATATGCTTTGTGGTTATTTGAATATTTTTCCTTAATAAATGAAAATACACCTACTTATGCAAATTTTATTGAAATATTAGTAGAGAGGTTTAATGAAACTTCATGTGTAACATCTCCTACTGAAACTATCAAACCATTTCAAACAAATATTTTGCATGAGTTGAAACGGTCTATAAATCTAACTCCATTTCTAAAAACCATGAAAAAGGGTATAGGCTTGTTTGATACCTTTCCAAGGGCAATATCTCCGTTTGATGAAGGGATTTCTTCTCAAGTTGAAGGCATGAAGGTTCCTCCTTCAATATAAGACCAAGATATAAGTTTTCCTATTTATGATGGGGCAACTTCAACTATTGAAGAGGAGGAAGGAAAGGCAGGAGATGATAACGCAGTCATAACAAGAGCACCACAAGCACCTCTTGATTGGAGAAAGACTAAAGTGTTATCTCAAATATGGGCATAATTTTCATACTTGGCTAAGGAAGGAGTCTTGGGATAAACTAGCATAGCGTAGAGAATCTCTCATCAATTCAAAAGAGAGGTAAGCAATTTTATGAAATCGACATTGCTATCTCCCACTCAGTTATCTATGATGAGAAAGGAGAAATCAGGAGTCTATGATGGCATGAACATGAGGGTGCATGGAAAATTCATATATTTGGGGTAGCCCATGGTATCTTCATTCACAAAGGAGATTTTTGAACATGACAAGAGGATGTTAACACCCTTGCATGCATGGGCAAAATTAAGGAAGCATTGGAAGACAAGGACTTTCCAATGGGAAGTTGATTTCCATCCTCTTCAATCTTGTCTTGAGCAAGATCAGCTATAAAATAGGTAGAAAAAGGAATATTATAGTACTACAACATGTGATTTTGACATCAAGCATGTCGAAGAGGAGAGCCATGATATGACAGGGGCTGTCATTTTTTGGGAAGCCTAGATCCTTATTGGGATTCCAAAATCATGATGGAATACTCAAAGGACCTTTTCACATGTGAGGTTATCTATGGGAAGGTAATGGATGTCAGTTATAAGGTAGTTGAGGGAGTCATTTATTTCCATGATCATGTCTATTTGGTTAGAGACTCCAAACTCAAGGAGAAACTGCTAAATGAAACCTATGAGATCCTACTTTCCAAACCCACTGGTTTCATTAGAGCATATCATACTATCTTAGATGGATTCATGTGGTAGGGTATCAAGGAAAAGGTGAACTCTCATATGGATAAGTGCATGGATTATTTGTTAGATAAGGAGAAACATAGCTCTTGGGAAGAGCCATCATTTACACCTCCTTACTCATTGAGTGTGAGAGGGAGCTCATCCATAAGTTACCTCACTGATGTAAAACAAGTATGTGGAGGAAGTTGTATTTTTGAATATTATGATGCATCTCCTATATGCTTATATTTTTATAACACTCATTTGCAGGACATTGCTCCAAGAGGGGGTACTATTTATGATGGGTTTCATGGGCCACTCAAGGCCATGAACTATGTTGATGCAGGTCATTCCTTAGAGGATATTTGGAATTTATTATATTCTTCATGGTGTGATTATTTTACACCAACTATGAAGCACCTTATCCAAACATTCAATAAGGATAGGGTAGCAAACAAGTGTTTGGGGAGGCACTTGTCATCTCCTATTCTATGGAAGTTGAGGGTAAAACTGCGCTGGTTGCACATGAGGAAACATCTTCCTTCTCATTTATCATACATGGTAGCTAGCATGATTCTAATCATGATTCCATATGTTGAAAATGTTCTTACTCTTGGGAACATGGTTGGAGGAGTGGCACATTTGTGGGATGTGTCCTTGGGGAAAGGAGTTTCTCATTTTGTTTGCTCTACATGCCTAAATGGGAGCATGAGATATTATATGGTCACTATGCTATATCACCTATTTATTTGTAGGGTGAGCGATATTTTTGTTGGGGACATTCCTCTCATATGTATTGGGGAGGATTTTTTCTATCGATTGCCAAGATGGGAGGTGATCCACTTCATTTGGATGATAGCATGGAGATGGTGATCTTTCATGGATGATGGAATTCCCCATGATTGTCATCACTTCTGTCTTGAGGAGGCCATGTGTTACACCATTTTTTGGTCATCTAACTTATTATCATTAGATGGACCCAAGTACACCATGTAAGACCAGTTTTACCCTAAGTAAAACTGCTTTCACTATGTTAAAATAGGAAACCCCAAAAGGAAATATTAAACAAACCCATATTTGTTTGATTTTCCTCATGGAATAATTAATTAAACCATAATTTAATTATTATTCCCAGTCATGTTTAACCCAAAATCAAAGAAATTAATTAGATAAACCTTTATTTATCTTATTATTTTCTAATAATAATCATTTAAACCTTATTTAGATGATATTCCTTGTTAAATATGACCAAATCACCCACAAATAATTAAATAAATCACTATTTATTTAATTATCTTTCAACCACCTCCTTAAATAATTAAATAAATCATTATTTATTTGATTATCTTCTAACCACTTACTTAAAAAGATAAATAAATCATTTATTTATTTATTTTTAACAAATTAAGGGATTTGACCCAAGTCAAATACCTTTTCCCTCCAACAAATATAATAAAATATTCCATAAAAAGTGGATCTAGATTTGGTTAACCCATGCACCAAGATCTAGAATGACCCAATATTTTGTTATAAATAGGAGGGTTTTTCCCATCACTCTTCACCTTTTGTTGCCTATTAGATCACTCTGGATCTATACACTTGGTCACATATCTCCATCATTTGCTCCCATTGAGCTCTACTCTTTGCATTGGGTTTTCTGCATCAACTAGAGAGAGAAATCTTAGATCTGAAGTGCTGAAGACTTCCAAGAACCCATCCCACTGAGGGGAATTGGATAATCCTTCTAGTTTTCCTCACAGGTGCCCCATTAATACAAAAATTCTTTCAAAAATTGTTCTTGTCTTGTCTATTGGTATATGGAGCAAACCCTTGTTTTTACTGCTTAATGTCTTTCCATGCATAGATCTAGTATTTTGCAGCTCTTTTCTTGTCTAACTAACCGCAGATCTGAAGATATTGACAGCCACTTTTGTTGTTAGGGCTATTAGTTATGCGTAGCTAAAGTGGTCCTTTTTTGTACACTTCGACAAAGGATTCATACTAACAAATGGCGACTCCACACGGGTTTTAAATTACGACCGCTGTCGTTTTTCATATTCCTGCATATCCAGCTACTTCAAACCCTAGGGTTTCTTTTCAGCTGTTCATTTTTCCTATTTTTATGTTGTTTTTCTCACATAAAACCCTAAACCATTAAAATTTCTAACTTTCGTGTGTTTCTGGCCCTATTGCGCAGGTAAGCGACACCAGCCGCAACTGAGACGACAAATTTTCTGAAAATCTGCCGCCGAGACAACCGGAACAGGGGGTCGCACTTTTTGGCCCTAAACCTGCGACCTGGACCTCCAGGTCGCACTTTTCAGCCTGTTTCCTGCGACCTGCACTGAAATCAGGTCAGAAACTGCGACCTGCCATTTTTTCAACAATTTTTCTGCAATTTTTCTGGGTTTTGCTGCAGCTTCTGCCAGGGTCCTCCAGCCTCTGTCTCAGCCCGTTTTGACCAAGTTCTGATCTGTTTTTACTCATCTAAGTGGGAACCTAGCCCCCCAGGGCTTTAGTACCCTCCACTTTTTGTGGAAGAGTTTTAAGTTGTTTCAGCCGTCTGTTTTTCAGAGCTTCAGCCTCCTTTTTTCCAGATCTGTTACCTCCCTTTCAGATCCTTTGAAATCAGCCTTTCTTCCTTTCAAATCACCTCCTGTCGTTTTGTTTGGACCTACTTTCTGGGCCTCCCCCTTGCCCCCTCCGTTTTTTGCTGATTTCCTTCCTTTTTTCCAGCCACCTTGCCTCTGTCTCTTGGCTGTGATCTGCACCTCTTTTCAGCAGCTTTATCCTCTAGATCCCTGTCCCTTTCGACCCTAGATCTATTGACCTCTTTTTATGTGTGTTTTGAGTAGATTTTTGCCCTCTTTTAGAGTATTTTTGAGAGACCCGCCTTTTTGGGTTAGATTGATGCATAGTTAGCTGTTAAATGTTCTGTCCTTTCAGCAATCTATATTGTTCTACGCAGATTTCTTTTCAGTTACACAACACACTTTTTATTGCTCTCAAAACGAAAAAGGGTTTAAAAATTAAAATTAACACACACCACACACTGACCCTAAGTGAAGAAGCGCCTGGTTAACACCGCCTGGCAAAGACTCTAAAATCAATTGTCACTGCACCTTATCTGCCCTTGACCTTTCTTGATTCTGTCCCTTTCTGCCCTTGTCGGTTTCCTTCTTCCCGTCATCATTGCGCCCCCAAGGCGCCTTTCCCGGAGACTTCTTGGCCTTCACCCTCAGTTTCCGGTTGATCGACCTGCTCCGCACCGCCGTCGTCGAGCCAGTCCACCTTCGAGTCCGCACTCCAACTCCTCCCCTGATTCCTCGGGTCCTCCTTCTCCTCCCGGTTCTCCTGCCCCCTTCACCATGTCTGGTCCAGGGCCTAACGCTAGTGGTTCTCCCGGCCCCAATTCCGGCCCTACTACTAGCGGAACCACCACAGGAACTACCCCGGCCACCCCTGTGCTGTCGTACATTGCAGGCCTCAGCCTCCCCGATTTCCATCAGTTGATCAATGACCCCATTCACCACAATGCTAACTGGCCCGCTATGCCAACCAAGCTGCCCTCCGACATCCCTAAGTTTGAGGGCCTTAATGGCGAAGATCCAACCAATCACGTCTGATCTTTCCACATGTGGTGTTCCTCCAATTCCATTACCGATGACTCCATCCGTCTTCGTTTGTTCCAACGCACGCTTACCGGCGAAGCTTCTAAATGGTATGTCAAACAAGCCACCTCTACCCATACCACCTTTGAGACTCTTGCCCAAGCCTTTTTGTCGTACTTCCAGCTCCCTCTCCGATACGATACTGGCACGGAGCTCTTGACTTCCTTCAAGAAATCCTCTTCAACACGCCTTTCCGCCCATGTTCAGGAATGGCGAAGAAGACGGAGCTTATGTCGAGCCCCTCCCTTCGAAGATCGGGTTTACATGGACTGGTTCCTTCGCACCCTTCCCACTCCCATCGGCAAAGATGTCGCCTCTCACTTTCCTCAAACTGAAGAAGCCGCCCTCCAAATAGCCTTGAAATATGACCTGATCTACGCTCAATCTGGTTATGTTTATACCGTTCTTCCTGACCTCCCCAAGCCCGGTGGCGCTAATGCCTCGGGGGCATCTCATTCTGCCAACGGTATCGTTGGAGCCCTTTCCCATCCATACGCTCAACCTCCTATGGGCTATGGTCTCCCTCAGGGAGGGGCCAGCTCCTCCAGCACTCTTCCACCTCCCGGTAGCATATATCCAGGATACGGCATGCCTCCTCCTTTTTCCCAACCTCCTGCTTACCTCAATGTTGCCCAACCTACCCATTACCTTTATCCACAGCCTGGTGCGCCAGCTCCTCCAGCATATGCGCTTCCTCCTCCCTTTCCTCCTCAACCCCAGCACCAGCACCTACAGCCCCCTCCAGGGCAAGTATTTGCACAGCAGGGCGCGACTAATCCCCCTTCTTCTCAAAGAAGGCAGAGAGGCAATCCAAACCAATCTACCCCTGGTACCCGTGGACCCAATCCTGGTGTGGACCCTAACACTGCCAACCAGCAACAGGGCACTCAGCCCAAGCCGGACAAGCCGCTTCGCACAAGTAAGCCTTGTTTGTGTTGCGGTGTTTATGGTCATTACACCCATGATTGTCCCCTATTACCCCAGATGCTGCAGATGTGGGAGTCTCAAGCCACATTGCGTGGACAGCACGCCTCCCCTCATGCTCCTCCTAATGTGGCCACTACCCAGCCAGCTGTGTTTACTGATTCTTTCCTTCAGCAAGGATAAGTCACTACCCAACCGCCCGACAGCTAGGTAGCCACCCCCCCTTCCCTTTCTGGTTCCTCTGATTACCAGATCCTTATGATGCACTCCGATCCTAACCCGTCCGTCGATCTTCACTTTCAAACTCGGTCTCGCCAGTACTCCAAGCCTCCTGCTCAGTCTGCTCCCGAGCCTCCTTCTTCAGGTTCTCTAGAGCCTCTTTCGTCACCCAGTGGCCCCTTACATATCCCTCAAGCAAAAGTTGAGGTTCATACCAAGATACCTAAGGGCCCACTAGGTCGAAACGCTGCTCCCAGTCAAGCTGCCCATTCGTATAGCATAGTAGATGATTTGGCGCAATCTCCTGCCGCCATTTCCACACTGGAACTCCTCCAGTCGTGCCCTTCCCAAAAGAAGGCTCTACTATCTGCCATGGGCGCTGTAGATCCTGCTGACGACCAAATGATTGTTTTCGACACCACTAAATCGGACCATCCTCCTCTCCCTCCTTCCGTCGCCTTCCAAATCCCAGTCAAAATCCGGAACCCCAACATGTCCCGGTGTATATTTGATGAGGGGGCATCCACCTGCGTGATGTCCGCTTTGGTTTGGAAGCAACTCGGATCCCCTGAACTGGCCCCTTCCACGATCACCCTTTGAGCGTGGGATGGTCATGCCTCCCAGCCCATTGGCCTGTTTCGTAATTGTCCTATCACCCTCGCCGGTAAGACTGTTTGCGTTGACGTCGAAGTCATCGACGCCCCGCTAGATTAAAACATTCTATTGGAGCGCAGCGACACCTATGCTATGTCTGTTGTCCCATCCACGGTCTTTCGCAAGATGTCTTTCCACCATAATGGAAAGATAGTCACCATTGACCAATTGACATATCACGAGCCAAAATCTTAGACTTCCCCTGAGACGACCATCTCTTCTGTAGCCAACAAGCAAACCGTTGATTCCTTGACCAGTGTCTCCCCCGTTGTTTACAAATATTCCTCCCTGCTTGGAACTTTCCCTAACCTTCCCCCCCCTCCTGTCACCAATTCCAACTCATCGAATGTTTGCATGATGCAATTGTCCCAGGCTGCCCGTAAGCGGCCTGCCTCGGCTAGTCAGCAACCTCCTCCTCGCCCTCCGCAACTCGCTCCTAGCCATTCATCTCAGCCAGCCGGACCTCCTCCTTCTGGCCCTACCCCTACAATTGGTATCCCTGAACCCCTTTATCCTCTCGGATCGGTTCCTCCTGGCCTTAACCATCTCGAAGCCGTCCCTCCTGGTCATTACCCTGCTGGCCAGATCCCTTTCCTATCTCCCCCTCTCAGAGTATATTCTGTCCTCGTCATGGCCACCCTCTCTCTCCCTAACTTGACCTTCGGCATACCGGTCTGGTACCTTGATCCCCCAGCCGCCACCCCTCCTGGTCATCCCAAGCCCTATATGGCTTTGACACCGGTTCAACCGGTCCCCCTAGCTTCCTCCGTTGCCCCTGTGCCCCCAGCACCTCCATAGGACCCTTCTCCTATCGTGACGGCACCCGGGAAGAAAGGAAAAGCCCGCAAGGGGGCACCCAAAGACAAGACTACCACGACGGACCCGGGACCTTCGCCGCCCGCGAAGCCTTGCGCTTTATGTGATGTCACCAGTCATGCCACCCACGCTTGTCCCGAATTGCCCCGTATTCAGCCCATGGTTAAAGTCACGTTCCCCGAGTCTACGGTCCCTGAAGCCCCCATTCCTTCTCCGTCCGTAACCAAGAACCCCAAGACTCTCCGCACCAACAAGCCTTGTGCTTTGTGCGGCATTCATGGCCATTACTCCCACCATTGTCCTCACCTGATGCACTACCGCGCCTCTTTAGAGGTAATCCGAGAGTATGAGGTTGAACAAAATCAATCCGCCTCTCCTATCCTCGCGCAGTACGCTTCAGGTCAGCCTGAGGATCCCCCCGCTCCCATCGACATTCCCCCCCCTGATGTTCAGATGACGGAGTCTACTGTAACCATTCTTTACCTATCCTCCTCGGCGAGATACTCGGAGACTAGCCCATCTGCATCCTCCCCTATTGTGTCCCTTGACCACCCTTTTCCTCCTCATACACGAGATCACTCCACCCATGTCTCTGTTGACCTCCGGAGCCCGAGTCCTCACCATGCTTCCGATAGCCCTCATATACCACCCTGTATGAGTCATGGTCATCCTGCCCCTTGCACTCCCTCCTGCGGTTGCTGCCCGATGACTTCTATACACTCACGCTACCATCATTAACTTTCCCCCCCTCATTTTTTGTCTTGTCACGCCATTCTGCAGGACCCCCCGTCCACACCCTTTATCGGTTACGCCGATGGTGCAAGTCGCTACTCCAGGAATCTAGCCTCGGCAGGTTGGGCCATCTTCACCCCCTTGCATGCCCTTGTTCTTTCTAACGGGGTATGCATTGGTTCTGCCACCAACAATCAGGCTGAATATGATACAGTGCATGGTCTCTTCGCCGATGCCCTCTTTCATCGCATCCTCCATCTGCATGTTCGTTTGGACTCCCTACTTCTTGTAATGCAAATAAATGGTGTTTATCGTGTGCATAACCCTGTGCTGTTTAGACACTATTTACGAGTGAAAATCTTGATACGTGCATTTGAAACCATAACTTTCAACCATGTACCTCGAGAATAGAATCACTATGTAGATAGTATTGCAAACCATGTTCTAGATTGGCATTTATCACACACATTTCATACAAGACCATAACATTAACAACCATCAAAAAATGATGCATATCCATAATATGTGTCACAAAACATGTGTTTAGAGTCCATCTACTCTGATACATACGACATGCCCATAGCATGTTACAAAAAAACCCAAAACTGGGGGCACCACCTGCCCCTACATACATCATAGGGGGCACCACATGCCCCACCCCTAATCACTGTCTGGAGGCTCCCGGGCCAATGGCTCTGCCCCTGCAGCATGTAGATCACGCATAGCCTGACCGGGCATCACCATGCGCCGCATGACACCTCGCCACTCCGAGGGTATACCAACACATGGCTCTATGAACTGGTCGTCTAAGTCCTGCCACCCGCGCTCTGATACTCTGGTCAACAACCTTTCACATCTACGGCGGATGTCCTCCAACAGGGCGACTGCATCCTCATTCTGCGTCGCTCTCGACCCACTTGGACCTGTAGCTCCAGATGCTGCCGGTCGTCCCATATATCCGGCTGGTTTTACCGGTGCTATATCTGCATACCAAAAGTACATGAATCAGTACCATCAATTACTATTCAAAAACTTTAACATGCCCACATAAGAATAGCAATCTGTCACTTACCATCGGGCCCCCAGACTCGACCAGGCGGAAGTGGAAGATCCATATCTCCACAGTAGCTCATCCCACTATAGGGATAGTCGTCTATCTACAATGGCATCTGATCCCAATGGGCAAAAAACTCCGATCGAAACACTCGCCCGACCACCCCTCCTCCTCCTCTGCACAGTAGCCGTCCCCAACGGTGCATCCTGGGCTCTCTCGGGCCCCCATCTGGAAGCTGTACACGAGGCCTCAAGGTCGGGATCTTCTCAAAGAAGAAGGCGCACAACAAAGTCCCATATGAGCAGTCATGGTTCACCTGCCGCCTGCATAGTGACAACTGTCGCTTTAGCGACACCAACATCATTTGGGCCCACCCATAGTAGGTCCCACCCAACACACTTTCCACTATCATCATTTGCCCCCCAGTGATGTGATGGAACGCCTGGATGCCCAAGATTCGTAGCACAGCTGCGGCCACTGCACGGGTTTCTAGCCTCTTTAGATCCCCGATCGGTATTCGAGTCCCCTTGACTTGGAGACCTGGTCGACAATGACGTTCCACGAACTTCATGATATGCCGCCCCTGCGGCAACACTGGCTGTGTGTTTCCCACCATCCCCAGTGGTGGGAGACCAGTCAGGAAGTACACGTCCTGGACCGTCAGTTTGATCCTGTGCCCCTGCACTATAAAGATCTCCTGATCTGGATCCCAGTAACTGATAATCCGGGCCAGTAACGGTTCCCCTACTCTCATCAAAGGGTTCTCCAAAAACTTGAGAACCCCAAATTTGGCCAATACACGGCGCACGCCCTGATCCACCTGGATCTCTGTCCGTAGTGTCCCCAGATCTCTCTCTCTCCAGTTGACTCGTAACTCTGCCATACCTGCACAAAAACATCATTTTTGTCAGCGTACAGATCGGGAAAACCATAACCAAACACCAAAACCCAACTTCCAGCCATAAAACAGCACCAAAACCCCCTCATCTCCCAGGTCGCAGTTTTCTGCTCTTTTCTGGACCAGGTCGAACTTTTTGCCCTGATACCTGCATCCTAGGTCGCACTTCTTTCCCCAAAAAGTGCGACCCGACCGTATAGATGAAGGAGGGGTTGTTTCTGGGATTCTGGGCCCTAAACTGAAAATGTAATCCATCAAAATGCAAGAGAAAGGTTAGACCTCTTACCTGCAACTGACGGATCGTGATTCCAACGGTCGGTTTGTCCGCTACGTTTGCCGCAAGATTTAGGGCCTTCTCTCCTCTCCACATTCACCACAGCAACAATAGAAAATGAGTGATTTTGGAGGGAAAACTGCCTTATTAAAAGAGAACCCCTGTTTCTTCTTTCGACTGCTGCGAACACAACGTAGCCCCGTTTGACGAACTGTCTGCACCATTGGAAAGCTCTCACTGAAATCTCAAATGGGTATCTGTTAGTTTTTTGTGATCTGATACTTCACCAGGACACATTTTGTCCAAGAAGGGTCACTTCACCTCTCCTTAAAATCGAATTTCCTCACTTACGACACTTGTACTTGGGGCACCATCTTGCCTCCTTACTTGTCTTCGTTCGTGTTGATTTTTGTCATGAGTTCCCATCATGTACTCATGTTTCCACGGTCCCCCATTGGGGCCTTTACTGTGTGGCAGCACCATCGATTCGCCCTTGTTTAGAGCATCCAAGTTGAGTCATCATTCCCTCCATGGAGTCTATACTGAGTTCCTTTGTACCCCACTATAGCCCTCCATCCGTCATTGATTGGTATCTCTCTTGTGTCGCACATTATGAACTTCAGTTCCATTGTCCCCCATCCCTGATGATGTTGTGTCAGTCACTGCCATGTCATTCATGCCCTTTATGCTCTAGCAAGGGAAGTCGTCAATTAGCTACTCAGTCCTTTCCACTTCACTCTCATCATTAGTGTCAGTCTGTCCGTCGCTCTACTCTTTTCTTTCATGCCTTAGTTGAGGGTCTCTCATTGCCTCAACTATAGCGGACCTCCTTCTGTCGACCTCAGCTCATTTATTCCAGAAGTCAGGTCTAGAGGGCGGTGTACCTTGGTTCCAGCTTCCACTCTTGTTCGGTGCCTCGGATCAGGCAAAGGGATATCTCCTTTCCCTTTGGCTTGATTGTTTCTTCAGCTCCTTTAGCATGATCGAGATCCATATACTTGATGGTCCAGTGATCCAGCAGCAGCTCTTGATGATTCCCGGGTGTGTGTGAGATGTTTCAACCCTCATGAGGGGGTGGCCCTGCAGGTAGCCCCACACATGCCCGGATGACCTCTTCTTTGCAGCCTTCGATGCAACTCCAGATATTTGATGATGTTGGCCATAGCCACTTGCAGCGCCTCTTCGATTTGCATGTATCAGTCAGATTTTGTGAGCCCTTCCCCATTTGCAGGGGGCATTTGGGTTGTATTTGTATCTCATGTACTCAGATATTATTGTACAAGTCCTGGCTGTTATCCCAGGCATAGCATGTATGTGGGATTCCTCATTGTATTTTTATCTGGCTCATGATTATGCCTGTTGTATTTTATGGTTCGGTCCCTTGTTTACTTGACACACTATTCTTTTGTACTTTGTCTCGGCGGGCATAGGTATGCCTCCCCCACCGCCTTCAGCACAGGTACCCTCTCATAAAAAGAGACTTGTTGCACCTGCGAGTCTCGTCTCCTCAAGGTCTAGTCCTTCAGCACACTATCTACCTCACATTTCTCTCTCTGACACCCCTTTTGTTGTCTAGTGATTGTGTTCTTACAACGTACTTCGGTCATACGATTTGCTCCTGACACTCGCACGCTAGGGGGCAATCTGTTACACCATTTTTTGGTCATCTAACTTATTATCATTAGATGGACCCAAATACACCATGTAAGACTAGTTTTACCCTAAGTAAAATTGCTTTCACTATGTTAAAATAGGAAACCCCAAAAGGAAATATTAAACAAACCCATATTTGTTTGATTTTCCTCATGGAATAATTAATTAAACCATAATTTAATTATTATTCCCAGTCATGTTTAACTCAAAATCAAAGAAATTAATTAGATAAACCTTTATTTATCTTATTATTTTCTAGGAATAATCATTTAAACCTTATTTAGATGATATTCCTTGTTAAATATGACCAAATCACCTACAAATAATTAAATAAATCACTATTTATTTAATTATCTTTCAACCACCTCCTTAAATAATTAAATAAATCATTATTTATTTGATTATCTTCTAACCACTTCCTTAATAAGATAAATAAATCATTTATTTATTTATTTTTAACAAATTAAGGGATTTGACCCAAGTCAAATACCTTTTCCCTCCAACAAATATAATAAAATATTCCATAAAAAGTGGATCTAGATCTGGTTAACCCATGCACCAAGATCTAGAATGACCCAATATTTTGTTATAAATAGGAGGGTTTTTCCAAACATTCTTCACCTTTTGTTGCCTATTAGATCACTCTGGATCTATACACTTGGTCACATATCTCCATCATTTTCTCCCATTGAGCTCTACTCTTTTCATTGGGTTTTCTACATCAACTAGAGAGAGAAATCTAAGATCTGAAGTGCTGAGGACTTCCAAGAACCCATCCCATTGAGGGGAATTGGATACTCCTTCTATTTTTCCTCACAGGTGCCCCATTAATACAAAAATTCTTTCAAAAATTGTTCTTGTCTTGTCTATTGGTATATGGAGCAAACCCTTGTTTTTACTGCTTAATGTCTTTCCATACATAGATCTGGTATTTTGCAGCTATTTCCTTGTCTAAATAACCGTAGATCTGAAGATATTGGCAGCCACTTTTGTTGTTAGGGCTATTAGTATGCGTAGCTAAAGTGGTCCTTTTTCGTACACTTCGACAAAGGATTCATACTAACACCATGGATCAGCAAAAAGGTTTCCAAATAGACCTTCCATTCCTTCATGATTAGGGCCATTTGATTTACTCACTGAAGGCCAACTTGCACATTGGGGAGGGACCATTGGAAGACAAAACTATTGCAGAAAATCTGAAGCAATGGTGGAGACTATGGGATGAGGAGGCCACAAGATAAGAAGTGGAGGTTTGCAGCACTCATCTTATCAGTTGCTTGAGGACAAGAAACATCTTGGTGGGGAAGACTATAATATTCCCAATTAGCCCAATCTAATGGGAATATTCTATTTTTCCTTGTTTTGTTTTGCATTTCATGTTGATGAATAAAATGTAAGGGGGACATGTAAAAATCCTAAAAATAAAAAAATAAGTCAGTGCCCAATGTGTACATGGCTAAATCTAGGCCATATTATAAAACACACTTGAGTATGGAAGAGATTGATCACTTGACCAAGTCAACCATGACCATATCTACAGCACAGTCTAGATGCATTGAACCTCCTTGAGGCACAACGCAATTCTAGATGGAGGTTCTACATGTGAAAGGTGCTAAACTAATGAAGTGGTTTAGGGTTTGACGAGAATCCAATATTATAAAAGGAAGAGGAGGGCAGCATGAAGAGGTTGTTGAAGATATTATTTTCTGAAGGTGTTGTCTGGTGAGACATCCCTTATTGGGGGTTTTCCTATTTAGGAATCCCACCTCCTTCCTTGAGTAGCTTTTGGAGGAGCCTTGCTTGTATTGTCCACTATCTGGCTTGGTCCAAGCTTTACCTTACACCTATAGTGCTGATCTTGTTGAGGGTTGGGTTGCCGTTGTGAGTTGCAGCAAGTGGAAATACCAGATCTACTTAGATCTAGATTATACTGGTGCCTCCTCTAAGTGAGTGTCTCTTTTAACCTCCTGGAAGAGTGCATTAGCTTATTAAGCTTCTGTTCAAGACTTTGGCATTAGGACAAACCATTCTTAGAACCTATAGTGTATTTTCCATCCCTGAACTGTGTTATTTGCAAGGTTGTAGTTGGAGGGTGTTTTGTCTGCGTTTTGGAGGAGATATCTGTGGTGTTAGAATTATTCCTCTCACTGTGGTGATTCATGGATTGGCCATCCAATCCATGTTTTTTTCAGATCTGACCTACTGTTGTATTATATGATTCAGTAATTTCTAAATATTTCTACAGATCTGCAACTCTAGATCTCAGATCTACTCTCTGTGCTTCATGATTTTCACAAAACCCCAAGGGGAATGTATAAATGATCATTTCTTGTACACAAATCTGAATTAGATCTATATTTTTATGTAAATATCTACTCTAGGTTTGAGTTATAATATACTACTACTTCAACCCCATAAAATTATGCTATCAAGTTTATACAGACTTTTCTTACGGCTGTAGCACCTCATTTCTGAGGATTATTGCTGTATAGCCTTATTGTTTCTCTTGTACAATGTATGGGTTGTACTGCAAATCTGATTTGTTGTTATATATTTGATCTTTGAACCTCCATATCAGCCTATTGCTTTCTTTCATTGGAATTGTGTTATTTTCTATATTAATCTTTGCATATAGCTGCAGCCCCTCTCTTTGGGTGTTTTTCAGCTAGACTAGGTTGTGGGAGATCTGTTTAACCCAGTTATTTTGATTTTTTTTACTCTCCTTTTGGATTTATATCTTAGACAAGATTATCTAAGGGATCCAGGAGCTACAAAATCATTTCATTTCACTAGATTCTCAGGAGTGCATTATTTTAACAGGGTTGTTGTGCAATCCCTATATCCCTAGAGTGATCTGAAGTGATATGGGACTCTAGAGGTTCTTATAAATGTGGAATAACAAGGGTACTAGAGTTGACATGAATAGACACACTAGGAGAGTTGTGGAGAATTTCTTCTCCTAGTATCTCAAATATGGGTGCCCCCTTATGCAAACATTGGGTGTCAATGTAATGGCCACAAGGTGTATGTGGTTTTAATGCATGGGTTAGATGTAAGGGGAGATAGATTAATTCATGGGGGATGAATATTTCCATAATTTCGTCATCGTAATAAATGATGGGGTGACTGGTGGAATAAATACCACTTGACGTGCAAAACCTACCTAACTCATCATCATGAGAAGAGAGGTTCACATGTGCATCGTCACAACGGGTTATAGAAAAAGAAGTAGATGAAGGATCCACTGATGTTGAGCCCAAGCTGATTGCTGAAGGGAAGTCAGGTGAAATAGAAGGGGAAGTCCTATGGGGGTCTTCCACTGTGGATCTCATAGATGATTACAGGTAGTGTACAGTGGCCGAAGACTCTGTCATTTCAACATCTGGAAGGGGAATACCTATGGGAAAGAATGTGTCCTTTGGTTTTTATGAAGGAAAATGTGCAAATAAGGGAGCGGTGGACTCATTGTGCTTTTTCTTGAATTGGAAAACTCCTGCTAGAGAGGTGTGAAAGTCTTTGAGGCGGGGAAAAAGGTGGGTATAATGGCCATGCATATCACACAAATCATAGGGGTGGTTCGTGTGAATAGTCTTGGGGCTCTTGGCCATAATCGAGGAAGGAATTGAGGTTTCTAGGACCGTAGACTTAAGGAATGCAACATTAACCATGGGCTTGAGATGAGGCAATTCAAGACAATTATGAGTGTAATGACTGACAACATCACACAAATCACACGGGGGGGTATGCTTTGGAGGGTTAGGAGGAGCAGGGTCATGGGGACCGGTTGGATCGGGGTCAAAGAAAGAAAAGGTTTAGGGTGACCAGGCGGGGTAGCAGCTGGGGCACCGATGTACCAGACGAGGATCCCTAGGGGCATGTTAGGAAGAGATAAGTTAGCCATAAGAGGTACCAAAAAAAATCCAGGAAGGGGATCTAAGAATGGTATCTAACCAGATGGGTAATGGCCAGGCGGGACAACTTCGAGATGGATAAGGCCAGGAGGAACTATGCTAAGAGGGTAGAGAGGCTCATGTATACCAGCTGCAGATGAAGGGCTAGGAGGAGGGGGTCCTGAAGGCTAAGTTGAAGTGCTAGGAGCATGTTGCAGAGGGCGGGGTTGCTGACTAGCCGAAGCGAGCCGCTTGAGGAAAGCCCAAGACGATTGCATTATGCAAAAATTTGACAAGCTGGGATCAAAGACAGGAGGAGGAATACGAGGGAAGGACCCAAGAAAAGAGGAGTCTTTGTAGACTTTGGGTGACACACTGGTCAAAGGTTCGACGATTTTCTTATTGGCCACCGAAGAAATGATGGAAAGGACATATTGCGGTGAACTGCAGATGGTATATCAAACATCGCATAGGTGTAGCTACGACCCAATAAAATTTTGTAATATAAGGGGGCATCAATGAATTATACATCAATGCAAACATTCTTGCCTGCAAGAGTAATAGGAAAATTGCAGAATAGGCCAATAGGCTAAGAAGAGTGGCCATCCCACGCTTGGAGGGTGATAGTGGAAGGGGCCAACTCAGGTGATTTGAGTTGCTTCCAAACCGAAGCAGACATCACGCAGGTGGATGCCTCCTAATCAATGATACAACGAGAGACATTGGCATTCTGAATCTTCACGGGGATTTGGAAGGTGACGAAAGTAGGTAGGGGGGGATGTTCTGACTGGTCAACATCAAAGATGATCAAACAATCATTTGAAGAATCCACAGATCCCATGGCAGTTAGTAGATCTTTTTGTTGTGAAGGGCATGACTGGATTAGTTCTAGCAATAAGATGGCAATAGGATATTGCACCAAATCATCTACTATACTATACAAATGGGATTCTTTGACAGAAGCAGTGTTTTGGCATAATGGTCCCTTGGGGATCTTGGTATGAACCTCTGCCTTAGGCTAACGGATCTGTAAAGGACCATTGGTTGTCGAAAGAGGTTCTGTGGAACCTGAAGAACGAGGCTCGGCGGAAGACGTAGCGGGAGGCTCGTTGTATTGATGGGACCGAGTCTGAAGGTTGAGGTCAAGCATAGTGGGTTGGTCAGAGTTAATCATGAGAATCTAGTAATTGGAGGTAGTAGATGGAGGAGGTTGAGTGGCCACCTGACCTTCAGGTGGTTGGGTAGCCACGAATCCTTGCTGAGGGAAAGGATTGGTAAACACAACTGGATAGATAGTAGTGTTAGGTGTATTCCCATGAGGATTGGGTCCTAGATTACAGGGGCCAGATTGATTTTGGGTGCCTTTCCTCTTATTTTTGGAAGTAGGAGGATTAGTTGCACCCTGATATGCACACACCTACCCCTGGGGGGTGTGATGACTATGGTTGCTTGGGTTGAATGTAAGGGAGGTGGGGCTGCTAATGTTGGAGAAGTTGGAGCACCTATCTATGGATATAGATAATAAGTAGGTTGGGTAACATTGTGGTAAATGGTTTGGGAAAAAGGAGGAGGCATGTCATATCTTGGATACATGCTGCCGGGAAGGGGGAAAGTGTTGGATGAGCTGGCCCCTCCGTGAGGGAAACCATAACGCATGGGAGGATGAATGTATGAATGAGAAAGGGCTCCAATGATACCATCGGAGACATGGGATTCCCTCTGTGCATTGGAACCACTGGGTCTAGGGAGACCAGGTAAGACGGTATAAGCATAACCATACTGTGCATAGATCAAGTCATGTATTAATGTAATTTGGAGAGAAACTTCTTCGGTTTGAGGGAAATGCGATGCGACATATTTACCGATAGCTAGAAAAAGGGATCTAAGGAACCATTCCATGTAGACATGGTCCTCAAAGTTAGGGGCTTGACATAGGTTCTTTCTTCTCTTCCATTCGTAGACATGATCAGATAGGCAGGTCACATATGATTGACGGAAAGAGGTCAAAATATTGGTACCCGTGTCATAATGAAGGGGAAGATAGAAGTAATACAAAAAATATCGGTTAAGAGTCGCAAAATTAGTATGAGAGGAGGAGGCCTCTTCAACATACCACTTAGAAGCTTCTCCAGTAAGCGTATGATGGAACAACTGAAGAGAGCATGACTGGAGGAGTTCCAGCAATGAGATGGAAATATGAGATTGCACCAAATCATCTACTATACTATATCAATGGGAATATTTGATAGAAGTCATGTTTTGACGTAATGTTCCCTTGTGGATCTTGGTATGAACCTCTGCCTTAGGTTGACGGATCTGTAAAGGACCATTGGTTGTCGAAAGAGGCTCTGTGGAACCTAAAGAAGGGGGCTCGGGGGCAAACGTAGCGGGAGGCTTGTTATACTGACGGGACCGAGTCTAAAGGTTGAGGTCAATGGTAATGGGTTTGTCAGAGTTAATCATGAAAATCTAGTAATCATAGGTACTAGATGGAGTAGGTTGAGTGGCCACCTGACCTTCGAGTGGTTGGGTAGCCACAAATCCTTGCTGAGGGAAAGGATTGGTAAACAAAGTCGGTTGGATAGAAGTGTTAGGTGGATTCCCTTGGGGATTGGGTCCTGGATTACTGGGGCCAGATTGATTTTGGGTGCCTTTCCTCTTCTTTTTAGAAGTAGGAGGATTATTTGTGCCCTGCTATGCATACACCTACCCCTTGGGGTGTGGTGACTATAGTTGCGGGGGTTGAGAAGGCAAGGTAGGTTAGGATGCTAATGCTGGAGAAGCTAGAGCACTAGGCTGCATATACTGATAATAAGGAGGTTGGGTAACATTGTGGTAAATAGGTTGGGAAAAAATAGGAGGCATGTCATATATTGGATACATGTTACCAAGAGGGGGGAAAGTGCTAGAGGAGCTCGCCCCTCCCTGAGGGAAACCATAACCCATGTGAGGATGAATGTATGGATGAGAAAGGGCTCCAATGATACCATTAGTGACATGGGATTCCATCTATGCATTGGAACCACTGGGTCTAGGGATATCAAGTAAGACAGTATAAACATAACCATACTGTGCGTAGATCAGGTCATATATTAATGCAATTTGGAGAGCATCTTCTTTGATTTGAGGGAAATGCGATGCAACATCTTTACCAATAGCAGGAAAAAGGGATCTAAGGAACCAGTCCATGTAGACATGGTCGTCAAAGGTAGGGGCTTGACATAGGTTCTTTCTTCTCTGCCATTCTTGGAGATGATCAGATAGGCATGTCACATACGATTGATGTAAATAGGTCAAAAATTCGGTACCAGTGTCATAACGAAAGGGAAGCTAGAATTAAGACCGAAAATCTTGAGCGAGAGTCACAAAAGTTGTATCAGAGAAGGAGGCCTAGTCAACATACCACTTAGAAGCTTCTCCAGTAAGCGTGCAATGGAACAACCAAAGAGAGCACAATTGGAGGAGTTCCAGCAATGAGATGGAAATAGGAGATTGCACCAAATAATCTACTATACTATACGAATGGGTAGCTTTGACAGAAGTAGTGTTTCGGTGTAATGGTCCCTTGGGGATATTGGTATGAACCTCTGCCTTAGGCTGAGGGATCTGTAAAGGACCATTGGTTGTCGAAAGAGGCTCTGTGGAACCTGAAGAAGGGGGATCAGGGGAAAACGTAGTGGGAGGCTTGTTGTACTAACAAGACTGAATCTGAAGGTTGAGGTCAATGGTAATGGGTTGGTCAGAGTTAATCATGATAATCTGGTAATTAGAGGTACTAGATGGAGGAGGTTGAGTGGCCACCTAACCTTTAGGTGTTTGGGTAGCCTCAAATTGTTGTTGAGGGAAAGGATTGGTAAACACAGCCAGCTGGAATAGCAGTGTTAGGTGCATTCCTTTGGGGATCGGGTCCTGGATTACCAGGGCCAGATTGATTTTGGGTGCCTTTCCTCTTCCTTTTGGAAGTATGAGGATTATTCGTGCCATGCTATACATACACCTGCCCCTAGGGGGGGTGGTGACTACAGTTGTGGGGGTTGAGAAGGCAAGGGAGTCAGGGGTGCTAATGCTGTAGGAGTTGGAGCACCAGGCTGCAGATACAGATAATAAGGAGGTTGGGTAAAATTGTGGTAAACAGGTTGGGAAAAAGGAGGAGGCATGCCATATCTTGGATACATGCTACTGAGATGGGGGAAAGTGCTAGAGGAGTTGGCCCCTCCCTAAGGAAAACCATAACCCATGGGAGGATGAATGTATGGATGAGAAAGGGCTCCAATGATACCATTGGTGACATAGGATTCCCTCTGTGCATTGGAACCACTGTGTCTAAGGAGATCAGGTAAGATGGTATAAACATAACCAGACTGTGCGTAGCTCAGGTCATATATTAACGCAATCTAGAGAGCAACTTCTTTGGTGTTAGGGAAATGCGATGCGACATCTTTACCGATAGCAGGAAAAAGGGACCTAAGGAACCATTCCATGTAGACATGGTCCTCGAAGGTAGGGGATTGACATAGGTTCTTTATTCTCTACCATTATTGGACATGATCGGATAGGCGGGTCGTAGACGATTGACGGAAAGATGTCAAAAGTTCAGTATCCGTGTCATAACGAAGGGGAAGATGGAATTAAGACAAAAAATCCTGGGCAAGAGTCAAAAAATTAGTGTGAAAGGAGGAGGCCTGATCAACATAAAACTTATAATATTCTCGAGTAAGCGTAAGATGGAACAACCGAAGAGAGCAGAGTCATCAGTGATGGAGTTAGAAAAATACCACATGTGGAAAGATCAGATCAAATGGTCAGGTAAGATGGTGCATGATCAAATGATTACAATGTCGAAACAAGGGCAGAGAGGTGCAAGATCAATTGATTACAATGTTATAGTCTTTTCCTGGCTGTGTTAACCAGGTGCTTCTTCACTTAGGGTGTGTGTCTTAATTTTAATTTTTAAACCCAAATGTTTGTAGAGAAAAATAAAAAGTGTGTTGTATAACCGTAAATAAATCTGCAAATAATAGTAATGTAAACTGAATATAATAGAAAATAAACAGCTAAATATGCATTAATCTAAACCCAAGGAGGCACGCCTCTCAACAACTAGTCAAAACACACCAAAATAGCCAATGGATCTAAATTCAGGAGGGACAATGATCTAAAGGTCAGATCTATTGGAAATAGGTGCAGAAAATTGCAAAAAACCAAAGGGAAAAGTGCTGCAAATGAGGTGGCGAAAGGTTACAACCTGAAGGGAAATGGAGGGGACCCTAGAGGAGGACTAAAAAAAATTAAAAGATGTGTTTTGAATGGATGAATAAGAAATCTGAAAATGATATGAAGGTAAGGGATCAGATCTAAAAAATGGTTTAACACACTGAAATTTCAGATGACCTGCTTCAGCTAAACTCCGCCTAGAAAGGTGGAAGGGTACTGAAGCCCTAGGGGGATAGGTTACCACTTTGATGAGTAAAATAGAGCACGTATAGGTCTAAAATAGGTAGAGACAGAGGTCAGAAAACCCTGAACAGAGGCCCAGATAAACCTAGGAAAATCTCAGAAAAAACCCAGCAAAAAGTTCGGGTTGTAGTTTCAGACCTAATTTCTGCAGAGGTCAAAGGTTTGGGGAAGTTTTCTATTCCCTGAAGGTCCAGGTCACAGGTTTTGGCCCAAAAAGTGTGACCTACACTTACAACACTCTCAAGAATAGGTTTCAGAAAAAAAATTCATCTCAGCTCCAATTAATGCATGTCACCTGTGCAATAGGTCCAAAAAACACATAGAAGTTAGAATTTTTAATGTTTTAGGGTTTTATACGTTAAGAAAAACATCAAGAAAATAAAAACAAGAAGTTGAAGAAAAATCCTAGGGTTTGAAGCAGTCGGTCATGTAGGGATCTGAAAAATGACAAAGGTTGTAATTGTAAACCCTTGTGAAGTCTCCAGTTGTTAGGATGAATCCTAATCACAATCGTACGAAAAGAGCTCACTTTAGTTGTGCATAAAAAATAGCCCTAACATCAAAGATGGCTGCCAATTTCTTTAGATTTGCAGTTAGTTGACCAAGATAAATGATACAAAATACAGATCTATGCAATAAAATAAATTAGTAGTAAATAAAAGAAAGAGTTGCTCCATGAATCCAATAGACAAGAAAAGAATATTTTTAAAGAATTTTTTGTATTTTTTGACACCTGGGAAGGTTTAAATAATTATTCCTAGAAAATAATAATATAAATAGTGATTTATCTAATTAATTTTCCTATTTTTGGTTAAATATGACCAGAAGTATTAATTAAATTGTTGTTTAACTAATTATTCCTTGAGGAAAATCAAATAAATATGGATTTATTGAATATTCCCTCACGGGGTTTCCTATTTAGACCATAAAAAACTTAATAAATTAAGGATTACTAAGTTATTTTTCATAGCGAAAGCAATTTTACCTAGGGTAAAATTAGTCTTACATGATGTACTTTGGTCCATCTAATACTAACATGTTAGATGACCAAAAAATTTGGCTCCCTAACACGGCACGACAAGGCGCACCCGACTGAACAAAGGCCACACGAACTTGCACAAGGCACACGGGTGGTCACAACTTAGAAAATTTGATACAGCCAACCTCAAATGAAATGACCTGAACACCTTTGATTGGGCACCCTCACACGGCACGACACAACGCAACCGACTGAATGAAGACACAAGGAAACAGATAGAAAATGGGTTGCACGAACATGCACAAGGCACTTGGGCGGTCCTAACTTAGAAAATTTGATACAAATTCCCTCAAACGAAACGACCCAAATTGAATGCATTTCATCGGGCACCCTCGCACGGCGCGACATGGCATGCCTGACCAAATGAAGGTAGAAGGGAGAAAATGGCAAATGGGCCGCACGAATGTGCACAAGGCACGCAGATGGTCTGAACTTAACAAATTTGATACGAAAACCCTCAAACGAAGCGACGCAACCTGAACGAATTTCATTGGGCTCCCTCACATGGTGTGACATGATGCGCCGAATTGAATGAAGGTACAAGTGAGAAAATGGAAAACGAGCTGCACAAACATGCACAAGGCACCCAGACGGTCACAACTTAGCAAATTTGATATGGCCGTCCACAAACAAAATTACCTGACCCAAAAATGTTTCATCGGGCGCCCTCACATGGAGCAACACAACGTGCCTGACTGAATGAAGGCACAAGGGAGAAAATGGAAAACAGGCCATAAGAGTGTGCCTAAGTCACCCAGCTGGTGACAACTTAGCAATTTTGATATGGTCGCCCTCACACGAAATGACTCAACCATAAAGCATTTCATCGAGTGCCATCACATGGCGCACCCGATCGAACGAAGGAACAAGGGAGAAAATGGTAAATGGGCTGCAAGAATGTCCATAAGGCACTCGGGTGGTCACAACTTAGCAAATTTGATACGACCACCATAAAAAAAAATGAATCGACCTGAACGCATTTCATCTGGCGCCCTCACATGGCACATGACGCGCCCAACCGAACGAAATCACAAGGGAGAAAACAAAAAATAGGGCACATGAACTTGCATAAGGCGCATGGGCGGTCACAACTTAAAAAATTTGATATGGCCTCCCTCAAACCAAACAACCCGAGCTGAACATGTTTATTGGGGCTCCCTCACACGGCACGACAGGGCGCACCCGACTGAACAAAGGCAAAGGGAGAAAATGGAAAATGAGCCACACGAACATACACAAGCCACCCGGGCGGTCACAACTTAGAAAATTTGATACGGCCGAAATCAAACAAAATGACCCGACCCGAACAACTTTCATCGAGCTCTCTCACATGGCACGACATGACGCGCCCACCCGAATGAAGGCACAAGGCAACAAACGGCAAACGAGCTGCCCTCAAATGAAACAATCCGACCCGAATGCGTTTCATCTGGTGCACTTGTATGGCGTGACACAACATGTCGTGATAATCATTATTAATTTTTTGCTTTCTATAGATGACTAAATGTTTATCCCAGATTTATAGAAACAAAATTCATGAATGTTGTAAGTTCTAGAAATCTCACTGCCTTCATTATCCTCAGGATAATTTTTTCACTATTTTACCACTCTACCAAGTCATGGCAAGCATACCACTCTCAGAAGACCCATCATGGGCTCAATCTACTCATCCTCACTGTGTTTTGACACCTTTGACCTTAGCACCTAGTTTAGCCTTGCTCGACCCCTCCATTTTCCATCTACGATCACCAACCGACCTACTTTTCCCATGTTTACGAGATATATTAAAGCATTGTTGGTATTAAAATACCTCTATAAGCTCTTTATATCAGTCAAGTTCATCCATTTCTATATCCTCAAATACACTCATTGATCAAGAAGCTCTTCTTTCACACTATCAAGATCCCAAGCCTAATCGCAGTCAAGGATCAAGTTCAAGGAATTTCCCACTAGGTCTCTAGGGTTTCAAAAATTATAGGGTTATTTTGAATGCTATTAATCAATTTTTTTCATGTTCCAAGAAGGTGAAATCAAATGTGAGGGGAAGTAAGCAACTATTTTTCCGAATTTGATAAAAAAACCTTCAAGAGAGACCTCCTTGATCAAAGCACAACTTCTACAAAGGACAGCTACCCATCTTAGAAATTTCTGCACGAATCAATGAGATGGCCATTAGCAGAAAAAGAGGTAAGGAGAGAGACCAACTCCTCAATAAAAGTACATTCATAGAAAAGGAGAGACAACATGCCTAATTTCAAAGAAAATATGGGCTTTTATGACTGATTGGAAAAACAGTGTTCCCAAGCAAGAAGCCAAAGCCAAAACCACAAGGATTTGGGTACATTAGCACAACTGTGCATAAATTTAAGATTTATTGAAACTAGAAATGAATATGAGAGACCTCCATGATGATAGCAGGCAGAAGTTGAAAATTATATTAGAAGGCGACTTGCATGATTTGTCAAGGTAACATTGTTTCACTGCACCAAAGGGAGAAATTGTAAAGAGTATTAGTGTGAGGGAGCCTAATCTTTCAAGTGCTGTCAAAGGTCTTCAAAATGGTCAAGATAAGGAAAGCATGAGGTAAAGTGTAAAAATGGAAAATCATGCTAACCATGAAATCCTTGTTGGGTGACAAAAGGTTGCAAAAATCCAAACACATGACAAAAGGATCAAAGGCAAATGTGTTATTGTTATGCAAGTAAATCCTCTCTGTGGATAGAGATGATCCCTCTAGCCCTAGAGTGGGTCTAGAAACAAAGAGACATTCTAAAGTGTTGATTCCTAATTATTGAAAGAAAGAGGACACGGTACATTGACCTACCTAGAGTCCAAAACTATCGTTGTTGCTGTAGTGGTGTTGGCCTCTCACTCCTGTCTCAGAAAGTCACAATCCTTTCGTAATCATGCTCGAATACCTACACATAGAATCATAAAATAAAAACATCTGACATAATAACATCTCATTAATAACTATTAGCCAGTCAAAGAGGGCTAAACAAATTGCATTAAACAAACATCGTAACACAAAATTGGAACCAAACAGTATTCACGTATATGTATTAATGAAAGGAATATAGAAAACCAAAGCTTTGATGTCGAGGTCTCCTCCAGTGGGGTTTAGCCAGAGCACGTCTCAGATGCTCGTCAGGGAATTCGGACTGGATAAAGGCATGAGTTGAATCTCTCTCAATTTAATTCCTTCTTATCCTATCTCTCCATTATTTCTCCAAGTTTAGCTCGTCAGTTGTTCAGCTAGTCAACCATTTAGGTCGTCAACCATTCAGCTAGTTTGTGCAAAGAGAGATGGCTTATTTTTATAGAGGAAAAGGAGGAGGTTAGGATCCCTACAAAGGTGGTAGGGAGGCCTATCCTTCAGGGAGTTCCCATAAGAGATGGAAAACATAAACTAAAGGAGGGAGTACGTGGTTTATCAGTTCAACCGCTCCCAATGACTCATCCTCGAGGTCGCTGGAGTGAAATATCTGCCTCTATTTTTTTTAAAAATTCCATAAACAACTTGCCGTGGGTGGAAAACTAGGACAAAGCATCAGCTAGCACAAGGCCCAGTGTTAATATTCCTCTTTGGTGTGAGGGCATAACTGACTACCCGCGCCAAGGAAACAACAAGGGTTTTTGAGTCTCTACTCAGGGATTCGTCAACAAAAGGAATATTACTCTCATGTAAAGGTATACAATGATAGTCTTTGAAAGGCATGAAATTTCTTATTGATCACAGAAATGACCCTCCAATGGGCGAGATGGGGATTACAGGGATAGTGAAATTTTTTTTTGTAATATATCCCCCCTAAAGCATGAGGTCCAAGGGAGAGGGAGGAGCGAAATGCTTTATGAGAATGCATTTTAACCAAACACCGCTATCGGAAAACCTACAATTAGGAATACAAATAATATCTCTGATACATGAATATGTGGTATGGGCACAGCCATCCATAATAGAGTGTATAAAAACTGAGATCCAAGGTATGGATGCAGCCATCCAGTAGTAATGATCAACAAATAGACTCGGGTATGGTCGTAGCCATCCAATAAAAAGAGTCATGCAATAAGTCATGATAATCCACCAAAATCCACAACCTGGATTTTATCAGACAAAATCTAGGGTCTTGCGCTCCATCTCGACCCGAAAAAGTACAAATTCAAGCATGAGAATATATGAGTTAAAGTCGAACATGCAAGAAAATCACCTGATAACCAGCTAATGATGAAAGATATTAATAGGCATGAGAGAAACCGCCAATAATGGAAATGGATCTCAAGGTAGATCCGGTAAAATCCATAGAATATGAATAGTGATCTGGCGTTGAACATCCATAGAATCACTCGATCAAAGGCCAGTGGTGTGAACCTTACGTCGAATGCGAAGAACCTGCCATTGAGGCATGCAGGCTCCAAGGTACCAGAAGGGAGTATCTAGATCAAATTCCTGGATAATGAGCTGAAGTCAACATGAAGTGACCTAAAAAAAGGTGGGCCCTAATGTTTCCCACATCATCAACAGGAGACAAAGGAATATGATAATAGTGAATTAGGACCAACAGATAATAAAAGGGAGGTTGAAAACTGTAGAGGAAAATGTCCCTTGAACATATCGGCGTCACGTCACTGGATTTTGCAGTATTTGAAATCAAAGGATTTGAGGTCATGAGGATGTGGAAAAGAGCATATGAGAGGTAAAGAGAGATTTCCCAAACCGATGAATGAAAAAATGATGAAATGTGATGTCCCCAACCCGACACGAATGCAGACAACTGCCATGTTCAAGAGCGACATACTGCCAACATAACTAAAACTTGTTTCCGTTTTCCCCCACCATTTCTGGAAAGTACCCCAATTATTTTTTAAAAAAATATTGAAGGGGATAACATATGCTTTTGCTATAAGTTTTTCCTTCGGACAAATCCATCCTAGTACATTTTACGATCCCTAGGAAGAAGGAACTCGAGTAACATCATGGCGACAAAATCTGATGTCATCAGGGTTTAACAAGTCTAACAAAGGGAGAGCTCGACATCTTTTCATGTTTAAAGAGTTTGAAAAGAAGGCAGAAAGGAAAATTCCATCATGGCCCTTTTTCGTAAATAGTCTCTCAGATCCGAAAAGGTAGAAAACAATATCTGAAAGAACCTCTTAGTCACGATAGGCTAAGGTATTCCTTTTTTGTAAATAATCTATCCCAGCCTGAAAAAGAGGTAAATGTATACTAGGTAGATATGGCCTCACATCCATTTAATCAGTTCTAAACAACAAGATTCTCGGTAATATTTTCAATTTTAAAGAGTCGGAAAAGAGCTGAAAGATAACTCCAGTAGTGAATTTTTCATTTTTTTTTTACCGAATCTGAAAAAGTATAAAATTTAATTGATTACTCCATCACTATATCCTGAAAACCTATTGTTGCAAAAGAGACACATGTAAAACCCATTTCTCGAAAATAATATAATAAAATAATCGAAAAACATGTTTTAAAACCTAATTAGGGTTGTAAAAAGTTATAAAATGCCAAAAATGGTAAAAATAATTACTTTTCACTTTTTACCTCTTGTGGAGCAATAGTTACCCATTTTATAGTGTGATTTTGTGGCGAAAATAGTGGTCAATCCAGCAGAACAATCTCAAATCTGTCAGTTCCAGGTAAGAGCCGAGATATCTCCCTTCATTTTAAGTCATTTCCTACTACTTGCAACTTCCAATTTTGAATTTTGGGGGAGGAAATGTGAAAATTAGGGCACGATGGTTGGCGTGAATTTAGGGCATGGAGTTGCGCCAATGGCGCAAGCCATTTTTTGTGAAAAATGAAAGTCAAAAACCCCAATAATTCACAAATCCAAGCTTCAAAAATGGCTAATACTATTCATATGAATGTTTTTTTAGGTATAAAGCAGTGAAATTGTGATGGAATGGAAAGAATGGGAACACAGTCAAGAGGACGAGCTTGCGATGAGGAATGCAAGATGCATGGAAGCTATCAAAGACTGTGGACTGAAAAATTTATTCTTGACACTATGTCTCCATGCTCAATCGGAGATGCTATAGTATTTAATCAGCATATGGGATGAGGATTAGGAAAAGTTCATCCTTAGAGATCAGGAACTTGAGATTGATGTTTCTGACGTCTACTTTATCACAGGATTGTCACGGAGGGGAGCATAACCGATCCTAACCGGTACCTGGCCTTGCACGGAGAGTATGTCTATGGTAATGGAAAGAGTATGTCAAGGGGCATGGAAGGGAACAAGAAGTGGGAAAGTTGATATCCAAACTATCCTAGACTTAGCACTAAAATTAGTGCTACATACCATCACACGAGCTGTGGGATCGCAAGCACTGCACGAAGCAATAAAAACATAGTTGCTTCTTTCTGTAGACTGATTGACACCGACCATCTAAAACTGGGTAGAGGCTGTGAAAATAAACATAAAACACCAGCTAACAAAATGTAGGAAGGGAAAATTGAGCAATTTCGCTATGGGTCTATCCTAGTATCGTTCTTCTTGGAACGACTACAAAATTTTCAGCATCAGGAGGTCATAGTCCCAACACCACCAGCGAGAGAACCACGGATGGCCCGATGGGCAGCTCTGATGCCAAGGGTAGGGGGTGGTAAACAGATGCCCTGGAGACTGGATTTCTTTGATTGGCTCCACCGACAGCTGATCATCATGGAGGACTGACCCTACTCTGGTATAGATTTTACTAGTGATCCGGACCTCCAACTCATGGCGGGAGAGGATTGGGATGAAGATTTGGGTAAGACTGGTAGAGGTCGGCCCAGAGAGACCCACAGGCATGTATCCAATAGCGAGGTGAATTCCTCATGATTTCAACCCTCATGGCGAGAGAGGTGAGGAAGAGGAGCTTGTGCGCAACCTAGAGGGGATGACACGTGTGTTAGGACCTCACAATGTACCATTTTTACCATACATTTTGACACCACTTTACTCGTAATAGCTATATTTAAAAAGGTTACATTATCATTTTCATCCATTTTATCCAAAGGTATATGAAATCCTTCTCTTTACTATATATTTAATTTTTTTTACGTATAATTCCACATTACTCTTATATTTCATCATTAATCGAAGGAAGATAGTTGCTAACAGAAGTCTAAAAGATCGCAGATAATTTATGATAAGGAACGTGTTGTTGCTGAAACAGTCGACTCCGTTGCTGAAATAGTCAAATCTGTTGCTGAAACAGTCAGTGAGCACGTAAATTCCATCACTACTCGTGATTTGTGATTTCGAAAGAGTATTTCAGGAATGATGGCAACAAGACAAAGACAAGCAAGGAAATTTGTTACACGGATTGTTCTGAAGCCAATATTTTTGTATCTGTTGTAACAATATTCTGCTATGGAAGAATAGCAAGACCCTATTTTAAGATAGAAGAATAGATTTGGATAAAAATAGGATTTCTCTGATGTAACTATAATAGATGTCTCCTCTTTAAAAAGAGGAGACATCATCATTAGAGGGGAGTTAGAGACTGCAGGAAAAACATTATTTTTGAGCGGAAAGGAGCAAGAATCCATTGTAATGTATCATTCCTTTTTGACATATGAATAAAGGTTTCTTTTCAGTGCTTGAATTTAACTCTTCCCTCTGGGGAATCTTGTGAGAAGGAAAGGGCCTGACTTCATCACAAGATTCACCCGATTTCTCCTATAGTTTGTTAACTTCTTTATGTTATTTGCACCTTAATTTAACTCTCTTTGCTGAAGAATCATTTACACAGTTCTGTAGTTCTTTAAGCACTCTGTTTTCTTTAACACTACATTAGTTCTGTATCATTCATTCTTAAAGAAACCAAGAGATATTTTTCCATTATTTGTTTGAGTGTGTGATTGATACCGGGAAACAGGTGCTGAAGATTCCTGTTTGGAGGAATAGGGTCCTGTTCCCCGTAGGTTGATTCTATTTTTCTGCAGTGTGATTGATATCAAGAAACAAGTGCTGAAGGTTCCTGTTCATGGGAATAGGGTCCTGTTTTCCTTGGATTGATATTTTTCTACAGTGTGATTAGTGCTAGGCAACAGGTGCTGAAGATTCCTATTTGGAGGAATAGGGTCCTATTCCCTATTATGGTTGATTGATTTCCTTTCCTGCAGGGTGATTTTCTTTCATTATCTTCTCGTAGAATTCTTCTAATGAAATACTGCAATAGAGGAATTGCTTTTTCTATAACACAAGTAGGATTCAGCTTTGATTAAAGTGGGGTGTGAATAGTTAGATTTGCATGATTGATAATTGTGTGACTTATACTACAACATTTCCTTGCTTTTGGAATTAAGCATATCCAGTGCGTGATTGTCTTTGGAATAAACAGACCTTCCCGGGTTGACAATTTATGTGGTGCTTGAATTGTTAGAACAATTAAAGTGACCGACATTTTGGCGTCGTTTCCAAGGAAGGAAACTATAGATTTCAAAAGCATTGATATTTTCTTTCTAGATGTGTATATTGTATGAGAGGACGCGAAACCCAGGAGAAAACTAACCCTATAGGTGGCAAGGGAAAAGGAAGAGGAGGAAGAAATACTTTTATTGACGAAATTGTATCAAAGGTTGAATCATCATAGAGATTAAGTTCTCGAAGACCAAAACCTCAGCACTCCCCTCAATCAGATTACAAAATAGAAGAATTTATGAGCCCTGAAAACATAGAGGAACCAGTAATGGATATTAAAGAACCAACAGCCAGTGCTGGAGAATCAGAAGAAAGTGCTAGCGAGTCAGCAGAGCACATTATAGAGAATATTGGACGACCAGTGGAGAACATTGAGGGGCCAGTAGAAGATTTTGAGGATCGAGCAAGTGCAGTAGGATAACAGCCAATGGAAGGAAAAAACGAAGAATTCTTTGGTGGAGGACGTGTAGATCCTGAAGGAGAAGGAAGGGATGAAAATTCTCTCTCTACCTTGGGATTTCGTATCAGTGATCTCCCTAGAGGAACAAATCCTATGAAGAATATCCCATTGTTAGCTTTACCCAACATCCATGGTTTATCCTCTGAAGACCTGGATGAATTTCTTTTTGAATTTGATATATTATGCAAAAGTTATGATTATGTTACTAATGCTCAGAAGTTGAAGCTATTTCCAGCAACATTAAAAGGAAATGCTTTAAGATGGTTCATGAGCCTTGGAAGTCAGGTAATCACAACATGGGAATAGATGAAACAGAAATTTCTGCTTAAATATCAAGACTATTGTTAGACAAGAGAAAAGAGGGAGGAACTATTCAACATGGCACAAAAGCCGGATGAGAATCTGGAGGACTATGTGGAAAGACTGCAGTATAATATGCAGAGATATGATCATCCGAATGTAAGTAAAGAAATTCGTAAAACAATATTACTTAGAGGATTAAGGGATGATTGTTTATACATGTTAAACATGCTTGGAAAGGGAGATATATCTAAAGAATCATATGATGAGATTGTTGAACTCTGTAAAAGATGTTCAAGAGGAGCTGCAAGGAACAGAGCAAGTAACAGAGATCCCACCTATTCAAGAGTTCAGAAATCAGCCAGTGGGGGAGCAACAAGAGCTGAAATAGGTAATTTACTTGAAGAATTTAAAACTGAGATGTTAAGTTCTTTTGCTTCACAAATTGACACCTTGCAGGTTAAAAAGAAGCAGGCTGAAGCAAAAGCAGCTCTGGCTATCTTTTTCCCTAAATGCAGAGATAAAAATCCACTAAGGGAATGCCCATTGGACAAAATACCAATCTGCACCCTTTGTGAGAAATATCATGAAACACAACAATGTCCCTCTCTACCAGGAATAAAGGCACCACTTCAGCCAACGGAAGAAGAAGCTGAAGCAGTTTACCTGCTAACACAAAGAAGACAATGGAAACCAAAAGGACAAGGTATGAATTCCAGTATGCCATTTAATCGTTGGAATAATTATTATGCTTTCAGTCAGACAAATTACCCTCCCTTTAATCAAATGAAATACCCACCCTTTAATCAGATGAACTACCCACCCATGCAACCAAAAAACCCTCTGTTTGTTGATCCTGCAATGTGGACTCCTTGGCCCCCACAACAGCCATCTTCTTTTAATCCATGGAATTCAAATTGGAGCAGCCAACAACTCCCGTATCTAAATAAATTTCCTCAATTCCAACAACCACTTCCTCTACCATCAAATGCTCCACCAAATAATAAAATGAGACCCCAGCTACCTGTGCAACCAAATCCTAACCCCAATAATAAAGCTGTGCAAGTCATTTATATTCAGAATTAGCCTGCATTTCCTACAATGCAATGTAATGATATTCATTTTAGATCCGGGAAAATAGTAGAACCTATCATCGATGATATAACCTCTTCTGATTTTGATAAAGAGGAAACTGATAAACATAAAAAATCACAACCACCCTCTAACAATGGTATTGAAATAACAGAGCCACCATTCCCTGAGCGTTTAGTTTTAACTAAAAATCCTGAAACACCTACTTTTAATCTTTTAGGGGAATTGCAAAACTTTTATGTTAAAATTCCACTTTCACAGGCACTGAGAGATGTACCAATTTATGCCAGAACCATAAGGGACATTTGTGTTAAGAAACCTGGTAGGAAGACTAAAGACCCCCTTACAGTTCATGTTATGGGAGATTTATCTGCATTAATGTCCGAAAAAACTCCTCCTGTGAAATATGGTGACCCCGGCCATCCTACTGTAACAGTTCAAATTGGTAAAACGACAATTCCTCAAGTTCTGGTAGATCTAGGTGCTGCAATAAACATTATGACTCTTGAAACTTCACAGTTGTTACAGCTGAATAACACAATTAGAGATACACCAACCATCCCAGAGTTAGCTGACCGTTCTACAATTAAACCAGAAGGAGTTGTTGAAGATCTAGTTATCTCGGTTGAATCCTGGAATTACCCAGCTGATTTTGTGGTATTACAAACTAAAACAAAGCTGGGGGGACACCTTTAATTCTAGGAAGGTCATGGCTGGCCACAGTCGATGCCTTTATCAGCTGCAGATCTGGTTCAATGACAATTTCTAATGGTTATGAAACTAAACAACTTACTCTTTATCCTCATGCTACACCCATAATTAATGAAAATTCTGTGTGGATGGATTATGATGATAATGTTATTCAACCCATTTTAACTATTGGAAAAGCCTTAACTCTTAAAGACAATACAGAGGATGAAATATTTAATAATTTTATTTGCAAACCTTCCTCTGTAATTACTGAAACACACAATCAATTGACTGCACTTTTTGAAATGGATACCCAGGAAAAGATTGAATCTGAAGATTTATCTCAGACATTAACCACCATCTCATCTAAAAGCATAATAGTGGAAATCGAACCTGGCAAAACATTAAATATAAATCCTGATCTAACAGTTGCTGAAACACAACAGTTAGTGAAGTTATTACTTGAAAATAAGGAAGCATTCGCATGGGATTACACGGATATGAAGGGAATCTCTTCTAAACTATGTACTCACCGAATTTATATTAAAGAAGGGTGTCGACCAGTCTGTCAACCCCAAAAACGAATGAACCCTAATTTAAGAGAGATTGTTAAAGAAGAACTTCAGAAATTGCTTAATTCAGGATTTATATACCCCATATCTGACAGTGAATGGGTTTCCCCATTGGTAATAGTCCCTAAGAAAAATGGGAAATGGAGAGTGTGTGTTGATTACAGAGCCTTAAACAAAGCTACTCAAAAGGACCACTTTCCTTTACTTTTCATTGATCAGGTGTTGGATAGTCTGTCAGGAAAGAAATTATTTTATTTTCTAGATGGATTCAGCGTGTATAACCAAATTAGAATTGCACCCCAAGACGAAGACAAGACCACTTTTACTAGTCCTTGGGGAACTTTTTCTTATAGAGTTCTTCCATTTGGACTATGTAATGCACCAACAAATTTTCAGAGGGCTATTATAGGAATCTTTTCTGATATGCTGAATGACTCTATGGAAATATTTATGGATGATTTTACTCCTTATGGTGTGTCTTTTTAAGATACATTACAAAATCTTGAGAAGGTATTTAAATGTTGTATACAAGCTCACCTCTCCCTAAGTACTAAAAAATTTCATATGATGATGAGTGAAGGAGTAGTGCTTGGACATTTTATTTCATCTCAAGGCATTCAGGTAGACCCATCCAAAATACTGGTCATTCAGAATCTTCCTGTTCCTAAAACAGAAACTGATGTGAGAATTTGTCTAGGACATGCTGGATACTACAGAATATTTATTAAAGATTTTTCTAAGATAGCTTCTCCATTATTTGTGTTGCTTATGAAAAATGTTGAATTTAAGTGGACTAATATTTGTCAGAAAGCCTTTGTAGAACTCAAGCATCAGTTATCTATTGCTAATATTTTGAGAGGACCTGATTGGGCCCTCCCCTTTCATATATCTTCTGATGCTTCAGACACTGCAATTGGAGCTGTCCTGGGACAAGAGGAAAACCATCTTCCTTATGCTATATATTTTATCAGTAAGAACATGACCCCTGCTTAGCTTAATTATACAGTTACTGAAAAGGAGTTTCTTGCAGTAATTTATGCCATTAATAAATTTCGACATTACATCACTGGTTATTCTACTTTTCTCCACATTGATCACTCGGCTATTAAGTATTTAATGAACAAATCTGTCACAAATGCTCGAGTTACCAGATGGTTATTGTTACTGCAGAAGTTTGATATTACAATTGTAGATCGGCCTGGTAAATAAAATGTTGTTGCTAATTTCCTTTCATGGTTAAAAACTGATAATAATATTCCAGTAGATGATTCCTTTCCTGATGAGTATTTATTTGCAGTCTCTGCTCACTCTCCGTGGTATGCAGACATTTCCAACTATTTGGTTGCTGGAAAATTACCATCACACCTGTCATACAGGGAAAAGAGAATAATTGTTCAACAAAGTGCCAGGTATAGCTGGATAAGTGGGTGTCTTTTCTACACAGGGCTTGATCAGGAAATCTGAAGATGCATTAGGGAGGATGAAGTGTAAGATATACTAAAATCTTGTCATGATGGCCCCTGCGCAGGGAATTTTGCTGATAAAAGAACAACACATAAAATTTTGAGGATGGGTTACTATTGGCCCTCATTGTTTAAAGATGCAAAGAAATATGTGCGGGCTTGTGATAGCTGTCAGGGAATGGGTCAACCCAATCATAGAGATCAAATGCCATTAAACCCCCAGGTTGTACCCGAACCATTTGAAAGATGGGCCTTAGATTTCATAGGACCCATTAATCCTCCATCCAATCAAATAACTTATATATTAGTCTCTACAGACTATATGACTAAATGGGTGGAGGCCAAAGCACTTATTAGAGCCAATGAAGAAGTTGTCCTAGCTTTCTTATTTGAAGAGATCTTTACTAGATTTGGAATTCCTAGAGAGCTAGTTACAGATGGAGGACCTCCATTCAATTCTCATTGTTTTAAATATATCCTTCAGAAATATCATATTCATCATAGAATGACTACACCATACCATCCCCAGGCCAATGGGCAGGTAGAAAGCACAAATAAAGTATTAGAATCCATTCTAACTAAAACAGTGAAGGATAACCGGAAGGATTGGTCTCAAAGGCTCCCTGAAGCACTATGGGCTTACACAACTACCTGGATAAATACTACAGGATTTTCTCCCTATGAATTGGTTTATGGTAAAAATGTTATTTTTCTTGTGGAATTTGAAATTAAAACTTTAAGAACTGCTTTAGCTGTTAACCTTGATTTGACTGATGTGCAGACAGCTAGGTTTCAACGGCTTCTTGAATTGGATGAAAAGATATTAGATGCCATTCACCAAACAACCATGATTCAACAACAAATAATGAAGTGGCATGATAAAATCATCAAACACAAGCAGTTCCAAAAAGGTAATTAGGCCTTATTGTACGACTCTCGGTTTGAAAACTTTCAGGGTAAGCTACGTACCTGATGGCTGGGACCTTATGAAGTAGATGCTGTTTTTCCTAATGGAACAGTAAGACTTTTAACAATTGATGATTCTAAAACACCTCTACTAGTAAATGGTCATAGGCTTCGTTTGTACCAGCACCCTGTTTCTAAAGAAGATTTCAAGGCTGCTTGCATGAATGATACACATTATCTTTTTCTAGGGGAGTCCTCTGCTCCTCACAGCATTTAATTTTATGCACTATATTTCTAGCATTAGATTAGATTTAAAAATAATAATCCCTGTCAAGGGTTGGCATGTTACAATTGTATTTTGCAGATTAAGGAAGAAATCACTAAGGAGGACAATTTCATCACAAGAAGATCTAAAGATTCAATCACAGAAGCTTTGTTCCCTTCATTTCAACTCATTTCCCAGCAATGTCCCTTTTATCACTTATCCCATTACCCCATCTTTCCCTTTTTCCATTTTTCCTATTTCTACCCACTCCTAAAACATCATCTTTCAGCCAGCATTTCTTGTTCCCTACTGCTGAAATTATCCCTCAGCAAGTACTTCCCCAAATATTCTTAGTACCAAATCATTACATTCCATTTTCCTTATTTTTCCATTGCTGAAACACCACTTTCAACAACATGTCATTCATTTTTATATTTCCGAAACACCACTTTCAGCAACCTATCATCTATTTTTTCCCTTCCATTTCCAAAACACCATTCCTTTCCTCTGCTACACAAGTTTTCCAGTACCCCACTTTTACTCTTCAGATCCCTTGGGTGAATATTATCCAGTATTGAGCAGATATTGATATGCTCCTGTTTCTACATTTCAAAGAAATTTAAATATTATTCCATCAGTATTAAGCCACTTTGAATAAAGCACTCTATACTTCGAATTATAAAAACAGAGGTAAAAACATAAGGTATGCGGATTTTTTATGTAATTCAGTTAAATAATAGTTTAAAGAGAGGATCTTGCCCATTATGATTACAAATCCCCGCACACTAAAACATCATTTCATCACACGTAAGGGGGGAATTTCAAAAATTAAAATCATCATTCCACACCATCCAATCCACCGTCACTCTTTATATCCATTATTTTCGCCGTCATTGATACTCCATATCCTCAGTCGCAATGATTAGCTTGATCAGGCCTGTGTTTCTGTTCTCTGCGCATCTGCATTTGACTCAAGTTAGTAGCTATGGGAGGCTCTGCTATCAGACATGAGCCCGGCTTGACAACTCTTCTCGAATTATTCCTGGAGGCGTACCAAATTTTTCAGCAGGCAGGTTGGATTACATATTTCGAGAAGCTGGGAGAATTTGATCCTCGCAAGTTTTAGAGTTTGCGAAATTTTTTTAGGAATATTACTCCATAGTCCAAGGGGTCTGAATTTCGGTCACAGAGGAAGATATAGCACAAGTTTCAGGGTTGCCGGTCACAGGTGCTCGCTGGTTTAGCAGGAAACAAGTCATTTTAAATGCACAACAAGACTTCCTTCTTCTAGAGGAACAGGTTGAGATTAAAGGTCGTGGCATAAGTCTGCATTCATTACCTCGCTCATGGCCAAGCGTAGCTGAATTTGTCAAGAACTACTTGACTTGCGAGGGGAGTTACCAGGTACTTTATCAACACGACTTTGTTTTAATGAGTCATTTGCAGCATGGTCGATTAGTCAACATTCCTTATTATCTGCTTGGATGTATTAAAAATATGTCATATTACTGTAGACAGGTAAGATTCCCATCACTGTCCCTTACCCATCATCGCTTATGTCAATTATTAATTCAGAGGGGTTTCTCTCAGAAAAACCCCCCTCTAAATCACCCACCCCTACTTCTCCAACAAGTCCCTGAAATTCCCCAAGAAGCCGAAATTCCCCAAGAAACCCCCGAAAGCTCTTATGAACGGAAAATGGAAGATATTCCTAACCCTCCATTGATTCCATCTTCAAAACCAGTTGATCCACCCCCAAGTTCATCCCATTTAGCAGAGTCACCCCATCCCACTGTCCACATCTCTAGCGATGACTCTCAAGCTGAAACACACCCATCACCCTCTACTCATAAAAGAAAGAGACAAATTGCAAGAGTCTCTATCTCAAAAATGCAAACAAGGGCCGCATCCCAAGCTGCCACCTCTTCCGATAGCCCTTCCCCTAGAAAATAATCTTCTCATAAAAAGAAAAGGGAAGCCACTGATTTTTCTGCTTTCCTACCTAGGAGAAAAATGAAAACGACTGTTGAGTTTGAAGTCAGTCCCATTTCCCCTGACCCCGCAGCTATCTTGTTAAAACTTCAATCCCCATCACCATTCCAAATTCCTGAATCATTACCCGTCTCATCCTGTGGAACTTCTCTACAAGAACCAGATGCCCAGGGTAATATGACATCATTTACTACTCAAACAGTAACTGCTCCACAAGAACCAGTTACTCACTTAGCAGTTGAAACACAAGAACCAGCTGCTGAAGTGAAAAAATCAAACACCAAGCATGATAATATAATGAAACCAGCTGTAGCTGAAACACAAGAACCAGCTACAGTTGTGGATCATCAATCAACTCCAGCAAAAGCAACCAACACACAGGGTTCACTCACCATGGCATCGTTATTGGAGGAAAATGAACTTTTAAAGTCAGAATTAGAGGCCTATAAAAAAGAGTTGGTAATTGCAACGGAAGCCTTTGATAAAGAATTAAATCTCTACATGTTGGCACATATAGCATCAGTACAAAAGAATGACCCATGTAAAGAATACATGTGCCATGAATGTGGAAACATTTACCAACAGGCCGGATACAAAATAGTTAAATTTCCAGTGCCTGAGGCATCCACATCAGTTGCAGGCAAGGAAGAATGCCCCACTGCCACACAAGAACCAGTAGGGCCATTAAAAATTCTGGAAAAAGAAACCAAGCCACAGATATCCTGCCCTGTGTTAGTTAGCTCAGCTACTCAGACTATGCCCCAACCCAGTACTTATAATGCTGGGACACAAACTCCACCATGGAAAGAATTGGAAATAATGAATAAGTGGAAGAAGCAGTATGCTATTGATCAAGATAAAATGTTACAATAGCATAAGTTGGCCTGGCAGAATCAGATGTATGCCAACTGGGATAACTGGGAGCAGACACTTTAGCAGCTTAAGGATTCCAAGAAAGAAATCAAGGAGTTAAAAGACAAATTGGTCCTAATGTTTTCATTAGTACAAAAACTGTTAGCCACCAGGAAACCTTCCTTGAATTATTCTCTGTTCCTTTTTGAACGCCTTGTTTATTTTCAGTTGAAAGCAATTAAGGATGGGAGACCTCATGAGTTGCTCACAGCGGAACAATTTGTTAAAACATTTGTCGAGGCCCCCGCTAGTGATCAACATTTGTTATGTGAACTTTATCTTCATAATGAGGCTATGCCTGAAAATAGAGAGGTCAACCTAAATCCAATTGTTGGTGATATACAAATTAGGGCATTTGTTTCATTTCTTGCCAATCAAATCACATGGAAAACCACTTTTATTGCAAGTAGGCATAATGAGGATAATCACCTCCTTTGGATAAGACCGGAACCTTCAAATCTGGCCATTTTTGTAGTAGAATATCATCGATTTTTGCAGAATCCAGGAATGCGTAGGTACATACAGCAATTGCAAGCCTCAATACTCCTAAAGTGTCATCAGTTAATCAGAGTCAAAGAGACTGTTGCCTTGAAGGCCAACACCATGTTCTGGCAACAGTCCTGTAAGGAAAGACAAGAGTATAATACTTTTAGACCTGATAATTTTCAAACTACACTATCCAGGGTATCAAACTATATCAGATGCATTCAACAATATGCCGAAAATTGGATTGGTTATCATTTTCACTTCGTTGTCTTATGGATGCCGGCATAACGATATCAACCTCACTATAAATTGGCTAACAGGGACAAGGCAGTAGCATGGCAGAAATTGCAGAATAACCAAGAATTCAGATCTTTGACAGAAGCCACCTACCATAGTTACTGCTTGAGTAACTTGCATGCAAAGAGTCAGTACTCAGACTCTGACTCGGACTAAAAGTTGCCTGAGGACATGCAACCCTTTCAGCTGGGGGGGATGTTAGGACCTCACAATGTACCATTTTTACCATACATTTTGACACCACTTCACTCTTAATAGCTATATTTAAAAAGGTTACATTATCATTTTCATCCATTTTATCCAAAGGTATATGAAATCCTTCTCTTTAATATATATTTAAATTTTTTTACGTATAATTCCACATTACTCTTATATTTAATCATTAATCAAAGGAAGATAGTTGCTAACACAAGTCTAAAAGATCGCAGATAATTTATGATAAGGAACGTGCTGTTGCTGAAATAGTCGGTCGTTGCTGAAACAGTCGACTCCGTTGCTGAAACAGTCAAATCTGTTGCTGAAACAGTCAGCGGGCACGTAAATTCCGTCACTACTCATGATTTGCGATTTCGAAAGAGTATTTCAGGAATGATGGCAACAAGACGAAGACAAGCAAGGAAAGTTGTTACACGGATTGTTCTGAAGCCAGTATTTTTGTATCTATTGTAACAATATTTTGCTATGGAATAATAGAAAGACCGTATTTTAAGATAGAAGAATAGATTTGGATAAAAATAGGATTTCTTTGATGTAACTGTAATAGATGTCTCCTCTTTAAAAAGAGGAGACATCATCATTAGAGGGGAGTTAGAGACTGCAGGAAAGACATTATTTTTGAGCGGAAAGGAGCAAGACTCCATTGTAATGTATCATTCCTTTCTGATAGATGAATAAAGGTTTCTTTTGAGCACTTTAATTTAAATCTTTCCTCTGGGGAATCTTGTGAGAAGGAAAGCGCCCGCCTTCATCACAAGATTCACCCGATTGCTCCTATAGTTTGTTAACTTCTTTATGTTATTTGCACCTTAATTTAACTCTGTTTGCTGAAGAATAATTTACACAGTTCTGTAGTTCTTTAAGCACTTTTTTTTCTTTAACACTGCATTAGTTCTGTATCATTCATTCTTAAAGAAGCCAAGAGATTTTTTTCCATTATTTGTTTGAGTGTGTGATTGATACCGGGAAACAGGTGCTAAAGATTCCTGTTTGGAGCAATAGGGTCCTGTTCCCCATAGGTTGATTCTCTTTTTCTGCAGTGTGATTGATATCAGGAAACAGGTGCTGAAGGTTCCTGTTCATGGGAATAGGGTCCTGTTTTCCTTGGATTGATCTTTTTCTACAGTGTGATTAGTGTCAGGCAATAGGTGCTGAAGATTCTTGTTTGGAGGAATAGGATCCTATTCCCTGTTATGGTTGATTGATTTCCTTTCCTGTAGGTGATTTTCTTTCATTATCTTCTCCTAGAATTCTTCTAACACAAGTAGGCTTCAGCTTTGATTAAAGTGGGGTGTAAATAGTTAGATTTGCATGATTGATAATTGTGTGACTTCCACTACAACATTTCCTTGCTTTTGGAATTGAGCATATCCAGTGCGTTGTTGTCTTTGGAATAAACAGACCTTCTCGGGTTGACAATTTATGTGGTGCTTGAATTGTTAGAACAATTAAAGCGACCAACAACGTGGAGTCCCAGATTATACATGATTCAACAATGTTCCTCCTGCCTACCAGAGACATACCATTGGGGTTCCAAGCCGTATTCACCGCTTGCTGAAGCAGCTCATATGGGAAGTGACATGCTACCATGAGCATCACATCGTTCAGACACTTAGGCTTTATATCTATATATTTTGAGAGACATGGTGTCTGAGGATGTCATATAAACACAGATATTTTTGAATGTATGATGCATGCTGATGCAAACACATGATATATATATATATATATATATATATATATATATATATATATATATATATATATATATATATATATATATATGTCTATTTTCCTACATGGATATTTTTCACATGATCATGATTTTACAAATTATGCAAATGTCTATCTAATACAATGTTAGCCACTATATCAGTTAAAGCATTCATTCGTCTACGAATATGTTAATATGTAATGAAATCAAAATGTCATTCCAAAAAATGAATAGTAAATACAATCTCAAAATGTATGGGTTTTTGACTGAATAACGACCATTGAGTTGCAGAACAACAAGCTGTGAATCTATATTTACAAGAAATGTGCATATTATGAGATTGATTGCCTTGGTTAATATTTTAAAGATGAAATACTCTAAAATTTTAGCCTCCAAGCTAAATGGAATATTAGATTTTTTTTCTCACTAAGTAGGTGAATAAATGGGTAGGGAGGCCCATTAACCTCTTTAGAAGGATCAATAACACTCCTAATGTGAAAGGAGTAAGAATAAGAAGCTAATTGAGCACCCTTGGGTGTGAACAGAGATGGTATCATGTTGATTCAGTCAACTTTGACCAAATCAACAAAGTTGTCTAGATACATTGAACTTCCTTAATGGACAACACAAGTTTGGTGGAGGACAACTTGCATGGGATTGATGGCACATGTGGATGGGACCGAATGTGAAGAGTTTAACTTGATATATATGGAGAGGATGGGATCCTTTGTTATGCATGCTTTGGATTTGATCATTTTATCTTGGTCTGTTTATACTTGGCTTCCTCTTACTGTTTAGCAGGGTTGCAGTGCTATTGAGCACAGGATGTTCCCGAGCGGGAATCCCACCTCTTCCCTTGAGAGGCCTCTTAGGAGAGATTTTATTGTATTTATCCACATCAAATCTTGAGGCTAAGAACCATTCTTCAGTCCCATCGTTACTTCTATAGCAGAATATTTTTGAGTTGCAGGGTGTTGCAGTGGAGGTTTGTTACACCACTTCTGGGTTTGTTTCTTAGTAGAAGGTGCCTTCCTTCTCTTGAGAGATTAGATAGGAAGATTTCTGGGCACATTTCATATCTTGGTAGTAGGCCAAAGTACTCCTCATCTCCTACAGTGCAGTCCTTTGTAGGAACTGCATCATTTTTCATAGAGTTGTTGTAGCATGGTTAAGACCTTTGTTTCTGAGCTAGTTTCCTAGGGAAAGGGCCAACCCTTCTCCCAGAAAGCTAGAGGAAGGGATTCTCATCCCTATTTTGTATTATTCAGCTATATTTCTGTAATTTTGTAGTAAGGCTACATTTTTCTGAGTTGAATATTAAGATCTGCTGTTTTTGTACTTGTACAATCATGAAACCCTTGTCGGGTTATCTTTATAATGCAATAAGGTGGACATATCTTCATTTTCTTATCATATTGTTTCATTCAATTACAGATCCATGTTTTTCTATCATTTTACTACAGAAACCCTCAGAAAATAACGTTTTTATTTTCTTCAGTCTTTTCTTCATAACTCAAGTCATGTGATTTGGCTATTTTTGAGCTGATATGAAGTCGGGAGGTCTGTTTAACATATCAAAAGGGATTTATTTATGATCCCATTTTGTATGTGAGGTAATAAAATAATATACTAAGGTAACCAAGCATTATTTCACCCAGTAAAAATGCAGATATTCAAAAATAACCTTTTCAGGGTTTATTTGTTGCATTTTCCCCACTTGGGAATGTGTAGAAGTTCTTCTTTTGATGTTGTTTCAATAATTTTATGGATATGTGTTTTTAACACATCATATGAGTCTATTTATCACTAAAAATCCCTTATTGTGTTCATGTGTTGTTTTATCTCCAACTTTAGAATATCTTAAGATATTCTCATTATTGTAGAAATTCCCTATTTTGGGATATTACTTTGGTATCAGAGAATAGTCTTGGCTCATCCTGTCTAACTAAGCCATGAAGTTATCAAAATAAGGAGATATGAATAGAAATAATACTCCATTGTGTGGAGAAATAAAGGAAGATATGCTTCCAAATCTTCTTCCAAAATCTATGCAGTGCATCAATAAAGATATTAAGAAAATGAGAGGAGAGATGGAATCTACAGAGGTGTTTGGATCTAGAGCTAGATCTAGATTGGCACATGATAGGTGTGAGCATGTAGCTACATCCTATTATACACATTGAAGTCAAATGCCCAGATCTAGAATGAAAGAAATGAAAGAAGAGAAAATGCCAAAGAATGGAACTCTTAGAAATTTTCTGCAAGAATATGAGTCTCAAACTGAAAAGTTTAGAGATAATATTACTTTCAAAGAGTTTTGAAAGATAAAGGTGGAGAGGAGCAAGATGAATGACATGGATAGATTTTCTCTATCTACCTTTGATGGATCCCCAACTTATTCAGCCAAATCTTGGGTGGAGGAGTTGTATACTTATTTGCAGCAGCACCAAGTTTCTGAAGTTGAAGCCATCAGAGTTGCAACACTGCACTTTGAAGGTAAGGCCTATGCTTGGTGGATGTTTGAGTCATTTTCATTGAAAAATGTTAATACTTATTCTTTTTCAAAGTTCACTAAGAGATTCGTTGAAAGGTTTGATGAAAAACATGAGACAATCAAACCAATGAAACTTTTGCATAAGTTGGGAGGACCCACAAACTCAAAAACACTTCAGAAACCTATTGGAGGAGATCACATCTTGCATGATACCTTGCTAGAGGAAACATCCTTGTTTCATAACCTTGAAAAAGAGGGCATGAAGGTTCCTTTTGAAAATAAGGATCTTCTTATTGAGCAGTTACCTCCTATTCATATTGAAGATGAAGAGAAGGATGGGGGTTACAACATTGTCACATCTAGTGCATATATATTGCCTCATGCATAGGAAGGACATCATCATTTGATGAGTAGCACACACCCATATCTATTTCAGAGATTTGGTGCAAGGAGGAGGAAGGTTGGTTTGCGCTGTGAGGGCAAGGGCAAGGGTTCCCAACCATATGAATATTCTTCTCTTACCATTGATGTATCCCTATATGAAGGCATTCCACCCGGGAGGCCACCAGATTTGGAGTTGGTAAGAGAAATATTTCCATTTGTTTCAACACTCTTGGATTTTGGAGAGGTGAAGAGTTTAGAGGAAGAATTTGGCATGGGGGATGTCAAAGTAGCATGCAGCAACATGAGGAGAGCTTCACATGCCAGATCACTAGTGCTGTCTCTTGGGAGGATTGATCCATATTGGAGGTCTCAACTCTTGGTAGATTACTCCAAGGATATTGGTGCTTGCATGATTCTTGGTGACCCTGATAGAGATAATAGATATATGGTGGATGATATGGTCATCTATTCTTATGGCATAGTCTTCTTGACTAGAGCTTCTAAGCTCAAGGATAATTTGCTACATGCAGCACATGAGGACTTCCTTTCCATGCATTTTGATGCATATATTTCCTTAGCAGAGGAGTTCATTTGGGAGGGCATTCAGTATGGAATATTTCAGCATTTGGAGAGATGCATAGCCCGGATGGCAATAGAGAGGATGTCACAGCCACTTCTCCACTCTTTGGAGGTGAGGGAGAATTTCCAGTTGAGCCATTTCAGCTCAATATCTCAAGTACATGATGGAGAATGTACAATTTCACTTTATGTTTTGTATTTGTTTCCTTTATAAGAGCAACATATTGTACCAAGGAGGATTATTCCTTCTTTCATATTCTATAATGATGTACTTGAAGCCATTTGTAGCATTGAGATTGGCTATCTCATTGGTGGTTTTTGGGGGAAGCCACGTGATTTTTGGTGTGCACCATTGACACCACTTTGTAATTTCATGCTTATATCTAGTAAGATGATTGTGGTAGAAAATAAGTTGCTAGAAAAGAACTTATTTTTGTTTTATTTGATGCAGGAAAGGGATGAACTGCACTGGTTCCTTTTGTGGGACCTTGATCCACTTTCTAGTTGTCATATGACAACTTGTTTCTATTGGTTTTTGCTTCCATGTATTGCTGATATTTCTATGTTCATGGGAAGATTTTTTTGGAGACTGGGATATGAGTTGAAGATTCCCATTGGGAGTATGACTCTCCCTACTTTGCATGATGCATGTTTCAGGAGAAGCAATGGGCAGCCCATGATTTCCAAACTACATCTCTTTCCTTCATGTGGGAGGAGCCATTTGGAGAACTTGAGTTTTTGGAGGAGGCACTGCATGGTTTATTTTTTTTGTGGGGTAGCTTGGGCCACTCTTGGAGGTCATAATATTTCATCCCAAGAGTATCAATAGCCCCATACTTATCATAAATGAAGAGAGAAACCACTTGGGTGGGAGGATCCAGTCTCTCCATGCAACCCCAACACATTGTATGAACCAGGGGTTGAGGATCTTTTTGAGCTAACTAGATTGACTCATTTGACTTGGATGATAGCATGGATGTGGAATTAAATCATTGGGAATAATATTCCCCATGTTCATCATCAATCCTACCTTGAGGAGGCCATTGGACAGCAGGGAGGTTTCCACTTACATCTTCCACCTTTATATGATGTAAGCCATATGGTTTTGCATGCTTGGGAGGAGAAATTGGAGGAAAGATTTGTAGCAAATAATTTTGAGCAGTGGTGGAGACTTTTGATGAGGAGGCCAAAAGAAGAGGAGGGGAGGATTTTTTCTCTCCTTATATAGTTGCTTGAGGACAAGTAATATTTCGGAGGGGAGGACTGTAATATTCCAAAATTTTAGCCTCCAAGCTAAATGGAATATTAGAGTTGTTTTATCACTAGGTAGGTGAATAAATGGGTAGGGAGGCCCATTAACCTATTTATAAGGATCAATAATACTTCTAATGTGAAAGGAGTAAGAATAAGTAGCTAATTGAGCACCCTTGGGTGTGAAAAGAGATGGGATCATGTTGATTCAATCAACTTTGACCAAGTCAACACAACTATCTAGATACATTGAACTTCCTCGATGGACAACACAGTTTTGGTGGAGGACAACTTGCATGGGCTTGATGGCACATGTGGATGGGACCCACTGTGAAGAGGTTCACTTGCTATATATGGAGAGGATGGAAGCCTTTTTAAGGCATGCTTTGGATTTTGTCATCTAATATTGGTCTGTTTAAACTTGGCTTCCTCTTGTTTTTTAGCAGGGTTGCAGTGCTGTTGAGCACAGGGTGTTCCCGAGCAGGAATCCCACTTGTTCTCTTGAGAGGCCTATTGGGAGAGCTTGTCCCGTATTTATCCACATACAGGCTTGAGGCCAAGCACCATTCTTCAGTCCCAATGTTATTTCTGTAGCAGAATATTACTGAGTTGCAGGGTGTTGCAGTGGACATTTGTTACACCACTTTCGGGTCTGTTTCTTTGGAATATTCCAAATCTGGAATAGCACAGCAAGCCTGCTAAAACAAAAAAATCGTGAGAGATTTATGAACATAAATGAGTTTACAACCTTTTTATCCCTTATATCAGTAGATATGGAGTCTATATCCAAAAGGGGAGAAAAAAAAATCAAACTAGGTGTGGTAAACAAATCTCCCACCACCTACTCTAGATGAAAACACCCTAAAAGAGGGGCTGCAGCTATGCACAAAAAAATGCTTCAAAAATAATGCACTCTTGGAAAATATGACCAGGAGGCCATCAAATATGAATAAATAATGAATTTACAACAGAAAATCAGAATTACAATGAATCTCTTTCAATATAAATTATAATACATGAGACAATAGAACAAGAAATCTTCAGAAAAGAATGTTGTAACACATATATAACTGCAGAAATGGCTCACCAGTGTTATTTTAAGGAGCTACAGTAGCTTAATATTACAACTTAGATCTAGGATAGATCTGTGGAAAAAACATCATATCTATTTCAGATCTAGAAACTAGATAGTATTATTTACAAGATTCCCTTGGGGTTTTGATCAAATGATGCATAAACAAGAGTAGATCTGAGTTTTAAGTTGCAGATATGTAAAATTCTGCAGTAATTTATGAATATAAATTTTCATTACAATAGATCAGATCTAAACAGAACATGGATCAGCAAGCTAATCCATGGATCACCAATGTGAAAGGCAAAGCCCAGCACCAGAGATCTCTCATCAAAACTAGGATCAAAACACCCTGAAGAATCTCATATAAAAATAACATAGTTCCTCAATGGAAATTTTTTTTTAGCTTGAATGACATAGACGGCCACTACCAAGATACATATCTGAATTACAAACAGGAGAGGCACTCTTCCAGGAGGTTAAAAGACACACTCCATGAGAAGAGTCTCCCAAAACAAGCTATATCTCTGCAGATCTAGAATCCCACTTGCTGCAGCTTGCAAAAGCAGACAAAACCTCCCTGGATCTATGCTACAATTGGAAGTAGAGCTTGGCCTCAAGCCTGATATTGATCAAACCAGCAAATACTCCTCCAAGAATCCTCAAAGGAAGAGGTGAAATCCCTGCATAGGAACTCCTAGTGCTAAGTAGCACAATCCTCCACTAAACAACAAAGATTAGTATTGGTCTAAATAGACAAGATACTCAGAATATAATCAATCAACAGACTTCTCTTGTTGCCTTCCCTATCCTTTTATAAGATGAAATCCTTTGCAAACCCTAAACCACCTTGATGAGTTAGCTCCTTTCACATGAGGGGCCTCCTTCTAGAACCACACTGTCCTTTCATGAGATACATTGAACATAGAAAATGCTATATATTTGGTCAAGGTTGACCCAGTCTCACAGCTCAAACCCATTTCACACCTGCAAGTGATTTATTTACATGGCCCTGATTTATCTGTGTTCACATGGGCATTGATTTATTCAGTATTTTCAGGAGTTTTACATGTCATCCTTTATTCATTTACTCATGCAACATAAAGTAAAACAAAAATGAATATTCCTCTTAACTTAGGCTAAGTAGGAATATTACAATCCTCCCCTCCAAGATGTTGCTTGTCCTCAAGCAACTGATAGGGTAATATCTGTAGTACTTCTCCTCCTCCATTGATGGCATCATCAAGGATCAAGTCCTCATCATAAGCCAAGTGCTCAACAATCCAATACATTATGAATTGTTCCTTCAAAGCTAAGATAATATGTTCATAGTCCATCCCTTCAGGAGTGAAAAAATCAACAAAAATAAACATGGTTGAAGCAATGCTACATCTAAAACATGTATCGTGAAGTACAGGTAGAAGTTCCAAGCCAAGTGGTACATACAAGTTGCCCATCTTCTGTCATTACAATCCCAAAAACAATACAACTATATCATCCAAGTATGGAAGCAAGACTACATATATGCAAACTGAAATCTGAACTTCAGGAGGTGGGTCAAAATCCCACATGAGATGGCAGCGCAGCGCACATCTTGTCTTCATTAGATCCAGGTGTGGCAAGTGGCATTCCCACCACACATTTGCTGCATGAGTCACCTTAACATGGCTAAAGATGTTACATAAGTTTTGTGCCTTTGGGAAGAACCCATCATGAAAAGGAATCTCCCTTTGCACAACAAGGGAGTGACCAAGCTCAAAACTTCTATTGGCCCCCAACAAGCTATGAGATCCACATGATATCTCACTCGCTTTAGGAGTCATATCTTGCAAAAACATGGCAAAGGAATGTTATAGGTTATAAAATACAACTTGCTTTGCATGATCAAATCCTTTACCATCATAGTCATCCATACACATGGAGTTGTGTATGAGCATTCCCCTCCTCTCAAGAAAAGGAAGAGTTGGATGGGATGACTCTTGCAAAGAGTCCATTGGCTACCCCAATCCTCCATATCTATTGCACTCTTGAAAGTGATGATGGAATTCATCTCTCATGCCTTCCCAACAAAAAATCTTCATGATCAGGGTATAGATCTTCATTGAGTACATATGGCCGAGGAATAATTCTTCATAGGCTCCTTGTAGGATTTTCTTCTTGAGCTTCGAAGCTCTAGCCAAGAAGACCTTACCATGATAATAGATGACTCCCCCTTGGAAAAAGTAGCCCTCTTCTTGCTACATGCCATATAGTATCATACCTATGTGGAGATATTTGGAATACTCTACAAGTAGTTGAGATTTCCAATAAAGATCCAAACTGCTCAACAATGACAGTGCTGCTGATACATCCATGGAAGTGCTTTTCATGTTGCTGATCTCCTTTTTGACATTACACATGCCAAAAAAATTTGTGGGAAGGATGATCCTCCCATTATTTTCCTCCCACGGCATAGATTCAGAAAAGAGAAAGGGAGATAGTGATGCAGGAAGAAGATATCCCTCATACTAGGGCTGTCCTAAGCCCTCTAACACCGTGACTTGGCCTCTCATTTCTCCAATCCTTCCTTCATCTAGATTTGGAGAAGCACTTTGTGGAGCCTTCCCCACAAGATCTGAATCTGATGGAATTCTAGCTGGCTTGCCATTAGATAGGAATGTCCCTTGCATCATCCTCGTGAACATGAGAGAAGGAACTGTGAGATCACTGCTTCCACTGTGAAAACCCATCTCTGTTGTTTGTGTGGAAGTAATAGGTGAAGGATAAGCGTGCATGCCTTGAATCATTTGTGGTTTCCCACTCTTCAAGTCCACCCACTCCATTTTCAAATCTTTCCAATCAGTGGTAACCTTCCCCAAGGTAATCAACCATTGGACACCTAAAATGATATTGGTGTCTGGTATGTCAACTACAAATAAGTGATCCACCAGAGTGTAGGATCCCATAGTGACAAAGAGTGATGGAACATATTGCATGCATTGCATGTTCCTATCTCCTGGAACCAAAACAGAAAATCCCTAAAAAGTGTTGGTGGGGATTTCTCTCCTTTGCACAAGATGAGCACCAATAAAGTTGTGGATTTCCTTACTATCAATCAGGACAGATACTCTTTGATTCACGACTAAACCTTGTACTCTTAGGGTTAAGTACTTAGGTACTCCTCCCAAATATGCAAGAGTCACACTTATTGGAGCAAAGGCTCCCTTCCCATCTATGGATGGTGTTTGATCTTCCTCATCATCATCAACATTGTGACCCCTCCTAGGTTCATCATCTTCATCTTCCTCCTCCAAATCTAAGAAGACTTCTATGTAGTGTGCTTTTCCACCAGCACATCTATGTCCCAGTGACCATGACTCTTGGCAAGTGAAACACAGTTTCTTCTTCCTTAATTCCCTCCTGAGATCAATATCAAGAGGCTTCTTCAAAGACCTCTCCTTGGAAGGAGCATCTTTTCCATCCTTCCCCTTAGAAAAGTGAGGGGCCTTTCTTTGCAAAATTGCCTTTGCTTTTGGTAATGCATCTTGGAGGTCTCTAGCCCTCTTAATGGCATCATGCAAAGTGGTGGGCTTGGTAGATTTAACCAACCCATGCAGAGGTTCCTCTAGGCCATCAATGAACATGTAGACCCTCCTAGCTATAGATAGATCAGGGACCATGACTAATAATCTTAGAAACTTAGAGATATAAGTCTCTACATCTCCTGATTGCTTCAGCTTTGCAAGGCTTATGAAGGGTGCTTCAAGATCCTTCCTTTCAAACCTCTCCACCAGTATTATAGTAAACTCAGAATAGGTAGTCACATTGTTATGTACCAATGTAGACAACCCATGGAACCACCAATTGTGTGCTTCACCTTCAAAGTGCAGAGCTGCAATCTTGATGGCTTCAGTCTCAGGGACCTTGTTGAAATGGAAGTAAATATATAGCTTTTCTACCCATTCCTTGGCAGAACTGGAGGATGATCCATCAAAATTGTTAAAAAATAATCTGCCCATAGAGTGGTGTCTATCTTGATTATGAAAGAACCTGCCATCTCTATACTATTGCCTTGGTCTTCTTCTGTCCTTGATGTGAAAAAAGTCTTGGAAACTCAAGTTATCCTTGAATATCTGAAACTGAGAATCATACTCCACAAATTAATCTTCAAGGGAAGATTTTTCTTGTGGTCCTTCATTCTCCATAGCCAATAAAGTAGGCACAGTGGAGCATTGTGAAGCTTGTGGGGCTTGTGGTAGATTCACTGGTTGACTAGTCCCATGATGAGACATGTCAGAGCTTTATTCGGGATGAAATATCCTAAGATATTCCCTCATTCTATCCACCCTCATATCCCTGATCTCTCTAGAAATATCTTGCATGGATACCAAAATAGTTCTTGCAAACTCCTCCCCTTCTTTGTCACTTGCAGTCTCAGGGGCTTTACCCTTATCTTCATCTTCAGTAGTATAATCATACTTCTTATGAATTCTATTTTGATACCTCCTCTCCCTCTCAGTAAGAGGTTCATCTTCTTCTGATTTCAATATCGCTGTGATGCTCCAAGGAAAGCATAGGTTGTGCCAAGAAAAGAGCTCTGATACCACTGTAATATTCCAAATATGGAATAGCACAACAAGCCTGCTCAAATAATGCACTCCTAGGAGATTGATGCCCATAAATGAGTTTACAACCCTTGGATTCCTTAGATCATCAGATCTGGAGTCTAGCTCCAAAAGGGGAGAAAAAACAAATCAAACTAGGTGTGGTAAACAGATCTCCCACCACCTAGTCTAGCTGAAAAACACCCTACAAGAGGCGCTGCAACTATGCACAAAAAACTGCTTCATAAATAATGTATTATTGAAAAATATGAGTAGGAGGACATAAAATATGAATAAATAATGAATGTACAGTAGAAAATTAGAATTACAACAAAGATATTTCAATATAAAGTAGAATACATGAGACAATAGAGCAATAAATCTTCAGAAAAGAAGGCTGCAACACATATATAACTGCAGAAACAGCTCAACAACGTTATTTTGAGCTGCAACAGCTGAGTATTACAACTTAGATCTAGGACAGATCTATGGATAAAACATCAGATCTATTTCAGATCTGGAAACTAGATAGTATTATTTACAAGATCCCCTTGGGGTTTTGATCAAGTCATGCATAAACAAGAGTAGATCTGAGTTTTAAGTTGCATATATGTAAAATGCTGCAGTAATTTATGAATATAATTTTTCATTATAATAGATCAGATATAAATAGAACATGGATCAGTAAGCTAATCCATGGATCACCAAAGTTAAAGGAAAAGCCCAGCACCATAGATCTCTCATCAAAACTGGGATCAAAACACCCTGAAGAATCTCATATAAAAATAACACAGTTCCTCAATGGAAACAAAATTGTAGTTTGAATGACATAGATGGCCACTGCCAAGATACAAACCTGAATTACAAAAAGGAGAGGAACTCTTCCAGGAGGTTAAAATACACACTCCATGAGAAGAGGCTCCCAAAACAAGCTAGATCTCTGCAGATCTAGAATCACACTTGTTGCAGCTTGCAAAAGTATACAAAAACACCTTGGATCTGTGCTGCAATTGGAAGTAGATCTTGGACTCAAGTCTGATAGTGGATCAAATCAGAAAATACTCCTCCAAGAATCCTCAAAGGAAGAGGTGAAATCCCTGCATAGGAACTCCAAGTGCTAAGCAGCACAATCCTCCACTAAACAACAGAGAATAGTATTTGTCTAAATAGACAAGATACTCAGAAATATAATCAATAAACAAACTTCTCTTGCTGCCTTCCCTTTCATTTTATAAGTGAAATCCTTTGCAAACCCTAAACCACCTTGATGAGTTATTTCCTTTCACATGAGGGGCCTCCTTCTAGAACTGCGATGTCCCTTCATGAGATACATTGAACCTAGATAGCACTGTAGATTTGGTAAAGGTTGACCCAGTCTCATAGCTCAAACCCCTTTCACACTTGCAAGTGATTTATTTACATGTCCCTAATTTATCCATGTTCACATAGGCATTGATTTATTCAGTATTTTTGGGAGTTTTACATGTCCTCCTTTATTCATTTATTCATGCAACAAAAAGTAAAAAGAAAGGAATATTCCTCTTAGCTTAGGCTAAGTAGGAATATTACATGCTCAGTAGAAGGTACCTTCCTTCTCTTGAGAGATCAGCTAGGAATATTTCTAGGCACATTTCATATCCTAGCAGTAGGCCAAAGTACTCCTCATCTCCTACAGCGCAGTCCCTTGTAGGAACTGCGTCATTTTGTATACAGTTGTTGCAGCAGGGTTAAAACCCTTGTTTCTGAGCTAGTTTCCTAGGGAAAGGGCCAACCCTTCTCCTGGAAAGATAGAGGAAGTGATTCTCATCCCTCTTTTGTATTATTTAGCTATATTTCTATAATTTTATAGTAATACTTCATTTTTCTGAGCTGAATATTCAGATCTACTCTTTTTGTACTTGTACCTTCATGAAACCCTTGCCAGCTTGTCTTTATAATGCAATAAGGAGGCCAGATCTTCATTTTCTTAGCCTATTGTTAAATTGAATTCCAAATCCATTTTTTTCTATCATTTTACTATAGAAACCATTAGAAAATAATGCTATTATTTGCTTCAGTATTTTCTGCATAACTCAAGTCATGGGATTTGGCTATTTTTGAGTTGATTTGAAGATGGGAGGTATGTTTAACGTATCAAAAGGGATTTATTTCTGATCCCCTTTTGTATGTGAGGGCCTAACATCATATTCTAAGGGAACCAAGTGTTATTTCACCCAGTAAAAATGCAGATATTCATAAATAATGTTTTCAGGGTCTATTTACTACATTTTCCCCACTTGGGAATGTGTAGAAGATCTTATTTTGCTGTTGTTTCACTCATTTGATGGCTATGTGTTTGTAACACATCGTATGAGTCTCTTTATCACTAAACATCCATTATTTTGTTCATGTGTTGCTGTAGCTCCAACTTTAGAATATCTTAAGATATTCTCATTGTTGTACAAATTCCCTATTTTGGGATATTACAGACACTATATTCAACGAAATTTTTTGTAGTTCATCCTAGACAAATACCTTGCAGTTCTGTCAACTCACCAGCAGGATCATAGATTACCGAGGTTGCTGAAGACAAATTCCTCGTACTGCATGAAGCACCATTCACAAAACCGACATTAGGGGTAATAAACATCTGCACAAATAAGCAAGACCCAAATAAGAAGGAAAATTCTCGTAAAGCACACCAAATCAAAAAATGTACAAAAATGGAAAAAACACATATGTACACAAATCATGCATGAATGACTCACGCATAATACTTTCTGAGATACAACCCATTTCCGGGTTGTTCTAAAGGATGACCTTCATAATCAATGAGCTCATAGGCCCCATTCTGCAATACACATTTAATAATGTAAGTTCCATGCCACATGGGTTTAAATTTACCTACCCCCAGCTTATCATGAGCTTGGTCATACAAGAGGATGAGATCTCCTTCAATGAAAGAACGAGGGGAAACTGATTGGTCAAAATGAGCTTTGACCAACTTTTTTGTGCTTCAATAACTAGAGAAACAAAGCAACGGGTTTCATCCAACCTTTCTAGATAAAGGAGACACTCTTCTTCTAGTGAAGTGTTCAGAAGTAATTCAACAACCAATTTGAGCAAAGGTATTTCACATTCAATCGGAAGAGTAGCTTCCAGAACATAAACCAACTGAAAAGGGGTGATCTAGTTGCACTCTTAACTGAGGTTTGATATTCCCAAAGAGCTAAAAATAACATGAGATTCCAATTGGATTTATCACTAGTACATTTCGGGGAAATTACGACACTTGGTTCCGACACTTTTGACCAAATGTCAGAAATTTCCCCAAATTTTTTCAATCTCGCCCGAAACCATCGGTATACCGACGTTTAGAGCAAAGTGTCACAATACCGACACTTAGAAAAAGTGTCACAATTGCGACGTTTGGAGGAAGACGTTGCAATTGCGACACTATGCCCCAAAGCGTCGCTATTTTGACGGCTGCCTCCAAACGTCGCAAGTGCGACACAATGTCTAAGTGTCGCAATTACGACGTTTGGAGGCATCCGTCACAATAGCGACGCTTTGGCTGTCGTTGGTATAACGACACTTATATGCCTTTACAAAATCCGTGTCACTTATGGTTTATTTTTTATTTTCTTTTGCTTGAACTAAGCCTTATTTCCATGTGGATTGTGTAATTTCACTTTTATTGCATATTATAGAATGTGTTTGTTTATAATATTATATGATACATGTGAGATTAAGGTTTATTATTTATCGTATATAAATAAATTTTATCAATATTTTACATTTACACTTTTATGAGGTGATGTTATAAGTAAATTCATAAATATCTCTTTTTAATCCTCATTTTACTCCATGAATATGTTTGGAAATGAAATTTCAATAGATTAATTTTGTCCTAACCTATGTATCATCAATATTGTACATTTACATTCTTAATTATGAGGTGATGTTACAGGTAAACCCATGAATATCTCCTTTTAATCTTCATTTTACTCCATGAATATGTTTGGAAATGAAATTTCAATGGATTAATTTTCTTGCTATTATATGTTTTACGAAGATATGGTAAGGAATTCTCTCTTGCTCTTCTTAGAAATAATTATATATAATTTTTTTTTTTCAAAATAGATTAAAAAAATTATATGAGAAAAATTATTAATTCATCAATATTTGTGTGTGCATGTTTTGATGAATAATTTCATAGTTCAACTTAATGGTTCATTATATAATCTTGTGACCATCACCAATGATATATCTTAAAAAGCAACTGAAAAGCCATGTGTACAAAATCGATGAATACTCTAGAGAGTGGTTCTCATATCACTATGTAAATTGTTGTATGCTACTTCAACAAAATTATAAGATAAACTATAATACACATCATATATGCACCATAACAATTTACATACAACTAATTTGTTTTAAGATACATGTGGCATTCTAGGGGTAAATTCCATATGATGTGTATATCAATCTATTAGGTGTTGGTAAGTTGTGAGTATCTAAGAAATGATAAGGAATATCCATACATTATGATCTTGTAATGTGATTATAAATTGTGTCTATAATTTCCATAAAATGTATAAATTTATAAGTGAAGAAGCGCTTGGCTAACACCGCTAGGAAAAGACTGTAAAACATTGAGATCAATTGATCCTACACCTCCTACCCTTGTTTCGACATTGTAATAATTTGATCCTACACCTCTCCACCCTTGTTGGTCTCTCTTCCCTTTGTGTCGTGTTTGTGTTATCATCATTGCACCACCAAGGCATTTATCCTGGAGACTTCTTGGCCTTCATCCTCAGTTTCTGGTAGGAAGACTTACTACTCTGTGTAGGATTCGAGTTAGTCCTCCACCGAGTTTGCACTCCGATTCTTCTTCTGGTTCATTGGGTTCTCCTTTTAATTCTCCCCCTATCACCTTCACCATATCTGGTTCAGGACCTAACACTGGTGGTAATCCCAACCTTGATTCTGGGAATACTACTAGTGGGACTGCAACAGGAATTACCCTGACTGCTCCCTTGCTCCCCTATATGGCAGGCCTCAGTCTTCCCGATTTCAACCAGTTTATAAATGAACCTATACACCATGACGCTAGTTTCCCTTCTATCCTAACCAAGATCCCTTACGACATCCCCAAGTTTGAAGGAATCTCTGGAGAAAATCCTACAAACCATGTTCGATCTTTCCACATGTGGTGTTCGTCTAACTCCATTACCGACGACTCTATCCATCTTCGGTTGTTCCAACGTATGCTTAATGGTGAAGCTTCTAAGCGGTATGTTGATTAGGCCTCATCCTCTCATACCACCTTTGCGACTCTTGCCCAGGCCTTTTTGTCTTATTTCCAACTTCCCCTTTGTTATGACACTGGTACCAAACTTTTGACTTCTTTTTGTCAATCGTCTGTGACCCAGCTATTTGATCATGTACAGGAATGGCAGAGAAGAAAGAGCCTATTTTGAGCCCGTACCTTTGAAGACCGTGTCTACATGGACTAGTTCCATAGATCTCTCTTGCCTGCCATTGGAAAAGATGTCGCATCGCATTTCCCTCAAACTGAAGAAGCCACTCTCCAAATTGCATTAAAATATAGCCTAATCTATGCTCAGTCGGGTTATATTTACACCATTTTACCTGATATTCCTATACCCACTAGTGCCAAAGCACCGGCGACATCTCATGTCATCGACGGTATCATTGGAGCTCTCTCTCATCCGTATGTTCAACCTCCTGTGGGCTATGGTTTTCCTCAAGGAGGGGCCAACACCTCCTTCAATTTTCCCCCTCCCGGTAGCATGTATCTAGGATATGGCATGCCTCCTCCTTTTTCCCAACCTATTTACCACAATGTTATCCAACCTCCTTATTATCAGTATCCACAGCTTGGTGTGCCAGCTCCTCCTGCATTCACATCTCAGGCCCCCTTTCCTTCTCAACCCCCGCAACAGTAGCCGCCGCCCCCTTAGGGTAGGTGTATGCATATTATGGCATGAATAATCCTCCTTCAACTAAAAATAAAAGGAAAGGCATTCAAAATAAATCTACCCTCAGTAATCCTGGACCTAATTCTCAAAGTACTGCACCTAACACTACTAAATAGCAACAAGGCACTTAGCCCAAGTAGGACAGGCATGTTCGCATGAATAAGCCTTGTTCTTGTTGTGGTGTTTTTGGTCATTACACTCATGATTGTCCTCTTTTTCCACAGATGTGATAGATGTGGGAGACTCAAGAAAAATTGCGAGGACAGAAATCCTCCCCTTTTGTTCGTCCCAATGTTGGGCCTATTCAACCAACTGTTTTTACTAATCCTTTCCCTCTACAAGGATTTGTGGCTACCCAACCACCTAAAGAGAAGGTGGCCACTCAACCTCTTCCTTTTGGTACCTCTGATTACGAACTTCTCATGATGAAATCTAACCAATCTATACCTATAGACATCAACCTTCAGACTCGGTCCCATTAGTACAACAAGCCTCCCACTACGTCTGTCCCCGATCCACTTTCTTTAGGTTCTACAAAGCTTCTTTCAACAACTACATGGAAAATTTTAGGGGCTAATATTCACAGGTGGGCTAATTTTCCATGTTTTTCCAAGAAAAAATATTCACCAATTTCCATTTTTTTGAAAACTGATTCGCCCAAAGTCTATAGTATAAAATTATTTTATCCTAAAAATCGCCAAAATTTTATATATACTAATATAAAATAACTATAAACCTAAATATTTTTACAAAAATATCATAAAAAAAATTAAAATTTACATATTGGGGACCATTAAGATTCACCAGGTTTCAAAACTTTAAGATTAACTTCCATCCTTAAAATTTTCCCTGGAAACCTAATGGTCCTTTGCAGATCCCTTAACCTAAGGTAGAGGTTCATACCAAAATCCCTCAGGGACCATCACATTCAAATTCTACTTCTAGTAAAGTTGCCTATTCGTATAACATTGTAGATGATTTGGAGCAATCTCCTGCTGCCATCTCAACGTTGGAACTCCTCTAGTCGTGCCCATCACAACGAAAAGCTCTACTATCTGCCATGGGTGCCGTAGATCCTTCAGATGATTGATTGATAATCTTCGATGCTGACCAGTCAAAACATCCTCCTCTCCCTGCTTCCGTCGCCTTTCAAATCCCAGTCAAGGTCCAAAATGCCAATGTTTCTCGGTGTACCATTGATGAGAGGGAATCCACCTTCGTGATGTCCGCTTTGGTTTGGAAGAAACTTGGATCACCTAAATTGGCCCCTTCCATGATCACTCTCTGAGCATGGGATGGCCATTCCTCCTAGCCCATTGGCCTATTCCGTAATTTTCCTATTACTCTTGTGGGAAAGACTATTTACGTTGACGTCGAAGTCATATATGCCCCCTTAGATTACAACATTCTATTGGGTCGTAGCTACACCTATGCAATGTCTTATGTACCATCTGTGTTTCACCACAAGATTTCCTTTCCCCATAATGGAAATATAGTCACCATGGACCAGTTGACATAATATGAACCAAAGTCTCAGACCTCCCCTAAGTCTAGAATATCCTCGGCGGCCAATAAGCAAATCATCGATCCCTTGACTAGTGTCTCACCCGGAGTCTACAAAGACTCTTCTTTTCTTGGTGAATTCCTTGGTCTTCCTCCTCCTGTCTCTGATCCTAGCTCATTGAATGTTTGCATGATGTAATCGTCTTGGGCTTCCCTCAAGAGGCTTTCTTTGGCTAGTCAGTAGCCTCGCCCTCCGCAACCTACTCCTAGCCCTTCGATTCAACCTTCTAGACCTCCTCCACCTGGCCCTTCACCTACAGCTGGTATCCATGAGCCTCTCTACCCTCCTGGAATGGGTCCTCCAGGCCTTAACCATCTCGGAGCCATCCCGCCTAGCCATTACCCCTCTGATCATATACTGTTCCTAGCTTCCTCTCCCGGAGTGTTCTCAGTACCTAACATGGCTACCCTATCTCTTCCTAACCCGAACCTAGGGATTCATGTCTGGTACTTTGACCCCCCAGTTGCTACCCTACCTATTCAACCCAAATCTTATCTTGATTTGACCCCAGTTCAACTGGTCCCTATGACTTCTCCTGATGCTACAGTGCCTCAGTCACCTCAACAGGAACCTCTTCTTGTTGCGACCGCTTCGGGTAGAAAGGGAAAATCTCGCAAAAAGGCAGCTTAAGACAGGTCTTCCCTAACAAAACATGCTTCTCCTCAGCCTCCAAAGCATACACCTCCGTGTGCTTTGTGTGATGTTTTCGTTCATGCCACCCATAGTTTTCCTGAATTGCCTTATCTGAAGCCCATGGTTAATGTCGCGTTCTTTGAGTATACAGTCCTGGAAACCTCTGTTCCTTCCTCAAATGTAGTCAAGAACACCAAGACTATTCACACCAACCACCCCTATTTTTTTTGTGATATCCATGGCCATTATTCCCACGTCCGTCCCTACCTTAAGGAATTTCGCAGCTCTCTAGCGGTAGTTCGCCAATTCGAGGCAAAGCGCAACAAGTCCACCGCTCCCTTATTTGCACGTTCTGCTTCAGTAGAACCAAAGAACACATCCACCCTTATTGACATTCCCCTTTCAAATGTCAAAATGACAGAGTCTTCGGCCATTATCCACTACCTGTCATAATCTATGAGATCCTCAGTGAAACACCCCCCCCAGGCCTTCCCCTTCTGTTTCGCCTGACCTCCTTCCACCGATCACCTTGGGCTCAACATCGGTGGATCCTTCATCTTCTTTTTCTTCCATCACCCTGCATGACGATGCACATGTGAACCTCTCTTCTCATGATGATGAGTTAGGTAGCTTCGCCACGTTAGGTGGTCTTTCTTCCACCAGTCACCCCATCTTAAATTACGATGATGACATTATGGAAGTAGTCACCACCCCTGATTTTATATATCCCCCCTTACATAGAACCCATGCATTCGAACCACATACACTTTGTGGCCATTACATTGATACCCAATGTGTCGGTAAGGGGGCACCCATATTTGAGAGTCTAGGAGATGCAATTATCCACAACTATCCTAGTGTATCTGGTCATGTCGAAAGAGTAGGGTTAGGCCTCTTACCTACAATTAATGGATCTCAATTCCAACGGTTGGTTTTTTCACTATGATCATTTCAATATTTAAGCCCTTCTCACCTCTCTATATTCACAATAGCTACACTTGCCAATGAGTGAATTTGGAGGGAAAATGCCTTATTAAAATAGAAGCCCTTGATTTCTCTTTCGCCTGTTGCAGCAAAACTGTAGCTCAGTTTGACAAACCGTTTGTACCGTTGGAAATCTCTCACCGAGCCCTCAAATGGGTATCTATTAGTTTTTTGTGATTTTATACTTCACTAGGATACATTTTGTCTAAGAAGGGTCACTTCACCACTTCTCAAAATTGAATTTCATCACTTTTAACATTTGTATTTGGGGGCAAGACTTTTCCCCCACACTTATCCACACTCGTGTAAAATTTCATTGTGAGTAACCATCTCATACTCATGTTTTTATGGTCCCCATTGGACCTTTTCTTGTGTGGCATCATCATCGAGTCATTCCTTGAGAGTGCGAGTGTAAGGAACTAGACTCCTAAAGCTTTTATTTTGTGCTTGTGTAATTCACTGTTTGACCATCAAGCCAAACCACCAGCTATATTAACACTACTTCATGTTGGGGCAGATTGGCATTGTAATTTTTTAGTGTTATAGCCGTACTTTTTCATTGCTTCACTAATCACAAACTTGGAAGTTTGCAGGGCAATGGGCTTTATTATTTCTTTGGTGTTTTTATGTAAAAGAAAGGATTTGTGAAATTTTTGTAATAGTAAGGGGAAAACTAAATTGATTCTAATTTTAAAATATCAATAATGATAAGTGGTAATTCCTTTATTAAATTTTTAATTTTGAGTGAGCCCAAAAAATAACTTTCCTTACTTTTTGAGTACAGCCTTGCAATTGCGAAGAGGACTAGTGTTGTAAAATTATTGGTAAATGGAAATTAAAGGGCGTAAGAACATTTTTGAAAAAATTTCAAACGTCAAAATTAAGTCCTCTATCCTTCCTAGCACGTCACGAAAAATGGGAATCCACAAATTCTAGTCGTCAAATACGTGAAAAATGCCTTATGACGAGCAAAATGGAGGACTGGTCCTATGCTGCTACATGAGTTAGGGTTTCATGTGGTAGCAGGGAACCTTGTATAGTTTTTCAAGGATAGGAAAGGAGAATATTGTCAGTTAATCATCACATGAAACTTCATCACCATTTGAAAATTGTGTCCTAATTTGAAACAATAAGACTACCCAAATATTTCATTATTTAATTTAGATTGCGTAATACAAAAAACATCCTAGATAACTTAAATAATGTAAGCACTTTTGCAAAAATTTAGTGGGGAAAACCTTCAATTACATTTATTTTTAAGATCCGCTTGCATTTTAAGCCATTTTAATTATTCTTTCATGGCTATTCTAGTAAAAATTTCAACCTCTTGTAGAAATTTGTTTGTCACTTGTATTAGAAAAGCAAAAATCAATTGTATATAAAAATAATTTGAAATGAAAAAATCAAATGCGCGCTACATAAAAATGATTTTATTAAAAACTACATTAACGTCAGATATCACGCGCGCATTTTCCCTCAACTCTTACAGAACAATATTCACCCTCAGCTCTTACAGAAGAACATTCACACTCAGCTCTTGCAGAATAGCATTCGCCCTTAGCTCTTGCAAAACAGCATTCACCCTCAGCTCTTGCAGAACAGCATTCGCCCTCAGCATTCGCCCTCGGCTCTTGCAGAACAACATTTGCCCTCAGCTCTTGCAAAAAAACATTCACCCTCAACTCTTGCAGAATAAAATTCGGCCTCAGCATTCACCCTCAGCTCTTGTAAAATGGTAATTTCTTACTGCAGGCCCTTCCTCCTATAGTAGGGTTGAATCTATTTGGGTTTTTTTGGTCAATTCCATTGGATTGTGTTAGGCTATAGGGTTCTCTATATATGTCTTCCAATGTTCTTTCAGATGAGTTTCAAAGAGGATGTGTAAGATGTGTTTGTGCTTGCATGAATTTGACTCCACCAGTTTCATGAAGTTTAAGCTATGGATTTTAGTTCGACAAACTCATCCATCTCAACACCCAGTAATGAATTGCCCTTGGTCTGATCTATATTGAAGGTGAAGTGCAAAGTGATAGAGAATGGGAGATCAAAAGTCATCAACTTTATCACAAGGGTAGTACTCCAGATCGAAAGTGATGAGATTTAGTTCTCCAGATTTGGGGATTTTCTGATATTTGGGGATTTTCTTATGACATACCAAAGGTCACATCCATACAACCATATCAAGGTCAATGTTGAGATCATTCTCATATAGATATAGGTCACTGATATATAGGGTTAATATCATCATCACTATCCATGGAAACTGAATGGTTACAAAATCTGTGATTGTGGTTGGCTCATTTATAATTATTACCCATTTACAGAAGAGCACAGAAACACTAAATATGGCCCGAGCAGAGCCTTTACAATAGGCAATGGAATTGCAGCTGCTTCATCAATAACCAATAGCTCCACTTTAGAAAACTTTTCATAATCTTGGGGCTGGATATGCTGCAGAGCAAAAAATTGTAGTTGTCATTCGTGCTCCAATATATTAATATACTTTTTACATTGAACTGAAGAAAGAGAAACAAGCAAATGCTATCCATCATACAATGCTTTGACATAAGAGTTTTGAGTGACATACTTGAAAAAAAGAACTCATCCATTGATATTTATAATCATTTGAGTTATTCAAGTTAAACACAATGTCAAGAATCAAGATTCAATACCCTCTATTATCTTCATCACCCAATACAAGATTTAAATTTTTCCCAAAGAAACGCTTATTAATTTGGCAGCCATTATTTCTCCCTGCTTTAAAAAACCCTACATTTAAATGAAAACAAGCATTGCATTTCAACTACAAAAATCTATTAGTGTTCAAATGTACATGTGTGCATCACTTGTGTAGGGTATTCCTTTTCCACTTTCACATTATCCAAGAATGTGTGCAGTATAGTTCATATTTTTTGTGATTTAGATTATCTTGAAAAATGAAAGGTAAATTATTTCCCATGGAAAAATAAGGTTTTCCCTTTTTACTAGTGGAAATGGTACAAAAAAGTTCCATTTATACCTGAAAATCCTATGAAACAGGAACCAAATAAATTCCATGTCCTCAATGGACATCATTTTTCTTTGAAAATGGCCATTGCAACGTGTTGTTTCTTATATTACATCACGATAGTTTCTTAGGTCATTTCTCATTTCTTGAGATGAAAAACAACCAAAGAAATTGTGAAGATCCTTTCAAGAAATAAATGACCATTTCTAAATCATATCTCAACTATTTTTTATTTTATTCAGTGGTTGCTTACTTTGAGAGAAATTTGACACTTTTATAAGGAATATAACATAAAAACACAAAATGGGAAGGAATTGATGAGGTAGTTGAACTTTAGTTGTTGTCAATTAAGAACTGATAATACAAACTAGATTCCTTCCTGGAGTTAGGACACAGACTATTGAATCAAAGTTGTAGTTTCTAACTTCTTGTATTGGTTCATCAATCTTGAAATTCAGACATTGCATGTCTTCATTACTTCATGTTTGAATAATTTTCATTATATCGTACAATAAGAAATTAGGAATTATGATTATTATTACTTTATGGATCTGTTAAGTTACTTTGAAGTTTGCATGGTTTAGTGTGAAATTATTCTTGTGTGCCCCTAGGCCCAGGTGAAGGAATGCCAAGGACTAAGAACCCTATTTTTTAAATGGTATTGTTTCTTATACCCAAAAACCCCTCAACGTAACTTCTTATTAGTTGTTAAAAATAGTGTTGTAAACAATTTGAGAATTTATATAGCAAAATATCGCACTTCTCAAGATAAAGTCCTAAAGCTAAAGTTTGATACCGTGTGTAATTCAATAGCCCCATTGTCACCTCACCAACCTCTTTTCACTTCGGGCTAGCTCTCCTCCAACTCAAGGGGGGTTATCCCTAGTAGATTTTAGGGATTTAATGTCCCAACCAAACCAAGTCAAGTGCCCCCTAACTCTCTATGTTTACTACTATCAATCAAAATATTGAAAAATAGGGTCAAACATGCATCCTGAAGATAAAATTGCCAGGGTATTTTTGGGTAATTTCAAAGGGAAAGTACCCAAACACATATAATCAAGGAATTATAACGTGATTTCAAACATTAAATATCAAAAAAATCGTTTAAAGGATATTGAAAGGAAAAAGGTGATGGAAGATAGAAAGTTCCTTACTTAAATGCTCTAAGGATTTTTCAATAATTGCTCCAAAAGCTTCACTTCAAGGCCCTTAAAGGTCATCTCCAATAATGCTATACCATCAGCTTCAACAATGTTGCTCCAAAAATTTCCTCAAGGTCTTCACAAAAATTTTACTAGAAGTTGCTCCAACAATATATTCAATAAGGTATTCATTGTCAACTCATCTCTTGTTTGGGTACCTTAATGTGCAATGACATGTTTCCAGGACTGAATTCAATGCAAGGCATATTTGAAACTCTAACTCTGTCTTCCGGTGTCTTATTAGAAATTATTTCATTTTTCAATTTATGTTTTCAATTTAGATATTGTTTTCAAGTTTTTACATTTATAATTTTATTGCAATGTGGCAGACTGATCAGGGCAGTATAGGAACAACCCCGAGACGGGATGATCGCGGAAAGAGGCCAGTGGAAGAACATGTAAAGTGCCAACTTGCTCTATCTTTAGGTATTTTAGTTATTTACATAATTGAAATAATATTAATTTTGTTCAAATATGCATACACCTAGCCATGGTACGCATAATGATTCCATCTATGAAGAAGAGCTTTCTTCATCCTTATCTCCAGCGCTCTTGTTGCAAAAAGGCATGAGATGCAAGGTCGGAATTTAATAGTTTGATAGACGTTCCTCAAACACCTGAAATAGAAGAGAGGATAAAACAACTTATGACCTAGCTACAAACATATCAGGTAATAATAAAAAGTCAAAAGGATATTTTCTTTGTTCTGCATGAGATTAATTGTGATAGTTTGATTTTTAATTTTTACATTGACTAAACTAACAAAAATTTCTTTTGTATGTAGCATTTTCTGGCACTTGCTGAACCCGGTGTTGGTGATAGTGGGAGACAAGGGAAAGAGATTGCCCAGCAACCCTCTCATACACCTTCTACTCCTTTAGGTGCCAGCCAAGAAACACACCATGCCCAAGCAGACACCCAGCCAACCGTTGAACGTGTTGGCAGTGATGAGGCTGATATGGCCAACTACATTATTGTGTTTCCTGGAGCTACATGTGTCAGCTCCATAGGGACCATTAATGGCATTTTTTTGGTGAACGATGAAGGTGTCCCTATAAAGCATGTACAAATCCCAGGTAAATTTTAATATTTTAACTATTTCATATACTCTATCTAAAACATATTTATCATGATTTTTATTTTTAAATTAATGATAATATATTTTTTTCTGTGTAGGAAACAATGAGTTATACAGGTTTTTGGAGAGCCATACGTTGGTAATTTTTGGCCCAACCATATGCACAAGGTGGAAATCCCAGAATTCCAACCTGAAAAAAGAACTTCTAGATTATCTAGAAGCCCTTTTTGGGGTCGGCACATTTGACAGAATAGAGGTGGCTCGGGTAGCCGGAAAATATTTGAAATATACCAAGGACAACTATAGGATTAAATTGCAATTTAACCCCAGATACGAGCGTCCTCTCACAGTTCCATAGAGTGAGTGGAGAGCACTCATCCATGATGGAGAAGAGAAAAGGGAAAAGAAAGAAGGAAAAATGCCAACTAGACCCGCAAGGTGAATTACAACTTTAATTCAATAGCTTTAATTTTATCTATGTCTAAAATAAAAGTGTGCTACGTCATATCTGACTTCAATATTTTTATGCTAGGTTTCTTAACACCTCGAAGGAAACCAAAGCTAGGATTGAAAAAAAGGGCCATCACAAGCTAGGCCAGGAAGGCTACTTGAAATTAGCTGCAAGAATTGTAATTAAGTAGCTAAACATCTTATAATTAATTGTATCGCCTTCCAACGTTTTTGTAATCCTATCAAATATGAGTAAAAATACACAATCATATGTAATGTAGGGTGATGACTTCGAAACAGAAACTACAGAGGAAGATAAAAATATCGTTTTCCATTTCGGCTATCAAGCTGTAGTTGAATGTCACAGAAGCTTGGGGCAGGTCCCAAGATCCAGAATGCCTGATAAGGTAAAACATTAACCTTTCAATATGTTTGTTGTCGTCCATAAATTTAATGTCTAAAAACTTTGTTTAAATCGGGGGAGAAGCACTACCGACAAGGAAAATAACCCAGTTTTAGAGCCAGATGTAGATGATCCTCACGTGCAACCTGATCATTGTAGTGGGGACCAGGCCGACAATGCTACTATCAGTGAGGGTCGTGACAGTAATTAATTTCCACTTATAATTTTTTCTAATTATACCTTGATGGTTGTCCTTATAACGTTTTTTGTTTAAATGACAGATAATGTTTCCCTTGAGGATCTTACCACCAGAGAGGAAGACAGGCCAACAGTCCCAACGACGACAACTGGTGCACTAGGTAAATAATCTCATTGCAATTTTTTTTATTAATATTACCGAACTAGTTCAATGATATTTAAAAACTGAAAATTAAAATTTAGTATTATTTGTTTTTGTAGGCGATGCCCCATCACTGGATGAGACCAGACATCGTGACTACGCAACTAGGTGAGCAGTGCGGGTTGAAAGGCATGAAACAAGAGCAGAGCACGATGATATTGATGATGTAATTAGGAGCTTTAGAAATAGGAAGAAGAAAAAGAAAATTTGATAATGTAAAATATTGTAGTATTATAAGACAAATGTTACCATACTTAGAACGTTTTTTGCGTTATATAAAAAACTCATTTATCATACTATTTTTATGTCAAGCATTAATTTCAATGTTTTCTTGCATACTTTTTGTTAAATTGTTTTTTTATTAGTTATTGAATCTTTTTTTTATGCTCATGAAAGTAAAAAATGAAATATAGATTGGGTATTGGGGAATTGAGAGTGATGTGAGGGGGGAGGGGCCATAAGAGCTTCCACCTTCACGTGGTTGGCCCTGTTTAGTAGAGAATAATTTATTGGAGCAATTTAATCTTGGAGAAAACCTCCCTCGATCCAGCGTAGCAACAAAAAAGTCACTATTGACTTAGTTGCTACTCTTTCAGATCGTGGGAGGCTTGTTCCAAGTCCATGCGACTCCAATAAATTGTTCTTGAAATGAAGAGGAGCTTATTCAACTATGTTTTGACATTTTCAACATATGTTCTAACATTATCATAAGAATGTATCTTAGAGTAAAAAATACTACATCAATTACTTGTATTTATTGTATAGATAATGATGGATTTCGATTGACTTGGCAGTGCAGGTACGAATCCTCTTGCATCATGACAATACAACTTGTCAACCAGGGTCATGTCCAGGATATTTTTTCTTGTGCGCTTGACCAGGTTCGTAATGTCACATTTTGTAAGTTCCTTTACAGTTCATAATTCAATATTAAGCTTGTTCATGATTATTATCTAGGTTTTTTGTATGTGTTTTTCATCTATTTGATTGTAAGAAACTCTACATGTTTCCTATTGTTCACTATGATTTCTCCCATTACCACTCCCGGGATGAATCTCACTTTATTGTTACATAGCTTACTTTATTGTTACTATGATTTCTCCATTTACGATTTCATAGGTTACATCATGTAAATTTGTCTATCTCAGGTTGGTGATGAACTTTAGTTCTCCAGATTTGGGTTTTTTCTAATATTTTCTTCCTCATGTCATTCCTGCATCACCTCATTGTTTGAGCATGCCAATTGTATACCACTTGTACCAATTGGCACATATGAATCTCTGAGTGGTGCCACATTTCACCTATTTTCGGCCCTCTTGACCACCTGAAAAACTCAAATCCACACACCATGTGTATTTATCATGGAGTGCCACATGTCCTAGATATTTAGGCCGATAGGCTTTCTATTATGAAAGAGATCAATTTATTTTTGTCAACACTTCTTATCTAGGCACGACACCTGTTACTTGTTTAATCTGATGGTCACAGACTCTTGAGTTACCTTCTAGGTTTGACATACTACTGGTTTCTGGTATATTTCCATGGAATTGGTCTGAAAATACCAGCAACAATCCACACACCTACAACCGTCGACAGAACTGCCGTTTTAGTAGCTGCATTTCCGCAACTGCCAATACACCTTCCGTTTTAGTTGTTGCATTTCAAAAACTGCCAATAGACCTACCGTTTCATACTCCTGGACTCTGTGTATGTATATTTTTCATATAATTTTATCATGAATTTGGCTGCAGTGCTTTGACATTCCTTTGAATATTTTTGCAGGTTAGAAGACATTTCAGGCCAGAGCTATGGAATAGACTTGATGAGATAGTTTTATCTGATCCTCTTTCTCGTGATGAGCTCAGAAAAATTTCTAGACTACATATGAAAGATGTAGCGATTCGTCTTGCAGAGAGAGGTGTTGCTTTAGGGGTTACAGATGCTGCTCTGGATCTTGATCTTCAGGAAGCCTATGATCCTGTAAGTAATCACTTTATTTTTCTTTATTTCTTATTTAGAGTCTATCTTGTCAGGGGATGTGCCTGTTATGGTTTGTTATGATACCATTGTCAATTTCATCACCGTCCCTCATAATACGTTTGATTGTGTTTATAAATAATAAACAATTATTACACCAAACAATAAACAATTAACTGTACTATGAGTAATATGATATCTTGAAATAATTCTCATTATAATTTCATAACCTCTACTCTCACTTGGTGGTGTCTATATCACTAAGTGTGTCTTCTTTAAAATTATAGTTACAGTAGACAATGAACAATCAACTGCACTGTGAGTGATATATTTTAATAATTCTTATTACAATTTCCTAACCTATACTCTCACTAGGTGTCTATATCACTAGGTGTATCTATTTTAAAATTATAGTTTCAATGGTAGATAAATTGTTATCTTAAAATTATAGCTTTGATGGTGATACCTTGTGATTGATAATGTAGTTTGAAGAAGCTTTGGATTTGACTAATATAGTCTCAGGAACCTCTGAGAATACAAAGGTTGTGATTAATTATGGGGCACTGCCTATATTTGTGGAACTTCTTACCTCTGGGAATGATAATGTTCGAGAATAGGTAGCACATTTATTTTAGAGGCATAAAATTATTCTTCCCAACTATATTTATATGTCTGTAATTTTGGAATTTGATTTAAAAAACTAGTACCCAAATTTGAGTTCAACTGGTGTTCATGTAAGGCTGTTTGGGCTTTGGGAAATATTGCTAGAGACTCTACAACATTTAGGGATCTTTCCCTCAGTCATGGAGCTCTGAGGCAGGTGCTTGCCCAGTTGAATGATACTGCCAGAATTTCAATGATAAGAAATGCTACATGGGCTCTGCCAAATTTTTTCCGTGGTAAACCCCAACCACTATTCGAACAGGTAAGCATAATACATTTTCTTCCTCTTCTTCTTAGTTCACAGATACTATGGATTTTTTTATAGATCTTGGTGCTTGGTATATTTGGACGTAATATGGACCTAGGCGCTTGTTCATTACAATGACTCTGCCATCAGGTTTTAGAAAATGCTCAGAAATTTGGGTTTCACAAGGGGATTACCCATTCTTGCAATTATCGATTATCAATCACATTCAAAAAAATTCTTTCGTAGCATTGCTGAGCTCTTTGTAGGTGAATTTCCGTGAAAATTTCACAATATCTGAAATAAATTTGTCTATCCTTTTCAATACTCTGCGCTTGTAACAGAACCAGACAAAAAATATAGTGGCCAATGCAACAACAACAACACCTCCTGTTGCAATGCCTGCAATTCACCCTCTCTACACGCATGAATGACTATGGCACCCTCCTTTGTGAAAAGGTACTGGAGCTGAAGGTACTGGTTTCGATTAGGATCGTGCAATTCAACATCCAAAATAGTATCAAATTCCACTGCAATAGTATTCCCCGGTGAGGGCAATATTTCATTGAGACCTATTGGACTCATCACCCCCAAATAGCCTCTAGGGCTACCCAAAGTGTGATCATCTTTGTTGCTGAGTATATTTTTATTTTTTCAGTGAGAGTTTAGGGTTTCTCTAACATAGCTTCAGAAATCTGATTCAGTTCCTGCTTGAATATCATCACATAATACTCATGGTTTGGATTCATGAGCATGCTCTGAATGGTTGGTTGATTCATAAGAACCACCCATATAGTCATCTTGAGATATTTCAAAAGTTTTCTCGGGTTTCCTTTTTCACCGTTTCTAGTGGGTGGGATGGTGTGGGGTGATCCATGAATACTGGTGCTCTTTTAGTAGGGAATTTTTTTTTGGGGATATAAAGGAGCATTTGATGTAGATATCCCATTGGTCAAGAATTTAAATTAAAAATATGCAACCTCTAGCATGACAACTTGAAGGCCGTGAGAGACACTGGTTAAATATTGTTTTGTGTTGGCCTTAATATAGTCGTGATTTATTTCTATTATCTTAATGCAAAAATATAGTCCGGTCTCATTAAAATGAGGATTGTGGTTGTATTTCTCTTTGGTTGTTTCTCTCATAATGCTCCAGAAGTTGCCAAAAGTTGCGATAGTTGTTTAGTTTGCCTGTTAAAAATTAAAAGTGGTTTTTAGCAATGGGAGTCATGTCTTTTAAGGTTCATACTAATATGAAGATCTTGTAATTCTATATTCAGGATAAGATAATATGGCCTCCGCTTTGGGCAGTATGACAAAAATTGCCACATCTACCTCATTGGGTAACAATCGAAAGGGGAAGAAGTTGGGTGCAATGTTTGATAATTATGGCAGACAATTGTCTTCTCCTTCATTTTTTTCACCCATTTCCTTTAATCACTCAAGCAGAAGAGGGAATCTGAGATTACGCGACAGAGAGAAGGTATTTAATATAATAGCTATGGAAAAGGAGTTGTGCTTCAACAAGGATGGCTCAGTGACAAAAAAATTGCAGGTCATAGAAAAAAATATGTTTAAAGGAAGGTCACCTGCATGTGAAACTTCACTGCAGTGGATCTTTCCTTGTCCACTTATATTTGATTTTAATGTGTTATTTTAATTTTTCATGGAGGGTTCTTTTTGCATATGGTTTGGCATTCAATTGCACACTTACTTAAAGCATTGTCAATTTTTCTTGCAGGCGGTGTGAACAAACTTGCTGATCTTGTTGGAGTCACCCTTGGGGTGAAGGGAAAAATGTTGTCTTGGAGAGCAAGCATGGTTCTCCGAAAATAGTTAATGATGGTGTGACAGTAGCTAAGGAGGTAATTTGTAGATGTGTGCTCTGGTTTTCTTTTTAACGTTGTATTAGTTCCCCCTCTTAAATGTCTTAGATTTTGTAGGCATAATTTGAAAACGCAAAGGTGAAAGGAAACATATTTGTTACCCAGTGGTCTACTTGGCCTATGGACTAGCGACATTAGAGTAATGCATAAATCTTTTCACAACAAAAAAAGGAAAGGGTTACGGCTGAGTCAAATTTTATTGTTATTGATAGTGTAATGAAATGTATCTCAATGCTATGGTTTTGGCCTTTTTATTGGTTGAATTAGAGGACCCAGTTGAAAATATTGGGGCCAAGGTTGTAAGGCAAGTTGTGGAAAAGACAAATGATTTATCTGGGGATGGAACCATAACATCTCTTGTTCTTGCACAAGGTTTAATAAGTGAAGCTGTAAAGGTAACTTTTTGTCCATAGTACTGGATTAAGATCATCTATTCATTTTTGTAAGGTCTTATGGTGTTTGTTTTTTTAGTTTTGGGTTGGGCTTATTGAGTCTAAGATAGTTTTTGAGTGAAAAAATTGCTATCAGGTATTAAAAAAATTTGGTTCTTTTGTCAAAATTTATGAGCTTGTTAGGAAATACAAAACTGGCAATGGTTGTATCTTAAATTTGTGGAAAATAATTTGAAATGAAACCTTTTTTTTTAGGTTGTTGCAGCAGGTGCAAACCTCATTCAAATTACTAGGGGCATTGACAAGACAATAAAGGCCCTTGTTTTCGAACTCAAAATTTTGTCAAGGGACATAAACGCTTGCCTTTTGAGTAGGCTGGTTTTCCTTTTTGCTGATGGTTTTGTTTATCTAATTGAATTAGTTTCCTAAGGTATTTTTGGTTGCAAACTCCTTTTCATTTTTCATACAATATTGGCCTTGTGGAATACATTTGATTGTGTGGTCTTCTTAGATCTACAACATTTGTAGTTGTTTATTCTTATGGCCAAGGTGCACTTTTATTATGGAAATAGTTGATGCAATATTGTCATTTAATCCTTACTGCAAGGTAGCATGTTGAGAAGTTTCTTGTGAAACATTTGGTATTCAAAATGACACTTGATCCTATACAACATCATGCACTTGACTTCAAAATTCATATTCAAAGTGTGCCAGAAAATTCTTTCAAAATTTAAAATATCTATGTTGTTTTAAACCATTATCTTTTTCATGTATTGGATGCTGAAAATGAGAAAAAGACTTTGGTATGAAACCAACTGGTGAATAATTTCCAGCAAAACAACCACTTCCAAGACATGATTTAGAAGTAGAACATATGTACTTATGCAGCATAGAAAGATATCCTTAATGCATTGTCAATGTTTGGCTAGGGTTATTTTTGGAGAAAATAACTCATTATTCCTAGAATAGTGATCTTCAATACAAGTAAATGCCAGAGAAGAGAGATCATCATGTGACATAAACCTATTAACAAAAGTGAACAGGGAATGATTATTAATTATGGCATACTAAGTTGTCAGTGATTTTGACTATTTGTCTTTAACATGTAAAAATGTTAAATTCCAAACTTACATCATCATGGTTTGGCATCATGAGCTTGACTAATTTTCCACCATGCTCATAATTTCATTGTTGTATTCATATATATAAACAAATTTTCAAATAAAAATAAAAAAGTTCGATAAGAAAAATCCATACCTCCATGATGCTGCTCCTTGTGAGACAAAGTCAAAACTGCATTACACAATCTGACACATAAGAATCTCCTATATCCCAGTGGTATGTATCCAAATTCATATAATAGTGTCTTCAAGACTTATGTTGACATTGCCAATGAGATATTTAAGCAATGAAAGATGGAGCCTTCTTCATTGTTGTATATGAAACAGTATTTTATTAATATAAAGATTTATGGTTTTTTCTTTATGAAAATGAAATGTAAAAATAATTTATTGTGGTCAATTGAAAAGTTTTTTTTTTTAAGATTTTTATTATGGAAGGGTGATATAGATATATGCCCTTATAATTGAAATTCGAACCTGCCCTTCAAATTTGATCACTGTGTAGCACCTTAACAAACAATAAAACTATTCTACTGCGCGTTATATAAAACATATAACAAAACCTTTGTCAAAACTTCAAACAAACCCTTTAGCCTTGGAGCCCGCTGGACTTCAAACGACGATACACCATAATTCAAACCAAATTCGCGTTTCAAAATAGCCTGCTGACGTCAGCCAATTTTGTGACGCGAAAAAAAAATGAATTCCGCCCTAATATTTTTCGGCATTAGGGGAATTTTGAGGTCTAAAATGGGCCTCCTAAGGAAATTATAAAATAATAGTGGAAAAAATGAAATAAGATTTGATGACATCATCAAATTTTAGAGGGAAAAATGGAAAAACTACTTTTTGAACTCATATTTTCAACTTATCTCCCAAATTTTTTACTCAAATTTCGAGTGGGAGTACTCGTTGGATGCAAAATTTAATTCCCCATCCAAGGAGTACCCATGTTGCATACTTTCGATGGGTCATACTACACGAAAAATGAGAAATACATTAAAAAAACGTGATTACAATCACGTTTTTTATGTATTTCTCATTTTTCGTGTAGTAGAGTTCATCGGAAGTATGCAACATGGGTACTCCTTGGATGAGGAGTTAAATTTCACATCCAACGAGTACTCCCGCTCAAAATTTGAGTAAAAAATTTGGGAGATAAGTTGAAAATACAAGTTGAAAAAGTAGTTTTATTATTTTATTATTTTTTTATATTTTTACCCTTTTATTTAAAAAATGGTGAATCATCCCCCATGGTTGACATCATCATCTTGAATCCTATTGGTTGTTATAAAGTTTATTTTTGTTGTACATTTTTCTTATGAGGCCCATTTTAGACCTCAAAATTCCCCTAATGGGTCCGAATTTGGGCTGACGTATGGAGAGAGAGTTGTGACGAGAATTTATTATCAAAATTGCCCTAATCTTTTTCAGGTCTGGACTTCCACTGCACGAGCGGCCCAAACAAAGATCCGCTCCAATCAATTTCTACCACGTTTCCTCAATCAAAAGTTACCCTGTTACTAGATGCAGGTGCATTCGATGGCGTTTGAGGCGATGGGACATGGATGTGGAAATTTCATATCAATCGCATTAAGTTTTAACTCTATTCAATCAGCCGATATTTAAGTTCCAAGGTTTTCACATCAATCACATTAAGTTTTAACGCTATTCAAGATCTGACCTCCACTCCTGTTAGTGATTCCACATGCTCCAATATGCTTCGGCCTTCGGCTCTCATCAATGAGAGATTTGTGACGGGCGTTCTTCGATGCCATTGCAGTCGGGTCGATAAAATGGCATTTTGCTATGATTTTTTAGACGAGCCACAACCTTTGAATTGCAGATGCTCTCTGGTTGCTGGGTTACACTGCATGCTCACTGTGATGAGAAGAAGAAGCCAGCTGAACTGTTGCTTAGACCTTGGTGCAAATATTCATTTCTCTCAGTCTGGTCTGTGTCTGTCTTCCTCGGTTTCTTGGAATCCTACTTCTCCATCTCGTCTTGTGACCACTGCTGAGACTGCACCCATGCCTCGCCTGCGTCAAAGGATGCGTTAGCGCAGGGGTAGCACTAGAGGTCAACCCCTGCATGCTCCCTCTAGCCCCTCAACTGAGTTTTCTTCCCAGTCCAGTGATTATTACACATGTCGCTATTCAAACACTAGAAGTGGGCGGGGTCGGGTTCTAGGATCTGGCCACCATATGGGCTCCCTTGCTCCTCATTTCCCCACCACTTCACCTTCTCCCACGACGCGCACTGCACTTTTTTCCTTTAATTTCTCTCTGAACCACCCACAAATCACAGCTTCAATCACCGTGGTTTTCCATGAAGAGGCCCAAGTGGAGGAACAATGCACCCGTCCGACGAGTCTGAGCTCAGAAAAAGCCCAGGAGGGGAGTAGTGGCATGAATGTGGAGATAGCACCTGGCCGAGAACCTGGACCTTCTGAAGGATGGTGCTAAATTGTGGAAGAACCACCGGATGATCAGTAGCTTCTTCTCTTTAGTTTGGTTTTCTTGCTTCACGGCCCACTTAATTGGGCAATTTTTTTCTTATATTACTGTGTTGGACCTCTGTTTTATTTTTGAATTCTATAAACACTGTAATCGTCAAAGATGATATCAAACGATGGTTCCCTTGCGTGGTCAATGCAACAACCTGAAAAAATTTCAAGACTAGTTTCCCCGTATGAGGGCAGTCTTCTTTTTTTATTTTTTTATGACAAATTTGCCATAAGTCTAGGCAGAGTTTTTGACTTTGGTCATGCTGTAATTTTATTCCCACTGTTAATAGATTAACTGTACTTTAGAAAAAAAAAAATGTTGCCCTGTTTCTATTTTAAACCTATTTTTTGAAATATAGAGCCATGTTTATATGATTTTTTATAGTCGAAGTGCTATGGGGTGGTTTATTATATTAATATTTCATGGTTGAATTATGTTCATAACAATTGGAAAAAAAAATGTTGCCATGTTTCTATTTTAAACCTGTTTTTTGAAATAAAGTGCCATGTTTATATGATTGTTTATAGTCGAAGCGTTGCGGGGTGGTTTATTATATTAATATTTCATGGTCGAATTATGTTAATAACAATTGGAACACCCACAATTCATAAAAAATATTGGAGATTTACTATCCTGTTTTAAAGTTTCATTTTTATGTTTGTCGAAGGATGGTGCCAAATTGTCAAAGAACCACTGGATGAGTAGTTGCTTATCTTTAGTTTGGTTTTCTTGCTTCGCGGGCCACTTAATTGGGCATGTTTTTGCTTATATTACTGTGTTTGACCTTTGTTTTATTTTTGAATTCTGTAAACACTGTAATCGTCAAAGATATCAAACGATGGTTCCCCTGCGTGGGCAACGCAACGACCTAAAAAACGTTCAAGACTGGTTTCCGCGTATGAGGGCAGTCTTATTTTTTGATTTTTTGATGACAAATTTTCCATAAGTCTGGGAAATTTTTTTGACTTCGGTCATGCAGTAATTTTATTCCCATTGTTAATAGATTAACTTTACTTAGAAAAAAAAAATGTTTCCCTGTTTCTATTTTAAACCTGTTTTTTGAAATGCACAGCCATGTTTATATGATTCTTTATAGTCGAAGCACTCCGGGGTGGTTTATTATATTAATATTTCAAGTTTGAATTATTTTCATAACAATTGGAAAAAAAAAAGTTGCCCTGTTTCTATTTTAAACCTGTTTTTGAAATACAGAGCCATGTTTATATGATTGTTTATAGTCGAAGCGTTGTGGGGTGGTTTATTATATTAATATTTCATGGTCGAATTATGTTCATAACAATTGGAATGCCTACAATTCATAACAAATATTGGAGATTTACTGTTCTGTTTTAAATATTTTTTTTTTTTTAAGTTGAACCCACCGTCGGTATACCGACGCTTTGTAAGCATCAGTCTTCCAACGTCTTCAAAGATTTCCATTTTTGTCGGTCTTGTGACGTCCATCGATATTGCGACAATTCTTCCTAGGGTCAGTATTGTAATGCTTTTGGAATGCATTGGTATTGCAACACTTCTGGAAAGTGTCAGTCTTGCGACACTTTTGCAATGCGTCAGTCTTGCGACACTTTTGTACGGCGTCGGAATTGTGAAAAATTAAAAATGTCGGAAGAGAAACAATATAAAAACATCGAAAGAGCGACTTCCAAAATGTCAGACCACATTTCATCAGAATTACGACAGTTTAAAAACATCAGAAGAGCGACGATATAAAAATGTCGGAAGAGCAATGTTCAAAACGTCGGACCGCATTTCGTTGGAATTGCGATAGTTTACAAACGTCAGAAAAGTGATGGTTTGGGAAATTTCGGAAGAGCAACGCTTGTTTGGAAGCGACAGAAAAAGTGTCAGTAGTGCAACACTTTGTCAAGGCGTCAGAATTGCGACGTAATGGAAAACCACGTTTTGCACGTCCTCGAACTGTCGCTCTTGCGAAAACTATGTGTCGGAATAGCGGCGAAGTGGCCGTCGGAAATTGGGCCAAATTTTCTAGTGTATGGATCCCAATCAAACGTTGAAGCATGGTAACAAGAGCTTTGTTCATGACCTTAACTTGGCCATTGGCCTAAGGATAGTATGGCGTTGAGCTGTCGTGACGCAGACCCAACTTGGAAATAAACTCGGCCACCATGTAATGCTGAAAATGGGAACCATGATCGATAACGATGGCTTGAGGGACACCAAACCTAGAAATGATGTGATTGAATATGAATTGAGTAGCTGTCTTACTATCAGCAGCAAGTGTAGGCATTGCTTCAGCCCATTTGGTGAAGTAGTCCACGACTATGATAATATAAGCATGCCCCCCTGGCCAAGTGAAGGTTACACATCATAAAATTGATTCCCCACTTTGCAAAGGGACCAACGGTAATGACATAATGAAGAGTTCCAAGTGGCACATGCATCTTGCATTGATAAATCTGGCAATCATGACATTTACGGACCACGACAATGTAGCCTTTGAAGATAGAAGGCTTGAAATAACTAGGACGAAGAATATTTTTTGCAATGGCATAACCAAACATGTGACCGCCACAGGCGCCACTGTGACAATAATTGAGGACTCTCTTAGCTTCCTCGAGGGTCAAACATCGATGGAGAATGGAATCCACTCCAACACAATAGAGGGTATCCCTGACTATACGATAACGTTGTGACCGATGATGGATGTGTCAGCGGGCATCCTTCATCAACTCAAATCTGAAATTATAAATCTAGAGATAAACGATGATATCATTATATCATGGATCAAGGGTGCTAATCAAGAAAAGTGTATCATCTGGAATGTATTCCTAAGAATAATACAGAGGAGATTCTGAAGGGAGGAACAAATCAAATAAGCAAATACTAGTGACTTCTTCGACTTGGTAGTAGTAAAATCCAAATCTAACTCTTAGAGGATGACAATCCACTTCGAGTATTTTCCCTCCAGCAACTTTCGAGACAATATATAGGTCATGGGGTTGCTATCGGAAATCACAGTCACTGTACGCAAAATAATATAATGACGAAAACGCTCAACTGCTTGAACCGCAACTAAGGCTAACTTCTTGACATGTGCATAACACGTCTCAAGATCGAGAAGGTTATGAGACAAGTAATAGATAACATGCTCATTACCATCATCATCGTCTTGTACTAGAACCATGGCAATTGTGCTGAAAGCAGTAGCTAAATAAAGGGAAAAATCACGATGATAGTTAGGAGGACGCAACAGAGGAGCGTTGACAAGCAACATCTTGAAGGTCTCAAAATACTTCTAAGCAATCTTATCCCAACAGAATGGGACACCCTGCTTTAATAAGCACGTGTATCCTCTACCCACTTCAGCATAGTTGGGTATAAAACAATGTAGAAAATTAGCCTTACCTTGCAAACTCTGAAACTAATGTAATGAGGAGGGAGAGAGGAGATTGATAATAGCCTCAACCTTGAGTGGATCAAAGCGAATTCCATCTTTGGACACGATAAACCCTAAGAGTCTACCAGAATCAACGCAGAAGATGCACTTGTGCAGATTAAGCCAAATATTGTAACGTCGAAAACGAAGAAAAATATGACGAAGATGGTCAGGATGGTCCATGTGCTTAGCTGAATGAGCAGGAAGGTCATCCGGATAAGGTTGAATGATGTGACAAATATCGTGAAAAGCATACGACATCGCTCACTGAAACATAGCCCCAACATTCATTAAGCCAAAAGGAAGCTTATTATAGGAGCAAGTACACCAAGGATAGATAAAGGAAGTCTTATGTTGATTAATCAGGAGAATGTTAATATTATTGTAGCCAGAAAAACCATCAATTAGGGGAAAGGTCTCACTCCTGGCATAGTCATCAATGATTTTATTGATAAATTGAGTAGGATAATTATCCTTGGGACAAGCTTGATTGATATCACGATAATCAACATAGACACGAATAGTTCCCTACTTCTTATCTACAGGAACAATATTAAAGACCCTGTTGTTATATCATCCACCACCTTAGCCCTAAGAAGCTTATAAAGGTGAATCACCCGACAGCATAAACTGGTGGAATATTTAAAAGTGTGAATGGGTAAATATGAAAGGAGATCCATATAAAAGAGGGAATAAGGTGCTATATTATATGGTAGAATTGCAGCAAAGCTTTAACCGAAACAAAAAGGACAAAGGTGCAAGACAGTTGTACGAGGCGAGGCCACCCACAATCTGCATATTGAAAGGATAAAGGTGCGTGAAAAATTTCGGGGGGGTCAAGGATGGCAGGGGGAAGGCAGAAGCTCCCCCCTCTGGAATTGTGGTGACGTGGCATACGATGGGACCCGAGGAAAATACTCTATGGGGAAATGGCCGCGGGATTGAAGCTGCTACAAAACCCCGCCGAACTTTCTAGTGGGCCTGACCACAAAGGACACCTGTCGCTACGAATACAACAGTAAGGTAAGTCCTAGGACACCTAGTACATGACCAGTACCATAATTTAACTCGACACGTGGTATACACCTAACCAAAATATGATAGCGAATAACCAGATGTCGTGCATCTTAGTGTTGACGTCCTTATGATGTCAGCCCTACTAGTGTTGTCCTAGTCTCATTTTCCAGGCAATATGAAGTTGTATAACCATGTCCTATAATTCATCATGGTAAAATAATTTCTTTTACAGGATACTGTATAGCCAAAGTGCGAGTGCCTGGTACCAGGCCTACCAAGTCATTTTCAACATCCCAGCATCATTTTCCCTAAGAATTTTCCTTACTGCGTGGTATTCAATTCCTTTTTCACTATCTGGTTTCCTTTCACTTTTCATTTTTCATAATGGTCATGGGTAAAATCACGGTTAAGAAGTCAGAGCCTGAAACCCCTCAAGCTCGTGAGTCCAGGGCTGCTCCTGGACCTGAGCCTTTCACAGATTTTCAAGTCCACATTCGAGACCCACAATACCCATTTTTCATTAGTAGTGTTAGGCTAGAGCTTTTCAGGAAGCATGTGGAAACTAGGGACATGTTTAGAGTTGTTTTGTTTGGATTGTATCACCAAATTACTCTCCTTGTATTCCTAGTTGTTGAATTCATTTGTTGGCTCAGAGAGGCTTAAGATGAACACCAGGATATGTTCCTATCATCTCAGGGGAGAAAGATATTCAATATATCTCTTGAAATCATCAGAAAAGCCCTCTCTTACCCTACCAGTTCAAATTATGTTAGTTTCACTGAAATGATGCTATCACGTCAGTTTTCCAAGTTACCATGGAGGCAGCAGAGTGATTTCATCGCTGCTATTTCTGACTCCCACCTCACAACTTTCCCTTCTACAGACCCGGTGCCCCTGAACACATTCAAGGAAGACCTTGAGCCAACTCATTCTCTCATTACGGGATTTCTAGGTATAGGAGGGGTCGAACAACTCTCAAAAGAGTGTCTATCCCTTTTATGGTTAATGTCACAACCTAGAATTGTATTGGATATCCCTGGTTTCTTGGCCGCCACCATCCATACTAAATTTCAAGACCTCTTGGCTACAGGTCATTTTCGTTTCTGTTCCATGGTATTCTACCTCTTCCTCTTCCAACAGGCTGATAATTTTGAGGGTTTGGGTCTAGAAAATTTTTATAGGATAAACTCTCAGCCAAGACCTATCTTTGACTGGAGTCCTGCAACGCATCAATTGGAAAATGAGGTGGGTTATTTAAGTTTCTTGAAAGAATTCATGACAATAGCTTATACTATTATTCATGAAAATCCTCCACCCAAGATTTTTTCTAAGCAGAAAAAATGGCTACAGTATAGTGAGGCTGAAAGCATAGAAGATTGGTACCTATTTGATGACTACACTAAAGTCAAGTTTTACAGTGCAGAATTTTCCCCTTATAGATTGCCAGTTTTTCCTGGCCTGCGGATTTATGTCCTGGAGTACCTCCAATAGACCTTGAAGGCTGACCAACTCCACTTCCTCCCTCCGAAAAAGGGGTTCATTCTCAAAATTCCTACAACCATCGGCCCCTTCATTGTTAACTCAAGGAATACCCTCCCCATACTGGAAAACCTGCTTAAGGGCATGGATTTAAGGCAAGGGAAAGCTTTTCCCTATGATCTGAAAGGCATCATCTCAAATAAAAGGAAAAATATTAAATCAACTTCTTATGCTCATGAAACTAGACCCTTCATCGAGTGGAGAGCTAATCTTGATACCTGGACTTTGCTTTCACAGATGGAGACCGATTCATTTGTGACAGGGGAAAAAGGAGATATTGTTTCAACACAAGAAGCAAGCATGAAATAGGTGGAAGAAGCTAGTGCTTCAGGAGGAGGCTCTCCACCTTCCAAAAGGCAGAGAAACAATGATGAAGAAAGTATCAGAGAAGAGAAATCGTTGAAAAAAGAAACATTGTATGGTCAATCAGACAAGGAAAAAGTAGGTTTTGTGGTAAGACGTGATGGCACATCATCTTCTTACTTCTTAGAAGTTTCACAAGTCATCTATGCAAACAGGTCGAAGGTGAAGAGTTAAAGGAAGGTGAAAAATAGAGCTATCAGGGAAAGGCACTGGTCTGAATTAGAAGGATATGTTGATGAGTATCATACTAGGTTTTTAGCTGAGATTGAGATGGAAAAATAAAAATTGGTAATGGCCATGAATGAAGTGATATTAGACCCAGAGGCTGGGAGAACCAGCTACAGAGCTCTGCAAGTGGTAGTAAACATGTCACAAGTCCCACCAATTGGCAAGTGCAATCTATTCCAATGTTTTGGTGATATGGTAAAGGATGAGGTTGTGAAGCTCTCCCTCACTCTAAGGAAGCTACAAACCAAGCACAACCAAGTTCCTGAGAAACTTAGAATGGAGAATATTAATTCTCGTGCACTCTCAAATGACTTGCGTAGTCTGCAAACTGTTCTGAAGGGAAAAGAGAGCGGTAAAGCAGACCCTCAAGGACATGTCATCTCAGAGTTGCAAAAACAGGTTGCAGCTCTGAAAAATTTGTTGAATATGCTTGGCTTTCACCAGATAAAATTTTTTGAATTAGCCCATATATAAAATGATAAGGCCAATCTAGCAGATTCCCTTGCTAAGGAAAAGAAAGAGAGGGTTAGAATTTCAGGTGAGATGACTACCCTTCAGCTAAATATGGAAGAGCTGCAGAAAAATTAGGATTCAAATGTATGCTCCACACCACCTCCTGAAGTGTCCAGATCACTCTTGGAGCAACTGACCATGGCACTGGCCGAACTTCAAGTGGTGGAGAAGCAGGTTCAGATGGCATGACAAAAGATCAATGAGCTCGAGGCTTGCCTCAAGGAGAATTCCAAGAAGGTAATAGCTCTGCGGAAGGAAACACAAGAGGGGAAACAAGAGAATTTACAGGAGGAGAAGACTATCCAAGACCTTACGAGCCAGAAGAAAGGAAATATCACCCTTCTAGATGCTCGATGCTTAATTTGGACGGACATTACTATGGAAGTAAAGAAGCGTTCGGCTTTATTAACCCTCATTGAAGAAAAGAAGGCCGCAGTATGCTTATTCAGAAGAACTCTCCATGAAGGGTATACTGACGCTTCAAATAAGTTTGAAAACACTAAAAGGTAGGTTTCTCTCCTAAATGATTTGAGTTCAGTAGAATTGGCTAAATGAGAAATCAAGAGTAGGTTCAAGGAGGCGTCAGAATGTCAGAGGGTGATGGAAAAGGAAGATGCATGCAACCTTGCACTGGGCAGTTTGGAAAAGATAGTGACAAGCTTGGAACAGTTCGAAGTAGAGTGGACCGAACTAACACTCACCGGCCTCCCATCATGCTGGGAGCCTTCATATGTGGTTCTCCAACCGTTATCAACATATGAGGGCCGGTTGACAGAAGTGATGAATCGAACTGACATACCATCTGAGAAGACCGCTCGGCTTAAGGCTAAAACTATAATTGCAGTAGTCAGCAAAGAATTATCCGTCCTTCATCAGGTGAAACAGCGGTTACCCACTCAGGCGAGCTATGCCAAACTGACTGATGTTTATATTCAGGTTGATGCTTTCACTATGATACTTGATCCTGCAGCTGACACTTGGCAGAGGTGCAATATTCATGCAAGTACATCAGCCACCGCATCTGCTCCATCTACCTCTAAGAATGCCAGCTCCTATGCAACCACAGTACTACCTCCTCCAACTACAGCCTCGACTTTGTCCCACAACCAAAATTGTTAAGTCATGATTGGGCCCACGTGGCCTCTTGTTTTCTTTTTACTTTCAATATTCGAGTGAAATTTATATTTCACTCTTGCAATTTTTAATTTCAGTTAGACAGTTGTATTATTTTCATTAGAAATGGCCATGAGCCCGATTTGTAAAATGATGGGAATCGTTTCTACCCCATCATCAATTTTGATGTTTTGATTAAGACCTGAAACTGCATAAAGGCACGCAGAAAAGATATTTTCCCGAAATATCTTTTTACTTGTTGGAAAGGTTATAAAAGCAGGAAGCAAAGACATCTACAGGGTTCCAGATTTTCCAAAGGACTCACTAGTTTCAAGCACTTTGTATGTATGTTGTTTGAATTTTGATAATTGATGTTGAAGATCCCGTAGGGACTCAATGATAAGAAGCTTTGTTGGAATTGGGGATTCTGATCTAGGTGATTCACAGTTAGTAGCTCTTCTCTATGTTGTTTAATACAAATGTTCATTTTACATACCTCCACATTTCTTATATCTATGCTGTGGAATGCGAGTGCTCTTGTGTTTAAATGTGAATTTATCATTATAGATACTCATGTTTACTCAGCCATAGTGCCTTAAATATAGATCAGGCAAGATATTTTGTTTCATTTTACATCTCTTCCATCATTCCTCTGATATTAACTACAATGGATCCTTGTCTTTGGAATTGTTCACATGTATGGATTATTATATTTGCATAGGCCCAGTATATATGAATTTATGTCTTTGGATAAGCCCTGTTATGGTTAATATTCTACTACATTTTCTTCCAAAGTCATCGCCTACATATCAGTTGATATCTGTGAGTCATTTTAGAAGTTAGCCCCCTCTACAGCATTATGTCTTAAAGATGTCGGATACATTTATGTATTGAAGTTTATGCTCAGTTTTTGCAGTTTCATAGTTGTTATGTTTAACTTTGTGGTCTTGGTTCCACCTTTATTAAAACCATTCATCCAAGAGATTATAGCATGAGAACCTAGCCTTGTCAACTCCTATCAGATGAGTCATATGCTCCTTGCAGTTAAGATGTCCTAGGCACTGGTCTTTATAAAACTCAATACTGTCTCTAGGAGATAAAACATATTTTTGGTGCCATTGCCAGGGAGATGAATTTGAAGAACTAAATCCCTGGGCCTCAAAAAATATTTCATTCACTCTTAAGAATAGCTGAGCAGGAAGGGTTGAGAGTTTTAGATCCCTCACCTTGGTGACTCCAATGTCATTCAAAGGATAAATCTATCCATAGTCCTGTCTTCCTGAAAGCCACACCTGAGGTCAGATACATCCCATTTAAGAACACCTTCGATGTCTGACCCAAAAAATATTTTGCACAAGAGAGGTTGGAGAGAAAGACAGTCAGCTCACACAGATATTCCCAGATTCTCCCTGGAAGAGTCCCCATCCTCCTCTCAATTAGCTCAAGATCAAGGTCCTGATTCTGTTGTGAGAACCCTTGATTATACTTCAAATACGCCTTCTCTGGAAAATATTTAACTTAAAGATGAAGCTGTATCTATAGATACCACAAGCTTCTTTCTGCATCCCACTCCTGAAGTTGAAGAAGTTAAAGAAGTCACAAAGGTTTTCGTTGCTAATATTCCAGCATTTACATCAGCCCCTCAAGCCTTCGTTCAATATATACCCATTTTCATACATACTTCTCTTCCACCACCTCCTCTTAAACATCAGATTCTCCCGTCACCCCTACAACCTCCGATGGTTGTTCCTAGATTCCTATTAAACAAATATGCCCCCCTATCATTTCCTCAGACCTTGAATGACATGCCTCAAGATTATTTGAAGATCCTACCTCATTTCAATGGAGAAAATGATACTAAAGCTCAGAAGCACCTATAAATTTTTTGCGCTTTTGCAAAAAATTTCAATGTGGAACATATAGATGTGGTGTTGAGATTATTCGTTCAGTCTCTAGATGGAGAGGATAGAAAATGGTTCAAAACTTTGGGAGACCCCTCCGTTACTAACTGAGACGAGATTGAAAATTCCTTTATCAGAAAGTGGGGAAAAAAGAAAGACCATGGATACTTTTTTACAGATTTCAATGCACTTAGAACTGACATAATGAAGGTGTTCCTGAATTCATCAAAAGGTTCAAAAAATTATATACAAGTCTCCCAGCTGAAATGAAGCCTCACCAGACTGCTACTAAAGTGGTGTTTGTAGCGGCCTTTGATTCAGAATTTAGATTCTCTTTAAGAGAAAGGAAGTTTGTTACCTTGAATGAGGCCCAGATCAATGCATTGGAGGTGGAGGCTAACTTTTCCTCTACAGGTAAATCAAAGGGGAGGTGATACCATGATGCTAGACAGAGAGGGAAAGAAGAAGCATCAACCTCCGGTCAAGATAGAGAGGTAGCTGATAAAAAAATTGAGGAGATGAATAAAATGATCAAGAGCCTTTCAAGCAAGCTGGTGAAGCTTCATCTCGAGGCTAAGAAATCATCCTCAAATTCATTCCAAACTGCTCCAAACAGGGGTTATAAACCCCAATACAGAAAGCCTCCCCTACAAATATTACAAAGAGATTGGAAGGAGCAGCAAGACCACATACAACCCCCGCTGTATCTGGAAGGGCAGATGGATGGCTCTACCGAAGAGATCCCAGATGGGCAAGATGATCAATATCTTGATTACTCAAGTAGTGATGAATTTGAGTCTTCTTTGCAAGAAGGTGATGGAGTGGAGCTTTCATTGCAAGAATAAGAAGAAAAAATAAGTGTTGCTGAAGATCCAGAGATCGATTATTACTGTAAGCAATTCGTAGACTTCATGCAAGCACAGTTTCATAGAAAATATGATCTCAGGTCTTCTACAAAGAGAACCCATACACAAGGACAAGAAGAATAGATTCCTCAGAAGGAGACACTTGTACAGAAGGTCAGAGATAAAGGTAAGAGACCTATAACTGAACCTTTATATTCTAATAACTCCATTCATTCCTCTTCCAATTTGGCCCCTTCTCCAAATGTAAATGTTAAACCTATTCTGAAGGAGAAAAGCCTCTAGCTGAGAGTAAAGATATAAAGGAAAATACCATAGATAAGTCTCCCTTAGCTTTTAATCTTCAAAAAGAGCTAGAGAAAGTTAAAATCCCAGTCCCCCTGACTGAACTATTGAAACAACCAGTCTACCAGTCTCAAGTGTCTTCTTTCATGCTTCCCCAAGGAGCATCCCCCATCCCAGATAGTTTGAACCTTCAGGAAGAAAGCCCCATGGTTGTGTTTGGTCCTCATGTTGAAGAGTTAGATGCTTCAACTCCTCCTTTCTATGTCTCATTAGTAATTCATGATCTGTTATTGCATAACTGTATGCTGGATTCTAGAGCATCTCAAAACCTCCTTCCCCTGTTAGTGATGGAGTAATTGGGGCTGGAAATCACTCACCCATACAAATATCTCTACTCTTTTAATTCCAAAAGAGTCAAATGTTTGGGGGTGATCAAGGATTTGGTGGTGAATCTAGCCCAAACCCCAGCTAAGAGTGTGGTGATGGACATAGTAGTGGCCGATATCCCAACTTCGTTTGGGATGTTGTTATCAAGTTCATGGGGTACAAAAATTGGAGGATATATAAATTTGGACCTAACCTATGCTACCATTCTTATTTTCAGGGGACAAGAAAGGAGATTATACCGGGAAACAAGGCTTGTGAAGATGGTCACTAAAGCTGATAATTCAGCGAATTCTCCGATATACAGCAAAAAAGGTGAGTTTTCTTGTATAATGCTTGAAGAATACCAATATTACTTGTAGGATCCATCTTTCTGTTAGAAAAATACCGAGAAGTCCTCGAGAAATGAAGAAGGTGGGGTTTGGAAATCACACTTCGATGGAGCCAACTCAAAGGAAGGAAATGGAGCTGGAGTTCTCCTGATCTCCCCTACTGGATAGTTGGTCCCATTATCTTTTAAATTGGAGTATGAAACCACGAACAATGTGGTTGAATACAAAACATTGCTCCTGGGTCTACAAACTACGAAGAATATGAATATTCAGAGCTTGAAGGTTTTGGGAGATTCATAACTGGTGGTGAGATAAGTAAGAAATCAGTGTCAAGCTAAACATCCACAACTAAGGGCTTACAGAAACAAGGTATGTGACTTGGTAGACAACTTATTATTAGCATTTAATATTCAATTCATGCCAAGAGACCAGAATAGAATGGAAGATTCCCTTGCAGTAGCTGCAAGAACTTTTCGGCCGCCTCAGAATCCCCTCCTAAGGTATGAGATAGAGGTCCGTTACCATCCTTCCATCCCTGACAATATCAAACACTGGTAGGTTTTTGAAGATGAGGAGAAAGTGAGAAGATTTATGGAGACTATTGGGGAATCCTCCAATATGGACATAGATGTTGGTAAGAGGAGACTGAGGACCTTCCTCAGAATAAATGGCAAGATACCATGGCTAGTAACAAGGTGTTGCAGCTCAAAGGGAATGTGATACCTAGAGGACTGATCCCTTTGGAGAGATTTTTTGATAAGAATGATGTCCCATTACAACAAAGTAAGTTTGTTGAATAAAATCAGGTAGATGACCTGAACCTCGGCACTAAGGCCAATCCAAAGATTGTGAAACTGTCTAAAAAGGTTCCTGAATAATATAAGGAGCAATATCAGAAATTATTTTAGACATAAAGATGTTTTTTCTTGGTCCTATCAAGATTTGAATACCTTTGATATCAGTATTATCCTGCACAAGATTCCATTAAAAGGGGATGAAAACCCACACAAACATAATTTAAGACAGATTAACCCTTTACTCCTTCCTTCCATAGAAAAGGAAATCAAGAAATTTTTAAAGGCTAAGATCCTTGTACCACTAAGATATTATAAATGGGTGGCCAAATTGGTCCCATTCCGAAGGAAGAATGGAGAGGTAAGACTATGTGTCGACTTTCGGAACTTGAACAAAGCATCTTTGAAGGATAATTAACCACTACCAAATATGGACCATATACTACAGAAAGTGGTAGGATCTTCATGAATGTCTATGATGGATTGTTTTTCTGGGTATAATCAAGTAGTAGTGCTTCCGGAGAACCAAAAGAAAACTACATTCACTACTCCTTGGGGAACGTTTATGTATGCTCTAATGTCATTTGGACTGATAAATGCAGGGGCTGCATTTCAAAGGGCTATGGATATTGCTTTTATGGGGAAAAAGAAAAATTCGTGGTGGTCTACCGTGATGACATCACAGTCTTCTCAAAGGATGATGCCGAACATATTGAGCACTTGCACAGAACCTTTGACAAGTGCCGAAGGTATGGATTGTCTCTAAACCCTCAAAAATATAACACATATTTCATTAAATCTGGATGTTTTCTATTGCAAGGCCTTCAACAACATTCATTCTTTTGTAAATCATCATATTAACTTAATTTAAGAATATCAAATGAATTAGAGACATGAATAGGTCAAACATGGGGTTGTTAGGTACAATAGTATAAATTCACAATAAGAGTGTAAAACATAAATCTTAGAAACAATTTATTTAAGGTAAATCATATTAGTATGCCTAACATCCAAGAAATATATTATAGTTATGGATAACATAATAGAGCCATCGATTTTTGATTTTTGTGTTAGACGTCTCTAACCCCCTTTCCCACAACCTATTGTACTTTCACCAAGAGGAGAAAATTATAAGAATTGTTAATGGGGAATAATTAAGTGTGAAACACAACTTAATATGGATTTTAGTTGAAATTTATATAGTCTTCATGCTCTTTGATTATTAAATACTTAATGTAAATACTAATAATGTATCATTAAAATATGAATTTTGAATATAAAACATGTACTAAAAGTCATTTATCTATTGCACATGATTTTGTGTGTCACGATCTAAATAAACCACTTAAAACCCATTATCAATAAATTCTAATTAGTTTTGTAAAAGATGTATCTTTACTTACATTAATAAGAGATTTATTTCGAAAATATAATATTACATTTATAAACTTATATCAATACATATATTAACTAAATGGAATACAATAAATAGCTTCACGCCTTGTTAGCTTCTATGAGATTATTTTAATTACAAATAGTTTATTTAATAATTGATTTTTACAAAATGTTAATCTTAATGGGAAAATCATGTCATGTGGTGGAAAAAAGTTTAAAGATGTTCATTTGTGACACAAATATTGAATGAGCCTGAATAGACAACTTAATGCTCGACATTATGAATTAATTAATCCAAAGATGTTTTAATAGAAAACATTTTTTTTTTACATTTAAGAGTTTTCTTTTAGAAATGACAATGTCACATTTATACATTCATATTAAATTACATGAGAGGTAATAAATATGTTCATTTGTGAGTCTACTTAATGCATGACATTATGAATTAATCAATCCATGTTTTAATAAAAAACATTTTTTTACATAGATTTTTCTTTTAGAAATAACAATGTCACATTTATACATTCATATTAAACCACATGATAGGTAAATAAAAATCAATCGAATTATATGGCATGATTGTATATAAAATTAATTGATTTAAAAATGCATAGATAGGAAATATTATCTATTGAAAATATAATAAACCACTTAGAACTCATCATCGATTGATTTTAAATTATTATTTTTCCTAATAAATGTATCTTTAATTACATTAAGAGCTTTATTTCAAAAATATAATACATCTATAACCTTGTATCAATGCATATAACTAAATAGAATTTAATATGTCATGCTTTATGTCTAGTTGGCTTTTATTATTTCAATTATAAGTGATTTATTTACGAATGGAAATTTACAAAATGCTAATAGGGATGAGAAAATCAAATGGACCTGTATGTTGTAAAAAGTTTAAATACATTTATTTATGACCAATATCTTAAGAGAACTTGAGGAATCTACTCACTATTCATTATCAATTAATTATTTCATATTTTGTTAGGAAAATCATTTCATTTTACATGGAGTTTTATTTCAAAAAAACAATGTCGCATTTATACACTTATACTAAACTTCGTGATAAGCAAATAAAAGTTGGTAAATGGATTTATATAGACTACTTATAACTTAGTATCCATTAATTTTAATTTTTTTTATAAAAAATATATATTTGTTTACATTAGGAGCTACATTTCAAAAATATATCACATTTATAAACTTCTATTAATGCATATAAACAGAGAGAATAAAATAAATAGCTTCGAGTAATGGTGGATTCTATGAGATTGTTTAAATTACAAGTAAATTATTTAAGAATTGAAAATGAAAATATGTTAAAATGGATGGGAAAATAAATGTCTTATGGTGCAAAAGTTTTAAATACAAACATTTATGATCTATCTCTTTAAGTAATCTAGATGGCCCACTTAACACGTTTTTAATTAATTTTTCCATGTTTTATTAAGAAGAGCTTTTTGTTTTACATGCATTTTTATTTAAAAAAAAAATACAATATGAAATTAATACTCATTATGGTAGACAAATAAAGGTCAATAAATGGATTCATTATCAACTTATATGGGATAGATGATTGCATACGCAAATAGTTGATTTAAAAAATAAAATAAAATTATGGCTCATATGATTTGATTTCAGTTTATTTAAAATATGAAGAAAAAATTAAAAATTAAAAATAAAGTTCAAAGACATAATTATCTATGATAGCGTCCAATCACACCTTGATAGTCCACTTAGCAATCATTATCATTAATTATATGTTTTTATTTAAAAATGCAAAAAAAATATAATAGATTTTTATCTCAAACAATAAATATCACATTTATGCACTCATATTAATGCATTTTATAGGTAAAAGGTCAATAATGAACTTTGAGTGTTGTTGATTTTATATATGATATATGATTTTAATTACAACCATTAATTGATTGAAGTATATAAATTTATGTAAAATATGGATTGAGAAATAAGATATCTTATGCTTCAAACACTTCAAATCATTTTCTTATGACACATTTCCCATTAGCCTGAATAGCCAATAGTGCTTGTAGCATTTATTAAGTAAATTATAATAATTTATTCAATTAGAATTGCACTTTTGTTTGCAATGAGCTCTATTTCAAAACTTATTTCACATAAGTAAATACAAGTCAATAAAAATACAATCATGCCTTGATGGTTCATGTAAGATGATTTCAATGGAAAATAATTCATTTAAGAACACACATACACACACATATTAGCAAAAAATATTTGATACAACAAAGTCATTGCAAAAATAATTATAAATAATAATAGAAATATATAACAATATAATTGACAATTCCCATTGTGATTTTTTTTTTATTAATACAAAGTTTTAATTTTTTTCCTAAAAAAAATTAAAATTGAGAATTCGCATATAAGATTCCAAAAGATATAAAATCATACAAATTGATTCAGAAACACTATGTTCAAATTGCATTCAAAAATTGGAATGTACTTGTGAACAATTTTATAAAGAAAAATATCTTCATCCACTACAATGAAGTACATGTTCTATTGAACATTCGAATGTACTCACATTTCTCTTTCATACGATGAAGAGTCTTAAGAAAGGGGAATAAAATATGCATAAGCCAAGTATCTTGCTCTTTTCCTGTATAGGCTTTTATCAAGATGTGATGTGATCGATATCCAATGAATTGAGAAGTATGATTTGTTGTATCTATTAGCAATACATTCGATTCTCCATAATTATCTCCATATTGGGACCACACATCAGTCAACCTTTTCTCATAAAATTGTATTGTCCTCCTTGCTTCTAATTTTGTTTGCAAATGACAATGAGACCTGTTCCATGTGAATTTAAAGTCCTTTGTATCAATATTTGAAATTTCAAGTACTCGTCGGATGTATTTGTCAGTGACATTTAATGTCCATATTGCAACATCATAATTTTTTAAGCAATATTTTAATAGTTCTGAATGAAAAGGCCTTAAAAAATAGGACCTATCACCAAACTGCCAATCTGCTTCTCTTTGAATATAAATTTTTTTTTCATATTTGGTGTACGATTGGAAGAAAACTCCTTCCATTTCAAATATCAACAACATCTTTTGACTTATAGTGATGCCCATTTGAGTCTGCAACTGCACTGCAACCACACGTATGATATTAACATATGTCCACTTCAACACTTTATTGCTTAATGATATAAAAACCTAACATTCAAAAATGATGTTAATATTTATTATGAATTAACAGTAATCACAAATTATAATTACTAGCCCCAGTAAAGTGAACAAACTAATCATATGTTTACTTTATACGTACAACCTAATACCTTTATTTAATTTGTTTGGAATAAACAAGTCTTATAGGATCACATTGACCCACCATTTAAATCATTGATTTTAAGTCTTATTATGATTTGTTTAATTTGAATTGAAAGATATGATTACAATGGTTGCAATTAAACAAACTAATTATATACTAGTTTCCACATGTAATATAATACAATTTTTAAATTTCAAACCTACTTAATTATACGCTCTAGAGTCTCTACTTTAGTTTCTTTTAGTGCTTCTTTTAGTCAAGATTCTATGTCTATTGTTGGGGCTACGTACATCCTAATATATTTTTTCAACTTATATGAAATAAAAAAAATTATAACAATGCAGTGAACCATCATTTGCATTACTAATTTCAAAGCCTGTATAATGATAACTTAAACCACAATTGAAAAAATTAATTGTAATGTTTCAATACAAATAGAACAAATATCTATTAATTTTTACATACAATCTACTCCATTGTAAAAATTTCTATAGCATGAGAAATTTTGATATGAAAACATTAAACAACCATTCAAATTAATAATTGTTATCAATACAATAATATCTCACAAAAATAAAGAGCATAAAATTATTGTATTCCACTTTTGACAAACCAAATCAACAATTATTTTATTAGTATTGTAAAATAGAAGTCAACTTAAATTTAAAGGGGCTACAAAATATAGTAATAATTCATGATGTCATACATATTATGACATGAAATAGACACCAATCCTCTTAAGGTACTATTAGATGTTATTGAACATCCTTCAAAATAGCTCGCACATCTATTGCCTTGTTGCTTTTAATCAACATTCTCCATAGCTTTTCGATCAACCAATCATCCTCTTTATTTGTTCCAATGAATTGAGGGGCAAGAATCACATTTTCTTTTGGATTTCCTTGCATTCTCTCAAGTGAACAATCCACTATAATAGTATTGGTTGGATCATATTGGGTATGCATTTCCCACACTTTTTTCAATGATTAACACTCCTCTCCCTCACCATATGAATAGTGAGTCGATGGCGGCCTCAACCTCATAACCTCAGCTGAGTTAGTGTGTATACCTTTTTTTGGATTGTCAATGGCCTTATGTCCCTTTTTTGGTTTACACTCTGAAGCAGTCCACATAAACACAAGTTTATCTTGTATTTTTTCTGAAAAGGAAATTTTTAGAACTCTTGTTGTGTTTTGTTTTGAAGCTGTCATCCAAATTGCAATTTCAAAATATTCATTTTTGAACACATTTCAAAAAATGTATTTGCATGTGGATGAATCCAAAATAACTTGTTCTCTATTTTGTAATCTGCATCAATTCCCATTTTCTTAATATGTCCTTTGTTTGTTGCTTCATCATCGATGCTATGGTAAAAAAATTCCCTTAATTCAAGAATAACTAATTTCTTTTGGGCTGCAATACAATAAAAAATAGTCTAGTCAAACCATTTTATTCTTGTTACAAAAATTACTAAAAAACAATATCGAAACAATACACTTACCATGAGTGTTCTTTTGACTACTTATTGATGAAACGATCTTCTCTTTTATCATCTTCATGGAACCTGGAGTTGAAAATATTAAATCTTCAATTAAATATGATCAAATTATGTAATAAAATATATATTCAATACAAAATTCGCAATTAAAGAAAAGCCTTATCAATGTAACCTACGAAATACACACCCACACACTTTTAACATTATTTTGATTGTTAGTTTTGTTATTTTTATTTGTTCCTATAATAAACATATACAATGTTATGGTATAGAAGCATTAGAATTTGAAGAATACTAATAAAAAACAAAAAACAAAAAGACAAGTAATAAGTACCTGATATGGCATTATCTTCATAATTATAACTTTGCACCTCATTTTCATTTTTGTTCTCTTTATTTGTCTCTACATTAAACATATAAAATAGTTTGAATTGTGAAAATGAATAAAAATCATTAAATAATAAGGAAAACAAATGGGAAATTTACAAGTACCCGATATTATATTTTGTTCTTGATTACAAATTTATTTATCAGTCTTTGGATTATTGTCTTCGTTCTCATTATTTGTCTCTATAATGTACAACGAATATGTTATAAATTGTGACAATGATTAATTGAATAAAAAGACAAACAAAAGAATAAACAACAAAGTTCATGTTAAATACCTAATATGATATCATTTTCTTTACTATAGCTTTGTTTCACATGCATTTGATCAATGTTTTTGTTCTCCTTGCTTGTCACTATGATAAGCATAAAAAATGTTATAAATTGTGACAATGAATAAAAGGATCAATAAACTATATAAACAATGAATCATCTTTAATCATCCATATAATATTTTGGTCTTGGTTGTAGTTTTTTGGGACAATCCCTTGTCATTATATACTTTCTTTAAAATATATATATATATATATATATATATATATATATATATATATATAGAGAGAGAGAGAGAGAGAGAGAGAGAGTAATACCTATTTCTATCTCCATCATTTCATGGTCAATGTCTTGATTAATTCCTTTCTTCTCATAATTCCCTATAATAGACATCCGAAAATGTTATAAATATGAAAATTAAATAAATTAAAAAAGTAACATGAGCAATAACCAAACAAATTATGTACCTGGTATAATAACATCTTCTCCTCCTATTTCCATCTCTAAATTTGTTTCAACATCATGTGCACTATATTGATTATTTGTTTGCTTCCCACTTTCATCATTCCCTGTTTTAGAATCCCCATCATTAGTCATTGTAGTAAACATTTTGACAATTAAGAAATTTGACCAAAATAGTATCCAAAGTATTATAAGAGAAACAACAAAGAAACTATAGTACCTGAATTTTCCAAGAAGCTAATGGATCCTTGGTTTGATAGTTGAAAATATTTGTAACTATTCAACATTATTGTCCTTTGTGATTCTATTTGCACAACACATGCAATTCTTCTTCTATATGTACAACAAGCCTTGATTAAATTTTCCCCCGCATAAAGAGAAATGACCACTTTTGCATCACTACATTGTTGATGTCTTTCCAATAAATCCATCGAGAAACCATAATCTCTCTCATTTTCATCAAGTCTGTCTTCAAATGTGTGAGAGTATTTTGAAGCCTCGAACATTTTTAATTCTGAAGTATAGAAATGTATAGTCAAAACTATATCATAACTATAATTATTTTGGGACTTATATTCGTAAATTCCAGTAGTCATTTTATATTTGAACTTGGAGTTCTGTATGGAAATTTCCAAAGTTTGACGTACATCATTACAAAACCAAATTTCTACTAAGAGAACTGTAGTAAAGTCATTCAACTCGTTTTTCTCGATAAGAAAAAGAAAAAAATCAATATAATAGTTCTTATGGAATGGTTATTTTTTCAAAGCCACTGTATCCAGAACAACAAGGTCAGTATGTAAAACTGGCTGCAACTGACATGGAAAAGAGTGCAAAAGTGTTGACAAAAGATCAGGCCCTCCAAAATGACAACCAAATTCAAAATTGTTTTCAATCTGTTGATTCTTTTATCATTCTGTCAAGGACTCCACATGCTTGTTTAGAAAGGGAATCTATCTTTGTATTTCATGTTCCTTTTACATAAGTAGACCCCTCCACAGTTTTTCAGAAATTGGAAAATATGAGCTCGTTAATTCCATAATTCTCAAGAATATTGAATGTGGTAAGAGTCTTATCATTCAATTTCTCATCATGACTTTGACAATATGCAACCATTGCATCCAATATTGTTCTGTTGGTTTTCAATTTAGAACAATAATATTTCAATTTTATGGCATCTGTTGGATGATTAGGTGGAATAGAAAACCAAATGGTTCCATTCAATAAATTTTCTTCTACTAAACCAATTTCTTCTATGGTTAATCCCTGAAGGGGATGAAAAGTAGCTGCTTTCAAACTGTGTAGACTGTTCTTCTTATAGTTCTCAAAATCAGGTCGGCTTGGAGAACACTTTAATGTGCCTAGTTGGTAACAATTAAAGACAATGTCCCACTTATCCCAAATATCTTGATTAAGATATAAGAGAATTTTTTTATCAGAAAAATTTGTAATTGGATAGTCGAAGAAGGAGCACAACATTTCATCATCGACCTGATCAAATCATACATAAAAACTAATAAAAATTCAATGTAGATATGAAATTAAAAAAGGATTAAACTGATGATAATTCATTACAAATATGAGAAAATATGACACATATTATTGACTTTAAATGTTAGATGCAAGAACAATAAAATAATGTACCTTGTCTTCAGTTATATTGGAACATCCAATCCTCCTTTTCTTTAATTTGTCATTGGAAATTAAGAAATTTGTTGCTGATCGGACACAGTCAATAAATGGAGTTTTGTAGAATACCTTATTGGTAGAATTTATTTGACAACAAATGTGAATCACCTCAATGGGTTCAACTGATGTACACAAGAATCGAGCATTGCGTTTTTTATATTTTTGTTTCGCCTCCATAGATACATTATATTTAGGATTTGATAAAATTTCTTTCGCTGCTTGAATGGTGTGTTGGCCATTAACTATCCAAAAATTGATATTCTTAGCATCTAAATCTGTCTCATTTATAATTTTGATAGAGTTCACCAATGGATCAGACTCATTGATGTCAAATGGAATCAGAAAAGCATCAGGAAATGAGGTTTGAAATTTCTCTAGGAATGATTTCACTAATACTTGAACATTTAAATCATCTCGTGATCTCAATTTAAACACTTTGGGGGCTTCTTTACATCTTACAACATCCACCTTTCTACTAAAGGTGTTTGAAAATAGATAGCAATGCTTGAAAGCTTCATGAATTTCATCACATTGATCTGCAAGTTTTGTTGTCTCAAATTCAACTTTCCTAGATTTTTGAAATTATGTAGTAGGCTTTAAATCATTTTCAATAATGTTCTCTTCTAATTCAGATAAATATACTCTTATCAAAGCAAGTAAATGACAATCAATTTTATCATCTGGTATTTTGTCAAGAAGTTTTCCTTTTTGTTGTAAATATAGAAGTACAAATGATGTTTTTTTACATCTTACATAGCGGTATCTTAGAACTGTAGTGATGTGTTCTAAAATATCTATGCAACTATTCAATCCAGATGTAGAAAAACTCTCATAGTTATCCAACTTAAACATTGAATTCTTTATCGTATTTGGTGAATTTTTACTTGAAGCTTCAATCAAATTTGGTCTAAATTTTTTATAATCCACTTGACAAGAAATTAATTTTACTTCATTTTCTTTAATCACTTCCACTTGAAAGTCAATGTCATTTTCATTGTAAGCATAGAAATTAATAATTATTTCTAATATCTCGGGTTCTTTTTCATCGATGGATCAAAATAAGTACATATCAGGATACATATTCATGGGAGTTTCTATCTGGACATACCAATCTTGCACAAACTCATATTTATTAGATGTGTTGTATTTTTTAATCATTTCAAAGGTAGAAGTTGAAGGTGTTATTGATACTATCATTTGAGTTGATTTTTTCTTTTTCTTAGATGATGATTGTAACATTTCACTTGCTTTGGTGCCAACTGATTCTGCATAAAAAAAGAAAAAAATATTTGCATAAATCAAAATGAAATTAAAAGTCCAAATATTGTCATGTAATGTTATTTTAAAATTTACAAGACCACCTAACCTAACCACTTATAAGAGAGTATACATAAAATATAAAACAACCATACCAATTGAAGGAGACGTTGTTTGTATATTACTTGTTTTTCGTTTTCTCTTCACTCCTTTACTTGGATTGTCAGGCACACGAGATTCCACAGCTTATGAAAAATAAAATAAAGAAATAAATAAATTATGGAAGGCATGAAATACCAAATATTATTAACTAACCTTATAATACACTATTTTATTTACATACACAATAATAAAGGAGTACATGTGTTATGCAAGTTTACTATATGACACCAAAAGTAATCACCTAGCTAAAATTGTTAGGAAAAACAAAATTATAAGAGAGTATACATAAAATATAGAACAACCATACCAATTGAAGGAGACATTTTTTGTATATCACTTGTTTTTCGCATTTTCTTCACTCCTTTACTTGGAATTTCAGGGACACGAGATTCCACAGCTTATGGGGAAAACAAAATTATGGAAGGCATTTAATACAAAATATTATTAAACAACCTTAATCACAAAGCTAAAATTGTTAGGAAAAGCAAAATACCCATGTTAGTATGGGGTTTCCACATTAAAACCCACTCCTAGAGTTATTTGCATGTGTTTTTGTGTAAAAGTAGATCTTTAATGTGGAAAATCCAACTAACATGGTGTATTTCAAATTTTCATAGCAATATTTTTCATAGAAATAGCAAGGTGTAAATTGCATACTAGAATTTTGTCAAATTATTTGAAAATGAATATAAAATATATTTTTAGAATCTCACATTTTTTACCATAGTTCTTAGCTTTTGCAAACATTTGTAAGAATTTATAATGGTAAATAATTAAATGAATTAAAAAACAATATAAATTCATATTATCTAACATTTCATTTCATACATATGCACAAAAACAAAGAAGCTCAAAGCATATGCAAGTTTTCTTATAAAATAAGGATAACATGAACTTCATTAATCAACAATCATTTATTAGCAACCATTGTAACAAAGTATAGACTAATTTTAAAATTGTCATACCGTTTAAAGATTTTGGTGTTGTATTTGGTGAACTTCCTTTTTCCTTTGATGATTCCTTTGAATTCCCACTAGCTTCATGGTCCATGGTTTCTGAAAATAAAGTAAGAAACTATTATCATAGTTTCAAATTATCGAAGAAAATATGAATTTATAAATACTACCACTACTTGCATCATTGTATGTGTAACAAAATGAACAAGAACAATAACAAGTGTAGAACTCACAATAATAGCTAATCATGGTGTTGATTAGAGAAAGGGCACCACCCCTAAATAATTTATTATGTTCTTTTAATTGTGCCTATAAGAAAGCTAGCACCTGCTAGCTTTCCTTCTAGTACAAGCATTATTAAGCACGTTACCAAGAGACAACAATACACTGTGAATAAATAACAACAATAGTTCTTTTAATTGTGTCTATAAGAAAGCTAGCACCTGCTAGCTTTCCTTCTAGTACAAGCATTTAGCACGTTACCAAGAGACAACAATACACTATGAATAAATAACAACAATAGTAGATACTTCAACAACATCATGTTTACACAAAATTCATTAATCAACAATCATTTATTAGCAACCATTGTAACAAAGTACAAACTAATTTTAAAATCGTCATACCATTTAAAGATTTTGGTGTTGTATTTGGTGAACTTCCTTTTTCCTCTGATGATTCCTTTGAATTCCCACTAGCTTCATGGTCCATGGTTTCTGAAAAGAAAGTAAGAAACTATTATCATAGTTTCAAATTATCGAAGAAAATATGAATTCATAAATACTACCACTACTTGCATCATTGTGTGTAACAAAATGAACAAGAAAAATAACAAGTGTAGAACTCACAATAATAGCTAATCATGGTGTTGATTAGAGAAAGGGTGCCACCCCTAAATAATTTATTATGTTCTTTTAATTGTGTCTATAAGAAAGCTAGCACCTGCTATCTTTCCTTCTAGTACAAGCATTAAGCACGTTACCAAGAGACAACAATACACTGTGAATAAATAACAACAATAGTAGATACTACAACAACATCATGTTTACACAAAATTTATCTTTTATAGTCATGTATATTCTTAGTTTTCTATAGAGACCATAAAAAGGAAAACACATTGAAGAATTTTTTCTATCACATACAAGCCTTTGACAACAACATTGCATTGTAAAGAAAATCTAGTGCATTATGAAATTCCTTCTATCACAAACACAAACACATTGTCAAAAAAACATCGCAACAATAATCTTTCCTAGGACATCTCCATGCTTGCGAAATTTGTCCTTACTTTTTGAAGACAATGAATTTTTATTCCATGCCTACGTAGATCGTTGTTCCAATATAAGAAATTTTAAACCCTCAAATGATTAGAAGGCCCTTTGTATGGAATATGTGGTCTAAGAATGAAATATGGGACAAATAGAAGCATGTTTCCAACAACAATACTTCATTGTGAAAAAAATTAAATGAATTAAAAAAAATGTGAATTCATCTTCTATGACATCTCATTTCATACATATGCACAAAAGAAAAGAAGCTAAAAGCATATGCAAGTTTTCTTAAAAATTAAAGATAACATGAACTTCATTAATCAATAATCATTTATTGGCAACCATTGTAACAATGTACAAACTAATTTTAAAATTGTCATACCATTTAAATATTTTGATGTTGTATTTGGTGAAATTCCTTTTTCCTTGGATGATTCCTTTGAATTCCCACTAGCTTGAGGGTCCATGGTTTCTAAAAATAATGTAAGAAACTATTATCATAGTTTCAAATTATCAAAAAAAATATGAATTTATAAATACTACCACTACTTGCATCATTTTATTTGTAACAAAATGAACAAAAACAATAACAAGAGTAGAAATCACAATAATAGCTAATCATGGTGTTGATTAGAAAAAGGGTGCCACCCCTAAATAATTTATTATGTTATTTTAATTGTTTCTATAAGAAAGCTAGCACCTGCTAGCTTTCCTTCTAGCACAAGAATTATTAAGCATGTTACCAAAAGACAACAATAGTAGATACTACAAAAACATCATGTTTACACAAAATTTATCTTTTAGTCATGTATATTCTTAGATTGCTATAGAGATGTAAAAAGGAAAACACATTGAAGAACTTTTTCTATCACATACAAGAGATTTCCAACAACATTGTATAGTAAATCTAGTGCATGATGAAATTCCTTCTATCACAAACACAAACACATTGTCAAAAAAAACATTGCAACAATAATTTTTCCTAGGACATCTCCATGCTTACGAAATTTGTCCTTGCTGATTGAAGACAATGAGGTTTTAGTCCATGCCTATGTAGATCGTTGTTACAATATAAGAAATGTTAAACCCTCAAATGACTACAAGGCCCTTTGTATGGAATATGCGGTCTAAGAATGAAATATGGGACAAATAGAAGCATGTTTCCAACAACATTGCATTGTGAAAAAAGCATTCTATATTACCCTCTATCACAAACACAAGCACACTGTCAATAAAAATGTTGCAAGGTGAAAGAAATCTAACGCATGTTAAATTTCATTTTAGCATAAAAACAAACACTTAAGAACATTGTACGGTAAAATAAATCTAGCATTTGGTAGAATTACTTCTAGAAAAAACACGAGCACATTGCCAACAACAATATTGCTAACAAAATTCAAGGAAGTGCTTGCTAGATTTGTTTCTAATCTCTCGTCAACAACATTGTCAATAACAACATTGCTAGGTGAAAGAAATTTAAGCATGTCACATTTCCTTCTAGAATAAATAAAATTTCACGGCAACATTGCAAGGTGAGAGAATTTAGCATGTGCTAGATTTACTTCTAGCACAAACATAAGCACCTTGCCAACATAAAAATTGCAACAAGGTAAAAGGAAATTTGGCACATGCAACATATCCTTACCGCACAAACATGAGAAAATAACAACATTGTATGGTTAAAGAAACCTAATACATGTTGGATTTACTTCTAGCATAAACACGGGGATATTACCAAGAAATTCATTATAAGGAAAAAGAAAGGTAGCACCCACAAGATTTTCTTCTAGCACAAACAAAGTCACATTTCCAATAATAACATTCTAAGGTGAAAGAAATCTAATGCGCACTATATTTCATTCTATCATAAATGAAAGTGCGTAACAACATTGCAAGGTGAAAGAAATGTAGCATATGTTAGATTTACTTCTATCAAAAACACAACCATATTTTCAACAATGCAAGAAAAAATAAATCTAGTGTCTGCAAAATTTCCTTCTAGCATAGACATAAACACATTTTCAAATAAAAACAATGCAAAGCATTAGATTTCCTTCTAGCATAAATAACTATATTGTCAAAAATAAGATGCCATTGTCAAGAAAATATAACACATAGTAGATTTCCTTCTTGTACAAATTCATAAACATATTGTCAACAACAACATTGTTGGGCAAAACAAATCTAACACAGGTTAGATTTCTTCGTATCAGAAACAAAATCACATTGCAAATAATAACATTGCAAGGTGAAAGAAATCTAATGCATACTAGATTTCCTTCTAATGGAAACATTATCAGATAACAACATTGTAGGTTGAGAAAAATTTTTCTTGTGTTATATTTACTTCTAACACAAACTTATCAATATTTCTAACAACAACAATGCAGGACAAAAAAAAATCTAGCACATGTCAGATTTCCTTTTAGCCTAAACAAAAAGATGTTACTAGTAACAACATTGTAATGTAAAAGAAATGTAACATGTGCTAGATTTTCTTTTAGTGCAAACACAAGCACATAGCAACATTGTAGAGTGAATGAAATTTATCAAGTGCTAGAGTTATGTCTACCACAAATACAAACATGTTTCCAACAACAACATTGTAGAGTATAATAGATCTAACATGTGATCAATTTTCTTCCAACAAAAACACAAACACGTTTCAAATTGAAATAATTCTAACACATGCTATATTTCCTTCTAGCACATAACAAAATTGAAGGACAGAAGAAATCTACTACATGCTATAGATTTATTTCTATCACAAACACAATGAAATTCAAAGGTGAGGGAAACATAATGTGTGCTATATTTCCTTCTAGCCCCACCATAATTGTGTTGCCAATAACAAAATTATAAGGTGAAAGAAATCTAATGTGTGTAAGATTTCCTTCTAGCATAAAGACAAGCACACAAGCCCATTATAAGGTGAAATAATTCTAGTGCATGCTAGATTTACTTCTAGCAAAAAAACAAGCATGGTGACAACAACAACATTATAGGGCAAAGGAAATCTAACATGTGCTAGATTTCCTTACAACACAACACAAGCACATTATAAGATGAAACAAATCTAGGATGTGCTAGATTTCCTTCTAGCACACACATAAGAACATAACAACATTGTAGGGTTAAATAAATATAACACATGCAAAATTTACTTCTAGCACAAGCTAAAGCACATTTTCAATAACAACAATGTGCTAAATTTCCTTCTAACACAGTCACATGCATATTTCCAATAACAACATTGCAAGGTCAAAGAATCTAGCATATTTCCTTCTACCACAAACAACCAGATTGCCAACCAAAACATGGCATTCTAAAACAAATCGAGCGTGTGCTAAATTTCCTTCTAGATCAAACCCAAACATAAACATTGTAGGGTTAAATAAATCTAACACATGCAAAATTTACTTCTAGCACAAGCTAAAGCACATTGCCAATAACAACATTGCAATAAAAGAAATCTAACATGTGCTAAATTTCTTTCTAACATAATCACATGCATATTTCCAATAACAACATTGCAAGGTCAAAAAATATAACATATTTCCTTCTAGCACAAACAACCTAATTTCCAACCACAACATGGCATTCTGAAACAAATCTAGCGCGTGTTAAATTTCCTTCTAGCTCAAACCCAAACATAACAACATTCTAAGGTTAAATCAATCTAAAACATGCAAATTTTACTTCTAGCACAAGCTAGAGCACATTTCCAATAACAACATTGCAAGAAAAGAAATCTAACATGTGCTAAATTTCCTTCTAACATAATCACATGCATATTTCCAATAACAACATTAAAAGGTCAAAGAATCTAGCATATTTCCTTCTAGCACAAACAACTAGATTTGCAACCACAACATGGCATTCTGAAACAAATCTAGCGCGTGCTAAATTTCCTTCTAGCTCAAACCCAAAGATAACAACATTGTAGGGTTAAATAAATCTAACACATGAAAAATTTACTTCTAGCACAAGCTAAAGCACATTGCCAATAACAACAATGCAGGAAAAGAAATCTAACATATGCTAAATTTCCTTCTAACATAGTCACATGCATATTTCCAATAACAACATTGCAAGGTCAAAGAATCTAGCATATTTCCTTCTACCACAAACAACCAGATTGCCAACCACAACATGGCATTCTGAAACAAATCTAGTGCATGTTAAATTTCCTTTTAGCTCAAACCCAAACATAACAACATTGTAAGGTTAAATCAATCTAACACATGCAAATTTTACTTCTAGCACAAGCTAAAGCACATTGCCAATAACAACATTGCAAAAAAAGAAATCTAACATGTGCTAAATTTCCTTCTAACATAATCACATGCATATTTCCAATAACAACATTGCAAGGTCAAAGAATCTAGCATATTTCCTTCTAGCACAAACAACCAGATTTGCAACCACAACATGGCATTATGAAACAAATCTAGCACGTGTTAAATTTCCTTCTAGCTCAAGCCCAAACATAACAACATTGTAGGGTTAAATAAATCTAACACATGCAAAATTTACTTCTATCACAAGCTAAAGCACATTGCCAATAACAACAATGCAGGAAAAGAAATCTAACATATGCTAAATTTCCTTCTAACATAGTCACATGCATATTTCCAATAACAACATTGCAAGGTAAAAGAATATAGCATATTTCCTTCTATCACAAACAACGAAATTGCCAACCACAACATGGCATTCCGAAACAAATCTAGCGCGTGCTAAATTTCCTTCTAGCTCAAACCCAAACATAACAACATTGTAGGGTTAAATAAATCTAACACATGCAAAATTTACTTCTGGCACAAGCTAAAGCACATTGACAATAACAACATTGCAAGAAAATAAATCTAACATGTGCTAAATTTCCTTCTAACATAGTCAACGTGACCAACAAATCTAACATTTCTACCACAAATACAAACATGTCTCCAACAACAACATTGTAGAGTATAATAAATCTAACGTGTGATCAATTTTCTTCCAACACAAACACAAACATGTTTCAAATTGAAATAAATCTAACACGTGCTATATTTTCTTCTAGCACATAACAACATTGAAGGACAGAAGAAATCTAGTTCATGCTATAGATTTATTTCTATCACAAACACAATGACATTCAAAGGTGGGGGAAACATAATGTGTGCTATATTTCCTTCTAGCCCCACCATAAGCATGTTGCCAATAACAAAATTGTAAGGTGTAAGAAATCTAATGTTTGTAAGATTTCCTTCTAGCATAAATACAAGCACACAAACCCATTATGAGGTGAAAGAATTCTAGTGCATGCTAAATTTACTTCTAGCAAAAAAACAAGCATGTTGACAACAACAACATTATAGGGCAAAGGAAATCTAACATGTGATAGATTTCCTCACAGCACAACACAAGCACATTAAAAGATGAAAAAAATCTAGGATGTGCTAGATTTCTTTCTAGCACACACATAAGAACATAACAACATTGTAGGGCTAAATAAATCTAACACATGCAAAATTTACTTCTAGCACAAGCTAAAGCACATTGCCAGTGGAAACATTGCAAGAAAAGAAATCTAACATGTGCTAAATTTCCTTCTAACATAGTCACATGCATATTTCCAATAACAACATTGCAAGGTCAAAGTATCTAGCACATTTCCTTCTAGCACAAACAAGAAAATTGCTAACCACAACATGGCATTCTGAAACAAATCTATCGCGTGCTAAATTTCCTTCTAGCTCAAACCCAAACACATTGTCAATAAAAAAATTTCAAGTTGAATTCCGATGTGTGCTAAATTTCCTTGTAGCACAAACACAAGCACATATCAAACATTGTAAGGCAAAAAATATCTAGCATGTGCTATATTTACTTTTAGCAAAAACTCAAGCTTATTTCTAACAACAACATTATCAAGCAAAAGAAATTTAACACGTGCTAGATTTCATTCTATCATAAATGAAAGTGCATTGCTAATAACAACATTGTAAGATGAAAAAAGTATAATGAGTGATATATTTCCTTCTAGCATAAATAAGTGCACATTGTCGATAGCACCATTGCAAGGTGAAGGAAATCTAACCCATGCTAATTTTTCCTATAGAAAAAACATAAGTGCATAACAACATGCAGGGTTAAATAAATCTAGCTCGTGCTAGATTTACTTTTAGCAAAAACACAAGTATATTTTCAAAAGAAATATTGCAGGGCAAAAAGAAATCTATTTTGTGGTAGATTTTCTTCTATCATAGACACAAGGCATTCTCAATAGCAACATTGAAAGGTGAAATAAATCTAACATGTGCTAGATTTACTTTTAGTAGAAAGACAAGCATATTACCAGAAACAAAGGTGCATGCCAAAAGAAAACTAGGACCTGTTAGATTTTCTTCTAGGACAAACACAAACACATTGGCAATAATAACATTACAATGGGAATGAAATCTAATGTCTGCTACAATCCAATTTAGCACAAACAACCAGATTGTCAACAACAATCTGAAATTAGAAAAATTTACAGGCTTTGTGGATTTTTCTCCATGAAGCTGCATAGAAAATGTAGTAACAATTGTTTTGAAAAGGCAACCAACCATGCCAATTTACTCGTATGTAACTTAGGGTTGGGTTCTAGTGGCTTGGTAGAGCACTAACGCGTTTAACACAGGGGTCTGGCTAGATAATGTTGGACCTCTTTCACGGATGTCTAAATCTGATCTTGAGAGGACAATGTAAATATTCTGCATTAAGTAAAAAATTTGAACCAACATAATATAAATTTGGAGTAGGTGCTTGTATATTTAACATTGGCTTTGTTGGGTAGTAGTGTAGTGCAGATAAGCCCTTGTTTATATGGTTTGTTTGAGTATGTAGAGCTATTGCTTCTCCATTTTGGCTCTGTGCATATCAAATTCCAAAGAGGTGAATACATTTCAGCTATGGGAAGGGGTTGATGTAGAGGAAGATGGGTAAACATGTTGGCATATTGGTCTTACATTATTGTTGCATATAATGGTAATTTGATACCTATAATACTAATGGCCCAAATAATATTTCAGCTACTTCAAATAATTAGTTACTATTGGGTGGCGTGGGAAACCCCTACAAAAGAAAATTAGAGTTCCCTTATTAAAAAATCCCTTCTCGTTCTCGTTTATGTTTCTTTGAAATTAAGAAGCTCTTCATGTGTTCTTGTGAGATTTGTGCTTCTTTCACTGGTTGGACTTGAACACAACTGGAAATCAGCTTTTCAGCAATCTGCACAATTGATGCAACTCCATTTGGGTGAATAATGAATCAAGCATCAACTAATTAGAGTGCAATGGACACATTGATTCCTACACAACTACGAGCTTTGGTTTTTGCATTTATACAACTTTTGGGGATCATTGTATTCCTGTATCAGATTTCTTGGAAGGTATTCATTGTGTTTATACCAGTGAGTTCAACTTGTATATGGTATCATTAATATTACATATCATCAACTAGGGAAGTGGCTTGGTTGTCATTAGTTTCTAGAGATTCAATCGTACAAAATTTTGGAGAATCAATCTCTGGAGCAGCCACCATTAGAAGTTTTGACCAGGAGTCTTGGTTCATGGAGAGAAATCTCTAGTTGATTGATATGTATACTAGACCTAGTCTCCACAATGTTGGGGCCAATGCATGGATTTTTGTTCTGATGGATTTACTATAAAATCTTGCGTTTGCATTCTCTGTAATATTCCTAATGGAAATTTACAATGATAAGCAAGGCATGCATAGAAAAAAAAACAAACACACAAAATTTACAACACATTAAACACCCAAAAATCTCCATAAACTGTGTTAGTTGAGCCATTCTATTAATATAAATGTTGGGTACAAAGGTAAGATGAAAAAACATGCACCTAGGCTTGCCCAAGGCAAGATAACAATGCGCAGGTGATGAAATCGACTACTCTAACATGAAATGTGGTTGTCCCCCACAATCTGTCTGCTAACCTAGTGAAAAATTGCATTGTTGGCTGCAGAAAATGGTTGTTAGGGTCTCCTCTAGTGCTCAAAAAATTCCAGGAAATTAACCTCAGGCTCTCCTCCAATAACCCACAAAAAACCCACGAAGGAATTGACCAAATGTTGACCTTGGAATTTCAACCCAATTTCCCCCTAGCTCCTCTAGTTGTTGGCTGAGTTGGGACCCCTATTTGACCAAGCGAATCTACCCAAAAAATTCAACCAAATTATTTATGAGCTCCTTGTCAAAAACCCAAAAAAAAACAGAAAGGGCTTGCTCTAGTTTTGACGCTCCAAAATTGACCTCAAAATGCTTTGCCCTCCTCCACAACTAGATGCTCGGCTTTCTCCTCCACCAAAATGCTGGAAAATCACCCATGATTTCCGCCAATCTAGTTTCAAACAACCCCAGCTCTTCAATCCATTTCACAAGCCAATTATTAGATTTGCCTCAGAATTTCGGCCCAATTTCCCCCTAGCTCCTATAGTTGTTAGCTGAGTTGGGACTCCTGTTTGACCCCACGAATCTACCCAAAAAATTAGGCCAAATTATTTCTGAGATCCTTGTCAAAAACCCAGAAAAACCCAAAAAGGGTTTTCTCTAGTTTTTCCGCTCCAAAATTGACCTCAAAATGCTTAGCCCTCCTCCACAAGTAGAAACTGCAACCTGTAGCAGATGTTGGGCTTGCTCCTCCAGCAAAATGCTAGAAAATCATCCACGATTTACCCCAATCTAATTCCAAACAACCCCAGCTCCTCAATCCCTTTTACAAGCCAATTGTTGACTTTGCCTCATCAACTCCTCCAAGAGCCCTTCTGAAATTTCCCCTTTTTGCATCATTGGAGTGTCTATAAGCTCACCAATCACTGTGCATGCGAGTCTAACACCTTCATGATCTTTCTAGCTTCCCCACAGCTAGCCAAGATTATGCTTTGATACCATTGTAATATTCCTAATGGAAATTTGCAATGATAAGCAAACCACGCATAGTAAAAAAAATAAACACACATAATTTACAACACATTAAACACCAAGAAATATCCATTAATTGTGATGAGATGAGCCATTTTATTAATATAAATGTTGGGTACAAAGGTAAGATCAGAAAGCATGCACTTGGTCTTCCACAAGGAAACCTAACAATGCCCATGTGATGAAATTGGTTACTCTAACATGCAATGTGGTTGTCCCCAACAATCTCTACGTTGACCTAGTGAAAAACTTCACTACTAACTGTGAACAATGGTTGTTAGGGCCTCATTTGGTGCCTAGAAAATTTCGGGAAATTAACCTTAGGTTCTGCTCCAATAACCCACAAAAACCCTCGAAGGAATTGGCCAAATGTTGACCTCAGACATTTTGGCCCAATTTCCCCCTAGCTCCTCCAGCTTCTGGCTGAGTTGGCACCAAAATGGTAGAAAATCCCACACAATTTCCTTTCCTGTGTCCCAGTTGAACCATAAATGTGTGGTATCCTCCCAGATACCAAAGATGAGTAGAAATTTCCTCCCTGGGGTGGCACTCGTGGTCCACCGAAGAAGAGGGTGACTTGGCCCCCACAAAAGACTGTGTAGTTCCTAGGCAATATGATGCAGGCCCCTGCTCCAAAAATTCATACTATTGTGGAAATACCTCCTGCTCTTGTAAATCCTTCTCTTTTTTTTTGGAATTTGGTCAAGGAATGCTTCAATGATACTATAGCCCCTATCTTCGACACCACTCTCCAACAAGAATTGTGTGGGTCCTTTCCCACATCCCAGCTAAACCTGAAATGTGTGGTATCCTCCAAACTACCAAAGATTAGTAGAACTTGCCTCCCTAGAGTGGCACTTGTGGTTCGCCAAAGAAGATGGTGAGATTTCCATTTGGAAACCTCTGGTGCTAAACAACACCTATGACTCATTTGAACAGCTTGAGCAACAATGTGTAAAATGACAAATTATCAAAAGGTACTCAATGTTTCCTTCAACCCTCTATTTATAATTGTTGCTTTGCCTTTCCTTGAGGATCCCTCATCAAAATATTTTGATCTCCTTTCCACAATATCAATTATTCCTTGAGGGGTGGCACCAGCATTCCACAAAGGTTGATATTTTCTATTTCTACTAAGTCCCATGTACCAAAAATGTCTCAAATGCCCATATTACAAAATTGTGCTATGCTTGGAACTCCCCTAGTAAGCTTCATTAATCTTGTTAAATGAAAAATAAAAATTGGTGATATTACATTCTCTTTGGTGTTCCTCATTCGCTTGCATGGAGATGTAATTAGACCAAGCATTGTAAGGTTGACAATAACATATGGTCTAAATCTGAACATGATACAAACCTGGGTAACATGATGTCTTTGTTTTGTGGAGACCAAGATTATCTCAGTGGAGAGAATAATGCAATATTCACGTATTCCCATCGAGCCACCAGTGATCATGGGGAATTGTAGACCAAATCCAACTGTCAATCTAGAGGAACAATAGATCTATCTGATTTGCAAGTGCATTATGGGCCACATATTCTATTTCTCTTGAAAGGCCTTACATGCACTTTCCCTGGAGGTACAAAGGATGTAGTTGTGGGGCAGACAGAAAGTGGCAAATCTACTCTCATTCAATCCATTTTTGGCATTGTGGAACCAACAAAGGGATTGATGGAGTCAACATCTCAACAATAGGCCTCCATGAGCTAAGATCCAAAATTAAGCATTATTCCCCAAGAACCAACAATGTTTGGGGCAATATAAGAAATAATTTGGATCCTTAGGAAGACTGCTCGGATGATGAGATTTGGGAGACTGTGTAAAAGTGCCAATTTGGTTAAATTATACAATAAATTCGATTCCTCAGTGCTTGAGAATGAAGGAAACTAGAGTGTGGATCAATGCCAGCTTGTCTGTTTGTTTTATTATGGTAGAGGTGGGTCCCTTGTCCCACAAAAAGGGAAGTCTCATACACAAATTTGGTGTTTGGTTTAGTCATGACCTTAAAATTGGATAATAATAATAATAAATTACATGCTTCAAATCACCAATTCATCCAATAAAATTTTCCAAAACCTTTTATCTTCTGAACACATAAATAACGATGAAAATTTTAATCCAATCTTACATAAATCCATTAGAAGCAGCCCCTCTTCTAGAAATTAACTTTGCTATCCATCCATATATAAAACTCAAATCCACAGGTTTTAATCCATTTCAATTGAAATATCTCAGCAAGAGGTTACAACCATGGACGTACTTTACAACGTGATATGTTTATCCATCCCCAAAAGAACTTTTGTAAACTCCATGACACCATAAATGTCTTCTCCAACCAGATCTAGAAATTTTCCTCTGACTTAGAGGACACAATATTATTTCAAATGCTATTGCAATTACATTTTTGAAAACTATCTAGATTTGTTTGTGGTATGGGAGGCAAGCGATGCTTAATCCATAGGTTCAATAAATTTCATGTATTCATCCTCAAATCCTATAAGGACTATCCATATTCTTCTTGCAAAATGGTGTTGGATTGCCTTAGATGGTAGTGCTTTAATTGCTAGGGACAAAATGATTTATAAAAATGAATCTTTAAAGCCTGTATGTGCTGATATACATCCAATGTTGTTGTTGGAAGAATTTATTTCATACCTTATTCACCATGCTATATACCTATGACTTCAGTGTTTTTACAAACTCACATTCCAAACTCTTTCTACTAGCAGTTTGCAGGATGAGACCAAATGCTTGTGGCCATACATAATAGTTTTATAGTTCTTTCCTGTCTTCCTTAGCATACTCACAACAATATCCATATTTATGCACCTTATCAAACAATGGAAATCTGGGATGATGTGTGATAGGAAACTTGTCCATCATTACTCAACACCTGGACAACATTTTTAGTTTGCAATTCTTCTAAAGGATGGACATCGTTGAATAGCATGCAACAACTTGTGAGGCAACTCCATTTTCATTGAAACTTGATCGAGCTATATTATTGAAACTTGTAAATTCTCAAAATGGGTGCAAAGTATTTTCATGGAATTTCTGCAGAATATTGTAAAGGTTTGTAAATTAATAAAAGGCATGGAAATATTTTTTATGGTATTTCTATAGAAATATTGTGAAGAGAATGTGAAGTTATAATCCCCATTGTGGCATATATATCAATACAATGCCTCTGAGGTGTCTTACCAGTATGAACAATTTTAAGAGTGGTAAGAGTACAAATACCACACATTATCTTCATACATAACCTAGGGCACAATTAATATGAAAAAATTATTCTTCATTAGGAAACTAAGTCACTGTCAATCAGTCTTAATTGCTCAAGGCTATTACCCTGGACTCTAGTAAATATACCAAGGAATACCAATGACAAAAAATCTAGGCACATCAGCATAATGACCAATTAACTCAAGATATGTAAGAATAGCACCAAATTAATGAAAATTTCCAACAGAGTCTTATGAATAACATGATTTCCATATTCCCTAGGATCGGGTGATAGGGAGGCATATCACTGGTGCTATTATAATTTCAATTGAAGATAGGACAGGTAGCCATCATGTAAGTGTGATAGACAGTTGGATGTCATGTTCATTCCCATAGAGCCAGTTCAAGAGGAAGCCAATACCATCATGCAACTGGTATTTAAGAGGGCCCATGAATTATCATGGAAGTGAATGGATTATAACCATGTTCAATGGTTCTTGGATTTACTTAGAGCCATAATGAATCTTTATCTCTTCACCTTCATCACTGCAACAACCAAAATCAGCATTTGGTGAATAAGAGAGCCAAGTATCAAGGATCTATCAGAAGAGCCCCACAGATTACTGGTTCATAATCTGCTTGCATATATTATGCTGCCCCAATGCTCATTATTTGGAGCATAAGGCCTCAAGAAGGATAACATGGACACATGAAATCCCCTCAAAATACTGAGGCATAGAAAGATCAGCAAAGCCTCAAGGCTGAAAGGAAAAGGCCACTTCCTAGTCTTGCACTTGAAGGAAAAGTCTAAAGCTCTAGAAGTACAGAGAGATCCATTGTGTGGTAAAAAGCATCCACCATGTAGAAATGGCCAAGCTAGAAGACAGGGTGTGCTAACAGAGAAGGGCAACCCAGAACCATATGATTGAGATAGAACTAGAGAAAATTGTGCCATATACTGGTGTCTCATGAAGCAGGATACCCTAATATTCTCTCACAATGGACCTCTGATGGAAAATCAAGAATATGATAGCCAACAACATGGACAGACAACCAAAATAAAATAACCTTATCTTGAATACCATCTTAGACACTCTGCAATTGCTAGATTACAAATATGACTCCTTGATGCAATCGGGGGTCAACTATGGGTTACGGGGGTACAGAAGGAGGTTATGCAGCAAAGGAGGACTCTAATCTCCAAGCTTGAAGCAACCCAAAGCACCCCATATGCCTAGAGGATGGAGAGGCTTAACTTTAGGCTTTGTTGAGTCCATTCTAATGATGTTCTGAAGCTTTATATTTATTTCATCTTGTGCTTGTCATCCTCTGTTTAAAACTGGTTATTTCTACTAGGTCTCATGGAGTTGTGTGTCATCTTATACCATACACTCTATCCCTTCTCCCTAGAGGAGAGGGAGGATTAACCTTTTATGGATCCCTTATCATGATTTTTTCAATATTTATATTTATTTCTTCTTCTTCTTGTCATCGGACTCCTCATTCCCAATACAGGTTGGAGTGATGCATTGGGATTAGTCCCTCGACCTCCACCAGAAGAGTAGGTTCAACCACCACCTCCAAATGGTGTTGATGTCATTCCTCCACCACTCCATGTTGAATCACCCCCCTCCCCCTTAGCTCCACCATCATCCTCTGGTAGCTATGAGGAACCTTTATACCTTGTTAGCATATGTTCCCATTCTGAATTATCACTATTACTAATCTTCAAACAACAAAGTTGCCAACCCTGATTATTATGCTCATCTTGATGGTCTTACAAATGGAACACAACTGTCTTATTGTGAACATACTACAAGTGCATACATGGAAGGTTTGGGCATGAATAAACCTCTGTAAGGTTTAATTTATTATAAGTCTGGTAACAACACAATACCTGAGAGTGCAAGGATCAATAACCCTGGAAATTCCACTTGCTATGAACATATTGGTGCTATCACTTATATTGGGAACTCAAGAATCAACGCAGACACTAATCAACTCAGTACTGAAGGCATCATTAATGTTTTTGGTGCATCGTCGGGCCCATGAGTACAAGTGATGTTGCCTCAATCCAAGTTTTGAATTTTGTTATCAATAGCTCAAATAACCTTGGCTACTATGGATCCCTCAACTGGAGGTATAGAAACAGTGACAGCGACAACTAAAGGAGGCAAAAATGTATCAAAGGTTAATTTCCAATAAAATTAGTATTCTATACAGAGAGCTATCTTGTTCTCAAGTGTACTAGTGTTGATCTACTTTTGTCCTCTTTGTAAACCTAGAATTGTCTAATAATTTAATTTTTTTCAGTGTTATACCATGTTATTAACAAACTAAGGTTTCTATTTAATTGTAGTGTGAGGTAAGAAATTATCTATTGTGGTGGCATCGACATTGAGATCCAACAAGAAATTTTCTTCCTTAGTTGACAAGGTATTCAAAATATTTCTCTGCCTAATTTTTTTTCATTCAGGAAATCCAAACAATGTGTGTATTTATGCGTGGAGTGTGCTTTTATTTCACAACTATTATTGAAAGATTGAATTGTAGATAAATGCTCTTACAATGGCCTGTTATGTGCTAGTGGAAGGTAGCTAAGGAGGAGTTGCATGGCAGTGATGATGAGGATGAAAGTGAAAATGCTATATTAGAGGTTTTTGGAGACAGAGCAACCCTCAAGGTGCATTTCTCAAGGACTCTCCTACCTTGAAAAAAAATCAGCCCTCAATATTCCCATCAAACCTCCATCTTTTCTACATAAACTGTATAACAGTAGGAGGAAAGATCAGCAAAGCCTCAAGGCTGAAAGGAAAAGGCCACTTCCTAGTCTTGCACTTGAAGGAAAATTCTGAAGCTCTAGAAGTACAGAGAGATCCATTGTGTGGTAAAAAGCGTCCATGCAGAAATGGCCAAGTTGGAAGATAGGGTGTGCTAACAGAGAAGGGCAACCCAGAACCATATGATTGAGATAGAACTAGATAAAATTGTGCCATATACTGGTGTCTCATGAAGAAGGATACCCTAATATTCTCTCACAATGGACCTGTGATGGAAAATCAAGAATATGATAGCCAACAACATGGACAGACAACCAAAATAAAATAACCTTATCTTGAATACCATCCTAGACACTCTACAATTTCTTGATTACAAATATGAATCCTTGATGCAATCAGGGGTCAACTATGGGTCACGGGGGTACAGAAGGAGGTTATGCAGCAAAGGAGGACTCTAAGCTCCAAGCTTGAAGCAACCCAAAGCACCCCATATGCCTAGAGGATGGAGAGGCTTAACTTTAGGCTTTGTTGAGCCCATTCTAATGATGTTCTGAAGCTTTATATTTATTTCATCTTGTGCTTGTCATCCTCTGTTTAGAACTGATTATTTCTACTAGGTCTCATGGAGTTGTGTGTCATCTTATACCATACACTCTATCCCTTCTCCCTAGAGGAAGGGGAGGATTAACCTTTTATGGATCCCTTATGATGATTTTTTCAATATTTATATTTATTTCTTCTTCTTCTTGTCATCGGACTCCTCATTCCCAATACATGTTGGAGTGATGCATTGGGATTAGTCCCTCGACCTCCACCAGAAGAGCGGGTTCAACCACCACTTCCAAATGGTGTTGATGTCATTCCTCCACCACTCTGTGTTGAATCACCCCCCTCCCCCTTAGCTCCACCATCATCCTCTGGTAGCTATGAGGAACCTTTATACCTTGTTCTTCCATAAACAAAACAATATATGTTATCATATGTTCCCATTATGAATTATCACTATTACTAATCTTCAAACAACAAAGTTGCCAACCCTGATTATTATGCTCATCTTGATGGTCTTACAAATGGAACACAATTGTCTTATTGTGAACATACTACAAGTGCATACATGGAAGGTTTGGGCTTGAATAAACCTCTGTAAGGTTTAATTTATTATAAGTCTGGTAACAACACAATACCTGATAGTGTAGGGATCAATAACCCTACAAATTCCACTTGCTATGAACATATTGGTGTTGTCACTTATATTGGGAACTCAAGAATCAACGTAGACAATAATCAACTCATTACTGAAGGCATCATTAATGTTTTTGGTACATTATCAGGCCCATGAGTACAAGTGATGTTGCCTCAATCCAAGTTTTGACTTTTGTTATCAGTAGTTCAAATAACCTTGGCTACTATGGATCCCTCAACTGGAGGTATAGCAACAGTGACAACGACAACTGAAGGAGGCAAAAATGTATCAAAGTTTAATTTCCAATAAAGTTAGTATTCTATACAGAGAGCTATCTTGTTCTCAAGTGTACTAGTGTTGATCTACTTTTGTCCTCTTTGTAAACCTTGAATTGTCTAATAATTTAATTTTTTTTCAGTGTTATACCATGTTATTAACAAACTAAGGTTTCTATTTAATTGCAGTGTGAGGTAAGAAATTATCTATTGTGGCGGCATTGACAATAAGATCCAATAAGAAATTTTCTTCCTTAGTTTACAAAGTATTCAAAATATTTCTCTGCCTAATTTTTTTTCATTCAGTAAATCCAAACAATTTGTGTATTTATGCGTGGAGTGTGCTTTTATTTGACAATTATTATTGAAAGCTTAAATTGTAGATAAATTCTCTTACAATGGCCTTCTATGTGCTAGTGGAAGGTAGCTAAGGAGGATTTGCATGGCAATGATGATGAGGATGAAAGTGAAAATGCTATATTAGAGGTTTTTGGAGACAGAGAAACCCTCAAGGTGCATTTCTCAAGGAATCTCTTACCTTGAAAACAAATCAGCGCCCAATATTCCCATCAAACCTCCATCTTTTCTACATAAACTGTATAACAGTAGGCCCATATCAAAAATTGTGCATACATTTGAAAACAAAGTTTTTGTCCCCGGCGAAACATGAAAAAAAAGATACAAAAATATTTATCCCTCCCTATTACATAGTTCAATCCCTCTCATGATCGTGATTCCAAAACAGAAACAATGACAGTGATTGAAGAGCACTCCTAATGCCCAGTGCATCTATTACCCAGTTTTATCCCAACAGAATCCATACCAATATCATCGTCACGCTTCTGTAGGGTTCGTTTCTTACATACCAGAAATCATAATGATCTCCTCATACACAGAGCTTGGGGCTCTCAATTAAGGGAGAGGATGAAATCTCAACTCGCTTGGAGAGATGTCTTGTTCTCTACCCGCTAGCAAAGGAGCAGGTGGGTATCAGAGAGATTTCAAGGGCTAGGCTGATACACCAATACGTTTGCTTCAAAGACACCACTTTAAATGATCTTAAGACATCTTTCAATTTCAATTTCAGTTAGCATCGGGGGCCCACTTGGCATTATTGAAATCGATGACTTACCCACATTTTTACCATATGATGTCACTCAGCTTCTTGTATATATATCTATATATATATATATATATATATATATATATATATATATATAATCGATTTAGCTTTGGACGGTGATATTCACAACTGAATTTAAACTTACTGCATCAGGCTCCAGCCAACGCCATGGGTTGAAACTGAGAACATCCTTGTCATTTTCACAGAATCAAAGTTACAGTCTGCAGGGGCGACGAAGTAAAGGGAAAAGCAAAGGAGGAGATAGCGACACTAAAGTTTTCCCCGCGCAGTTTTCAGGGAAAGTGTTAATCTACTAGAATGCTTATTTTCCAGCTTGACTTTGACCTTAGATAACACATTTTTCACACTTTTACAGATGTAAAGCTAACTGAAAATTGTTCAAGTAAATAATTTTAAATGCATACAGTTAGCAGAGAGCAGAGGCTTACTTGCATTTGAATTTGTCTCTTCACAGCAGCCTGGTCACAGTGATTGGCTGATTTTCCTTTTCACAACCACCTCTTTGAATTTGTCTCTTCAGAGCAGCTTGTTCACAGCTATTGGCTGATTTGCCTTTTCACAACCACCTAGTCACCACGCAAAGTCATAAGCAGAGAAGCAACATCTGTTGAAATCCATTCACGAACTTGTTTGAAATCCAACTCCATCATCAGCGATTTATACAAGATCTAAAACCCTGAATTTTACACGACTTGCTAAATTTCAAAAAATGGGCCCGAAATAACCCCTAACCCACGGCCATTCCTGCAAATGGGGGCTATTGAAACCCCATTGAAGCAATCAAATGAGACATGGCTAGTTTTATTTAAGTTTTGTTTTAAATAATTTAATTAAATAATAATTAAAAATAATATTTATTAATAATTTAGTTACTTTAATGGAAAATAAAATTTAAATAATTCAACTAAATAATAATTATAAATAATTTTTATTATAAATAATTCATTTACTCTCCAATGTTAAATAATATTTAAATAATTCAATTAAATAACAATTATAAAATTTCATTAATGGTTGTGTTTAAGCTATTCAAGCTTTTGTTGTGGATCCTTTGCGCGTCGCACCGATTCCTATCGAGACATTGTCTGTTTGGGTCACTACTGCGATCTCGCTTCTGATGTTGCTGTCGTCACCCATTTACTCCAGCTAGGGCTATTTCATGTTTGCCCCACCTCGGTCGATTGATGGCGGCTTTTCAGGGCACCCCTCCATCCCCTCCTCTTCAGGTGGAGGCTTTCTGCCTGTTGATCGCCTCTCAGAAGAAGAAGCTGAAACAACATGCATCCAATTTTGTGAAGAAATTAGATGAAATCCCTGAGGGACCTATGAAGGTGGCCCTCTCTCTCGCGAAACAAGCGCTGATAGGGAAGTTTACAGGTTTATGGCCATCTCCAAAGACTACGGAAGCTTGGGTTAATAGAAATTGGTAGTCACTCATCAAGAACAATGTCACATATTAATTTTTGGGGCGCGGCTATTTCATTTCGAGTTTAATTCAAAGGAGGATAAGGAACTCATCTTTAGAAATGGACCATACTTCATGGGTCTGCAGGGCCTGTACCTGAATCATTGGACCTCTGATTTTGATCCTTCAGTCGACGTCCCCTCCGCTGTCCCAGTTTGGGTCAAACTCCAAAATCTTCCAGTGCACTATTGGAGCTGGGACTCCCTGATTCAAACTGGGAATTTCATTGGGAAATTTATTGACAGATCCTGCAAGAATGAACAATGTGATTGTGCTATAATATGTGTGGAAGTCGACTTGTAAGTTGGGCTACCTAAAGCCATCAATCTCACAGTTGGGAATTGGTCCCACATTCAGAAGATTGACTATGAACAGTTGTCATTCAAGTGTTGCGCATGCCATGAATATGGACATTTCGCCAAAATCTATCCCAAGAATGCAACCCCAAAGAAAGAGAAAGAAGCAGAATTGCAGCCAGCAAAAAAAACCAAACCTACCTCCAGGCCAAGGCCAAACATGTAGTGATTTGACAAGGGGGAAGGCAGCTCTGCCCCTTTGGGAAATTCCTCCATACCCATGACTGGCCCGGAAGATAATGAGAACAACTTCGTCGCTCTGAGCTCGGGAACTGAGGAAGATCAAGAGGCTGGCCCAAAGAATGAAAAAGGGCCCTCCCACACAGGATGCCTCAGGGTCCTCGAAATTTAGTGAGAATAAAAGTGAAATCCAAAAAGAAAAAGAAATAGGGTCGGAGGATGAAGACCTCGACTTAGAGGAATCAGAGGAAGAGAGAGAAATAGGGGAATCCCAGTCCTCTGTCAGAAGATCCACTAGGGGGAGGAAATCCCTCATTTAAGAGAAGATGGAGAAAGAAACCTTTAGGGAAACTCTATTAGGCAGTCGGCCGACCCTGGAAAAGATGTTGGCTAAAAGCCATAAGCCAAGCAAGATTCAAAGCTAGGGCCCTAAGGGGGCCCCTTCAGCCCAAAAAAGAAAGTAATGAAGATCGTCTCCTGGAACTGTAGGGGGACGGGGAGACTAGAAAAGCCTGGAAATATTCTCATCTAGGAGACCAAAATGGAGGAAGGAGACTTCCTCTAAAAAAGTAAACAATTTTGGGGTAAGGGCAGAAGCATAGCTGTCTCCTCCACTGGAGCATCAGAGGGGTCTAGGAGTTTTATGGGACATGACCTCCTTTAAATAAATCTTGGTTAAAACATCCACAAACTGGATTATAATTCAGCTTCAGCATTTGAAAACTAAGGACACATTGAATCTCATTAATATTTATGCTCCAGCCATCTTGGCAGATAAACAAAGTTGCAGGGACACCAGTTGTGATTTAGCCTCTGAGCTGCCGATGGAAAATGTCATTCTTGCTGGGGACATGAAACTCACTCTACGCCAAGATGAAAAGTGTGGGGGCTGCACATTAAGGGATCCTGCCATGGAATCGGTGGAAGATATTATTTAGCATTAGGAGCTTCTTGACATCAAGCCTGTGAAAGGCAAATATACATGGGCAAATAGAAGAGCGGGGTCGGGCCACATAGCAGCAAGGTTAGATCATTTTCTTATTCAAATCTCTTTCCTTCTTCTTGGTCTTGAAATTAGTTCTTCTATCATCCCCTCTTTGGTCTCTAATAACAAGCCCATCCGGATTGAGACAAAGTCACTTTTGAATCTGGGGCCTATTCCATTTAGCTTCAACCCCCTTTGGGTCCAGCAATCTGATTTCTTGGGGATATTTGAGGATGCCTGGAAGCCCACTGTCAATGGTTCCCCATTTTTTGTATGGGAAGAAAAACTGAGGGTGAAAAGGGCCCTCAAAGACTGGGTCAAGGGACTCCCTTCCCCATCTGCAGCTAGGAAGGAGGCTCAGGACAGACTTGAAAGTCATCAAATGCAGATGGAAGACATGGGCATATCAAGCGAGAGTCTAACCCAGGAAGAAGAACTCCAAGAAAATTTCTATAAGACTTGTATCCAGGAAGAAGAATACTGGAGGCTCAAGTCCCGTAGTCTCTGGCTCTAGGCTGGAGAGAGAAACACTTCCTTCTTCCACAAGTAGACACAGGATAGAAAGAGCTTCAACTTCATAAAAGAAATAAATTCTACAGGACAAGCCCACAACGACTTTTCCAGCATAAAAGCAGTTGCTCATCAACACTTTAAGGAGTTGTATATGGAGGAAGCACGGGAAAATCTATGCCTAGATTTGTTGAACCTTGTCTCCCAAAAGGTCAATGAAGAGATGAACTTGATGTTGAATGCTCCTGTAACTATAAATGACATCAAGCATGCCCTTGATAACATGGAGCCAAATAAAGCACCCGGACCAGACGAATTCACTCGTTGCTTTATCAAAACATGCTGGAATATTATCAAGAAAGATTTGCACAAGATGATCCTGAAATGCCAAAATTGCCATAAACTTGGTGGGAGCACTAATTCGCCCTTTCTGGCCCTTATCCCCAAAGAGAAGGGTGCCAAATATTTCAATCGGTTTCGGCCAATATCGCTTTGCAATATTGGCTACAAGTTGATAACAAAAGTCATGGCTAATAGATTGAAAGGTCTCCTCCCTGAAATTATCCCTGTAAATCAAGGGGGATTTGTCAAAGGCAGATTTATTACGAACAATTTCATCTTGGTCCAAGAAGCAATACACTCCAGCATTCAAAACAAAGAAAAAGGCATGGCTGTAAAGTTGGATCTGGCTAGTGCCTTTCAACGTGTAAGGCACAAGTTCCTTTTTGGGGTTATGCAGCAGTTCACAAGTTTCGGAAGGTATTAAAAGCCATTTTTTAGGGAAAGGATTCTTTGTATTTGTTTTTGAGAAAACATAAGACAAAAGCCTCATATTCAGAAATGGGCCATACTTCATGGGGCCTCAAGGGCTATACCTAAATAAATGGACGCCCAATTTCTACCCTGCTCAAGATGTGCCTTATGTTGTCCCATTGTGGGTATGTCTTCCCCACCTTCCTCTGCATTGCTGGAACCAAAAATCCCTGCAAACCATCGACAACGCTCTTCGAAGATACATCGATCAAGCGGTGAGAAAAGATCAATTACACTCCTGTGCTCACATATGCGTTGAGATGGACCTGGAAGTTGGGCTGCCAGAAGCCATAAAAATAATAGTCGTAGATTGGACCCACATCCAGGAATTGGACTATGAAAATCTATTGTTTAAATGACGGAATTATCATGGCTACGACCATTTTCCAAGGCATTGCGAAAAAAAGGCCACCGAAGAAAGTGAAATTTCAAAAGCAAAAAAATGGACCACAGTGCATAAAATAGCCCCATCAAAGCCTCGAGGAAAAGGGGAAATGAAAGTTAACAAATCCCCACCAGATGGGCAAGACCATGGGGCTGGGAGCTCCATCTCCTCACTGATAGCAGGCAAGCTAAATGAAGAGGTTAATAACGTAGCAGAAACAAATAAGGACAACAACGAACAACCCAAGCTTCCAACCATTGAAAAAGACATTGAGGAAGAAGCTCATCCTGAAGTAACCCCTGAAATCTCCTCCTTTACCTCATATGCAAAAGCTGAAGTTGTCAAGGATATTTTGAAAACATAACCTACAAATATCCTCATGCTCCAAGAGACTAAAATTGAAGGGGAAACCCTTCTTGAGATCAACAAAAAGAAATGGCAGACGAATGCGGGTAAAGAAATAAGTTCAAGGGGCTCCTCAGGAGGAATTGCAACCTTGTGGAAGGAGGACCAATTTCAACTTGTCGACTCCTTTGAGACTCAACATTGGATTTTTACCGAGCTAAGGCATAGAGCAAGTAATTTATCTCTCACTCTTTTCAATCTTTATGTACCGGTAACGTATGCAAAGAAGAAAGAATGTTGGCAATCTCTAAATGCTTTTTAAGAACTCCACTCTCCAAATAATATCATCATTGCCAGAGACCTTAATATAGTATTGAATATAAAAGAAAAATGAGGAGGAAGTAGTTGCAGGGATCAAAATTATGCTTCATGTGGTTGAAGACCTAGTCCTCCAATGGGACCTCATGGACTTCAAACCAAAGAAATGATTATATACTTGGTCCAATAATAAAACTGGGGAAGAGCATATTTTGGCCAGATTGGACAGATTTCTTGTCCAGAGCTCAATGTTGTTGGAAACGACTAGCTCGTCTCCTAAAAAATTATTCCTAAGCTTACCTTGGATCATAAGCCCATTCTTCTTCTGTTGGACGATAATGCTCCGAAAGGAACGTTGATCTAGAATCTCTGCCGGAGAGGAATATATTTTTTTTCAAAACAATCTCTATCATATTCCTGGTAATCGAAGGAAAATATTGGTATGGAAAGATAGTATAATGGGACACCCGCCTCTTGCCAATAATGAAGATCTAAAAGAGATCTGCAAGTGACTTTCTCATCATGGAGTTCTCAGACTCGAAGACATTTTGGTTTGGGATGAGGCAGGAAATTGGAAATCCTGGGCCTTTCCCAGAGTCTCTGAGCATCTACAATCCCAACAAAACATTCTCAGAGCAAAGATAACTAACTCAGCTCCGATTCACAAGAAAGCTTCATATTCTTGGGGTTGGGGAAACACCGTAACCTACACTATTGCACAAGGATTTATTTATCTCCCAACACAGCGCGACACGAATATACCCAAAAAAAAAAATTGTTACGGTTTGGGAGATATTGCCAAAACAAAGTGTGTTGCGCAGGTGTTACGCAGTCCTTGCCTACTGAGTTTCACACATGTTTTCGAGTTGTTGGCTGTAAGAGATTTTAGAGGTTGGTGTGTCATACATCAGGATGTCATATCAACCCATCTTTCATCGAACAAGTGTCAGACATAAAGGAAAGATAACTTTGTTCTACCCAGTTGTTTCACAGCACTGTCAGTTCACTGATAGATTTTATGATTTTCTGTTGTTTCTATTTTATTTATTGAGGATGGATGAGGTTCAAATATACACAATGTTTCAAATATGTTTTTCTTTTGGATGAAGGCAAGTATCTTAGGAAATTTTCCTTTTATCATTTTTTAAAAGGATGTAAACAACCATGATGTTATATTTTTCCAGTTTTTGTTGATCTTCTCCCTGGATCGAACATGTTTTATATGAAACTACCTATTACACTAATATTTTTCCTATTATATAGTGAATAAAGGGAGATATACCAAAAACATATATGTTACGGTCTGGGAGATATACCCAAAACAAAGTGCGTTTCGCAGGCACTACGCAGTCCTTGCCTACTGAGTTTCAAACATGTTTTCGAGTTGCCAGCTGTAAGAGATTTTAGAGGTTGGTGTGTCATACATCAAGATGTCATATCAACCCATATTTCATCGAACAAGTGTCAGACATAAAGGAAAGATGACTTTTTTCTACCCTGTTGTTGCGCAGCACTGTCAGTTCACTGATAGCCTTTATGATTTTCTGTTGTTTCTATTTTCTTTATTGAGGATGGATGAGGTTTGAAGATACACAATTTTTAAAATATTTTTTTCTTTTGGATGAAGGCAAGTATCATAGAAATTTTCCTTTTATCATTTTTTAAAAGGATGTAAACAACCATGATGTTATATTTTTCTAGTTTTTGTTGATCTTCTCCCTGGATCGAACATGTTTTATATGCAACTACCTATTACACTAATATTTTTCCTATTATATAATGAATAAAGGGATATATACAAAAAAAAAATATGTTACGGTTTGGGAGATATACCCAAAACAAAGTGCATTGTGCAGTCCTTTCCTACTGAGTTTCACACATGTTTTCGAGTTGCCGACTGTAAGAGATTTTAGAGGTTGGTGTGTCATACATCAGGATGTCATATCAACCCATATTTCATTGAAAAAGTGTCAGACATAAAGGAAAGATGAATTTGTTCTACCCATTTGTTGCGCAGCACTGTCAGTTCACTGGTAGCTTTTATGGTTTTCTATTGTTTCTATTTTCTTTATTGAGGATGGATGAGGTTCGAAGATACACAATGTTTCAAATATGTTTTTCTTTTGGATGAAGGAAAGTATCTTAGGAAATTTTCCTTTTATAATTTTTTAAAAGGATGTAAACAACCATGATGTTTATACTTTTCAAGTTTTTGTTGATCCTCTCCCTGGATCGAACATGTTTTATATGCAATTGTCTATTACACTGATATTTTGCCTATATGATGATTATTCCTTTTCATATAAATATTGTGAGAGAAAGAATATGAGGAAGGGGTTGCAGCCACGCAAGAAGCAACTCTCACAAAGAGCATGACGCGATGAAACATTTACACTCACGGAAGGCGACTGGAACAAATTGCCAATGCGGTCACCTTGGCGACGGAGGAGAAGTGGCTGACTTTGGAAAAGTAGCAGCAAACTATAGTCACCTCGCTTCAGGCTGAGCTCCGAGCCTTGCAAATGAAAACAGACACACTACACACCAGTTTGGTCCTGGTTCGCTCAACCTCGACAGCGAGCAGCATGGCCCTTGTTGCAGAAGTAAGCCGCCTCTGCCCACTACCCGGTGCAGCCCTTACAGTAAGTCCACCTGACATCGGAACACGAGTAGAGGCCTGCGCAGAGGTCCAGCTAGATTTGGCAAGATTTCCACATGAGTCGTTGCATGCTTTACATCGCTCACTATTTCAAGAAATACACCACAAGGACCATCAGGCCCACTAGCGGCTCCGCGTAGCGGAGCAAAACATTATCGAACATATAGCTGAGGTAACGAGGGTACAAGCTGTGCACATGCAGCTGGAGCATTTAATTGGTCGACTCTGCACCAATTTTATGGATGAAATACCCACCACATCTACCCCCCAGGCCAAGATCGAAGGGTTGGTCACAGCCTTGAGAACCTCCAGGACAGAGGTCCAGGTCGTCAAAACTCAGATGGAATAGAAACTCACAGAATTACAGGCAAAGCTGTAGCCAGAAACACCTCCGGAGGTCAGAGCCCAGCGGGTTGCGCTGGTTACAGCTTCCACGAACATAATCACAGGACAAATTGCTCAGGGCGCCCTAGTATTATTAGACACATCGATGCAACTATGGACCAAGGCACAGCGTGATCCTCTCCTACGTGAACTTAATCAAACACTGCGCCGGAAGGAAGTCTAGGATTTCGATCAAATATTTGAAAACTTGTTTTTCAAAGTTTATGATAATAATAATAATAATAATAATAATTTATTTTTAAGGTTGTTTTCAAGACAAACACCAATTTTTTGTATGACAACCCTTTATTGTAAAATTTTACCATACCCATGAGGTGTATACCAACTGGTTTCAGTGGAGTTTAGCCCCCAATTGGTCTCATGTTCAAACCTCGTGGGAAGGGGTCGTTGCTGGAAGCCACTTACGGGGGAATTAAACTATCCCAAAGAGCAACGATGCTAAAAAGAGCTTCACAAAATCCTTGGAAAGAACTATGAATCTTAACTTAATTTTATGTTCATTTTAGAGTCTTGCCTATGTGCATTCTAGATTCATTAATATGAAGATTTCAATCTTCTTTATTCAATCTTATAAGGTGGTTTCCATTGATAAGGATGAAATGAAAGAGAAAAAATGGGATTTCAATCTTATAAGGTGTTTTCCATTGCTAAGGATGACATGAAAGAGGAAAAAGGAGTTAGTGCACGTTGCACTCCCACCCCATGATGGGAGGCACCTACAACATTCTAGATTCCTTAATAGGAAGATTTGAATCTTCTTTATTCAATCTTATAAGGTGAGTTCCACTGATAAGGATGGAATGAAAAAGAAAAAAAGGGGATTTCAATCTTATAAGGTGTTTTCCATTGCTAAGGATGAAATGGAATAGGAAAAAGGAGCTAGTGGGCGCTGCACTCCCACCCCATGATGGGAGGCTCCCACAAAATGCTTGCAAGCGTTGGAGCCATCAATGCCACAACTCAATATGCAGATAGTTTCCATGAGCCCTTAATACTTGTAAATGGTTATAGAACATATATACGGGGCCTAATATTTGAAAAAATAAAGGGCCATTCCCTTGGCAATAATGCAATGTTTATAAGTTTTAAAAATATATATAAATAATAAATGTAAAATGGAATAGATTGAGAGTAGAGAAATTTGAAGAGGACAAGACATCATTTCACTTTAAACACATGAGTTTTACCTTCGTTTTTCCATGAAAGCTACCATAAAAGAGGTTAAATCATTCATATTGAACTTGAAAAAATGAAATAGAGCAATACGAACAATGAATTAATAACAAAACAGTAAAAATAGAAGAAATCAAGAGTGAAAGTGAAAATAATTATCTAGGAATAGTAGAAATGCACTAATATTATGCATTGGTTTACTTGGGTTCATTTGCTATAATCCTCAAAGAATCTCCAATAATCTATGGATCTATGGTTTCATCTAGTCTATTTTGAAATTTCTAGTGACTTTTATTGATGTTGGTTTTTCATTTCCTTAAAAAAAAAACCTTATTGTTCCAAATATCATTTTAATTTTGGATTATCAAAATTTTTTAAAATCAAAAAACATGGTAATGTTGGAAAGATACACAATGATTAAATTGTATTATTGAATTATTATTATTATTATTATTATTATTATAAATATAAAAATATAGATTAATTATTGAAAATCTAAATAAAAGTTAAATTCCCGCCAAACAACTTTTCACTAAATCCAAAAAAGCAAAAATACATTTAAAAAAAAAAAAAATAGTGTTTTCGCAACTAAATTTTGGTGGCAATTAACCATATTTAAGTCTACACGAGGGGTTTATAACAACCCCTTTTTGTTATTATAAGGTTGAGCTCTTTTGGGACAGGTTGGAGGACGACGGGCTTTGCCTCAGGAATTGCAGTGGAAACAATTTGCTGGGTATGGGAAAGAATTTGAATGACACCTAGAAGCTCTTGAAAGAGGTGATCCAAAATTGTCTTCCAATCTCTACATTATCCATAGAGCTCGAGTTGCCTGGGTTGCAGAGAATACAGCAACCAAAACACCCCACTCGCTATTGAGTGACGCGATATATTAATTGTTTGGCCTATGTGAGGGCATCCTCCATATTTTTTAATAGAGACTTCATCCATTCCATTCACGGTAACTGTTAGCCTCTGTGAGGGTGATACTGTGCCACTATTTTTTTGGGCTATGCGATTTTTATTTTCTCTTCACCATCAATTTCCACCGCAACCAATACCAACACATCAAGGAAGAAATACCGACACAACAAGGATTTTGAAGGGCGTTGGTTTCAAATCTTGGCAAAGCTTAAAGTGGTAACCTTAATTGATATTGCTAATTCTCCCTATACTTTAATATTTGATGCCAGACAATAAAAACATGGTGAGTTAAACTTATTTTTATCATTCAATTTATAAGCTATTTTTCAATCTCAATATATACAAACACTGATACATAGTGTCTATACTCCTTAGGTACTCACATTCTCTCCATAGAGTTATGTTCCTACTACCAGGGTCAGAATATTTTTATCATCACAGCACAGCCATTAGGATCTATTTTTTTATCATCACAACACAACCATTAGAATTTTGTTTACGATTGAAAATTATTTATGCCAATTTTTTGCCTCACGAACACTATTTGGAATGGGAAAAGAGAACTGGGTTGTTGCACCAAGAGAAGCAAGGTGAGCTACAGCCCTGATGGGGGGAGATCTGCATTACTTCATATGTGTGTAATGCCTAAACAAAGGCCAACATGAACTAAAATTTGCTTTATGGGTGATGTATTTCCTACAAGTGGCAGAGTTTCATCACAATTGGAAGTCGCAATGAGTACTTTCTCTTGTTGTGTTAATGGATTGAGTAAGAAAGGTTGACCTATTCAAAACAAGGTAGTTGAACCCCTATGATAACTAGTTGAGTTTTGGTGATATATAATATATACAATTATAGATCAACTTAGCTTTAGTGGGTTAGCTAGATCAGTTTGAACCAACCAGTTTCAACATGGAGATTAGTGAAAGGTCATGGATACGAGTCTAGTAGAGTTCCTCTAGGTTAAGGGTACATATTATAAATCAGAAAAATTTATCCCAGGTACCACTCCCGAAATTTAAGGAGGTTCCTAAAAGGTTTCCTCAAGGAAGTTTTCCAAATAATAGAAATAAGAAAAACATAGATCTGTCTTAACACTGGATCTATTAAGCTTCAAGAAGTAAAATGTTTTTAAATCTCTCTTAGTGCTTAATAGATTCATGTTAAGATGAATCTATGCTAGTGTAAAGTTTATAGTAGGTGGTGAAATTCCTACAACTGATTGAGTTTTATCACAATTTGAAATACCACATAGTGCTTTCATTCCTAGTCTAGGTGGTGAAATTCCTACAGCTGATTGAGTTTTATCAGAACTTCAAATACCATGGAGTGCTTTCATTCCTAGTCCGAGAACTTAATGAGAAAGGGACTTAGTGAGGAGGGTTGAGTTATTCAAAACTAGGAAACTGAACATTGGTGATCATAGTAGGTTCACAATAGGAAAACTGAATTTCAATAATCTAGGTGAGTTCAAGTTTTATATGGTTCCATTATTGACAATCCTGCTTTTGTGGGTTGTGTAGTATTTTTTGATCCCGTGTTAGAACATAGATTTATATCTAAGAAAGACTTGTTCAAGTTATTGGAAACTAGATATATCAGAGGGGCTAGTTCAAAGAGAAAGAATGAAAACCATGAAATGAAAACCTAGATGGTAAAATTTCAACAGAGAATGAAAGCAGTGTATTTTTCAAATAATTAATTCTGAGCAGATTTTTATTTTCCTTCTAGTTAGGTCATATGATAATTCACATGTGTTTGGCTCAAGCTTACTGCCTTGGCATTTCATCCTGGGCATGAATATTGCTTGTTTCTGTGTAGTAATTTAAATCTTTCTGATTTAAATTAAGATTGCTTCCCCTTTGGCTGAAATGTCGGTCTCTGGGGAAAAGGAGTTCTAGTTCGGGGTAATGCATCCTGCAAATCCCTAGTCCTCCCAACTACATCATGGAGTGTATCTGGCCTCTTCGACCTGACTAACCCCCGAAAAGGCTCTGCCAATTCGTCGATTAACATATAAATCATCCAGGCTGCAGATAAATCAGGCACCATTAGAAAAGTCTCAAGAACTCTGAAATGTAAGTATCTAGACTTTTGGTCTGCTTGAGCTTGGTCAACTCAACAAAGTGCTCCTCTAGATCCCTTCGATCAAACTGCTCTATCACCCGCCATGTAAACTCTGCATATGCCGTCACTCTTGAGTGTCCCAGCATAGGCATCATGTTAAATCACCAATCATGGGCCTCCCCATCCAAGTGCAGCGCTGCCATCTTGATGGCCTCTGTCTCCGCCATCTGTTTAAGCTGGAAATATATATCCAACTTTTCCACCCAAGCCTTCGCTGAACTCTTGGCTGATCCATCAAATTTCGGCAGGTAGAATCTACCTACAATGCGCTGCATATCCCCATAATGTGAATTCCTATTTCCCCTGTGATGATTGCGGGGTTTGTTGTCTCGCTTGAGCTGGACAGAGTCATGAAATGCGAGGGCATCTATGAACTCTTGTTCGTAGGACTGATAATCGACAAAGTAATCTCCTATGTGAGGCAGTTCCTACTCCTGTTGTGCTCCTGCCCCAGTATCTTCTGCAAGAAACGTGGGCATCGTGGAACGTGGGGGTGTATGTGATGTCATCTGCTATGCTATGAGGTGCTCCTGCAAATGATGGGATGTACCCTATCCCTCTTCGGTATAGAAACCTCTTGGGGTTTCATGTTGTCTAGGGTCTGCCGTGAGCTTTTGCCCCATTTCCTCTATCTGTTTTGACAAATCCTGAACTGATTTGAGGAGGAGTTCTGCAAAATCCTCCCTAACATCTTTCCCCTCCACCATAGGTTCCTCCTCTTCTACGTCCACTACTGGAACGCAGTCACCCTTTCCAAAGGTGATCTCTAACCTCTGCTTTTGTTCTCTATACTTCCTTCCTCTGTAAAAGATGTATTTCCTTCCCTTTGGTGTCATAGGCAATATGCTCCACAGGCTGAGCTAAGTCTATGAGCTCTGATACCACTGTAATATTCCAAGTAGAAATTGACAGCAATATAAAGCACATAAACAAAGACAAACAACAACTAGAGATATATCACATGAACAATAACCAATATGGAGAATGTTGAGCCATTTTATTAATACTGAAAGATAAAAATGACTAGAAAGGTGATCAGAATGATGGCACCTTGGCTTGCACTAGGCAAGCGTAGAAATACTCTCAGGATCTCTTTGACCATTGAGAATTTGTTAATATTCAAGAGAGTACCCAGCCCGCCTGAGGCTACTCGAGCAAAGACTTCTTGTCCTCCACCTTTATTCCAAAATTTATTACTTATTTGGAGGAAATCTTTGTCCTCCATCTTAGTCTCCTGAATGAGAAGTATGTCTGGGGTTTCTATCCTTAGAAGACTTCTTATGGCTTCTTCTTTAACTCTTCTCCCCATACCCCTGCAATTCCAGAAGACAACCTTCATCACATACTTTTTTGGGTGTGATGAGCTCCCTTGGAGCCCTGAGTCTGATTTATTGTCACCTTCAGCATTTTTGCCAAGATTTTCTCGAGGGTTGGTTGACTGCCCTGGAGCTTATCTTTTTAGGTTTCCTATTCTCTCTTTTCATGGGTGGGCTTACGGCCTCTTGTGGATCTTCTAGCCAGAGTTTGTGAATCCTCTATTTCTCCTTCCTCCTCTGAATCCTCCGATACTTGTTCTTCCTCAACTTCTGCATGTTTTTATTTAGTATATCTGTGGCACTTTTTCCTTTCCTTGAGCTTGAACGGGTCTCTTTGTCTAGGGATCCTTTCTTATCCATCTCGACCTCTTGGGTGTCCTCTATTGCTGAACTTAGGGGCCCGAATTTGTTTTCTTGACCATTCGAGGGAGGGCTTTGAAGAATAGAAGCCGGCTGAGGGCCTTTACCATTTGCGACGCCGGATTTGTGGGATTTATGGGAGCTCTTTGTCTGCTTGACCTAGTTCCAACCCTCATCCTTCCCTTTCTATGCCTCTCCATTACTCAGACAATCCCTAGCCAAGTGACCGTAGACATGGCTTTTCCGACACTTGAAGGGAAGTTTCTCATAATCTAGCTTTTGCACATGGTTCCAACTGTCGACATTGATTTCTGGAAGGCCCACCTCTAGATCTACCTCAACGCATATTATGGCATATTCGTATTGGTCCTTGTTATTTCCTTGGTTAATAAATTTAGCCAGGGCATTGCCTATGTGCTTCAGCGAATCCCAGTTCTAGAAATGCACTGGGAGATTCGGCAACCTAACCCACACAGGAACAACAGTTGGAACATCAACTGCTGGGTCGAAATCTGGCATCCGCTTATTAAGATATAGGCCTTGAGGACCCATGAAGTAGGGTCCATTCTGAAATATCAGATCTTTATCCTCTTTTGAGATGAATTCAAACAGAAAATAGCCTCTCCCCAAGAAATACGAGGTTACATTGTTCTTGATAAATGACGTCCATTTCTTGATGACCCAGTTCTCCTTGTTTTTTGGTGAGGGGCAGAGACCTGTGAACTATCCCATGAGAGCACGATCCGCCAGAGACAAAGCTACCTAGATTAGACCCTCAGGGGGAAGAGATATTTCTGGAATATCATCCAGCATTTTCAAAAACTTGGCTGCTTCAGTTTTCTTCTTCTTCGGCATCGAAGCTAGTAGTAAGTTGAATGCATCAGCAACGGATGGAGGAGGATGAGTGGAGGAACTTGGGGCGAGGCCAAAACCTCCATGGCTATGAGGGAAGCCCTAGGATCAGTCGTATTGCAGAGCATTAGGAGAATGGTTTGAAATCATCATTGTTGGGATGGAGATGGAGTTGACATCCAGTTCCAGTGCCTGAATAGTTAATATTTTCATGAATATCAGATTTGCTATTGTTTCTCAGACGACAATGAGGAATTAGGGTCTCTTTGTCCAGGGTTTATTGCTGTGATTTTCTCTTTTGCTTTCAACACTATTCAATTTGGGTTTTTTTTTACAAGATACGCAGAGAGAGATCGAAATTGCAAAGGCAAATTCATCAACCACCGGGCACTGCATCTTTATGAAAAATTTTCTTTCTAACATTCGTGTTTTAGCTACTCATCTTGTCAAAGCCAGAGCCATGAATTTATTATTTCGAATTTTAAGAGACATTTGAATACCATGCATTTTAGCTTGGCATGCCTCACATGGTTCAAAATTGTAATTTGAAAATTGTCAGAATAAATCATTTGCGTACCTTGGGGACTTAGTTTTAATAATATGATTACATCACTAGAATTTAGTATGAAATTAAGTGCTTTCCATGTAGCTACAAATAGATGACAAATAATACAACATACACCTTGAATATAATTGTGAGCTGAAAAAAAAATAAAACAACAGAATTGAGTACACATAATGAATGCATTAAATTAAGGATATCCCATACTAGAAGTATCACTTTTATATTGGCTACCTCTGCCCCTTCCGAAAAATGTTCCACATGAAGAAATCAAGCTAACCATAGATTCCCGGTGTCTTCTTATTTCACCAAAAAAGAAAGGCAAAAATAGCTTTGTCAATATTTCATCATGCTAGACTTTGTCACAAGATGGTAGAGTCCAACTATGACTTACAATACCAACCAAGGCGATAAACCCCAAAATCAGTATTGCAGTACCACACCATCCACATTCAAATTTGGACACTGTCTAGCCCTCCATACAAATTGAGCCATATGGAATTATGTACAGCTATAATGCAAATTTCTCAATGTAAATATGCTTGAAAGATTGCCTATGATGTATTAAAACTCCAAAAAGAATGCTTCTCGTTGAATATGAAAATATTAATCCAATGGCTTACTGAATGTAGATGCCTACTAGATCTTCCTAGTTTATCAACGAGGAGTCTACTTAATTGAGTATCAATTTCAAAGTGCTTAGTAAAACCTACGATAACATTTCCTCTAAAAAATTAATCCACTTAGGAAATCCATGACATAGCCATACAAATCACAGAGATCATTGCCCAGGCCTATCAAGACCTCCTTCACCTCATGACACATTTCCTTTCCAATAATAAATTTAATCTTCTAGATCCTAAACTGGCCAGGTTCTTCCTATTGTTCTTTTGATTGAGCCTCTTACCCCTCATGTTGTATGAGGCCTTGATCCACATTGAAGAACTACTCAAGCAGCCTCCATATGGAGGAGGTTGGCTTGATAACCATTTTTTTTGCTCTTTATTCCTTTTCTTTATTATGAATCATCTTTTGAAGTGTTACTTCACATATTTGGGGCACTTTTGAGGTGTTACTTCACATATTTGGGGGCACCTTTTGAAGCCTTTATCTAGACAGTTTCATGCATATTTGTTTGCTTGAGAGAACAGTTTACATCTCACTAGGGACAAGCAAATATGTGGAGGCATGCCACATCAACAGGGGCTACAATCCATATTGTTGTTTCTATTGACTGGAAATTACACTTAAATTCTGCTGTAAAAGGCTTTGATTAAAGCACAAAATTTTCCATCTAAACAAGGATGTCTGTGGAGGTGTTTCCTATGCTTTTCCCTTGTTGATTCTTGTTATTAAATTGGATGATTTATTGCTATCATCTAAGTGAAAGGTAGGGTAGATCCTAGTTTATAGAAAGGTCACCTCTTTGTTTCCATGCATATGTACGTGGAGCACGCTTGGAAGGGCCCTCTAGTTAATTTTCTGCAATCTAAAACAACATTCATAGATAGATCCTAGCATGTTGTAACAACATTATCTATCATCACCATTCAAATATATTCCAACTCTCTAAATATCCTTCGACCCCATTTTTCCTAATTTCATGTTCGGCACCGGTCTTCCTTTTGTATCTACCAACTTCCCATCATCTTTTAACACAATTTCAGCGTTACTACTACTATTACCATCAGTATTAGTTGATGTTGATATGTTGTTTGTCTGACTATCCTCTACTTTTGGAGATGACGAAACAAGAGATGTCAGCACTGACCAGTTAGTATGTCTGTCATCTTGAAGGGAAAAACAATTTGTATTGGTGAACATTGTCTCTCTCAGCCTCACACCATCCTATTTTATGCCCATTCTGAGAGAGAAGACAACTACTTCTGCTGACTCATCATCAAATAAGACATCCTCATTGTCTCTACCAATGGCTCCATGAGCCTCTTCCCCATATTCATTGTCAAACATTCCATATTAGAATACTTGACTCAGGTGATTGGCCATTGTTGACTTATCATAATCTCTGCCACGAAAATAATCTTCATGACCAACTATAGTCCATTTGTGTACTATTGATCGTCTGCATGTACATTGGACAACGTTCCCCACTACATTACATTTTGAAGGAATATTTGTTTCCCAATTAGTCCACTCGTCGTTTCTCTGCAACAATGACTGTGTCAAGATATTATTTATCCCCAACTGAGTAAGCTTGTTTTCAATTCGTGTAAAGTGACCAATGTTCCATATTCTTGGTGCAACTTTTCCTGGGTAAGATTTTTGTTGGCTTATTCTGATCAACAGGAACAGTGGGATTTCTTTCTGTTGCCAAAAAAATTTCAATTAAGTTACAATACTAAAGGAGATGCTTGATAGGAAATGTGTTATTGTTTTCTAAGCATGACACTATGAATCTCTCCACTTGATGATGCAAGGAATTATTAAAAGGATAATAAAAAAGAATATGTATAATCATTTGAATAGCACCCAACTTGACTAATTCCTACTGAGCAACTTCACTGCCCATTCTTAGTGGGACTATAATGAATTCCACTATCTTTAAACAGTGCTTTCCAAGAGGAGGCCGAAGTTCACCATAGGTAGTTGGTAATGTGTTTTCATCAGAAGATACATCCAACAACTTCAATAAGTCACCTGCATCTGGAGAAATATATTCATCGTTGTCCCTGTCCAAGTAAAGTTGAAGTGGAAATTCATATTGGTCATTTATCTAGATCATTGTATCTCGCAGGAAATCATATTCAGATCATTTCAACTGAAGTTATAGTACAGGAGGAAAATCAAGGAAAAGAACGCCCTTTCTAATGTAGCTGGCACATATAATAGGGCTACTAGTGACTGCTTCAGATTTAAGAGTTAGAGTTCCTCCATCAATAACTTGTGCCATGGTATCCATCAAAACAAGTGGAGTGTTTGAACCAACCCGAGCATATATGTCAAGCTCAGAAAGAATCTTATCCTGTTGTATAAAGGCATTAAAACCTCACATCCTAGATAGGCCATTTGTGAATATGATCTCTGCTAAGTGAATATAGTAATCTGCAGTAGGAAGATCACCAATTATATATGAAAATTTTCCAAACTGAGCTGTTTGATAGACAGATGGGCATTCTTTCTCAACAATTGTCTCATATGTTTTAACTTTTCAGCACATCTCTACCCATAAAATGTAAATTTTGTTGAAAAGCACTTCCCAGGGAATTTTCAAAGGAGGACAACAATTTTTTGGAGGGAAGTTTGACTGTTTCTTCAATTTCAAATGTAAAAATGATTCATTTTTCTGACATGGATCCTAGTTGGAGATCATCAGCACAATGCGCCATACTATGTTGATCGTGAGTGTGCATAGCTCTCTGCGAGTTTCTATCCAACTAAATATCCTTTTGGGACTATAGTTCATTAACAATACTCACAAGAAGAGATTCTATATTTCCACCAGCTTCTTTATCAATTCACAAGCTTGTCCTTCAGAACTAGTGAAAGTAGACACTGGGCATTCTTCCTCCTCTATCACCAATTTTTCTACATCTAATCCCATAAATTTTCCAGTGTTCCCAAGAAGCTTCACATCATATTTCCTAAGAATTATTTTACTACCTACGCCTTGTCACCTTACCTGTGTCTTAAGAGATTGGCTACAAACGGGTGATTTGTCTCCCCTCCATTTTATCATTATTCTTCCTGCAGTCTTCTAACATTGAAAAGCTGCAAAAAATTCTTCCACATTTTTCATGTAACTGGGAACCCTGTGTGAATTCAAATTTGATCCACATGAAGTTGGGATAATGATGAAAGGTCTTCAAGTAGATATACCCTTGTTGCATTCTCTTCTTATTTGTTGATTTGGACATTTTTCTTTGTGTGATAGATTATCTTTCAATAATGCAGGTGGTTGTGCAATTTCTTCCACGTTTTTAGAATTCGCAATTTCTATTGCAAAAATGTCCTTGTCCATTTTAACACATGCACCATAAAAATAATCAGCTACAACCTTTGTCAATTATGCTTTCTGACCATGTTTTGTCCCTACTCCATACTCAGTGTTTGAATCAAATATTTGCAAATCACCTGCATGCTTCCTTTCTTCTCTTGCTAGATCCTCGCAGGCACTTGTCTGCTTCTTGTATAGCCACAACCAAATATTGGAATGTAGATAGAAGCCCAGGAACTATAAATACTCAAAAGATGAATCAATTCCATCTATTATTCTATGATCATCACAGGTCTGAGTTCAAGTAGCTAGAAGCCACACCTGTTAAGGGTGATTTTGATGACAATTTGGGATTGTTGTGAAGGTGTCATTCTCCTTGAAGCCATCCGCACTAGTTTGGGTCACCTACAGCTAGGCCACAGGGCTTAAGAGCCCTGTCCTGGAGGCTGAGATCCTACAGCAAGAAATCCATAGTCAGGGCTGCTTTATCATGAGGTTGTGTAGTGGGTTTTGAAGCCTAGAAGAGGCTTATGGGCTACCAGCATTTGAAGGGACTGGTTGAAGGGAATAAAATAAAATGCTTTACTTAGTCTAAACCTACCTCCATTTTGTGACTGATGTTTTTCTTAGTTGCTAAATTTGTTCCTTATCAATAGATGGTCTTGACATACCCTTCAAAAGCGCAGCTCATTAGATTGATGTTGAAGCAGGAATTGAAATAAAACTGTATGAACTCTATCCTACTTACCAGTTACATTCATCACTCTAGTATTGGGGCAAAAGGAGACAGCCTCATAGTTGGAACAATCACTGATAATACATGTTTAGCTTAGGAACTATCTTTTAGTCTGTCTGCCATGATGGAGTTTGATAATACACTCTCTCACACACTCTCAATACTTTGTTAGCATAGGAACCATATTTTAGCCATTGTATATCTTGGTCTTTGTTATCTTGTAGTTTTTACCATGAAGGAACTAGGATTGGAAATGGATGAGCTTGATCATCAACTGGATTGCCCTGAGATGCAATTGAACTGGAGGGAACCATCCATCTTTTGTTTATTTTTTTATTTTTTCATATTTTCAGTTTCCATAAATCTTCTCCATTCTGTATCTAGGCACTGTGGTTGAATTTTTTTCAGCAAAATGAGGTGCAATATACAATTTTTTTGTGCAAGTCAGGAATTTGGTAAAAGATAATCTTTTCTAGGTACCTTGTTCAGGTATCCATTGTCAAAGTCTAGTACCCTCTATTTTAATTTTTTTAAGGGACTGAGGCTTGTAGTTCAGCTCTTGCATTTTTTATTGAAAATGTATCAGATAAGATTCAATTTAAGGGACTGAGGCTTGTAGTTCAGCTTTTGCATTCTTATACTCAATTTCTTTGCTCAGAATTTTAGATATCCATTATCAAATTATTTTGAAAATTTGTTTTTCAAGACATGGATTAATAGTCCTACTTTTTTTCTCTATAGAGTTGAAGAAATATATCCTGAATAGGAGATTCGTGGATAGAGTTTTCAGAGATTGACACTCTTAATTGGGGTAAAGTAGTGGCAAGAAGCATTGGAAACTAGGGCTATCTAATGAGGTTGTAAGTTTTAAGGCTTATCATTGATGCTGGCAAATCTTAACAAATATTGCATGTTGTTTCAAATTAAATTCTCAACTTTAATTTTGTTTCCTTTGAATAAACTCATTGCTTATTGTAGTGTCTTCTTAGTTATTTGAATGTTAGTAGCATCTGTAAATTTTTGAAATGAACTGCAGTACTGGCCTTTGATGCTTATAGTGTTATTCTTATATTTTTTCTGTTTATATCCATTTTTCCATTTTAAAGTATCAAGAAAAACATGAAAATTGAAAATATCCGAGTGGTGACTGAGTTGAGATAGTTTTAAGCACCAACAAGAGTTGTAATGTGTTTGACCTCTGCTATAATATATCACTAAAAGAGTGGAAACCTGCATAAAAATGACGAAAATTTTGAAGATCAAAATTGTGCAAAGTTTGATGAGTATAGCTTTGAGCAGTTTGTAACAATTTCATGGAGCTGCTTGTACTGTGAACATTAGTTTAGGACCAGTATAGCTTTGAGCAGTTTGTAAAAATTGCATGGGGTTGCTTGTACTATGAACATTAGTTTAGGAACAACACAAAACAAAGGCAAAAATGATTAAAACTATATTTCACAATTTGTACCAAATAGATAGATTTTGAAGTTATGAATATCTGTTTGCATCCCACTCCACCTATCTCTTGGGCTGCCTTTTTATTTTTAAATTAATTGTTGTTATATTCCAACAATTTCCATTTTGACAAAAATTTATCAGATAACTTGTTCAAGGCCATTCATCACTCCCTTTGTAAACCAAGAGATGCCAAAAACCACCATAGTTCTCTAATAACATTGTTTTCGTAATTTTGTCTACACAATTTTCTTGGGCGTGGACTTTTAAAGATCTATTCCATCATCATCATTGACTTTTATTACAAACTGATACTTCATATCAATATGCTTAGTCTTACTATGAATGCTGTATATGTAGCCAAATCAATAGCACTTTGGACTATCATAGAATATAATAGTGTTGTTTACGTTCTTCCAAGCTCAATTAGAAGACCCTTCAACTGAATTTTTTCTTTGCAAGTGTGTGAAACAACGATGTGTTTCTGACTCTAGTAGATAAAGCAATTGTTCCTAAAGCTTTAAGATCCAACTAATAGATTCATCCCACAAAAATAATAAAAGCATTTATTCCTAAAGCTTTTAAGATTCAACTAATAGATCCATCCCGCAAGAATAAAAACATAATTTGAAGTCGGCTTCTTTCTTCTTCTCCTCTTTTTATTTTTATTTTTTATTTTTATTTTTAATTTCGAAATCACCTTCAAATTTGGAGTAGGTTTTTTGTTTTTTGTTTTTTAATTTCTAAATCACCTTCAAAAGCTGTGGGAGGTGCAGCATGTTAACTCACAGTTAACAGGATGCCACGTGGGAAAACAAGCAGAGTTTGCAACACCCATTTTTATAGTTGCTTGGGGATAAGCAACATTTGAGAGGGGAGAACTGTAATATGCCTTCCTAAATAATTTTTTCAATAGTACCACAAATTTTCTATTTTGCTAATTTTGGGGGCCTAAGATAATTTTGGAGAGGAAACATAGGACAAGGGGGTCGAAATGTTTTCCTTGGTGGAATGTGGGGGCCACCTCCCCAACTAATATGCACTCCTTGAGGAAAGAGAAATCGTATGGCTAAGGGAAGAGGTTTGAATTTCTTAGCGAGGGGCCCACATGGAGGAAATGAACATAAATTATAAATAGGAGAGAGGAAGCAACATTTGAGGCCTTTTGATAATTTGACATTTGAAGTGTTGCTCTAGCTGTTTAACAGAGTTACATAGTGTTGTTCAACACAAGAGTTTCTTAAGGAGGAAGCTCAACCTTTCTTTGATGGACTTTGAGTACCACCCTAGGAAGGATTCTTTCATAAGTTTCAGGAGTTGGATAGAGGGCCACGCATGTAGTATGGTTTTTGAGCAACTGAGATGCATTCAGGAGGCCACATAGAGAGTTGAGGAGGAAGAGATAGAGTTGGGAGTTGTAGCATTGTTGAAGTAATTTTTGGTCAATTCTAGGAAAAAGGAGGAAGATTTGCAAGGGTAGAATTCAATACAAAACATAAAACTGATTTTCCGGAAGAGAAACTATGTCATCCTTCCTAGAAACTGTGCAATCATTGTGGAGGCACAATTGTGGGGTGGCTTGTGAAGGGATTTTGAGAGATGGGTTTCTTGGGCTTGGCTTGGGGTGCAATTGAGAAGATTTTTCCAGCCATTTTGGGACATTCATTCCAACATTAGTCACAATTCTAGTTTTTCTACACTTATAGGAGGGTTAAGCAATTTGGGGCCATTTTTTGAGCATCAAACTAGGGCAAACCCTTTCTGGGTTTTTCTAGGGTTTTGACAATGATTTCACGTCTAATTTATCGAAATTTTCTGAGCAGTTAGTGTTGAGATTTTTTCGTGTTGGGGTAGCATTGGATGTGCTCTAGCTCCCAAACTTTGTGGAGGGACTAGAGTACGTGAGATCTCCAAGACCCAGAAATGGATTTGAGAAATTCCATCTAGTTTAATAGATAATTAGTTAATTAATATTTTTAATTAGGGACATTAAGTTTGACTTAGGAAAATTAAAATATTAAAGGTAATCAATTTAAACATGTGATGGAAATTACTCAAGTCACACGAATCAAAATTTCTTTTAATCTTAGCCACCGATTTAGGATTATATCATAGCTGTTGGTTTCCCAACGAGAAAAGTATGAAGGAAAGGCTTGGGGTCAGTTGGAGAACACACAGGGAGGCAGAGCATTGAGACTGAGCTGGAATTCTAGGGCATGGTTTGCTAAGAATTTCTAGAAGTGTTTCAGCTGCAACGAGGGGTAGTATTGGTGAGAGGGATGATTTGATCCCAAGCCAAGAGTCAACAAGAGGAAGAGAAGCAGCAGTCAGAGCAGTGCAGAGGGAGCAACAACTACACAACGTAGAGGGCTCAGTACTATGAAGGTTCTATGCAGACCCAAAAAGTGCAGTGTAGAGGCAGCAGGAGGCCATCAGGGTTTATGCAAGCCTAACTATGGCAATGCAGGGACAACGTATCCCAATCTAGGGTTACGCAGGCCTCTCCTGAGCAGAGGCACACACAGGCTAGCAGAGCTTACACATAGGGCTTCAGAGCTGCGCTGGGGTTTCTAAAGACAAAAAAGGGCTGAGTTCTGTAAATCCTATTTGGGGGTGTGAATCAATCCAGTTTTCCATCTCTGAAACAGAGGTGTTGCTACAGATTTTTTCTCTGTCGGGTTAACCAATAAGGTGCCCAGATTTGTTGTACTTAGAATCTACTTAATAATAAAAACCCTCCAGCAGCTAGAAGACCGATTTTCCCGCATTGGGTTTTTTTCAAGGACAGTTATCCAGAAAATCTTGTGTCACTTTGTCTATGTGCATGTATTCAGTTTAGATCTGGATCTGTGTAGGCTGTTAAAGTTTTTACTTCAATGTTAATAATGAACATTTTAGATTAATAACTTGTATAAGTAGGAGAAGTAAATCTTGATTTAACAACAGGGTTTCTGCATCAGTAATATTCATAAATTTTCACAATTAGGAGGGGGCTAATCAGGGTATGAACACAACCAACAGTGCAAAACCACAAGGTCAGTGTAGGTTTTTAGTGGGAAAATTGCAGCAACAGTTTGGCATTGATAAAACATCCACCTGAGGCTTGTAGCGTGCCTTGTGAAAGCCAAGGTGCGCATTTTTTTTTTTATATTGTACTCCAACAATATCTTATAATAAAATTTTCCCATTTTGGTGTGTTTGGAGCATTTTTGTTTTATGGACGTTTGCTGAAAAATATTTGTGTTGGGTTTATTGCATGTTTTTGTTATCACTCTTAATTTTACCATTGGGAATATTATAGTTTGAGAGGCTTGATCAACATATCAAGTCAGATTTGAAACAATAGTAAAGTAATCCTTATCGATCGAAGGACATTCTTTCAAGCACACATGAAGAGCCTAGGAGACACCTTCATTGAATGATAAAATGATAACATACTTTGAGCATCTTTTGAGTTGACAATAGAGTGCATTGATCATGACATTAATTGAGCTTTCTTCAAGCCTTTGTTGAAGCAACAGTCACTCTTGAAGCATAGTTGAAGACCAACACTTGAAGAGTTGTTTTTTTGAAGCAATCACCCTTGGAGTATTGTTGAAGACCAACACTTAAAGACTTGTTTTGTTGGAGTAGTCATACTTAGAGCATAGTTGAAGAACAACACTCGAAGAAATTTTGTGTTAGTGCAACAATAAAATTTTTGCTGAAGCAGACATGAAGTTTTTGTAGAGGTAGATTTGAGAGCACTTTCCAGACCTATCTTGGATACATTTTTTAGAAGTATTTGAATTTTTTTATGGAGGCTTGAAGCAGTATTGAAGTCACCCTAAGGGATTGAAGCAAATTGAGAAGGTTGGATCCGTAGAGGATTGGAGTTGTCGTACAAGATTGGAGCTTGGATTTGTAGTTGAATTTTAGAGTCCTCATTCAGGGTTGAAACCTTGAAGGAGTTAAGGACTTTGTTGTGCAAGTTGAAGCTTTGGTTTTTAGATTCCTAAAATTCATTAATAAAATTATTTTCTTGTTGCACATCTTGTGTTTTAGTTTAATTAGTGATTTTAACTGGCATAATATAACAATTGTAAATAAATATTGATTCAACCCCCCACTCAATATTTCCAACACTAGCACACCTTACATTTTTTCCACCTTGCAATATTTTTATTGACATGTTAGAAGGAATTTTCACAATGCAATGTTATTGTTCATAATTTGGTTGTTTATGATAGAAGGAAATCTAACATGTGTTAGAGTTCCTTCACCTTGGAATGTTCTTACTAGAAATGTGCTTGTGCTTGTCTTAAAATGAAATATAGCACACACTAGATTTCTTTTGGCATGCAATGTTTTTGTTGGTAGTATGCTTGTATTTTTGCTACATGTAAAGCTAACACTCATTAAATTTCTTTCACCTTGCAATGTTGTTATTGGAAAAATGCTTTTGTTTGGACTAGAAACTATGCTAGATTTCTTTTGGTTTGCAATACTGTTGTTTTCTATTTGGTTTTTTATGATAGAAGGAAATCTAGCGCATATTAGATTTCCATCACCTTGGCAATGTTATTGGAAATGTGCTTGTGTTGGGGCTAGAAGTTGTGCCAAATTTCTTTTGCTCTACAATAATGTTGTTGTCAATTTGATTGTTTATTATAGAAGGAAATCTAGCATGTGTTAGATTTCCTTCACCTTGGCAATGTGCTTGTGTTTGTGTTAGAAGGAAATATAACATGTGTTAGGTTTCTTTTGGCATGAAATGTTTTTGGTAGTATGCTGGTATTTGTGCTACATGTAAACCTAACATGCATTAAATTTCTTTTACCTTGCGATGTTGTTATTGGAAATGCACTTGTGTTTGTGATAGAAGTTGTTCTAGATATATTTTTCCATGCAATGTTGTTGTTGGCAATATGCTTTTGTTTATGTTGGAAGAAAATCTAACACGCTAGATTTCTTTCACCCTACAATGTTGTTGTGTGATTTTGTTTGTGCTATGCGTAAATCTAACACGTGTTAGATTTTCTTCACCTTGCAATGTTTTTATTGCCAAAATGATTCAATTCTGGCTCGAAAGAAATCTAACATGCACTAGATTTTTTTTTTCACTGCAATGTGGTTGTTGACAATATGCTTTTGTTTGCGCTAGAAGTAAATCTACCATGTGCTAGATTTCTTTTATCTAGAAATGTTGTAATGTGTTTATGTTTGTGCTAGAAAGAAATATAGCATACATTAGATTTCTGTCACCCTTCTATGAGTTTATTGACAATGTGTTTCTATATGTGTTAGAAGGAAATCTAGTGTGCACTAGATTTCTTTCGCATTGCAATGTTGTTGTTGGCAATTCAATTGTTTGTGCTAGAAGGAAATCTAGCATGTGCCATATTTCCTTCAGCACAATGATGTTATTGGAAATGTGCTTGTGATTGTGCTAAAAGGAAATCTAGCACGTGCTAGATTTCTATTTCCCTAGAATGTTGTTGGTAATATGTTTGTGTTCATGCTATAACAAAATATGGCATGCACTAGATTCTTAAGCTCTGCAATGTTATGTGTTTGTGTTTGTGCTAGAAGGAAATCTACCACACTGGATTTCTTTTGTCTTGCATAAGGTATTTTTGACAATATGCTTGTTTGTTCTAGAAGAAAATCTAATATGTGGTATGTTTCTTTCACCCTGCAATATTGTTATGTGCTTTTGTTTGGGAGAGAATGAAATCTAGCATGTGTTAGATTTCATTCACCTTGCAATATTGTTATTGGTGACATGTTTGTGTTTGAGATAAAAGTAAAAATAACATGTTAGATCTAATTCACTTTGCAATATTGTGATTGGAAATATGCTTATGTTTGTGATAGAAGAAAATCTACCATGATATAGATTTCATTTACCCTAGAATATTGATTTTGCCAATATGTTTGTGTATGGTGGGAGGAATTCTAGCATGCACCTAATTTTTTTTGCAATGCAATATTGGTGTTAGAAACGTGCTTAGTTTTTACTAGAATAAAGTCTAGCATGCAATAGATTTGTTTCACAATGCAATATTGTTGTTGGAAACATGCTTGTATTTATGCTAGAAAGAAATATTACCTGCATTATATTTCTTTTGCAATGTAATATTATTGGAAATGTACTTATGCTTTTGCTAGAAGGAATTATATCATACATTGGATTTAGTTTTCACTACAATGTTATTGTTGGCAATGTGCTAGAAGTAAATGAAGCATAGGTTATATATCTTCCACCCCGCAATGTTGTTTTTGGCAATGTGATATTGTTTGTGCTAGAAGAAACTCTAGACTGTGTAAGATTTCTTTTAATTTGCAATTTTTTTGTGAGTAACATGCTTCTATTTACGCTAGAAGAAGATTTAGCATGTGGTGGATTTCAAATGCCTTAAAAAATTGTTGTTGGAAATGTGCTTGTGTTTTAGAAGGAAATCTAGCATGTGCTAGATTTATTTGACCATGTAACGTTGCTTCTAGCAATATGCTTATGTTTGTAGTAGAAGGAATGATATTGATTGTTAGCTTTCATTTAAGGTGCAATGTTTTTTTCGAAATGGGATTCTACTTGTGATAGAAGGAAAGCTAGCACACATTATATTTCCTTCATAATGTAATGTTGTTATTAGAAATATTTATGTTGTTATGCTAGAAGGAAGGTTATAATGTGTTAAATTTCCTTCATCTTGCAATGTTATTGTTTAAAATGTGTTTGTGTTTGTGATAGAATTAAATCTTGCATCCGTTGAATTTTTTTCGCAATGCAACATTATTGTTGGAAATGTGCTTGTTTTTGTGTCAGGAGTTATAAAATGCACTATATTTCTTTGTTCTTGTTCCAAAAGGAAAACTTTCAAGATTTCACCCTCACCAAGGTTAGTGCTCTGAAATTATTCTTGGCAATGCATTTGTGATTATGCAAGAAGGATACCTAGTGATTACTAGCTTTCTTATAGACACCATTACACTTATGCAACCAATGCTCTAGGGGTGAAATTGTCTCAATAACCACAATGGTTAGAGTTATAGCTTTTGATGTGCCCTTTTATTGAATTTGGAACAATTTATGGAGATCTATGATAGTGCAAAATAATTGTATATAGATATATGTTGTTGTTGGCACTACATTTGTGCTTGAGTTTGAAGGAAATATAATGGTATAGCTTTCCTTTTGGCAGAAACACAATAATCCAATCATAATTATTTGATCCATGGAGAATAATGTGATCTTTGTATAATTTTGAAGTTTATGAATAAATTTATTATTGAGGTATACTATATTTTGCTTCCAATGCAAATATATGCAACTTTAAAGTATCAAGCATAATTTTTTAACATGTATTGTTTTTCTCTCTTTTTTTTTGTATAGTTATGAACTTCCAAAAACAATTTCACTAATGTTTGGATGCATAAGATAAGACTCTTCCTCATCAACATAAAAATCTAGTAAAACTCAAATCTACACTTTTTGAGGACCTAAAGTGAACATCCCTTTGTATCCATCCTCAATAGTATGTCCTTATTGTGTATAGGTAGGGAGTGCTAGCATTGGAACTAAAGATTTGTAAAATGAAATTTCTTTTCTTTTAGAATAAAAATTAGAATTATCTACTATTTACAGTACCAAAACTTTTATTTGGAAGAAAACCTATAGTTTTCCTTTTGATTATCAAGTTGAAACATCAAACATCCTCTCTAAGTGAATATAATTTCTCTTTTTCATGGGGCTTTTAGACATCTTATGTAGCATCAATCTCGTAATTTCTTAGATTTTACAATGGATCATGTTTTGGTTCTTCAACTTCTACAAATTTCTTAAGATCATTATTCATACACATGCATTAAGACTACAAGTGTCATTTCTGAAGTTAAATAGGAACTTGGTGGTTTGATATGAGCTTATATTTGTCATTCAAAAATTTTATTTGGAAGAAAACCTCTAGTTTGGCTTTTTATTATCAAGTTCAAAAATCAAACATCCTCACTAAATGAAAAAATATTTTCTCCTTTTCATGGGGCTTTCGGACATGTTATGTAGCATCAATCTTGGAATTTCTTATATTTTACAATGGACCATGTTTTGGTTCTTCAACTTCTATAAATTTCTTATGATGATTATACATACACATGCATTAAGACTACAAGTGTCATTTTTGAAGTTAAATAGGAACTTAGTGGTTTGATATGAGTTTATATTTGTCATTCTATGATGTTATCTACATCTCTAATTGCATGGTCTTCATATATGTTTTTTGTGTAATTTTCATGTAAAGTACTTTTTGTTAGTAGGCACTAGATGGTGGGGAACAATGTTTCATCACATACAATATGACTACCATACTATTTGAATTATTGCATCTATATTACTTTTTGAAAATTGTTTGTTTTTGCGAAAATATAAAATCACACTTTACATGGTTCAACCTTTTAATTACAATTTATGGTTTAATTGTTGTTACAGAATTGGTACAAGCTACAATGGAAAATATATAAAAATGGGACTATTTTTATCTCCTTATTAATGATCAAGTCGTTGGGCTAGGAAGGGTTGAATCTACAGAGTCTGGAACTTATTATGTCGGAGAAAGGGTTAATGCATGTTATGCTGCAATTTTGATAATTGATGTCACTCAACCACATTTGATTGAGGATGTTGATGAACAGGACATACATCCATGGAAGATCAGGGATTTGAGGCACAACATAGGTAAATCAAAATATTGAAGCATGTGTTCAAATATTATTGATAGTATAATACATTTTTTTGAGTAAATACTAACCTTATTTACATTCGTTTATAGGTGCAAATGTTTCTTCTAGATTTTCTATTGGAGAAAAGGTAGATCTTCTGAAAAATGGAGTGAAGGTTGGTGAGCGCTCCATATTCAATACAAAGCTTGGGCATAAAGTGCATGTAAATATGGTAAAGAAAGGATGCATAGTGGTTAAAATTGAGAAGGTTTTAAAACATGATGTTGCTCTACCACATCCAATAGGATTTGAGCATACACTAGGGGGTGCATTGGAATCTTATGAGATTTGACCAGAATCAGATTTAGAAACTCATTGTCATGATCATACCATAAATATTCCCCAAGATAGGGTTAAATTCATATGTAAAAAGGTTTCTCTTACACATGAATGCATTGGAACAAGCATGTGCATTGCCAAAGGAATGCTAGTTAATGTCCGTGAGGACGACATTGTTGAAGGTGAAACACTAGGAGAAATGGAATTTGGTGTTTTTTTGGAAGAGATAGATGGAAATTGTGAAATGTGAAGAATTGGGGATAAGTCTGTACATTTTTTGGTTATATGGCCAATAAATAAGTTGGTGGACAACAAAGGTGTGATATGAAGGGTTAAGGAAAAGTTCAAGGAGTCGACCAATGAAATGGTGTTATGGGATGTTATAGAAGACACAAATCCCTTAAACGAATGGGATGAGAACCTTTGTAATGAAAAATATATAAACTCAATTGATATGCATGTAACAAGGCCATATAAAAGGAATAAATGTGTTATGACTACAACAAAAATTGCAAAATGTCAAACAAATATAAATGAAGAGAAAGAAATTCGAATTTTGGCAGCAGATGTATGTTGTACAAAATATTTTATTCAACATGTGGATAGGAAGGCCATTGCAGGTGCTAGAAGGGGTATGAGAAAAAAAAATAAAAATGGTATTATGGAATTTGTCTTGAATTCACTCATGTCAAACACAGTCATGTCAAGGAGCCATGGTCATGGCCATGGCCTACCACCTATTTCTTGAAATGTAAAGGACATGAGATTTAATGGGAATATTATTTGTAAGAAAGCATGGTATAAAATACATAAGATTCCTCAAAGCACATTCTATAACTACCAAAAATATTTCCAAAATGGTTAGATCAAAGCTATTCATGGTAACACCAACACATGCAAAGCACGAGGACACACCGTGGCAGCCATAGAAATATTGCACAAAATTGTAATGGATAATTCAGATTTTTCACCAAACCAAACACGTCAAGTTGAAGAAGATGGAACATCTGCTCGTTTAAGATTGCTTCCTTCGACTTACACACAAAATTCTCTGTTAATAGAGATCAATGAGGCTCTTCAAAAGCTCAATTACCCATCAATATCATAGTAAAAAATGAGCAAGATATGGAATACTAAGTTTCAAGATGTGGCATTTTGAAGAACACCAAATTCAGTAAATGTAGTGAATGTATTGTGTTGAAAGCACATATGAAGTTAGCGACTACAAAAGAGATGGAAGAAAAGGCACGAGGTAGGTTGAACAAACATAACAAGATTGTTATGTGTGGAAGATATTGCTACTATGCCCATAGAATTATGTCAGAGCGGTTTCCAAATGAATATTTGAGCATTATCCATGATAAAATGGATAAAACAAAGACTTCAATCCCAAGGCTACGTGTCAAATCAAAATCTATTGTAGGAACAAATTTAGGTGTGTCATTGACATGTATGCTAACACATGGGCATAACACAGGAGTTTTTGGTCATTTCTCCCTACCATTTGTACAAATGGGATCGCAATTCACTATTACATCCCTTGCAAAGTGCTTAAGGGACCTTGAAGACCCACAAACTGATATGTATGGTGATCTACTTTATGAGAGTGGAAGTTCAAGAAACCCACTTACAAATGCATTACTTGACACCACTATTTACTCAAAATGTCAAGTTTACAAGGATGATTTTATATCTCATGGAAGATTAAAGAGCCAAAATGTTGATTTTAAAACTCTTCCTCCACATTTGTTGTTACAGTTGGACAATGCAGTAAGTGATAATAAGAATCGCTATCTTTTCATGTTTTTATCACTTTTAACTGCACTTGGTGTCTTCATCACTATTGAGGTTGGATTCTTGCCTGTGGGGCACACCCATGAAGACATAGATGGAACCTATGGAAGAATGTCTTCCAACCTAAAAAGTAAAGATATATATTCTTTACCTGAAATGATGGATACATATCACAAAGTTGAAGAAAAATGAGTGTTTCCACCTACACTTATTGACAAGGTCTATGACTTCAAAAGTTTCCTTAATGGATATATCAAGGAAGGAAAAAATGCACTAGTTGGACATATTAATGTTCAATACTTCCAATTTCTTGTACTCAATGATATTCCAGTACTAAGGTACAAAGAATCCATTAGAGATACTGAGTGGTCAGAACCAGTTGAGTTATGGAATATAAATAATGAAGGTCGACCTATAATTCCCATAGGGAACCCATCTTTCTTAGATTCCAAAAAGAATGATGCCTATTTCAAAGAAATAAAGGAAGGGATAACATCATACATAAAAATGTGGAAAGACACTATCAGGAACGAAGATTCACCAATTGTTACAGAGGAATGGAAAAATAAAGTAGTGTATTGGGAAAGAGTTCTTGATACATTAGATGGAATCTATAATGATCATAGAATAATAGATGGAAGTGATTCATCTTTTGAGGATTTATGGCCCAAGAAAAGGCACGTTGTTGATGTTGATCGTAATGCACTCCATGTAATCTCAAGTATTATGGATGAAGATTTTGATAATGCAATGGATGAACCCGTATATTTTGGACCCAAATGCAACAATCCAAAGCCAACATTCAATCCAAAGATTGATGTTCAGAAAGGAATGATGTTGCTAGTTAGATTAGGAAATGAGGATGCAGGAGAGATGATTTTGATGGAAAAATCCATCTCAGATATATTTAGGGATAATGAAAGTGAGAATCTTCATGTAAAGGTTGATTGGTGGAAGCCTATTTCAGGGAAATAGAATGGAAAATTTTTAGAGAAATATTGGATACCAAATCTTGATGACACAGAACTTGGCTCTATTCCAATTAATACCATAGTTTGGGCATGGCTACCGAAGAAAGAACATTGCAAGAAGACCAATATAGATAAATATGGTCTAGAAGCTATTCTTGACCTACTTGGGCGAATATCTTAAGATTAGGTTTATATGATTAATGAATGTGATTTTTTTTTAAGGATCTTTTAATATGCATTCAGACACTTTTCAATATTTGTTGTATATCAATATTATTCTCTTCATATTATTTTTGGAGGAGTTTTATATTATTTAGTATTTCAATGTACCCATGTGGTGATATAGATGACATGATTGTGCCATAAAATATTTAAATTTTAAAAGTTTTGTTTGACCAACATGACTTGTCACCATATCAAATATGCATAATCAAATTCAATAATGCACTTAAAAACATATTCTAAACTTCAAGGTCTATTAAAACAATAATGGAGTAGCTAATTAGTATTCTATTTAATATAAACCATTTAAATATGAGTTTTTAATAAATTATACTACTACTCTCAATGATTCAACATTTAAATTGATCGTAAAAAAATATTTTCTCATGTCAACTTTAAAATGATTCAAACTTCCTACAATAGTATGTAATGATGATGGTGATAATGATGATTATCATCCACTAAGACAAAATAATATGGTATATAAGAAGCCATAAAGATACTACTCTAAATTCTTAAGAATTTTATTGTTATGCTAAAAAAACATTAAAATAAGTGTTTCAAGATCATCATAATTTTGTTTAGTTAAAATATCAAGAAGGTTGGTAGTGCCACAAATATTTTGAAATTTAAATCCAAATTTGAGTATAATGTAGATGATCTAAGAGGGTTTTTCATCTTCAACCATATTACTAGTGTTGCAAAGGCTATAGTATTTTAAATTGTGCCAACCTTGTCGTAGTAATAATCGTAATTTAACACATACATTGTCATGATATTTACTATATCAAATTATAATTAAACGAGTTAATAATAGTAAAATATAAAACATTATTTTCATATTAGATTTAATCACAATAACATAAAAAACATTTTTTTCATAAAGTTAATAATAGTAACATACACAACATTATTTTCATAAGATGACTTTAACAAACTTAGCCTTTAGTACAAACCATAAAAAATCTTAAAAGAGATAATGTAAGGAAACCAAGATTAAGATGTGAAATATTTGCTTTTGAAAGTTTATATAAATTTGTTTAATATACTTTACCATGAGAAAATTTTCACCAAAAATGGTGAATATCTACATTAAAATTACTAAACTAAGTGATTTTATAATCCCACATTTTGAAAAAACTTAATCTAGTTAAAGTTTCTAAATTCTAGATCGACGAAAAACTTCCAATTTTAATGAAATATGTGTTATATATGTTTGCTTTAGAAGAGGGTAAACTATTGGGGAATATTGTAATAAAGGCAGGGGTAAAAATTGACCCGAAGAGGGTAGAAGTCATAAATGGTATAACCTTGCCAAGAAACAAGAAAGAGGTCCAAGTTTTTCTTGGGCATATCAACTTCCTGAGAAGATTCATACCAAACTATGCTGATATAGTCCGGTACATAACTGAGATGCTGAAGAAGAATAATGAAGTAAAATGGACTTCTGAGTCACGAGACACCTTCAACGGGATTAAAAATTCTTTCGCAGAAGCCCCAGTGTTGGATGGACCGGATTATGAAAAACCCTTCATGATAATTTCCTTTTCATCTCTCCACACTATCGTAGCAGTCTTACTGCAGAAGAATGAGGAGGGGTATGAGCAGCCTATCGCCTTCTTCAGCCAAGTGCTTCACGATGCTAAGCTAAAATACAACATCCTGGAGAAACAAGCTTATGCCTTGGTCAAATCCCTCAAGGCTTTTCAAATGTATGTCTTGTAGTCGGCCATAACTTCATTTGTACCCACAACGGCTATAAAAGACATCTTGATCCAGGGAGATAGAGAAGGGAAGAGAGGAAAATTGATTTCCAAGATACAAGAGTACGAGTTGGAGGTACACCCCACTAAGCTAATAAAAGGACAGGGATTAGCCAAGATCCTTTCAGAATCAAGTTGTCAGGCTTTCGGGATAAATTTTTCTATGGTAGCAAATGAAGAGTCTGGAAAAATAGATAAGCAGTGTGGGATAGAAATAGCTACACAAAGGACCCATCTGAAGTACCTTCTCAGTCCATGGTACAAAGAAATTGTAGAATACCTCTTGACTCTTAGATATCCTCCAAGCTATGAGAAAACAAAATATAGAACGCTGAGGCTAAAATCTCAGAAGTTCATTGTAGAAAATGGTCGTTTGTACTGGAGAGACCCATCGAGCATACTGCTAATATGTCTCACTAAAAATGAAGTGGAAGAAGCAATGGCAGAATTCCACAAGGGCATCTGTGGTGGTCAATATAGCTGGAGAGCCACTGGACATAAGATTTTGAAAGCTGGTTTTTTCTGGCCCAAACTCTTCGGAGATATTTATACTCAAGTGAGAGCCTATGAAAAATGTCAGAAGTTTTTTGAAAGGCAGAAGTTTGCACCTTTTCCTATGATATCGGTACACACAGAGGAACCTTTCCAACAACGGGGAATCGATTTTATCGGCGAAATTCATCCTGCCTCAAGTGGGAAACACAAGTGGATATTAACAACCATTGATTAATTCACTAAATGGGTAGAGGCCATGCCAGCAAGGAATGTGAAAGATACAGTGGTGATCAAATTTCTGGAAGATAACATCATCTCAAGGTTTGGCTGCCCTACTAAGATTGTCACAGAAAATGCTCAGGCTTTTAAGTCCGCTAAATTCATCAGTTTCTTCCAACAGTATAATATTGTATTAGGGCAATCTACTTCATATTCCCATAGGGGAATGGATTAGCAGAATCTTCAAACAAAACCTTGGTGAGGGCACTGAAAAATGCCATTAATGAGAATCAGAAGAACTAGGATTCCTAGCTTAAATTCACGTTATGGGAAAATAGAATCACTAGTAAGAGGTCAACATGAAAATTCCCATATGAATTGGTTTACGGAAGAGTAGCAGTTTTCCCCATAAAATTAGCCTTACCGGTGGCTAGGTTCATGCAGGATTGTCAAGAGGAACCGAATGATCTCACCAGAGGGATGAACCATTTATTAGAGCTGGAGGAGACCCGAAGTCAAGTAAATCAGAGATTGACTAAGTACCAAGAGAAAATGAAGGAATTTTTCGATCAACATGCTAAACATAAAAATATGCAGGTCATATATTTGGTACTAAGATGGGACATAAGAAGGGATGAAAAAGGGAAGCACGAAAAATTCGATCCTCTATGGTTTGGACCCTTCAAAATTTCTGAGGAAGGAGGAAACAACACCTTCAAGCTAGAGAATTTGCAGGGTGATCTTCTTGATGCCCCTGTAAATGGGAAATTCTTAAAACCCTTTTTCTAGTATTTATTCAGGCCAAAAGGTCTGATGTACGATATTGTACATTATTTAGTCGCTTTTATTCTAATGTTCCCTATTTTGAGTTTTCATGAAAAAGAAGAAAAGGTTCCGAGGAGTCATGTTCACAAAGAAGAGGCTAACAGATGGTCTGTGGAGTTCTCGACATGTTCGAGGACAAGTGTGTCATCCCCAAATGGAGCCAATGTTGTTATATCATCCATCACCTTAGCCCTAAGAAGCTTATAAAGGCGGATCACCAGACAGCATAAAGTGGTGGAATATTTAAAAGTGTAAATGGGTAAATATGAAAGGACATCCATATAAAAGAGGGAATAAGGTGCTATATTATATGGTAGAATTGTGGCAAATATTTAACCGACAAAAAAAAGGAAAAAGGTGCAATACAACTGTACGAGGCGAGGCCCACCCACACTCTACATATTCAAAGGATAAAGGCGTGTGAGCAATTCCGGGGGGGTCAAGAATGGCAGGGGGAAGGCAGAAGATCCCGCCTCCAGAATTGTGGTGACGTGGCATACGATGGGACCCAAGGCAAATATTCTGTGGGGAAATGGCCGCAGGATTGAAGCTGCTACAAAACCCGGACGACCTTTCTAGTGGGCCCAACCACGAAGGATACCTATCACTACGAATACAACCGTAAGGTAAGTCCTAGGACACTCAGTACACGACCAGTACCGATATTTAACCCAATGCATGGTATACACCTAACTGAAATCTGATAGCGATAACCAGATGCCACACGTCTCAGTGTCGATGTGCTTATGACGTTAGCCCTACTAGTGTCGTCCTAGTCTCATTTTCCGGGCAATATGAAGTTGTATAACCCTATCCTATAATTCAATGTGGTAAAATACTTTCTTTTACGGGAAATTGTATAGCTAAAGCGCGAACGCCTGGTACCAGCCCTACCAAGTCATTTTCAACCTCCCTGCGTCATTTTCCATGAGAACTTTCCTTACTGCGCAGGTATTCCATCCCTTTTTCACTATCTATTTTCCTTCTTCTTTTCATTTTTCATAATGATCATGGGTAAAGTCACGGTTAAGAAGTCAGAGCCTGAAACCCCTCAAGATCATGAGTCCAAGGCTGCTCCTAGACCTAATCCTTTCACAGATTTGCAAGTCCACGTCCGAGACCCAAAATATCCATTTTTCATTAGTAGTGTCAAGCCAGAGCTTTTCAGGAAGCATGTGGAAAATAGGGATAGGTTCAGAGTAGTTTTTTCTGGACTGTATCACCAAATTACTCCCCCTGTCTACCCAGTTTCTCAATTCATTTTTTGGTTCAGAGAGGCTTACGATGAACGCCAGGATATGTTTGTATCATCTAAGGGGAACAAGATATTCAGTATATATCCGGAAATTATCAGAAAATCCCTCTCTTACTCTACCAGTTCAAATTATGTCAGTTTCACTGAAATGACGCTATCCCGTCAGTTTTCCAAGTTACCATGGAGGTAGCAGAGCGATTTCATCGCTGCTATTTCTGACTCCTGCCTCATAGCTTTCTTGTTTGCGCACTCGGTGCTCCTGAACACATTCAAGGAAGACCTTCAGCCAACCCTGGCTCTCATTGCGATATTACTAGGTATAGGAGGGGTCAAAAAGGTATTGAAAGAGTTTGTTGTTGCTCCTATAGATAGCCTAGAGTTGTGATAGACTAGTGCCTAGGACATCTTATATAGCAAGGAGCATATGGTATAACAGGTAGAGTTATCAATAAAAAGATCTCATGCTATCTCTTGTAAAACAAGGAATATTAATCTGAATGGGGCCGAGACCTTCAAAAACTTATACAGAGATAGGAATGTCGCAGAGACAACATGAAAAACTCCAATGTAAAAGTAGCAGACAATTCAGAGACAACTTACTGGAAAGAGGGCCGATTCAGAAATACATCACATAAATAAGTTATCAAAAAGTGTATGTGGTGAACGAAATATTGAGGAGATATTAGTTAACATTGAGCTGATACCTAGATATACAATACCACCATGCATGGGCTTACCAATCTAAGAATCCATACATGAAAATAACATTTTAAAAGCACCCTCCCAAAGAAACTCATATAGTAGAAGTATGGTTTAGCTGAATAATGGAACAGAATATCATGCATGAGCCATATTTGAAGCGCTTGAATAATCCAAGCATGGGTATCAACTAGGATAAATCCATACCAAAAATCAGTGAGCCACTCACATTCCAAAACATGATACAAGACAGATGGATGAAATGAAATGATATGTTAAAATAGCACAATAAAGAAAGTTACAGACTATGAAATACCAAAGACCAGAATCCTCTTTAACAGATGGAACTCCTCCTCACTGAGACCCTATGGGCTCTGAGCCTTCATACAAGAATTTTACAAGATGTATACAAAAATCCTTTCACTGCATAATTTTCTGATACAATCTCCAACCCTCAATTATCTGTTCTTTTGGAGCTTTATAGGAGAACCAGAAAGCTCGAAAAAAAGGAGTAGGTGATGAACATTTAATTGTATCATTAAAACAAAATGGTGGAGACGTGCACGCCCATACTGCTGATGACTTTGAAATGATGTTTGTACTCTGTAGCCTGCTAGCTGAAATAAATGCACTGGGTAGTAATCTCTCCAGGAACACGGCAAGGCAAAGAAATCACATAAACATTCCATCCTTTCCTGAAAGAGAATGGTGCTGAAATGAAACCTGAAGGGTATTGTTTCTGGTGCATTGTACCCTCTGCCTTCTGAAACCTGAGTCACGACTGAAAATATTCAATGTTGAGCGTTGAATTCCTCAATCATCCACTGATATTTTTCTACTTCTCCATTAATATCTTCATTTGTGAAATCGGTGCCTTGAATGTCCCTACAGGGTTTGAAAGATTTTAACCCCGCTTATTTAGTGGAAGTCTTATCTATTTTCCTTCCCTGGCTTCTCTTCATCATTTGATCTCCTGGAAATGGTCCTTTGATGTGTCCTCTACTACTAAAATCAAGACTATAAATCACAACATTATTTTGTCGTTCAAACCCTCCAAAACCCGAAAACTTGTCAAGAAAAACCATGCGTGGAGATGGAGATGCAGTGGGGATGATTGTGTAGCAATGCGGCATGAAGAAATGGGAGAAGAATGAAAGGTGACGACGAATCATGCAGTGGAACTATGGTGGACGGGATGGGTAAAGTTATAATGCAAAACATTAAAATATAACATATGAATGGAATATATAAATGGCAGAGGAAAAATGTGATAAACACGTGGGATGATGACGTGGAGGAGGACCGAGTCAATGGCAGGGTATGCAGATGATCCGGACCATTCGATCTCAAAATGAGATCGATGGTTGAAAACACATAAGAGGGCAATGAGATGGTGGGCCAGGGGCACTGTTGACATGGACTAACACTCGTGCAGCTTCGGAGTGCGACGACCATTGGATAAATACCTCTAGATCGGACGGCTATCATGAAAATCGTGCCGTGACTCTGATTGAGAAATAATGCGCGATGGAGGGTGGTTTTGGAGCCTTACGTGAAGACACGCGGCGAGCGATGTATGGAATCGCTCTGATTTGAGGAATACCGCCTGCCTCCGAAAGACAGTGCGATGAAAACCGGTGGGTTTTGAACAGTGCACAACGCGGGGTCCACCGGGGCAGGAGTATTGTGAGTTGTTGATTGGTGGATGATCGAACAGTTGAGATACGATCAAATGGGAAAATGAAATGGGGACCGTGTGCGTGATGGAGTTGCAAAGGCCGTCAGATCTGCGTAGATCGACGGTCTAAAATGCACCCAATATGTATATTTGATAAGCGCGCATTGGACTAGCTCCTAGTCTCGGGGTTGGGTCACGTGGGAGGAAAAGGGCACAGGGGCTTGGCAGAAATGGGCTAAGGCCTAATACATTTTCAAAAGTGGGTTTTTTTTTTGCCCTCTCATGCAATTTTGAGGCTAGGAGAAAGCGACGATAGGCGGATAATGGATTTTTTAGGCCCAACAAGAAGGGATTGCTTGTCAAATATTTAATGGGGGCTGAAATGATCAACATCGGCTCCATCTGGGGACGGCACGTTCATCCCTGAACATGTCGAGAAATTTTCAAACCATCAGATACTCTTCTGTGTGAACTCTGTCCCTCGGCACCTCTATTTTTTACTTCATGATTCATCACGACACCCACATTATACAAACAAAAACAAAAAGGAAACTAATATACAATATAATACATCAGGCTGCCTTTGCCTAAATCAAAACTATAAGTAGTTCTTAAGAAACTGACCATTTACAGGGGTGTCAAGTGAGTTGCCCTGTAAATTCTCCAACTTGAAAGTGTTATTACCTCTCTGTTCCACAATTTTGAAGGGACTAAACCAAAGTGGATCGATTTTTCCTTGTTTTCCTTTTTCAGCCCTCCGGATTTCCCATCTAAGCACCAAATCACCAATCTGCAGATTCTGGTCCTTATCATGATGATAAAAAAGGTATTTCATCTTCTCCTGATATTTCGTCAGCCTTTGGTTTACCTAATTGCGTGTTTCTCCCAATTCCACCAGCTGGTTTATTCTCCTGATCATATCATTAGGTTCTTCTTCACTCTCTTTCATGAATAGGGCCACTGGTAGGGCCAATTGAATAGGAAATATTGCTGCCCTCGCATATACCAATTCATATGGGGATTTTCCAGTTCCTCTCTTGCTAGTAATTCTATTGGCCCACAGAGCAAATTTTAACTGGGAATCCCAATTTTTTTCTTCGTTTTCATTTATAACCTTCTTCAATGCTCTCACCAGGGTTTTATTGGAGGACTCTGCCAAGACATTTCCCTGTGGATATTGGCTGTGGAGTGACTTAATGTGATATTATATTGTTGGCAGAAACTCACAAACTTTGCAGACTTGAAAGCTTGTGTGTTATCAGTCACTATTCTAGCAGGACAGCCGAACCTAGATATGATGTTTTCTTCCATGAATTTTATTATCACAGCATCAGTAGCATTCCTTATAGGTATGGCTTCCACCCATTTAGTGAAATAATCAGTGGCAGTTAATATCCATTTATGCTGACCACTTGATGGAGGACGTATTTCACCTATAAAATCAATTCCCCACTATCTAAATGGTTCATCTGTGTGCATAGGAATCATGGGCAGAGGTGCTAACTTCTGCCTTTCAGCAAATTTCTGACATTTCTTACATGCTCTAACCTGGGCAAAAACATCTCCAAAAAGCTTGTGCCAATAGAAACCAGCCTTCAGGATTTTATGAGCAGTGGCCCTCTAGCTGTAGTGACCCCCACAGATCCCTTCATGAAATTTGGCTATAATACTCCCTACCTCATCCTCTGTGAGACACAAAAGTAGGATACCTGAGGGATCTCACCAGTATAGTTGGCCATTGGCAACTATATATTTCTGTGATTTCAATCTTAGTGTTTTGTATTTAGCTTTATCACAGCTTGGAGGGCAGCTGAGTGTGAGTAGTATTCTACTATCTCTTTGTACCACGGACTGGTGAGGTACTTTAGATGTGTTTCTGGAGTAGCTACCCCAATTCCCTGTCACTCTTCTTGCTCCTCAAATTCCTCACTTGATATAATGGACAAATTTATGCCCAGATCTTGATAGTTTGATTCATATAAAATTTTGGCAAGCCACTATCCTTTGATCAGCTTAGTAGGGAGGATGTCTAAGTCATACTCCTGTATTTTGGAAATCCACTTTCCCCTTTTTCCTTCACCATCCCCCTGAATAAGAATATCTCTTACAGCTGTTGTAGGCACAAACGCAATGATATGGGATTGTAAAATATATACACGAAATGTTTTGAGGGATTTCACTATGGCGTATGCTTGCTTTTCCAATATGTTGTACTTTAATTTTGCATCACGAAGCACCTAACTGAAAAAGGAAATAGGCTGCACATACCCTTCCTCATTTTTCTGCAATAAAACTCCTGTTATTGTATGAGGTGATGCAAAAGAAAAAATCATGAAAGGTTTATCATAATCTGGTCCAGCTAGCACAGGGGCATCTGCAAAAGCATTTTTTATTCTGGTAAATGCCTCTCGTGATTCCTGGGACCATTTAACTTCATTATTCTTCTTCAGCATGTCTGTTATATGGCTAACTATCTCAGCATAGTTAGGGATAAACCTTCTTAGAAAATTGATATGCCCCAGGAATACCTGCACTTCCTTCTTATTTCTGGGGAAAGAAATACCATTTATAACCTCTACTCTTTTAGGATCTATTTTCACCCCATCTTTAGTCACAATATGGCCCAAAATATTTCCCTCTTCTAATGCAAATAAAGACTTTTGAGGATTCAGAGAGAGACCATACCTTCTGCATTTTTCAAAAGTTATACACAAATGCTCAATGTGATCAGTATCATTCTTGGAGAATACAGTGATATCATCAAGGTAGACCACCAGGAATTTATCTTGCTCCCCAACAAAAGCAATGTCCATCGCCCTCTGAAAAGTGGCCCCTGCATTAATCAATCCAAAAGGCATCCTGGCATACATAAATGTACCCGATGGTGTGGTGAAAGCAGTCTTCTTTTGATCCTATGGAAGTACAACCACCTGGTTATAACCAGAGAATCCATCCATCATTGACATCCTAGAAGCTCCAACCACTTTCTACAGGATGTAATCCATCTTAGGTAGTGGATAATTATCCTTTAAGGATGCTTTGTTTAAATTTCTAAAATCCACACACAGCCTTATTTCTCCATTCTTCTTTCGTACAGGGACCAGGTTTGCCACCCATTTAGAGTACCTCAATGGTACAATTATTTTGGCCTTTAAAAACTTCTTAATTTCCTTCTTAGTAGAAGGAAGCAACAGGGGATTGATTTGTCTGAGCTTCTGCTTGTGGGGCTTTGCATCTGCCTTCAGTTGAATTTTGTGTTGCATAATACTGATATCAAAAGTTTTCAAGTCCTAATAGGACCATGCAAACACATCTCTGTAAGACTAAAATAATTTCTGATATAGACTTTTATATTCTTCTGCGATCTTTTTGGACAATTTTATGATCTTGGGATCAACCTCAGTACCCAAATTCAGGTCTTCTACCTGATTCTCTTCTACCACTTTTCTTGGCTGCAGTGGGACATCATTCTTGTCAAATAATATTTCTAGAGGCACCAGTCCTCTAGGTATAATGTTTCCCTTTAACTGCAACACTTTATTACCTGCCATTTTCTCCTCCCAATTCTTTTCTGAGGTATCTTTAGACTCATCCTCTTCATCAACATCAATCTCCATATTCGAGAATTCCCCTACTGTTTCTAAGAACTTCTTTATCTGTTCTTCATCTTCAAATACTTGTCGGTGCTTGATGTTATCTGGAATATATGGTCAGTAACGTACCTCAATTTCATACCTCAAGAGAGGGTTCTGGGGTGGACGAAATGTACTAGCAGCCACAACAAGATCTGCCATCCTATTATGTTCTCAGGGCATGAATTGGATATTAAATGCTAAGAAAAATTTCTCCACTATGTCCCACACTTCATTCCTGTAAGACCTCAACCAAGGATGTTTGGTTTGACATTGATTCCTGACTTGTCTCACCACCAGTTCTGAATATCCCAGAACTTTTAAAGTTTTTATATTCATGCTCCTGGTTGTTTTTAATCCTAATAGAAGTGCTTCATATTCAGCCACGTTTTTGGTGGCTTCATATTCTAGTTTGAAAGACAATGGGATCCATTTTCCTGCAGGAGAAATCAATAATATTGCAGCTCCATTACCTTCTTTTGAATTTTCTCCATAAAAATGAAGTGTCCAGATCCCTGCTTCATGGCTCTCTGCAGGCAGTTCGGTCTTGATCTGACAAAAGGATGGCTCATGAGCATAATCTTGATCTTCTTCCAGCATTAAGCATGACAAATATCCTTCCTTACTGTTGACTGGTGAATTTACAGAGTTGTCAGCCTTAGTCACCATCTTAAAAAATTGGGTTTCCCTCTACAACCTCCTCTCCTGACCACTGAAAACTGGGATAGTGGCATATGTTAGATCCAGCTTGATTGACAGGCCAATTTTTGTTCCACGGGACCTTGATAGCAGCATGTCAAAGTGAGTTGGGATGTCGGCCACCATGATGTCCATTACCACACTTTTTGCTAAGATTTGGGCCAAATTTACCACCAAATCCTTGATCATCCCCAAGCATTTAACTCTTTTGGAGTCAAATGAATAGAGGTTCTTGTATGGTCGGGTGATTTTTAATCCTAGTTGTTTCATGACTGACAAAGGTATTAGATTATGGGATGCTCTAGAATCTAGCAGACAATTATGTAATAGTTGGTCATGAATCACTAGAGACACATGAAAGGTAGGGGTACAAGTATCTAATTCCTCAACATGTGGACCAAAGACCTCCATGCGTCTTTCTTCTTGAAGGTTGAGGCTATCTGGAGTGAGTGTTGCTTATTGAGGGAGCATGAATGAGGTGACTTTGGATTGATATGCAGGTTGTTTCAACAAATCAGTCAAGGGCACTGGGATTTTGAATTTTTCAAGTTCCTTTTGTAGACTGAAAACAAGAGAAGACTTTTCTATTACAACTGTTGGGGTTCCCATGTTTTGGCCAGGTTGACAAGACCAAAAGATAAGACAACATAGAACCACTTTCAGACCTTAGGATCTAGCCCTCCTAGGTCCAGAGAGGGATCTCTCTATATGAGTCGATGTGTATGTCTTTGAAGCTCTAGGTTGTGATTTTAGGCTAGTTATAGGCTCAGGGTTGTTTGTTTGATTGTTTATGTTTGGTTGTTGGGAATCAGGAAAGAAGGATCCAATATAAGGCAAGGATAAGCAATGAGGAAAACTAGGCAAAGGTAGATAAATCAAAGAACATCAAGGCCATTGGGCTATGGAGTCAAGAAAGGATTTATTCGTAATCAATGTGCAAGCTTTCAGTTGGGCTAGTCATCTAGAGCATTTGGATCTTGCAAGATGAGTGGTGAAATGGAACATTAAAGACTGAAAATGGATAAAGTAGAGCCAACTAACTCTGTCTATAGATCAAGCCAGAGGTCATTTAACTCCAGGCCTGCTTGGAAAAAATTAGAGGCAGTACGAGGGATCTTAGAAAGGCCTAAATGTGATGGAAAGATCCTAGAGAGGCAGAGACAAGGTTCTAGATCTCCCAGTGTTCTTAATACATCCAACTAAATCCTAACAAGAACATCTAAACATAGATTTCATTAATTCATACATCAGAGAGAAGGAAATAACATCCACTACACTGGTTAAATCAATTGAAATCAATATTCAGATACACATATAAGCAGAAAACATAAAGGGCTGGGAGAGCAGCAACATAAGGTACCTATCAAGGGTAAATATTATGCCAAAATTATGATACGAGCTAGTAGAAATGGAATGAAATGAAATCATACACAGAGATAAGAAAACATCACCAGCTGCTTTAGATCAGGATCCAAAGAAATATTCTTGTCATATTAAAAACAACACCAATCAGGTACATCACTGCCCATAGCTTGAACATTCAATCTGAGTACATTAAATCTCAGCCTATCTTACAATATTACATAGGGAACTTGTCTCAAGAGGAAAATTCTTGCGTTTCACTGATATCTCATCAAAAACCAACAACAATTTCCTTCTGTGCTTTATAGCAGAGGATGAACAGAAGATAAACTCAGGGGGTAGGTGAACACTAAATGTAACATTAAACACAGAAATGAATAGAGGGCCGAAACCCATTCTGTTTGACTGCTTGTGTATTTAATCTACGTCACCTCCCTTATGAAAGAGTGATCTTATCCAGACATGATTTTGACATGTTTTGGCTGTGGTACTTCTGGTGATTTGAACAAAATAAAATAAACTACTGAGAAGTATGTCATACAAATGCTCTGGCGGTTTTGAACTGCTATTAGGGTGGAAATTCCTTCAGGGACACGGTGCGTAGTAAAAGCTATATGGACACCCTGTACTTGATGAAGAAAAACATTATGCTGATGAATAAACCCTTATGTTACCTTTTATGTGCGCTCAAGATCGTTTGGTCGATCCTCGGGGTCTTCAACCTGGTGCTTTGCCTCTTAAACCACCGATTCAAGGCTTAAGATCCTCATTGATGTGCTCTAATCCCTTTTCTGGCATTAAAACACTTTGTCACTCCACCTCTGTCTCTGCCCGTGCATTTTGAGCTTTAATGGCGCCGGAGGGTTTTCCACAGAGTTTCAACCCTTATTCCTTTGATGAACATCCAGTCTTTACCTTCCCGGGTCCTTGCTCATAAATTTAACTGCTGTAACTGATCTTCTTTGGATTTCGATGTCCTTGTAGTAGAGATGTGTGTCACGGCAGCCATTCTTCATTTTAATAATCCTGCAAAACGAAAACTGGTTAAGACGACAGACATGGGGATGACGGACGTGACAGGGACGATGGGAATGACTGTACAGAACCATGCCATGGTGGAATAATGGTGGGTTGTGGTGGAAGGGTGCAGTGTGAAGTGGAAATCGAGATAGATGGTCGATTGCAGCGATAAACATTATTTAAACCAAGTAACCTTAAAAATCCCGATTTTGATCGTTATATGCAACAGAACGAAAAGGGGTATGATGGGCACACGTGGAGGTGATGTGGCGAAACGGGAGACAGTGGAAAAGTCAGCAGCGGATGAGAAAATCTGGATCCTCGATCATGGCGGATATCAACGGCGGAGGATGATGGACGGTGAGCCAGGACATGGACTATTGCGTGCGCAACTGTATTAACTGTCGTGCATCTTGGGCGGGTGATGGCCATTGGATGGCCCGTCCCAGATCGGACGGTCTACAGCGATTTCGCTGGGAATCCGCGTCTGGACAATAAGTCGCGAAGGATGGAGTTAACGGGCGGGATTGGCGGTTTCAGAATCGTACACGAGGACATGTGTCATACGATGAGTGGAATCGCTGGGTACTCGGAGAAAACCACCAAGCGCGTGAGGGTGGTGCGGAATAAACCACCGGGTTTGGAACAGTGAACCGCAGGGGGGGGACCACCGTATCGGGCGGGTTCCACGTCGTTAGATTTGGAACAGATCAATGGTGAAAAATGCGCCCGATGCGCTCTGGCTATGAACCGTTGATCTGCGGATTTAAATGGACGGTGGAGATGCAGGCGATGGGTGATGAATGGGGAAATTGACAGACACTGTGGGGGCGGCGATTGCCATCTGTTCTGTGCAGATCGATGGCTGTAATCGCGCCCGAAGAAAAAATGTAACAAGCGCCTTTGGGGTTAGCGATCGGTTACGGCGCGGGGTTATATGGAGAGGGAAAGGTGCGGGGCTAGCGAGAAAGGGGATGATGCCTATTATATGGTTGGAAGTGGGTTTTTAACCCATTCAAATGCATTCTGAAGCCTCCAAAGGGTAACCATAGGGGGATGGAGGGGAAAGTTGGGAAAAAGAAGGGTGTAGGGATTTTAGAGGGGATTTAGGGGGTTGATAGGGGGAAATAGAGGAGAGCAAAGGTATTTTGACAGAAGGAGGAAAAAGGGGAGAAAGGGACATTTTTCAGGGGTACAGGGGGAAGCAGTAGGCCTTTTAGGAATGGATCAGCAGATAGGATTTATATTAGGCATAGCACTCAGAGACTTCAAGGAGGATGGGTTTTCACGGGAAAGGCATTCCTTGAAGGCTCCACAATAATCTAGCCCCCAGCTTTCTTGTCAAGAATTTCATAGGGGGGCTAACAACAACTTCTTTTGATTCTTTATTTTCAGCTGGGGGTTTGATTTCTTTTGACACAGACTTGGTATTAGAGGGACTGGCTGCTTTTGAAGAGGAAGGAATTTGATCATTAGACTGCAAAGGTTTGTTTAGAGAGCCCTTACCTTTGTCTGTGACTTTCTGCATTGTTGATTCCTTCTGAGCAGGTGCTTCCTTCTGGGGAGGCTCCTCTTCTTGGTCTTGAGTATGAGTCCTCTTCCTAGAAGATCTGAGATCATATCTTCCATTTAAATGTGCTTGCATGAAATCAGTAAATTGTTTACAATAATGATCAATTTCTGCTTCTTCTGTGTCTCTGGTCCTTTCTTCTTCTTTCAATGGGCACTCAGCTGCTTCATTTCCCTGTAAAGGGAATTCTTCTCCATCACTATTTGAAGAGGCAAGATTTGCATCCTCCAATCCATAGGTAGTGTCTTCAGCAGAATCATCTACTGGCCCTTCCAGGTACAATGGGTGTGGTACCTGATCCTGTTGCTCCTTTTCTTCCCTTGGCAATATTTGCAGGGGTGGTTTCCTATACTGAGGATTGTAACCGCTATTTGAAGCATTGTGGAAATTCTTGAAAGCTGAATTATTTGCCTCCAATTCAATCTTGACCACCTTTTTAATCAATTTAGTCATTTCTTCCATTCTGTCTGTGTCTCTGTCCTGGTTAGAGGTAGATACCTCTTCTTTGCCCCTTCTTTTTGTATCTTGTTTAGATCTTCCTTTTGATTTACCAGTGGAGGCAAAGTTTTCTTCCAACTCTAGTGCATCTGCCTGAGCATCATCCAGAGTAGCAAGATTTCTTTCTCTGAGAGAGAAACCAAACTCTGAATCAAAGGCTGCTACAAAGACAACCTTAGCAGTAGTTTGATGAGGCTTCATATCAACAGGCAGGTTCAAATACAATTTATTAAATCTCTTGATAAATTCTAACACCCCTTCATTATGTCTTTTCTTTAGTGTATTAAACTCAGTAAGAAATTGTCCATGATCTTTCTTCTCCCCCCATTTTCTGAGAAAAGTATCCTCCATATTATCCCAAGTGGTAATAGAATGATCTGCCAAAGTCTTACACCATTTTCGAGCTTCACCATCAAGAAATTGCACAAATAGTATTAAGACCACATCTAAATGTTCAACATTAAAGTTCTCTGCAAAAGAGCAGAAAGTCTCAAGATGTTTTTGAGCATCAATCTCATTTTCCCCATTAAATCTGGGCAAGATCTTCAGATAATCCTAGGGCATATCATTCAACACTTGGGGTAATGCCAGAGGAGCATATTTATTTAGCAAGAAGCCTGTAACATTTTCCATTGGAGGGGGTGGAGGTAGTGCAATAGTTTGATGAGTAAGAGGATGAGGTGGAGATGAAGTATGAATAAAAATAGGTATATACTCGACTGCAACCTAAGGGGTTGAGGAGAACAAAGGTCTATTAACAGTAGATACTTCGGTGACTTCCTTGACCTCTTCGACCTCAGGAGTAGGATGAAGACTGTCTTTAAATTGGACACCTCCTCGGGGTGGACTATCTAAATAGTATTCGGTATCTCTGAAAGTGGAGTCGGGAATTTGCAATTGAGAATATTGAGAGGAGGAGGATGAAAAGTCTTCTTGAGAGAATTTAGGAATCTTAGAATGGACTGATTTTCTTTCCCTCCAATTTATTCTATGTGTGATATTTTCAGGGTCAGGCACTGAAGGTGTCTTTGGCTTAGACATATCTAACCTCAGGTGTGGCTTACGAGGAGCCAGGGCTACAAATAGATTTATTAAATGAACAAATGTGGAGTTGCCAAGGTGAGGGATCTACAACTCTCAACTCTCCAAACTTGCCTACTTGAAGAGTGAATTAGATTTTTTCAAGGCATAGGGATTTTAAAATTTCTCAATTTCGTCCCCGGCAACGGTGCTAAGAAGATGTTGTCTCTCCTAGAGATAGCCTAGAGTTGTGATAGACTAGTGCCTAGGACATATTATATAGCAAGGAGCATATGGTATAACAAGTAGAGTTATCAATAAAAATCTCTCATGCTATCTCTTGTAAAACAAGGAATATTAATATGAATGGGGCCGAGACCTTCAGAAACTAATACAAAGATAGGAATTTCGCAGAGACAACATGCAAAACTCCAATGTAAAAGCAGTAGACAATTCAGAGACAGCTTACTGCAAAGATGGCCGATTCATAAATACATCACAGAAATTAGTTATCAAAAAGTGTATGTGGTGAATGAAATATTGAGGAGATATTAGCTAACATTGAGCTAATACCTAGATATACAATACCACCATGCATGGGCTTACCAATCTAAGAATCTATACATGACAATAGCATTTCAAAAGCACCCTCCCAAAGAAACTAATACAGTAGAAGTATGGTTTAGCTGAATAATGGAACATAATATCATGCATGAGCCATATTTAAAGCGCTTGAATAATATAAGCATGGGTATCAACTAGGATAAATCAATACCAAAAATTAGTGAGCCACTCGCATTCCAAAACATGATACAAGACAGATGGATGAAATGAAATGATATATTAAAATAGCACAATAAAGAAAGTTACAGACTGTGAAATACCAAAGACGAGAATCCTCTTTAATAGATGGAACTCCTCCTCACTGAGACCCTATGGGCTCTGAGCCTTCATACAAGAATTTTACAAAATGTATACAAAATGCCTTTCACTGCATAATTTTCTAATACAATCTCCAACCCTCAATTATCTGTTCTTTTGGAGTTTTATAGGAGAACCATAAAGCTCGAAAAAAAGGAGTAGGTGATGAAAATTTAATTGTATCATTAAAACAAAATGGTGGAGACGTGCATGCCCATACTGCTGATGACTTTGAAATACTGTTTGTACTCTGTAGCCTGCTAGCTGAAATAAATGCACTGGGTACTAATCTCTCCAAGAACATGGCAAGGTAGAGAAATCACATAAACATTTTGTCCTTTTCTGAAAGAGAATGGTGTTGAAATGAAACCTGAAGGGTATTGTTTCTGGTGCATTGTACCCTCTTCCTTCTAAAACCTGAGTCACAGCTGAAAATATTCAATGCTGAGCATTGAATTCCTCAATCATCCACTGATATTTTTCTGCTGCTCCATTAATATCTTCATCTGTGAAATCGACGCCTTGAATGTCCCTGCAGGGTTTGACAGATTTTAACCCCGTTTCTTTAATGGAAGTCTTATCGATTTTCCTTCCCTAGCTTCTCTTCATCATTTCAGCTCCTAGAAATGGTCCTTTGATGTGTCTTCTATTACTAAAATCAAGACTATAAATCACAACAGTCTTTTGTCACTGAAACCCTGCAAAACCTGAAAAATTGTTAAGAAAAACCATGCATGGAGATGGAGATGCAGTGGGGATGACTGTGTAGCAATGCGGCATGACGAAATGGTGGAAGAACGAAAGGTGACGACGAAAAATGCAGTGGAACTATGGTGGACGGGCTGGGCAAAGTTATAATGCAAAACATTAAAATATAACATATGAATTGAATATATAAATGGCGGAGGAAAAATGTGATAAACACGTGGGATGATGACGTGGAGGAGGACCGAGTCAATGGTAGGGTATGCAAACGATCTGGACCGTTTGATCTCAAAACGAGATAGATGGTTGAAAATGCATCGGAGGGCAATGAGACGGTGGGCCAGGGGCACTGTTGACATGGACTAACACTCGTGCAGCTTCGGAGTGCGACGAGCGTTGGATGAATACCTCCAGATCAGACAGTTATCATGAATATCGTGACGTGAATCTGATCAAGCAATAATGCGTGATGGAGGGCGGTTTTGGATCCGTACGCAAAGACACGTGGCGAGCTATGTATGGAATCGCTTCAATTTGAGGAATATCGCCTGCCTCCGAAAGGTGGTGCGATGAAAACCGGCGAGTTTTGAATAGTGCATAGTGTAGGGTCCACAGGGGCGGGAGTATTGTGAGTCGTTGATTGGTGGATGATCGAACTATTGAGATACGATCAGGCGGGAAAATGAAATGGGAACCGCGTGCGCGATGGGGTTGCAAAGGCTGTCGGATCTGCGTAGATCGACAGTCTAAAATGCGCCTGATATGTATATTTGATAAGCGCCCATTGGACTAGCTCCTGGTCTCGGGGCTGGGTCATGTGGAAGGAAAAGGGCACAGGGGCTTGGCTGAAAGGGGCTAAGGCCTAATACATTTTCAAAAGTGGGTTTTTTTCTGGCCCTCTCATGCAATTTTGAGGCTGGGAGAAAGCGACAATAGGCGGATAATGGATTTTTCAGGCCCAACAAGAAGGGACTGCTTGTCAAAGATTCAATGGGGGATGAAATTATGAACAGAGTGTGTAGCCCTTTTATGGTTAATGTGACAACATGGCGTTGTATTGGATATCCCTGGTTTCTTGGCCATGTCCATCCATACTCAATTTCAAGACCTCTTGGCTACAGGTCATTTTTGTTTATGTTCCATGGTATTATACCTCTTCCTCTTCCAACAGGCTGATAAGTTTGAGGGTTTGAGCCTAGAAAAGGTTTATAGGGTAAACTCTCAGCCAAAGACTTGTCTTTGACTAGAGTCCTGCAACGCATCAATTGGGAAACGGGGTGGGTTATTAAAGTTTCTTGAATGAATTCATGAAAATATCTTATACTATTATTCATGAAAATCCTCCACCCAAGATTTTTCCTGAACAGAAGAAATGGCTACAGTACAGCGAGGCTGAAAGCACAGGAGACTGGTACCTATTTGATGACTACACTGAAATCAGGGTTTACGGTGCATAATTTTCCCCTTACAGATTTCCAGTTTTTTCCCTGCAGATTTATGCCCTAGAGTACCTCTGGTAGACCTTGAAGGTTGACCAGCTCCACTTCCTCCCTGCGAAAAAGGGGTTCATTCTCAAACTTCTTACAACCATAAGCCCCTTCATTGTTAACTCAAGGCATGCCCTCCACATAGTGGAAAACCTGCTCAAGGGCATGGATTTAAGGAAAGGGAAAGATTGGCCCTACAATCCGAAAGGCATCATCCCAAATAAAAGGAAGAAGATTAAATCAACTACTTATGCTCACGAAACTAGACCCTTCATCAAGTGGAGAGCTAATCTTGATACATGGCCTTTTCTTTCACAGATGGAGACGGATTCATATGTGACAAGGGAAAAAGGAGATACTTCTTCGACACAAGAATCAAGAAAGAAACAAGTGGAAGAATTTTGTGCTTCAGGAGGAGGCTCTCCACCTTCCAAAAGGCAGAGAACCAATGATGAAGAAAGTGTCGGAGAAGAGAAATCGTTGCAAAAAGAAACATTATATGGTCAATCAGACAAGGGAAAAGCAGGTTTTGTGGTAAGACACGATGGAAAATCATCTTCTGACTTCTTAGAAGTTTTGCAAGCCATATTTGCAAATAGTTCAAAGGCGGAAAGTGAAAGGAAGGTGAAAATTAGAGCTATCAGGGAAATGCACTGGTCTGAATTAGAAGGATATGTTGACAAGTATCATACTAGGTATTTAGCCGAGATTGAGATGGACAAATAAAAATTGGTAATGGCCATGACTGAAGCAATATTAGACCCAGAGGCTGGGACCACCATCTACAGAGCTCTGGAAGTGGCAGTAAACATGTCACAAGTCCCACTAATTGACAAGTGCAATCTGTTCCAATGTTTTGGTGATATGCTAAAGGATGAGGTTGGGAATCTCTCCCTCACTCTAAGGAAGCTACAAACCAAGAACAAAAAAGTGCTTTAGAACCTTAGAATGGAGAATATTTATTCCCGTGCACTCTCAAATGACTTGCGCAACCTGCAAACTATTGTGAAGGGCAAAGAGAGAGATAAAGTAGACCCTCAAGGCCATGTCATCTCAGAGTTGCAAAAACAAGTTTCAGCTCTGAAACACAAGCTGAATATGCCTAGCTTTCAGCATGTACAAAGAGCTAAATTAGCCCAGATAGAAAAGGATAAGGCCAACCTAACAGACTCCCTTTACAAGGAAAAGGAAGAGAGGGTTAGAATTTCAGGCGAGATGACTGCCCTTTAGCTAAAGATGGATGAGCTGTAGGAAAACTGGGATGCACATGTATGCTCCACACCACCTCCTGAAGGGTCCAACTCACTCTTGGAGCAACTGACCATGGCACTCTCCAAGCTTCAAGTGGTAGAGAAGCAAGTTCAGACAACACGACAAAAGATCAATGAGCTCGAGGCTCGCCTCAAGGAGAATTCCAAGAAGGTAGTGGCTATCCAGAAGGAAATAGAAGAGGGGAAACAGGAGAAGTCACAGTAGGAGAAGACTATCTGAGACCTTATGAGCCGGATGAAAGGAAATATCACCCTTCTGGATGCTTGACGCTTAATTTGGATAGACATTATTATGGAAGTAAAGAAGCGTTGGGCTTTCATGACCCTCATTGAAGAATAGAAGGCCGTGGTACGCTTATTCAGAAGAACTCTCCACGAAGGGTATATTGACGCTTCAACTAAGGTTGAAAACACCAAAAGGTATGTTACTCTCCTAAATGATTTGAGTTCAGCAGAATTGGCTAAAAGAGGAATCAAGAGCAGGTTCAAGGAGGCGTCAGAATGTCAGAGGGTGATGGAAAAGGAAGCTGCACGCAACCTTGAACTAGGCTGTTTGGAAAAGTTGGTGACAATCTTGGAACAGTTCGAAGTAGAGTGGACCGAACTAAAATTCGCTGGCCTTCCATCATGCTAGGCGTCTTCAAATGCGGTTCTTCAACTGTTATCATCATATGAGGGCTAGCTGACAGAAGTGATGAATCAGACTGACATACCATCTTAGAAGACTGCTTGGCTTAAGTCTGAAACTATAATTGTAGTACTCAGCAAATAATACTCCCTCCTTCAACAGGTGAAACAACAGTTACCCACTCAAGTGAGCTATGCAGAACTGATTGAAGTATATATTCAGGTTGATGCTTTCACTACGATACTTGATCCTGCAGCCAACACTTGGGAGAGGTGCAATAGTCATGCAAGTACATCAGCCACCACATCTGCTTCATCCACCTCTAAGAAAGTCAGCTCCTCTACAACCACAGTACTTCCTTCTCTAGCTACAGCCTCAACTCCAACCCACCACAAAAATTTTTAACTCATGATTGGGCCCACACGGCCTCTTGTTTTCTTTTTACTTTCAATATTCGACTAAAATTTATATTTCACTCTTGCAATTTTTACTTTCAGTTAGACAGTTGTATTATTTCATTATAAATGGCCACGAGCCTGATTTGTAAAATGATGGGAATCATTTCTACCTGATCATCAATTTTGATGTTTTGATTAAGACCTAAAACTGCATAAAGGCACACGGAAAATATATTTTTCCAAAATATCTTTCCACGTATTGGAAAGGTTATAAAAGAAGGAAGGAAAGACATCTACAAGGTTCCATATTTTCCAAAGGACTCAATAGTTTCAATCACTATGTATGTATGTTGTCTGAATTTTGATAATTGATGTTGAAGATCCCGTAGGGACTCAGTGATAAGAAGCTTTGTTGGAATTGGGGATTTTGATCTGGGTGATTCACAGTTTGTAGCTCTTCTCTATGTTGTTTAATATAAATGTTCATTTTACATACCTCCACATTTCTTATATCTATGCTCTGGAATGCGGGTGCTCCTCTATTTAAATGTGAATTTATCATTACAAATACTCATGTTTACTCAGCCATAGCACTTTAAATATAGCTCAAGCAAGATATTTTGTTTCATTTTACATCTCTTCCATCGTTCCTCTGATATTAACTACAATGGATCCTTTTCTTTAGAATTTTTCACATATATGGATTCTTGTCTTTGCATAGGCTCAGTATATATGAATTTTTGTCTTTGGATAAGCCCTGTTATGGTTAATATTCTACTAAATTTTCTTCCACAGTCATCGCCTACATATTAATTGATATCTGTGAGTCATTTTAGAATTCGGCCCCCTCTACAGCATTCTGTCTTAAAGCTGTCAGATACATTTATGTATTGAATTATATGCTTGGTTTCTATAGTTTCATAGTTTTTGTGTTTAACTTTGGGCTCTTGGTTCCAAATTTATTAAAACCATTCATCCAAGAGATTATAGCATGAGAGCCTAGACTTGTCAACTCTTATCAAATGAGTCATATGCTCCTTGCAGTTAAAATTTCCTAGGCACTGGTCTTTATGAAACTCAATACTATCTATAGGAGCTACAATAGAGCCATTCTATCAAAGGAATTGGATAAATAAAACCAGCTCTAAGAATTTTTTCAACTTCAACTTTAATGGCGGAAACTTTTCTAGGGTGCATCGGACGAAGACACTGGCAAACAGGTTTTGAACCAGGGTAAGTAGGTATTTCATCCACCACTATAATAGGATCAATGTCGGTCCTTTCCTCATAAGACCATACAAATACATCACGTAAATCATGGAAAAGGCTAGTATAAACTTGTACTTCATCAGAAGGACAAGTGACCCTGATATGGATGTTCTCAAAAATTCCTAGTTTAATAGAAATGTCAATAGGCATCATTTGTGTAATATTACTCAAGTTACCTTCCGTAAAGACGTCATGTGTCAAAACAGGAAATTGAAGTGGAGGAGAAGGAACCTGAGATGAAAAATGCTCGAGACAAGTAGACATGGCCCCAAGGCCAGGCATAAACGAAGAATGATGGTGACCATCATCCCATGTAAGATCCTCAAGAGAGATGGTTTTAATGATGGCCTCATCGAAATGAAACACTTCTTTCAAATGATCAGACGAATCTGAATCACCAAGCTAGGGGGATTAAGAATAAATCTCAAGCGACATGCTGAGAGGAGCACAATCAGAGGACAGAGGTTCCAAAGCAGCAATGAGTTCACAATAATCAATATTAATTCAACTCAAAGGCATCGAATCTCCAAAGGAATTAATTTTTTCATGGGAAGGAATAATCTATGGGTCAGCAGATCGAGAGATCATATGAATATGAACAATATTCGGTGGAGGAAGAGGAATAATACCCATCAGGGCACGATATTTAAAAATAATTGGCCCTACACTCTCGTAGGGAGTAGGAATCTGATCCACATACGGAACGTTGTTCTCGGAAAAAGAGGTGAAGAAAGACAATTTATCAACAGTACTAATCTTTCCTTCATGTGGAAATTTGAAAACACGAAAGGGAGTGGATGGAACATATAACATGGTGTGAGTCAAACTATGACCGAGGAAAATATTATAATTGAGTTTAGTGTCAACGACTTCGACCTCGACATTAACTATCTTCCCTTTCAAAGTACTTGGTAAACTAGCAAGAACACCTAAATATTTTGATTCTCTTCCATCAAATGCTTCTAGGGCATTTGGTGATGAATTCAGGGTTGGAGAACCAATATCTTTCCAACATGAAGATGACATGATACAGGTTGATGCACTTTCATCCAAAACTTCTCGATGGATGTTGAGACCATTAATAGCAACTTGAATAATGAGTGCAATCTGATGCGGAAGTCGTGGAACAAAATTATCTAGATTGAAAGCAAGAAGGCTAGTATCGACAGGATCAATCCCACCAATCGTAGATAACAAAGATGTTCGCTACGATGGATAACTCTGAAGTACTTCTAACATGGACATCATGGGTGGTGCCTGAGCCAAATCCTCAACAATATTGTAATGGTGAGCGGCACGAGCGTTGGGTTTATAAGAAGACTTTCGGAGTACACCTTTGGAAGGTGGTCGCACAATGGATTCAACATTGGGCCTTTCAATTTCAAGAGGACCAGTAATAAGTGGAGGAGGAAGACCATCAGTGATCTCCTTCCCCGTGGCCTGATGAAATTGAGTATAATCTTTCAACCGAGTAGGAATAGAAACAGCTGCAGAACCATTCATCATGAACACCTGAGAGCCAAATGGGGTATAGGACTGAGGTTTCTCTACCATCTGAGTCTAATAATATGGGAAAGGTTATTTAAGAATGATCGAAGTTCCCTGGGTGCCTTTGAGAAAATTTAGGACAATCACCGGGAACATTGGTCAGAATCGGAGGCCAATACGGGTTATGAAGAATGGGATCATTCGTCAACTTTGACACATCAAGTAATTCCAATGTTGCAATAAATGGTAATTGAGTGTTGAAAGTCATCAGAGGTCTTTGATAAGGACCTGCATGTACATTTCACCCAGTCCGAGTGGGATTCTGTCCCCATACATTTTGTCCCGGAGGATTCGGATCATAGGGATTAGAAGCAAGATAATTCAATTGATACTGGGGTTGAGGACCAGGATTCTATGTCGGAGTAGACCACTGAGGCCCTTGTTGAGTAGCGTATGGAGTCTGCTGTGGAATGTAAGCATGGATTTGAGGTTGATCATATACAGGTTGATTTTGAGGGTAAGGAACTTGGGGCGCACTATATACTGGCTGATATGAACCTTGAGGGTAGTAAGCGCCTTGCAGTTGAGAAAGCGGACCCGGCTGAGCAGGTTGATTAGGATGCTTAGTGGGTAAACCTGGTTGACTATAAACAGCTAGGACAGGCTGCTGAAATGATGTAATCAACTAAGGAGCAGGTTGAATCAGTTTTTGACTGGGTTGAACTGAGTACTGAGGGCCACCAAGTTAGCCTTGTGGGAAAGGTTGGCCCAATGGTTCTGATGGACTAGGTTGTCCCTGATAACCAGGTTGACCTAGAGAAGGACCGTAGGGTTCTCCTAGTTTCACAAAATTTTGGCATTAATGGACATGTGACTGCGGTTGTGGTGTAATAGGTTGTCCCTGTGGTGGGTAGATTTGCCCCCCAGGAGCCCGAGATAGCCCTGATTGATTATGACGTTGACCAAACAGATCAAAGGGTTGTCCATATTGGATCATTTTGGTGTCCCGTGTTTTGATAGTTTGGCAAATCAAAATACAAGGCAACATCAGAACCTATCTTTAGAGTCCCAGGATCTAGTCCTCCTGTTCTGAGAGAGGGATCTCTCGAATTTTTTTTTGCAAAGGTTTATCTTATGTGCTTAGAGTATGGATTTTAGACTCGTTATTAATTGTAGGTGTTTGTTTGTTTTTTTGGTCGGATTGATACAACATAACATGAAAGACCTAGGAAAGATATATAGAATGGAGGAACATATGTTTCATTGGGAAATGGAGTCAAAAAGAGGTCAGAACATACTTATCAAGGGATATGGGATATCAGAGGGAAAATCTAACTTTGCCACAGGATCCTTTGTTTTTTGGAATGAGATGGACATCAATGATTTGAAAAGAGAAGTTTAATTCTCAACAAAGGGAATTTGAAAAGACAATTTGAACAATAAAGAGCTTTTTGATAGACAGGGCTAACCATGAATTATACAAATCACACCTTTAAGCAAACAATGATTTCAAAACAACTTTTAAAATTAAATCTAAGATTCGGGGAACACCTTATTTCCTCAAAGATTTTATTTCAAATGACTTAGAAAACATAAAATATTCACTGATAACTGCAGTCATAGAAGAGGGAACACCTAACACATCTATGATTACAACTACAAAGACCTTTAAGACAACTGTTTAAGTAAGGAAAAAGGGAAAGATTAGAACAAACCTCCTTGACTCACTGTAAACAGAAAAATACAAAGGGAGACTTTCATAACAGTTTTAAAGTGGCAGCAGACAAGCAGGGAGAACCATAAATCATGTTGAAACCAACTATTCTAGCTATTAAGGAAATAAACAAGAATGAAGACTAAAGAGAGAGATTAAATACTATAAAATACTTTAGTAGAAGAAAACATGAAACAATGAAGGATGAACAGGTCTAAGGTGCTTCCAGGAGTCATTTCCTAGCCTAAAACTTTCAACTTACTGTAGTATTAAATCATGGAACATAATGAAAACAGGAGAAAAAATTAAACAGTTTAGAATACTTCACCCATAGCCAAGATCATGGATCCAATGATAGAGCCTTCACAGTAACAAGCATGCAACAACATCATCAGGGTGTCCAAGACTTCAATTTCTTCTTCAAATTCAACAGACTATGTATTATTTCAGAGAGTTCCAATATTACAACTAGTGGTCAACCGATGATTTCTCATCTTCTACAGCAGTATTTATATTAGAATGAGGAGGTGAGATCTGATAAAAGATCTCTTAGGACAATTAATACAAATTAATGACTTCTTGGCCTTTAAGGGGCTCGACGAAGAAGTTTACAGATGTTATGTCTGTATTAACTATTTTACACTTAAGATTAAGCTCGGTGGGAGCTTTTGTTGACTTTTGAGGCTCAGTGTCATGTTGGAGTAACTCTGCAGATATTTTTTGCATTAAGCTCTTTGTAGAAGTAACTCTCTGGCTGTGCAGAGGTGACTATCTTCATTTGATCAATAACTTTGGCCTCTGCTTTGCATTATTTGAGGCACAGGTGGCTTTGTGGTTGCTGGGAGGAATCAATTCGCCTCAGATGTGGTGGTGGAGGCCTTTCTGTCTGATAGATCATTATGATTTCCTTTAACTCTGATTTAATTTAGAGGATTAGGCTTTCAATAATCAATCTTAGCCGTAAACCCCATATTCGTCTTCAATCTTCATTGTGTTGTGTTCTATCTTCAACAGTGATACTCTTTTAATTTGTTATTTAATAATATAGTGTCTTGTTGATGTGCAAGGTGCGTAGGGCTCGTATGGCATCAATGCCTCATGAAGCATTAACGAAATGTGAAGTGTGAGCCCTGCGAATGGTTCCCTTTTGATATTTCGAAGGCATGCGAATCTTCCTTCCCAGTCCTTGTCCTTTCTCATTAATATGACGGAACAAACCATTCAAACCTGCAAAATACGAAAAGAATTAAAAAATCCTGCATTTGTGGGTTTAAATTCTGTAGAGGAGGTGGGGAGGAGCGTAGCCGTTGGATGGAATAATCCAACGGTGTAGATCAGCCAAAAAGAAGGTTAAAAAGAGTAGAGGGAAGAATAAAATGGAACTATTCGATAGCGCAATGATCAACGGTCGAGATTGGTTTTGAAAACCCTTTGTTGAAAGGTGGAGGGAAATAAAATAATATGGGAATGATCTGGGACCGTCCGATTTGGACACGTGGATGGTCCAGATCCAATCAAAGGATCACAATCGAGGGAAAAACTTAAATGACGCTGATGTACAGGGAAACACTGATGCGATTGAGCGATGGCCATCGATCTGCAGATCAAATCGATGGCGAAGAGTGAATCAGAGGGGTTAAAAGGGTGGAGGAAGGGTTAATAATCGAAGCGATTGTGGGACGTTAGATGAGATCAAATGAATGGTCTGGATGTAATCGGATACATTCAATCGGCAGGGAAAGAAATGGCACAGTGCTGAAAACTCACGACGCGATTAAGCGCTGACCATTCATCTAAGGATTAGATCAACGGTGGAGAAAGAATCGGAGGGTTGGTCGATCAGAGGGAACAAAAAAATGCATCCGATGGAAAACTACGATGCGATTTTGCGCAGGTTGTTTGATCGTCTTAATATCAACGGTGGAATTTGGTTTTTAAAACGAACCGGCAGAAACCCTTTATGATATACAAAACTCAAAAATTTTAATAAAACAAAGTTTTTATGCTTCGGGGGCGGGATATATATATAGATATATATATATATATATATATATATATATATATATATATATATATATATATATATATATATATATATATATATATATATGGAATGGCCTGGCGCCCAAATGTGGGGCCTTCAGATGTATGAAACACAAATAGACCCAGGGCTATATATATGGGGGCTAATCGCATCGGAACCATCGGGCCCGGTCTTTCAATCAACCCATTGAAATTTTCCAATGTGATTGCGCTTCGAGTGTTTTTAATCTAACCATTTTTATATTTAACACGTGACTTTGGCACATTAGATCAAAACTTCAGGAAAAAGGGTTTTATGATTTAACAAAGGAAAAATACCATCAGGGAGTGAATATTTATAATTTTATAGCGCCCGATGGTGGGACCACGGGTTATATGAAATGATAATTCGATCGGAGGGCATAAGCGTAAGGCTTAATCGCATCGGAACTTTTCGGCATGGCACAAAGACTTGTGCGCACGGATTTGTGCGATGCAATAAGCGCTGAAAATGACTTAGCACTAGGTCTTAGCATCATGGACATACGGTGGGGAAGTGGTTAGGACTTAGCCCAAGGGGGCTTAAGTCTGTAGTAATAAAAAACTTGTTTTTTATGAAATTTTTCAGAGTTTTTAATGGATTTGGGGGTTTCGGTATAGTTTAAAAATGAGTTTTAAACTATGTAAAAATGATTTTCAGGAATGGAAGAAGGGGAATCATGAAAATAGAAGGTTTTTATAAGAATGAAAGGGGTAAAAAAATGAGGTTAGTCTTGTGGTGGAGGGAAAGGAAAGATGGCCTTTGCAGCAGTATTTTCTCTTGGGAAACAATAGGATTCCAGAGTATGAAATGGAAGCAATAGTGAATATTTGGACAGAGGAGAAGATGTCTTCAAAATTATTCAAGAGATAACACTTTTTAGTAATAAAATTTTGTTCCTTGAAGGCTCCGAAAGGGTTTTAGCCACCATTTGATATGACAAATTTTATAGGTGGCTAATAGTGGCTCCACTTGGGGATGGTGCCTTCTTGAAGGCATCAAGAACTTCAGACTTGAATTCTCTGGGAGGCTGGTCAGTGCCTCATCCATTGGGCTTCCTTTCTTTGATTGAATGATCTTCTTTGCTCTGAAACATGTTAGCAGCCATGAAAAACAGTGGATATTTCATCAACTCAAGCTTCCTACCTACCCAATCTTACTGATCTAACATTTTTTATTCATTAGAGTGCACTTGGATGGGCAAACTCTCTTACAACATTTTATTCTTTTGAAAGAAAGAAACTAATATAATTATACTCCTTATTTCTCCCTGAACTTAGATTAAACAGTTGAGTTCAGATGCTTCTCTACTTATTATACTGTCTGTTGGGATTAAACTGTTCAACAGACTTTATTCACTAATTTCTAAAACAAAAATTTAAAAAGCATACAAGTCAGGATTGAACAGTATAACTTGTTGCTGATCTATGGCATGAACAACAAGCTGCACATAGAAATTTACAAAAAAATAAATCAAAATGGAAGGCTTAAGATCTGAAAGTTTCTCATCATGGCCTTCTCTTTTCTTCACAGCTCTGCTTTTACTTTTGTTTGAGCTATTTTTTCTTTGATCAACTGGTTCAGATTTTGAGCTGATTAGAACCAGTATTCCTATGTTTTTTACTCAGAAAATTGAACAGATTTGAGTCATCTCTCTTTGGAAACTTAGGTTCAGGTTTTGAGCTTGTCTGAACCTTTAATTTCTAGCCTAATCTACCTACTGATAAGCCAAAATTAAACAGTTTGGAAAATCGAATTCACTATCCTATCAACAGTAAATTCAAAGCTAATTAGTCAAGATTAAGTTGTTTGACTAACTAGAAGTGTGTTCTCCTAGGAATGGCATTTAAGCTTGCACACTTTCAGATTCATTTCTCTTTTTTGGTATGGGGCTATACCTTTCTTATTTTAAAATCTTCCCTCTTTTCTTTTTTCTATTTTTTTTATATTTTTCTATTTTTTTCAAAGAAAAAAAATCAAAAAATAACAAAATGCTCAAAGCTGAGCTTTATTGACATTCCTATATAACCTAATCTAATATTGGAGTATTTACATGTTTAGCTGATGAACTTTCTTTTCCAGTACAACCAATCTAGTAAATGATTCCATGATTGGTCCTTTTTCATCTCCTTGGGTAGGCTGGACAAATAGGGCCACTCCCATTCCTTTTGTTTTTTAGCAGCAGTGTTAAACAATCTTCTTGCTTTTGGTAATGCACTGCTCCTAATGACCTTGATACCTCTTTTAAATGTCTTCAAGAAGTGAGCATAGGGATCTTGAAAGAATGCCTAGTTGTGAGTATTTGGAAGATATGTTTCGACCAGGATTATCTCTTCTTTCTCTACTGGATCAAGGTAAATATTTTCTTGAGAAAGAAAAACTTCCTCATCTTCATAATTGTTTGAACTATAGGATTCATCATATATTGCAGTGTTATCCTCTTGTAGTCCTGGTATGCTCTGATTCAGTGTACTGTGCTCAGTGAGGAGATCATCATGTTCTTGAGCAGGGGTATCTTTTATTACCCCAACCCTTTCAGGAGGAGGCTCCTTATATGCATCCTGTTCAATAAATTCCTCTTTCTTCTCAATCTCAACCTTACAACTAATAGATTGTTGATTCCCAATTATGTGAAAGCTATTTTTGATGAATTGGACTAGATGATTGTTGCTTTCAAGCTGATTATAATGAAATTCATGACACCAATTGAATGTTGGTTGCCATGCATGATTATTTTTTGTTTGGAGTTCATCATCATCATCAGATTGATCAAAAGTTGAAAAATCATTAGTATAAACAATTTCACCAATCAAGCATATTGGGTTATTAGTTTGTTATTTTAGCTGATCTACAAGTTTATTTTATGTTTCAAGACAACAAGATTTAGTAGGTGAATGAGCATAAGTGTTTTTTTCTAATAAAGAATTTAGGGCTGGATGTTTATGTAGTATCTGATCAATTTCTTCCTCTGTAAACAGAGGAGGAATTTTCTTCTTGCTTTGGACAGAAGAACAACATTCCTCTCCCTCTTGTGTTAATTGGTTTTGAGGCTAGATGTCTTCTTGAGCCTCTTGTAGGGAATCATTACTTGTGCTTGTAGGGGAATTTTGAGGATTCTCTTCCTTTTCCTAATCTATCTTAATTTCAAACAACTCATGATTTTTGTGGCAGTCACTTTGACTATATAAGGTTCATGATTTGTTTCAAGTATATTGTCAGAATGCCATTCTTCTTTAATAATCTGAAATGAGTCGTGACATAAAGGCAGAGACTCTGGTTGTGTTGTCTCTTCTCCTATTTCAGATTTTGTGAGTTTAAGATGGCTTATGTTTTCCTCAGGGCACTGCTCATGATAAGTATTTGTAATTTGATCATGAAGTTCTCGTAATAACCTTGTACAAGATATAGGTAGGTAATCAAGAATTTCCTCACAACCTTCTTCATTTCTTTCATTGTAATATTGTACATCATACATATCATGTAGTTTTTTGGTTTGTTCTTAATTTGAAAGGAACATGGGCTGCTCTATATCATCAATATTTAAATTGGCCTCATACCTTTCAAATATTTTCCCAAGTATGTACACCATTTTCTCCTTCATGATCAGTAATTTTTCTTTATTTTTTTCTCTATAATATTGCTCACCTTCTTCTATAAATTCTTGATCATCATCTATATGTTTCTCATTGTCTAGGTCTTGTTATGGTTGAGTTTGTATTTGGTCAGGAAAAAACATAGGTTGCTCTGGATAATCAACATCAGTATCAAACTCATGCCTATCCAATATTTTATCAATTATGTACACTATTTTCCCAATTAGGTCCAATAATGAGTTTAGTTTAGCTTCTCTGTCCATAATTGGATCTACGTTTGTAATAAGAGGTCATTGTATCTTTCTAACCAGTTCAGATTCCTTTACCAGTGGAGTTATTAGGTCTTTTGGGATTGTGGAGTCGCCAGGTGGAAGATTTTGAAATTTTCTGTCCACCAACAGCATGATTGGGTTTTCTCAATGCATTCCCAAGGGAGTCTACAAGGACTAGAAGGGTAATAGGCCATTTGGAGGCTAGTGGAGTCACCAGGTGGAAAATTTTTAGCTTTTGTAAAGGTAAAATGTTTTATGGTTCCACAACCATGTTTATTATGAAGCCAAAGTAAATATTTTTAGTTTTTTTTTGAGTTTCTATGGTTGTTTGAAAGACTAATGAGTTTATAAGAGCTTTCTAGGAAACTATGAACTCAGTGGTCCCGCCGTGATCGCCATTATGTTGGTGTCCCGCATTTTGATAGTTTGGAAAATCAAAAGACAAGGAAACATCAGAACCAATATTTAGAGTCTTAGGATCTAGTCCTCCTATTCTCAGAGAGGGATCTCTCGAATGTTTTTTTGCAAAGGTTTATCTTATGTGCTTAGAGTATGGATTTTAGACTATTTATTAAGTGCAGGTGTTTGTTTGTTTGTTTGGTCGGATTGATACAGCAGAACATGAAAGACCTAGGAAAGATATATAAAATGGAGGAACATTTTTTTCATTGGGAAACGGAGTCAAAAAGAGGTCATAACATACTTATCAATGGATATGGGATATTAGAGGGAAAATCTAACTTGGCCACAGGATCCTTTGGTTTTTGGAATGAGATGGACATCAATGATTTGAAAAGAGATGTTTAATTCTCAACAAAAGGAATTTGAAAACACAATTTGAACAATAAAGAGCTTTTTGATAGACATGGCTAACCATGAATTCTACAAATCACACCTTTAAGAAAACAATGATTTCAAAACAACTTTTAAAATGAAATCTAAGATTCGGGGAACACCCTATTTCCTGAAATATTTTATTTAAAATGACTTAGAAAACATAAAATATTCACTGATAACTGCAGTCCTAGAAGAGAGAACACCTAACACATCTATGATTACAACTACAAATACCTTCAAGACAACTATTTTAGTAAGGACAAAGGGAAAGATTAGAACACACCTCCTTGACTCACTTTAAACAGAAAAATACAAAGGGAGACTTCCATAACAGTTTTAAAGTGGCAGCAGACAAGCAGGGAGAACCATAAATCATGTTGAAACCAACTATTCTAACTATTAAGGAAATAAAAAAGCATGAAGACTAAAGAGAGACATTAACTACTCTAAAATACTTCAGCAGAGGAGAACATGAAATAGTGAAGGATGAACAAGTCTAAGGTGATTCCAGGAGTCATTTCTTAGCCTAAAAATTTCAACCTACTGTAGTTAGAAATCATGGAACAGAATGAAAATAGGAGAAAACATTAAACAGTTTAGAATACTTCACCAACAGCTAAGCTCATGGATCCAATGATAGAGCCTTCATAGTAACATGCATGCAACAACATCATCAGGGTGTCCAAGACTTCAATTTCTTCTTCAACTTCAACAGACTATGTATTATTTCAGAGAGTTCCAATATTACAACTAGTGATCAACCAATGATTTCTCATCTTCTACAGCAGTATTTATAGAAGAATGAGGAGGTGAGATCTGATAAAATATCTCTTAGGACTTCTCGGCCTTTGAGGGGCTCGATGAAGAATTTTACAGATGTTATGTTTGTATTAAATGTTTTACACTTAAGATTAAGCTCGGTGGGAGCTTTTGTTGACTTTTGAGGCTCTGTGTCCTATTGGAGTAACTCTGCAGATATTTTTTGCATTAAGTTCCTTGCAAAAGTAACTCTTTGGCCACGCGGAGGCGACTATGTTCGTTTGATCAATAACTTCGGCCTCTATTTTTCATGCTTTGAGGCACAGGTGGCTTTTTGGTAGCTGGGAGGAATCAATTCGCCTCAGATGTGGCGGTGGAGGCCTTTCTGTCTGATAGATCATTATGATTTCGTTTAAATTTGATTTAATTTGGAGGATTAGGCTTTCAATAATAAATCTTAGCCGTAATCCCCAAATTCATCTTCAATCTTCATTTTGCCATGTTCTATCTTCAACACTGATACTCTTTTAATTTGTGATTTAATAACATAATGTCTTGTTGATATGCAGGCCGCGTAGGGCTCGTATGGCATCGATGACTCATGAATCATTAACGAGACGCAGAGTGTGAGCCCTGAAAATGGTTCCCTTTTGATAGTTCAAAGGCATGGGAATCGTCATTCCCTGTCCTTGGTCTTTCTCGTTAATATGACAGAAAAAACCATTCAAACCTACAAAATATGAAAATAATTAAAAAATCCTGCATTTGTGGGTTCAACTACTACAGAGGAGGTGGAGAGGAGCATAGCCATTGGATGACATCATCCAACGGTGTATATCAGCCAAAAATAAGGTTAAAAAGAGCAGAGGGAAGAATAAAATGGAACCGTTCGATCGCGCAATGATCAATGGTCGAGATTGGTTTTGAAAACCCTTTGGTGAAAGGTGGAGGGTGATAAAATAACAGTGGAATGTTCTGGGACCATCTTATCTAGACACGTGGATGGTCCAAATCTAATCGAAGGATTGCAATCGGGGTCAAAAATTAAATGGCGCCAATGTACAGGGAAACGTCAATGCGATTGAGCGTTGGCCATCGATATGCATATCAGATCGACGACAAAGAGTGAATCAGAGGGGTTAAAAGGGCGGAGGAAGGGTTAATAATCAGAGCAATTGTGGGCCATTATATGAGATCAAATGGATGGTCTGGATGTAATCGGAGACATTCAATCGGCAGGGAAAGAAATGGCATAGTGCTGAAAACTCGCGATGCAATTAAGTGCTGATCGTTGATTTAAGGATTCGATCAACGGTGGAGAAAGAATCAGAGGGTTGGCCAATCGGAGGGAAAAAACAAACGCATCTGATGCAAAAATCTGATGCGATTTTGCGCGGGCCGTTCGATCGACTTAAGATCAATGGTGGAAATTGGTTTTTAAAACGAACCGGACGAAACCCTTTATGATATACAAAAATCAAAAATTTTAATAAAACAAAGGTTTTATGCTTTGGGGGGTGTGATATATATATATATATATATATATATATATATATATATATATATATATATATATATATATATATATATATATATATATATATATATATATATGGAATGGTCTGGCACCTGACTGCGGGGCCTTCAGATGTATGAAACACAAATAGAGCCAAGGCTATATATATGGGGGCCAAGCGCATTGGAACCATCAGGCCCGGTCTTTCAATCAACCCATTGAACTTTTCCGATGTGATTGTGCTTCGGGTATTTTTAATCTAACCATTTTTATATTTAACACGTGACTTTGGAACATTAGATCAAAACTTCAGGCAAAAGGGTTCTATGATTTAACAAAGGAAAAATACCATTGTGGAGTGAATATTTATAATGTTATAGTGCCCGATGGGGGGACCACGGGTTATATGAAATGATAATTTGATCGCAGGGCATAAGCGTAAGGCTTAATCGCATCAGAAATTTTTGGCATGGCACAAAGACTTGTGTGCTCGGATATGTGCGATGCGATAAGCGCCGAAAAGAACTTAGGGCTTGGTCTTAGCATCATGGGAATACGGTGGGGAAGTGGTTAGGAATTATCCCAAGGGGGCTTAAGTCTGTATCAATAAAAATCTTGCTTTTTATGAAAATTTTCAGAGTTTTCAATGAATTTTTGGGTTTCGTTATAGTTTAAAAATGAGTTTTAAACTACGTAAAAATGATTTTAATGAATGGAAGAAGGGGAATCATGAAAATAAAAGGTTTTTATGAGAATGAAAGGGGTAAAAAAATGAGGTTAGTCTCGTGGTGGAGGGAAAGGAAATATGGCCTTTGCAATAGTATTTTCTCTTGGGAAACAACAGGATTCCAGAGTATGAAATGGAAACAACAGTGAAGATTTGGACAGAGGAGAAGATGTCTCCAAAATTCTTCAAGAGATAACACTTTTTAGTAATAAAATTTTGTTCCTTGAAGGCTTCGAAAGGGTTTTGGCCACCATTTGATATGAAAATTTTTATAGGTGGCTAACAGATCAAAGGTTGACTTTATGAAGGTTGGTCTTGTGGATTGTATGGTTGTTCCTATGGACCAGAGGCAGGGTCCTATTGAGCTAAAGGTTGTCCCGATGAGGGTTGTCCTTGCAAGCCAGAGGATTGCACAGGGAAATTAGGTCCCAAATGAGTAACAGTCTGGTAAGGAACATAAACAACCTGATGAGGATCAATATGAGGAAAATATATCAGATTACGATACACATCATAATGGTGAAAATATATATATATGGGATTACCAACAGCATCATAGTGATGGAATCAAGGATTACAAAGAGGTTGAATGGGTTGAGAACCCTAATAAATCTGCTGCTGAACAACCAATAGATATTCTTCAAAATTAAGACCGCCAGGAATCACAGGAGTAGTGGAAACTACACTAGAAGCAGGCGGGGCCTCCGTTGCACTAAATTGTGATCGACTAGGAATGGGATTAACAGGCCACGTTAGATTGAGGAAAATAGACTTGCGAGTGTGAAAAGATCCCGGATACTGATGGGTAACAACTGGTGTGGATGAAGCCACACAGTCCATCAGTTGGACTGGAACAGATGTAACAGTAACTGACGAACTAGGTGTCAAAGGTGATATTCCTAAATAAGGGAGGACCTAACTCTAAGGAGGAGTTACTATACTGGATTATGCTACGGAGGCAACACCAAACATAATATGACTCAAGGACCTATATCCAAGAATAAGTGACACCGATGGTGGAGAAGAATGGGTAAAAACATGAGGGACATCTTTCGGAAAAAGCTGATTCTTCTGTAGAAACAGGCCTTCACTATCAACAGGACTAGATGAATCCATGTTTAACTCCACCATAAGGTCTTCAAAAATAATACAGGGACTAGGAGGCATAGTAGTAGAAAAAAATGGAAAACCTGACGTAAGAGGAGGAAAATCTCCTTCTTCCCCAAAACCAGACCAATCACCAAAAGGAGGCCAATTGAATTCAACAGACTCTTTAGGAGGAGATCGAGTAGCAAGAGGCAAGACATATGGGAGAATAGGCTGTGAAAACTTGGCAGATCTATTGGATTGACGAGTTTCAAAAGAAATGTCTGGGAAAGACCTACCACTATGAGGCAGTGAGGACGACAAAACTGATAGTTTCACCACCATGGATGTACATCAAAACATAAAGGAAAAAGGAGAACTAATCGAAGACTCCAATATCAAAACCAAGGAAAAAAAGAATCCAATAAAAATTTAACAGGCGTGTAATCATAGGTGATTAATTTTATGACACTGAAACCAGATTTTGTTGTTTCATTTTTAAAGAGTCGAGAAACAGGAAAAAGATGACTCTACTCATTGTCAATTTTAAATGATCGTGAAAGGAAAAGTGCTCAAAGATATCTTCTCTTTTTAAAGATTCATGGAAAGATCAAAATGACTGCTCTAGAATACTCAGCAAGAGGGTATACCAGGTTTCCGTGAACTTCCATATACACCTTGGTGATCAAATTAAAGAGAAATGACCAAGGACTTGACGTATGTTCAGGTAGTCTCCCCGAATGATGTGTTCGGTGTATCACTGTTACAAGGTAGCAGACTCGGCTTCCTATGGATAAAAAATATTGCAACTTAGAAGGGTCTCACTTTATATACTCGATGGTACGGGAGGCACAAGTTCGTACTAGTGGTGTCTAAAGCCATATGGAGAATGACAGCTACTAGGTTTTAAGATGCCATAACACATCTCTAGCCTAGACCACTAAAATGTTTCATTAGGTTTCAATGCTTCCTTAGGTTAATTAAGTGAATTTTAAAGTTTATCTTGGATTATGTTTCAGTTTTAAGGCCCTATCGAATTTGGATCTCAAAATTCCTAAATGCAAGCTATATGCAAATGAACATCATTTCCAATTCAATGAATGCTAGTTACGATAAGGATAGAGATCTTTCAAAAAAAATCAACCAATGAGATTATGCGAAGAAATCCACTAATGCATCTAACAACATCAAACAAAAATGAAACTCTTTCCTAGACAATCATTCGATAGTTATGAAAATGAAAATTTCACTTTCGATGCAAAGAAAGAATGCAAAATATGTTTTTTTTTCAATGAAAATAAGTACATGATGCACTAATTACATGAAAAAATGAAAACAAACAGTAGCTTAAGTATTGTGTAGGAATCTTAATTAAATGACTCAATAAAACAAAAAACAAGCACAAGCAATCACTCAAACTAATGTCGCAATCTTCCAAACCAAGAGAAAGTTTTCAAAATCATCCAAAACAAGCAATGTGATCAATGCTTGGAGAAATAAGGAGAAGACTCAATCGAAAAATGAAATTATCATTTAACAAAAGCAATCACTCAAAGGATTCAATAAAACTTAGTGTAATCAACCCAAGAATGAGACTAAAAACAATCAAAACAACTTGATTCTCACATAGAAGGCTCAGTGTACCAAACCATTAGAAACCTGAAGGTCTCAATTCACACTGATAAGAAAATGGACAAACGACTAAGAAAAACAAGCCGATAGTAGTCAAAATAGTCTCAAAGGCATAATTACACATAAAAAAACCCAGCAGCAAGCACAATTGACCAAAAGGCTCATTAGGTAGGCCAAACAAAACCTTACAGGAGTCGACGCGACTTTTCAGAGGAAAAACGTGCCAAGCCAGATAACTATGGGAAAAAAAAGAAAAACCAAAACCTAATGAGCAGAGGTCAATCTTGACACTCTAGAGCTGAACAAATGATGTAAAATAAGCAAGCAAACTAGGAAAGGTAGATAAGAAAATCAATGATTAAAACTTACCTAACAATATGAAACAACAAACTTGCACTGATCCCCAGTAGAGTTGCCAATTTGTTAAGAAGGTAAATCCTCTCTGCAGACAGAGACGATCCCTATAGCCCTAGAGTGGGTCTAGAAATAAAGATACATGCTAAAGTGTTGATTCCTAATTATTTAATGAAAGAGGACATGATAGATCGACTTACCTGGAGTCCAACACTATCATCGTTGCTATAGTGGTGGTGGCCTCTCACTCCTGTCTCGGCAAGTCACAATCCTTTTGCAGTCATGCTCGGATACCTGCACATAGAATCAAAAAACAAGAAAAACATATGATATAATAAAATTTCATTCATAATTATTAGCCATTCAAAGAGGGCTAAACAAATTGCATTAAGAAAAATTCATAACACAAAAGTGGAACCATACAGTAGTCACATATATGTATTAATGAAAGGAAGAGATACAACCAAAGCTTTGACATCGAGGTATCCTCCAGTGGGGTTTAGCCAGAGCGTGTCTCAGATGTTCATGGGGGAATTCAGATGGGATAAAGGCATGGAATCAAGCTCTCTCAATGTAATTCCTTCTTATCCTATCTCTCCGGTATTTCTCCAAGTTCATCTCGTCAGTTTTTCATCTAGTCAACAATTTAGCTTGTCAACCATTCAGCTAGTTTGTGAAAAGAGAGATGGATTATTTTTATAGAGGAAAAGGAGGAGGTTAGGATCCTTACAAAGGTGGGAGTGAGGCCTATCCTTTAGGGAGTTCCCATAAGAGGTGGAAACCATAAACTAAAGGAGGGATTCCATGGTTTATCAGTTCAACCACTCCCAATGACTCATCCTTGAGGTGATTGGTGTGGAATCTCCGCCTCTATTTTTAAAAAACATTCCATAAGAACCTTGGCATGGGTGGTAGACTGGGATAGAGTACCATCTGGTATGGGTGGCATACTGGGATAGAGCTCTAGCTGGTGCGGAGCCCAGTGTTAATCTTCCTCTTTGGTGCGAGGGCATAACTGACTACCCACGTCATGGAAAAAAAAAGGTTTTTTCAGGCTCTACTGAAGGAATTTTCAGCAGAAGGAATATTACTCTCATCTAAAGGGATACAATTATGGTCTTTCCAAGGCATGACAATGCTTATTGATCACATAAATGACCCTCCAATAGGTGAGATGGGGATTGCAGGGACAGTGAAAAAATGTTGTGTAACAGTTATAGGCACCTGTAGAAATAAAAAGTGGCCAAGGGGATGAAATAAGATGGTATAATTTTCTAAACTTTGTCAAAGGGACATGTTACTGCCACAATTAGTAAGAAGGTGAAAACACATGTTTTACGTCAATTACACTCAAGAATGCTAAAAAGGTTAAGAACAATGGTTTTAATTTATCAAAAGAGATAGTTTGAACAGTGCCTAGATTTTCAAGAATAAAAAGGGGACCTCTTCATCCTTTTAGTACATCATCACGAAAGAAAATCACTTGCGAAAGTTGTATATCACCTACAAAAAGATTCAAAGAATTATCAATGAAAAGTATAAAAATATGAAAATAAAACATTAGCAAAGGTGGGTTTTTGGTTTTAATTATTCTTCTAAAGGTATAAAAAGACATTTTCTATCACTCAAGCCCATTTTTCATTTGCAAAAATGAGTGGAATTTTTTCAAAGAAAGAGTTCCTGAGTTTCTGGCAGACATCAAGCAGAAAGAAACCAGTGTTGTGCTCCTGGAACACAATGCTACGTGCCTGTACGTGACTCCTGTGTAAGGTGTAAGGGAGCACTGCACGCCTGTGAAAGGCTGCTGTGCATTTACAGTGTGCAGGACCGCCCAACCACTCTGCCCAGTGCTGCATGTTTTCGCTACCTTCTCACAATGTACAAAGGCTAGATAGGCCCGAGCCTTTGATGTTTCAATAGCCAACCAAGACACGTTTAGTGCAGACCCGATAGTGTGTAGTCCACTCGCTTGACCCGAGCGCTACATGCAGGGCCATAGGTTGACCCAAGAACATGCACCTCCACCTGGTGCTATGCACTTGTTCATTCAGGCTTTGCCCAGAAGGACTTGACACCGAAACTGTGCTCCTGTCCTCTGCCCAAGAACGATGCACAGGGTCATTCAGGCTGACCCGACATCGTGTGCAGGGGCCTGAACATTACACTCCTATGCTACGCGTTTAACCAGAAAGCCTTTCCAGCCAGAGAAAGCCCTCAAATTTTCTCAAACTCCTCCAATTCTCTTCCTGGCACCTCTTGAGCATTTTCATAAGAGGTATTTAGATGCTATCCAATATTTCTTATTATTTTAAAAGATAAACTTAGAGAGAAATTTAGAAACCCTAGAGGAAGAGAAAGCTTGGTCCCCATGCTAAAAAATGTTGATTTAAGGGCACCCATTTACATACTGAAGGCACACTAAGGCCCAAATTGTCCTCCTTCACTCATCCTTCCCCTTCACTTGCAGATCACTGTCATTCTCATTATCATCTCACTTTCCCTCTCCATATCATTTCACAAGTAGTTCATGGTTTTTTTTTTAAATCAAGAGTAAAAAATAAAATGTCTAGAGAAGGAAGTAGTGATAGTGGCAAGGGAGGCCAAAGGCCCAGGGGACCATAGAGAAAGGGTGGAAAAGTAAACAGGTTTGAGCCTTTGAACACCAAGGAGTTGACAGCCTCCCCTACCACAGTTGCATATTTGTAGAAGGTAGGTTGTTTTGATTTCTATGAGAAGGTACAAAGAGTCCAAAGTCACCCTCATTTGACCAGAATTTTTATCCTCAACCTCCATGACTATCAAGTGCATCTAGCTGGAGTGAATTTTCAGCTATCCACCAATACAATTTCTATGTCCACTGGGATACCTTGTATGGGAGAAAAAATTTTCAAACGGGTGAATTTGGACTTGAGTCATTATCAGCCTTTCTTGAAACCAAGATACCAAGCTGAATGTAAAACTATTTTTCCCTTTTCCCATTTGTTGGAAATATATGCCCCTTTAATGAAATTCATCATGAAGTATTTTTCATGCAAGGGGAGGTTTTCTAGACTTTACTCCTACCATATAAGACTGCTTATGCACTTCACTAGGGCCAAGCTACTAAATTTTCCCTATTACCTTTATAGAAGTATTGATAAGATGTCATACATTGTGGAAAAGAGGCCTCCTTCACAACAAATGTAGAGTATTTTCCACCATTCTCTTATCAACATGATTGTGTTGCATCAATGATAGCTACAGGGTATCCCATGGGAATTTTTCATCGCCCATGATGTTTTCACCAATATAGAGTCTCTTCCTCTGCAAAGTTTACCATCATCATCTCATCCACCTTCCTCCATTTCTCCATCAACCCCTACTAACCATGATTCCTCATCCACACATGAATCCTCTCCCCAAGAGAAATTCCCTCCTTCACCTTCTCCTAAAGCATCAGAACAAGAAGAAAGTGATGAAGAGAAAGAGGAAAATGACAGTCAAGAAGAAAGGAAAAATGCTGAACAAGAAGAAAGTTAAAATGAAGAAAATGATGATGAGGAAGAAAAAAAGGATAGTGAGGGAGAAGAAATAGATGATGAGGCAGAGAGTGATAGCCATGAGGAAGAAAATGATGATGAGGAGCATGATGATGAAAATCAAGAGACAGAGGTATATTTTAAAGAGAAAAATAGTGATAAAGAAGGAGAGATAGAGGCAAAATTAGAAGAAGAGGAGGACAAAGGTAGTGAGCCAAATAGTGAGGAAGAAACAAATGAAGAAGAGGCAGATGCAAGCAATGAAGAAGTCACAGATGCAAGAAATGAAGAGGAGGATGATTTTGATGATCATGAAGATAAAGAAACAGATAATAAAAAGACAGAAGAACAAACAAAAACAAAGAATGAGGAAGAAGAAATAGATTATTGAAACAAAGGAAGTAATGGAGACAAAAGCAACAATAAATAAGACAATAGAGAGACAAAAGATGAAGACAAAGGCAGTAGGAAAATCAATGACAGAGATGAACAAAATGAAGATAATGATTGTGTAGGAAGTCAAGAAGAGACTAATGATAGTCATTAGGGTAATGAAGACACCATGATGAATGATAGCCCTAAATATAATGACAGCAGTGACACTATGAACCCAAAAAGTAGTCAAGAGATTGATAATAGTGGCAAAGTTCATGACAGTGATGTTAGCATGGAAGAAAATGCAAATTCCTCTCAAGAGGGTAGTCAAGAACAAAATGAAGAAGAAATAAATAAAGAGAGAATTGATGAAAGGAAAGGCAATCTTGAGGTAAGTCATGGTAAGATTATTCTAGTAAACAAATTTGAGTTTCTTCCTCTAACATATCAAAGAGGATCAAGGCAAGTGTTTTTTTCCTCCAAAAGGCAAGGGACATTAGCATATACATCAGCTCAAAGGTTTGAAAAGGTCAAAGAAAATATGAAAAAAGATAAGAATGGTAAGGGAGGCAGAAAAACTACTCAAAAGCCACAATTTATTGACCTTGATAGTAATAATGAGGATGAGGAGGTGGCCACTAGACTACTAATCCAAAGAAACGATGCACAAATCAGGGAGTGGGAGAGGTATTTTGAGATGGCAAAACATATCATTTAGTACTACAAGAATGAACACAAGTAATTGAAGAATATAAAAAGGGGCCTTGCTCTCCAGAAAAAGATGACCAAACATTATGCCCGAAGGCACCAAATTGCAAGGGCTAATCTAAAAAAGGCTCAAGAGAAGCTCCAGGCACTAAAATAAGAAAAATGCCAAGCTAGAATTGGAATCTTGGCACAAGCTTCTCTATAGGTCTCCCAAAACCCATGGGGCACTCATCCAATAAACTTGGGAGAATTTTGACAAGTTTTTGTTTTTTGCTAATTTTGAGGGCCAAGGGGGTAGGACACATCGTGCTACGCTTTGTCTTAGAGAATCTTCGGGAGGAAAGGCTCACATTTTTGAAATCCTCATATCACACATAGAATTCTCACAAATTTTCAAATCAATTGGATTTTCTTTGGTCCTCCAAAAGGGTCAAAAACACCCTATTTTCACCATTCTGCCTGCTTTTTAGGACATGTGTTGCACCTTTACCAGCCTTGGATTTTTTTCTTTCTGAATAGGTTGCAGAGGTAAAATCAAAGAATGAAGGGTAGTCTTGGGGTTCCCATGTTTTGGAAAATTGGAAAATCCAAAAGACAAGACAACATCAAACCACTTTGGGATTCTAGGATCTAGCCCTCCTGAATCTAGAGAGGGATCTGTCTATATGTATGTTTGAAGATTTGATATTTAAGGCTTTTGGTATGATATTTGGCTAGCTATTAAGTGCAAGGGTTTTTGTTTGTTTGTTTGGTCAGGTATGATCTTTAATTGAGTGGAAAGTCTTGAAAATGAAGAATTTCAGGGAGGTGAAGGTGTGAATAATCAAACAAGGTTCAGTTGATAGGATAAGTATGAAACAACACTTAATAAATTGGGATATGGAGTCACAAAAGGTTTTAATTACACAACATTTTTCAAGAGTGGTCCATGGGGCAAGTCATATATAACAAAGGATCTCTTTAGATTAAATGATGGGATGGAACAATAAGAAATGGGGTGAGGTAAATCAAACATATGAAGAAACAAAGAGCAACTTAAGTTCAAGTAAGTACTTTGAAACTACCCTACTTTTGGCATGCACTTAAGGAAAGACACAAAAGTAATCTAAGATCAGGTAAGTACTTCTAAACTAGCCTTCTTTTGATGTAATTTCAATAGAAAACATTTAAAACACTTAGAATAGCTTAAGATCAAGTAAAGAATTTTAACTTATCCTACTTTCAGCATATTCAAAAGGAAAACATTCATGATAAACATAAAAAATATTATAAAATCAGGTAAGTGCTTTGAAACTAGCCTGCTTTCAACATATTCTTAAGGGAACTCTTCAAAGCAACTGTTGGAGATAAACCAAAGGACAAGGCTCACCATAAAATTCTTTAGCTCAGCTTTAATTAGCAAACTTCTCAAGAACATTCAAAGATAGAATCTCAAGTTGTACTCAGGAAATATGGGTTTACCAACACTTCATTGGTTATACTCTATTGAATTACCTTCAAATAAAAAATCAGCAGAAAACATATAGATAAAGCTTATTGGTGAGAGTAGGGTAATTCTAACAGTAAATCCTATCTCTATGCTTTTTATTCGTTATCAGAGAAAAGTGGACAGAATGGAAACATAAAGAAAAATAACAATTACAGTGAGAAACACATCACCATTGTGATAGACCAGGATCCCATGAATCAGCTTGTATATTGATGTCAATCTAGTTACATAATTCAAGTTCAATGTTTTAGTATAGTAACAACTTCTCTTCTCAGCCTAACTTCTTCTATTACAAACAGAGCTTCAATAGCCTCTGAGAACTATTTACATGCAGAAAGTTTCGAGTAGCAAGTATGACATCAGATTCCAACAACCAACCCTTTACAATGTGCTCCTCAAGGAGATTTTATAGGAAATTGAGGAGGTGGAAGAGTTTCTATGGTTCAAGTATCATTAATTCCATACTAAATGCAAATCCTAGCCTTAAAAACCATGCAAGGCATAAGGCAAGAATGCATTGAATTACAACTCTGTTTCTGATTTTTAGGCTTAGTGGAAAAAAAGATTGATTTTAAGGCTCTTTTTATCTGTTACAATAAATTTACTGACAGTTTAAAATATATTATTTGGTTTGAAATAACTGTTCAGCTATCTTTAGGAAAATATCTTCTGACTAGGCAATAACTATGCCTTCTTTTGATTTATTGAAGCTGCAGGTGGCACTTTGGTAGCTGGAGAGGATGAATGATCTCTGATGTGGTAGTGGAGACCTATTTTATTGATATTTTTCTCTGTTTACCTTTTAAACACTTTTAATTTTCTTTAGGTCTGTGTTTAGGCTTAATTAGCTTTGATCTTCATCTTCAAGTCTTCATTATTTAATATTGTCTTTATCTCTTTATTTGGTGGATTAAAACCTTGATATTCAGGCTCTAGCTTTAATCCCTTTATTGTTAATCTCTTCATTGATGATACACTTTTTGTTGTTTTATTTCACTGACATAAATGGTTTTATGCAGTTGGAGGGTTTCTTTTAAATGGATCAATAATCATGATCTATCGACCGAGACTGTGAAATTGGAAATTCCTTAGATCCCTTCCTGTACTGAAGGTATTGGAATCTACATTCCTAGCCTTCACGTTATCTTTATAACTGTGGGAAAAATCCATAGAATCTGCACAAAACAAACAAAATTATAGAAATCCTGCGAAAATTTGGTTTAAAACTACTTTGGAGGTTTGAGCGTGAGGACAAACAGGAGCCATTGGATTAGGACAATCAACGGTCAAGATTTCTCGATGAGGTCATTCAGGTGATTATATGGATGGTAGATGAATGAAAAAATGATATAATGTGGGCCATTCAATCTCAGAGATCTACGGCTAGGAAATAAATGCAAAAGGAAACGTTGTAGAGGACGGCGGTTTGGTGGAAAACTGGGAATGGTTTTCACGCGGTGAAATGGGGGGGGAGGTGGTATTGCCAAAAAAAAACACGATTCCATACATTGCTTGACACCTGTAAAATGAAAACCTCCCGTATCACGCAAAAGTAGTGCACTAGGAAGGGTGACCAAAAATTATGGGACTTTGAGTTCTCACCATCGGATTGAAGGCTCCAGATCCAATGGAGCGGGTAAAACGCGATGGGGGGTAAGATGCAGGGTAGTAAATGGAGTGGGGTCTACGGTGACATGTTCTGCCTTGTCACGTAGTGGATGGAGGTTGGCCTATCAGGTTTAATCCCGATCGTTAGATCTGATGAATGGATGATCGAGATTTAAAGAGGAGGCAAAGAATCTTGAAAGGGGACAAGGGACGGAAAGGTGATCGGGTGGAAGGATGGGGCCCGATGGCCATTGATATGTTTAGATCAACGACCCAGATTAATTTTAAATCATAACATCAGGGAAACAAAAATAGAAGGAAATAAGGGTTTAGAAAGGGGTTTTTAGGCACTTAAGAACCCGATTGCAGGGCTTTGGCCATATGAGGTGGAGGTTTTAAAGGTAAGAAGCCCTCGGGGGTTAAATAACCTATAGTGCGAAACTGTGTTTTTAGGCCAAAAACAAGGATTTTTAAGGCCAAATAAGGGTTATGATAGGTTAGAGGGAGGATTTTTAAACCAAATAAAGGGAGATATAAGGTTTAAAAAGGATTTTGGAATGGTTTTAGAGGCTAAATGAAGGTATTTTGAGGGTTTTTATGAAGGAAATAAGGATGAAAATGGGGTTATTGGTGAGTGAAAAGCAAGAGTGGAATGGTGGAAAATGGAGTTTTTAAGCAATCTTTCTCTTGGTAAACAGTAGGTACTTTAGGACTAACAGTGAAACAGTAGTGAAGATTAACTCAAAGGGTAAAGAACATCATAAGACTTCAAAAGATGATAGGTTTTCAAAGGAAACTATCTCTTGAAGGCTAAAAAATATTTAGCCACCATTTGGTATGACAAATTTTTATAGGTGGCTAACAGTGGCTCCACATGGCAATGGCATCTTATTGAAGATGTCAAGGACTTCAGACAATTTTCTCTAGAAGTTGATCAGTGCCTTCATCCATTAGTTAGAAACTTTTCTTTTCTTTTGGTTGATCTGTCTTTGATCTAATAACCTGTGCAACAATTTTGAGAAATGACAACTCTTCAAAAAAAACATCTTTACCTACCCATTCCTAATGATTCTAACAATTTTTCCTCTTCAGAGTGCATTTGGATTGGCAAACTCTTTTTATAAACCTTTTATTCTTTTTGAAAACATAAAACTAATCTAAGTCCACTCTTATTTCTCCATGAGTTTAGAACAAGTAGTTGAACTCATAAGTTTCTCTACCTAACTACTATCTGTCAGGATTAGACTGTCGGATGGATATTTATTCTCTATTTTCTAGAACAGAAATTTAAAAACAATCAAGCCGGGATTAAGAAGCCTGACTTGTTGTTGATCTATGGCATAAAACAAGCTACACATAGACTTTTATTTTGCATATAAGTAAAGAAAAATTTTGAAGGCTTAAAATTTGATAAATTTAAAAATATCCCTCATTATTTCTTCAGCTTTGTTTTTGGTCTTGTTTGAGTTGTTTCCTCTTTCTTTTTAGTTTAATTTTTGAGCTTTTAGAACCATTGTTTCTCTATCATAATCTACCTTATTGATAAGCCAAGATTGGGCTATTTGGCTAATCTAATTCAGTAACCTATCAGCAGTAAATTTAAAAACTATTTAGTCATTATTAGGCTGTATGACTAACTATAAGTGTGTTTTTAGGAGTGGAATTTGAGCTTGCAAACATTCAGACATTGTCTCTCTTTTTTGGTATGGGGTTGTACCTTTTTTGTTTTCATTCTGCCCTCTTTTCTCTTTTCTATTGTTTTTGTATTTTTATTTTTCTAACTTTGAATGCAATGTTTAGACAATGATAATTTACAATGGAAAGTAAAAAGATTTGAAACTCATTACTCTTGACAAAAGTAATGCTTTAGCATCCTGCCATTGACAAGACCCCCAAGAAGTTCAGTTCCATTCACTTCTTACAAGAAATAAGCATTGTTACCAACAATAGAATGAATGAGATAAGGGCCTAGCCATAAGTTATCAAATTTTGCATGTTTTCCCTTATCTTCTCTCCTGGAATCCCACTTCAAAACTTTGTCACCAATACTGAAATTACTGGCCTTTGTCCTTTTATCATACAACTTCTTAACGTTTTCGTGCTTATGTAGTGCTCTGTTGTAGACTTCCTCTCTGGTTTTTTGAAGATGCATAGTCTGATTGATTCTTCTTGTCATATCATTATCCTCAGACTACACTTCTTGGATCAACTTCATGACTGGCACTTCTAGACTGGTTGGAAAAATTGCATCTTCTCCATAAACTAGCTGATAGGGAGACATTCCAGTTGATTTCTTAAGTGTTAATATGTTAGCCCATAGTGCATGTACTAGCTTTGTGTGCCATGATTTCTTATTTTCTTTCAGCAACTTTTTTATTATATTCACCAAAGTTTTGTTTAAGGATTCTACCAACCCATTACCTTGAGGGTAGTAAGCAGTAGAATGGCCCAATGTAATCTGATATTTATGACAGAATTCAACCATATTTTTGGACCCAAATGTAGCAGCATTGTTAGTGATGATCTTCCTAGGACAGCCAAATCTAGATAGGATATGATTTTTAAGGAATTTTATGACGACAGAGTCAGTGGCTTGCCCAGAAGGGATGGCTTCTATCCATTTGGTAAAATAGTCTGTTGCAGGGAGGATCCATCTATGTTGGGAAGATGAGGCTGGATGGATTTCCCCAATGAATTCTATACCCCACTGTTTGAAAAGTAGCTTCAACAGTGACTGGTTGCAGAGGTAAGGGAAGAAATTTTTTTTTGCCTTCAAAGAGTTGGCATTTATGATAGGAAATAATCATTTTGTGGACATATTGAAAGAGGGTGGGCCAGTAGTAACCTGCTTTAAGGATTTTATTGGTATTTTTCTTCCAATAGAAGTGGCCTCCAAATTCTCCTTCATGTAATTCATTCTTGATCTTATCTGAATCATTCTCAGGCAAACATTTAAGCAGTAATCCAATAACATTTTTCCAATATAGACATTTATCCAAAATGCAGTAATTAACATATTTCAACTTTAAAAACCTTCATTTAATTTTAGACAAACCAGGAGGAAAATTTAGATTGAGCAAAACATACAAAATATCAGCATGCCAAGATGAATTCAAAAAATGATCTTCAATAGTTGGAGTTGACAACTCCTCCTGTTCATATAATCTATCTAACATGTTTATATAAAGAGCTTAGAAATTAGACTCATCCATTAATCTTGATATTCCTTGGCTCTTTACGAGCTTAGTGGGCTTGATTTCTAAATCATATTCAAGTATCACAGCAATCAACTTTCCTCTTTTTTCATCTGCATCCTAGGTTAAAATGTCTTTTACAACTGAATTTGGCACAAATTCAATTATGTGGGAATGTAAAATGTAAACTCTGAATTCCTTTAAGGCTTTGACTAAGGCAAAGCCTTGTTTTTCCATAATATTTTACTTCAGAGGTGCATCTCTTAATGCCTTACTAAAGAATGCAATTGACTACTCTTGTCCCTTCAAATTTTTTTGTAATAGGACAACAGCCAATGTGTGTTCTGATGTAAATGAAAAAATGAAGAAATCCTTTGTAAAATCAGGACTAATGAGAATTGTTGTTTTTGTTAATGGTTTTTTTACAAGTTCAAATGATTTCTTTGCTTCTAAGGTCCATTTAACTCCTTCTTCATTTTTGAGCATATTTGTTATGTTCCTAAGGAGTTCATCTAGACTGGGTATGAACCTTCTCAAGAAATTAATCTTCCCGATGAAAGATTGAAGTTCCTTGATGTTTCTAGGATGGTTGATTTGAAATATACCATCAATCCTCTTTCGGTCTATCTTTATCCCCTCTTCTGATATGATGTGTCAAACTAGTTTTCCTTCTTGGTGACCAAACATTGTTTTCTTTGGATTTAAAGATAACCCAAATTTTCTGCATTTCTCAAAGAATTTTCTCAAGTGTTCTAGGTGTTCCTCATCTGTTTTGGAAAAAACAGTGATGTCATCAAGGTAAATAATGATGAAGAAGCCTAATTCTTCTGAGAATGCAATATCCATGGATCTCTAAAATGTAGCACCAGCATTCATTAAACCAAAGGGAATTTTCACATATATGAATGTACCCCAAGGTGTGGTAAAGTTTGTTTTGATTTGATCATTAGGATGTAGCAGAATTTGATTGTAACCTAAGAAGCCATCTAACAAAGAAATCATTTTAGAACCAACTACCCTTTGTAAAATGTGATCCATATTGGGTAAAGGGTAGGTGTATTTTAATGAGGCTTTGTTTAAGTTCCTAAAATCAATGCAAAGCCTTATTTGTCCTGTTTTCTTCCTAACTGACACAAGATTAGATACCCAATCTGAATATCTAATAGGGACTATAATTTCAGCATCATACATTTTCTTAATTTCTTTCTCTACTAGGGGTAATTGAACAGGATTTGTTCTGCACAATTTTTTTCTATAAGGCTTCTAGTTTTCTTTGAGGGGTATCTTATGCTAAATTATATTTGTGTCATATGATTTTAGATCTTGGTAACTCCATGAAAATACATCAGAAAATTATCTAAACAACTCAATATATTTGTGTTTGATGTGAGCTGGCAATGTTTCAGACAATTTGATCATTTTTGGTTTTTGTTCATTGCCTATGTTACATTTTTCTACTTCAGTTTCAACAGGTTCCAGTTTTGGTTTTTTGGCAACATCATTGAAATCAAACAATTCTTCTAATGGGACCAATCCTATTGGCAAGCTTTGAGTGTTAGATTGCAGCATTTCTAAGTCTTCTTTTTCTAAATCTGCACTAATATTTTTTGTATGTTCAAGTTTATTAGATAACATATTTATCTCAGCAATCTCTGGAGACTTTACTTCTTCATCAAGTATATTTTCTTCAATAGGATAGTCATTTTTATAATCTGAATCTGAACTTGGTAGCTCAAATTCATTTCTGGACTATGGGATGTCTTCTATTTGTTTATCTCCATCAAAAACTTGCCAGTATTTTTCATTGTCTGGGACTGCTGGTCTAAATTTGACTTGGGTGGTGCATTTCTTGGTTTCATGAGGTGTTAGACAAGTTCTAGCAGCGAATGCTAAACCATTGGCAAGTACATTCTGGTTTCTTGGGACAAAGATAAGTTGAAATTCATCAAATGTTTTTAATAAGTCCATGACAACATTTCTATAGGCTCTAATTCTGGGGTGTTTGGCACTATATCCCCCATTCACTTGCCTAATAATCAACTCTGAATCCCCCTGAACTTTTATCCTTTTGGCCCCTAGTTTCTTCAATAGGTGTAGGCCTAAAAGGAGAGATTCGTACTTAGCTATGTTATTGGTATATTGAAAGATTAATTTGTAGGAATGCCCCTCAACATGATTACTTTCAGTGTTATATAACCATATGCCTACTCCTGCATCATTTCTAGTGCAAGACCCATAAAATTTCATGCTCCAAACAGTACTGTTCTCAGAATTAAGATCTCTTTTATTGCTATCCTCTCCACATTCTTCGTCATTCTGTTCTGAACTAGGGTTTGTACTACATTTTCCTGAATTTTGTTCCTTAAGTTTTTCAATATTTTTAGGTTTTACTTCTTGTTTTTCATGATCTATAGAGTTTGTATGACTATTTTGAACCTCAAAACCTGTAATATGTTTGCTTTGAATTTCCAAATCAACAGACTACTTTTGAAGTTCCTCTCCATTTTCCTCATCATCAACGGTTGTAGCTATATTTGAAAGTGAAGTGATCACAGCTTTTGATGCTCCTTCACTGATTAGTTCTTCCTCTTTTGGGATATCATCATTAAAAAGAATGAAAGAGTCAAGATCAGTGTGTAAGGAGTAAAGAGGAGAGTTTTCTGGTCTTTCTTAGTTACTCACCATGTACTTCATGTGTGTTTCCCTATAGAGTCTTCTAGGTTGACTGCAGACAGGGATAGTGGCATAATTCATATCCATTTGCATTTTTCCTTGTAACTTAGCCCCCCATGATCTTGATAAAAGCATACCATACATGGGGGGTACATCAACCACTACAATATCCATCACTAAAAACTTGGCTGGAATTTGAGCTAAGTTTACACAAATGTCTTTGATCAAACCTAAAAATTTTACTCTACTTGAGTCAAAGGAGTATATATCTTTGTATGGTCTGGTGATTTCAAGGCCTAGACTCTCCATTACTACTTTCGGCATTAAGTTATGAGAGGCCCCCGAGTCATGCATAACATTGTGTAAAATTTTGTCATGAATTTTCAAACTAACATAAAATGGAGGAACTGGCCCTTCTTGGTATCTTCCCTCAATATTAGGACCAAATAAGAGTTCTGGTTGGTCATCATTGAGGTTGACAGTGTCATTGTTTTCTTCTATGTTTAAAGCTTTCAAAATTTGTGATCTATAGACATCTTGGGTGACTAATTCAGTGAGGGGAACAAAGATTTTAATCTTGACAATTTCCTGTTCCAAACTAAAAGGCATCTGATTTTTTACAATGTTTGTTTTAGCCCTGTTAATCACCACTTTATCAGAAAAATCAGTTTGTTTATTTCCTCTATTTACATTGGTCAAAATTGTTTTAATAGGAGTAGTAGCTGAAGTACTACTACTGCTAAGATCTGCACTCTATTTTTCATTAATTTGAGTGCCTTTCTCTTTGTTTTGATTAGAATTTACAACCACTGTTTTTCCCTTTTGTGTAATGTTTTTGGGTTTTCTCACAGGGCTGTCTTTTGTAGAATTGTCAGAGGTTTTGTTCTTGGGAGTTTCCTGATTCTTTTTATTCCTAAGGTCATATTACTTTGGGGTCTCTATGATGACATTTTGCAGCTCTTGATAATAATGTTCATCCTCTGTTCTTTTATCATCATAGGGTGTGTATAGACCTTGTTTTCTATTAATAGGAACATCAAAGTGGTCACTACCTACTCCCAACATGTTTATGTCATCTTCCTCTATTTGTTCAATTGTTTCTTTAACCTCACTTACATAGTTTTCTTGGAAGGGAGGTTTGATCTGTTGATCATCCTCTCTTTGTTTGTTTTGAGGTTGATTTCTCCTAAAGTTCTGATTTTGATTTTGAGATTGATTTTGATTTATGTTTTGGGGAGCTGATTGGTTTTCTCTATCTTGTGCTCTCTCAAGTCTACTCGTCTTTTTCATCATATCTTCCATCATTCTTTCCATTTTTGAGCTAGATGTGGAGGGTGCAGATTCTTCTCTAAATGATAGTTTCTTTTCATTCCTCATCCTAGCTCTCTTCTCAATCAGATTTACTTCCACAGCTAGAGCTCCCTTCTGCATATCTTCCAAAGTCAAGGGATCTCTTTCTCTTAGTTGATAGGCCATTTCAGGATCAAACCCTTTAGGAAATTGGGCCAAGGTTAAACCTTGTGGAGGTTTCAAGTCTGGGGGTAGTGCATTATAAACACTATTGAATCTAGTGCAATAATTTTGAACACTTTCCCCAATGTTTCTTTTGAGGTTGTTGTAGTCTGAAAGTATTTTGAGAGGGTTTTTTCTAACTTCCCATTTGTTTAGGAATGAATAATGGAGAGCTTGAAGATCATTAATATTGTGAGGGGTTAAGCCTTTAAACCATTTTATTGCTTCTCCCCCTAAGCTTTGAGCAAACAATCTAAGTTTGACAGATTCATCATCTATCTCATTTCTACCAAAGTAATCAGTCATTTTTTCCACATGTTGTGAAGTAGTAGTAGTACCAATTATATCATATAATGGTATCTTGTACTGATAGTCCTGTGGCAGATTGAATAGACGTAAAGGAAGGACTAGGGGATCATACCATGTTGCCATGATAGGAGGTTGTGGAAAAGTGGGGGGTTTATAGGTGGATGATGTAAGATGGGAGGGGGTTGATGGAATGGTGTGGTTTGAATAGTGGGTGTATGGATAACAAAAGTGGATGGAATAGCAAAAGGCTGTTGAGCAGATCTTGGATGAGAGAAACCAAAATTATGAAGGAAATGAAAATCAAGTGGGGTAGTTTCTCTGCTAAGAGTGTTTTCATCACTATCTTGGGATAAAGGTGAAGGCTCAAAATCTATCTGATCTATATCATCAAGTGAACTAGTTATGAATGGGTTTCTAAAGTCAACCTGTGAATGTTGTAGGGCTGTAAGGTTTTCAGGGACAGAGGTAGCTCTATGGAGTGGTCTGACAATAGTTGAAGCTTGAGCCTTAGGAGATTTCCTAAGTATACTTTCTGGATCATCAACTATCTCAGGAGGGTTTGGGTCAGGATATGCTCTAGTATGAACTCTTCTAGGAGCCACTATGTTGTGTTTACAGACCCAATGATAAGAAAATTTTACCCAAATATGAAAATCTTTGTTAGGCTAACTGATCTTTTAACATGACAACCCAATCATTAAAGTTTTCTTAATTGAGTTTATATGATGTTATGACAGTAACAGGTATCCCAGTGGAGTCTTTAGGTCTATTCAGGATTATGGAGTCACCAGGTGGATGATATAAAAAATTTTGTCCACCAACAATATGATTTGGTTTGATCAATGCATTCCGAAAGGGATCTACAAATATTGGAGGCATATTAGGCCTACTAGAGGCCAGTGAAGTCACCAGGTGGAAAATTTTAGCTCTTTTGGAGGTAAAATGTTTTATTTTCCAACACCATATACCAATCTAATTTTTTTTTGGGTTTTCTTAGTTTTTTAGTCCTATAGGTTATGATAGTGTCCTAAATCTGTTTCAACACTTAGCTATGGTGATGAGACAAAAAGAGTTTACTTTTATGTCTTAGCTAGCTGATTCGTTCAAGGTTTGATAAGACTCTATGAGAATCCTAAGGGTTACTTAGTTTTTCAATGATTCAAAATAAATACTATCATGATTACCAACATGCTTGGTAGTGCTTGAAGAGAGCTACTTATACTGCACTGAATGTTCAGTGTTTTTTTTTAAGGAGTTTACTCAAAACTCCCCAGCAGAGTGGCCATTATGTTGGGGACTCAAATGGCTGGCATACCTAATATTCTTGAGTCAAGGGTTTTTCTCAGGTACTAAGGGTATCTAAGATAAAATTCACTCATAACTCCCTAGCAGAGTCGCCATTACATTGGGGACTCAACTAGCTGGCATACCTAATATTCTTGAGTCAAGGAGTTTTTTGAGGTCCTAAGGGTATCTAAGATGAAATTCACTCAGAACTCCCCAGCAGAGTCGCCATTATGTGGGAGACTCAACTGGATAGCAGACCTAATATTCTTGAATCAAGGGGTTTTCTGAGGTCCTAAGGGTATCTAAGATGAAATTCACTCAGAACTCCCTCGCGGAGTCTCCATTATGTTGGGGACTCAAATGGCTAGCATACCTAATATTATTGAATAAAGGGGTTTTCTGAGGTCCTAAGGGTATATAAGATGAAATTAACTCAGAACTCCCCAGCAGAGTCACCATTATGTTGGGGGCTCAAATGGCTAGCATACCTAATATTCTTGAATCAAGGGGTTTTCTGAGCTCCTAAGGGTATCTAGGATGAAATTCACTCAGAACTCCCGAGTGGAGTCGCCATTATGTTGGGGAATCAATTAGATATCATACCTAATATTCTTGAATCAAGGGGTTTTATGAGGTCCTAAGGGTATCTAAGATGAAATTCACTCAGAACTCCCCAACAGAGTTGCCATTATGTTGGGGTTCCTGTGTTTTGGCAGACTAGCAAATCCAAAAGACAAGACAACATCAAACCACTTTGGGATTCTAGGATCTAGCCCTCCTGAATCCCGAGAGGGATCTCTCTATATGTATGTTTAAAGATGTGATATTTGAGGCTTTTGGTATGATATTAGGCTAGTTATTAAGAGAAAGGGTTTTTGTTTATTTGGTTGGTTAGATATGATCTTTAATTGAGTGGAAAGTCCTGAAAATGAAGAGTTTCACGGAGGTGAAGGTGTGAATAATAAAACAAGGTTCAGCTGATAGGATAAGTATGAAACAACACTTAATCCATTGGGCTATGGAGTCAAAAAATGTTTTAATTTCACAACAATTTTCAAGAGTGGTCCATGGGGCAAGTCATCTATAACAAAGGATCTCTTTAGATTAAATGATGGGATGGAACAATAAGAAATAGAGTGAGGGAAATCAAACAGATGAAGAAACAAAGAACAACTTAAGATCAAGTAAGTACTTTGAAACTACCCTGCTTTTGGCATGCACTTAAGGAAATACAAAAAAGTAATATAAGATAAGGTAAGTACTTCTAAACTAGCCTAATTTTGTTGTACTTTCAATAGAAAACATTTAAAACACTTAGAATAGCTTAAGATCGAGTAAATACTTTCAACTTAGCTTGCTTTCAACATATTCAAAAGGAAAAAATTCATGATAAACATAAAAAATAGTCTAAGATTAGGTAAGTAGATTGAAACTAGCATGATTTCAACATATTCTTAAGGGAACTCTTCAAAGAAACTGTTGGAGATAAACCATAGGACAGGGCTAACCATAAAATTCTCTAGCTCAGCTTTAATTAGCAAACTTCTCAAGAACATTCAAAGATAAAATCTCAAGTTGTACTCAGGAAATATGGGTTTACCAACACTTCACTGGCTATACTCTATTGAATTACCTTCAAATAAACAATCAGTAGAAAACATATAAATAAAGCTTATTAGTGAGAGTAGGGTACTTCTAACAGTAAATCCTAGCTCTATGCTTGATGTTCTTTATAAAAAAAAAGTGGACAAGAAACATAAAGAAAAATAACAATTACAGTGAGAAACACATCACCATTGTGATATACTAGGATCCCATGAATCAGCTTGTCTATTGATGTCAATCTAGTTACATACTTCAAGTCCAATGTTTCAGTACATCAACAACTTCTCCTCTCAGCCTAACTTCTTCTATTACAAACAAATATTCAACAGCCTCTGAGAACTATTTACAGGAAGAAATTTTTGAGAAGCAAGTATTACATCAGAGTCCAACAACCAACCCTTTACAATGTGCTCCTCAAGGATATTTTATAGGAAATTGAGGAGGTGGAAGAGTTTCTAGGGTTCAAGTATCATTAATTCTATACTAAATGCAAATCCTAGCCTTGAAAACCATGCAAGGCATAAGGTAGGAATGCATTGAGTTACAACTCTGCTTCATTTACTTTGTTTCTAATTTTTAGGCTTAGTGGACAAAAAGATTGATTTTAAGGCTCTTTTTATCTTTTAAAATAAATTTACTGACAGTTTAAAATATATTCTTTGGTTTGAAATAACTATTCAGCTGTCTTCAGGAAAATATCTTCTGACTGGGCAATAACTATGCCTTCTTTTGATTTATTGAAGCTGCAGGTGGCACTTTGGTAGCTGGAGAGGATGAATGATCTCTGATGTGGTAGTGGAGACCTCTTTTACTGATATTTTTCTCTGTTTACCTTTTAAACATTTTTAATTTTCTTTAGGTTTGTGTTTAGGCTTAATTAGCTTTGATCTTCATCTTCGGGTCTTCATTCTTTAATAATATCTTTATCTATTTATTTGGTGGATTAAAAACCTAATCTTTAGGCTCTGGCTTTAATCCCTTCATCATTAATATCTTCATTGCTGATACACTTTATTTATTTTATTTGCAGTTAGAGGGTTTCTTTTAAATGGATCGATAATCATGATCTATCGACCGAGACTTTGAAATTGGAAATTCCTTAGATCCCTTCATGTACTAAAGGTCTTGGAATCATCATTCTTGGCCTTCACGTTATCTTTATAAATGCGGGAAAACTCCATAGAACCTGCACAAACAAACAAAAATTATAGAAATCCTGCGAAAAATAGGTTTGAAACTGCTTTGGAGGTTTGAGCGCGACGGCGAACAGAAGCTGTTGGATTAGGAAAATCAACGGTCAAGATTGCTCGATGAGGTCATTCAAAAGATTATATGGATGGTATATGAATGAAAACATGATATAATGTGGGCCGTTCGGTCTGAAATATTGACGGCTAGGAAAAAAACGTGAAAGGAAACATTGCAGAGGGCGGCAGTTTGGCGGAAAACTGGGAATGGTTTTCGCACGACGAAATAGGGGGGAGGTGGTATTTCCTGAAAGAAATGTGATTCCATACATCACTTGACACCTATAAAATGAAAACTTCCCATATCGCATGGAAGTAGCACACTGGGAAGGAAGGCCAAAAATTACGTGACTTTGAGCTCTGGCCGTCGATTGAAGGCTCCAGATCCAACGGTGTGGGTAAAATGTGATGGGGGGTAAGATGCAGTGTGGTAAATGGAGTGGGGTCTATGGTGACGCATTCTGCCTTGTTGCGTAGTGGATGGAGGTTGGCCTATCAGGTTTAATCCCGTTCATCAGATATGATGAATGGACGATCGAGATTTAAAGAGCAGGTGGAGAATCTTGAAAGGGGAAAAGGGATGGAAATGTGATCGGGCGGAAGGATGGGCCCCGATGGCTGTTGATCTATTTAGATCAATGAACCAGATTCATTTTAAATCATAACATTGGGGAAACAAAAATAGAAGGAAATAACGATTTGGAAAGGGGTTTTTAGGCACTTAAGCACCTGATTGCGGGGCTTCAGCCATATGAGGTGGAGGTTTTAAAGGTAATAATCCCTCGGGGGCTAAATAACCTATAGAGAAAAAGGGTTCTCTTAGGCCAAAAACAAGGATTTCTAAGGCCAATTAAGGGTTCTGATAGGTTAGAGGGAGGATTTTTAAACCAAATAAAGGGAGATATAATGTTAAAAAAGGATTTTTGAATGGTTTTAGAGGCTAAATGAAGGTATTTTAAGGGTTTTTACGAAGGAAATAAGGATGAAAATGGGGTTATTGGTGAGTGAAAAGGAGGAGTTGAATGGTGGAAAATGGAATTCTTAAACAATCTTTCTCTTGGTAAACAACAGGTACTTTAGGACCAACAGTGAAACAGTAGTGAATATTAACTCAAAGGGTAAAGAACATCATAAGACTTCGAAAGATGATAGGTTTTCAAAGGAAACTATCTCTTGAATGCTAAAAATTATTTAACCACCATTTGGTATGACAAATTTTTATAGGTGGCTAACAAGTATATCTGGAAAGTGGACTCAAAGGGCTTTCCAACGAGCCATCACAGAGCCTTTTCCGACATCAGGAAGGCTTTCAAAACACTCCTTCTCCTATGCTAAGCCCTTGGAATGGAAATTCCTCCTAAAACACAGTGTTGTGCCCTTAGCAGAGGGAAAGTTAACAATATATGCTTGGCAAGCTTTAGGAGGCTTGTCAGACCTCAAATATCATTTTCTTTGCTAAAAATGTCCCAAAATATATTTTGTTTTACATATTTTGTGCCTTGGGCCTTACGAGGTCTCAAGGAAAGTAATGGCATTTCTAATTAGCCAATAGGCTTCTAGATACTCTATTAGGATTTCCTCGTCATTGTTGGTTAAATAGAGCATTGAGGAATCATTGTTAATGTTGGCTTTTAATGAGTTTTGAGAGAAATACATGGTTCATTGAGGTTGAAGAGAAATTTTGTGTTATGGAGCTTGTGAAGGATTTGCTTTGATTGAAGATGATGAAAGTTTTCTTGCAAGATCCCTGAGCTTGGTGAATGGTGATGTGTCTGTAATTTGTTTATTTTTTCTTGTTCATCATTATTTCCATCCTTCTATGTTGCAGTAGATCAAAAACTATAGGCTAGGAAATGTTTTTTGAGGCACCTTAATCCTTCCCTTTTCTATTGTCTTTATGTTTTCCTCTGCTGGGTTAATTTAAGGAATTATTAGCTGCTCCTTAGATACACCTAAGCTTGTTTTTTTCATTAATGGTTTAAAAAGGTAGTTTCCAAATATGTTTTATGGTTAGCCATGCTTACTTGATGCTATCTAAACTCCGTTTATGGAATCTCTCTTTGATGGGTTACTTGCTAGTTTTAGCCAAAGATGTCATGTTTCTATCATGCCCTTTATTTATGCTTGGTAAGTTTGCCTCAAAGTTATTTATAGCTTGATTGATGATGTCTAGGATTTCCCTCTTCATTGATTAAATTTATTTTTCATCTTATATTTTTTCAAACTCTCAAGGTGAAATCACTAAGGTTAGATAGCTTTTATTGCTTCCTTTGTTTCACTGAATTATTTATCTTGAATATCTATTTGTTTAATTATTGTCATTGAGTTAATGGTTTTCCCTATCTCATGATTATTATCTTTTGCTTATCAGTATTTGATACCTTCTTTTTTATAGGTATATGACAAATGATTCTTAGCTGCCCTTTTCCCTACCTTGTTTCCCCAACTTAATGTCCATTTCACTTCACACATAACCTTGAAAGATACATTGGCTACACTAGATTTGCCCCGTGATGCACTCTGAATCATTGTTGAGATATCGATGACTTTCATAAACTCTATAGCCCAATTATTTGATTACCTCTCACTCCACCTATTCTACTTGATCATATTACCCAACCCAAACAAACAAAAAAACCCTAAACTTCGCAACTAGCCTAAAATCAACCACCTAAAGAAAACAAGTTCACATCCTTTGCATACAATAGAGAAGGCCCTCTTTGAGTCGAGGAAGGCTAGGTCTTAGGACTCCAAATATTGGTATGATGTTAGCCTATGCATTTGGTCTACCAATCTAATAAATCATGAGACCCTAACATTCTGATGATCACAGTGGGACATTCTGAGTAAGTAACAAGCTTATACCTCCTTAAGATAATTCAGAAGCCCTTGTCAAACAAGTATCCTGTGTTTTGAAACCCACTTCATCACTGTCAATAACACAATGGTGATCATGATGGGACCTCTCAGGTAGTGACAATATAAGTATCCGTTAGGACTTCAAAGACCCTTATCAAATCATAGAAAAATCAAATTGTTAGCCAAAGAGTAGAATCTAGTTGTTTCACCATCCTCGAAAAATGGTGACTCAGCTATAGGACACTCTCACAAACCCTAGGGCTACATAAAGGAACTCATAAAACCAAAAAACATCCTTAGATTGGGTTTTTTTTAGTTATTGGTGGTGGAACATACACACATATCCTCAAAAAAACTAAAAACATCCACCTGGCGACTCCACTAGCATCCAGTAGGCCTTCTGCTTCACTAGTTCTTATAGACTTCCCTGGGAATGCATTGAGCAATCCCAATCATGCTGATGGTGGACAAAAAAGTTAAAATATTCCACCTGGAGACTCAAAAATCCTCGATAGACCAAAGTACTCCACTGGTAGAGAACTTTAGACTGGTTGAAAAGATACAGTGACCCTTTTTTATTTACAAACATGGATCCAAGGATACAAAGGAGATATGCTCTGATTAACAGAGATCATATCCATATATTTCCACATAAAATGCCTCAGATAAATTGGATAAAAAACCCACCTATATTTCAAGATGAAAAATGTGATGACCCCTTGTTACATCTCATCAAATTTCATATACATGTATGGAGGTTAAAGGTTGAATGGCACGAGGACTACCTCATGAAAATGTTTATGTCAACATTAGAGGGTAAGGCAAGAGAATGGTGTGAATGGATAAATGTAATATTCCCAATTAGCCCAAGCTAATGGGAATATTCAATTTTTCTTTGCCTTATTTTTATGTTCATGTTGATGAATAAAATGTGAAGTAGGACATGTAAAACTACTAAAAACATCATAATAAATCAATGCCCAATGTAAACAAGCCTAAATCTGGGCCATTTTATAAAACAAATTTAAGTGTGAAAGAGGTTGGAGAAATTTATTGGGTCAAGAGGACCAAATCCACAATGCTATCTACATTCAATGTATCTCCTAAAGGCACATCATAGTTCATGTTGGAGGCCACTCATGTGCATGAAGCTAAATCATCAAGGTGGTTTAGGGTTTGACAAGATTTCCGTATTATAAAAGGAGGAGGAGGACACCAAGTAGGGGGTTGATTATTTGATATTTCTAAAGGTGCTATCTATTTATACATTCCTTATTCTCTAGCTTTTTAGCTAAGAATAGTGTTGTTTAGCACTTGGGTGTTCCTGGTTAGGAATCCCACCGCCCTCCTTGAGCAGCTCTTGGAGGAGACTTGTTCTATCTTGTCCACTATCAGGATTTGGTCCAAGCTTCATCTTCCAACCAAAATTCAGGTCCTATTGAGGGTTTTATTTATTTTGTAAGCTGGAGCAGTGGAGGCTAGATCTATTCAGATCTAGGTAAATCTAATGCCTCTTCTTAGTGAGTGAGTCTTTTATCCTCCTGGAAGAGTGTATTAGTTAATTGAGGCTACATTTTTAGATCAAGGCATTAGGCCTAATCACTATTGAAGCTAACAACGCAATTTTCCTTCCATAACTGCGTTATCTGCAAGAGGAAAGTTGCAGGGTGTTTGAGCAACGTTTTTGAGGAGTGATCTCTGGTGTTGAGAAGGTTTCCATGCACTGTGGTGATCCATGGATTGGCCATCCATTCCATGTTTCCTTCAGATATGATTTGTATATGGTTCTATTTACTAAAAAATTTCTGAATACCACTATAGGACTACAACTTAGATCACAGATCTACTCACTGTTGTTCATGATTTGCTCAGATCCCCAAGGGGAATGAATTAAGGAGCCCATCTAGTATACATATCTGTATTGGATCTATATTTTTGTATAAATATCTGCTCCAAATTTGAAGTCTAATATATATCATTTGTGGCATTGACAAAATAACGTTTTCAGGCTTTGCAGTCTCATTTTGTTGTTGCAGCACCTCAATCTTGAGGGATTCTTCATGTAAATCTTCTATTTTTTCTTTTGTACACTGTATAAGCTTCACTATAGATCTGATTTACTGATGTACATGTGATTATTGAGTCACCATATTGATATAATACTTATATTCAAAGGAACTGCATTATTTCTCAAGCTGTATTGTGCATATAGCTGCAGCCCCTCTCTTTCGATGTTTTTCAACTAGACTAGGTTGTGGGAGATTTGTTTAACCCACCTAGTTTGATTTGTTTTTGCTCTTGTTTTGGATTTATATCTTAGATGATTTGATATAAGGGATCCAAGATCTGCAAACACATTTCAGTGCATTGAATTCTCAGGAGTGCGTTAATCCAACAGGCTTGCTGTGTGATTCCCATTTTGGGGATATTACAATGGTATCAGAGCATATTTCTTGGCACAACCTATGCATCATTTGGGTAAATATGATTTCATAGAAATATGGGCCTCTTACGGATGGAGAAAATAGGTATCAAATAAGAATACTGAAGAAATATTACACAAAAGACATAGAGAAGAAGGGTGAAAACCCTTTATCGAGAAGGATTGGAAGAGAATAATTTTGTAACACTCTCTCTCAATCCATGCATGAAATGAAGGAAGAAATTAGGAGAGTGAGAAATGAGAGACAAGAAGATCTTATGAAAGGTTTTTCACATGAAGAAAGCCCCACTACTTCATACGATGTGTGTGAGCATTCATCCACACAATCTGTTCCACAACTTTGTAGCATGCCTACCTTCTTGTCAAAGGAAGGAGGAAGAGGAGGAACACCAAAGGAGAAATCATTTGGTGATTATATCCAAGAATATGAATCTCAATCAGAGAGGTTCAAAGAGCATCTCAGTTTCCCAGAGTTTTTTCAACTCAAAGAAGCAAGATCCAGCACCTACAGTAGGAGGAAAGGGTGCCTTCAGCACACTTTGGGTAGGTTCTCTCTACCTAATTTTGATGGATCACCTAAAGACTCAGCCAAGTCATGGGTAAAGAATCTAGACACATACTTGTAGCTGCATCAAGTGACAAAAAAAGGAGCCTTAATAGTAGCAGTGTTGCATCTTCAAGGGAAATCTTATTCTTGGTGGTTGTTTGAATCCTCTTCCTTAAAGGGGATAAACATATCTTCTTATGCAAAGTTCACTAAGCGATTAGTGAAGAGATTTGATGTGAAACATCCAAAGACTTCTCGGGAAGATCCAATCAAGCCCAAGAGATCTACATTTCTACATAATTTGGAAGATTCCATGGAGCCAAATCTAGTCCTAAACATTGTTGAGGGGGTTGAAGAGCTACTGCACAATTTACCAGAGGCAGAAGCCCCACTACAACAAGATCTCTTCTCTCAAAGAGAAGACATGAGATATTCTTCCTCACTAAGAGATCAAGAAAAAATATCTCTTGATGGTGAATCATTCTCCAACCATGATGAGGAGGGAGAGGAATGTAGATATTATATGTACTGAGCATGCATATGTCCAAGATCCACCTGATCTCACACTATTTAACTTCATGCAAGATACTAAATCTATTCCACTTGTTAATATTTTGTGGAAAAAATTAATTTCACACACATGTGAAGCATAAACAAAAATTATCAATCACACATAACACAGTTTTTAACTGGGAAAGCCTGAAGCTAAAAACCCCAACTATATATTATCTAACATGGAGATCATATGACAATCTCATACAGACATTCAAAGCTTATCACAAGCCCTCCGTACAGTACAATCGCCATACACTAATCAGGCCTAATCTTACAAATCCATGCACCGATCTTTGCCACCTGTTAGCCTACCTCCACTGCACAATATCTACTGAAGAATAGCTCTAAATGAATTTTAATTACTCTATCCTTTAATTCACAATCCTCATTGGCATCTCCACTGAGTGTGTGATGCAATCAATGCATCACTATAGTCACAACAGATAGTCTATCTTGCCCTCTCACCTATCTCTCCACTGGTCTCCACTGAAACTTCCATGCACTGTATTTAACTGTTGTATTTTTTAGTTGATTAATGAGTTATTATTTGTGAATTAATTAACTAATTAATTCACTCCACTCTCACTAGTGTATCATTTAGTTAGACTAGATACAACTAGCTCAACTGAGTCTAATTGAGTTAAACTAAATACAACTCCATAACTACTTCTTCAAACTGTGTCATAACTCTGCCACTTGAGTTCTAACTGAGTCCTCCATGAAATAGCTCCAGTAAACGATTAGGAATAGCGTAATTCCTTCTATCAACTGTTGTGCCACATTTGTGCACTGAACTGAAGTGTTCCAAAAGAATAAGTTGTTGTTTAGAGTCTGATTATTATTAAGAGCTAATAATAATCGACATGCATATATTTTTAGATTGATGATCTATAAATAGACTTCGTCTAATATTCTAAAAATAGAATTTCATCTATTTTTCCAACTTGATCAACCATCCACAAATAGCATCTTGCAACTTCTGAAATATGATCACCATGTCTAAAAATAGACATAATCTAAAAATAGACTTGCACCAAAAATAGCCTGTGGACCCACTTAGTGAAGGTGACTCTTTTCACTAAACTCATCATCTTGTTGAATCTCAACACTACCTCTCAACAAGATAGGGATTATCCTTCACCTTGATCTTGCCTCTATGGTATTCAAATTTTCTCCTGGTGAGCACCTTCATTAGAATATCTGCATCTTGATCCTCCGTGGGAATGTATTGAAGCAACATGATCTTCCGCTACACAAAATATCTTATATGATGATACCGGACATCAATATGTTTATATCTATCATCAAAAACATGATTAATAGAGAGTTTAATGCAACTATGATTATCACAATGAATCACCGTGGGATCTAAATGTGAACCGGAAAAACCAACTAGAATCTTCCTCATCCAGATAGCCTCACATGTAGCTAAACTTGCTACCATGTATTCCAATTTTGCTGAACTGAGTGCCATGGATCTTTGTTTCCTGCTGTACCAAGAAACTATCATAGATCTGATACTGAAAACACCTCCTGATGTGCTCTTTCTGTCTGTTGGGCTTCCTGCCCAATCTGCATCTGTGAAGCCATGCAAGTTCAAATCATCCGTCTGTCTGTACCATAAACCATACTCAGATGTGCCTCTAAGATATCTCAGGAAATGCTTGCCTACCTTCAAAAAGAGCTTGGTAGGCTTAACCATCACTTGTGAAAGTTGGTTCACTGCATAGCATATGTCCAGTCTTGTATTGACTAAATACATGAGCGAACCCACCAAATGTCGATAAACAGTGGCATCCACCACCTCTGTCAATGTAGCATCCTCTTTCTTCCAATTTCCTAGAAGAGGAGTATCGATAGGCTTGAAACCTTGCATGTGAAACTTATCTAGTATCTCCCAGGCATACTTTCCTTGAGACACAAAAATTTCACCTTCCTGCTGCCATATTTCCAATCCAAGGAAATAATGAAGGAGGCCCAAATCCTTCATCTCAAACTCCTTTGCAAGATCAGCCTTGCATGAGTGTATCAACTACTCGTCACCTATTAGTATCAAATCATCAACATAAATTACAATGATCAAAAGCTTACCCTCAACCACAATATGGTACAGGTTTGCATCCGCCTCAGTCTTGGTGAAGCCAAGTCCAGTGAAATAGATGTCGATCATAGTGTACCAAGCACGGGGTGCTTGTTTCAGCCCATACAACACTCTTTTGAGCCTACACACATGCGACTCACTGCTGAAGATCTCAAATCCTTTAGGCTGCTCAATGTACACCTCTTCCTTAATGATCTCATTAAGGAACACAGTCTTCACATCCATCTGATGAATGTGCCAACCAATCTGTTCTAAGAGAGCAAGGATGGTCTGTATGGAAGAATATCGTGCGACAAGTGAAAAGGTTTCTTCATAGTCAATCCCCTGAATATGTGAGAAGCCCTAGGAAAAAAATCTTCCCATATACTTCTCGACGCTCCCATCAGCAACTTGCTTTACCTTGTAGATCCATCTTGATCCTACAACTGATTTTCTCACCGGCCTTGGAACAATCTCCCAAGCACTGTTTCTGACAATGGAGTCATACTCGTCCACCATGGCATCTAACCATGTGGTCTCCTACGCTGCTTCATCAAAAGAAGATGGCTCTGTCACAATATAATTTCTCATAAGAGCCATGTATCTAGTATATCGGTTAGGTGATTGTCTTTGTCTGTGTTGTGATGTAGGGACTTCTACATTTTGTGTCGCATCAAGCTTCAGTCTCTCATCTTTTGTGGTAGGCTTTCTTCCTTGTCTGATGTTTGGTTCTACATGATTGGACTCCTCCACTCCATGAATCTCCTCCTATGGCTGATCCACATCTAGAGACTCATCTTTGGGAATAAGAAGTTCCTCTTCTGCATGCAAGTGTAGCTCCCTCTCAAGCGACAACTTCATGGCTTTCACCACATTGAATTTTATATCCCACTGCATAACAGTCATACGAATATTTGGAAAACACACACGATAGTTATGAGGTTTTTCTGTGTACCCCAGAAATATCCCAACTTCTGCAGTCGGCTCCATCTTCTTCCTAGCTTCCTTTGTCACATGAATGTAAATAGGTGAGCCAAAAATCTTCAAATGAGAAATATCAAGCTTCTTACCAGTAAAATATTCCTCGGGTGTACTCATGCCACGTACTCTATGAGGACAATGGTTTTTCACATAAACCGTAGTGTTGCATGCTTCCACCCACAAGTGGATTGGTAGGCCCTGGTCACGCAACATTGCTCGTGCAGCACCCACGATCGTTCTGTTATTTCTCTTCGCAACCCCATTCTTCTGTGCATTATGAGGCGCCATGAGTTCTCTTCAAATTCCTTCTTCGCTACAGAAGCCTTTGAATTCTCCCGAGATGTATTCACCACCATTATCACTCCGTAGAGCTTTCACTTACTTCCACGACTCCTTCTTCACCAATGCCTTGAACTCACAGAAATTTGAGAATGTTTCACTCTTCTTCTGCATGAATAAGATCCAGCATCTATGAGAATAATAATCAACAAATATCACATAATACCTGTGTTTTGCTGTTCAAGCAATCGATAATGGTGAACACACGTCTCTGTGCATTCTCTCCAGGATCACCGAAGCATGGTTCTCCTTCTCATGAAAGGTGTTCTTCACAAACTTACCCATTGTACATCCTTTGCACTGATCTGAATACGCAAGAGTACCCTTGGGAAGTCCAGTATAAATTTGTTGCAAAATATTCAAAGCGCCATGGTGAAGATGGCCCAATCTCCTGTTCCATAATTCGCCCTCATCCTGGATCACCACTTCTTCTGCTTTTCCCACCATTGCAACGTAGCCATCTACCCCCAGATTATAGAGGTTCTTAATTCGAACCCATATCTTCTTGGTTTGACCCATTTTTTTATGTCGAAGAAAGGATTTTCCCTCACTGAAAATAACATCATAACCTCTATCTTCCAGCATTGTGACCGAGACCAAGTTCTTCTTCAGACCTGGAACATGCATGAAATTATTCAACAGGAATGGATTACCAGACTCCCTATCAAAGGTAATGGTTCCAATTCTAGTCGCACTCTACCAACCATCATCGCCCATCTTTATATGCATCTGGAGGTCCTTCTCCTCCAAGTCACTAAACAACTCTTTGTCTCCCATCATATGGAAAGACGCACCACTATCAAGATACCACACCAATCCCATACATCTTGAAACCAAGCATGAGATCAAGGAAAAATATAACTCAAATTGTGAGGCTAAGGCCTCTCCAGCTACAGATCCAACAACCTTCTTATTCTTCTTCTTCTGTGGACAGTTAGTGGTGAAATGTCCATGCTCGTGACAGTGAAAACACTTCACTTTGGACAAGTCCTGCTTCTTGCCTTTAGCACCGGATTTTGAAGAAGATTTATTCCCCTTCCCTTTCCTTGCTTTGGCAGCCAAAGAAAAATTATCTTCATCTTCATTCTTAGATGAAGATCCATCCCTGGTACCCCGCCTTATCTCCTCCTGCACAAGATTTGACCAAATTCGCTCCCATCCTGGTAGTTTCTCCCGTCCATTTACAAAGTCTTCGTAGATATGCCAACTCTTCATAATCCCAAGGAGAGCCAATTTCACCATGTCTTCTTCATCAACAGTAACCCCCACACTTCTCAGCTCATCCTTACAGTGGACAAACTTCGTGGGGTATTTTGGAATACTGTCGCCTTTCTCCATTTTTATTTTTCTAAGCTTGTCTTTAAGCCCCAACTTCCTCTGGTCACTTATTCTTTAGAACAAGTCTATAAAAGCCTTCCAAATCAATAATATAGTGGCTTTCCCATGAAGGGTGGACATAATATGGTCCTTCACACCTTCCAACAAAATCCTTCTCGTCTTTGCTTTTTTTTTTTCATGCATCAAGTAATGCAGCATCGCTAGATCTCGGCTTAGGAACATCGCTATCGATGAACTCCTTTATCCCATTATCCTCCAACACCGCCTCCATCCTATCCTTCCAGGCTATGTAATTCGAGCTCCCATCAAGGGCATACTCCAATCTCAACCCATCGAAAGACATTTCAATGTATACTTGATTTCTGCACCAAGAATCTTCTGTAGCAAATTTGAATTGTCCACCAACACAAACTCACTTCACAATTGAAATATTCAATCAAAAATGATCTGATACAATGTAGAAATTATATGCACTAAGCATGTATATGTCCAAGATCCACCTGATCTCACACTATTTAACTTTATGCAAGATACTGAATCCATTCCACATGTTAATATTTTGCGGAAAATTTAATTTCACACACATGTGAAGCATAAACAAAAATTATCAATCGGACATAACATAGTTTTTAACTGGGAAATACTGAAGCTGAAAACCCAAACTATATATTATGTAACATGGATATCATATGAAAATCTCATACAAAGCTTATCACAAGCCCTTAGTACAGTATGATCTTCATACACTAATCAGGCCTAATCTTGCAAATCCATCCACCAATCTTTGCCACATGCTAGCCTGTCTCCACTGCACAATATCTGTTGAAGAATAGATTTGACTAAATTTGAATTACTCCATCCTTGACTGCGCAATCCTCATTGGCATCTCCACTGAGTGTGTGATGCAATCAATGCATCACTATAGTCACAACAGATAGTCTATCTTGCCCTTTCACCTTTCTCTCCACTGGTCTCCACTAAAACTACCATGCATTGTAGTTAACTGTTGTATTTTTCATTTGATTAATGAGTTATTATTTGTGAATTAATTAACTAATTAATTCACTCCACTCTCACTAGTGTATCATTCAGTTAGACTAGATACAACTATCTCAACTGAGTCTAACTGAGTTAAACTAAATAAAACTCCATAACTACTTCTTACAACTGTGTCATAACTCCGCCACTTGAGTTCTAACTGAGTCCTCCATGCAATAGATCCATTAAACCCATAGGAATAGCATAATTCCTTTTTTCATCTACTGTGCCACATCTGTGCACTAAACTGAAGTGCTCCAAGAGAATAAGTTGTTGTTTAGAGTTTGATTATTATTAAGAGCTAATAATAATCGACATGCATCTATTTTTAGATTGACGATATATAAATAGACTTTTCCCAATATTATAAAAATATAATTTCATCTATTTTTCCAACTTTATCAACCATCCACAAATAGCATCCTGCAACTTATGAAATATGATCACTGTGTCTAAAAATAAACATAGTCAAAAAATAGACTTGCGCCAAAAATAGCCCGCGGGCCCACTTAGTGAAGGAGACTCTTTTCACTAAGCTCATCATCTTGTTGAATCTCAACGCTCCCTCTCAACAAGATAGGGATTATCCTTCACCCTGATCCTGCCTCTATGGTATTTGAATTTTCTCCTGGTGAGCGCCTTCGTTAGAATATATGCATCCTGATCCTCTGTGGGAATGTACTGAAGCAACATGATCTTCTACTACACACAATCTCTGATATGATGATATTGGATATCAATATGTTTAGATCTATCATGAAACACAGGATTAATTGAGAGTTTAATGCAACTATGATTATCACAATGAATCACCGTGGGATATAAATGTGAACCGAACAAACTAACCAGAATATTCCTCATCAAGATAGCCTTACATGCAGCTAAAATTGATTCCATGTATTTCGCTTCCGCTGAAATAAGTTGCACAGGTCTTTGTTTCCTACTGTACCAAGAAATTTCCGTAGATACGATACTGAAAATCCATCCCGGTGTGCTGTTTTTTCTGTTGGGCTTCCTACCTAATCTGCATCCATGAAGCCATGCAACTTCACCTTATCCGTCTATCTGTACCATAAACCATACTCAGATGTGCCCCTGAGATATCTCAGGACATGCTTGCCTACCTTTCAAAAGAGCTTGGTGAAGCCAAGTTCAGTGAAATAGCTATCGATTCAAGTGTACCAAGCATGAGGTGCTTGTTTCATCCCATACAATGCTCTTTTGAGACTGCACACATGCGACTCACTGCTGAAGATCTCAAATCCTTCAAGCTGCTCAATGTACACCTCTTCCTCAATGATCCCATTAAGTAACGTAGTCTTCACATCCATTTGATGAATGTGCCAACCCAACTGCACTGAGAGAGAAAGGATGGTCCATATGGAAGAATACCATGCGACAAGTGCAAAGGTTTCTTCATAGTCAATCCCCTCAATATGTGAGAAGCCCCAAGCAACAAATATTGCCTTATAATTCTCGATGCTCCCATCAATAGCTTTCTTTACCTTGTAGATCCATCAAGTTGATCCTACAACTAATTTTCCCACCAGCCTTGGAACAATCTCCCAAGCATTATTTCTGACAATGGAGTCATACTCATTCGCCATGGCATCTACCCATGTGGGATCCTACGTTTCTTCTTCAAAAGAATATGGCTCTATAAAAATATAATTGCTCATAAGAGCCATGTATCTAGTATATCAATCAGGTGACTGTCTTTGTCTGTGTTGTGATGTAGGGACCTCTACATTCTGTGCCGCATCAAGCTTTAGTCTCTTAGCTTTTGTGCTACGATTTCTGCCTTGTCTGATGTTTGGTTCTGCATGAGTGGACTCCTCCACTCCATGAATCTCCTCCTGTGGCTGATCCACATCCAGAGGGTCATCTTTGGGAACAAGAAGTTCCTCTTCCGCATGCAAGTGTAGCTCCCTCTCAAGCAACAACTTCATGGCTTTCACGTCATTGAATTTTATATCTCGTCGCATAACAGTCATCGGACTATTTGGAAAATACACACAATAGTTATGAGGTGTTTCTATGTACCCCACAAATATCCCAACTTCTGCAGTTAGCTCCAGCTTCTTCCTAGCGTCCTTCGTCACATGAATGTAAACAGTGAGCCGAAAATCTTCAAATGAGAAATATCAGGCTTCTTACCAGTAAAAGCTTCGTCGTGTGTACTCATGCCAAGTACTCTATGAGGACAATAGTTTTGTAAATAAACCGCAGTGTTGCATGCTTCCAGCCACAAGTGCATCGGTAGGCCCTGGTCATGCAACATTTCTCGAGCAACACCCACGATCTTTTTGTTCTTTCTCTCCGTGACCCCATTCTGCTGTGGGTTATGAGGTGCTATGAGTTCTCTTTGAATTCCTTCTTTGCTACAGAAGTCTTTGAATTCACCCAAGATGTATTCACCACCATTATCGCTCCATAGAGCTTTCACTTGCTTCCCCGGCTCCTTCTCCACCAATTCCTTGAACTCACAGAACTTTGAGAATGTTTCACTCTTCTTCTGCATGAAGAAGATCCAACATCTATTATAATAATCATCAGAAAATATCACATAATACCTGTGTTTTGTTGTTGAAGCAAACGATAATGGTCCACACACGTCTATGTGAATTCTCTCCAGGATCACCGAAGCATGGTTCTCCTTCTCATGAAAGTTGGTCTTCACAAACTTACCCATTGTACATCCTTTGCACTGATATAACTGCGCAAGAGTACCCTTGGGAATTTTAGTAGAAATTTGCTACAAAATCTTCAAAGCGCCATGGTGAAGATGGCCTAATCTCCTGTGCCATAATTTTCCCTCATCTCGGCTCACCACTTCTTCTACTTTGCCCACCATTGCAGTGCAGCCATCTACCTCCAGCTTGTAGAGATTCTTAATTTGAACCCCTATCTTCTTGTTTTGACCCATCGTTTTATGTCAAAGGAAGGATTTTCCCTCACTTAAAATAACATCATAACCTTTGTCTTCCAACATTGCGATTGAGACCAAGTTCTTCTTCAGACCTGGAACATGCATGACATTCTTCAACAAGAATGGATTGCTGGACTCCCTCTCAAAGGTAATGGTCCCAATTCTAGTTGCACTTTACCGAACATCGTCGCCCATCTCTATATGCATCTGTAGGTCCTTCTCCTCCAAGTCACTAAACAACTCTTTGTCTCCCGTCATATGGAAAGACGGACCACTGTCAAGATACCACACCGATCCCATACAGCTTGAAACCAATCATGCGATCAAGGGAAAATCTAGCTCAAATTGTGAGGCTAAGGCCTTTCCAACTGTAGATCCAGCAGCCTACTTATTCTTCTTCTTTTGTGGACAATTAGTGGAAAAATGTCCATGCTCGTGATAGTGAAAAAACTTCACTTTCGACAAGTCCTGCTTCTTTCCTTTAGCACCAGATTTTGAAAAATATTTCTTCCCCTTCCCTTTCCTTGCTTTGGCATCCAAATCACAATTCTTCCTCTTCATTCTTAGATGAAGATCCGTCCCTGCTACCCCGCCTTATCTCCTCCTACACAAGATCCGACCAAAGTCACTCCCATCCTGGCAGTTTCTCCCGTCCATTGACAGAGTCTTCGTAGCTATGCCAACTCTTAAAAAGCCCAAGGAGAGCCAAGATCACCAATTATTCTTCATCAATAGTAACCCCCACACTTCCTATATCATCCTTGAAGTGGACAAACTTCGTGAGGTATTTTGGAATACTGTCGCCTTTCTCCATTTTTATTTTTCTAAGCTTGTCTTTAAGTGCCAACTTCCTCTGGTCACTTCTTCTTTGGAGAAAGTCTATCAAAGCCTTCCACATTAAGAATGGAGTGCATTTACCATGAAGGCTGGACACAATATGGTCCTTCACACCTTCCAACAAAATCCTTCTCATCTTTGCTGTCTTCTTTTTCCATGCATCAAGTAATGCAGCATCGCTAGATCCTGGCTTAGGAACATCGCTATCGATGAAATCCTTCATCCAATTATCCTCTAACACCACCTCCATCCTATCCTTCCAAGCTATGTAATTCGAGCTCCCATCAAGGAATACTCCAATATCAACTCGTTGAAATACATTTCAATGTATACTTGATTTCTGCACCAAGAATCTTCTGTAGCAAATTCGAATTCTCCACCAGGACAAACTCACTTCAAAATTGCAATCTTCAATGAAAAATGATTTAATACCATGTATAAATTATATGCACTATGCATTCATATGTCCAAGATCCACCTGATCTCACACTATTTAACTTTATGCAAGATACTGAATCTATTCCACTTGTTGCATAAAAATTAATTGCACACACATGTGAAGCATAAAAAAAATTGATCAATCGCACATAACACAGTTTTTAACCTGGAAAGCCTGAAGATGAAAAACCAAATTATATATTATGTAACATGGATATCATATGAAATATCATACAAAAATACAAAGCTTATCAAAATTCCTCAGTACAGTACAATCGTCATACACTAATCAGGCCTAATCTTACAAATCCATGCACCGATATTTGCCACCTGCTAGCCTGCCTGCACTGCGCAATCTCTGTTGAAGAATAGCTCTAAATGAATTCGACTTACTCCATCCTTGACTGTGAAATACTCATTTTCATCTCCACTGAGTGTGTGATGCAATCAATGCATCACTATAGTCACAACAGATAGTCTATCTTTCCCTTTCACCTACCTCTCCACTGGTTTCCACTGAAACTGTCATGCACTGTAGTTAACTGTTGTATTGTTCAGTTGATTAATGACTTATTATTGTGAATTAATTAACTAATGAATTCACTCCACTCTCACTAGTGTATCATTCAGTTAGACTAGATACAACTAGCTCAACTGAGTCTAACTGAGTTAAACTAAATACAACTCCATAACTACTTCTTCCAACCGTGTCATAACTTTGCCACTTGAGTTCTAACTGAGTCCTCCATGCAATAGCTCCAGTAAACCCTTAGGAATAGTGTAATTCCTTATGTCAGCTGTTGTGCCACATATGTGCACCAAACTGAAGTGCTCTAAGATAATAAGTTGTTATTTAGAGGTTGATTATTATTAAGAGCTAATAATAATCGACATGCATCTATTTTTAGATTGACGCTCTATAAATAGACTTTGCCCAATATTATAAAAATAGAATTTCATCTATTTTTCCAACTTGATCAACCATCCACCAATAGCATCCTGCAACTCCTAAAATATGATCACCATGTCTAAAAATAGACTTGCACCAAAAATAGCCTGCGGGCCCACTTAGTGAAGGCCACTCTTTTCACTAAGCTCATCATCTTGTTGAATCTCAAAAAGGAAGAGCAGAGAAGATCCTCCAGCACTGTGATAGCAAAAGGACATCTATTTTTAGTTGGAGAAGGAGGTGATGCAATGGCTTCCACTAGAGGAGTTCTTGCACCTTTGCAAGGAATTCGTAAGGATCTTCCATATGGAGGATATGATCAGCTTATGTCCTTGTTAAAATACAATGAGACAGAACAAGGGAGGGGTCACCTAGCTGATCCATTATCAAAATATGGGGAAAATTATCCAAGCAGAGGCACTTTTACATCACTAAGAGGGGTCTCCAAGTTTCAGGGGGCTTCCACACGAAAATGAAAGGTGAAATTGCACTATGGAAGCAAGGGAATGTTGATCCCATCTGATAATCATGGGAGAAATAACCATGAGGCATCATTGCCTTGTGGAAAACCACCTTGGAGACCACTTGATTTAGATCTGGTGAAAGGTGTCCCACATCTTGATGCTCCACTCATGAGTTCGGGTAGGATTGGAGCATTAGAAGACAAGGCTACAACGCTAAGAGGCTTGGGTAAGCTTAAGGAGAAGGGAGATCTTGTTCCCTTATCATCACCACCCACTCTCATATCTGGATCTACGCTGTGGGAAGAGGGAGATGGGAGGATCAGCTTTCCAACATACACCCTTTAAATAGGATATGTCAAGGAGGAGATCAGCAACATGGCAGACATTTCTATTTATGCATCATCTACACTGTCACTGTTGAGAAGTCTAGATCTATACTAGAAATCCAAACTTCTAGTGTATTATTCTAAGATTTTACACACTTGTATGATACTTGATGACCAGTTGTATGGAGAGGGCTATTTATTCCAAGAGAAGGTCATCTATCATCATGGTAGGTTATTCTTGTTTAGAGCTTCCCAGCTCAAGTAGGAGATACTAAAAAGAGCTTACAAAGAGTTTTGTTTCATCCATATGTACTCCATGAGGATCTACAACATCATCATGATAAGCTTTGATTAGAAGGGCTTGAAAGAATAACTATATCATAATTTTGAAAGATGCATGAAGTATGTGGAGTTGGGGCAGAAATATGACTCCATGAAGGGGTTATTTCAGCCATCTCTTCCTTCTTTGGGAAGAGGAGAAAGATCCATGCACAACTCCATGTGTATGAGAGGTATTGATGGTGAGGAATTTGATTATGTAAGTCAAGTTTTATTTTCTGATTATACATATTCTTTCACCATGTTTATGTAGGCCATGGCTCTAAGGAGGAGTGATATATCATGTAAACTCCATGGCAGACAATGGGCCATTCAAGTTTCTAAATTTGGCCACTCCCTTGATGAACAAAGGGAAATTATTTATCATGATGGGTGCTTCCCTAAGGCACCAAAACTTATCTCACACTTTCAGCCAAAGTGAGATTTTATGGGCTACAAGTAAGTGGTGGGAAGACCACTTACCACATATTGATCTGATGCAGGCAGGAGATACCCTGCGATGGTACCATATGTGGGATTATGACCCACCTCCTCTTGTTCAAATTTCTGTTTATGTATTTGTGATTTTTCTTCCATACATGGATGATGTACTTTTCCTATTTTTGGATTTGTATGGAGGAAGAATAGGAGGCATGTCTATACCATATGGGATGGATAATCTCTTTGTATAATTTTCTACATATTTCAGAGAGAGTAGGGGTTCAACCATGTTTGTTTCAGTGGCATTCTTGACACTTTGTGAGGTGGATTATGTACATCTCATGGTGATTTTGGAGAGACAACTCATGGAGGATGGATTGGTGAATAATCAACTTATACAAAGAACTGGATCCTTGATGGTGTCACCAATGGGGAAGGAGAAGTGTTATAGCACTCACCCTATCAGTTGCTTGAGGACAAGCAACTTTTTGGAGGGGAGGACTGTAATATTCCCAATTAGCCCAAGCTAATGGGAATATTCAATTTTTCTTTGTCTTATTTTGATTTTCATGTTGATGAATAAAATGTGAAGGAGGACATGTCAAACTCCTAAAAACATCAAAATAAATCAATGCCCAATGTAAACGAGGCTAAATTTTGGCCATTTTATAAAACACACTTATGTGTGAAAGAGGCTGGAGAAATTGACTGGGTCAACAAGACCAAATCCATAGCACTGTCTACATGCAATGTATCTCCTAAAGGCACATTGTAGTTCATGTTGGAGGCCACTCATGTGAATGAAGCTAAATCATCAAGGTGGTTTAGGGTTTGACAAGATTTCCATATTATAAAAGGAGGAGGTGGACACCAAGGAGGGGGTTGATTATTTGATATTTCTAAAGGTGTTTTCTATTTATACATATCTTATTCTCTGGCTGTTTATCTGAGAATAGTGTTGTTTAGCACTTTGGTGTTCCTGGTCAGGAATCCCACCTCCTTCCTTGAGCAGCTCTTGGAGGAGACTTGTTATATCTTGTCCAATATGAGACTTTGGGCCAAGCTTCATCTTCCAACCAAAATTAAGATCCCATTGAGGGTTTGATTATTTTTGTAAGTTGCAGCAGTGAAGGCTAGATCTCTTCAGATCTAGGAAAATCTAGTGTCTCTTCTCAGTTAGTGAGTATTTCATCCTCCTGGAAGAGTGTATTAGCTAATTGAGTCTAAATTTTTAGATCAAGGAATTAGGCCTAATAATTATTGAAGCTAACAGCTTAGTTTCCCTTCCATAATTGCGTTAACTGCAAGAGGAAAGGTGCAGGGTGTTTGAGCAACGTTTTTGAGGAGTGATCTCTAGTGTTGAGGAGGTTTCCTTGCACTGTGGTGATCCATGGATTGGCCATCCATTCCATGTTTCCTTCAGATATGATTTTTATATTGTTCTATTTAATACATAATTTCTGCATACTACTGCGATACTGCAACTTAGATCTCAGATATACTCACTGTTGTTCATGGTTTTCTCAAATCCCCAAGGGGAATGCATTAAGGAGCCCATCTAGTATAGAGATATGTATTGGATCTATATTTTTGTATACAAATTTGATCCAGATCTGAAGTGTAATATATATCAGCTGTAGCATTGATAAAATAACATTGTCAGGCTTTGCAGTCTCATTTTGTTGTTGCAGCACCTCAATCTTGAGGGATTCTTCATGTAAATCTTCTATTTTTTCTTTTGTACACTGTATACGCTTCACTATAGATCTGATTTACTGATTTACATATAATTTTTGAGTCACCATATTGATATACTACTTATATTCAAAGGAACTGCCTTATTTTTGAAGCAATATTGTGCATATAGCTGCAACACCTCTCTTTGGGTGTTTTTCAGCTAGACTAGGTTGTGGGAGATCTTTGTAACCCACCTAGTTTGTTTTGTTTTTCTCTCCTTTTGGATTTAGATCTTAGATGAGCTGATATAAGGGATACATGAGCTACAAAATCATTTTAGTGCATTGAATTGAGTGCGTTATTCCAGCAATATTGCTGTGTGATTCCCATTTTGGTGATATTACACTAAAACCTGGTAGCTTGTTTTCCTTAAAAAATCTCCACAAGGTATTTTGTGAGCATTATAAAGAATAATGTCTATATTTATCATTAACTAAAAATTGTTGTGATCAATTTGAATATTTCATACAATACCTTGTAAAAATTGATGAATATTTAGGAAATTGGCATCCTAAAGATCTATCAGAAGCCATTCATCAATTTCATTCTTAAGGTGGCTATCATGACAGCCTAGAGGAGTTAGTTGAGGAAGAACCAAATAAATAAATAGAATAAAACTCATAGGATCTCTCTAGAGGCACAAGTGATCACTTATCATCTCCTCTAGGAGAGGCTCAAGAAGGCATTTAGCCTCAAAATCAATCTTTACAAGAGAAAGAGAACTCTTGTAGTTCTATCCTAAGAAAGAGAAAGGTGCCTCCTCTTTTAACTAAAGAGGAAATAGATCAGACTATAAGAATGCAACCAGCCTCTAAACCTTCATGTGAATAGAAAATTTCTATGTATTTTCCTACTAATCCAATATGTTTGATTGGTGACATTACTTATGTTGATGATTCTCCAAAGTTTGATCAGTCTGATGATGATGATGTTCTCCAAACAGAAGCTAATCTTGCAGAGCAATCACCAGTTGATTTGTGGGATGAATTTCAATATCATCATCTTGAAAAAAGTAATCATCCAATACATGTCACCTATGACACTGAGGAGGAAAGCCTTGAAATTTTATATTAAGTGAAGGATCTATAACTATTTTCTCTACTTCATTTCACTCCATCAAAAGTAGATTTCATGTGATTGGAAGTCAGTAGTCTTTTAGTTTTAATATTTAGGTCTGGGAAGAAAAAGAAATTCTTGAGCATATTTTTAATGAGAAAACTTGTCTTGAAATGGATTAGCAAATCATTTGTAACATAGAATTATCCTTAGCTCTATATTTGTAGTCACCAATTCCCATTAAATTTCAAATTTCATATGAAGGGTTGGAGATTGAAAATAACATGAGAGTTGATGCACTACCTTCTCAAGAAGATTTAATCCCAAAGGCTAGTCATGCTCATCAACATGATCACCTTCATACAGAACTCAACCCACTCTATCAAAACACATCAGGTTTTCTATAGGATAACATTACAATATATGATGAGTCTACTAGTTCAGATGATCATGAGGAAGAGGAGGAGTTTCTTTCCCAAAATATTCCCTAGCTCAGCAAAGTGGAGGAAGAAGTAGTCCTGGATCAAGCTTATCTCCCAAATCCTCTAAGCTAGGTATTGTTCCAAGATCCCTTTGCCATTTTCTTAGAGACAATTGAAGAGGGATTAAAATATGTCAAGAATATTTTGATGTAAGGTTTAAAGAAAATTTTATGCACTACTGTTCAAACACAATTGAGGTGGGACTGGCCTTTTGATTTTTTCAAAACCCTCGAAGAGTTGAACCAAGATCCCTCATGGAATCATCTGCTTGATTTGTTGTATTGGAAAAGAGATTTCACCAACTAAATGTATATCATGTAGAGGTTAGATTAGAATGGATAGGCAAGAAAATAAGCTCAGCACTATGAGCATATTTCTACCCTTAGTTTTATATTGTTTTGACCAAAAAGAGAGAAAAACTCAAAAAACATAGAAAGAAGGAAAAAGAGAGCAGATTTGAAAAAGAGGTATATCCCCATACCCAAAAAATAGTAATACTGAAAGTGTGGAAGCCTAAATGCCACTACTCGTGCAAAAGAGGACCTTGTTCAGTCATATAGCCTAATCATGGATGAAACATGTTTTTAATTTTGTGTTGATAAGTTAGTGAAAAAGATTTTGTCAAATCATTCAAACTTGAATTATCAAAAATGATAGATTAGGAATGAAATATACTGGTTCCACATGCTCGAAACTAAACCAAAGAGAAATATGGGGATGCATAGAAAATGATAGATATCAGCCCTTATTTTTCTCGTTTTTTTTATACAAAAATATTTTTTGTGCGCAGCTTGTCCTAATGCCACAACCGATGGTAAGTCACATTACCTAATCCTGATTTAAACCATGATTTAAATTTCATGTCAATAGCTTAGAGAATGAAGTCTTTCATATAGCCTAATCTTGACAGTCATTTGTCTAGGTAGAGAATAAAAAGAGTTCACTAGCATAATCTAAACTCTTGCAAGTGATAAGGCTAGAAGTAGGTAGTTTGTTTTGCTTTCAAAATAAAAATAATGTCAAGGGTTTTCCAGTTCAAGTGCACCCAAGGAAGAAAAAATTCTAGGCAAAGTAAGCTAGGTAGGTAGAGGTGAGTTTGAATCTAACATGTCCTTTAGATTTTTAGATACTAGCTTCAAGAGAAACATCAACAAATGAGAAGGAGTAAAAAATTTCCCAATGGATGAGGCACTAGTCTTCATAAAACCAAGAGATCTGAAATTATGAACACCTCCTAAAAAGGAGTTTCCCTCCCCAAGTGGATCCACTATTAGTCATCGGTAATTTTTTTCTTTCTATAGATGACTAAATTTTTATCCCATATTTCTATAAACAAAATTTGTGAATGTTGTAAGTTCTATAAATCTCACTGCCTTCATTATCCTCAGGATAAGTTTTTCACTATTTTACTACTCTACCAAGTCATGGCCAGCATACCACTCCCGAAAGACCCATCATGGGCTCAAGAAATTTATATTCACTGTGGTTTTACACCTTTGAACTTAGCACCCAGTTTGGCCTTGATCGACGCCTCCATTTGCCATCTATGATCACCAACAAACCTAATTTTCCCCATGTTTACCAGATACCTTAAAGCATTAATGGTCTCAAAATCCCTCTATGAGATATTTATATCACTCAATTTCATCCATTTCTATATCCTCAAATACACTCATTGATCAAGAATCTTTGGTTTTACAATGTCAAAATCCCAAGCCTAATCTCAATCAAGGATCAAGTCCAAGGAATTTCCCACTAAGTCATTAGGGTTTCACAAATTGTATGGTTATTTTGAATGCTCTTAATCAATGTTTTTCATGTGCCAAGAAGTTGAAATCAAATGGGAAGTGAAGTAAGCAGTTGTTTGTCCAAGTTTGATATAAAAACCTTCAAGAGAGACCTCCTTGATCAAAGCACAACTTCTGCAAAAGACAACTTCCCTTATAAATTTCTGCAAGAATCAATGAGATGGCCATCAGTAGAAAAATAGGTAAGGAGAGAGACAAACTCCTCACTAAAAGGAAATTCAAGGCAAAGGAGAGACAACATGCCTAATTTCAAATAAAATCAGGGCTTTTATGATTGAATGGAAAAACAATGTTTCCAAGGAAGAAGCCAAAGCCAAAACTACAAGGATAGAGGTACATCATCACAACTTTGCATAAATTGAAGATTTATTAAAGCTAGAAATGTATATGATATACCTCCATGATGACAGTAGGAAGAAGTTGAAAATGATATCAGAAGGTGACTTACTTGATTTTTCAAGGAAACAATATTTCACTGCACCAAAGTGAGAAATTGCAAAGAGTATCAGTGTGAGGGAGCCTAAGCTTTCAAGTGTAGTCAAAGGTCTTCAAAATGGTAAAGATAAGGAAGGCATGAGGTAAAGTGTCAAAATGGAAAATAATTCTAACCATGAAATCCTTGTTTGGTGACCAAAGTTTGTAAAAATCCAAACACATGACAAAAGGATCAAAGGAAAATGTGTTATAGGCACCTGCAGAAATAAAAAGTGGCCAAGGGGATGACATAACATGGTATAATTTGCTAAAATTTTTCAAAGTGAGCATGTTACTGTCACAGTTAGTAAGAAGATGAAAACACATGTTTTAGGTCAACTACACTCAAGAATGAAAAAAAGGGTAAGAAAAATGGTTTTAATTTATCAGAAGAGACAATTTGAACAGTGCCCAGATTTTCAAGAATAAAAGGGGGACCTCTTCATCCTTTCAATACATCATCACCAAAGAAAATCACTTGGGAAAGTTGTAAGTCACCTGCAAAAAGAGTCAAATAATTATCATTGAAAATTATAAAAAGATCAAAAGAAAACATTAGCAAAGGTGGGTTTTTGGTTTTAATTATTTTTATTTTTCCAAAGGTATAAAAAGACATTGTTTATAACTCAAGCCCATTTCTCATTCGCAAAGAGGAGTGGAAGGTTTTCAAAGAAATATTTCATGAGTTTCCGGAAGACATAAAGCAGAAAGAAACCAGTGTTGTGCTCCTGGAAAATAGTGCTACGCGCCTATGCGTGACTCCTGTGTAAGGTGTAACAGAGCGTTGTATGCCTGTGAAAGGCCGCTGTGTGTTTACTGCATGTAGGACCACCAGACCACTCTGCCCTGTGCTGTTCATTTATGATACCTTCTCACACTGCACAAAGGCCCGATAGGCCCAAGCCTTTTCTCATTCAACAGGCAACCAGGGCACGTTCAGTGCAGAACCGACAAAATGCAGGCCACCCGAATGACCCAGGCACTACATGCAGGGCCATTGGTCAACTCGATCGCATGCACCTCCACTCAGCACTACGCACCTATTTGTTCCAGCTCTGCCCGAAAGGACCCGACACTAGCGTTGCACTCATATCCTATGTCTGGGCACTATGCAAGCAATGAAGAAGTGGCAAATGAAAGCAATGAAGAGGAGGATGATGCTGATGATAATGAAGATAAAGAAACCGATAATGAAGAGACAGAATAACAAACACGGACAGAGAATGAGGAAGAAGAAACAAATTATGAAGACAAAGGCATTATTGTAGGCAAAAGCAGAAATAAAGAAGACAATACAGAGACTGGAGATGAAGACAAAGGTAGTAGGAAAAAAAATTACAGAGATGAACAAAATGAAGATAATGATTATGCATGAAGTCAAGAAGAGACTAATGACAGCCATGAAGGTAATGAAGACACCATGATGATTGATAGCCCTAAATATAATGACAATAGTGACACTATGAACCCAAAATGCAGTCAAGAGATTGATGATAGGGCGAAGGTCATGATAGTGATGTTAGAATGGAAGAAAATTCAAGTTCTTCTCAAGAGGGCAGTCAAGAACATAATTAAGAAGACATAAATATAGAGAGCATTGATGAAAGGAAAGGCAATATTGAGACCAGTCATGGTAAGAGAATTATAGTAAACAAATTTGAGCTTCTTCCTCTCACATATCAAAGGGGATCAAGGCAAGTGTTTGATGCCTCCAAAAGGCAAGGAACCTTGCCATATACATCAGCTCAACGTCTTGACAAGGGTAAATAAAAGATGGAAAAAGATAAGAAAGCTAAGGGAGGGAGGCAAACTACTCAAAAGCCACAATTTATTTACGTTGAAAGTGAGAATGAGGATGAGGAGGTGGCCACTAGAATACTAATCCAAAGCAAATATGCACAAATCAGGGAGTAGGAGAGTGATTTTGAGATGGAACAATGTATCATTTAGTACTATAAGAATGAACCCAAGTACTTCAAGAAGATAAAAAGGGGCCTTGCTCTCCAGAAAAATATGACCAAACAGTATGCCCAAAGGAACCAAATTGCAAGGGCTAAACTAAAAAAGGCTCAAGACAAGCTCCAGGCACTAAAATAAGAAAAATTCCAAGCTAGACTTGGAATCTTGGCACAAGCTTCTCTCCAAGTCTCCAAAAACCCATGGGGCACTCATCCACCAAATTTGGGAGAATTTTGACAAGTTTTTATTTTCTACTAATTTTGAGGGCCAAGGGGGTAGCACACATGGTGCTGCAATTTTTATCAGAGAATATTCAAGAGGAAAGGCTCACATTTTTGGAATTATCATCTCACACATAGCATGCTCACAAAGTTTCAAATCAATTGGAGTTTCTTTGGTCCTCCAAAAGGGTAAAAAACACCCTATTTTCACCATTTTGCTTGCTTTTCAGGACATGTGTTGTGCCTTTACCAGCCTTGGAAATTTTTCCTTTTTAATAGGTTGTAGAGGTCAAATAAGAGAACGAAGGGTAGATATGGAAATTAGATTCAAAGGGATTTCCAATGGGCCATCACAATGCCTTTTCCGACATCAGGAAGGCTTTCACAACACTTCTACAATTTGACCTAGTTTTCCTGCTCCCGTGCTACACCCTTGGCATGGAAATTCCTCCTAAAAGACAGTGTTGCACCCTTAGCAGAGGGAAAGTAAAAAATGTATGCTTGGAAAGTTTTAGGAGGCTTTTCAGACCTCAAATATCATTTTCTTTGCTTAAAATGTCCGAAAATATATCTTGCTTTATATATTTTGTGCCTTCGTCCTTGCAAGGTCTCAAGGACAGTGGTGACATTTCTTATTGGCCAGTAGGGTTCTAGATACTCTATTAGGCTTTTCTCCTCCTTGATGGTTAAATAGATAATTTTTAACTCATTTTTAATTTTGGCTTTTGATGAGTTTTGAGAGCAATACATGGTTCTTTGAGGTTGAAGAGAAATTTGGTGTTATGGATCTTGTCAATGATTTGCTTTGATTGATGATGATGAAAGTTTTCTTGTAGGATCCCTGAGCTTGGTTAATGGTGATGTGTCTGTAATTTTTTTATTTGTTATTTTTTATTATTATTTCCATCCTTCTATGTTGCAGTAGATCAGGAAATTATAGGCTACGAAATGTTGTTTGAGTCACCTTAGTCCTTCCTGTTTCTATTGTGTTTATGTTTTCCTCTGCTGGGTTAGTTTAAGGAATTCTTAGCTGCTCCTTAGATCCACCTAAGCTTGTTTGTTTCATTAATGGTTCAAAAAGGTAGTTTCAAAATATGTTTTATGGTTATCCATGCTTACTTGATGCTATATAAACTCTGTTTTTGGAATCTCTCTTTGATGGATTACTTGCTAGTTTTATCCAAAGAGGCCATGTTTTGATCATGCCCTTTGTTTATGCTTGGTAATTTTTCCTCAAAGTTCTTTATAGATTGATTGATGATGTCTATGAGTTCCCTTTTCATTGATTAAATTTATTTTTCATCTTATATGTTTTCAACCTTTCATGGTGAAATCACTAAAGTTTGATAGCTTTTCTTGCTTTTTGTGTTCCACTGAATTGTTTATCTTGAATACTATTTGTTTAAGTATTGTCATTGAGTTAATGGTTTTCCCTATCTCATGATTAATATATTTTTCTTATCTGTATTGGGACCTTTTTTTTATGGTTATATGACAAAGGATTCTTAACTTCCCTTTTCCTGACCTTGTTTCCCCAACTTAATGTCCATTTCACTTCAGACATAACCTTAAAATATCCATTGACTGCACTAGATTTTCCCTCTGATGCATTCTAACTCATCGTTGAGATATCCATGACTTTCATAGACACCATAGCCCAATTATTTTATGAACTCTCACTCCACCTACTCTACATTATCATCTTTCCCAACCCGAACAAACAAACAGACCCTAAACTGAACAACTAGCCTAAAATCAAACACCCAAAGAAAAACAAGTTCACATTCTTTACATACAATAGAGAGAGCGCTCTCTAAGTCGAGGAAGGCTAGGTCATAGGACTCAAAAGACTAGTTTGATGTTACCTTGTGCATTTGGTCTTCTAATCTGCTAAATCATGGGACCCTAACATGCCATACCGAAAGAAGGCACAATGGAGCAAATGAAAAATGAGTTGCCTGAATGTGTACAAGGCACCTGGGCGGTCACAACTTAGAAAATTTGATACAGACACCTTCAAATGAAATGAATCGACCTGAATTCATTTCATCAGGCTCCCTCACACAATGCAACATAGTCCGCCCGACTGAACGAGCGCATAAGGAAGAAAATGTAAAACTGGCCGCACGAACGTGTACAAGGCACCCGGGTGGTCACAACTTAGAAAATTTGATACGGACACCCTCCAATGAAACGACTTGACCTGAACACATTTAATCAGGAACCATAGCATGGCGTGACATGGCGTTCCTAATCGAGCTAAGGCACAAGGGAACAAACAACAAATGAGCTACACGAATGTGCACAAGGCACTCAGCTGATCACAACTTAGCAAATTTGATACATCCACCCTCAAATGAAATGACCTGACCCGAATACGTTTCATCAAGCATCCTTAAATGAAACGACCCGATCCAAACATGTTTCATCGGGTGCCCTCACATGACACGACATGAAATTCTATACCAAATGAAGGCACAAGGGAAGAAACGACAAACAGGCTGCTGCACAAGGCACCCGAGCAATCAGAACTTATCTAATTTGATATGGTCTCCCTCAAACGAAATGGCCCAACCCAAATGCATTTCATCATGCATTGTCACAACAAATGGGCCACATGAATGTGCACAAGGCACCCTAGAATTCACAACTTAACAAATTTGACTGGGTTTCCCTCAAACGAAATGACCAAAGCCGAATGCGATTCATCGGGCGCTCTCACATGGCGCGACAGGGCGCACCCGACCAAATGAAGGCACAAGGGAGAAAATGGAAAATGGGCTACACGAACATGCACAAGACACCGAAGGGTCACAACTTACTAAATTCGGTAGGACCGTCCTCAAACGAAAGGACCCAACCCAAATGCGTTTCATCGGGCGCCCTCATACGGCGTGACACAACCCACCAACCAAACGAAGTCACAAGGGAGAAAAAGGAAAATGGGCCACACAAACATGCACAAGGCAACCGGGTTGTCACAACTTAGCAAATTTGATATGACCTCCCTCAAATAAAATGACCTAACTTGAACGTGTTTCATCAGGTTCCCTTGCACGGCATGATGTGGTCTGCCCAATCGAATGAAGGCATAAGGGAGAAAACATAAAACAGGTTGCACGAACATGCATAAGGCACTCAGGTAGTCACAACTTAACAAATTTGATACGATAGCCCTCAAACGAAATGACCAGACCCAAAAAATTTTCATTGGGTGCCCTCAAATGAAACAACCCAACCTAAACGTGTTTCATCGGACGCCCTCACACAGCACACCCGACCGAATGAAGGCACAAGGGAGAAAATGGAAAATGGGACATAGGAACGTGCACAAGGCACCTGAGCGGTCACATCTTAGCAAATTGGATAAGGGGGCCCTAAAATGAAATGACCCGACCTGAACGCGTTTCATTGGGCACCCTCACACGTGCGACATGGCGTGCCTGACCGAACGAAGGCACAAGGGAGAAAATGGAAAATGGGCCGCACTAATGTGTACAAGGCACTTAGGTGGTCACAACTTAGCAAATTTGATATGACCTCCCTCGAACAAAGCAACCCCACTCAAACACGTTTCATTAGGCGTCGTGACACGGTGCAACATGACGCACCACACCGAACCAAGGAACAAGGGAGAAAATGAAAAATGGGCTGCTTGAATGTGTACAAAGCACCTGGGAGGTCACAAATTAGCAAATTTGATATGGTCTCCCTCAAACAAAATGACCCGAATCGAACGCGTTTCATCGGGCCCCCTCGCATGGCGTGACACGGCCCACCTGACTGAACGAAGGCACAAGGGAGAAAATGCTGAACGGGTTGCACGAACATGCACAAGGAACTCGGATGGTTACAACTTAGAAAATTTTATATGAATACCGTTAAACGAAATGGCCCCATCCGAACGCGTCTCATCGGACACCCTAACATGGTGCGACACGGCGTGACCGACCTAATGAAGGCATAAGGGAGAAAACATAAAATGGGCCGCATGAACGTGCACAAGGTACCTGAGTGGTCACAACATAGAAAATTTGATATGACCACCCTCAAACCAAACGACCTGAGCCAAATGAATTTCATCAAGTGCCCTCACACGACGCGATAGGGCATGCCCAACCAAACGAGGGCACAAGGGAGAAAACAACAAATGAGCCGCATGAATGAGAACAAGTGTAATATTCCCAATTATCCCAAGCTAATGGGAATATACAATTTTGTTTCATTTTCTTATTGTAATAATAAATGTGTGAAGGAGGGAAATAAAAACTCCTGAAAACAGTAAATAAATCAATGCCCAATGTGAACAAGGCTAAATCTGGGCTACCTTAATAAAACTCCCTTATGTATGAAAGGGACTGTGACAATTGACTGGGTCAACAGGACCAAATCCACAGCGTTGTCCAGATGAAATGTACCTCCTAGATGCACAGCGTAGATCTAGTTGGAGGCTACACATGTGAAAGGATCTAAACCTTTGAGATGGTTTAGGGTTTTGCAAGGCTTTCATCCTATAAATGAAAGAGGATAGCAGCAGAAAAATGTTATTGAAAATATTGTCTTGAAAGGATTTTTCTATTTATGAACTTCTCATTCTCTATTTGTTTAGCTAAGAATAGTGATGTTTAGCACTAGGGTGTTCTTGATCGGGAATTCCACCTCTTTCCTTGAGAGACCTCTTGGAAGAGTCTTGAATTTCTTGTCCACTATCAGGAATTTGGCCAAGCTTCTACTTCCAACTAAAATGCAGATCCTGTTGAGGGTTTGGTGTCTTTTTAAGTTGTAGCAAGTGGAGGCTAGATCTATTCAGATCTAAGCCATTATAGTGCCTCTTTTCAGTGGGAAAGCCTTCTATCCCCCTGGCAATAGTGTATTGGATACTTAGAGCTACAGATCCATACCTTGGCATCAAGCCAAATTGTTCATCAAGTCTACAGTGAAGTATATCTTCCAGGACTACGTTAGCTGCAAGAGGAAAGTTGCAGGGAGTTTTGGAAACAATTGAGGAGTGATCTCTAGTGATGAGAATTTGTCTCTCACAGTGTTGATCCATGGATTTTTGTTCTTATCGATGTCATATTCAGATCTAATCTAAATATTCCTATATCAACTTCAGGAATTCTACAGAAATTTGTAGATCTGCTACATGAGATCTCATATCTACTCCATATGCTTCATGTTTTGCTGAAAACCCCAAGGGGTATGTAAAATAGAGACAGTCTAGTGTACACATCTGATATAGATCTAATATTTTGTACAAATATCTATTCTAGATCTAAGTTGTAACCTACAACTTCTTTATGCTCTTATAAATAACACTATCAAGGCTTTTGCAGTGAAATACATTGTTGCAGCGCCTCTTTTAGAGGGTTTTCTTCATTAAAGTCTTCTACTTTTCTCTTGTACATTGTATGGGCCACATTATTGATCCGATTTGCTGATGTACATGTCATATAAGAGCCTCCATATTATCCACTTACTACTATTATCTAAAACTGTGTTATTTTCTGGGCAGTGTTACATTGTGTTGCTGCAGTCCCTTCTTTGGGCAGTTTTCAAGCCATACTGGGTGTGGGAGATCTGTTTAACCCACCTAGTTTGATTTGTTTTTGATTTAATATTGGATTTGGGTTTTAAATTATTATATCTAAGGGATCCAAGGGCTGATCTTGTTTTCTGTAGTAGACATTCCTAAAAAAATCATTTTTCAGGCATGTCTTGCTAGAAATCCCAATTTGGAGATATTACAACAAGGCACTCGGGCAGTCATAACTTAGCAAATTTGATACAGACATCCTCAAACAAAATTACCCGACCCAAATGCATTTCATCGGTGCCCTCACATGGTGTGACACGGCCCTGCTGACCAATCGAAGGCACAATGGAGCAAATGGAAAATGGGTAGCACGAACAAGCACAAGGCACCCATGCAGTTACAACTTAGCAAATTTAATATGGTTTCCCTCAAAAGAAATGACCCAACCCAAATTCATTTCATCGGGAACCCTCACATGATGCAATACGGTGCACTTGACCAAATGAAGGCACAAGGGATAAAATGGCAAAAAGGCCACACAAACATGCCCAAGGCACCCAGGCAGTGACAACTTAGACAATTTGATATGGCTACCATCAAACAAAATGACTCGACCTGAACACATTTCATTGGGGGCCCTCATAGGGCGCGACACAGTGTGCCAGACCAAACAAGGGCACAAGGGAACAAATGAAAAATGGGTTGCACAAACATGCACAAGGCACCCAGGAAGTCACAACTTAACAAATTTGATACGACCTCCCTCAAACAAAATTACCCGATCCTAACACGTTTCATCAGGCGCCCTCACACGGCACGACACAACACGCCTGACCAAACAAGGGACAAGGGATAAAATGGAAAATGGGTCACACGAAGGATTACAAGGAACTCGAGCGGTCAAAACTTAGAAATTTGGATATGGTCACCCTCAAACAAAATGACCCAACCCGAACAAGTTTCATTGGGCACCCCCATATGGCGCGAGAAAGCTCGCCTAACCAAATGAAGGGACAAGGGAGAAAACAACAAATGGGCTTCAAAAACAAGCACAAGGAACCCGTGTGGTCATAACTTAGCAAATTTGATATGGCCTCCCTCAAATGAAATGACCCGACCTGAACGCGTTTCATCGGGCACCCTCAAATGAAATGACATGACATGAACGTGTTTCATCGGGCGACCTCACATGGCACGACACGACGCGCTCGACCGAATTAAGGCACAATGAATAAAATGACAAATGGATCAAACGAACATGCATAAGGCACTCGGGCGATCACAGCTTTGAAAATTGGATACGGGCATCTTCAAACAAAATGACCCAACCCGAACGTGTTTCATCGAGTACCCTCACATGGTGTGACATGGCGCACTTGATCGAATGAAAGCATGAGGGAGAAAAGGGAAAACGGGTCATATGAATGTGCACAAGGCATCAGGGCAATCACAACTTAGCAAATTTGATAGAGCCACCCTCAAACGAAACGACGCGAACCGAACGCATTTTGTCAGGCACCCTCTCATGACACAACACGACACATTTGACCATATGAAGGCACAAGGGAGAAAATAATAAATGGGCCACATGAATGTGCACAAGGTACTCGGGTAGTCACGACTTAGAAAATTTGATATGGCCACCCTCAAATGAAACTGTTAGTGCCAGTCTTGTCACATTACCATCAGTGATCAAAATTTTCTCTTTTGCATTTGCATATTAGGAGTCTCATACTATAACTTTTTATCACTCCATTAGGTAATGGATCCACTGATGGGTGGGGTCACTTCATTAGTTTTATTTCATGAAAAATAATTGCTGGTTCTCCTCTTTATGGTCTTCAATCATGATTCATTGTCACTCTACAGTTCATTTTATTAGGTCATAGGGTTGGTCTCATTAGGTTTCAAAGTTCCAGCATAGTCAAATTAATGATGAATGTGTCAATAAATATCAGTAAGGACATGAGGATGCCAAATAAACTCAAAGCATAGTATCTGAAAAAGTCAAAGAGTTGATCTTTCAAGCTTAATGTGAGTTTCACCTCAAAACATGTTTTGAGGTGAAAATAGGGTACTTTGTTTTTACTATCATTTCTTATGTAATTTAATGTTTCCATATGTAGTAAGTTGAACTTCAAAAGTTTCTATTTCCATAAAGCCAATGTAGTCTTTCGTAGCCCGCCACCAAGGATCAAAGGGGATTTTTCTCTGCCTTGTTTTCAAAAGTGTTCTACACATGATTTTCAGTACAAATCATATTCTAAGAATGTTCATAATAAGCAGCCCAGAAAAATCTTTCCAACAGTATATCATACTCCTGAAATCGACTTCTGGATCAGAAAATATGCCCAAATGAATAAATGGCCCAAAAAGCACAACTCTGCCCCTTTTCCCATTATTCTGCTGGCCCTTTAACTTTACAATTTTTAAATTTTTAAATGTTTTTTCCCTCTACCGCAAAGTTCCCTTTTTCCTTTTTAATTTATATCTACTACAATCCCGATGCGATGGCTCATCGCCGATGTGATCGCATCGCAACATCACTCATCGCATTATCAATTTTCCCGTTGTACCGTAACCCACCATCCCTTTTCGCCGATGTGATAGTCCTCCATCACATCACACGATCATAGCATTCTCGCTATGCTAACTCTCGCTCTCCCAACTTTTTTTGATGCGATAATCGCGCATCGCACCATCTCAACATCGCTCCATTCCCATCACATTAGTCTATTCTCCACCTCCCGTCACTCCTCGTTCATCGCTCCATCGCTTATCGCATATCGTGATTTCCTCCACCTAAAGAAATCCTTCCCCTCTTTGAATTGCGATTATGATTTCCAAGCTCACCACTTCTTTCTTCTCTTTTCAAAGGAAAGGGGGCTTTTCTTCGTTTAATGAGACAAATTTGATTTTTTTGGTTTAAAGGAGCTTTCTTCAACAAAAAGGCTTTTTATTCAGATTAAAGGAATAGATATTCTATTAATGCCATCAGTAATTGTGAAAGCAGAGATCATTATGGCATCAAACACAAAACAACAAAAAATGATAAATGAGGGGGCAGGGTTCCATATTTTTTTTTCCTTCCATTGGATGGAGTAAATGTAACAGATAATACTTCCATATGGTTGAATATACAATTTCCTCTCTTTAAAAGGTATATCGTTGGGTTTTTTCTATCTTGAGGCTTTTTTTTGGAGGCAAGTGAAACAAATCCTCTTTCTATGGATTCGCCCCCTTGAGGCTAGTCTATTTAATGAAATTTTTCAGTCATTTGCAAAGGTTGGAAAGGGTTGGAATCACAGGGGGGTGCTCTGAGCTCGATTGTACATATTTGTAACTAGTTTGGCAGGAAATTATTGACATTTGCAACTATTTTTTATGGGATCCCTGTGGTATGGAATTTTAGTTTAGTTTCTTTTTTTGTAATCATTTTTTAAATGTTATATATGCCATCATTCATTCCATTGATTTCTGTTGAGTTTTTTCAAGCTAGATAGGTAGAATCCATTTTTACAGTGCTCTGCCTTGGGAAATCATTCAATATTTTATGTTTTCTACTGTTTGAGAAGTATTCATCTCATATGCCCTCCTTAGTCCCTCACCAGTCTTAAACACTTTATATCATAAAGCCAAAGGTGTTAAATTCCATGCCTACCTTGCCCCATAGAATACCCTGCATTTCTAATTTAATTTCCCAGACTTAAACTGCTTAGCTCCATCTGATCCAACAAAAAACACCAAAATATATCAAAACCTTTTGAGCTACTATACCTAGCCTAAAATATTTTTTCTGCAGTCATCCTTGACTAAGATTCCTTACAGACAGAGCCCTCTCCCTACCTTGTAGGGCTAGCTACAAGGTTAAGCATGGTTTTTGGTTACCCTGGCTTGCCTTCCTTTAGCCTAAGGTAAATATAGGTGATAACATAGTGGCGACCATACTGGGGAAAAAATATAAAATGAAAGATTGATCACCCTGGTAATATCTTCCATATAAATTCTTGAGCTTTGGATGATGAGTTTTAGAATTTTCTAGGCCGAAATAAAATGTTGCAAAGTAAAAATTTCGAGATTCGACCACAATGGCTTCAAGGAAATACACGAGGGTCAATCCTGATCCAAATCCTCCGCATATATTTGAAAATCCTAACCTTATTCCACAAATAATCAGACGACAAGAAATTTCAGTAAGCCCTAGACCTATTTTCAGATCCAATTCCTGTCCCAGTGAGTGGTTGTTCGTTGAAGACCTCCCTTTTGACGAGTATTTTGAAGAACCAAATCTGAGTCTGCCCTTGATGACACAATTTTAGACCCATATTTTCTTTTATATCTCTAAGTTCAAAGAGAAAACAGATCAATTGATGAGTATATCTTAAAATCTTCTCAATCATCTATCACTACTACCAATATCCCTGAGCTTTAAGAATCATTAGAATCAGCATCCGAAACCCTCAATTCATCAGTATTCCCATAAATTTCTGAAACCAATTCTCAACTTCAGTTTATACCTACTCTTCCCCTGCAACTTATCACCCCTACTTCTCCATCAACAACTGTCTTAAATCCTAGTAGTTCAAACGTTGTTTTAAATCTGCCTCGAGTGATGGCAGCCCGGTATGCACCCCTAGTTTTACCTTAGAATCTAAATGATATGCCTATTAATTACCAAATTAAAATACCTCTTTTTTATGCCACACAAAGCATTACGGCATAGCAACATGTTGATAAAATGAATGAGTTCTTTGACCTTCATGAGGTAGAGGCAAAAAATGTGACTGTGAGATTGTTTGTCCAAATTTTTGGAGGTGAAGTTTGAAAATGGTTCAGAGCCTTACCAGCAGCCTCTATCCACACTTTGGTGGAACTACATAGAAAATTCTTATACTGGTGGGAGGTGAAGAAAAACCAACTCCAAATTTTGTCTGAGTATGAAAATATCAAAAGGAATGTGGGTGAAAGTGTACAAGACTATTGTGTGAGGTTTAATTCAGTGTATAATGCTATTCTGGCTAACCTAAAACCCCCCGTGGGGTTAGATTTTCTCAAATTTCAAAATGGTTTCAATGTTGACATGGCATGTTAGTTAGGAGAATGAGATCTTACCACACTTGAAGATATGCAGAAAACCACGGTAAGCGTAGAAGAAAATTTGTTGGCCAAAAGATCACGGATGAGAGATGAAAAGAGAGTGACTGTAAAGGAGGAAGCATCTCCTTCAGATGCTAAGATGGATACTTTGATCCGAACAGTGGAGAAGATGGTTGACCATTTGACTATTTTAGATAGACCTGAAGCACCAATCAGGAATCCAAATTTCAGAGGATAGCAGCAGCCCCAATTCTAAATCAAGCAGAGGGAACATAAAACACAAGACCAAACAACACAATAGAAGCAAATCAGAACTCCTTTGCAGCAAAATTATGTTCATGGAATGGAAATAGATGATGATGATGATGATCCAGTAGTTGAAGTTAATCATTTTTTCACTATCAATGGTACGCACATCTTTCTGACAAAATATGAAGAGTGTGCAGTGATTCCAGACACTCGAAGAGATGAAGATTTCATATTGGAAAATGATGTAGTTTTAGAGGAAGAGTCTGATGATTATCAACAAGGATATATGAATTCTTTGATAGCACAACAGAAGCAGTATTCTTTGAGGAGCAGAGATGTGCCAATGAATCCCATTCAGAAAAGGAAAGAGATGCTATCAAAGAATGACTCTTCTAATACTCAGAGGAAATGGAAAGAACCTATTGATCCGACTTCCAGCAAAGTATCCTCAACAAATAACATTGAAAATGAGAAGAATAATCATCCAAGTGCAGTGAAGGAGATAGTGGAGAAGAAATATCTTCCCGTAAAAGAGGTAGAAAAAGTTTCATCTTTTAATTTAGAAAATGAAATTTCTAAGTTGAAGGTGTCCATTCCCTTATCTAAGTTGGTTAAGAAAAGTACTTATAAACATTTGGTATCTATAATTTTGCAAATAGACTCTATGTTAGATATGGTAAATGTCAAAGATGATCATCCTGAAGTCATTTTTGGTCCTGCCATAGAAGGTCGGTTTGAAGATAGTGAAGTCCCTCCCTTTTACCTGAGTCTTAGATTGCATGAGTACATTTTACACAATGTTATGTTGGATTTTGGAGCTTCTCACAATTTGATGCCTAACGCCATTATGGATAATTTGGGTCTTGATATGACCCGAAAATACCATGATCTATATTCTTTTGACTCTGGTAGGGTCCGTTGTATTGGTCTTATCAAAGACTTGGTAGTATCTTTAGATCAAATCCTAGCCGAGAATGTTTTGATGGATGTGGTTGTTGTCAATGTTCCACCATGGTTTGGTATGCTTTTTTCCAGATCGTGGGGTGCAAAACTTAAGGGAACTATACAACTTGATTTCTCTTATGCTACCATCCCCGTGTTCGGTCAATTGAGAAAGCTATATAGGGAGAAGAAAGTGAAATATATGATCACTAGCAAAGAGAAGCCAGTTAATCATCCAATTAATGTTGTACACACATATTTAGAATCATTTGTACTATATTAAAATAGCAGTTTGAATGATGAAGATGTTCAGTTGGTAGAAGTAGATGAGGTACCTAAAATTTTAGAGAATTTCAGGGAAGTCCTTAAATAGAAAAAAGAAAAAGTAGCAAGCCTTTCTGAGCTTTCCACCTACCAGCAACAAAAGGTCACTGAACAGCAGAAAAATGAAGGGATCAATCAAGGTAAGGTAGAGAAAGAAACAAAATTTCAGTATCTAGAAGAGGAGGAAGGCCTTTGGAGCATGGATTTTGATGGAGCTATTGGTAAGGATGGTGCTGGTATAAGAATATGGATTCGGAGCCCTATTTTCCAGCCTGATAGAGTTTCTAGTAATGTTAGAGTATGTGCTTATAAGTTGGCTTTTGACTACTCTAATAATGAAGCATAGTACGAAGCTTTGATTGCAGGTCTGAAAATTTTGAAGAAATTAAATGCAAAAAGGATTTCTGTCTATGGAGATTCAGAGTTGGTAATAAAACAGGTAAAAAGAGAGTATCAAGCAAAGCACCCACGATTGAAAGCCTACAGAAAAGCAGTGCTAGACATCCTAAGAATGCTTTCTGAATATACTTTGACATCAATACCGAGAATTCAGAATCTTATTGCAGATTCACTTGCCACTACTGCAAGAAATTTGAAGATTCCAGTGAACTCCAACAACAAATTTGAAATTCATGTCAAACATTTCCCTGATGTTCTAGATAATTTAAGGTATTGGCAATTGTTTTGGGATGACAACGAAATCAATTCTTTTTTACATAGTGAAGGAAAATTCAAGAATGTTTCCATAGGTGGTGATTATGATACCGATGAACAAGAGATTGAAGCAAATCAGCTGGACGTTTTGCAGCTGAAAGATAATGTTATTCCTAGAGGTATCATACCTTTAGAGGAGCTTTTTGAGCAAGATTATGTTGCAAGAAAGTCGAGCTTGGTGCCTACTGATAAAGGAGTTGAGGATGTCAATCTTGGAACGACTGACAAGCCTAAGTTTGTGAAGTTATCAAAAGCATTGTCTCATGAGGTAAGGGCCCAGTATGTTAAATTAATTTCTGAATTTTATGATGTGTTTGCGTGGGATTATTCAGATTTGAAGGTATATGACAAAAATATAATTCAACATACTACTCCTATCAAGATGGATCAGAAGCCATTTAGACAGAAGCTGAGAAGGATCAACCCAAAGTTGCTTCCATCCATTGAAAAAGAGGTAAACAGATTGTTTAAAGATGGTATCATTGTTCCAATCATATTTTCTGATTGGATTTTGAATTTAGTCCCTATATGCAAAAAGACAGGGAAAATAAGGTTGTGCATAGATTTCCGAAATCTCAATAAAGTATCCTTAAAGGATAACTATCCACTTCCGAAGATGGATAATATTCTGCAAAGAGTAGTTGGAGCATCATGCATGTCACTACTCGATGATTACTTAGGCTATAATCAGATCTTGGTGCATGAAAAATACCAATACAAAACTGCTTTTATGACACCTTGGGGAACATTTTAGTACGCAAAAATGCCATTTGGATTGAAGAATGTTGGAGCCACTTTTCAGCGAGAAATGGACATCACTTTTGCTAATGAGAAGGATTCTTTTTTGGTTGTTTATTTAGATGATTTGACAGTATTTTCTGGTTCTGATGATGAACACCTGCACCACTTGAGGATTGTATTTCAGTGAGGCAGAAATTTTGGGATTTATCTCAACCCGAAGAAAAGTCTTTTTGCTATGGATGAGGGCAAGATCCTTGGTCATATGATTTCTAAAGACAATATCTGCATTGATCCTTCAAGAGTGGAGGAAATTCAGCACATAGAATTCTCACGTAAAAAAAATGAGATTCAGGCATTCAATGGTAAGATGAACTTCTTACGCAGATTTATACCCAATTTTGTGGAACATTTACGAGAAATGACTAATATGTTGAAAAAGGACAGCACTATCAAATGGAGCAAGGATGCTATGAAGTTATTTAATTTGGTAAATTTTTCTTTTTCCAACACCCCAGACATGATTAGTCCCGATTACACTCAAGATTTCATTATATTTTCATTTACATTGGAGCATACCATGGCTGCGATATTGATGCAAAAGAGAGATTAGATTGAAAAACCCATTGATTTTTTCCGTAGGACTATTCAAGATGTTGCCTTGTGGTATAATATCATTGAGAAACAAGAATTGGCTCTTATAAAATCATTAAAGGATTTTAAAGTGTACATTCTGCATTCACATACCATAGCATATGTTCCTAATGCAGCAGCAAAGGATGTTCTGGTGCAAACTGACCCAGAGGAAAGAAGAGATAAGTGGATAGCAGCAATGTTGGAATACGATTTGGAGATTAAACTCACAAAGTTAATCAAGGGACAAGGCTTGGAAAAAATAATGGGGCAATCAAACCTGCATGCCCTAGACATAAATCTCATAGCAATGTCAAAGGATGAGGATGATGGTTCTCTTATTCCATTTTCAAAAAAAATTCTCCAATCACCATGGTATTCAGACATATTTTACGTTCTTCAGCATCTTTTGCGACCTCTAGGGATGTCTGGAAGAAAAGGTAGATCACTAAAACTCAAGTATGCTAAATTTTTTATTTTAAACAATGCTCTTTATTGGAAAGATCTAGGAGGTATCCTACTTAATTGTTTTGTTGAAGATGAGGCTCAACAGTTGATGCATGACTTTCATAAAGATGATTATGGTGGTCATTTTTTTTGGAAAACAAAAACTAACAAAGTATTGAGAGCAAGATATTATTGGCTGACTCTATTTTCAGATTTGTATAAAACAATGATGAGCTGCCATTAGTGTCAAGTTTTTCAAGGAAAAAGGAAACTACTTCCTCTTCCTTTGAAACCAGTTCAAGTAAATGCACCTTTCCAGCAGTGGGGACTTAATTTCATAGGGGAAATCCATCCCACATCATCAACACAACATCGATGGATCTTGACAACTACCGATTATTTCATGAAATGGATTGAGGCCATTACAGCAAGGTAGGCCATGGATACGGTAGTTATTCAATTTTTAGAATCAAATATCTTGTCTCGTTTTGTTTGCCCTCACAAAATCATAATAGATAATGCAGTGACATTTAAATCCAAGAAGATGGTGGAGTTTTACCATAAGTACAATATTATATCGGGCCATTCGACAACATAATACCCGTAGGGAAACGGATTAGCAGATTCATCAAATAAGACTTTGGTGAATATAATAAAAAAAAATTGGAAGCGAATAAGAGGAATTGGCATTCAAAACTTGTTAACGCATTATGGGATGACAGAGTTAGTTGCAGGAAATCCATGGGTATGTCACCATTCAAATTAGTTTATTGCACTGATTCAGTATTTCCTACATCACTAACAATTCCGGTCAAGAGATTACTACAAGAAGCTGGCAGCGAAGAGGATGATAATCAGAGAAGGATCAATCAAATGATCCACATTCAGCAGACAGGGGAAGAAGTTTCTCAAAACACTTTCTAGTTGCAAGAAAAAATAAAGAAAATCTATGACCGCAAAACAAAAGCAGAAAAATTTTAGTTAGAAGATGTGGTGTTGAAATGGGATGCACGAAATGAGGAAAAAGGAAAGCATGGTAAGTTCAATAACCTATGGAAAGGACCGTATAATATTTCAACATAAAAAGGACAAAACACTTTTTTGCTCATAGAGATGGACGGTCAAGATTTCCTAGGAGGGCCAGTAAATGGTAGGCTCTTGAAGCACTACTACTTTTAAGATGATTCTCTGAAATGATGTCATAGTAATTGTACATGCCATATTCATTTTTCTGTAAGATTTCAAGGGCACAGTCATTGAAGCTTGGGGCTTGAAGCAAAGGCTATAAAATGTGTAAGGTTTTCCGGTTTGATTTAGTGCACAGTCATGGTTTGAGTCACGATACAGTCTGCATTGTGTCAGTCTTCAGTTTTTTAAGTATTTTGACCATATTTCCCAATGGATAAGGCTACTAGGTCTACGGTGTTCTTGGCACCTCCAAGGAGCTACCATCCCCATTGGAGCCAATGTTAGTGCCAGTCTTTTCACACTGCCATCAGTGATCAAAATTGATGCAGGAGCATCAAGGCCATTTTTCATTTGTAAATATGTGATAAAAGGGGGGTGTGACATTTTTAATATTTTATTAATTAATTTGTTATTTTTAATAAAATAGGAGATAATATGGAAAAGTGAGGATTTTTTAAATATTCTTTTATTAAATAAAAGGATATGAGAGAAATAGTTTAGGAGCAAAATTTGGGATTAGGATTTCTATGTATGGGACTTTGTTGAGTCCCCACCTAAAATATAGATTAGTTGAGGATTAGGTGGAGAGATATTTTGAGTGAATTAAATGCATTATCTATGTATAAATATGAGTGGTTTTTGAGAGGATAAGGACACTTGAATGGTTGAAGAGAGAGTGAGGGTGTGAGTAGAAAGCAGGTTTCTACTTGCAAGCCTTCGGGCGATTGTAAAGGGCCATAGATCTCGAATATCTGGCCAAATAAGAGTTTTAAGTAATTTTGTTTGTTTCAGATTATATATTGGTTGATTGGATTTATATATATTGGTTGTTTCTTGTTAAATTCTGAAATTGGGAGTTGAATTATGCGCACTTGATTTGGATGTGGTTATGGATTCAAAGACAATCGAATGAATTGAATTGTGTATGGGCTTCACAGTTGATTTGATTAACCGATGCAATTTTGTTAAAATAACACAATACAACACTGATCGAATGTTGAAGGCACTGAGTGGGTATAAAAATTGTGTGAATAGCTACTTTTAATGTGTTGGGTCTGCGGTTCATTGAATAAGGTCGACGTGATATATGAATAAGTTGTTGAAGTTGCATACGAGAGAAAAGTGATTCGATATGTTTAAATTTATATCGATTCTGTATGAAACTGCCATACATAATCGTTGACTGTAGGGGGCGTGAATGGTTATTTCTCCAAATACATTTGAGTCCGTTGTTCTCTGCGTGTAAAACTCTGTTTTGTCGGACTGGATTGTTATAAGCTTGTGATTACTGAGTAGAATTGATAACAGATCGATTGCGTGCGTTTCAGCCTTTATATGGACAAATAAACGATTTCAGTAATTAGTGATTGATATGAGTTGGGTTGAATTAAGTGGTTCGATTCATAGGAATCGATACCAGTTCTAAAATCGATATTGGGTTCAGCAGTCGCCTTAGTATGAAGGTCCAATCCAATTGATAATTTTCTATCAGAATTTGTTCCAAGTTTGGACGCAGAATGAATTGTAATTATTTGTAAAAGTGCGTGTTGTAGTTGACATGGAACCTCAGCCTCTGAGGAAAACGCAGAGACATTAATTCTGGGTTTTGTAAATAGAACCATTTTTGACAGATGCAAACTTATATACCACAGCAAAGCCGTGATGACAACGTTTTGATAAACAGGTATGTTTTATTTCGACGAAATAATAACGGTCTTTTGAAATAAGATAACTCTCATGAATCGAATGGTTCGATTGCTGGTGAGATCCATAATCTGAAGGCATGGTCCAGAGATTATTGCAAGAATTCGAACGGGTAAGATATGATAGTAAAGTTATAATGCATGAAAATGATATGATTTCCAGACTCAGTCTTAACACATGGGCGCCTTTGTTTATGGAGGTTTGTTTGAAAATCCATATTATAAACCATATGTGCAGGTTGGGAATAAATGTTAAATGAAATGAAAACTTCGTCAGCAGTTTGATGTTTGAGATTTAAACCAAATGTAATGTATTTAAGGTTAGTTGGAAAACATATGAGAATTAAGCATTGGGGTTTAAAGGTAAGGGCGCACTCTTTAATTGAATCCAGCCAAATATGAATGAGAGTTATTGGGATTGTTTGATAAGCGTCCGAATGTTTGATCATGGAGGAATTAATATGGTTTTCATAAACCATAAAGAGATGTATAAAAATGTATTAGCTTAAATTTGTAAGACTGGTTGTGTGGTCTTACAATTATAATGAAATGATTGTTAAGAAGAAGCTTTTAAAAAAGAGTATGAAATTGCCTAATGAATGGAATGATTTGAAACTGGTTGGGAATTACATTTTGTATATATCATCATATGTGAAACTACAAGCTTCCGCAAAAGTTGTGAAATTTACCAGACATTGAGGTTTTGATTTTGGGCAAATACTAAGATGCATGTTTATATGCATAGGGATTGAAGATTCTGGGTATGGCAGGGTTGGCCTTGCATCAAAAATCTAGTCTTTTGCATTTGCATAGTAGGAGTCTCATACTATAACTTTTTATCACTCCATTAGGTCATGGATCCACTAATGGTTGGGTCCACTTCATCAGTTTTCCCTCATGAAAAATACTTGCTGGTTCTCCTCTCTATAGTCTTTAGTCATGATTCATTGTCACTCTACAGTTCATTTTATTAGGTCATAGGGTTGGTCTCATTAGGTTTTCGAGTTCCACCATAGTCAAATTAATGATGAAAGTGTCAATAAATATCAGCAAGGACATGAGGAAGCCAAATAAACTCAAATCATAGTATCTGGAAAATTCAAAGAGTTGTTCTTTCAAGATTAACGTAATTTTCACCTCAAAACATGTTTTGAGGTGAAAACAGGGTAATTTTTTTTTATTATAATTTCTTATTTAATTTTATGTTTCCATATGTAATAAGTTGAACTTCAAAATCTGCTATTTCCATAAAGCTAATGTAGTATTTCACAGCCCACCACCAAGGGTCAAAGGGGATTTTTCTCTGCCTGGTTTTCAAAAGTGTTCTACACATGATTTTCAGTACAAATAATATTCTAAGCATGTTCATCAGAATCAGCTCAGAAAAATATTTCCAATGGTATATCATACTCCCGAAATTGACATCTGGATCGGAAAATATGCCCAAATGAATAAATGGCCCAAAAAGCACAACTCTACCCCTTTTTCCATTATTCCGTTGGCCCTTTAACTTTATAATTTTTACCTTTTTATATGTTTTTTCCATTTACCACAAAGTTCCTTTTCTCCTTTGTAATTTCCGTCGATGCGATGGCTCATCCCCGATGTGATCGCATCGCAACATCGCTCATCACATTATCGCTTTTCCTATTGTACCATAACCCGAAATCCCTTTTCCACCGATGCGATAGTCATCCATTGCATTCCTGCAGCACTTAACTCTGCTTCCCGTCTTCCCCGATGTGATCATTACAACATCGCCCATCGCATTGTCGCTCCCCCGCTAGCACTTAACTCCCGCATTCTCGTTCTCCGCCGATGTGATCATCATGCATCGCATATCGTGATTCCCACTGCACTGCAACCTGCCATCCATTTTCGCCAATGCGATAGTCCTCCATCGCATCACGCGATCATAGCATTCCCGCTATGCTAACTCCCGCTCTCCCGACTTCCTCCGATGTGATAATTGAGCATCGCACCATCACAACATCGCTCCATTCCCATCACATCTGTCTATTATCCAGCTCCCATCGCATCACTCCACCTCCCATTGCATCGCTCCATCACCTGTCGCTCCTCGTTCATCGCTCCATCGCTCCATCACTCATCGTATATCATGATTTCCTCTGCCCAAAGTAATCCCGCCCCTCTACAAATTGAGATTGTGATTTTCGGGCCCACCACTTCTTTCCGCTCTTTTAAAAGTAAAAGGCGCTTTTCTCCGTTTAATGAGACAAATTCATTTTTTTTGGTTTAAAGGGGCTTTCTTTAGAAAAAATGGTTTTTCTTGAGATTAAAGGAATATGTATTCTATTAAGTCCGTCAGTAATTTTGAAAGCAGAGATCATTATGGCATCAGACACGAAACAACAACAAACGATAAATGAGGGGGCAAGGTTCCATATTTTTTTTCCTTCCATTGGCTAGAGTAAATGTAATAGATAATACTTACATATGGTTGAATATATAGTTTCCTCTCTTTCAAAGGTATATCATTTGGTTTTTTCTATCTTCAGGTTTTTGTTTGGAGACAGGTGAAACAACTACTCTTTCTACGGATTTTCCCCCTTGAGGCTAGTCTATTTAATGAGATTTTTCACTCATTTGTAGAGGTTAGAAAGGGTTGGAATCACAAGGGGCACTCTGAGCTCAATTGTACATATTTGTAACCAGTTTGGCAGGAAATTAATGAGATTTGCAACTATTTTTTATGGGATCCTTGTGGTATGGAATTTTAGTACAATTTCTTCTTTTGTAATCATTTGTTAAATGTTATGTATGCCATCATTCATTCCATTGATTTCTATTGAATGTTTTCAAGTTAGATATGTATAATCCATTGTTACAGTGCTCTTCCTTTGGAAATCATTCAATATTTTATGTTTTCTACTGTTTGAGAAGGATTCATCTCATATTCCCTCCTCAGCCCCTCACTAGTCTGAAACACTTCACATCATAAAGCCAAAGGCGTTAAAGTCCATGCCTACTTTTCCCCATAGAATACCCTTCATTTTTTATTTAATTTCCCACACTTAAACTTCCTAGCTCCATCTGATCCAACAAACAACACCAAAATCTATCAAAACATTTCGTGCTACTGTACCTAGCTTAAATTATTTTTTCTAGTCATCCTTGACTGAGATTCCTTATGGAGAGAGCCCTCTCCCTGCCTTGTAGGGATAGCTACAAGGTTAAGCATGGTTTGTGGTTACCTTGGATTGCCTTCCTTCAGCTTGAGGTCAATCTAGGTGATAAAAGAAATGACCCAACCCAAAAACGTTTCATCGGGGCCCCTCAAATGGCACAACACGACACGCCCGATTGAGCGAGGGCACAAGCGAGAAAATAGACACCCTCAAATGAAATGACCTAAAACAAATGCATTTCATTGGGCACCCTAAAATGAAATGGCCCAACCCGAACATGTTTCATTGGGCGCCCTCACATGATGCGACACGGCGCACCCAAACAAACGAAGGCAGAAAGAAGGAAATGAAAAATGGGCCGTAGGAACATGCACAAGGCACGTGAGTGGTCACAACTTAGAAATTTTGATACAGCCGCCCTCAAATGAAATGACCTGGCCTAAACCCATTTCATTGGACACCCTCACATGGCACGACAAGGCATGCCCAACCGAACGAAGGTAGAAGGGAGAAAACAGAAAAAAAAAGTTGCATAAACGTGCATAAGGTAGATGGGTGGTCACAACATAGAAATTTTGAAACAACCACTGTCAAATGAAACAACCTAACCTGAACATGTTTCATCAGGCGCCCTCACACGGTGCAACATGATGTGTTAGAACAAATGAAGGAACAAGGGAGTAAACAAAAAACAGGCTGTACGAATGTGCAAAAGGCACTCAGGTGGTGACAACGTAGCAAATTTGATACGACCGCCCTCAAATGAAATGACCCAACCCGAACACATTTCATCGGGTGCAACACGATGCACTCGACTTAACATAGGCACAAGGGATAAAATAGCAACTGGGCAGCATGAACGTGTGTAAGGCACTCTAGCAGTCACAACTTATCAAATTTTATACGGCCTCCCTTAAACAAAATGACCCGACCTGAATGAATTTCATCGGGCACCCTCACACGACGCGACACATTGTACCAAACAGAACGAAGGCATAAGGAGTAAATGAAAAATAGGCTGCACGAATGTGCACAAGGCACCTGAGCAGTAAAAACTTAGCAAATTTGATACGGCCTCCCTCAAACGAAATGACCTGACCCGAATGCATTCGATCGGTCACCCTCAAACAGTGTGCTTGACAGAATGAAGGGACAACTTAGCAAGCTTGATATGGCCACCCTCAAAATAAATGATTCAACCCAAAAGCCTTTCACAACTTAGCAAGTTTGATACGGCCTCCCTCAAACCGAATGAAGGTTGAAGGGAGTAAACAAAGGCCCGACTGAATGAAGGCTAAAGGAAGTAAATGGAAAATTGGCCGGACGAATGTGCATAGGGCACCCGGGCAATCACAACTCAAAAAATTTGATACAACCTCCCTTAAACCAAATGACCCAACTCGAACGTGTTTTATCGGGTGGCCTCACATGGCGTGCCCGATCGAACGAAGGAACAAGAGAGAAAATTGAAAATGGGATGCACAAACATGCACAAGGAACTCGGGAGGTCACAACTTAGAAAATTTGATACAGCCGACGTCAAACCAAACAAACCGACCCAAACACGTGTCATCGGGTGACCTCACACAACATGACACGGTGCGACCAACTAAATGAAGGCACAAGGAAACAATGGATAATGGGCTGCAAAAACATGCACAAGGCACCTGGGTGGTCACAACTTAGGAAGTTTGATATGGCTGCCCACAAACGAAACTACTCGACTTGAACGTGTTTCATCAGGCACCCTCACATGGCGCGACATGGCACGCTTGACTAAACAAAGGCACAAGGAAGAAAATGAAAAATGGGAACGAACATGTAAAAGTCACTCGGACAGTTAAAACTTAACAATTTGATACAACCACCCTCAAACAAAATGACCCGACCCAAAATCATTTCATCAGGCACCCTCACACAGCATGACACATCCCGCCCGACCAAACGAAAACATAAGGGAGAAAACGAAAAACGGGCCGCACTAACAAGCACAATGTACCTGGGCAGTCCCAACTTAGCAAATTGTTATAGCTGCCCTTAAACGAAACTAAACGACCCAAATTCGTTTCATCGAGTGCTCTCACACAGCGTGACACGACATGCCCAACCAAATGAAGACACAAGGGAGAAAGCAGAAAACGGGTCGCACGAATGTGCACAAGCCACCCAAGCAGTTACAACTTAGCAAATTTGATATAACCACCCTCAAACGAAATGACTTGACCAGAACGTATTTCATTAGGCGCCCTCACATGGCGTGACATGATGTGCCCGATCGAACGAAGGCACAAGGGAGAAAATGGAAAACGGGCTACACGAACGTGCACAAGGCACTCGAGCTGTCAAAACTTAGCAAATTTGATATAGCCACACTCAAACAAAACAATTTGACCCGAACACATTTCGTCGACTACCCTCACATGGCACGACACAGCCTGCCCTACCAAATGAAGGCACAAGGGAGAAAATTGCAAACAAGTCACACAAACGAGCACAAGGCACCCGGGCGGTCATAACTTATCAAATTTGATACATTTGATCTCAAATGAAACGACCCAACTCGAACGTGTTTCATCTGGCGCCCTCACATGGTGCACTACAACGCGCCCAAACAAATGAAGGCACAATGAAGCAAATGATAAATGGCTCACACGAACGTGCACAAGGCACCCGTGTAGTCACAACTTAGCAAATTTTATACGACCACCCTCAAACAAAATGACCTAACCCAAACATGTTTCATCGGGAGCCCTCAAACGAAATGACCCAACCCGAATGCATTTCATCATGTGCCCTAACATGGTGCGACATGAAGCATTCAACCAAATGAACACACAAGGGAGGAAACAAAAAATGGGCCACACGAATGTGCACAAGGCATCTGGGTGGTCACAACTTAGCAAATTTAAAACAGTCGCCTGCAAACGAAATGACCTGACTTGAACGCATTTCATTGAGCACCCTCAAATGAAACAAATTGACCCGAACGCGTTTAATCGGGTACACTCACACTGCGCGACACAACGCGCCTGACCAAATGAAGGCACAAGGGACAAAATGACAAATGGGCCACACGAACATGCACAAGGCACTCAAGCGGTCACAACTTACAAAATTTGGTACGGCCTCCCTCAAATGAAATGACCCGACCCGAACGCATTTCATCAGCCACCCTCACATGGCACGACACAACGCGCCTAACCAAACGAAGAAAAAAGGGAGAAAATGGAAAATTCACTACACAAAAGTGCATAAGGCACCCAAACAATCAGAACTTAGAAAATTTTATATGACTGCCCTCAAACGAAATGACCTGACCCAAACGGGTTTCATCAGGCACCCTCAAACTGTGCGACACAACATGCCCGACCGAATGAAGGCACAAGGGAGAAAATGGAAAATGGGCCACACGAATGTGCACAAGGCACCCAGGCAGTCACAACTTAGCAAATTTGATATGGTTGCTCTTAAATGAAATAACCCGACCCGAACTCGTTTCATCAGGTGCCCTCACATGACGTGAGACTGTGCGCCTGACTAAACGAAGGCTGAAGGGATTAAATGGAAAATGGGCCACATGAACGTGCACAGGGCACCTGAGCGGTCACAAATTAGTAAATTTGATACGACCTCCCTCAAACCAAACAACTTGACTCGAACATGTTTTATCGAGCGGCTTCACACAACGCAACACGATGCACCCGATTGAACGAAGGCACAAGAGAGAAAATGGAAAATGTGCTGCACAAGCGTGGACAAGGCACCCCGGTGGTCACAACATAGCAAATTTTATATGGCCACCGTCAAATGAAACGAACCGACCTGAACCCATTTCATCTAGTGCCCTCACACAACGCGAGACGATGCACCCAACCGAAAGAAGGCAAAAGGTAGCTAACAACAAACATATTGTACAAACGTGCACAAGGCACTGGGGTAGAAACAACTTAGCAAATTTGATATGGTCGCTCTCAAACCAAACGACCTGAACTGAACTTTTCTAGTTGGGCTCCCTCACACAACACGACAAGGCGCGCCCGACTGAATGATCCGACCTACAGAAAACGGGTTACACAAATGAGCACAAGGCACCCAGGCAGTTACAACTTAGCAAATTTTGTACGACTAACGTCAAATGAAATGACCCAACCCGAACGTGTTTCATCTGGCGCCCTCACATGGTGCACCACGACACGCCTGACTGAACTAAGGCAGAATGGAGAAAATGAGAAACGGTCCGCACGAATGTGAAAAAGGGACCCGTGCTGTCATAACTTAGCAAATTTGATATGACCACCCTCAAACAAAATGACACAACCCAAACACATTTCATCGGGTGCCCTCAAAAAAAACCACCCAACCTAAACGCATTTCATCAGGCACGCTCACATGGCGTGACATATCACGCCCGAGTGAACGAAGGCACAAGGGAGAAAATGGATAACAGGCTGCAAAAAAGTGCACAAAGCACCCGGGAAATCACAACTTAGAAAATTTGATACAGGCACCCTCAAATGAAACAACCCAAACTAAAGGCATTTCATTGGGTGTCTTCACACAATGCAACAGGATGCGCTCAACTGAACGAAGGCACAAGTGACAAAATGGCAAGCAGGCCGCACAAACACGCACAAGGCACCTCGATGGTCAAAACTTAGCAAATTTGATATGACCATCCTCAAACGAAACAAGTTGACTCGAACATGTTTCATTGGGCACACTCGCATGGCAAGACATGATGCACATGACTAAACGAAGGCACAAGCGAGCAAATGACAAATGGGTCACATGAACGTGCATAAGGCACCCGAGTGTTCATAACATAGAAAATTTGATTCGGCCACACTGAAATGAAATGACCCAACCCAAACGTGTTTCATCGGGCGCCCTAGCACGGCGCGACACTGCACACCCGACCGAATGAAGGAACAAGGGAGAAAATGGAAAATGGGTTGCACAAACATGCACAAGGCACCTAGGCAGTCACAACTTAGAAAATTTGGTAAGACCACCCTCAAACAAAAATACCAAACCCAAACGCATTTCATCGAGCACCCTCAGACGGAGCGACATAGCTCGCTTGACCAAACAAAGGCACAAGGGAGAGAATGAAAAAAGGGTTGTATGAAGGAGCACAAGGCTATTGGGTGCCCTCTAATGAAATGACCTGACTCAAATGCGTTTCATCGAGTGCCCTCACATGACGCGACATGACAAGCCCAATCGAACGAAGGCACAAGGGAGAAAATGGCAAACGTTTTGCTCGAACATGCACAAGGCATCCGAGCGGTCACAACTTAGAAAATTTGATATGGGCACCCTCAAAAGAAATGACCCGACCTGAGCACATTTAATCGAGCACCTTCACATGGTGTGTCCAACCAAACGAAGGCACAAGGGAGAAAATGGAAAATAGGCCACACGAACGTGCACAAGGCACCCGGGCGGTCACAACCTAGGAAATTTTATACAGTCGCCCTTAAATAAAACAACCCAACCCAAGCATATTTCATCAAGTTCCCTCGCATGGTGCGACACCACGCGCCAGACTGAATGAAGTCACAAGGGAGAAAATGAAAAACAGGCCTCTCGAACGTGTACAAGGCGCTTGGACAATCACAACTTAGAAAATTTGATACGGCTGCCCTCGAACGAAACGACATGACCCAAACGCTTTTCATCGGGCACCGTCACATGGCGTAACATGGCCCGCCCAGCCGAACGAAGGCACATGGGAGAAAATGGAAAATGAACCACAGGAACATGCACAAGGGAATTGAGCATTCATGACTTAATAAATTTGATATGACCACCTTCAAATGAAACGACTTGACCCGAACTCGTTTAATCGGGCACCCTCACACGGCACGCTTGACCAAATGAAGGCATAAGGGAGACATTGACAAATGGGTTGCATAAATGTGTACAAGGCACCCAGGTGGTCACAACTTAGAAAATTTGATACGACCTCCCTCAAATGACAAGACTCCACTTGAATGCGTTTCATCGAGCGTCCTCACATGACGCGACACAGCAAGCCCAACTGAATGAAGGCACAAGGGAGAAAATGGAAAACAGGCCGCACGAACATGCACAATGTACCTGGGTGGTCAGAATTTAGAAAAATTGATATGGCCTCCCTCAAACGAAACGACGTGACCCGAACGCATTTCATCGAGAACACTCAGACGACGCGACATGGCACGCCCGTCCGAACGAGGGCACAAGGGAGAAAATGGTAAACGGGCCACACAAATGTGCACAAGTAACCTGGGAAAACACATATTAGCAAATTTGATATGGTCGCCCTCAAAAAAAATGGCCCCACATGAACGCTTTTCATTGGGTGCCCTCACACAGCATGACACAACCCGTGCGACTGAACGAAGGCATATGGGAGAAAATGATAAATGGGCTACGCGAATGTGCACAAGGCACCCGAATGGTCTCAACTTAGAAAATTTTATACAGTCACCCTCAAACGAAACGACCCGACCTGAACATGTTTCATCGGGTGCCCTCAAATGAAATAACCCAACCTGAATTCATTTCATTAGGCGCCCTCACATGGTGTGACACGACATGCCTGATTGATTGAGGGTACAAGGGAGAAAACGAAAAACGGGTTGGACGAACGTGTGCAAGGCATGCGGGTGGTCACAACATAGAAAATTTGATACGACCAACCTCAAATGAAATGACCTTCATTAGGTGCCCTAACAAGGCACGACACGACATGCCTAATCCAACACATTTCCTTAGGTGCCCTATCATGACCGGACCCGACCTGACTCAAACGCGTTTCCTTTGGCGCCCTCATAGGACCCAACCTAAACTCGTTTCCTTGGGTGCCCTCACATGACATGACACGACCCGACCCGAACATGTTTCCTTAGTCACCATCACATGACCCGACCCGAATCAACCCGACCCGAATGAAGGCACAAGGGAGCAAACAGAAAAATAGCCACACGAACATACACAAGGAACCCAAGCGGTCACAAGTTAGCAAATTTGATACGACCGCCCTAAAACCAAATGACCTGAGCCAAACATGTTTCATAGGGTGCCCTCACACGGTGCGACAGGGTGTACCCGACCGAATGAAGCCACAAGGGAAGAAATGAGAAATGGGTCTCACAAATGAGCAAAAGGCACCTGGGCAGTCATAACTTATAAAATTTGATACGACCACCCTCAAACGAAATGACCCAACCCGTACGTGTTTCATCGGGCACTTTCACATGGCACAACACGACCCACCTGAACGAACGAAGGCACAACAGATCAAATGTAAAATGGGCCACACGAACGAGCACAAGGCACCCAGGCAGTTAAAACTTAGTAAATTTGATACTACCACCCTGAAACGAAATGAACCGACACAAACATGTTTCATCTGGCACCCTCACACGGCACGCCTAACTCAACGAAGGTACAATGGAGAAAATGGAAAACAAGCCACATGAACGTGCCCAATGCACCCATTAGGTGACAACTTAGAAAGTTTGATACAATCGCCCTTAAACAAATGACTCAACCTGAAAGAATTTCATTGGGTGCCATCACATGGCGCGACACGACGTGCCTGACCAAATGAATGCACAAGGGAGAAAATGGAAAATGGGCCACATCAACGTGCACAAGGCACTCGAGTAGTCCCAACTTAGCAAATTTTATATTGCCACCCTCAAATGAAACAACCCAACTCGAACTCATTTCATCAGCCGCCCTCTCACAGCGTGATATGGTGCGCTTGACCAAATGAAGGCACAAGGGAGAAAATGGAAAACTGGTGACACAAATGTGCATAAGGTACCCAGGTGGTCACAACCTAGAAACTTTGATACGAATGCCCTCAAATGAAATGACCTGACCTAAACACCTTTCATTAGGTGCCCTTGAATGGCATGACATGGCGCACCCGACTGAACAAACGCACAAGGGAGCAAGCGTAAAATGGGTTGCACGAACATGCACAAGGCAATCAAGCAGTCACAACTTAGAAAATTTGATAAGACCTCCCTGAAATGAAATGACCAGGCCCAAATGCATTTCATTGGGTGCCCTCAAACGACGTGACACAACCCGCCCGACCGAACGAAGGCACAAGGGACAAAATGACAAACGGGTCACATGAATGTGCACAAGGGACCCGGGTGGTCACACATTAGCAAATTTGATAAGGTTGCCCTCCAAAAAAAAGATCCAACCTGAACAAATTACATAGGGTGCCCTCAAACAAAATGACTTGACCTGAATGCGTTTCATCGGGCACCCTCAAATGAAATAACTCGACCCGAACGTGTTTCATCGGGCGCCCTCAAATGAAACAACCCAACCTGAATGTGTTTTATCAGGTGCCCTCACATGGCACGATATGACGCACTCGACCGAACGAAGGCACAAGGGAGAAAATATAAAACGAGCCACACGAATGTGTGTAAGGCACACGGGCGGTCACAACACAACAAATTTGATACGACTGCCCTCAAACAAAATGACCCGACCTGAACGTGTTTCATTAGGCACCCTCACAAAGCATGACACAACAAACCTGACCAAACACATTTCCTTTGGTTCCCTCACATGAGCCAACCTGACCCGACCCAAATGCATTTCCTTGGGTGCCATAACACGACCTGACCCAAACAGGTTTCCTCGGGCAGCCTCACACGACCCAACCCGACCCGACCCGAACGTGTTTCCTTGGGCACCCTTACATGACCCGACCTGATCCGAGCTTAATGAAGGCATAAGGGAGAAAATGAAAAATGAGTCGCACGAACATGCAAAGGAAAATGGCAGTCACAACTTAGCATTTTTGATACAGCCTCTGTGACATGACCTGACCCGACCCAACCCGAACATGTTTCATTAGGTCCCCTCACACGGCACGACCCAACTTTCCTGAACGAAGGCACAAGGGAGAAAATGACAAATGGGCCGTGCGAACATACACAAGGAACATGGGTGGACACAACTTAGCATTTTTTATACAGCCTCCCTCACATGACCCGACTTGAATGCATTTCCTTAGGCACCCTCCAACGACCCGACCCATCCCGACTCGCCCCGAATACATTTCCTTTGTCACCCTCACACAACACCACCCGAACCACCTAAATGAAGGAACAATGGATAAAATGACAAAAGGGTCGCACAAACATGCACAAGGCACATAAGTAGTCACAAATTAGCATTTTTTATACAACATCCCTCACACAACCCTACCTGACCCGACCCGAACAAGTTTAGTTGGGCACACTCACACTGCACGACCTGACCCGCCTGAATGAAGACACAAGGGAGAAAGTGAGAAATGAGTCGCACAAACATGCACAAGGCACATGGGTAGTCACAACTTAGCATTTATTATATGGTGGCCTGCACATGACCTAACTCAAATGTGTTTTCTTTGGTGCCCTCAGACGACCCAACTCGACCCGACCCTACCCGACCCACCGAAACACGTTTCCTCGGGCACCCACACATGACACTACCCGACCGGACCTGACCCGCCCGAACAAGTTTCCTTGGGCACCTTCTCATGACATGACCCAACCTGCCCCGCCTGAATGTGTTTCCTTGGGTGCCCTCACATGACATGACTCGACCCGACCCGACCCAAACTAATGAAGTAACAATGAAGAAAATAGAAAAAAGGTCACATGAACTTGAATAGGGCACACAGAAAGTCACAACTTAGCATTTTTTATACATCCACCCTCACATGAACTGACCTGACATGACCCGAACACATTTCCTGGGGTGCCCTCACACAGCATGACCCGACCCACCTGAAAGAGGGCATAAGGGAGAAAATGGGAAATGGTTCACATGAACGTGAACAAGGAACATGGGCGGTCGCAACTTAGCATTTTTGGTATGCTTGCCCTCACACAGCCCAACCTGACCCAACCCGAACCTGTTTCCTTTGGAACCCTCACATGACTCGACCCGACTCGACCCTACCTGACCCGCCCATACGCGTTTCACTGGGCGCCCTCACATGACTTGATCTGACCTGCTCGAATGTGTTTCCTTGGGTGCCCTCACATGACCCAACCCGCCCAAACGCATGACCCAGACGACACGACTCGACCTACCCTAACAGCACTACCCAAACCACACAAACCGACCCGCTCGAATGTTCACAAGGCGTAGCCATGATCACCACTTAGCATTTTTTACACAACCACCCTCACAGGATGCAACCCAACCCGACCAAGTTGAATGAGTTTCCTTGGGTGCCCTCACATGGATGAAGCACTAGCACCACTACCACTTCATCACAGATGGTATCAGAGCTCGATTCAGGGAAAGTTGAGCTTTGTTGAAGATTGAATATTGCGACAGGAATACAATGATAGGGCTGCAGCTGGTATCAAATCTTGGACATCGTTTTCACTCCTAGAGACAATCTTGAGTTGTGGGAGACCAATGCCTAGGACATCTTAAAAGTAGGAGGTGTTACACTAAAAACTGTCACCTTGACATTCTGCTAACTGTATGAGCTCATTAAAATTCATACATACCTCCTCTGCAAGTCTTACAACCTTTACTCCTCATGTCAAGCCCTGAGACAAGAAGAAAAACCATAAAAAGCTCTGAAAGAATGGGTACACATGTAACATGAAACCTGCCTGCGTTCCTGGCTTGGGTACGCAGGTAATGCATGGCTTACCTACATTCCAGAACGCAGTTTTCCTTAAGAATTTCTGCATACCCTGTCCAAACTCAAAAAGGCGAGAAAGTAAAGTTAAAAATTTGGTTTGAGGTCAATTCTATAAGGTTATAGATGAGAATTTTTGGGGATGAGTACGCTTTGATAAGGTGCATGTATCCCTCACCTTAAGGAACTAATCCCTTAATGTGAGGAGTCTATCCATTTGAAGGAGGATTCTATCCCTTCAAAGGTGGAATCCTAACCTCCTCATATTCTCTATAAAAGGAGGCATTGGGTAGCCTCAAATGGTTAGATTTTGGAGATTGAGAATTGGAGTTCAAGCTTTATGTGTGATTGAGTTGAAGTGATGTTGAGACTTCTTTCTGCTGAGCTTTTGAGAGGAAGGATCACGTGCCTCTTTGTGCTCCTAGAGGAAGAGTGCAAGACTTATCAAAGTAGAGGAGACTCCTATTTCGGACCCCGGGAAGGCCTTTCAAACATCAAGGCTAAGGTTGTAAGGTTATTTTGTATATTTTAAGATTAATACAATCAAGTTTTGTTTTTCTCAATAAATTTTCGTTCGATTGTTTAATTTAATAAGCTATCGTTTGATCATTTATTTCATAGATTCCTTGATCAATATGACAGGTATGTTTTATAATTATTTTTTTATACAGGTGCTATCTAATATTTTCTTGTTTTTGATTGCAGGTCGACAAAAGACGACACTTTCTTGCGACGAAAAAACTCTTGTTGCGACGGAAGGATTATTGTTGTGATGGAAGAACTACTGATGCGATGGAAGCACTACGACTGCAAATAAGCATTTGGATCTAAGATAGGATAGACACCTTCATAGAATTTAATTGTAAAATGAATATATTTAGAGAAAGACAAGCTTAGTTTTTTGTATGTTTCTAGATTGTCTTCTGACACTAGGGAGATCGGTCTTGTCCACAAGATTGATTAATCCGTCCAACAAATTGGGGACTCCACTGGGGAAAGAACATCTTGTTTTTTATTTTCCTTTGTTTTGATTTGAGAAAATGATTTTTTTCTAATTTTTTATTGATTTGCACGGGCTTGGATAGCTTATATTTACTTTGCTTTCAAAGTTTTGAAGTATTTTTTGTTTTTCTTGAACTTTTCTAGGGACCGCACATTGTTGCAGACCCTGTTAAAAGTCTTGAAAAATGTAGATTTCTTTTTTCATTTTAGTTTAGATTTGATTTAGGATTCTTAGCATCTACCCAGATCTATATTTTTCTTTCAAAAAATTCTTGTTTATGAGTTTCTTTCAGCAATTTTTCATCTCATCAATCTCCATTAAGTTAATTGGGTGTTTTGAGTCTCTTTTTTGAGAAATTCTTAATTTGATTTCCTTTGGTCATTACTTCGAGTTTTGTCTCAATATTTTCACAATTTTCCATCTGTTTTCTTTTGTTTTTGCAAAAAAAATTCCCCCTCATTCGTCCGGGGGGGGGGGGCGGGGGGGCTAAAGGGTATTTGAGTGTTTTTTGATCTTTGGAACTCTCACCCGATTTTCTTAATTTGCACTTGATTGGTTCTTAGATTACATTAGAATCATCTTGTGTTTGACAATTCTCTTACATAGATCACATTTGCATAGTTAGAATTCTGATTTTCATAATATGAGTGAATTGTGCATAGATTACAACTGCATAGTTTACATTCTAAAAAATCAATCGTAGATTTAGATCAATTTTCTTTGATTTGAATTTAGATGTTTTTATGCTTGTTTTAAAAACAAAAAAATATTAAAAAAAAAATGGGATTGATTTTCATTAGTTTTTCTTGATGAAATTAGTGCATTAGAGAATTTGTTATATTTTATCTTAGTGATCAATTTTTTCATTGTTGGAAGTGTATGGAAACTCTCTCCTTACTTTAGTTAGGATTCATCGAATTGAAAAGATTACATTATCATATTCGATTTCATTCAGTTTTGGGTCGGGTCACAACACCATTGGATTCATATCCATTTACCCTTTTGAGTAATAACAGCCTAAATAACACAATGCTTAATAAAATTCATCTAGTAATTTTTACATTTTTAGGGCTCTTTCCACCAATATAGCTCAGGATTAGTGCTTTGGAATAGGTTTTAGTTAACTTTCCAAAGCAACAAAAATAAACAAGTAGATAAATCTTGTGGTAGGAAATAAATCCAATTGTAATTAGTATAATTTGGGAAGCTTCTCTTAAAGGATTTAATCACAAGATCATGTATGAACCTTTGAGACAATCAATTCTGCTTCATTGGGAAAGATAAAATATCTGTGCACATTACAAACAGTAAACCTCGGATTAACCATTGTCAAGGAGCCTGGGTTCACTTGTTGGTAAACCTCAGATTGACCATGTCAAGGAGCCTTCAAGGGGATTGAGCTTTGTTACTATGCCCTTGAACCTGGAATCAAATCGTAGAATGTTCCCCCAGTTGTATGTGTTACTATTGGTAACCTTAGTGTCCATAAGCTTAATATTATTTCCTAAGGTGACGGTGAAGGAAATATCTCACTATACTTGGAGCAGACGTCGACTAGACTCACTTGGACTCTCTGGGGGGTTCTCTTCACTCTAGATGGTTTTGTGAAGAAACTTGTGCCAATTTGTTTCATTAAGTAGGTTGTCAGGGTAACTTTCCCAACCGCCCTTTCTGTATTAAATTTCTACTATGTTGGATTTCATCACCAACTAGTGTTTCTAGTATGGGAAAATACTGTTTCTTTGTGGTTTGACTCCTAGATTTGATAGCGTGTGTTAATTTATTTGTTTTTACTTTTAGATACCATAGGTGTGAATTGTGAATTTTAATTGTTAGGTGTGAATTGTGAATTGTTAATTTTAGTTTTAAATTGTTAATAAAATTCATTGAAGTTTAATATAATGACAACTGTTCCAGAATTTACCAACCAAGGAACCCCTCTTAACGAGAATCCTAGTATTTTTCCTTTCTTTGGAAATGTTGAACCTCCTTATATCACTACTTTTTCATTACCTGGATTTACAATAGGTTTACCGATATGGTTATTTTTAACTTCGTTGGCCCCAAATACTCCAATTTTTCCACCTTAACCGGATGCTTCACCTCAACAGAGTTCACCATCTTAACATAACCAACCTTCTGTTGACCCTTTACCTTCTTCGCCTAATATTTCTTCCTCCATTTCTTCCTCTTCGCTTGGTAAAGGCCTTGATGCTAGTAACTAGGTGAAGACGAAGAAGAAGAAAGGGAGGAAGAAGAAGAAGAAGAAGCAATATAAGAAAGAATTCAACGAACCAACCATGGCTGTAAGTGTTAGTTGTGTTGAGGAAACCTCCAACATGCATCGTAAACCCAAATACCCTTGCAAGATTTGTAAGGGTGACCACTTCCTTATCAATTGTCCTGGTATTCCAAAGGTCTTGGAAGTATGGTCAGAAAAATCTCATCAACTTTCCATTGATTCATCAACCAGTGATAGTCAGGTTCCTGGGAAAAAGGGTAAAGTTAGGTTTCCTTGTAAGTTATTCAAAGGGAGTCATCAAAGTCACATTTTCCCTCACATGGATGAAGCCACAAAATTTTTGGAAAACCTTACTATTCCACAGCAAGAATTTCCAATTGGTTACCATCAACTTTCTCCCAACCTATTTTCAATTGACGGAGTGATTGATCTAATTCCAAGTATTATCGATCCCACTCTTCCATTAAAGAGTGCAACTCATATCACTTAGGTTGATGATCCATTAGTTGATCAAGTGGTCGATTCGATTTCACATTCGGTCGATCCCATTCTCCCTGTAGAGAGTGAACTTCACACTGCTCAGGTTCTTCTTGTTACATCAAATTCTTCTACACCGGGGGGCATTTCATCTGTTTCTACAAAACCCCCTCCAAGTACTAAGGTCTTTTCCTTTGATTGGAATAGACTGACAGAACCTCATCTTCCTTCCTCCATCCGTTTCCAAATCATTGTGAAGTTGGGTGGTAGGGAAATACACCACACGCAAGTAGATGAAGGTGCTTTTGTTAGTATTTTATCCTCAACTGCTTGGAAAGCTTTGGGTTCCCCTCAGCTTGTGCCTATTTCGCAGAATCTGAAAGATTTTAATAGAACCATTAGTGAACCTTTAGGGATCCTTCCTAATTTTTCTATTAAATTGGAAGGTAAAACTGTTTTTATTGATCTTATGGTAGTTCAAGGCCCCTTGGACTTCAATTTACTCCTTGGGAGAGACTATGTTTATGCAATGAAAGCTGTAGTATCGACACTCTTTCGCATGATGTCTTTCCCTCACAATGGAAATATTGTGACTGTAGACCAAATTTCATTCCCTAGTCTTGATTCGACTACCAATAATCCGACATCCCTGAATGTTCCTCATACGCAAGTGGTATCTACCCTGCCATGGGTTGATTATGTGGCAACTATTCGCATGTTTTCAATTACTGATGTAAGCGAGCATATCACTATTTGGTCGTCTGCCTTTGACTTAGATCCAGTAATTTACATGGAAAACTCTATGGGATTATTTGAACGCGATGTTATTATCCCTTTTGAGTCCCTTGACATGTGTTCCTTCCAGAGAACTATTCTTCCTTTTGATGAAGACCTCTTGGAAGCCATGATCAAGGTGTGTCCATTGACATGTGTTTCTTCCAATTGGAAGCCATGAGAAAGTTTCTGAGGATAGTTCCTTTTACTGTGTCAACCTCGTTAAAACATGAATTAGTGAGTGTGAGGAGAGTTCCTTTTACTGTGTCAACCTCGTTAAAACATGAATCGGGTCTAAGGATAGTTATTTTCCTGTGTCAACCTCATTAAAAAATGAATCAGTTGGTCTGAGGATAGTTCTTGTTACTGACTCAACCTCGTTAAAAAATGAATCAGGTATGAGGATAGTTCTTTTCCTGTGTCAACCTCATTAAAAAATGAATCAGTAGGTTATATAGGTAGATTGTAGAAAGTAGATGCGAGGATAGTTTCTTTTACTGTGTCAACCTCGTTAAAAAATGAAACATTTAGGTGAAGATAGTTCTTGTTACTGTGTCAACCTCACTAAAAAATGAAACACGTTGCCATGAGCATAGTTCTTTTCCTGTGTCAAGATCGTTAAAAAATGAAACAAATCCTCCCCTAATTGAGTCGAGTGCTTGACTAGATCTCATAAATGTTAATTCATATATTTAGGTTAGCTTTGCATAATTTTCTTACAGTTTTAGGTCGGGTCTTTCATATGATCTCATAAATGAACCTTCATTCCATCTAGCTATTAATTACCAGATGTGTACTTAGTTGAATGAAATGAAGCTTGGGGGGCATGCGCTCTAGCAGTTACGCTTAGGGGGCATCAATAACAGTTTTCTCTCTGTTTCAATCTTGTGTAAAAATGAAACCACTCTGAAGCATAGTTTTTCTTTGTTTCAAGCTTTTGGAAAAATGAAACCTATCTGGAGTCAATTTCGGTTATTTTCAAGACTCGTTAAACTCATGAAAATCCTGAGATTATATTGCTATCCTTCATTCTCGTAAAACATATGAAAATGTCAAGTTCTTTCCGTCTTTTCCTGCTTTTAAATTAAATTGAAAGTCGGCTATATCAGTAAATTTTTATCCCTTTTTCGAACTCGTTAAAATTTTACAGAAAAAGTGAAACTACTGAGTATACTTTTAGAACTTTTTCGGACTCTTAAAAATTTACAAAAAAGCAAAACCCTAGAGTCCTCTTTTAAGCCCTTTTCAGACTCTCTAAACATGAAAATATTGCCGAGCACTTGATTATTCGAACTTCTTAAAGTAGTGAATGATCATCCTTTCAGTATAAGTTTACCCCTTTTACGAACTGAAATGGAGTATTTACGAAAAAGGTATACGTTGACTAATTACGGTCAATAGAGTTCTCTCCCGCATTATTTTATCCTTTTTCAGTCTTGAGAGACTAAATTTATGAAAAATTACACCCATGGATTTTTCTTAAGTTTTTTCTTCTGACTCTCTAAAATTGAAAAAACACCGAGTTTCTCCTATACTGGACTCATTAAAACTTAACAGTAAAGGACCTGTTCAATTTTAAACAGGAACGAACCACTCCTTCTTAGGGTTCAAATCTTAAACTAAGCTGGACTCATTGGAAGGATGAGCTTATAAACAAGAAAATGTTATCCTCCTCAAGCTTTTCAAAAATAAAGAGGTACTTGCCAGAAATGGTGGGGTAAAAGAGAGAAAAACGAACCTGTTTGTTACATTTTGATTATTCAGAAAACCGTTAACCACTCTTGAACACGACACTTTTTGTTCACCTGGTTTGGGAAATCCTTTGCCTAATAGTTAATCAAACCATATTGAAAGTCTTCAGCTGGATTCTGGGTATTAGCTTTGGGTCAATTGTCACCAAGCCATCTGCAGTGTCATTATGTGTTCAAGAGGACAGTTCAAATGGCTGTGCCCATGTTGTGTCTACACTATTGATGTAATATTAAAATCAGTTCTATATCAAAAAAAGTTTAGTTAGTTTTTTATCTGAGTATGGGAATGCTTACCTCAGCGATGATATGATTACATATATATATTTTGCATTGAATTTTTTTACAAGTTCTGACCGGGGTGTCCATAGGATGATCCTTGAAATGATAAAGTACTTCACTCTTCATATATGACAGACTTCATCTTCATCTATTTCAGAATTTTCACTTTATGGGGAAATATCTTACACTAAAAACTATCACCTTGACATTCTACTAACTGTATGAGCTCATTAACACTCATACATACCTCCTATGCAAGTCTTACAACATTTACTCCTCATGGCAAGCCCTGAAACAAGAAGAAAAACCATAAAAACCTCTCAAATAATGGGTACGCATGTAACATGAAGCCTGCCTGCATTCCTGGCTTGGGTACGTAGGTAATGCATGGCTTACTTGTGTTCCAGAATGAAATTTTCCTTAATAATTCCTGCGTACCCCCTCCAAACTAAAAAATGCAAGAAAGTAAAGTTAAAAAGTTTGTTTGAGGTCAATTCTAGAAGGTTCTAGCTGAGAATTTTTGGGGATGAGTACACTTTGATAGGGTGCATGTATCCCTCACCTTAAGGAACTAATCCCTTGATGTGAGGAGTCTATCCCTTTGAAGGAGGATTCTATCCCTTCAAAGGTGGAATCCTAACCTCCTCATCTACTCTATAAAAGGAGGCATTGGGTAGCCTCAAATGGTTAGATTTTGGAGATTGAGAATTGGAGTTCAAGATTTATGTGTGATTGAGTTGAAGTGCTATTGAGATTTAGACTTCTCTCTGTTGAGCTTTTGATAGGAAGGATCACATACCCCTTTGTGATCCTAGAGGAAGAGTGCAAGACTTATCAAAGTAGAGGAGACTCCTACTTCGGACCCCGAGAAGGCCTCTCAAACATCAAGGCTAAGGTTGTAAGGCTCTTTTGTATATTTTAAGATTAATACAATCAAGTTTTGTTTTTCTCAATAAATTTTCGTTCGATTTTCTAATTCAATAAGCTGTCGTTTGATCATTTATTTCATAGATTCCTTGATCACTATGATAGGTATCTTTTATAATTATTTGTTATACAGGTGCTATTTAATATTTTATTTTTTGTGATTGTAGGTCGACAAAAGATGACACTTTCTTGTGACGAAAAAACTCTTGTTGCGACGGAAGGATTATTGTTGCGAAGGAAGAACTACCCAATGCCTTCTTTTATAGAGCAGATGAGGAGGTTAGGATTCCACCTTTGAAGGGATAGAATCCTCCTTCAAAGGGATAGACTCCTCACATCAAGGGATTAGTTCCTTAAGGTGAGGGATACATGCACCTTATCAAAGCGTACTCATCCCCAAAAATTCTCATCTAGAACCTTCTAGAATTGACCTCAAACCAACTTTTTAACTTTAATTTCTCACCTTTTTTAGTTTGGAGGGGGTACGCAGGCATTCTTAAGGAAAATTTCATTCTGGAACGCAGGTAAGCCATGCATTACCTACGTACCCAAGCCAGGAACGCAGGCAGGCTTCATGTTACATGCGTACCCATTCCTTTAGAGGTTTTTAGGGTTTTTCTTCTTGTTTCAGGGATTTACATGATGATTAAAGGTTGTAAAACTTGCAGAGGAGGTATGTATGAGTGTTAATGAGCTCATACAGTTAGAAAAATGTCAAAGTGACAGTTTTTAGTGTAATAGATTGTCTTCTGACACTAGGGAGATCGGTCTTCTCTGCAAGATTGATTAATCCATCCAAAAGGATGTCATATAGGTTTTATTCATGTTCTTTGGAAGGTAACTCCTGGATATTAACTTGGTACAATGGTTTTGATGAGTGGTTCTTAATAACAGGGGGATCAGAGTAATAGCTGTGAACTTTGATTGTGAGAGAAAAGGATAACTTAGAATGGACCTAAGGCTATAATGAAGCTCATTTTTCTACAAATTGGGCCGGATGTGAAACCAACGAAGGTAAGTCAAAGTGGGGCAGGCTTAGGAAGGTATAAGAATCCACCCTCCAAAGACTAAAGAAGACAGTGGTTGGATGAGAATTTTTCAACAGAAGTCATGCACCGAGCCTAATTAAGGTAGCATTATAGACCCCTGTATGAGTATCATAAAAGATAAATTTATAAAAAATCTATAAAAAACCTGCATTCCGAACACATGATAACACGAAAGAAAGTATGACGGAACAAAATAATGTATTAAACCAAACAGGGGAGAATCATACATAATATTTATAAGTCTAGTAGGAATCAAATTTTGTAATAAACATTTGTTATGTTATCTCTTCAAAATGGCTCTTATAGATATACATTAAGAGAAAATCCCAAAATTACAAAGTATGTTACATAGACTATGCACTCCAAACGTCCCAGAGAAATCGGAATCTTTACTTCATCTGTGAGTTGCCCTTTTATAGTTGCTACATGGGCAGCATGGCCAAATGTTTTCTTAATAAAAATATTCCCTTATTGATCTTTCAGTTTCAGATATAAATCAAAAAATCATGTGACATAATGGTATCACACCCTAATCAGTAATCTCCTACACAGAAAATAAAAAAAACATAACAGAAACATAAAATGCAGTTAGTGCGTTGTAATATTCCCAAATGGGGAAAGCAGTAATATAGTGCATAAAATGAAAGAAACAACAATTATTTAACACATGAAACCATTAGTCGAATATGGATTCATAACATTATTTATTAGAGAATAAAATTAATACAAAATAGTGAGGCATAAATCATATGCAATGAGGAAACAAGCCTCCCATAAGCAATCACTCCCAAATATGAGTTGTTGTTACAATAAAAAATGCCGGAGAGAAACTACAACACAGTAATATTAAGTATAAATACAACCAGAGGTTATAAAATGATATAAAAATACTGATATAGGCCCCAATAGAGTCTAAACAAACATATCTGGGCACTAGATCATCTTTCCAAGACAACCCAAGAGGGTTTCCGAAAAATGCACACAATGTTCCAATGTAAGTTGCAGCCCTAGGGCTGAAGGTATGTTGCAACAACATAAATGATAAGATATGGCTGAAGCTGATGTAGAACTACGGGTCTTCTCTAATATATCCTCCAGATGAAATAATGGATCCTCCACTTAAGAAATAACCTCCCAAAACAACCACTGCAACCACCCCTGCAACTCCTCCCTAAAATAACGCAGATCTGGGCTGAAACTACGTTTTAGATGATGTATTCTCCTTAGAATAATACTAAATGTGTCAATAAAGCTCAAGGGTCCTCTTTATAGGCATTCCAATGCATGTAAACCTTCCTCCAATGCAAAACTAGCTCTGAAGACACCCAATATAATTCTCCACTACTGCATCCTGCAACACAACAAAATATTTTGTAGAAACTGCGCTGATGAAGAAATTTGTAGCTTGGCCTTGAGCATGAGTATGGAAATTTAGTGCACTACTCCTCTAAGAGGCCTCTAAAGGAAAGATATGGGATTTCCTCTTGGGAACACACTCTGCTAAACAACACTGCAAACTCAACTAAACAACAGAAGAATGCCAAAAGTCTAAACAGACCATATACAAAATAAAAGCCAAAAACATAACTGATATGGCAGCCATCATCTTCCTTATATAAATTGTGATATTCCTCACCCTTGGCCCCACTCAATTAGGGAACTACCTCCATGCAATCAATCTCCCTCCAAAACTGCATTATCCCTCATTAAATGTCCACTCCTCCATAATAGCGTTGTTGATTTGGTCAAAGTTGACCTGTTCAACATGTCCCAACCCCTGTTCATACTCAAAGGTGCTTTATTTAGCTGCTTAGAGGGTATCCTCTCACACATGAAGTGTTTTTATTGCTGCTAAGGAGGTTTTCGGGCCTCCCTACCCATTTATTCACCTACCTAGTGACAAAATGATCCATAATATTCCATTTAGCTAAAAGCTAAATGGTATGAATATTATGATCCTCCCCTCCAAAATATTTCTTTTCCTCAAGAAACTATAAGGGTGGACCGAAATTCTCCCCTCCTCCTCTTGTGGTATCCTCATCAAATAGTTTCCACCACTACTTCAGATATTCTAGAACAATTATGTCCCCCAATGGTTCCTCCCAAATGTATAAGTTGGCCTTTGGTGGATAAACCAAATGGCTCTCATCATGAGAAAATGGACGGTATATATGGGAACCTTCTTGTTGTCCAATGGCCTCCTCAAGGTAGGAGTGATGAAAAAAATGGGGGATCTCATTCCTAATGAGAAACTCCCATCTCCATGTTATCATCCAAATAAAGTGAGCCATTCTTGGTAGCTCATAGAAACACCCACCAATCCCCTTTTTATGCAATGTGTAAGGGCTGCATGGTTGAAAGTGAGAGACAATTTTGTTCAAATTACATTGTATCTCTCTCCATTTAGGACAAATTTGGAGTTTTTTATCCTAGGCTACAATAATATAGTCCTCATGAAGCCAAAATATGCTTGGAATCTCATGATTCCACTCATTGGTTCTAGGAAGTCCTCTTTCCCAATCCTTCATTCATATAGTGAATAGAGTATCATCATCATATGGGCTCCAAAATAAACATGGACTAAATGTCATATGACATCTAGGATGGTGAAAATAGTCCCTCAATTGAGGCCAGCGTTGTTCTTCTTCTTTCTGCCTCCAATCATGATATGATAAGTTTCCATCCAACCACATTCTTGCTATCATAAGCTTCTCAAAAGCTTGAAAATGGTAGAGGACATTAGGTGTTGGCTGAATATGATCCAAGAAAAAAATATCTTGCCCAAGGTCCTCCATAAAGTGGTCATCCCCATCACTGAATGTAGTCCCAAAAGGACCATGAAATCCACAAAATGGTTTGCTCTCTTGTGGAGAAATGTGCTACAAATTCATGGTAAAGGAGTGCACATACATTTTTAGTTGATAAATTGTCATCAAAACACAATATTTATGATATATTTTCGACAAGTTGGTGAATAGGTATATAGTTGATCCTTCCCATCTCTCCATAAAAAGGGGAAGAGATTGAAACAAACTTGAAAGGTGGTTTCTATCCTCCTCATACATCAAACAAGCTACATATATCTTGATATGTTGGTGCACATCTTCTTTGAGATCCTCCCAATAGAATCCCTCCATGATGGTGTGATAACACTTAATGAAATCTACATGTTCTGAAGAGAGTGCCTCATATGCTACATGTAGAATCTCCTTCTTGAGCTTGGAGTCTCTAGTCAAGTAAATCTGATCATGGAAATAAATGACTCCATCAACCACTCTATACCTCCTATCTATCACTTGTCCATCAAGAACCTTACATGTGAAGAGGTTCTTGGAATATTCCACCAATATTTGGGAATTCCAATATGGATCTAGGCTTCCCAATAATGACAGTGTTGTAGAAATCTGAAATGAAGCTCTTGTCACATCATAAATATCCTCTTTGACATGCTCAATGCCAAAGCCACATGTTAGAGTATTGTTACCCCCCTTTTTATTCCTCCCTTGCAGTTGATCTTACCTAGGACAAGATTGAAGTACATAGAGTTCAACCTCCCCTTGGAATGTATTTCCCATCCAAAACTTCCATAGTTTTTCCAATGCATGCAAGAGTGTTAATAACCTCTTGTCATATCTAGAAATTTTCCTCATGTTTGGAAGTATCATTTTCTACTCCAAGGCTATGGAGTGGATATTTGACACCATGCTCATGTCATTTTATATTTTTGAATCATATTTCAACACAAATAGTTGAGTGGGAGTTAGCAATGTCCATATCATAAAATTTCTCACTCCTCCTTTGATCCCATCAAATTTTCTCTGCGTTACGATAGCTCCTCCCAAGGCTTCTTCCCTAGCCAAATATATCAATGCTTCACGATGTTGAGAGAAATATTTACTCATCTTCCAACTAGGGGGTCTCCCTGGTGGAATGCCTCCATGTAAAGAGACATCAAAATTTGAAGTAGACTATATAGGTGAGTGGACTAATTTTTCCCTCCCTTCATCACATAAATCATTCTCCTTCTTCTATATATAAACCCCTTGAAATAAAGAAGGGTGCATGCTCCCCATTCTTTGATGTTGATCCACTTTTTCTACTCCTTTGACGAAGGTGTTACTGCCCATCACTACTGTCACAAGATGCTCCTTAGGAAATTTTTGCAAAGATGAAAAAGCTCCCAAAATTGAAGCAATAGCCTCATGACCATCTCCATGTCGTGATGGTTCTCCTCCTAAAGTGATAGCATTGTTACTTCCTTTCTGCTCTTCCTCCTCATCAATATTCGAGAATACCTCATCAACAATGAGAGACCCTAGATCTTGGTATTCCCTTGAAGGAGGAATCTCCATGTATTACTTTTGAGAAGAATTCTCTCCCTACAATAGGGATCTTGCCCTTGGCAAGGTATCATACAAGTTTTTATCCCCCTTAATATAAATATGAAGTGGATTTGGTGGAATGGATCTTTCCAACTCATGCAACAATTTTGAATGTCTATGTTTTGCTAGCTCAATCAAAGATGTTTCATATTATTTTACATCAAATATCTTCACTAATATCTTAGTGAATCCTGCATAAGTAGCTAAATTTTCATGATTAAATGAATAATATTCATAAAATCACCAAGTACTAGCCTTATCTTCAAGAGGCAACACTGCTATCCTAAAGGCTTCCTTTTCTGAAACTTCATGTAGATGCAAATATGAGTCTAGCTATATCCAATCCTTGGTTGTGCATTTGGATGACCCATCAAAATTTGGCAGAAATAATCTACCTGTTCTATTTATGTTGTCATTATTGGGCCTTCTATTCTCCTTGAGTTGGAAAAACCCTTAGAAACTCAAGTGCTCCTTGAATCTCCAAGATTGGGATTCATACGCCTGAAGATAGTCAATCAAGGTTTCTTCCTTTGGTGCATCTTCTTCCTCCATCTTTCTTGCTATAAATATGGACATAATACTACACTGTGGATCATATTTTGTGGCTAAACACACACACCCATCATGTTAAAATATAGGTTTTTCCTCATATTGAAGCCCCCTTGGAGATTTCCTACACATCTCCCTTCTCATCGTCTTAACATCTTCATGAATGCTTTGCATAGTTTGAAAAAGAAGCTTTGAGAGCCCCTCTTCCTCCCTTCCTCCAAATAATGGAGTCTTGCCTTTGTTTCTTCTATACATCTCCTCTTCTTGTGAGAATCTTCTCCTTATGGTGACATATTGGCTAAATGAAAAGGCTGAGCCAAGATTATGCTCTGATACCACTATAATATTCCCAAATGGGGAAATCAAGAATATAGTGTATAAAATGAAATTAGTAGAAATTATTTAAGACATGAAACCATGAGTCCAATAGGGAGTCATAACATTATGTATTAGAGCAGAAAATTGATACAAAATAGTGAGGCATAAATGAGATACAATGAGGAAACAAGCCTCCCAAAAGCAATCACTCCAAAATATGAGTTGTTGTTACAATACAAAATGATGGAGAGAAACTACAGTGCAGTCATATTAAGTATAATTATAGCTGGAGATGTTACAATGATATAAAAATACTGATGTAGGCACCAATATAGTCTAAACATACAAATATAGGCACTAGATCAGCTTTCCAAGATAACCCAAGAGGGTTTCTAGAAAATGCACACAATGTGCCAATGTAAGCTGCAGCCTAGGGCTGAAGGTATGCTACAACAATAGAAATTAGAATATATGGATTAATATGATGTAGAAACTATAGATATTCTCCAATAGATCCTCCAGATGAAATAATGGCTCCTCCACTGAAGAAATCACCTCCCAAAACGACCACTGCAACCACCCCTACAACTCCTCCCTATAATAATACAGATCTAGGTTGAAACTGATCTGTATGGGATGGATACTCCTTATCCTACTGCTAAATGTGTCAATAAGTCTCAACGGGCTTCTTTACAGGCCTTCCAATGGATGGAAACCTTCCTCCACTGCAAAACTATCTCTGAAGATACCTAGTCTAATTCTCCACTGCTGCACCCTGCAACACAGCACAATATTATGTAGAAATTGTGCTGATGAAGAAATTTGTATCTTGGCCTTGAGCGTGAGTGTGGAAATTTAGTTTAATACTCCTCCAAGAGTCCTCTCAAGGAAAGAGATGGGATTCCTTCTCGGGAATACCCTGTGCTAAACAACACTGAAAATTTAACTAAATAGTTGAAGAATTCCAAACATCTAAGCACACCATATACAAAATAATAATCCAAAAACATAACCCATATGGCTACCATCCTATTCCTTATATAAGTTATGATCTTCCTTACCCTTGGCCCCACTGAATTAGGTCACTACCTCCATGCAATCAATCTCCCTCCAAAATTGTGTTATCCCTCATTAAATGTCCACTCCTCCATAACAACATTGTTGATTTGGTCAAAGTTGACCTATTCAACATGTCCCAACCCCTGTTAATACTCAAAGGTGCTTTATTTAGCTGCTTAGAGGGTCTCCTTTCACACTTGAAGTGTTTTTATTGCTGCTAAGGAGATTTATGTGTCTCCATACTGATTTATTCACCTACCTAGTGTCAAAATAATCCATAATATTCCATTTAGCTAAAAGCTAAATTTTAGGAATATTGCATGCATAGGGTGAAATTGATATTTCACCCAATTTCACATTACATTGAAGTTGAAAATAAAAAATAAAAACAAAGGCTGCTTAGGCCTAATCATGATTTTCATTAGTGGGAAAGACGAGGAGTGACAAAAAATTTTGAGTGGTTTGATCTGACTGAAGACGAGGAGGAGCCAGGGTGACGAGGTGATGGAGGTGGAAGTCACTGTGAAGTAGAAGAAAATGGAGGATTCATGTATTCATAACACCTTTTCCAGGTGACTGCTCTGGGTAGTTGTGTTCTGGTGAAGGATTTTCCCTGTTCCAACCCTTCTACTTCACCGATTACATTGTCTCCTTTTCCTTCAATAGCTAGGGATTCAGCCTCCATCTCTGTATCCAAAGGCCATGTATTAGAGTTACCTTTCCATTCAATAAGAGGCCTATGTTCATGTGCATATGTTGTGGATTTTATCTTCTTATTCTAGCGTTTGAAAAAACAATTAGGATCATAGTGCCAGACATCTCCCCGTGACTAATTCATCTCCAACAGCATCCTTTCCATAGTGGAGAGGGAATTCCTTGAATTAACGGTGAAAGGGCCTACAAAGTTTTGGGAGCCTGAAGATGTATCTATTTTTCAAGGGCACAAAGTGGGCTTGGTATGCACTTAAGACCTAACGGATGAACTTGAGCATGAAAATCCTCATGGATGAGAACACAGGAAAGTGATAAGGAGGTACTTCAGCAACATAGACCTTGATCTCAGTGTGATCGTCAAACATGTACCAATAAATTGTCCAAACTGTTTCACTAAACTGGAGCCAATACTTTTGCTAAGGAAAAATCTTGGGCGGGGAGCTATCGTGTATGATAGCATAGGCTATGGACATGAAGTTGGTTATGAATTTCACATACCCCTTCCCTTTTGGATGCTGGCGAACTTCTAGATTCCATTTGAAAATAGATTTGGGTTCAACATTTCGAACATGTTCAGGCCTAGACCTTCAAACTCATCTGCATACACAAATAGGAATAAGTAGAAAACCAGGGAGCAATATTTGAAATAGTAGATGGAAGATATATCTTGGAACTGGGCTTTTATAACCAAGGCCAGAAAGGTGGGGATATCCAAAAGGATCTCAGCCTGCATCATGAGCCATAGAAACCCTAAACCTGCCTTAGTCACCATAGAAAATTTTAGGGGCTAATATTCGTAGGTGGGCTAATTTTCCAAGTTTTTTCCAAAAAAAATATTCGCCAATTTCCATTTTTTCTAAAAATAATTCACCCAAATTTTAAAATATAAATTATTTTACCTTAAAAATAGCCAGCATTATATTGAGACTATATACAAAATCATTATAAATTTGAATAAATTTACAAATATATCAATAAACATTTTATAGTTTGCATATTAGGGACTAGTGAGATTCACCAATGTTTTAAACTTAAAGACAATTTTCCATCGTTAAAATTTTCCCTCTATAATAGTCACCATATCAGCATCTTCAAACCCCAACATTCCCAAGATGATGCTAAAATAGGTTGTATGGTGCTACTGAATGATGGCATCAGAATATACTTTGTATGAGGGAAAGCTAATAAGCGCAAGTCAGAGATGAGGTCAAGGAAAACACTCTATTTTTTCAAAGGTTGATTCGATAAATGGCAGGAGAGAGTGACTTCGATGAACTCGACATAGTCCTCGGTAGGAGGATAACATAGCACTTTTCTGATGACTTGGGGAGTAATATCAAGGATATTGACCCCCCGAGCAGAAAGGAATATGTTCTTACACTCAATGTAGGCCTCCCAAAGCCAGATGATAAACTCCAAAAACGGATGGGTTGCCTGGGAAATTTGGTAGTAAAGCCCTAACTCGATGAATCTAAACACGTCTTTTCCCCTTCACTGAAAATCAAAGAACTAGGCCCTGGTGCGGGCTACAATGAAGGGATAGACCGAGTCGCAGAGTTGGGAGTGAGCATCTGTGAGGGGTTCGGGACCAGGAGCAGTCCTGACCTTGCGAGCTTGGGGGGTTTTGGGTGTGGAGTGTTTCATTTTTTCGATGATAATTTGAAAAAAAAATGTAAAATGGAAATAATGAAAGGGACATGACCAAATACCTAAAGTAGTAGTGAGGTAGTAGGGAAAGTGATGCAAGAGTGAAAATCATCCAAAACCTGAGTTTTTACCCCTCTTACAGAGTGAAATCTTGGTAAATAACCAGAAAATTCACATAGTAGAGAGTAAAACTCGCTATGGAAATAGGGTTTTACTGATTACCAAGGTGGGGCGACCCATGTAGGGCTGGTGCCATGAGGGAACTGACAATGGGACACGTGGCACCAAGTGATTGCACAACAACGGCTGGGTAGGTGGGGGGCACGTACCAGGCAAGAGTGGTACTGGCCTTTGTATGCCCTACCAAACTTACCTTACCGTAGAATGTACCTGCACCAGTTTTTGAGCTTGGTGGGTGCCTTTAATCTTTGACAGGTCAGACAGGGGCCTCCGTCTCTTTTCCTTCCCCCCAAAGAAGCTCTTTGATTGGCCGTGAGGAGGGCTAACATCACCTCCTCCTACGGGTTGTCTTCGGCCACCTTTTGTCTCTTCGGATGCTGATGGAAATGACCATGCGTCATCAATATTTGGTGGGTGGCTCTGCCGCTAGCCTGTGCATGCGATGCCTTTAGGAGTATTCAATGTCAACATCATATTCATCCCATCTACCCACCAAACTGCGATGCTTATTTTTTGCAAGATCCTTCGATATCTTTGCTGTTCCCTGTCCTTTGAACTTGCACTTTCTTTGCACAGTCGCACCCTTTATTTTACTGGTGAGACCACAAGCCAACATTAACTCCACTTGGGGATGACACTCTCATTCTTCGAGCGTGTAGAGAACTTCATAGACCGCCTACTTGTGTACTTGTTAACATACCCAGGACAACTATAAAAAATCTTTAAGTACTTCTAAAAAAAGAAAAAATGTAAATGCATGAAAAAAAAAGACGATACATGTATAGTGTGAAAGATATATACAATAGGCCCTCGCCACCAACGTCAATGCTAAAAATAGGGCTTGATAAATTGGTCGTTCACGGGCATTTCGATTAGGTCCCCCTCCAAGTTTTCCAATCTGAAGGTGTTATTGCTCTTGACATATGCCACCTTGAAAGGCCTGAACAAGAGTGGATCAAACTTCCTATGTTTACCTTTATCCTTTCTCCTGACGTCTCATCACAGCACCAGGTCCCCTTCTTGTATATCCTTATATTTCACTTGTTGGTAAAATAGGAATTTCATATTTTCCTGATAGTCAGCTAACTTGATATTTACCTGAGCTCATGTTTCATCTAGTTCTACCAGCTGATTCATCCCCCTGATGAGGTCATTTGGCTCCTCTTCACTGTCTTGTAAAAATATAGCGATAGGTAAAGAAAGTTGAATGGGGAAAACTTTCTCTAGGCCATACACCAACTCGTAGGGTGACTTTCCAGTGGATCTTTTGCTGGCAATGTGATTTTCCCAAAGTGCAAATTTGAGCTCAGAGTCCCAGTTTTTTTATTCTAATTTATAGTATTTTTAATAATTCTTACCAAAGTCTTGTTGGATGACTCTGCAAACTCATTCCCCTATGGATAATAGGCCATGGAGTGTCCTAGAGTAATGTTATACTATTGAAAAAAGTTTGAAAACTTGGTACACTTAAATACCTGTGCATTATTAGTGATGATTTTAGCTGGGCACCCAAACCTAGCAATTATGTTTTCCTCCATAAATTTGATCACCACCCCATCCATGGCGTTTCTTGCAGGCACAACTTCAACCCACTTGGTAAATTAGTTGGTGGTAGTGAGAATCCAATGGTGCTGGTTACTGGAGGCTAGGTGGATCTCCTCAATAAATTTTATGCCCCATTTTTTGAACAACTCCTCGACATGTATCGAGATCAATGGCAGTGGCGCAAATTTTTGTTTTTCTGCAAAAGTCTGGCATTTTTCACATTCTCGTATGCGACCGTGTACGTCTCAAAATAGCCGTGGATAGAAAAAACCTAATCTCAGTATTTTGTGAGCCATAGACCGCTAGCTATAATGCCCACCACATACACCTTCATGAAACTCTGCCATCACCTCATCCACCTCCTACTCTGTTAAACATAATAGAAGAATTCTGGATGGATCTCTCCAATACAAATGTCCATTTGCCACAACGTAATTTTGATATCTTAATCTGAGGGTACTGTGCTTCACCTTGTCATAATTGGGAGGACACCTCAGAGTTAGGAGGTATTCCACCATGTCCTTATACCATGCAAACATAAGTTAGTTTACATGTGTTCTATGTGCTGAGGTTTCTATTCCAGGTTGTACTTCTACACCCTCGGGTACCCCCTACCCCCGCCTCTTCCATGGACATATTTATACCCAAGGCATGGCCGTTGTATTCTGATAAGATTTTATCCAACCCTTATCCCTTAATGAGTTTAGTGGGTTTGATCTCCAACTCATATTCCTGGATCTTAGCAATCCATTGCCCCTTTTCCCTTCACTATCTCCCTGTATTAAAATTTTCTTCGCTTCTACTGTGTGGACATGGGTAGTTATGTCCAACTGAAATACATATATACGGAAATCCTTTAGTGATTTGACCAGGGAATAGGCCTATTTTTCCATGATATTGTATTTTAATTCCACGTCTCACAAGACCTGAGTGAAAAATGTGATAGATTGTTTGTGTCTGTCTTCATTCTTATGTAAAAACATTGCAGCTACTGTGTGAGGGGAGGAAAAATAGAAGATCATGAAAGGCTTGCCATAATCAGGACCTGCTCGTACTAGAGCTTTGGAAAAATCCTGTTTGATTTTTTAGAAATAGGCCCTTATTGGGGGTTCCACTTTACTTTGTTATTTTTCTTGAGCATCTCAGTAATATGTCGGACGATCTCGACATAATTTGGAATAAAAATTCTCAAGAAGTTTATTCTCCCCAAGAATACTTGGATTTCCTTTTTATTCCATGGGAGGGAAATTCCATTGATCACTTTTACCCTTTTCGGGTCAATTTTCACTCCTTCCTTAGTTACGATGTGCCCCAACAACTTTCCTTCCTCCAAGGCGAACATGGGTTTTTTGGGGTTCAAAGACAGACCGTACCTGCGACACTTCTTGAAGGTCAGGAAAAGATGTTCAATGTGCTCAGCATCACTCTTCGAGAACATAGTAATATCATCTAGATAAACCATGACGAACTTATCTTGCTCACCTACGAAAGCAATATCCATTGCACATTGGAAAGTTTCACCTGCATTGATTAGACCAAAAGGCATGCAGTCATACATAAAGCTTCCCCGTGGTGTGGTGAATTTTTTTTTCTTCTATTCTTCAAGGAGGACCGCCACCTGATTATATCCCAAGAAGCCATCCATCATAAACATTCGGGAGGATCCCACCACCTTTAGAAAAATATTGTCCATCTTCGGGAGAGGGTAATTGTCTTTGAGTGAAGACCTATTGAGATTTCATAAGTCTACACAAAATCTTATTTCTCCATTCTTATTCCTTTTCGGGACCAAGTTGGCCACCCACTCTGAATATCTCAGAGGAACAATGATTTTATCCCATAGCAGATTTTTGATCTCTTTTTCAATTGCTATGAATAGCAAAGGATTAATATGGCTCAGTTTCTAATTATGAGGCTTGGCGTCTCCTTTGAGAGGCATTTTTTGTTGTATTACATCAATGTCAAAAGTATTCAAATCCTAATATGACCAGGCGAAGACATATTTATATGCTTCGAACAACCAGATATATTGGTGCTGGTATTCTTCAAGAACTCCCCTGGACAACTTTACCACCTTTGGGTCTTCCTCCGTATCGATATTTATATCATTGAAATTATCATCTTGTGTTTCTTTAATAGGGTTGGTTGGGATGTCATTTTTATCAAAGAGTCTCCCCAAAGGCACGAGGCCTCTGGGAATGACATTTCCCTTGAGCTGTAAAATGCGGTGCCCAGCCAATGTCTCCTCCCATTTGGTTTGTGGCTGATCACTAGGCTCTTCATCCACTGAATCAACCACCAAATTGGAGAATTCGCCAACCATTTCCATGAAGCATTTAACTTTTTATTCATCATGGAAGACCTACCAGTGCTTTACATTATCAGGGATGGAGGGGTGATATTATACCTCGACTTCATACCTGAGTACAGGATTATGTGGCAGGTGGAAATTGTTGGCTGCAATGGCGAGCGAGTCGGCCATTCGATTCTTGTCCCTCGGTGTGAAATGTATGTTAAAACCAAAGAAAAATTTTCTCACCAGGTCCCACACCTCATTTCTATATGCTCTAAGCTGTGGGTGTTTATCTTGGCATTGATTTTGACTTTTCTTACTACTAGTTCTGAATCACCGAACATTGTCAGGTTCTGAAGATTCATATTCCATGTTTTTTGTAGTCCTAGTAGCAGGGATTGATATTCAACCACATTTTTTGTGGCTTCGTACTCAATTTTTAAAGAGAGAGAGACCAAACATCGTTCGGGTGATATCAACAACACCCCAGCTCCATTCCCTTCTCACGAATTGGCCCTGTCAAAATGCAGATTCCAGATATTCTCCTTGTATTTACTCGTGGGATATTTATATTTTAGAGGGTAGGCTTTAGCTTCCTGCAGGAATTCTTCATCCTCTTCAAACATGAGACAAGAAAATTCACCCTCCTTACCATATACCGGGGAGTTTGTTGAGCCATCGACTTTGGTAACTATCTTCACGAACCTAGACTCCTAGTATATCCTCATTTCTTCCCCTCCAAATACTACAATAGTAGCCTAGGTGAGGTATAACTTAATTTACCCGCAAATATTTTAACCCTAAGATCTAGACAACAACATTCTGAACTGGTCTTGGATATCAACTACCATGATATCCATCACCATGCTCTTAGCTGGTATTTGGGCCATATTTACCACAAGATATTTTATCAGGCCCAAGAAATTTACCCTTTTGGAATCAAAGGAATAAAAATATTTGTATTGTCTAGTAATCTACAGCCCTAACTGCTTCATGATAGAAAATTAGAGTAGGTTGTGTGCAGCCCCAGAATCTAGCATGTAGTTATGTAGCAATAGGTCATTAATAAGCAGACACATAAAATGGGGGAGTTGCTGAGTCTAACTCTTCTACATGAGGGCCAAATACTACCATGGGTATTTCCTCCTGGATATTGGGACTACTAGGAAGGGGACCTATGCCATGGGGAAGCATGAATTGAGATACTTGAGCTTTATACGAAGGTTGCTTTAAGAGTTTGACTAGAGGAACTGATATTTTGAATTTTTTAACTCTTTCTAGAGGTTAAATATTGCGGGGGTATTTTCTGTAATGAATTCCTTAGGTTTCTCTTAAGGGTGAAGGGGTAAGTGTGAGGCTGCAACAGGAGCCTTGTGGTTCGCAAGAGGGTCAAAAAATGGCTTTGTGGAGGAAGAGGCACTGGCTTAATGATGTACAGGCTCTTTTATGGGATTTTTACCCTTGCTGACAGAATTTGGAGGGGTTTTCTCTTTTGGTGTGGACTCTTCATCTTGCTATTGTACTTGGGTCCTCTTTCTAAAGGATCTAAATTCATTTTCTTATGGAGAAGAGCTTGCATGAAGTCCACAAATTCCCTACAATAATCATCAATATCTCAATATTCTGGGAAAATTTATTTCTCTTCTAACTCCTCTTGCAGAGTAAGCTACCCTCCTTCATCTTCTAAGTAAGAAATAAATTTATCCTCTTGACAGTTAGGAGCTTGCTCAGTTTGTCCTTCCACTTGCCATCTAAATATAGATGAGGCTGGATGTGATCTTGTTGCTCCTTCCTTTCCCACTGTAACAATTTTAGCAGTGGTTTCTAGTACCATGGATTGAAACCTAGATTAGGGGCCATCTAGTTTGGTCCAGGAGAAGAATTCTTAGCCTCAAATGCAAGCTTCACCAGCTTATTAGAGAGGTTCTTGATCATCTTTTTCATCTCTTCAATCTTATACTCTGATGATTCTCTTTCTTGATTAGAGGTAGAAGCCTCCTCCTTATCCCTTCTCCTGGACTCATGGTATGTTCTTCCTTTATATTTTCCCGTAGAAGAAAATTTTTCTTCTACTTCTAGAACATCAGTCTGGATTTGATCTAAGGATGCATATTTTCTCTCTCTCAAGGTGAATCCAAACTCAGGCTCAAATGCTCCAGAAAAAACCACTTTGGTTGTTGCTTGGGGAGGCGATTTCAACAAGTATATTATTGTATATCTTATTGAACCATTTTATAAATTTCATTACATATTCATTGTGTTTCTTCTTCATGGCATTGAAATCTGTGAGGATGTAATTTTGATCCCTCTTTTCTCCCCATTTTTGAGTGAAATTTTTTTCCATTTCCTCCCAAGTGGTGACAGCATTATCAGCAAGAGATTTAAACCACTTACACACTTCTCCATACAAGGACTGGATGAAAAGTCTTAGTAGTAGATCCAAGTGTTCTGCATTGAAATTTTCAGCAAAAGCGCAGAAGTCCTAAACATGCTTCTGAGTGGAAGTGATGTCTTCCCCAGTGAACCAAGGTAATATTTTTAAATAGTCTTGAGGTAGATCATGCAAAACTTGTGGTAAGGCCAATGGGGAATACTTGTTAAGGAGGAAGCCAGGCACAACAATCAGAAGAGGTGGTGGGGGATTCTGAGGGTGATTTGGGTGGAGTAAAATAGGTATATGCTGAGATGGGATTTGGATATTGACCTAAGATGAGCTGTATAGTATGGTAACCTCTTTTATTTCCTCAGCCTCTGGAGTGGGATGCAAGGGATACAAAGGGATATTCACTAACTCAGCCTCGCATTTCATATCATAACTAACTGTGACAGAGGTCTCTAGTAGATATTCAAGTACTTGGGCTATGAAGGTAGGGCCATAGACTTTGGCTTTCTGATATGAGGATGGTGAATATTATAACGAGAATGAGGGTAGCTCATATTGGACACGTTGCTTTTCCTTCCAAATTCTCTTTGAATATAATTTTTTCAGGATCAGATACAGACAGGGTTCTTAGCTAAGAGGTATCTAACCTTAGATGAGGCCTCGTGTAAGCCAGGATTGTGGCTGATTTGGATATAGATAATAGTGGAGTCGCGAAGGTGAGGGTTGTGAAAATCTCAACCCTTCATGCTCACCTAATTGAAGGGTGAAAACAATGGTGTATCCCAGGGAAAATATTTTCCAAATCATGTCCTCGACAATTGAGCTAAAAAGATGTTGTCACTCCTATAGATGTTCTTGATTTGTAGGAGACCAATGCCTAGGACATCTTAAAAGCAAGAGGTCATATAGGTTTTCTTCATTTTCTTTGGAAGTGAACTCCCAGATATTGACTTGGTACAATGGTTTTGATGAGTGGTTCTAGATAATAGGGGGAGTAGAGTAATAATTGTGAACTTTGATTGTGAGATAAAAGGATAAGTTAGAATGGGCCTGAGGCTATAATGAAGCTCAATTTTCCGCAAATAGGGTTGGATTTGAAACCAAAAAACAAAATTTAAAGATAATTGAAATTAAAACCATGAAGAATAAGGATGGTAAGTCAAAGTGGGGTAGGCTTACAAAGGTATAATAATCCACCCTCCGAAGACTAAAGAAGACAGTGGTTGAGATGAGAATTTTGTAACATGAATCATGCACTGAGCCTAATTAAGGTAGAATTATAGACCATTGTAAAAGTATCATACAAGATAAATTCATAAAAAATATATAAACAACCTGAATTCTGAACGCATGATAAGAGGAAAGAAAGTATGACAGAACAAAACAATGTACTAAACCAAACATAGGAGAAGCATACATATTGTTCATAAGTCCAATAGGAATCCATTTTTGCAACAAACAGTCACTATATTATCTCTTCAAAATGGCTCTTATAGATATACATTAAGAGAAAATCCAAAAATTACAAAATATGCTACACAGACTATGCACTCGAAACTTCCCAGAGAAATCAAAACCTTTACTTCATCTGTGAGTTGGCCTTTTATAACTATTACATGGGCAACGTGGCCAGATATTTTCTTAAGAAAAATATTCCCTTCTTGATCTTGTAGTTGCACATATAAATAAAAAAATTATGCAACATAACAGTATCACATCTGAATCAGTAATCTTGTACACATAATATAACAAAAAAATAAGAGAAACATAAAATGCAGAGAGTGTCTAGGGTGAAATTGAGATTTCCCCCATTTTACATTACGTTGAAGTTGAAAATAAAAAATAAAACTAAGGCCACTTGGGCCTAATCATGATGTCCATTAGTGGGTATGAAGTGGAGTGCCAAAACCTTCTGAGTGGCGTGATCTGACTGAAGACGTGGAGGATCCAGGCTGATGAGGCGATGGAGGTGGCAGTCACTGCGAAGTCGAGGAAAATAGAGGATTCATGTATTCATAACCTCTTTTCCAGGTGACTTCTCCAGGTAGCTCTGCTGTGGTGAAGGATTCTAACATGGATTGTAGTTGTGTGAGCTCTATATAATCTCGGTGGGTAGAAAATAATCTCTTCAAATGACCACAAGGCACCCAGGAGGTCACAAATTAGAAAACTTGATACGACCGCCCTCAAATTAAATGACCCAACCCGAATACGTTCCATTGGGCGCCCTCACACCGCGTGACACAGAATGCTTGACTGAATGAAGGCATAAGGGAGAAAACAGAAAACAATTTGCACAAACGTGCAAAGTGCACCTAGGCAGTCACAACTTAGCAAATTTGATAAGGTCGCCCTCAAATGAAACGACCAGAGCCAAATGTGTTTCATAGGGAACCCTCACACGGCCCGACAGGGTGCACCCACCTAACGAAGGTACAAGAGAGAAAACATAAAATGGGTTGCACGAACTTTCACAAGGCACCCAGGTGGTCACAATTTAGCAAATTTCATATGTCCACCCTAAAAAAAAATGACTGAATGCATTTCACCGGGTCGCCTCACATGTTGCGACATGACACGCCCGAGCGAATGAAGGCACAAGGGAGCAAATGGAAAACAGACTGCATGAACATGCACAAGGCACCTAGGAGGTCACAACTTAGCAAATTTGGTACGACCACCCTAAAAAAAAACAACCCAACCTGAACGCATTTCATCATGTGCCCTCACACAGTGTGACACAACCCGCCCGACCAAATGAAGGCACAAGGGAGAAAATGGAAAACGAGTTGCACGAGCAAGCACAAGGAAATCAAGCACCCTAAAAAAAAATGATCCGACCTGAAAGTGTTTCATTTGGCGCCATCACACGGCGTGACATGGCGCACCCGACCAAATGAAGTCACAAGGGAGGAAATGGAAAATGGGTCGCAAGAACGTGCACAAGGCACCTGGGCGGTCACAACTTAGAAAATTTGATATGGGCACCCTAAAATGAAATGACCCAACCTGAACATGTTTCATTGGGCGCCATCACACGACACACCCGACCGAATGAAGGCAGAAGGGAGAAAACATAAAAAGGGCCGCACAAACATGCACAAGGCACCCGGGTGGTCACAGCTTCATAAATTTGATATGGGCACCCTCAAACAGAACGACCTGACCCCAACAAATTTAACTGGGTGCCCTCAAATGGCACGACACAGTGCGCCCAACTGAATGAAGGCAAAAGGGAGAAAATGGAAAATGGGCCACACAAACGTGCACAAGGCACCCGGGCGGTCACAACTTAGCAAATTTGATATGACCCCCCTCAAATGAAAAAATCCGACCCAAACGTGTGTCATCAGGTATCCTCGCATGGCGTGACACGTAGCGCAAGACCGAATGAAGATACAAGGGATAAAATGAAAAATGGGCCACTCGAACTTGTACAAGGAACTCAGGGGGTAGAAACTTAGAAAATTTGATACGACCACCCTCAATTGAAACGACCCAACCTGAACGTGTTTCATCGCATGATGTTGCATGACTCGACACGGTTCACCCAACCGAACAAAGGCACAAGGGAGCAAATGAAAAATGGGAAGCACAAACATGCACAAGGGACTCGAGTGGTCACAACTTAGCAAATTTTATATGGATGCCCTCAAATGAAACGACCCGACCCTAACGCGTTTCATCGGGCACCCTCACACGGGGCGACATGGCGCGTCTGACCAGACAAAGACACAGGGGAGAAAATGACAAACGAGCCACATGAGCATGCACAAGGCACCTCGGTGATCACAACTTAGAAAATTTGATATGGCCTCCCTCAAGCAAAAGGACTGGACCTAAACATGTTTCATCAGGTGTCCTCACACTGCGCGACACAACGCGCCCGACCGAACGAAGCCATAAGGGAGAAAACAAAAAATGGGTCACACAAACGTGCACAAGGCACTCACACAACATAGAAAATTTGATATGGCCACCCTCAAATGAGACGATGCGACACAAACACGTTTTATCAGGCACCCCCACATAGCGTGACATGGCACACCCGACCTAATGAAGGCACAAGGGAGAAAATGTAAAATGAGCTGCGCGAACATGCAAAAGGCACCGAGGAGGTCACAACTTAGAAAATTTGATAAGGCTTCCCTCAAACCAAACAAGCTGATCCAAATATGTTTCATCTAGTGCCCTCACAAGGCGCGGCAGGGCATGCCGGACTGAACGAAGGAACAAGGCACCTGCGTGGTCAAAAATTCGCAAATTTGATACGACCACCCTCAAAAAAAGTGACTCGACCTTAACATGTTTCATCGAGCGCCCTCACATGGCGCGACATGACTTGCCTGACCGAACAATGGCACAAAATAGAAAATGGAAAATGGGCCACACGAAGGAGCACAAGGCACCCAGGCAGTCACAACGTAGAAAATTTGATTTGGACGCCCTCAAACAAAATGACCTAACTCAAACTCGTTTCATCAGTCGCCCTCACACGGCATGCCTGACTGGATGAAAGCACAAGGGAGAAAATGAGAAATAGGCCACATGAGCATGCCCAAGACACCCAAGCAGTGACAAATTAGAAAATTTTATATGCCCACCCTAAAATGAAATGACTCAACCAAAAAACGTTTCATCGGGTACCCTCACACAGTGCAACACAGCTCGCCTGACCGAATGAAGGCATCAGGGAGAAAATGGAAAAAAAACTGTGCGAATGAGGACAAGGCACCTGGGTGGTCACAAATTAGAAAAATTCATACGGTCGTCGTTAAACAAAATTACCTGACCTAGACACGTTTTATTGGGTTCCCTCACACGACGCCACACAACCCACCCGACTGAACAAAGGCATAAGGGAGAAAATGACAAACGGGTTGAACAAACGAGCACAACGCACCCGGTCATTCACAACTTTGAAAATTTGATACAGTCATCCTCAAGTGGAAAGACCCGACCCGAACACATTTCATCGGGTGCACTCACACTGCATGACATGACGCACTCTACCGAGTGAAAGCATAAGGTAGAAAATGAAAAAAAATCCCCACAAACATGCAGAAGGCACTCTAGTAGTCGCAACTTAACAAATTTGATACAGTCGCCCTCAAACGAAATGACTTGACACAAGTGCATTTCATCGGGCACCCTCAAATGAAGCAGCTTGACTCGAATGCATTTCATCGGGCGCCCTCACATGGCGCTACATGACGCACTTGATCGAATCAAGGCACAAGGGAGAAAATGACAAATGGGCCACACGAATGTGCAGAAGGCACTTGGGCAGTCACAACTTAGAAAAATTGATACGACCGCACTCAAACGAAATGGCGCACCCAGGAGGTCACAAATTAGAAAACATGATACGACCGCCCTCAAATTAAATGACCCGACCCGAATACATTCCATTGGGCGCCCTCACACCGCGTGACACAGAATGCTTGACTGAATGAAGGCATAAGGGAGCAAACAGAAAACAAGTTGCACAAATGTGCACAATGCACCTAGGCAGTCACAACTTAGCAGATTTGTTAAGGCCGCCCTCAAATGAAACGACCAGAGCCGAACGTGTTTCATCGGGCACCCTCACACGGCCCGACAGGGGGCACCCACCTAACGAAGGCACAAGAGAGAAAACATAAAATGGGTTGCACGAACTTGCACAAGGCACCCAGGTGGTCACAATTTAGCAAATTTCATATGTCCACCCTCAAACAAAATGACCGAATGCATTTCACCGGGCCCCCTCACACGGTGCGACATGACACGCCCGAGCGAATGAAGGCACAAGGGAGCAAATGGAAAACATACTACACAAACATGCACAAGGCACCTAGGCAATCACAACTTGGAAAATTTGGTACGACCACCCTCAAACAAAACAACCCAACCTGAATGCATTTCATCATGTGCCCTCACAGAGTGTGACATAGCCCTTCCGACCAAATGAAGGCACAAGGAAGAAAATGGAAAATGAGTTGCACGAGGAAGCACAAGGAAATCAAGCGCCCTAAAACAAAATGATCTGACCTGAAAGTGTTTCATTTGGCGCCATCACATGGCGTGACATGGCGCACCCGACCAAATGAAGGCCCAAGGGAGGAAATGGAAAATGGGTTGCAAGAATGTGCACAAGGCACCTGGGCAGTCACAACTTAGGAAATTTGATATGGGCACCCTCAAATGAAATGACCCAACCTGAACATGTTTCATTGGGCGCCATGACATGACACACCCGACCGAATGAAGGAAGAAGGGAGAAAACAGAAAAAGGGGCGCACAAACATGCGCAAGGCACCCGGGCGGTCACAGCTTCGCAAATTTGATATGGGCACCCTCAAATGAAATGACCTAACCCCAACAAATTTAATTGGGTGCCCTCAAATGGCACGACACAGTGCACCCAACTGAATGAAGGCACAGGGGAGAAAATGGAAAATGGGCCACACGAACGTGCACAAGGCACCCGGGCAGTCACAACCTAGCAAATTTGATACGACCCCCCTCAAATGAAACAATCCGAACCAAACGTGTGTCATCGGGTATCCTCGCATGGCCTTACACGTAGTGCCACACCGAATGAAGATACAAGGGATAAAATAAAAAAGGGCCACTCGAACTTGTACAAGGAACTCAGGGGGTAGAAACTTAGAAAATTTGATACGACCACCCTCAATTGAAACGACCCAACCCGAACGTGTTTCATCGCGTGCTGTTGCATGACTCGACATGGTTTGCCCAACCGAACGAAGGCACAAGGGGAGAAAACGAAACGGAAGCAAAAACATGCACAAGGGACTCGAGTGGTCACAACTTAGCAAATTTTATATGGATTCCCTCAAATCTAATGACCCGACCCGAACGTGTTTCATGGGGCACCCTCACATGGGGCGACATGGCGCGTCTGACCAGACAAAGTCACAGGGGAGAGAATGAAAAATGAGCCACACGAGCATGCACAAGGCACCTCTGTGATCACAACTTAAAAAAATTGATATGGCCTCCCTCAAGCAAAAAGACTAGACCTAAACATGTTTCATTGGGTGTCCTCACACTGCGCGACACAACGCGCCCGACCGAACGAAGCCATAAGGGAGAAAACAAAAAATGGGTCGCACAAACGTGCACAAGGCACTCGCACAACATAGAAATTTTGATATGGCCACCCTCAAACGAGACGATGTGACACAAACACGTTTTATCAGGCACCCCCACATAGCGCGACATGGCACACCCGACCTAAGGAAGGCACAAGGGAGAAAATGGAAAATGAGCTGCACAAACATGCACAAGGCACCGAGGGGGTCACAACTTAGAAAATTTGATAAGGCTTCCCTCAAACCAAACAAGCCGATCCAAATATGTTTCATCTAGTGCCCTCACAAGGCACGACAGGGCATGCCCGACTGAATGAAGGAACAAGGGAGAAAAAGGAAAACAGGCCACATGAACGAGCACAAGGCACCTGCGTGGTCAAAAATTAGCAAATTTGATACGACCAACCTCAAACAAAGTGACTCAACCTTAACATGTTTCATCGAGCGCCCTCACATGGCGCGACATGACTTGCCTGACCGAACAATGGCACAACAAAGAAAATGGAAAATGGGCCACACGAAGGAGCACAAGGCACCCAGGCGGTCACAACATAGAAAATTTGATTTTGACGCCCGTAAACAAAATGACCTAACTCAAACTCGTTTCATCAGTTGCCCGAACCAAACGTGTGTCATCGGGTATCCTCGCATGGCCTTACACGTAGTGCCACACCGAATGAAGATACAAGGGATAAAATAAAAAAAGGGCCACTCGAACTTGTTGTAACCCAGGTAGAAACTTGTAGCCCATACGACCACCTCAATTGAAATGACCCAACCCGAACGTGTTTCATCGCAAGGTCGTTGCAGACTCGACATGGTTTGCCCAACCGAACGAAGGCACAAGGAGAAAACGAAAAAGGGAAGAAAAAAACATGCACAAGGGACTCGAGTGGTCACAACTTAGCAAATTTTATATGGATTCCCTCAAATCTAATGACCCGACCCGAACGTGTTTCATGGGGCACCCTCACATGGGGCGACATGGTGCGTCTGACCAGACAAAGTCACAGGGGAGAGAATGAAAAATGAGCCACACGAGCATGCACAAGGCACCTCGGTGATCACAACTTAAAAAATTTGATATGGCCTCCCTCAAGCAAAAAGACTGGACCTAAACATGTTTCATCGGGTGTCCTCACACTGCGCGACACAACGCGCCCGACCGAACGAAGCCATAAGGGAGAAAACAAAAAATGGGTCGCACAAACGTGCACAAGGCACTCGCACAACATAGAAATTTTGATATGGCCACCCTCAAACGAGACGATGTGACACAAACACGTTTTATCAGGCACCCCCACATAGCGCGACATGGCACACCCGACCTAAGGAAGGCACAAGGGAGAAAATGGAAAATGAGCTGCACAAACATGCACAAGGAACCGAGGGGGTCACAACTTAGAAAATTTGATAAGGCTTCCCTCAAACCAAACAAGCCGATCCAAATATGTTTCATCTAGTGCCCTCACAAGGCACGACAGGGCATGCCCGACTGAACGAAGGAACAAGGGAGAAAAAGGAAAACAGGCCACATGAACGAGCATAAGGCACCTGCGTGGTCAAAAATTAGCAAATTTGATACGACCACCCTCAAACAAAGTGACTCAACCTTAACATGTTTCATCGAGCGCCCTCACATGGCGCGACATGACTTGCCTGACCGAACAATGGCACAACAAAGAAAATGGAAAATGGGCCACACGAAGGAGCACAAGGCACCCAGGCGGTCACAACATAGAAAATTTGATTTTGACGCCCTTAAACAAAATGACCTAACTCAAACTCGTTTCATCAGTTGCCCTCACATGGCGCGACATGACTTGCCTGACCGAACAATGACACAAAATAGAAAATGGAAAATGGGCCACACGAAGGAGCACAAGGCACCCAAGCAGTCACAACGTAGAAAATTTGATTTGGACGCCCTCAAACAAAATGACCTAACTCAAACTCGTTTCATCAGTCGCCCTCACACGGCATGCCTGACTGGATGAAAGCACAAGGGAGAAAATGAGAAATAGGCCACATGAGCATGCCCAATACACCCAAGCAGTGACAAATTAGAAAATTTTATATGCCCACCCTAAAATGAAATGACTCAACCAAAAAACGTTTCATCGGGTACCCTCACACAGTGCAACACAGCTCGCCTGACCGAATGAAGGCATCAGGGAGAAAATGGCAAAAAAACTGTGCGAATGAGGACAAGGCACCTGGGTGGTCACAAATTAGAAAAAATCATACGGTCGTCGTTAAACAAAATTACCTGACCTAGACACGTTTTATTGGGTTCCCTCACACGACGCCACACAACCCACCCGACTGAACAAAGGCATAAGGGAGAAAATGACAAACGGGTTGAACAAACGAGCACAACGCACCCGGTCATTCACAACTTTGAAAATTTGATACAGCCATCCTCAAGTGAAAAGACCCGACCCGAACACATTTCATCGGGTGCACTCACACTGCATGACATGACGCACCCTACCGAGTGAAAGCATAAGGTAGAAAATGAAAAAAAAGCCCCACAAACATGCAGAAGGCACTCTGGTAGTCGCAACTTAACAAATTTGATACAGTCGCCCTCAAACGAAATGACTTGACACAAGCGCATTTCATCGGGCACCCTCAAATGAAGCAGCTTGACTCGAATGCATTTCATCGGGCGCCCTCACATGGCGCTACATGACGCACTTGATCGAATGAAGGCACAAGGGAGAAAATGAAAAATGGGCCACACGAATGTGCAGAAGGCACTTGGGCAGTCACAACTTAGAAAAATTGATACGACCGCACTCAAACGAAATGGCGCACCCAGGAGGTCACAAATTAGAAAACATGATACGACCGCCCTCAAATTAAATGACCCGACCCGAATACATTCCATTGGGCGCCCTCACACCGCGTGACACAGAATGCTTGACTGAATGAAGGCATAAGGGAGCAAACAGAAAACAAGTTACACAAATGTGCACAATGCACCTAGGCAGTCACAACTTAGCAGATTTTTTAAGGCTGCCCTCAAATGAAACGACCAGAGCTGAACGTGTTTCATCGGGCACCCTCACACGGCCCGACAGGGGGCACCCACCTAACGAAGGAACAAGAGAGAAAACATAAAATGGGTTGCACGAACTTGCACAAGGCACCCAGGTGGTCACAATTTAGAAAATTTCATATGTCCACCCTCAAACAAAATGATCGAATGCATTTCACCGGGCCCCCTCACACGGTGCGACATGACACGCCCGAGCGAATGAAGGCACAAGGGAGCAAATGGAAAACAGACTGCACGAACATGCACAAGGCACCTAGGCAATCAGAACTTGGCAAATTTGGTACGACCACCCTCAAACAAAACAACCCAACCTGAATGCATTTCATCATGTGCCCTCACAGAGTGTGACATAGCCCTTCCGACCAAATGAAGGCACAAGGGAGAAAATGGAAAATGAGTTGCACGAGGAAGCACAAGGAAATCAAGCGCCCTAAAACAAAATGATCTGACTTGAAAGTGTTTCATTTGGCGCCATCACATGGCGTGACATGGCGCACCCGACCAAATGAAGGCCCAAGGGAGGAAATGGAAAATGGGTTGCAAGAATGTGCACAAGGCACCTGGGCAGTCACAACTTAGAAAATTTGATATGGGCACCCTCAAATGAAATGACCCAACCTGAACATGTTTCATTGGGCGCCATCACATGACACACCCGACCGAATGAAGGAAGAAGGGAGAAAACAGAAAAAGGGGCGCACAAACATGCGCAAGGCACCCGGGCGGTCACAGCTTCGCAAATTTGATATGGGCACCCTCAAATGAAATGACCTAACCCCAACAAATTTAATTGGGTGCCCTCAAATGGCACGACACAGTGCACCCAACTGAATGAAGGCACAGGGGAGAAAATGGAAAATGGGCCACACGAACGTGCACAAGGCACCCGGGCAGTCACAACCTAGCAAATTTGATACGACCCCCCTCAAATGAAACAATCCGAACCAAACGTGTGTCATCGGGTATCCTCGCATGGCCTTACACGTAGTGCCACACCGAATGAAGATACAAGGGATAAAATAAAAAAGGGCCACTCGAACTTGTACAAGGAACTCAGGGGGTAGAAACTTAGAAAATTTGATACGACCACCCTCAATTGAAACGACCCAACCCGAACGTGTTTCATCGCGTGCTGTTGCATGACTCGACATGGTTTGCCCAACCGAACGAAGGCACAAGGGAGAAAACGAAAAACGGGAAGCAAAAACATGCACAAGGGACTCGAGTGGTCACAACTTAGCAAATTTTATATGGATTCCCTCAAATCTAATGACCCGACCCGAACGTGTTTCATGGGGCACCCTCACATGGGGCGACATGGCGCGTCTGACCAGACAAAGTCACAGGGGAGAGAATGAAAAATGAGCCACACGAGCATGCACAAGGCACCTCTGTGATCACAACTTAAAAAAATTGATATGGCCTCCCTCAAGCAAAAAGACTAGACCTAAACATGTTTCATTGGGTGTCCTCACACTGCGCGACACAACGCGCCCGACCGAACGAAGCCATAAGGGAGAAAACAAAAAATGGGTCGCACAAACGTGCACAAGGCACTCGCACAACATAGAAATTTTGATATGGCCACCCTCAAACGAGACGATGTGACACAAACACGTTTTATCAGGCACCCCCACATAGCGCGACATGGCACACCCGACCTCCAAGAAGCACAAGGAGAGAAATGAAAATGAGCCGCACAAACATGCACAAGGCACCGAGGGGGTCACAACTTAGAAAATTCGATAAGGCTTCCCCTCAAACCAAACAAGCCAGATTCAAAATATGTTTCATCTAGTGCCCTCACAAGGCACGACAGGCATGCCCGACCGAACGAAGGAACAAGGGAGAAAAAGGAAAACAAAGCCACATGAACGAGCACAGGCAAGGCACCCGCGTGGTCAAAAATTAGCAAATTTGATACGACCACCCTCAAACAAAGTGACTCAACCTTAACATGTTTCATCGAGCGCCCTCACATGGCGCGACATGACTTGCCTGACCGAACAATGGCACAACAAAGAAAATGGAAAATGGGCCACACGAAGGAGCACAAGGCACCCAGGCGGTCACAACATAGAAAATTTGATTTTGACGCCCGTAAACAAAATGACCTAACTCAAACTCGTTTCATCAGTTGCCCGAACCAAACGTGTGTCATCGGGTATCCTCGCATGGCCTTACACGTAGTGCCACACCGAATGAAGATACAAGGGATAAAATAAAAAAAGGGCCACTCGAACTTGTACAAGGAACTCAGGGGGTAGAAACTTAGAAAATTTGATACGACCACCCTCAATTGAAATGACCCAACCCGAACGTGTTTCATCGCGTGCTGTTGCATGACTCGACATGGTTTGCCCAACCGAACGAAGGCACAAGGGAGAAAACGAAAAAAGGGAAGAAAAAACATGCACAAGGGACTCGAGTGGTCACAACTTAGCAAATTTTATATGGATTCCCTCAAATCTAATGACCCGACCCGAACGTGTTTCATGGGGCACCCTCACATGGGGCGACATGGCGCGTCTGACCAGACAAAGTCACAGGGGAGAGAATGACAAATGAGCCACACGAGCATGCACAAGGCACCTCGGTGATCACAACTTAAAAAATTTGATATGGCCTCCCTCAAGCAAAAAGACTGGACCTAAACATGTTTCATCGGGTGTCCTCACACCCCCACTTGCCAACGCGCCCAATCGAACCGTTCAGTAAGGAGAAAAAAAAATGGGTCGCACAAACGGCACAAGGAACGCGCACAACATAGAAATTTTGATATGGCCACCCTCAAACGAGACGATGACACAAACACGTTTTATCGTGCACCCCCACATACCGCGACATGGCACACCCGACCTAAGGAAGGCAACAAGGAGAAAATGGAAAATGAGGCCGCACAAACATGCACAAGGCACCAGGGGTCAGCATCCTAGAAATTTGATAAGGCTTCCCTCAAACCAAACAAGCCGATCCAAATATGTTTCATCTAGTGCCCTCACAAGGCACGACAGGGCATGCCCGACTGAACGAAGGAACAAGGGAGAAAAAGGAAAACAGGCCACATGAACGAGCACAAGGCACCTGCGTGGTCAAAAATTAGCAAATTTGATACGACCACCCTCAAACAAAGTGACTCAACCTTAACATGTTTCATCGAGCGCCCTCACATGGCGCGACATGACTTGCCTGACCGAACAATGGCACAACAAAGAAAATGGAAAATGGGCCACACGAAGGAGCACAAGGCACCCAGGCGGTCACAACATAGAAAATTTGATTTTGACGCCCTTAAACAAAATGACCTAACTCAAACTCGTTTCATTAGTTGCCCTCACATGGCGTGCCTGACTGAATGAAAGCACAAGGGAGAAAATGAAAAATAGGCCACATGAGCATGCCCAAGACACCCAAGCAGTGACAAATTAGAAAATTTTATATGCCCACCCTCAAATGAAATGACTCAACCAAAAAACGTTTCATCGGGTACCCTCACACAGTGCAACACAGCTCGCCTGACCGAATGAAGGCATCAGGGAGAAAATGGAAAACAAACTACGCGAATGTGGACAAGGCACCTGGGTGGTCACAAATTAGAAAAATTCATACGGTCATCGTTAAACAAAATTACCTGACCTAGACACGTTTTATTGGGTTCCCTCACACGACGCCACACAACCCACCCGACTGAACAAAGGCACAAGGGAGAAAATGACAAACGGGTTGAACAAACGAGCACAACGCACCTGGTCATTCACAACTTTAAAAATTTGATACAGTCATCCTCAAGTGAAAAGACCCGACCCGAACACATTTCATTAGGTGCACTCACACTGCATGACATGACACAGCCTGCCGAGTGAAGGCACAAGGTAGAAAACGAAAAACAAGCGCCAAAAACATGCAGAAGGCACTCTGGTAGTCGCAACTTAGCAAATTTGATATAGTCGCCCTCAAACGAAATGACTTGACACAAGCGCATTTCATCGGGCACCCTCAAATGAAGCAGCTTGACTCGAATGCATTTCATCGAGCGCCCTCACACGGTGCTACATGACGCACCTGATTGAATGAAGGCACAAGGGAGAAAATGACAAATGGGCCACACGAATGTGCAGAAGGCACTTGGGCAGTCACAACTTAGAAAAATTGATACGACCACACTCAAACGAAATGACCCGACCCAAATGAGTTTCATCGAGTGCCCTCACATGGTGCTACACAATGAGCTCGACTGAGCAAAGGCACAAGGGAGAAAACGACAAATGGGTCACACGATTCTTCACAAGGCACCCATGTGATGACAACTTAGAAAATTTGATAAAACTGCGATCAAATGAAACGACCTGAACCAAACGTCTTTCATCAGGTGCACTCGCACAGCTCGACATGGCGCCCTTAACTGAATGAAGGCACAAGGGAGAAAATAGAAAATGGGACACATGATCGTGCACAAGACACCTGTGTAATATTCCTACTTTAGCAAGCAGCTAAGGGGAATTTTTTATTTTCGATTTTTTCACTTAGTAGTTGGATAAATGGGTAAGGAGGCCCATGCATAATAAAAACATGAATAAAACCCATTATAATTTGAATGGAGATCATCACAGTAGCTATATTTTACACTTGTGTGTGAAAAGGGGAAAATGGATGAGGACAAAGTCAAGTTAGACTAAGTCAACATGCATGCATGAAGAAGAGGAGATCATCAATATAACCAGTTCAGTGTGAACAAGGATCTACATAGACAGACATTTGTGAGATGGATTAAAGGCACTTGAGTGTAAAAAGGGATGAGGCAGATTGAAGAGGTCAACCTTGACCAAATCAAACAGCGCAATATGGAGGAGTGGCCTTGATGAAGGTACAACGTAATTTTGGAGGGAGATTGCTCATGTGGAGTTGGAAACCCTAATTGGTGGGACCCAAGGTGAGGAGTATCACAAATTTTATAAGGAATATGATGGCAGCCATTTGGGGTTAGCTTAGATATTATTCAGTTTGGCCTGCTTTGACTATTTGGCATCCTCTTGCTGTTTAGAAGAGCTGCAATGCTGTTTAGCACAAGGATCTCTTGTTTAGGAATCCTTATCCTTCCTTGAGAAGCCTCTTGGAGGAGTATTGTACTTTATTTTTCCACACTCGGGCTTGAGCCCAAGCATCCTCCTTCAGCCATAGCATTATTTCTATTGATTATAGTGCTATGTTGTAGGGTATTGCAGTGGAAAGTTCCCAACACCACTTTCTCAGCTTATCTTTCTAAGAAGGGAGCTTCCCTTTCTTTGCAAGATCTGTTAAGAAGGTTTCTGAGCATTATGTACATCTTGGCATGTGGCCAAATCATTCTCCATCATTTAATACACATTCCTAGGCAGGATCTGCATTATCTTTCATAGTGTTGCAGTAGCAGGGTTTGACCCCTTGGTTGTGAGTTTATTCCTTGGAGGAAGGGCCAACCCTTCTCCCGGAAAGCTTTGTACATAATCCTCTTTCTATTTCTTGTATATTTCAGCTATTTGTATTTATATTTTTGGTCTAACTGTGTTTTCTAGATCTAGATCTGCACATCTGCTATTTTGTACTTGTGCTCTCATGAAACCCTTGTTGGGTTAACTCTTTGATGTATAAAAGGAGCTAGATCTCCATTTTCCTCCATGTTTTGATATAATAAACTCTATATATTTTATTGCATCATTTTATATCTAAAAACCCCAAAAAAGCATGCTATATATGCTTCAATAGCTTTCTTTTGAGCTAAGTCATGGGATTTGGGCCTTTTTAAGCCATACCAGGACCGAGAGGTCTGTTTAACTTAGCTAGAGTGATTTATTTTTGCTAAAATTTGATATGTGAGTCCCATGTGACATATTATAAGGGATCCCATCATTATTTTCCTCTGTTATTACAGAAATTGCTGGAAATAACGTTTTTGGGGCTTAAAATGTTGCTTTTCCCCAGCTTTTGGGTAATAAAATGATGTATAAGTTGTTGCTAAGACACCAACTGATGATAATGTGTTTCTTGACACATTAATTGAGTGAATATATTGCTACAGCTCCTTTGTTTACATATTTCTGCAGTCCCATTATTGGGCATTTTCCGGCCATTCTAGGTGTGAGAGGCTTGTTTATCTCACCTAGTTTGCTTGGTTTCTGATTTAATCTTGGATTTGGATCTTATATTACTAGATATAAGAGATATAAGGGCTAATATTATTTTCTGTAGCATACATTCCTAAAAAATTCATTTTTCAGGCATGCCTTGCTAGCAATTCCCAATTTGGAGATATTACAGTGGTATCAAAGCATAGTGTTGGCTCAGCCTGTGAATTCCAGTGATCAAAGGGAGCAAGATCAGAATGATGGAGGGAATATTTTACTCTCATCAATTTTCATATCCAGAAATAACCTCTCCCATGAGGTTAAAATGATGAAGGATAAGATATGCCAAGAAACTCCTAGAGGGTTTCAAGAAGAGGAAGAACCATGCACTTCCTATTCTCATGAAGAAGAAGACAAAGGGCATGGAAGACACTTGGAACATAAGATTATAAGTGGATACCTTGTTGAGTAGAAGACTCAACCAAGAGCATTCAAGGAGACTCTAGCCTTCCCGCAGTTCATTCAACTAGAGGAAGAAAGGAGACCTTGCAGCACAAGAAGGATGAAGGGAACTATGTTTCTATTGTCTACTTTTGATGGATCATCTTCAGCAAGGACTTCGACAAGAATACTTGAAGCATTCTTCCTACTACATCTAGTGGTAGAAAGATAAGTAGTAGAGATTGCACCACTGCACATGAAGGGCAAAGAAAGCACTTGGTGGTTCAGCCACATAAGTCATGCAAGAGTGTCTACTCTTGTAGATTTCACTCAGAGAGTGATCAAGAGATTTGATGAAGAAAAATCAGAGAGGTAGGATCCCTCACCATCTCTTGAGGAGACTTACATCCACGCTATCACAACTGGGGAGGAGTAGCCTTCAAAATCAATATTTGAGGGAGACAATACAGTGAAAGAAAGAACTCGTGTAGCCATGCAAGGTTTTCCCAAAGTCCAGCAAGGTATGATTGCATTTCCATTTTCTATTATTGCAACAAATATTTTAGAAGATTGTGGAAATATGTTGTTTTATGACCCAAAATCATCACTTACTGCTAATCAAGAGCAGCAAGGTTGCACTGCACTGTCCAAGAGCAGCAGTGAAGAGATAAGGACCCATTCCTCATGGGAACATTGAGATGCCAACTTCATTCAGGAAGCCATGGAGGAAGAGATGTCAAAGGGTAGACATATTGAGATGAGAAACTCTTTCTCCTCTATAGATGACACTCTCTCAATGATCATGCCACAACTCAAAGAGAGACTTCTACTTGCAGCAAATCCAAGGCCTCTTTGGTTTTGGAAGGCCATGCATGAGGAGGAGGTCTCATCGGGAGATCCCATTGGAGGTACACTTCAAAATTTCAAGAATTGAAAAGTTATTAAAAGGATGGAGAAGCATCGTGTCCTACCTTGGGAGGATACCAAACATTTGCAGAATAAGATCCGTCACCCACATTGGGATGATTGGATGGAAGTATGGAGCAATAGGGTTCCAAACCCCTTGCAGATCTATGATACATGCCATCAAGAGGCATGGTTGCACTGGTTGTTTTTGGGTGAGTTTGGTCACTACCCAAAAATTTCTATTTATTTATCTCATGCCTTGAGTCTCAATGATAGGATGCATAAGAAGAAGGCATGGTTGTTGTGGATGTTAAGAAGAGATTTTGGAAATCATATGTTGAATCTTATGTCCATACATTTTATTTTGTTTGAGATATGTCTCATGTGCTCACATGTATTTATGTTTGAGATATATTTCATGCATGAACATTGTTTTGGGAGGAAGGATAACTTCCCCTTGATGTATAAGGGAGCTGGTTTGTACTATGTTGATGAGGCATCTCATATGTCCATCATTGTATTATTTCTCCATGATCTGAATTTTGATAATGCAAGGAGGCAACAAGAGTCCTTTTTGCTATGGCTATTATTGAGAGAGTATGGGATGAAATTTCTCCATACTCATCATGATGTTTTAGAAGGAATGTATGGCACCTTGTCTTGTTATTTTTATCATGTAAAAATAATATATATTGTTGTTTACTACCACATAGTAGATGAGCACTGATGCATAGCTAGTACATTGTTGGAAGACAACTTGCCACATGAAATTTTCAAGCATTAGTTGGGAAAACTGTGTTGTATCCCTTGGATAGACCATCGGCATCATGGAACCATCAAAATTTTTCTAATTTGGATGCCAAATGGTGATGAGGTGCCATTCATTTTGGATGGAATGGTTTGGGCCAGCATGATTTGTTGGAGCAGGGTTCCCCATACTGATGAAAGCTGGTCCAATTTTGTATTATTTTTATTATATTTAGTCTAACGCAGGGGTGATAGGGCAGATAAAAGCCCCAATACATTGTAAGCGGGTAAATAGGTAAAACCAAGAGTTTGAAAAATATGGTTTGCGGACCATGGTAAGTCTAGGCTAAATTGGTATAAATAGTAAGTCTTTTTGAGTCGAAAAGTAGAAGATGAATAGAAGTGAATGCTAAGTGTGGATTGTTAGTTCTGGGTTTTGGGTAGGACTCCTGCTGGCTATGTACATAGAGATTCTTTGTCCTGCTGTGTGTGGACCCTGCTGGCTATCTGCGCAGGTGGGATTTGGGGTTATGTAAGAATATACTAATAATATATGAGAAGTATTGTTGCTATTTGGTTCTAGATCTATCTGTTATATGAATCTATGCTCTATGTTAAATATGTGATAAGGTACGAATGATATATGTTATCCGTTGTGTTTATCTATAATATATGCTATCTGATCTGCTGTGCGTACTATAATTTATATCTTTTCTGGTCAAATGCACGTGGATGCGTACCTAAGATCTAGATTTTTAACACTGTGTACACCGGTTATCTATTTAAGCCTACGAACTAGCTTTTTTTTCATATATCTGTGCACTTTTCATGGCTTGGATTACCTACTCTCTTTCCGGGTGTGGAAACCTAGTTCTAGCACCCTCCCATACTACTTCGGGTGAGACTTTGACCTACACAAGCAGGTCACTGCCAAAAGGGACAGTAGTATAGGGGTTTTTTGGCAAACCTTAACATATGAACCTAGGTCAGGACCCCTAAACCCAAAAAATGGTTCTGTTGATGGGACCAAGATAATTTTGAAAGAGTGGTCAGGTAATGCTAGAACGCTAAAAAGAATATAGATATGGCTGTGAATTTAAAACTACCTACCTTCAAGGGTGTGGGTGATGAGGATATGGATATGTTCTGGTTTTTTGCTAAATCGGTATGGATGGCACAAAACATTACAAGTGATTCAGTGAAGCAGGCCCAGCTATCTTTGGATTTTGAGGAAAGAGGTATGGATTGGTATATGGGATACATTGGAAAACATGCAAATGCAACTATTGATGAAATAAAAACAACACTAAAGAAGTAGTTCAAAAAACCTAAGTCCTATTCGCAGATAGTCAACGAAATAAAAGACATCAATCAAGGACCATTTGAGTCTGTATGGGAAGCATATCAACGATTAAAAAAAACAATCCAGGAAGGAGGGTTCAAGTATGATGATAAGCAACATACAGAATGGTTTATTGCCATGACCTTGCCATACTTACGGATACCAATGGGTCGCCAAACTATTGACAGTTAGGAGAAGGAATTAGAAGTAGCCATGAAGCTAGAAGTTGTGCCAAGGGACGAGGCTCAGTTGGGTGTAGAAAAAATACAGGGTCAACTAGAGGCTATGTAGGTTGAAATCCAAAGTCTATGCAAGGAGCACGAAACAGGGTCTAGTTCGCTACTATCACCAAACACGAGGAAGATGAGGGAACCTATGCTATGGTGCAATGACTGCTGGGTTGAAGGATCGCATGATACTCATCACTGTCCCTACCTAGCAGCGTACATCCCAGAAGTAAAATAGAAATGGTGTGTATTTTGCATATCCGTAGGCCACAATGAAAATAACTGTCGAACATATGTCTTAATGATGGATCAAGAAAGTATATACCGAATGAGATTAGAGTTTGCATTGCCTAGATCATCCATCAGTAAAAGAAGTTCCCTCACTAGAAGCAGGAATAGGGGGCAAGGGGGAAGCACAAGTGGAGAACGAGCAAAGTTAGTCTATTATAACTGTGGGGAGGTAGGTCATTTTTCAAGAGACTGTGTGCAGCCATCTCGACGAGCCTATAGATATTGCAGGGGGCGAGATGATGTGTTCAAAGAATGTCCAGTCCTGATAGCCAGAATAAAAGAGAAGAAATAGAAACCTACACAAAATATTCAGACCGTCAAGGCTGAACCTCTGCCAGAAGAGGCCAATATTAATGTTATAACCCATATTGGCATGGCCACAGGTGGGAGTATGTAAAATATTGAAGCTGAGCTGCTAATTAGAAAAGTGCCCATCAAGAAGGACAAGTTAGATTTGGCTAAAGAAAAGGAGGCTTTTATCACAGCCCACCAGGAGATTGATAGTAAAAAGGTATCGACTCACACTATGGAAAATGAGGAGGTGGGAGTATTCATGCAAGCATGCATGAAGCTCCTTCACAATCAGCAAGCTGTGGCAACCCTCCAGGCTCTAATCGATAACTGTACAGGCAGAAAAACTTTGGTTGTAAGACTAAATGACATCCACAAGATGTATAAACAGGTGAAGCGCACTGGGCGAGAGATGTGACTGACAGCACAAATCGACGACTATGAGATGAATCAGGTCATCCTCGACCTGGGGTCGGATGCAAATGTCCTCCCTAAACAAACATAGTTACGGATGGAAAAACCTCAGCTTGAATGGTTATATATCCAGCTACATATGGCCAATCAACAGAAAGTAGTCCCATTGGGGAGGCTATGGTAGGTAGTCGTTGATATCACTGGGATTAAGGTACAAGCAGAATTTGATGTTATTCAGATTGAGGAGGATACAGACCCCTACTCGGCACTCCTAGGGCTAGGTTGGGCCATTGACATGGGTGGTGTCAATAAATTAAAACAATGGAGCATCGTATTGGAATTCGATGGGACACGGGTGGTCACCCCTTTAGACCCAACGGAGGGAGAGTGATACACTGAAACTGTACAGACAATAGACGAATTAGACCGCATTTATAAGTTAACCACCCAAGATCAGGAGTGGGTCAACCCTACAGATGAAGGTATGCTTTTCTAGGAAAAAGAGAGTGAATTCTTATCTGACACTGATGACGAAATAGAAAAATGGAAAAACATGTTACACGATGTATTTGCGTTGCACTATATATCCATGGAGGTAAGGGAACTACCCTTCTTTTATGGTTCAGGAGAAGTTGAGAAATTTTTGCGAAAACTTGAGGAAGAGGTCCCAAAAGAAAGGCGGTTATGGGACCTTAATTTGGCCCTATGTGCCACACCCCAAGATGGTGGGAAACCCAGAAGGCAGCACTTCCGAACTGGGAAATATGTCAGGAAATGATGGTCCTGCAATTTAAAGCCCCGCCTTAGATAAGAATTGAAACTTTCTTCGGCCTAGGAAACTCGTGTGAACATTTGCAAGCGTAGATGGATAATTGGAAAAATCAAACCTCCAAGGAATGGGCTCATTCGTTTATCCACACATTGGGCCCAATCTCGACTGCCTGGTACTTGAATGCGGAGCTGCATCAACAGACCTCTCTCTGGAAAAACTTGCAGGACTTTATCATGACCTTTGGGTTAGTCGGAGGTTCGGAAGCATTAGACGAAGTTCTGCAGGACCTGGATGCGTATATATTTGGTAACGCTAATCCATCTACTACAGTCAGGGAACCAACCTGGGATATGCAAGTGCAATACATTGCCAATTGCTGCAATATTATGATTGATGAGGAAGAAGATAGTTCGCACAATGTCTCTATTCCAGAATCTAAAGGTGACCATGCAATTGCATGACCTTCACTACACATGGTAGATGTAACGAAACCGCTAAATCTGTACGAATTCAATATTGGGATGGAATTCCCAACAAATCAAGTAGTGGCCTTACCGATTGAACCCGAAGTAAAAACAAAAAGTGAAGGAGGAATTGGATAAAATGCTCACTGTCGATATCATAGAGCCAGTCGAACAGTCAGACTGGGTCAGCTCGATGGTTGTTTAGGAAAAGAAAACAAAGGGGGGAATTTGGTTCTGCGTTGACCTACACAAGTTAAATGATGCTTGCATACATGACCCATTCCTGATGCCCTTTTGAGATTAAATACTAGACAGTGTAGGTGGTCATGAGTTGTACTCATTTACTGATGGGTTCTCGGGCTATCATCAAATCCACATTGCCCCAGAAGACCATAGTAAAACTATGTTTTCCACTGAATGGAGGTCCTTCCAGTATAATGTAATGCCATTCGGACTCAGGAATGCCCCGGCTATCTTCTCACACATCATGGTTGCAGTGTTCAAAGAATTCATCCACAAGTTTGTAGAAGTCTACTTTGATGATTGGACTATATTTGGCTTAGTACAAACGCATGTCTCTAACCTGTGCTTAATGTTAGATGCCTGCCACAAATACCAAATCTCCCTCAGCATCAAGAAGTGTATTTTTTGTGTACCTTTCGACATTTTACTTGGGTATATAGTCTACCAGCAAGGGCTGATGATGGATCACACTGAGATTGATGTCATCATCAACCTAGCTATCCCCAAAACTGAAAAAAAGCTGCACTCAATTCTTGGACATACAGGCTACTATAGAAATTTCATTCAAGGGTACGCACTAATCCAAGTGCCACCCGAGAAGCTACTTAAGAAGGATGTCATTTTTTTTGGGGATGAGGAATGTCAGAAAAGTTTTTAACTACTCAAAGAAAAGATGGTTTCGACACCTATTCTTGTCTTTCCTAATTGGACAAAGGAATTTCATATACACGTAGATGTCTCAGGCATCACTTTAGGAGCGATACTTATGCAACTCGGCTAGGGGGACATTGATCATCCAACCACCTTTGCTAGTGGAAAACTCTCAAATGTTGAATGGAATTATGCCACAACAGAAAGGGAAGGACTGGCTATGATCTACGCACTACAAAAATATCACCACTACTTGCTCGGAGGTCACTTAAAAATGTATACTAACCATTTGGCCTTAACATACCTGGTGAATAAGCCTGTGTTTGGGGGGAAATTTGCTGATTTTTTTTGTTGTTCTAGGAATATAACTTCGAAATCATAGTTAAACCAGACAAGTTGAACGCGGGACCAGATCACCTATCCCGTATTGATACTGGAGAAGAACCTACTAGTCTAGAAGAAGGCCTACCTGACGCATAACTGTTCACCATTAAGGTTGTTGTTACAGCATTTTTTGGTCATCTAACCTATGATCATTAGATGGACCCAAGTACACCATGTAAGACCAATTTTACCCTAAGTAAAATTGCCTTCACTATGTTAAATAACTTAATAAACCACATTTATTAGGTTATTTATGGTCCAAACAGAAAACCCCAAAAGGAAATATTAAACAAACCTATATTTGTTTGATTTTCCTCATGGAATAATTAATTAAACCATAATTTAATTTTTATTCCCAGTCATGTTTAACCCAAAAACAAAGAAATTAATTAGATAAACCTTTATTTATCTTATTATTTTCTAGGAATAATTATTTAAATCTTATTTAGATAGTATTCCTTGTTAAATATGACCAAATCACCCACAAATAATTAAATAAATCATTATTTATTTGATTATCTTCTAACCGCTTCCTTAAAAAGATAAATAAATCATTTATTTATTTATTTTTGAAAAATTAAGGGATTTGAACCAAGTCAAATACCTTTTCCCTCCAACAAATATAATAAAATATTCCATAAAAAGTGGATCTAGATCTGGTTAACCCATGCACCAAGATCTAGAATGACCCAATATTTTGTTATAAATAGGAGGGTTTTTCCTACCATTCTTCACCTTTTGTTGCCTATTAGATCACTCCGGATCTATACACTTGGTCACCATTTTCTGCCATTTGCTGTGTGAGCTCCCTTTGAGTTCCATTCTTTGTGTGGGTTTTCTACACCAACAAGAGAGAGAAATCTTAGATCTGAAGTGCTGAGGACTTCCAAGAACCCATCCCACTGAGGAGAATTGGATACGCATTCTTGTTTTCCTCCCAGGTGCCCAATTAATATAAAAATTCTTTCAAAAATTGTTCTTGTCTTGTCTATTGGTATATGGAGCAAACCCTTGTTTTTTCTGCTTAATGTCTTTTCCATGCATAGATCTGGTTTTTGCAGCTCTTTTATGTTCAACTAACCGCAGATTTGAAGATATTGGCAGCCACTTTTGTTGTTAGGGCTATTAGTTATGCGTAGCTAAAGTGGTCCTTTTTCGTACACTTCGACAAAGGATTCATACTAACAGTTGTCGATGCACACTTTGCTGATATCATCCAGTTCGTAACTACCAGTATGGTGCCAACAGAGTACTCGGTCAAGCAAAAGAAGGATTTGGTCACATGAGCGATAGATTTTACTATCATCGCAAGCCACCTATATAAGTTAGGTGTGGATGAAGTACTACGAAGGTATGTTCTGGAGCATAAGCGACAAGCCATCGTAATAGAAGCCCATGAAGGAATAGCAGGTGGACACTATGCAGGCAAAGCAACGACACAGAAGATTTTACAGGCTGGGCTATGGTGGCCTACTATACATAGTGATTCCCGGGATTATTGTAGAGCCTTTGATACATGTCAATGAACGGGATGACCATCAAGGCGTGATGAGATGCCCTTACAACCACAAATGGCCCTGCAAGCCTTCGATAAATGGGCCATCTAGTTTTTTGGACCTATTAATTCGCCAGGAAAGAAAACAGGCACCCATTATATAATCACTACCACAAACTACATGACTCGATGGGCAGAAGCCCAAGTAGTAAGAAATTGTACTGTGGAGACTGTTGCACACTTCATTTTTGAGAAAATTCTAACCCTCTTTGGGTGACCCAAAATCCTCATGAGTGATCGGGGCACACACTTTCTTAAGGAAACCATCCAAGCCTTGACTGAAGAATTCCAGATTCATCATGCAAAAAGCACTCCTTATCACCCACAGGCCAATGGGGCTATTGAAGCATTCAATAAAATATTGGAGCAAGCACTAACCAAGGTCTACAACACTAACCACAGTGATTGGGACGTGCACATCCCATTATTTCTCTCGACCTATCGAACCACTTCCAAGAAGTTAACAAGAAAAACCCCCTTTCGATTGACTTATGGCAAGGAGGCCATCATGCCTATGGGGTATATTGTTCCTAGTATTTGTATTGCATCCTTTACAAACATGGATGACCTAGACGTCCTCGAAGAACTCCTGATGTAGCTCACCGCCCTAGAAGAAGACTAGTTTATGGCCAAATTTCATCAGAAAGTCCAGAAAATGCATGATAAGGCATGGCACGACCATCATATTTTCCAGAAGACATTTGCAGAAGATGGCCTGGTACTCTTATATGAAAGCCAGTTTGCGAAGTACCCAGGAAAGTTTCGACAACATTGGTTGGGTCCCTATCTAGTCAACTAAATCACGAATGGAGGAGCTGTCTAGTTGGACACCCTACTAGGTGATATGATTCTAGGATACTTTAATGGTAGTAGACTCAAACCATATCATAGCTAATGACTACATGGCCAGAGTAGCTTCAATTTGTCGGCCAAGCCACAACAGTATCATCAGGGACTTCGAACACACGAGTCAGCTAAAGAAATATATGGAACACTAATTCGTAGCACATCCCTTCGAAAACTGAGGATAATGATTGTGCAGACATTGAATGTACCTCTTTCCTGGAATAGAGATGCTGCATGGAAGAGGCAGGAAGACCTATGACCATCATGACTCAGGATGATTCATAATATTGTGTTGGGGGACTGTTGGAGCAGGATTCCCCATACTGATGAAATCTGGTCCAATTTTGTATTATTTTGATTATATTTAGTCTAGCGCAGGGGTGATAGGGCGGATAAAAGCCCCAATATGTTGTAAGTGGGTAAATAGGTAAAACTAGGAGTCTACAAAACACAATGTGCGGACCATGGTAAGTCTAGGCTAAATTGGTATAAATAGTAAGTATTTTTGAGCTGATAGGTAGAAGATGAATAGAAGTGAATGCTAAGTGCAGATTTTTAGTTCTAGGTTTCGGGTATTTGGGTCAAGCTCCTGCTGTCTGTGTGCACAGGTGGGATTTGGGGTTATGTAAGAATATTTTGATAATATATGAGAAGTATTGTTGGTACTTGGTTCTGGATCTATTTTTTATATGAATCTGTGCTCTGTGTTAAATCTGTGATAAGGTATGAATGATCTTTGTTATCTGCTGTCTTTATCTATAATATATGATATCTGATCTATTGCACGTACTGTAATTTATATCTTTGCTGGTCGAACGCACGTGGTTGCGGACCTAAGATCTAGATCTGTAATACTATATACATCGGTTATCTTTTTAAGCCTACGAACTAGCTCTGTTTTCATAGATTTGTGCGCTGTGCATGGCTTGGATTACCTAGTCTCTTTACGAGTGTGGAAACCTCGTTCTAGCACCCTCCCATACTACTTCAGGTGAGACTTTGACCTACGCAAGCAGGTCACTGCCGAAAGGGCCAGTAGCATAGGGGTTTTTTGGAAACCCTTAATGTATGTATCTAGTTTAGGACCCCTAATCCCAACATGATTCATGACATGGGATAGGATATTTGGAGATCTATTCTTCTTCTTGCCACTTGAGGGAAACCTATTTGTAGCCCAAGGTTAGTATGTACTCTACACTTTCCATGAGTGGGGAGGAAGACAAAATGGGGTAGGCCATCTTGCCTATCATGTTCAGCTATTCAGCCCACCTTATTTGTAGGAGCCTAAGGTGGAGGAGACCTTTCATGAGTTTCCATGTTGGAGGGTGACTCGTCTTGTATGGATGATAGCTTGGGTGTGGAGGTTTTACATGGGAATTATAGTGCTCAAATTCATTTTAGACTCCATGCCTTGGGAGGAAGTTTTTCATTTCTATCCTTGCAATTGCTTGAGGACAAGCAACATTTGGGAGGGGAGGACTTTAATATTCCTACTTTAGAAAGCAGCTAAGGGGAATATTAATTTTTTATTTTTTCACTTAGTAGCTTGATAAATGGGTAAGGAGGCCCATCCATAATAAAAACATGAATACAACCCATTATAATGTGAAAGGAGATCATCACATTAGCTATATTTTACACTTGTCTGTGTGAACAGGGGCAAATGGATGAGGACAAAGTCAAGTTTGACTAAGTCAACATCAATGCATGAAGAAGAGGAGATCATCAATATAACCAGTTCATTGTGAACAAGGACTAGCATAGACAAACATTTGTGAGATGGATTGAAGGCACTTGAGTGTGAGAAGGGATGAGGCAGATTGAAGAGGTCAACCTTGACCAATTCAAACAACGTAGTATGAAGGAGTGGCCTTGATGAAGGTACAACATAATTTTGGAGGGAGATTTCTCATGTAGAGTTGGAAACCCTAATGGGTGGGACCCAAGGTGAGGAGGCTCACAAATTTTATAAGGAAGAGGATGGTAGCAATTTGGGGTAAGCTTGGATATTATTCAATTTGGTCTACCTAAACTATTTGACATCCTCTTGTTGTTTAGCAAAGCTGCATTGTTGTTTAGCACAAGGATATCCTGTTTAGGAATCCTTCTCCTTCCTTGAGAAGCCTTTTGGAGGAGTATTGTACTTCAATTTTCCACACTCAGGCTTGAGGCCAAGCATCCTCCTACAGCCACAACATTATTTCTGTAGAGTATAGTGCTGTGTTGTAGGGCGTTGTAGTGGAAAGTCCCCAACACCACTTTCTCAACTTATCTTTCTGAGGAGGAGCTTCCCTTTCTTTGAAAGATCTGTTAAGAAGGTTTATGAGAATTATGTACATCTTGGCATGTGGCCAAAGAATTCTCCATCATTTACTGTGGATTCCTTGGCAGGATCTACGTTATTTTTCACAGTGTTGCAGTAGCATGGTTTGACCCCTTTCTTGTGAGCTTATTCCTTCGAGGAAGGGAAAACCCTTCTCCCAGAAAGATTTGTACATCATCCTCATTCTATTTCTTGTATATTTAAGCTATTTGTATTCAAATTTGTAGTATAACTACATTTTCTAGATCTAGATCTGCAGATCTGCTATTTTGTACTTGTTCTCTCATGAAACCCTTGCCGAGTTAACTCTTTGATGTATAAAAGGAGCTAGATCTCCATTTTCCTCCATGTTATGGTATAATAAACTAAATATATATTATGGTATCATATTATATCTAAAACCCCCATAAAATAACGCTATATATGCTTTAGTAGCTTTCTGTTGAGCTAAGTCATGGGATTTGGGCCTTTTTAAGCCATATCGAGACCGGGAGGTCTGTTTAACTTAGCTAGAGTGATTTGTTTTTGCTAAAATTTGGTATGTGAGTCCCATGTGACATATTATAATGGATCCCACAATTATTTTCCTCTATTAGTGTGCAAATAGCTGGGAATAACTTTTTTGGGGCTTAAAATGCTGCTTTTCCCAAAATTTTGGGTAATAAAATGATGTATAAGTTGTTGCTGAGACACCAACTGATGATAATGTGTTTCTTGAAACATTCCTTGAGTGAATATCTTGCTTCAGCTCTAGAATTTTGTTTACATATTGCTGCAGTCCCATTATTGGGCATTTTCCAGCCATTCTAGGTGTGAGGGGTTTGTTTATCTCACCTAGTTTGCTTGGTTTCTGATTTCCTTTTGGATTTGGATCTTAGATTATTAGATATAATATATGTAAGGGATAATATTACTGGTTGTAGCATACATTCCTGAAAAAATGTGTTTTTCAAGCATGCCTTGCTAACAATCCCAATTTGGGGATATTACAACCTGGGTGGTCACAACTTAACAAATTTGATATGGTCACCCTCAAAGAAAATGACCCAACCCAAATTCATTTCGTCAGGCACCTTCGTACAGTGCGACATATCACACATGATCGAAAGAAGGCACAAGGGAGAAAACAGAAAACGGATCGCATAAACGTGCATAAGGCGACTGGGCGGTCACAACTTAGAAAATTTGATATGACCACCCTCAAACTAAATGAACCGACCCAAATGCTTTTCATCAGGCACCCTCAAAAAAATAAACCTGACCCGAACATGTTTCATCATGCGCCCTCACACGGCGTGACACGACGCGCCTGACCTAATGAAGGCACGAGGGAGAAAATGGAAAACGGGCTGCACGAACGTGCACAAAGCCCCTGGGCGGTCACAACTTAGCAAATTTGATAGGATTTTCCTCAAACAAAATGACCCGACCCAAACGGTTTTCATCAGGTGCCCTCACAAGGCGTGACAAGGTGCACCTGACCAATCATGTTTCCTTGTGTACCCTCACACGACCCGACCCGACCCGACCCAACCCGAACGCGTTTCCTTGGGTGCCCTCACATGACCCAATGCGAACGCGGTTCCTTAGGCACCCTCACATGACCCAACCTGACCGGACCTGAACTAGTTTCCTTGGACACCCTCACATGACCTGACTCGACCCGACATGAATGAAGGCACAAGGTAGAAAACGACAAATGGGTCGCACGAAAGTGCACAAGGCACATGGGGTGTCACAACTTAGCATTTTTTATACTACCTCCCTCACATGACCCAGCCCAACCCAAATGCGTTTCGTTGGGTGCCCTCACATGGCAAGACCCGACCTGCCCAAACGAAGGCACAAGGGAGAAAATGGAAAACAGGCCTCACAAACATGCACAAGGCACACAGGTGGTCACAAATTACATTTTTGATATGGCCTCCCTTAGACGAATTAAATTGAACATGTTTCCTTGGGTGCCCTTACACGACTCGACCCATCCCAACTTGGCCCGAATGCATTTCCTTGGTCACCCTCACACGACCCTGCCCAACCCGGCCCGAATGAAGGCACAAGGGAGAAAATGGAAAACGGGTCACATGAATGTGCACAAGGCACACGGGTAGTCAAAACTTAGCATTTTTTATATGGCCGCCCTCACATGACCCAACCTGAGTGCGTTTCCTTTGGCACCCTCACACAACCCAACCCGACCTGACCCGACCCTAACCGAAAAACCCAAACGCATTTCCCTGGGCACCCTCACAAGACACTACTTGACCCAACTCAACCCTCCTAAACATGTTTCCTTGGGTGTCCTCACATGACATGACCCAACCAGACCCACCCGATCGCGTTTCCTTGGTTGCCCTCACACAGCACGACCAAACCTGACCTGACCAACCTGAACGAAGGAATAATGGAGAAAATGACAAACGGGTTGCATGACCATGCATAAGGCACACAACACTCGCAACTTGGAATTTTTTATATGGCCTCCATCAAATGACCTGATTTGACCTGACCCGAATGCGTTTCCTTGGGTGCCCTCACATGGCACGACCTGACCCGCCTAAACAAAGGAACAAGGGAGAAAATGGGAGATGGGTCACACGAACGTGCAAAAGGCACATAGGTGGTGACAACTTAGAAAATTTAATACGGTTGACCTCAAATGAGACGACGTGACCTGAACGTGTTTCATCAAGCACCCTCACATGGGGCGACATGGAACGCCCCACCAAATGAAGGCACAAGGGAGAAAATGGAAAATGGGCCGCATGAATGTGCACAAGGCACCCAGTTGGTCACAACTTACCAAATTTGATACAGTCGCCCTGAAACAAAATGACCCCACCCGAACGCGTTTCATCGGGCGCCCTCACATGGGACGACATGGAGTGCCTAACCTAACGAATGTGTTAGTCATCAATAGTTTTGATCTTATCCAAATATGTCTAAGTTGAAAATATGAGATTTCTAGAAACAAAATTTGCAAAAACATTGTGAGTTCTAGAAATCTCACAGCCTTCATTATCCTAATTCTATCAGTTCACTAAAAACTTCATCTATGCCTTCTAAAAAGATCACCCCTCTGTTTCAAAAAGAAGCCTGTTTTAGCTTATTTTCCCCCATTTTCCCTCATTTTCGCGTCAATTATTCTTTCACTTCCTCAAAATCCCCTTTTAAACTTTAAGTCCCCTTTATTTGGTTTAAAATCACCTTTTTTATCCTATCGGAACTTCAAAAAGGCTAAAAAACTCACTTTTTAGGCCTATTTTCCAAAATTTTATAAAAATAAGGCCTTAAGCGCTTTTCGGCTTAGGCCCTAACCCCTTTTCCTCCATACGACTCGCCACCGCAACCGAGCGCTAACCCCATCAGCGATTGGCACATCGCACTTTCTAAGTTTCGCTTCCTTTTCCTTTTTTCCGATGGTCGATCCATCAATAAGATCTGGATCTTCCATTCCCCGGATCCAATGGCCATCACATCTCTCTATTGCATCGGCCATCGGACATCATATCAGGCTTCGCCCTTCCCCTCTCCGCTGATGATCACCCCCCGCGATGAAATTCTGACCGTTGATCCATCAGATCCAACAGCCATCGCTCCTTCGCTTCTCTCCCTCCCTCTGCCCCATTCATTCTTTTTATGCATCTGCGATATATTCTGGACCGTTCACCTTTTAGTTCCAATGGCTAGTGCACTCTCGCATTTTTCATTTCACTCTGCGACGTCCCCTTCTAGCCACTTTTCTCTAATAAAATCCTGACCGTCGATCCTCTAGATCCGATGGCCATCGCATCATCGCCCTTTCAGCCTTCGCCCCACCTTTCCATTCCACCCACTTCCCTATGATGAAATCCTGACCGTTGATTCTCCGGATCCAACTGTCATTACACTTTCACATTTTTTCCGACCCTCTCGATCATTTGTGATTTGCGCGAAATTGCGAATAGATCCCAACCATCCATTCCTCCCAGATCAACGACTCAGGTTCACTGCGAGGGCACCCAACCAAAGTGGCCCATACTCCCCAGTCCCCCTGCAGTTGAACTCCACTGTTGATCTTCTCCAGATCTGATGACCAGTATTTCCCCATTCACTGCGGAGGCACCTTGCCGATGAGATCCTTCCATACCCACCAGTCCCCCTGCAGTTAATCTTAACCGTTGATTTGGCCCCACCAGATCCAACGGCCTAGAACTCATATCTCCCTAGCCCCACTCCATCCTCTCCCCATGCCTCGGTTTTGTATCACGTGATGTGCTGACTCTTGATATGCACGTCTTCTCGTAGATCGGACGGCCAAGATTGTATCACGCATAAACTCGTTCAACCCCCCTTCCGTGCATTTTTAACACGAAATAAGTGGTTTCTCCGGGGTTAAGTATAACCTCCAAGGGAATATCATGTTTTTATGGGCCTTTACTCCTTGCCACCCTTTTCGAACGAAAAAACCACTGGTTTTCCCACAAAACCACCTTCACCTTTTCGTGCCATTATTTTAATTCAAAGCCCGTTCTTCATGGTTCCGCCATGGAACCTCCTCCTTGCAATAACCCCTTCCTCTACATCACTCCATAAACCCCCCCCCCCTCCCAAGCCTCTGTTAGCAGTTTAAACCCACAATGAAGGTTTTCATAATGTTTTTAATGTCTATTTATAGGTTTTAATGGTGGGTTAATGTGCAGGCTCTTCCACAGTCAAGAAAAGTGACAAAGAGCCGAAGATGATGATATTAAAAAGCTCAAAACAATTTTGAAAATGCATAACAAAGGGTTTATTCCATTTTTACGGTGATGTGTCATGAGCATCGACCATTCATTAAAAACCCTCCAGCGCAGAAAGCCACATGCACACCAGAAAAACGGAAGAAACAGTGAAGATTAATGAAGTGTATCACAGAGATTAAAGTTCAAAGGTTAAGTCAAAAGCATGAAAGATTAAAAGACTTAGACCATGCAATTATAGATAAATACAAAATGATGATTTATGAAGGAAAAAAAGCAGATCAAGCCTTGAAAATAGTTTAGCGATGAAATGAAGGAAAAATAGGCTAAAAGGCCTCGAATACATCAACAGGAGGCAATTATTTCTCCAAAAGATCTAGTTGCCACCTATAGCCTACCTTCTATCTCAAAGCGAAAATTGATAGTTATTACACTAAATAAGATATTTTAATCTTTCAGGACAGTTATTATAAAGATAAGAATAATCCATGAATGTCAATCTTTTCTCCTATCTTTCTATCAGAGGTTAAGATAGAGTTATTGAAATAGAGAAGTAGTTGCACCTATTTCTACCGTATGCCTTGCATGGTTTTCAAGGATAGAAATGCATTCAATCTGTAATTAATAACATTTTGAACCCTAAGTAAATTCCACCTCCTCATTTCCAGCATAAAAATTGCATTGGAACTCATTGTAAAGTTGGCATTTGATGACTCTTTTGAAGTAATACATAGCTTTGCTAAAGTTGAAAGAAAATTGATGTTTTGGAACCTGTGGATGTTTTAACCTGTTTGTTGATGAAGAAAGCTCTTTCATTGAATCCCTGACCTTGGCTATTGGTGAATTACTCTAAATCTATTATTTTTATATCTTGTTTCATTATGTTTCATCATTTCTTACTAAAGTAGAGTAAAACGTGTATGCTAAGAAATGTCTCCTAGAAGCACCTTAGACCTGTTTAATCTTCACTATCTTTATGTTTTCTTCTGCTGAGGAATTCTAGAGAATTATTAATTTCTCTCTAGAACCCTTATGTTTTTTTACTTCCTAAATAGTTCAATACAGTTGGCCTCAAGAATTATTTATGGTTTTCCCTGCTTACTTGCTGCTACTTAAAAATTGTTTCTGAAGTCTCCCTTCAAAGTACCATTGTCCAAAGTTTTCCAAAGAGGTCCGTTTTGATCATACCCTTTGTAATTTCTCAAATAATTGTTTTGAAGGTCTTTATAGTTATAATCAAATATGTCTAGGAGTTCCCTCTTCTATGAATGCACTTATTTGTGAATCTTGAATGTTTTCTTATCCTTGAAAGTGAAATCTTTGGATGAAATAGAGCGTTCCTTGACTCTTAGATTTTATTTGAAAAGTTTTTCTTGGAATGGTTATTTGTTGAAGTGTGATTTCTAGAATTTATGGTTAGCCATGTCTATGGAATGCCTCTTCATGTTCAAATAATTTTTTAAGTCCCTTTGTTGAGAAGTACATATAATTAAGGATTCTTAATTGCCCTTAGTTCTACTTTTCATTCTAAACCTTTAATGTTCATTTCATTTCACCTAAAAGACTTTGTAGATCCAATAGCCAAGTTAGATTTTCCCTCTGATACCCCTGATCTGTTTACAAACTTGTTACAATTTCCACTTGACTCCATTGCCCAATGACTTAGATATTTCACTTTTCTCTCTATGATGCCTCGATCATCATGCCCAACCAAACAGTCAAACAAAATCATGCTTCATGACTAGCCTAAAATCAACATTTAAAAGCAAACAAGCTTACATCTTTGCAAAAAATTGAGACATCCCTCTCTGAGACTAGGAAGGCTAGGTCCTAGAACTCTAAAGACTAGTTTTGATGTTGCCTTGTCACTTGGTATGCCAATCTGCCAAATCACAGGACCCCAACATAATGGCGATCACAGTGAGACGTCTGAGTATAGAGTCACATAAATACCTATTAAAAACTCATTATACCCTTAGTAAATCAAAGAAAATCAAGTGAAATATTGCTTCCTTCAAGTACTACTAGCATAATGGTGATCATGATAGGACCAGTCTGGATCAGTGGTAATTTAAGTAACCCTTAGGATTCTAAGAGACCCTTATCAAACCTTGAAGAAATCATCTAGTAAGCCATATATTAGAATCTATTTGTTTCACCACCTTAGATAAGTGTTGAATTAGGTATAGGACACTCTCACAACCATAGAAATACAAAAACTCAGAAAACCCAAAAAAATTTCAGATTGGTTTTCAAATAAATCATTGGTGCTGGACCATAAAACATTTTACCTTCATAAAAGCTAAGAATTTCCACCTGGTGACTTCACTAGCACTAGTAGGCCTATTACTCCTCTAGACCTTTAAATTTTCCTCGGATTGTGTTAACCAACCCTAAGGAAGTTTAGAAACATAGTCCCCTATTATATAAATCACCGTGAGAGGAAAACAGTCCAAAAATCTCAGCCTCTCTAAATTTTGGAAACTGAAATCTGGCTTCAAATAGGGTCAATACTAGATCCCATCTAGATCCTAACCCTCCTACCATAGTTGACAAGCCAGAGAGTATTATGTGGAAAACTTCTAGATTTGGAAAACCAATTACTGATAGGACCATCCCAAGAACAAGATTTGTCCCTGAAAATCTCAAAGTCTTGAAATATCCTCACTTTAACTTACCTCACATGAAGAATCTATTTAGAAATAAGTCTCAAAGTGATTTAAGCCAAGCTAGTTTTGAAACCAAAGATTTGCAATAGAGCTTTAGCAGAGAAGCTTCACCTTCTACTCCACCTGATTCTCAGCTTCTCCATCATTTCAACTCCTTCCATAACAAATCTGCTCATCATCAGTTTGTTGGCCCAAGTGCTTCTTCTACTCCTGTACACACATACACTATTCAAAGCACTCTAACTTAGCCGACTTTCCCTCTTGTAAATCCCCCATTATTTCCCATCATGGCAGCATGGTATGCTCCACTAGTGTTACCACAACCTATGGTTCATTTACCAAATGATTACCAATCCAAAATTTCCCATTTTACTGGAAATGAACCTACTACTGCCCAACAAAATGTAGATAAAATGAATGATGCTTTTGATTACATAGAAATAGAAGAAGAGACCATTAAGATGAGAATCTTTGCTCAAATTTTAGGAGGAGAAGCCAAGAAATGGTTTAAGGGTTTAACTCCTAATAACATAAATGATCTCCCTTCTTTATATCAAACATTCATAAAAAATGGGAAACTAGGAAGAACCCTCTGCAAATCCTTTCAAAATATACCAACCTCAAAAGAAATAGTGGGGAAAGTGTCCAAGACTATTGCAATAGATTCAATAGTGTTTACAATGCACTTCCCCCAGAATTGAAACCTCCACTGGGCCTAGCCTTAGCTAAATTCCTAGAGGGTTTTGATCCTAAAATGGCATACCAGCTAAGAGAAAGAGGCCCCTCAACTTTAGAAGATATGCAGAGGTGAGCCTTAGGTGTAGAAGCAAATCTGATTGAGAAAATAGTTAGGTTGAAAGCAGAAAAAAGAGTTACATACAAGGATGAAACAATGGCATCAACCTCATCATCCAATGCCAAAATTGACAACCTAGTAAGGGTAATGGAGAAGATGCCTGAAAAGATAAATCTGAATGATAGAGTGCTTCCTAGAGAAAACCAAAAAAAACCTCAAAACAGAAATAGAAACCCAAATCTCAGAAGAGACCCTAATCAAGATAGGCAAAGAGACAATGACCAACAGATTAGGCCTCATTTTCAACAAAACTATGTTGATCAAGAAGAAGAAAGGGAAGTTTAAAGGTTGGAATAAAATCATGTAAAATTGATAATATCTAACATTGAGACAGATGTTTTTCTCACTGAAGAAGAACAAGGATTCTTCTCCTTAGAACCAATTGAAAACAACCATGAAGATTTTGAAGATTACAGATTGGGGTTTGAAAATTCAATGATGGAGGTACACAAACAATATAATCTTAGAAACAAAGGGAGCCCAGATATTTCCAATGACAAAAACACTAGACTGTGGTTAGGAAAACTTCAGAAAATCAGCCTAAGAAGACAGCCAGTAACACCAACACTATGGCCAAGAAAACTGATCTAAATAAAGACAAAAACAGTTAGCAAAGTGTTGAACAAAGCTATCCTAGTACTTCAGCTAGTGGCCCTAACAAATCTATCCCAAATAACAATCCAAATAAAGTTCAACAAATCAGGATTGCTGAAAGAGTTGTAAATGAAAAAAAATATGTAAATATGTCAAGAACAATAGTTCCTTTCAACCTTGAAGGGGAAATTGCCAAGATCAAAATCACCATACCCTTAGCTGAACTAGTAACTCAGGATGTATATAAAAATCAAGTTTTGAAAGCTTTGAATATAGGCAGTGACACTAATACTTTAAACTTGACATATGATAAACCATAATTATTATTTGGTCCTGAAGTTGAAGGAAAATACCAAGAAGGGGTTGTCCCTGCCTTCTATGTCATCCTAAATATACATGATAAGATCTTACACAATGCCATGTTAGACTCTGGAGCTTCACATAACCTTATGCCCAAAGTTGTAATGGAAATCTTAGGCTTGGAAATTACTAAACCATATAAATACTTGTATTCCTTTGATTCAAGTAGGGTCAAATGCTTGGGCCTAATCAAAGATTTATGTGTCAATTTGGCACAGATTCCTGCTAAAGGTATAGTCATGGACATAGTGGTAGCTGACATTCCCCCTAAGTATGGCCTATTTTTATCTAGATCATGGGGATTCAAACTTTGGGGGAGCCTTCAAATGGACATGTCCTATGCCGCCATCCCAGTGTTTAGCCAAACTAGAAGATTATACAGAGAGTCTCATATGAAATACATGGTGAGCAACATAGATAGGCCAAACAACACTCCTATGTACTCCATCCATTCAAACTTAGATTCCTTTATCTTATTTAATGAATATGAAATCAGTCAATAAGAAAAAGGAAACAAAGAAGAAGTTAGTCCACCAGAACAGTCAAATCCATTCTCCATTCAAATACAAAACAACCCAAACTTCAACAGCCTTAAGCAACAAAAAAAAAATGAAAATGAGACAAAAACACCTTGGAGAATGAGCTTTGATTGCTCTTGTAGCAGAACAAGTGCAGGGGCAGGTGTGTGGATACACAATAAAAACCAAGGATATTCCTATAAACTATTTTTTCCATGCACAAACAACATTGCTGAATACGAATCCCTCCTCCTTGGCCTACATTTTCTCAAAGATTTAGAAGCCAAGAAAATATCAGTCCAAGGAGATTCTGTGCTAATAATTAGACAAATTAAAGGGGAATATTCAACTAAGAACCCAAGACTCAGATAATATCAAAATGTTGCCCATGATCTCCTAAAAACTTTCGAAAAATATGAACTCATTTTCATCCCAAGAGCTCAAAATCATCTAGAAAACGAACTTTCCTTTGCTGCTATTAATTGCCAAATACCACAGATAAATGAACAATTTAATATAAAGATAAAAAATAGACATACATTACCTGACAATGAAGACTATTGGCAAGTGTTTGAAGATGACAAACACATAGATGATTTCCTACAATTAAGGAATGATTTTTCTTTACCAACACCAAACATCAATCCTGAAGAAAGATGTTTAAACCAAGAACAAATCCTTGAAACAAAGCTGCCATTTTCTGCTAATATAAATCAATTCGAACATATTTTTAAGGCATAAATAGTTGACAATACAGACCAAAAGGACCTAAAAAAATTACAATGTAAAAATGATACAATTCCAAGAGGCCTTACACCATTAGATCACCTTTTTTATTTCAATGATGTGGCCAAAGTAACAAGAATGGAGCCTATAGAAACAAATGTAGAAGAACATAACATAGGCAACCTAGCAGAACCCAAAATGATCAAGTTATCTAGCACTCTCCGAACCCATGTCAAGCTACAATACATAGAATTTTTCAAAGAATTTGGAGATGTGTTTGCATGGGGATACAAGGATCGAAAATCATATGATACTAGCGTCATTCAACAAAAAATTCCTCTTAAGGAAAATCATAAACCTTTCAAACAAAAACTCAAGAGGATAAACCCTGTTTTATTGCCTTTAGTCGAGAAAGAAATCAAGAAAATGTATGATTTTGGGATCAGAGTTCCCCTCAGATATTCACAATGGGTTTCCAAATTAGTATCTGTCAGGAAAAAGATTGGGGAAATCAAGCTTTGCATTGATTTCAAGAATCTAAATAGAGCCTCCCTTAAAGATAACTATCCCTTGCCAAAATTTGATCATATACTACAAAGGGTGGTTGGGTCTAAAATAATTTCACTGTTGGATGGGTTCTCAGGTTACAATCAGGTATTAGTACTCCCAAGTGATCAACATAAAACTGTTGTTACTACGCCTTGGGGTACATTCATATACGTAAAAATTCCATTTGGTTTAATGAATGCAGGGGCCACCTTCCAAAGGGCCATGGACATAGCCTTATCAGAAGACATAGGTTATTTTATAATCATTTACCTTGATGACATTACGGTTTTCTCTAAAACTGATGAAGAACACTTGATTCATTTAACAAACGTTTTTGAGAAATGTAGGAAATATGGCTGATCTTTGAATCCCAAAAAGACACTCTTTGATCTCCAGGAAGGAAAGCTTCTTGGCCACATAATTTCTGAAGAGGGAATCAAAGTAGACCCTAAAAGGATTGATGGCATATTGAATATCAACCATCCTATAAACCTCAAAGAATTACAATCTTTCATTGGGAAAATAAATTTTTTAAGGAGGTTCATCCCCAACCTTACTGAGCTACTGAGAAATATCACAAACATGCTAAAGAAAGAGATAAGTGTTAAATGGACAATACAAGCTAAACAATCATTTTAACTGGTAAAACATGCTCTAACCCAAACACCGATTCTTGTTAGTCCTGATTTTACCAAATATTTTTATATCTTTTATTTTGCATCAGAACATACAATAGTTGCAGTATTACTACAAAATAATAACATGGGGCAAGAACAACCAATATCCTTTTTCAGTAGGGCCTTAAGAGATGCTCCACTCAAGTATAACATCATGGAAAAACAAGCTTTAGCCTTAGTAAAAGCATCGAAATATTTTAGAATTTATATTTTGCATTCTCATATCATTTCTTTTGTCCCACACATAGTTGTCAAGGATATTCTAAGTCAAGACCCTAATGGTAAAAGGGGAAAATGGATTGCTATTTTAGAATATGTCTTAGAAATCAGGCCCACCAAACTAATTGAAGGGCGGGGATTATCAAAACTCATGGTTGAGTCAAACTTCCAAGAACTATATATGAATATGGTTGACGTCTTAGAATAAACAGAAGAATTCAAAGCTCCATTTATTAAAGAAACTTTTGTGAATTCAATTTGGTATGTTGATATCATATATGTGTTGCTTTATCTGAATACCCCTCCCTCTCTATCTAAAACTAAAGCTAGATTCTTGAAACAGAAGGCTTTAAATTATTGCATATTAGATGGGGTTTTATATTGGAAAAATGATGTTGGAATATTTCTTAAATGTTTGCTTGAGATTGATGTAGAAAGAATCATGCATGAGTTGCAAGAGGGAGAATGTGGAGGACATATTTACTGGAAGACTAAAGAAAATAAAATCCTTAGATCTGGTTACTATTGGCCCACCCTTTTCCCAGGCACTTAGAAACTTGTCACGTCTTGCCATAAGTGTCAAATTTTTTATGGCAAGAGAAAACTCCTACCTTTACCTTTACATCCCATCAGTGTTGAGGCTCCCTTTTAATAATGGGGCTTGGAATTCATTGGGGAAATCCACCCATCTTGTTAAGCCCAAAATAAGTGGATACTCATTGCCACTGATTATTTTACCAAATGGATAGAAGCCATACCTTCTAGGAATGCTACTAACTCTGTCATTATCAAGTTCCTTGAAACCAACATACTATCCAAATTTGGTTGTCCTAGAAAAATTATCATAGATAATGCTGCTACTTTCAAGTCTAAAAGTATGGTTGAATTTTGCCATAAATACCATATCACCTTGGGTTGTTCCACTGCCTACTATCCTCAAGGAAATGGATTAGTTGAATCCTGCAACAAAAGCCTTGTCAATATTATCGAAAAATTGTTGGAGAAGAATCATAAATCATGGCATAGTAAGCTTATTCATGATTTATGGGCCAATAGATTAAACACCAAAAAATCAATAAATATTTCTCCCTATCAGCTGGTTTATGGCATGGATGCAATCTTCCCAACCTCTCTAGGAGTTCCACTCATGAAACTCCTTTAAGAAGTAAAATCTGAGGAAAATGATATGCAGAGAAGGATAAATCATACCATTCATTCACAGCAGTCCAGAGAGGAAGTATATAATAGAGCACAAATAGACCAAGAAGACATCAAGAAATTATTTGACAAAAGGACTAAAGAAATGATTTCTAAGTTGGAAATATAGCTCTAAAGTGGGATTCTAGAAGGGAAGAAAAGGGAAAACATGGTAAGTTTGAGAATTTGTGGAAAGGGCCCTACATCATTCATTCTATAAGGGGTCATAATGCACTCTTTCTGCAATATTTGAATGGAGAAAATATGTTTGGAGGTCCTGTCAATGGTAGAATGTTGAAGCACTACTTCTGTCAAGAGTCTTAGCTTCAAAGTTTTTCATCCATTGTACATATCATTGCATGAGAAAAATGAAAAAATACAAAAAATAATATAAAAGAGAAAAGAGGGCAGATGAAAAGAAGAAAGGTACAACCCCATACCAAAAAAGATAAAAATCTGAAAGCATGCAAGCCTAAATGCCACTACTGTAAAAGAACACTATTATTTTGGTCATACAGCCTAATTATGACTAGATAAATTTCAATTTACTGCTGATAGGTTAGTGAAAGAGATTTTCCAAAATATTTAATATTGGCTTATCAGTAGAATAGATTAGGATAGAAGAAAAAAAAATGGTTCAAACATGCTCAAAATCTGAACCAAAGAATTAAAAGAAAGAAAAATATGGCTCTAAACAGATCAAAATCTGAGTCATAAAAAGAAGGGAAGGATGCTTACTATTCTCAGATCTTAAGCCTTCACAATTTTGTTTCAATTTTCTGTAAATTTCAGTCTATGTGCAGCCTATTTTTATGCCATAGTCTTACAACAAATCAGATAATTTAATCATGGTTTGTCTGTATTTAAATTTCAGTTTTAGAATATAGAGAATAAGATCTGTCAGACATCTTAATCCTGACAGATAGTAGTTAGGTAGAGAAGCTAATCAGTTCAACTATTTAAATTGAACTCATGGAAGTTATAAGGGTAGATTTAGATTAGTTTCCTGCTTTCAATAAAAGAATAAAATTTCAAAGGAGTTTGCTAGCTCAAATGCACTGGAAAGAAGAAAAAATGCTAGGAAAAGTAGGATTGGGTAAGTAGAGATGTTATGTGAAAGGAATATATATTACAGATTGTCAAAAAGTTGTCTTTTTCAAAAAAAGATCAACATGAAAACAAAGAAATTCTTCCCAATGGATAAGGCGCTCGTCTGCTAAAAGCTAGGATATTGATAATCTGAGGTTCTAGACACCTAGAAAGACAGTTGTCCTCCCCAAGTGGAGCCACTATTAGTCATCGATAATTTTGATCTTATCCAAATATGACTAAGTTGAAAATATCAGATTTCTAGAAAAAAAATTTGCAGAAACATTATGAGTTCTAGAAATCTCACAGCCTTCATTATCCTAAGTCTCTCAGTTCAATAAAAACTTCAACTATGCTTCTAAAAAGATCACCCCTCTGTTCCAAAAAGAAGCTTGTTTTAGCCTATTTTCCCCCATTTTCATTTCCCCCATTTTTCCCTCATTTTCCCCTCAATTATTCTTTCACTTCCTAAAAATCCCCTTTTAAACCTTATAATTCCCCTTTATTTGGTTTAAAATCACCTTTTTTATCCTATGGAAACTTCAAAAAGGCTCAAAAACTCACTTTTTAGGCCTATTTTCCAACCTTTTATAAAAATAAGGCCTTAAACGCTTTTAGGCTAAGGCCCTAACCCCTTTTCCTCCATACAACTCGCCTCCATGGCTAAGCGCTAAGCCTATCGGCGATCGATGCATCGCACATTCTAAGTTTTTCTTCCCTTTTCCTTTTTTTTGATGGTAGATCCACCAATAACATCTGGATCATCCATTCCCCAGATTCGATGGCCATCGCATCTCTCTATCGCATCGGCCATCGTGCATCACATCGGGCTTCTCCCTTCCCCTCTCCACCGATGATCACCCCCCATGATAAAATCCTGACCGTTGATCCATCAGATCCAACAGCCATCGCTACTTCACTTCTCTGCCTCCCTCCACCCCATTCATTCTTTTTTCGCATCTGTGATATAATCTGGACCATTGATCTTTTAGTTCCAACGGCCAGCGCACTCTCGCATTTTTCATTTCAATCTGCAACGTCCCCTTCTAGCCACCTTTCTCCAGTAAAATCCTGACCGTCGATCCACCAGATTCGATGGCCATCGCATCATCGCCCTTTCAGCCTTTGGCCCACCTTTCCATTCCACCCACTTCCCTGCGATGAAATCATGACCGTTGATCCTCCAGATCCAACATTCATCTCTCTTTCGCATTTTCACTGACCCTCTCGATCATTTGTGATTTGCGCGAAATTGGGAATAGATCCCAACTATCCATTCCTCCCAGATCAATGGCTCAGGTTCACTGCAGGGGAAACCGACCAAAGTGGCCCGCACTCCCCAGTCCCCCCGTAGTTAATCTCCACCATTTATCTTCTCCAGATCCGACGGCCAGTATTTCCCCATTCACTGTGGAGGCACCCCACTGGCGAGATCCTTCTGTACCTCCCAGTCCCCCTGCAGTTAATCTTAACCATTGATCTGGCCCGCCTAGATCTAACGGCCCAGAATGCATCTCATCCTATCCACACTCTATCCTCTCCCCATCCCTCAGTGTTTTATAGCGCGACGTGCTGACCATCGATCTGCACGTCTCCTCACAAATCGGACGACCAAGATTTTATCGCGCACAAACTCGTTCAACCCCCCTTCCATGCATTTTTAACGTGAAATAATTGGTTTTTCCCGATTACATGTAACCTCTAGAGCCATATCATGTTCGGATAGGCCTTTACCGCTTAGCACCCTTTGCCAACGTGAAAACCGCCAGTTTTCCCCCAAAACCACCTTCACCTTTTCGCGCCATTATTTAAATTCAAAGCCTGTTCTTCATGGTTCCACCATGGAACCTCCTCCCTGCAATAACCCATTCCTCTACATCACTCCATAACCCCCCTCAAGCCTCTGTTAGCATTTTAAACCCACAACACAGGTTTTCATAACGTTTTTAATGTCTATTTACAATTTTTAATGGTGAGTTAATGTGCAGGCTCTCCCATAGTCAAGCAAAGTGAAAAAGAGCCAAAGATAACGATCCTTGAAAGCTCAAAAAAATACAGAAAAGGGATAAGAAAGGTTTTATTCCATGTTTAAGGCGATGTTTCATGAGCATCGACCATTCATTCAAAACCCTCCAGCATAGAAAGCCACTTGTACACTAGCAAAACGGAAGAAATAATGAAGATTAATTAAGAGTATCAGACAGATTAAAGTTCAAAGGTTAAGTCAAAAGAACGAAATATTAAAAAACTTAAACCATGCAGATTATAGATAAATATAGCATGATGATTTATGAAGGAAAAAAATATGATCGGGCCTTAAAAATAGTTTAGCGATGAAATGAAGAAAACTAGGCTAAAAGGCATCGAATACATCAACAGGAGGCAGTTATTTCTCCAAAAGATCTATTTGTTACCAATAGCCTACCTTCTGTCTCAAAGGGAAAATTGATAGTTATTACACTAAAGAAGATATTTTAATCTGTCAGGACAGTTATTATAAAGATAAGAATAAGTTGTGAAAGTCAATCTTTTCTCCTATATTTCTATTAGAAGTTAAGATAGAGTTATTGAAATAGAGAAGTAGTTGCACCTATTTCTGCCTTATGCCTTGCATGGTTTTCAAGGCTAGAAATGCATTTAATCTGTAATTTATAATATTTTGAACCCTAAATCAATTCCACCTCCTCATTTGCAGCATAAATATTGCATTGGAACTCATTGTAAAGTTGGCATTTGATGACTCTTTTGAAGTAATACATAGCTCTACTGAAGTTGAAAGAAAATTGATGTTCTGGAACCTTTGGATGTTTTAACCTGTTTGTTGATGAAGAAATCTCTTTCATTAGATCCCTGAGCTTGGATGTTGGTGAATTACTCTAAATCTGTTATTTTTATTTCTTGTTTCATTATGTTTCATCATTTCTTACTATAGTAGAGTAAAAATTGTAGGCTAAGAAATGTCTCCTAGAAGCACCTTAGACCTGTTTACTCTTCATTGTCATTATGTTTTCTTCTGCTGAGGCATTCTAGAGAATTTTTAATTGCTTTCTACAACCATTATTCTTGGTTACTTCCTAAATTTTTCAATATAGTTGGCCACAAGAAATATTTATGGTTTTCCCTGCTTACTTGCTGCTACTTAAAAACTGTTTCTGAAGTCTCCCTTCAAAGTACCATTGTCCAAAGTTTTCCAAAGAGGTATGTTTTTATCATACCCTTTTTACTTGCTCAAATAATTGTTTTGAAGGTCTTTATAGTTGTAATCAAATATTTCTAGGAGTTGCCTCCTCTATGAATGCAGTTATTTGTGAATCTTGAATGTTTTCTTATCCTTGAAAGTGAAATATTTGGATGAAATAGAGCATTCCTCGACTCCTAGATTTTATTTGAAAAGTTTGTATTGGAATTTTTATTTGTTGAAGTGTGATTTCTAGAATTTATGGTTAGCCCTGTCTATGGAATGCCTCTTCATATTCAAATAATTTTTTAAGTCCATTTTTTGAGAAGTACATATAATTAAGGATTCTTAATTTCCCTTAGTTCTACTTTTCATTCTAAACCTTTAATGTTCATTTCATTTCACCTGAAAGACTTTGTAGATCCAATAGAGAAGTTAGATTTTCCCTCTGATACCCCTCATTTGTTTAAAAACTTGTTACAATTTCCACTTGACTCAATTTCCCAATGACCTAGAGATTTCCCTTTTCTATCTATGCTTCCTAGATCATCATTCCCAACCAAAAAATCAAACAAACTCATGCTTCCTAACTAGCCTAAAATCAACCTTTAAAAGAAAACAAGCTTACATATTTGCAAAAAAATGAGAGATCTCTCTCTGAGGCTAGGAACGCTAGTTCCTAGAGCTCTAAAGACTAGTTTTGATGTTGCCTTGTCACTTGGTATGCCAATCTGCCAAATCACAAGACCCCAATAGAAGGCACAAGGGAGCAAACGGAAAATTGGCCACATGAATGTGAACAAGGAACCTAGGCAGTCACAACTTAGCAAATTTGATACGGCCGCCCTCAAACAAAATGACTCAAGCCAAACATGTTTCATTGGGTGCCCTCACATGGCGCGACAAGGCATGTCCGACCGAATGAAGGCACAAGGGAGAAAATGGAAAATGGGTCGCATGAGCGAGCACAAGGCACCCCGATGGTCAAAACTTAGAAAATTTGATACGATCACCCTCAAATGAAATGACTTGACACGAACATATTTCATCGAGTGCCCTCACATGGCGCGACATGGCCTGCTATTGAGCCTTGCAATAGGTATGTATTTACTCTCAAATACTGTCCTTTTTCCTCTTCTTTGTCCATTTTTGTGCCATAATATAATAATATCATGAATGGATTTTAAGAAAAAATGAATGAAATAGTCCTGAAATAGTTTAACCGTCCAAAGTAATTCCCATTGCTTTTATGACGAAAATAATAGATAAAAAAATATTTTTTCCCAAAAAGGAACCTCAGGATCTAATCAAGGGAAAATAAGGCACGTTAAAGGCAGTCAAATCAAAAGATGAAACAGTGAGAAGGACCAACTGTTCGAAGACAGAAATTTGTTATGAATCCCTCAAGATCCCCTGATCTCGAGGTATCGAATTTAACTTTTCCTTTAGCTATAAAGGAATGAGAAGAATACGAATATGGACATGATGAAATAGGAGAAAGCGGAGAATGTCAATCAGATCATATCATATATTGTATCATGTCTCTTTCACTTGTGTATCATTTTATAATGAACAGAACGTTGTTATGAAGGACAAGATTGTATTGTAATGACTGTGATGATTAATATATAATTTGTCTTGCTGTTCATTTTATTGTTCTGGAGTAACTAAGCAGTGTTCGTTGGTGGCTAAGGGCCCCATCTCTGGTGAGTCTCATTGTTGTTCTTTGTGCCATAATTTTCCATTTACTGCCAGTATATTATACTTTTCTGCTTTATAGTGAATTACTTTTGATAATTTAGATTTCTATAGTTATTCCCTTCAGTGCGCATTTCCAATTTATTAGTTGCTCGTTAAAATAATTGGCTTTGATTAATTAAAGCATAGACTGTTATTTCCACTACTTTCCTTTTGTTTGATTGTTTAGATCCAGCTGAAAGAGCTCGGTTAATGCTTCAGTGCTTTCCGTTGATTATCATTTGAATTAGTTGAATTAGGAATGAATTATAGTTTTGTGTTCTAATACATAGATGAATCACTTCCTTTTAAGCTTCAAGATTTATGATTGTATCTATATTCAATGATTGGTTTTATTGTTACTCTCTGTATGAATAGCTTGCACATATTGTGTACACACTTGAGATAAAAGGACTTACCCTGGTTGATAATTAATGTGAGGAAATTAGGAGTTTTTAAAGACACGTGTTAGCACCCAACATTTTGGCACCGTTGCCGGGGAGCATGTTGCCACTCTGTAAAGAGGAATGTATGATTGATGTTTTTTCTGCTAAGGGAAAATTGGGTATTAAAAACAGAAGGTAAGAACCTGCGTAGTGAATGAGTAACATGCTCGCTCATCCGCCCGCTTTCTAGAAAAATTGCGTAGGAGTGAATGCTTGTTTTTTTGCATGAATGACTAAAAGACCTGAAAAATACAAAATTACTCCTTCTAAACCTGAAAAACCTAAGGGACTAGTGACCCTTGGACGATAAATTTTTATCGATGAAATGTTAAGAAAAGCTGAGTCTGAGTCATTAGTAGGACCCCAAATTTTTGTTGCCAGACGTCCTATTGACTTCCCTCAAGCCACAGGATCACCATCTATAGATAATGCTAAGATTCACAATAAGACTGAAGGGATTGAGCAGAGTTTTCAAGATACCGAATATTTACAAAATTTCCCTTCACAAAGAGGAAATTCTTACAACCTCCATGAAGGAGAAGGAGAGACAAGAAATCTTGAAATTAAATTATCAGAACCTAGATCTCTTGAAGTAGTGACTTAGTAGAGGACACCTAGTATTCCAGATCAAGGTAGTGTTGTTAGAACCATTCCAACCTCTTGCAGACATCCTAGAGATAACTCTCCAGCTCCAGAAATCCCTGAAGAATATTGGCATATTTTTTACCAAATGGCTAATAACCAGCAACCTCAAAATTCTACATTGAAATACCCTATTGTTGACACAACTGTTAATGCCCCCATGAAGGCTATCCCATTACAAAATATTTCTACCTTTCATGGGCTAACTTCAGAATATCCTGATGCATTCCTTTTCGAGTTTGATGTCGTATGCAGGGGTTATGATTACACTATCGACCCTCAGAAGCTTAAGCTATTCCCCTATACTCTGAAGGGAGTAGCTCTGCATTGGTTTATGGGACTTTGTGGTGGCACCATCAAAGATTATGACCAAACGAAAACATATTTCCTTAAAAAATACCAAGATTATTGCCGAACTAGAGAATTAAAAGATGAAAATTTTCAAATGGTAGCTAAGCTGAGCGAGACTTTGGAAGAATATGTAGAGCATTTTCAATATAATCTGAAAATATTTCCATACACAGATCTGCCTGATAATGTTCTAAAAACCACGATGATTAGAGGTATGAAATACCAATGGGTAGAGACACTAAATATAATGGGTAAGGGTGACATTTATCAAGAAAACTATAATGATATTATAGATTTGTGCATCAAGTGTTCCAGGGGTAGTACAAGGCTGAAACCATCCGGATGTGATGCAATCCCTAGAGACAATAAAGCCTCAGTAGGAAGCATTACACGAAGAGAAATCAACAATCTGTTAGAGGATTTCAAGACTGATATCCTGGGGACCCTGGCGACACAATTGGATGTCATGCAAGATAAGCAAAAGCAAGCTATTGCCAAATAGAATTTGGATATTTTCTACCCCCGTTGCAGATAGAAACACATTCATAAATAATTCCCTAGATGCGATATAAACATGTGCCATATGCACTAAAGAGCACGCCACGAAAAGTTGCCCATCACTCCTAGGATTGAAAGCGGTTTTCAAGGAAGCAGAAGAAGAAGTGGAACTAGTATATCTGTTTAACCAGTGTCAACAGTGGCAAGCACATCAAAAGGGTATGCCTAGCAATCCATCTTCATTCTTTCCTTCCTCGTAATATAATTCTTAGCAATATTCATGTGCAACATGGCAGAATAAGTCACCCTTTTTTCCCCCTCAAGAATTTTTTATGCCACCATGGCCCATTCAATCAAATATAGATGATAATAATTTGCCAAATTCCCTTTACCCACCACCATTCTGGCAGAAAAATCCTTATTCCTCCCAATGGTCCCCTTCCACCTCACAAAATCAGAACTGGAAATGAAATTGGCAAAGATCTACGAACCAATCTATGGGGACAGTTCCTCTGCCTCAACCAACTTTACCAACACCTTATACGTTGCAAAAGAATCTTCAATCTAATATATAACCGCAAATTCCAGCTCAACCCAACCCAAATCCAAATAAAATACCAGTTCAATCAATAAAAATCATTGAGGGTCTAGAATCTGAAGATGAGTTGAAAGAATGTAATGAGCTTAAGTTGAGATCTAGATGCATAATCACTATAGATAAGGATAAATATTTGCAAACGGATGAACTGGACACATATAAGCCTATAACTGTAGATGATCAAGAAATAAAACAAGGGGAAGATACAGTTGGACAAAAAAATCCTGAACAAATCATAACCACTTCCCCCTCCATTCCCAGAAAGATTGTTGATACCATTCCCGATTGAATATCTTGACTTTGATCTTCTGGGTGAAGTTAAGAACATTTGTATAAAAATTCCCCTCCTCCAAGCTATCCAAGATATTCCCATATATGCCAAAAATATTAAAGAATCATGTATAAAGTGTTGGGTGTGGAGCCTGATTTTCTTCCTGATTCAGAGATCCTTGTTTTAGCTGGATATATACCCCAGGAAAATTGTACACCCTTGCATGCGGGGGGGTGCAGGGTGGGATTTCTCGCCCCCACGGGGTCTGAGGGGGATGACCCCCTCGGTTGGGGGATCTGGGGGCCAGCGGTCCCCCGGCGGGGGTTTCGAGGGCAGCGCCCTCGAAGCCAAAAATTGATGTAAAATTACCTCGTAAAATTATAGTAATTTCTAGTCAATCTGGGCCATTCATTAGGTGGATGATCTGACGGTAGAAGTTATGTTTATTTTAGGGCTTTTTTCCCTAGAAGGAAACCCCTCACTTTTATGAGGGTATTTTATTGTGGCTATGCATGGTATGTGTATTCTCTGAGCGGGAAACATATAGGGAGATGGTGAGAGAGAACAAAGGATATTACAATAGATATGCTGTAGGTTTTGTCTCTTCATTTTGCTGGATAATAGGAAGGAACGACTGGTTGTTCGGGGTGGACGTAGCCCAAACTGGGTGAACCACGTATATCTATGTCTCTCTAGTTTTATGTGTTTTGTGTGCTTGTATTTTCCACATATTTTGTGTTGCAATGCTCTATAATATTTAATTTTCTAACATAAAGACGTCTGTGAGGAAAAAAAAAACAACCCCTACTGTCCGTGTTGTTAGGACTTTGTCTGATTTATTAATAGGTACAGAAACTTCTGTAAAATATGAGGATCCCAAAAACCCCATTTTCATAGTCTAGATAAATGGACGTTCTTTTCCCAATGCTTTAGTTGACTTAGGGGCATCCATTAATATTCTCACAACTACAACTTGTGACATTCTTGGCATCACAACCTTGGAACTAATAAATACCTTACTAGAAATAGATGATCGATCAGTCATTAGACCAGAAGGAACATTACAGGATGTGATGGTCTCTATTGACACTTGGGAATACCCTGTGGATTTCTTGATTATTAATCCTAGGAACCAAATAGATGGACATCCATTAATATTAGGAAGGCCTTGGCTAGCGACTGCTGATGCTTATATCAGCTGCTGAATAGGCAGTATGACTATAACCAGGGGGAATGATGTGAAAAATTTAGCTTTATACCCTCCTGCTCAGCCAAGCTTCACTATTATGAAAACTAGGAAGCAACCTGCAACATACTTAACAGAAAACATTTGGTCACAATTGAATGTCGTAGATGCTATTGAATTCAAAAACCAAACTGAAGATGATGTCATTAACACTTTTATCAACCATCCTACTGCAGTATTATGTTTGAAATGTCACATGATTAAATCAGTCCTTGACAACGAAATCGAATAAGATCCCCTGAGAGATATCAATGATCAAACAATACTGACAACCAATATTTATAATAGAAAACCTATCAAAATTGAGCCATGAAAGATCCTGAACGTTAATAGTAATCTCAGTGATGACCAGCAACAGAAACTTATTCAACACCTTAGGAAAAATAAAGGGGCTTTCAACTGGGATTACTCAGATATGAAAGGGATTGACCCTCAGCTATGCATGCATCACATATACACTGAAAATGATGCAAAAAACATTCAATAACCTTAGCGTAGATTAAATCCTCACCTAAAAGATATTGTTAAAGAAGAGCTTCAAAAAATGTTAGATGTGAATTTTATCTATCCTATATCTGATAGTAAATGGGTTTCTCCATTAGTTTTGGTTCCCATAAAGAATGGCAAATGGTGAATATGTGTTGAATATAGAGAACTGAACAAGGCAATGCAAAAAGACCATTTTCCCCTTCCATTTATTTATCAAGTCCTAGATACACTGGCAGGGAATAAATTTTTCTCTTTCCTAGATGGCTTCAGTGGCTACAACCAAATTCAAATTTCTCCTAAAGACCAGGATAAGACCACCTTTACTTATCCATGGGGAACATTCGCCTATAGGGTATTACCTTTTGGATTGTGTAACGTGCCTGCCACATTCCAAAGAGCCATACTTAGTATTTTTGCAGACTTGATAGATGAAGGATTGGAAGTATACATGGATGATTTCACACCCTATGGAGATGACTTTGAATAAGCATTATAGACATTGGAAAAAGTTCTAGAACGGTGTATTGCTACCAGCCTATGTTTAAGTTACAAAAATTTCCATATGATGATGACAGAAGGCCTGATCTTGGGTCATTACATTTCAGTAGCTGGACTTCAGGTAGATCTAGCAAAAATATAGGTAATTCTCTTACTAGCTACTCCCTTCACTCAAACAGAGGTACGTAGTTTTTTGGGATTTGGTGGATATTATCGTAGATTTGTTAACAATTTTTCACAGATTTCTGCACCATTATATGCCTTAACAAGAAACAGTGGTTTCATATGGACTGAAAAATGTGATACTGCCTTTACAGATTTAAAACAGCTAGTATCAACAACACTAGCATTACAAGGTCTGAACTGGGATATACCATTCCATATTTCATCAGATGCATCAGAGACAGCTATTGGAGGAGTTTTTGGTCAAGAATAAGACGAGAAACCCTACGCTATATATTACATTAGAAAAAACTTAACCCCTGATGAATTGAATTACACAGTAACAGAGAAGGAATTTTTAGCTGTTATTTATGCTATTAACAAATTCAGACACTATATAACTAGATTCCCTTTAATTCGGTATATGGATCACTCTGTTATCAAATGCTTAGCCAATAAACCCATTACGAATGGAATAGTGACACGTTGGTTGCTACTTTTGCAGGAATTTGATATAACTATAAGGGATCAAATAGGGAAGGAAAACCTTGTGGCAAATTTCCTCTCCCAAGTGCCAAGAACAGATGACGCAATAGCAGTAGAGGATCAGTTTCTGGATGAACAACTGTTTGTTGTAACTGTGAAAACACCATGGTACGCAAATGTGGAGAATTATTTAGTAGTGGGAAAACTACCTAAAAATATGACACCCAAAGAAAGGAAATCGATAGTACAACGCAGCACTCGGTTCTCCTGGATTTGAGGATACCTTTTTCACATAGGGGCTGATATGCACATCCACAGGTGTATCAGGGAAGTCGAAATTTATGATATCTTAAAAGCCTTCCATGATGGACCTTGTGGTGGACATTTTGTAGACCGCAGAACTGGACACAAAATTTTACAAATGGGCTACTACTGGCCCACAATTTTTAAGGATGCTAAGAAATTTGTTCAGGCCTGCGATAGTTGTCAAAGGATGGGCCGCCCTGGCCAATCTGATGAAATTCCCCTACATCCACAGCTAGACATAGAACCTTTTCAGTGTTGGGCATTCGATTTTTTTGGGCCAATCAATCCATCATCTAACCAGAAATCATATATATTGGTTGCAACAGAATACGTAACTAAGTGAATAGAAGTAGTAGCATTACTAAGAGCCACAAAAGAAAATGTGATAAACTTTCTTTTCAAAAATTTTGTACAATATGGGTTACCTAGAGAAATAATCATTGATGGAGGGCTGAAATTTTTAGGCCACAAGATCGCTGCTACACTAAAAAATCATCATGTTATTCACAGAATTACCTCTCCATACCACCCGCAAGCGAATGGGAAGGTAGAAAGCACCAAAAAAGTAATTAAAGTTATTCTAACGAAGACAATCTCATCGCACAGACAAAACTGGGCTACTCGACTACCAGAAGCCTTGTGAGCATATCGCACAACTTGGAGGAATACTACTGGATACTCCCCATATCAGCTGGTATTTGGTAAGGAACCTATTTTTCCCATAGAGCTTGAGATACAAACACTAAGGACAGCCCAGGAAGTGGGACTGGATTTAACTAAAGCCTAGATTAATAGATTACAACAAATAAATGAATTAGATGAAATCTGGCTTTTGGCTCTGCAGCATACTGCACTTATTCAAGAAAAAAGACCCAAATGGCACGACTCTCTGATCAAGAAAAATACATTTCATGAGGGCGACTAGGCACTTCTCTATGATTCCAGGTTTCAAGACTTCCTTGGTAAATTGCAGACTAGGTGGTTAGGTCCCTATGAAATAAAGGATGTACATTACAATGGCACTCTTAAGTTGACCACCATTGATGGGTCCAATTGTTCCTTTAAAGCAAATGGGCATCGGGTGCGCCTCTACCAAAGACTTCTTACAAGAGAATATTTTTGTCAACAGATACGTAAGGACTCCACCATGCAAGTTTTAGCTGTAGAAGATAATCCTTCGGCAACTTCATCTTTGTAAAAATTCATTTCTTTTCTAGACTATAAATAGGGTTACTGATTCAATTTTTTTTTCTGCCTATTTTGCTGTCCCATCTTCAGAACAACACTTTTTGTTTTTGTTGTTCCATCTTTGGAACAATACTTTTTGGTTTTGTTGTTCCATCTTCGGAACAACGCTTTTCAATTTTTCTGTTCCATCTTTGGAAGAACACTTTTTTATTTTGCTGTTTCATCTTCAAAACAACACGTTTTGATTTTTCTATTCCATCTTCGGAACAACATTTTTTTATTTTTCTATTCCATCTTCAGAACAACACTTTTTGATTTTTTTGTTCCATCTTCAGAACAACACTTTTTTATTTTGTTGCTCCCACTTCAGAGCAACACTTTTAGATTTTTCTGTTCCATCTTCGAAACAACACTTTTTGAATTTGTTGTTCCATCTTCGGCACATAACTTTTTGATTTTTATGTTCCATATTCGGAACAACACTTTTTGGTTTTGTTGTTTCATCTTTGGAATAGAACTTTTTTATTTTGTTGTTCCATATTCAGAACAACACTTTTTTACTTTGTTGTTCCATCTTCGGAACAACACTTTTTGATTTTGTTGTTCCATCTTCGGAACAACACTTTTTTATTTTGTTTTTCCATCTTCGGAATAAAACTTTTTGGTTTTCTTGTTCCATCTTCATTACAACACTTTTTGATTTTGTTGTTCCATCTTTGGAACAACATTCTTTTTTTTTTCCAATTTTTGAACAACACTCTTGTTTCTTGTACAATTTTTTTGTGTTATGAAGAACACCTTTTTTTACATATTTCAAAAGTACCTCTTTCCTCTTTTGGACTTATTCCTAGCTCACTTCAGCCTCATTTATTTTGATTTCTTTTATGGCCTGAGTACATTACCTTCATGCGGATAAGAATTATGGATTTTATTAAAGCGGGTGAGTATTTTTAACATTATCATCTTTAAAAAAGATAGCTTCTTGATGATAGACTTAAAAAAAATTGGAAGGGACACAATTATTTATATTTCAGTTTACTGTACTGATATCTACTGTATATGATATTGATTGATCATCTTTACCATGCTGGTTCTATTCTTCCTAGTTATAATTCTCTCGGTCTATTATCAATGGGATTATGGGTATAATTTTTCTTATTATTGATATTTTTCGACTTCTTACACAATCCCTACTCTTAAGGAGTACTGAGCCTCCCTCTATTTATCATAAAATTATGTAATAACAACTAAATTTTATCTACATATAGAGGATAGGGGGTCTCATTAAGAGCTAGCCTACCATGTTCATAAGGATATAGAAATTTGACATTCCTACTATGGCCACCACACCAGGGTTATGATCCATTGGATGGCTAAAACCTCCTTAGAACAAGAGGTCTCATCACGAGCCGACCTGCTCACTTTTTCTACTTCCTAGTGAATGGCAGTGTGGCTATTTGGTTACCACGCCAGCACACTGGTCTCTTCTGTAGAAACAACAATAAAAAATTTTCAATTATAAATTGAGGATCCTAGCTCACATGGGTTAAAAAGCAACTCTGTCGAGGCTATGGACGCCTGCTGGCAAAAAATGCTCTGCTTATTGTATTGAAGTTTTATTACCACAATCAATAACTCTTATAATACCCTCTTCCCGTTTATCTTTTTTCGAGAGATTATTTCCTCTAAATACTTTCCTACTTTGAACCTTTATGCATGCATTTATGTTTTTACTCAATCATATCATACATAGTCAGAATATCGTCAGCAAAGCCTTTTTTTTTTACATATTGTTGTTCCTTTTCCTATCACTTAACATATCATCAAATAAAGCTTCTTGTCTCTTATCATTTATTATCATGATACACCACGCTTTTACTCTATCCATCTCTCTTATTGTCCTATCATTCATTTACGTACTCTGTTCCATTTACGGTTGTACTTTTCATCCTTACATCCTGCCGCCGAAATAGCCATTTCCTGTCTAGTCAGTCAAAGGAGACCTCTCATTTCGGAGGGGGAATGGACTTCCGTTACACTTATGCATGAGATGTCATTATTTCATTAACTTACAAGTTATCCCATGGTTATGTGGTATGTGAAAATTTAGCAATCCTTCAAATAACATCAGCTATATTTAGCTATTTCTATTGCTCTAAATATCGTAGTGATTTTCAATATTGTTGTGCTTTTCAATACTGCTGTTCTTTTCAGTATTGTTGTGATTTCCAATATTACTGTTATTTTCAGTATTGTTGTGTTTTTCAAAATTGCTGAATCTTTCCATTACATTCATCCTTTGCAAAATTAGGAAGAATTCGAACACTATGGCTTGTAAGACAATGCGTCATGAGCCTTTAGTATTAGAAGTCTCCGATAGAGGAAGAGAAATTCTGATCCAAGCAGGATGGATATCCTATCTTACAAGGTTTCAACCTTAAAATGAGGAAATCGCTATTGAATTTCTACAAAATTTGCAGAATAGGAAATCCATGGTAAAAGGAAGAAGGATTACAGTTACAGACGTTGTAATAGCTGAGGTATCTGGGCTGTTGACAAAAGGCACCAAATGGGCACCAAAACATGTATGGATACAAGACGCGGTGGAAACCTTCAAAGAAAAAGGCGAACAACTGGTCAGAAAATGCAAAGGCATTCAACCATCTTCTCTCGCAGAACCATGGATGGAATTAGCAAGAATTGTCCAGAAATACATTACCTGTGATGGATTCCATGGTGTGGTAAGGCCATGAAAACTCAAACTCCTAGTTGTTCTAAAACAAAAACTTATTGTTAATTTTCCATCCCTTTTAAATTATTTATTGCATGAGATGGGCTAGGCACTCTGAAATGGTGATAAGTCACCATGGATTGATTAGAATGATCATTATTCATAGCCTAGTCCAATACGACTTGACTTGGGATGGTTTCATTACGGCCTTAGAAAGCATACAGAACCCTGTAATTCAATATCCCACAATTGCGGAAGCAAGTCAGCAAAACCCTTTCTCAAAAAGAAAAAGGACTGCTTGTCCAAGGGTCAAACCTCACAAATGTAGGAGGTCTATAAGAATTGAATTAGCCCAGATGATGTCCATAAATCTGTGGCATGAAAGTGAACAACCTGTACAGACTTCCAACCCAGTTAGGTTAGGGAAATTTGAGTCTGAATAAGAAGCACCCGGTTCAGAAGAAGAGCTAGAATTAGAGCCAAAACCTGAATAAGAGACACCAGGTTCAGAGGAAGAACAGGAATAATAGGTCGGGTTAGAACCAAAACAAGAAGAAGAGCACGAGGAAGAGGCTGAGTCAGAATTAGAGCTCGAAGAGCAAGACCAAGATTATGAATTTGAATTTGAAGCAGGGCCAAATTTTGAGGCAGGAGTGGTCAAGGTATTAGCAAATATCTATGTGTACATGCAACCTGGAAGACCATTTGGTCCTAGCACATTGGAAACACAAGCCCTGGAGAATTATGGGCACATAGAAACTCCTCCATCACAAGAGGATGCAGACACAGAAATTGCATAGGAATCTGATAACCAATCTGGTGATACAATTTTGTTAAAATATCGCCAGGAGGACCAACATAAGTCTGCAGATATAGAAATTGGTCACGAGTATGAAAATAAGTCAGGAAATATAGTTCCTTTGGAACATAGCCTTGAGGGCCAACAAACAGCTCCAGAAGCCATTAATGAACTTGTTAGTGGAGAAGATGCTCCTCAAAAGAGCGAAGGAGCTGGAGAAAAACTTAAGAAGTTGCGACAAAAATATCGGAACCTCCAGAAGACAGTTAAAAGGCTACGATGAGAAATCAAAAAATGTAAAACGCAGAGCATTTCTCCTGAGGTGACTTCTATAGAAACACAAATAATAAAATGCAAAAATAAATTAGTAGGGATTCAAATAGAACTCGCTTCCACTAAAACAATTTCCACCCAGGTTGATTTGCATGAGAACTTGGTGAATGTAGCTATTCAAATGGAGGGTTGGTCCTCCCACAATAAGAAAATACAAACTGAAAAGGTACTCTTTCACAGTATTGGCACCCAAATAGAGAAGAAATCTGAGGACTCCTCATCAAAGAAGGACCCTATTGTTATAAAGCTTCAGGAATAATTAATGCAAGCCCAGCTTGCTTTAGAACAACATCAACAACAGACAGTCTCCCTGCAAAAATACCAGGAATTACAAAAACAATTGAGAGGATTAGCTCTAGTAGAGAATGAGGCTTTTGATAAGGCTAGACAGGAAGAAGAAAAAAAGAATAGAATGAAAACTAAGCTGAACAGCATTAGGAATCAATTGGACACCATTTGTTCATTATATTCAAATATCTTGACTTGTCAATCTCCTGCTACGAACTATGCCTTGTTTTTATTATAACGATATTTATTGTTAAAAATCAAAGCTGTTAGAGCTAGCAAGACAATTGAGCTGAATCTAATGGAGGATTTTATAAATTTCTGTAAGACACATGGAGTAAAGTTCCAAAGGATTCTTTGTTAATTTTATTTACATAATTTCATATTAGATAAAGAAATGGATGTGAATCCTAGCCCTTTTATTGGAGATGTTCAATTTCAGGCTTTTATCTCTTTCGCAGTCAACAAAATAAAGTGGTTGAAGGCTTATAATTCATTCCAAAGACAGGAACATAGCTTGGATCTTTGGGTAAGAAGTGAACCTACTCACCCTCTGCAAGTGTTTACTAAGTATAAAACACTGATGACACAGGAGGGTGTGACTAAGAGTTTAGGGCCCATACATAAGGAACTTGTGCTGGAAGGAACAACATATTTCCTCTCCATTCAAGAAAGATCCTTGGTTGCATCCAAAATTAGATGGATGGTTTCAAGCAACAGTGTTAAAGACAGAGAACCATTTAATTATGGAAATTTCAAAGCTGTTGCGAGACTGTTAGACCCATATGGAAACTTTATCTTAAGAGGAGGACCTTATTGGGTGGGATGTCGCTATAGAAGCCCCATTATTTGGTATCCTCTTGAAGGATATCATCCTGACTATGAGTTACTTGAAGGACAAGAAGTAGCAGCCTTTGCACACTTGGAACAACATCATGGTCTCAGGCCTATTATAGATAGACCTTCTCCAACCTACTCTTTAACTTCTTTACATAAAAATTATTTATTTTTCATGAGGACATGAAAAAAGGTAAGCAGGGGAGTATGTTGAGCCTTGAAATAGGTATGTATTTACTCTCAAATACAATCCTTTTTCCTCTTCTTCATCCATTTTTGTTCCATTATATAACAATATCATGAATGGATTTTGATAAAAAATGAATGAAATAGTCCTGAAATGGTTTAACTGTCTAAACTAATTCCCATTGCTTTTATGATGAAAATAACAGATAAAACAATAATTGTTCCCAAAACGAAACAATAGGATCTAATCAAGGGAAAAGAAGGCGCGTTAAAGGTGGTCAAATCAGAAGATGAATCAGTGAGAATGACCAACTATTCGAAGATAGCAATCTGTTATGAATCCCTCAAGATCCCCTGATCTTGAGGGATCACATTTACCTTTTCCTTTTCCTTTAGCTATAAAGGAATGAGTAGAATACGAAGATGGACATGATGAAATAAGAGAAAGCAGAGAATGTAAATCATATTGTATCACATATTTTATCATGTCTCTTTCATATATGTATCATTTTATAATGAACAGAATGTAGTTCTGAAGGACAGGATTGTATTGTAATGACTATGATGATTAATATATAATTTGCGTTGTTGTTCATTTGACTATTCCGGAGTAACTAAGTAGTGTTCGCTGGCGGCTAAGGGCTTGTTCTCTGGTGAATCTCGCTGCTATTCTTTGTGCTATACTTTTCCATTTACTACAAGTATATTATGAATTACTAATTTAAAGTGAATTACTTTTGATAATTTAGATTTCTGTATTTGTTCCCTTGAGTGCACATTTTCAATTTATTAGTTGCTCGTTAAAAGAATTGGCTTTGATTACTTAAAGCATAGACTATTGTTTCCACTACTTTCCTTTTGTTCGATTGTTTAGATCCAGCTGAAAGAGCTCCGTTAATTCTTCAGTGCTCTCGATTGATTATAATTTGAATTAGTTGAATTAGGAATGAATTACAGTTTTTTGTTCTAATTCATAGATGAATCACTTCCTTTTAAGCTTCATGATTTATGATTGTATCTATATTAGATGATTGGTTTTACTATTACTCTTTGTATGAATAGCTTGCACATATTGTGTACACGCTTGAGATAAAAGGAATTACCCTGGTTGATAATTAATATGAGGAAATTATGAGTTTTTAAAGACACTTGTTAGCACCCAACACCTGCCCGACTGAACGAAGCCACAATGGAGCAAATGGAAAATGGGTTGCACGAACGAGCACAAGGCACCTGGGTGGTCACAACTTAGAAAATTTGATATGACCACCCTTAAATGAAATGACTCGATCCAAACGCATTTCATCAGGATCCCTCACATGGCGCGACACGATGCGCCTGTTCGAATGAAGGCACAAAGGAGAAAATGACAAACAGGCTGTGCGAACGTGCCCAAGGCACCCAGGTGGTGACATCTTACCAAATTTGATACGGATGCCATCAAACGAAATGAATCGACCAAAGTGAATTTCTTTGGGTGACGTCACATGGCGTGACATGGCACGATTGACCGAATGAAGGCACAAGAGAGAAAATGGAAAACGGGCCTGACGAATGTGCACAAGGCACCCGGGCAGTCACAACTTAGAAAATTTGATATGGCTGTAGTCAAATGAAATGACCAAACCTAAATGCATTTCATCGGGTGCCCTAACATGGCACAACATAGCCCACTCGACCGAACGAAGGCACGAGGGAGAAAATGACAAACATGCCACACAAATGAGCATAAGGCACCTGGGTGGTCACAACTTAGCAAATTTGATATGGTCGCCCTCAAACGAAATGACCCAACCTGAACTCATTTCAATGGGCGCACTCACACGACACGACGTGGACAATCGAGTGAAGGCACAAGGCACTTGGGTAGTCACAACTTAGCAAATTTTATATAGCCACCCTCAAATGAAATGACCCAAATCGAACGCATTTCATCAGGTGCCTTCAAACGAAATGACCCAACCCAAACGCGTTTCATCGAGCGCCCTCACATGGCGCGACACGATGCACACGATCGAACTAAGGCATAAGGGATAAAATGAAAAACAGGCCACATGAACGTGCATAGGGCACCCGAGCAATCACAACTTAGCAAAATTGATACAGGCACCCTCAAACGAAGCAACCCAACCCGAACGCATTTCATCGGGCGCCCTCACACAGCGCGACATGGCGTGCCTGACCAAATAATGGCATAAGGGAGAAAATGGAAAATGGGCCACACGAACATGCATAATGCACACGTGCAATGAGAACTTAGCAAATTTGTTATGCCCGGTATCAAATGAAACGACCCGAACCAAGCGCCTTTCATCGAACACCCTCACACGTCGTGACATGGCACACCTAACCAAATGAAGGCACAAGGGAGAAAATGAAAAATGGGTTGCATGAATGTGCACAAAGCACCTAGGTGGTCACAACTTAGAAAACTTGATACGGTCACCCTAAAATGAAAGGACCCGACATGAACATGTTTCATTCCATGCCCTCGCACGACGCGACACAGCCCGCCTGACCAAACAAAGGTACAAGGGAGAAAATGACAAGTGGGCCTTAAAAATGTGCACAAGGCACCCTGGCAGAGTCAACTTAGCAAATTTGATATGACCGACCTCAAACAAAATGCTCTGACCCAAACGCGTTTCATCGGGTGCCCTCAAACAAAATGAACCGACCCAAACGCTTTTCATTCGGCACCCTCACACAGTGCGCTCGACCGAACAAAGGCACAAGGGAGAAAATGGCAAACGGGCCGCACGAAAGTGCACAAGGCACCCGGGCAGTCACAACTTAGCAAATTTGAGAAGACCTCCCTCAAATGAAATGACCCGACCCAAACGTGTTTCATCAGGTGCCCTGACACGGAGCGACATGTCGCGCCTCGCCGAACATGTTTCCTTAGGTGCCCTCACACAACCCAAATCAACCCAACCTAAATGTGTTTCCTCGGGTGCCCTCACATGACCCGACCCAAACGTGTTTCCTTGGGTTCCCTCACACGACCCGACCCAACTGCTATAGGGTAAAATTCTTGGGTTTTTGGTTCTCTAATATCCCTCACAGGGCTTTTCAGTGCCTGAGGCAGATATTAATATTAGCTGCATAGTTCACAAAGAAGATACATACATGTTCATATCAACTTAAAAAAATTGATGGAATAAGATGGAAGATTACGTCTTTTCTGATCTTGAAGTCTTTTGGAGAGCGCTAAGTAGCGAAGTAGGGATCCTCCTTCACCAGCTCCAAATCTCGACCCTGTGATCAATCAAAGCACCTATGTAATCTCTACCACAACATACATTTCCTATCAATTAAGTTAATATATGATAAACATTAAACAATGCACATCTAAGCCATTCATCTAATTCTATATAAGTAATTGAAGAACAATAGCAATATCAACGCATAGAATGGAAAAAACAAATACAGTTCTATTGATTTATAAAAAGGAGGATTACAACCGTTGGTTGTACCAAGCCATCCTCGGCCTTCCAATATCTCTATCTCTCAATGTGCTAATGTCTTGATCAAAAAGTTCTCAATGAACCTCTTTGATCTTTGACCTTCACATTACAACAAAATGCTATGCTTCACATGTATTCAAAACCTTGACAATCCTTCGACCTAGAACCAAGAACCTACCGCTCCATTTTATAAGAGATGGAGAGAGAAATCATTGCCTTTCTCCTTCCACCAGTTCTAAATAGAAAAAACCAATATTTCTCCTCAACTTCCCATGCTTTTTTCTTCCTTGAGATTTCAATTGTTTTTAGCAAGGCCCAATAAGAGACTAGTGCTTTGCAATTTCTATTTTGTACTAACTCTCTTATGAGAAAAAGCTGGAAATTCAAATCATTCTCCGTGGGTTTTTCATGTTTCAAACTCAAAACACGAGTAACGCTGCCCTCTAGTATAAACAGAGCATTTCCCTAGCCACTAACGCAACCTTTTCATTAATCAGGTGCATTATAATGCTCTCTTGTTGTTATAGGGGTGTGTTACCTTGGCAGAAGTAGGTTTATTTTAGGTCTCTGTATTACTTCCATATTTATCTTATCCTCTAAGATGATGAGGAGGTTATTTGACCTGTAACAAATTACCCCTAAAGTGTGAGGTTAGAGATGAAGGTGATGGCCGAAATACTTTATAATGTGTGTAGTACAGATAAAGAGATTGAAGGACTGAGGAAAACCTGAAACAACAACATATGTCAGAAAATATAGTATATGTCTTGGGTTGGGCATTCCCATGCTTAGTAGCTAATAAACATGATTTCTCTAGAACAGATATATGAAGAATCTGTCCACCGATAAGCATAATGTTGAAGTGTCTGTCATAACAGGTTTAGGCTGAAGAAGCTGTCTCCATAAACAATATCGCAACTTGGGGAAGGGAACATAGCTTTAATGATGTAACCTTTGCCCTAAGGACTCGACTGCCGCTTCACTTAAATTACATATTTATCAACATGTGAATGAAGGAGTTGTCATCGAACACGTGATAAATCATCTTATTACCAGTCGATAATGAAAACTATTAACATACGCGAAGGTGGTCACCGATAATGATGATGGTCCCTAAGATACACAGTACAATCTAGCGAGTGTGAATAAAAAGAGTTGAAATCGAACACTCGTAGAATCATTCAATCAGGAGCCAATGATAAGGACTCCTAATCAAACACAAGATTACCTACCACTGATGTCTACAAGTATCTGGGTACTGATGGGTTTCTGGATCAACTTCCTAGATAAGATGTTGAAGTCGATAGGAAAAGATCTGTTGAAAGGTAGGCACTGAGGCATCCTACATCATTCAACATGAAACAGAAAACAAATGATTTGGTTTTTGATGGAGATAATGAAGAGAAAATGGGGATAACTGATGACAAATAATTTCTGGCATAATGAGCAGTTTGGTTTATAAGAGGAGCAGTAGATAGCGAGATCTGCTTGAACAATAGAAGGCACTGTAGCAGGGTACTAGGCAGTTGAGGCTTAATGAACACCAAAGAGTTTGTTAGGATTTTACCAGTATATGAAAACTGGGAGATGAAGGCTAATACTCATATATGGTAGGGTTCGGCTAACCGCGAAAGAGTTTTCTGGGAAGTTCCATGTTCAATATTTTTGTTGCCAAATCGAACTTTCTGAAATGTAACAGAGGTAGTATCCATTTTTTCCAAAATTTTCCCCGTCTAATTAGGGTTAACAAGTCCAGACGAGTAAACTCGGTGAATTTTTCATATTTAGAGAGTCTGAAAAATGTCGTAAAAGACAACTCCATTCCCCGTCTGATTAGGTTTAATGAGTCCAGACAAGTAAAATCGGTGAATTTTTCATGTTTAGGGAGTCTGAAAAATGTCGTAAAAGACAACTCCGTTCCCTGTCTGATTAGGTTTAACGAGTCCAGACGAGTAAACTCAGTGAATTTTTCACGTTTAGAGAGTCTAAAAAATGTGGTAAAAGACAACTCCATGTGGTACCTTTGTCATGTCTTGATAACTAGGCACGATAAAGTGAGAATAGTAAGCCCGAAACAGTTCATTTTCCATGAGTTAGTCTATCGAAGCCCGAAAAGTGAGAAATATATGTTCGATGGATGTATACCTCATTTTGTTATGAGTACAAGGGGATGAAGTAAACTCAGTACTCTTTGTGAAATTTTTAATGAGTCCAACAAAGAAAAACTCGGTGCTCTCCGTGAAGTTTTAACGAGTCACGCAGAGAAAAATCAGTCACTTTTTCTATTTAAAGAGCTTGGAAAAAGAGGAAAAAGAATGGCTCCTTACTCTCTGTCGTGGTAGTTTAACGAGCTCGACAAAGGAAACTCAGGGTTTCTTAGTTTTGTGAGCTAGAAAAAAAGTCCCTAAAAATAAAGCTCAGTGCTTCTTCATATCAGTTTTAAGGAGTCTGAAGAAGAGAACTCTAGGTTTTTCGGATTAACGAGCAAGAAAAGACCATAAAAAGAATGCTCGAAATTGACTTCGTATAAGTTTAACGAGTCCGAGGAAGAGAACTTGAGGTTTTTTGGATTAACGAGAAAGAAAAATATCGTAAAAAGAGCGCTCGAAATCAGGGTCAAAACATGGTTATGTCTGCATATAGATCTTGATCACTCATCAAAACATTAGTAACTAACCTCAAAAGTTGTGACACATGTGCAAAAAGAATTCATGACATTTTGCAGACTATCCAAGAGAGTCATGCCCCAAAAATGGCTATAAGAAGGTTAGAAGACTTTCATTTTCACTATTTTGAATGCTGTGAAGGAGCTCCGGGGTGAAAAAGGGTGAAAACTTCAGTTGGAAATTGTGGTCAATCTGGGCAACGGTTCTTCTTCCCGTGAGTTCCAGGTAAGAGCTGGAACCTCCTGCTATCATTTTATTTTGTTTTTGTGAAATTTTTCTAGTTCAAAATGAGAAATTTGGCAGGCCCTAAAAAATATTAGTGGCTAACGCGGGCCAGCAGTGTTGTACCCACATTAATCGCACTTCCTATGAAGGAAGGGCGTGTTACCACATTGTGTTTTTCTCTATAGCCCATGTTAGGTGCAGAGCATATTTTAAGAACTCATTAATAAGCATTTTTAAGTGTTGCAGGCAATTTCTAATTAGTTGAAATTTTTTTATTTGTAGGTATTCAGCTGTTAATCATGAGTATCTAGCGAGAGAGAGAACATGAATGGGAAGAAAGAGATATGATTATTGATGCTACAATTTTGATGGCTCTCGGCAGATGCGGTTTGATAAAATATGCACGTTTAGAACTGATGAGGGGCCAAGAGGACTTCCTGAGGTGGTTGATTCAACAATAGGAAGAGCATCACCATGTCTTTTGGATTGGGGGCAATGAGCTCTCAATTGAGAAGGACGATGTTTACTTTTTGACCGGCTTATCATGTCGTGGACCAAGGCCCAACTTGATGGGGTCCAGAGCGGATCCACGCTCCACTTCTTATCTTATTCTGACTCATTGTTTATGCAACATAGAGGCAGTGAGCAACTGGGTACCTATTGCACGAGTGGATTTGAGACCAGTGAGTTCTATATTATGGATGATTGTTCGCTTGGCAGGGGCCAAGTGTCAGCATGTGGCCACCAAGGCCGAGATGCTACTAGCCTTGGATTGTATGCAGCCTCAGGTTTTTGACTGGTGTGATGGAGTTTTCCATGGGGTACGAGCAGAGTTCACAACATGCAAGACTCGTACCCAAAGAGATTTTGGGTACGACACATTGATATTTTCTTTCCTACTGGAGCAGGTGCCATTGATGAGACCCAAGATCATTACATCGCCATGGGGCCCATGCGAGCCGAGACAGGCTCGATGGGCAGCTTTGAATCCACTAACTGGAGAGGGTCCAGTCCGTCACTGCTTTGATTATGGGTTTTTTTATTGGCTGAACTCCCAGATCATTATGATTGAGGATTATCCCTATGCAGGGATGAACTTTACCAGCGATCTGGAGTTACTGTTGCCCCCTGGCACCCAGTTGGGACTCGATGGTAAGAAAGAAATGATCAGTGTACTTTAGGAAGTACTTTGTTTTTGTATTTTGAATGTTTATGCAATTTTTTTTGTTTAAAATAGGGTGAAAAATATGTTTTGACATGAATCTTTCTTGCTTCACATAGATGTGGCACCTGTCCACCCAGTTGGGGCCCCTGGTTATGCACAGCAAGGACTGTAGCTACCCTAGGCTAGCACACTAGCTGAGGGTGCGGAAGCCGCCAAAGATGATGATTCCTAGGTCTTACATGAACTCTCCAAAAACTTGGAGGGCTTGAGTATGGGTATACCACATCTTCCTATGTGGGAGGTTCCAATTCGTTTGCAGCGGCATACCGTAGTTGTGCTGGAGAGATACCTAGTGCCTCTGAGGAGGATAGCCAGAGAATTTGTATGTTATTTTGAGCATCAGTCTTAGCTGGTGGAGCGGATGTATAAGTATCATAGCGTGGCTTTAGTATAGCCAATTGTTTTGCAAAATACCCATGTTTTGGAATATTTTTTGATGTAACTATTGTACTGGACAGGACATATATATATACATACTTTTTGGTGATTTTGTGTTTTTTAATTTTTTATGTATTTTCTATGGGATAAAAAATATATATACTCATGTGTAAATATTTTATAACAAATGTGACAAATTCCAATCTAAGACATGGTTTTCCAAAGAATCAGCTAATGCATTAAATTATCTAAGAACGTGCTCAAATGTGATTGTTTGAAATTGACATTCTAAAAGTCGCACCCTTAAAAAATAACATAACAAAACTAGATGAAGGACACGATAATGATTGTTTATCTGCATAATGACGAGTTGGGAATCTAACCTGACCACTAAATTAGAGATGCTACAAGATGCAGCCTCAGTGAGGAGTTGGATCACTGACATGTACTCGGCAATGTTATTGGTGGTGCTACCTAGGAAAATTCCCCTAGAACCAAGAAGTTCCAAGTCAGGAGTGTAGAGAACCCAAGCAGCTGAAGCAATGTGTCTAGTGTGATGACTAGCACCATCCACGTATCCAACATATGATAAGGAGGGTGACACCATCTATTTGAAAAAAAATATTGTAGATGAGAAAAACACCTCAAAAACCAAAAAAAATATCCAGAGACATCAAAACAATAGGCAAAAATTATATACATAAAATTACAAAGCATATGCCTAGTATGAAACTAGGAAAAATACTTCTTTAGATAGAGCCTGTTGCGGGGCTCCGCGAGCAGAATTCCATTACAGTCCTGAAGATCGTAAGCCCAAGAGGACTTTAGTGATGATGTAAGGACCAAGCCATAATGGTTGGAGTGTTCCTACCCCCAAGAGGTCATGTTTCTGATCATAGAGTAGAACGAGATCACCCTCTTGGAAAGAATAAGGCTTGAAAGATTTGTCATGTTAAGCTTTGACTTGGCACTAGTGAGCTTCGAGTGATAGCGTAGCATCTCAACAAGTTTCATCCAAATGATCGAGTGAGAGCAAGCGCTCTTCTGTGGCGGTGGTTCCAGGCAGGAGTTCAACAACGAGTTTGAGTGATGGAATTTCACACTCAATTAGAAGTACTGCCTCCAGGTCGAATGCAAGTTGAAATGGCATGAAGCCTGTGGCAGTTTTGACTGACGTTCGATATGCCCATAACTTGGAATACAAATTTCCATGCCATGTGGTTTTATGGTTTCCGACAAATTGACGAATCATGGTTTTGAGGACGCCATTTATGGCTTTGACTTGACCATTAGCTTGAGGATAATAAGATGAAGATTGATTTTGACGAAAACCTAGCATGGATGTTAATTCACTCATCATATGATTTTGAAAGTGGGATCCATGATTTGTGACAATATATAGGGGTACGCTGAACCGATAGATTACCTGATTGAACAGGAAGAGAGCAGCAGTTTTTCCATCAGCCTTAAAAGTGGGAATGGCTTCAGCCCATTTCGTAAAATAGTCGATCGCAACCACGATGTTGTTGTGTCCATTTTCTGAAATGGGATTGCAGGTGATGAAGTGAATTCCGCATTTGGTGAAAGGACCAATGGAGATAACCGGATGAAGGGGGGCAGGATGAGCATGCATTTTCTTGATGAAAATTTGACATGGATGGCACTTCTGGACAGCTGCAATGTAGTCTTTAAACAAAGTGGGCCAATAATAACCTACGCATAAGATTTTTTTGGCAGTAGCTATGCCCGAAATATGACCACTGCACGCCCCTATTTGGCAGTCATTCAAAATGCGTTCTGCTTCATTGATAGTGAAAAAATTCCGAAGAATAGTATCGATACCATGGCTATATAATGTATCATTCAACATGAGGTAGTGCTTTGCCTGGTGGCGAATACGAAGAAGGTCGTCAGACGTGAGAGTTGGGTGGAAGTGTTGGGTTGTAGGTAGACCAAAATGTCTCCATACCATGGGTCCGAAGAATTGACCAAGTATACAGATTCATCAGGAAATGGATAATCAGCTACTTCTCCTGGGTCGATTATGGGAAGGTCCGATAGTAATTCGATGAAGATGAGATATTTCTTTGCTTTGGCAGCTGTGAAGACCAAATCAAATTATTGGAGGGTTATGATCCATTTGGAATATTTTCCTCCAATAATTTGTCGAGACAGGATGTGTCACATGAGGTTCTCCAAAGCAATAACAATAGTCTGTCACAGCAATATATAGTGTCGGAGTTGGGTGACGGAAAAGTCTACCGCCAGAGAAAGTTTCTCCACAAGTGAATAATGTATTTCAGGTCTGATTAGACCTTTTTACAAGTAGTATATCACATGTTCACTGTCGTCTTTGTGAACTTAAACCAGAACCATTCCAAGTGAGGATGGTGAGGCTTCCAGGTAGAGGAGAAATCTGTGTGAGTAGTCGGGGGCACTAAGGAGTGGGGCTGAAACAAGTGCATGTTTTAAAGCATCAAATGACCATTGAGCTTGGTCATCCCACAAATATAGTTTTCCCTTCTTCAATAATCGCATAAATCCTTTCGTCATCTCGGCATAGCTAACAATGAATCGACGTAAAAAGTTTGCCTTCCCTTGCAAACGTTGGAGTTGGAGGATGGATTGTGGTGCCGACAATTCAACAATTGGTTTAACCTTATTGAGATCAACCCTAATCCCGTGCTTGGAGACAATGAAACCTAACAGATTCCCAGACTCAACCATAAATATGCACTTATGAGGATTAAAACGTATATTGTAGAATCTACACCTAGAAAAAATTTCTTTAAGATGAGCGAGGTGATCAGGTCATTTCCTGGAATGGGCTAGAAGGTCATCCAAGTAAGCCTATACAATATGTCGAATGTTGTGGAAAGCGTAGTCCATGGCCTGCTAAAAAGTTGCTCCAGCATTCTTTAGAATGAATGGGAGTTTATGATACACAAATGTGGCCTAATGATAGATAAAGGCATTTTTATGCTGGTATTATTTTTTAATAGCAATCTGGTTATAGCCCGAGAAGCCATCCTTGAAGGAAAAATATTTTCATCTAGCACAATCATCGAGAATCTGATCAATTAACGGTGTAGGATAATTATCTTTGGGACAAGCAGTGTTCAGATCGCGATAGTCAACACAAACTTGAATGGTGCCTTGTTTTTTTATCGACGGGAACCGGATTGGAAACCCATTCTCTCAAAGGAACAGGATAGATGAAACCATCATTTAAAAGTTTTTCTACCTCATTTTTTATGGCTGCCACTTTGCACGGGTGGACAGGCCTGAGTCGTTGCCGAATTAGTTTGTTATTGTCATAAATCTTGATTTCGTGCTCGACTATAGATGGATCTATGCCAGACATTTTGTCATAATACCAAGCGACCACATCACAGAATTCCTTGAAAAGGGATGTGACGCGTGCAATTTCCTCAGGATTGCAAACTGCTCCAATCTGAATATTTTCAACGATACTTGTTTTGACCGAGATATCGATGAGCATTATCTTAGAAAGATTACCCATGTTCCCTTCTGAATCAACAGTTTGAACAGTCATGTAAGTGGAGGGAACCATCACAGGTGGGTCAAAGGATGGGATTTCAGTATTTATCACGTCCGAGTCAATCATCAAAGCGCAACGGTGAAACTCTCCCCAAGGTCATTCTTCTATAGACATGATCTCTCGAATAGCTTCATCTATAGGAAATAATTCATTGAAGAGATCCTTAGGGAGAACTATGATGGGTGGGAGGTTTGTACCTTTGGTGGAAACCATAGCAGTGGAGGGTTCAGATGTAATTTGGATGGCTTGGTAGGCCAACTCAGCTGGTGAAAGCAGCATCTAATCTCCGTAGGAATCAATGTCTGAAGGCGCCAAGAGGATCCATGGGTCGATAGAGCCATCTAAAGTGGTGGATATCATTGCAACCATATTTTGGATCTCTGGTGGCGGCAGAGGAAAAAAACCCAGTAGGAAAGATGCCTTCAGAAGACTGGTACCAATACTGACGTAAGAGTTAGGAAAGCCTCCTATTAGGCATATAGTTCTACTTGGTAACATGGTATAATTAAGGGTGCAGAAGGATAACTGATCCACTATGACTATTTTCCCATCCAATGGAAATAGTACGACTCGGAAGACCGAAGAAACAATGGAATTCATGGCATAAGACCAATTGCGACCGAGCAATAGATTATAGTCGAGATGGCGATCTACAACTTCAACATACATGGTTACCGTTTTCCCACTCAGAGTGATCGGAAAGTTAGCAAGGTATCATTTTGGGAGAAACATGTGGCCATCGAAAACTTTGAGGGAATTCAATGGTGGTGACAAGGTAGGAGAACCTAAAGCGAGCTAGCAAGCTTGTGACATAACGCAAGTCAAAGCACCTTAGTCTATGACAGTGCAATGGATTGGTCTTCCTTTTGGCACAACCTGCACTTGTAATGCGAGTTGGTGTGAGAGGCGGGTCTCATATTTTTCCATATCAAAGATAGCTAGCATGGAATCCTGGGGGTCTATTCCACCAATGGCCGAAAGCAAGGATTTCCTTTGTGCTGGACAAGTTTGGAATACTTCGAGAGTAGACATAGTTGACGGTGCTTATGCCAAATCTTCTACAATGTTGTAGTTTTGGGCTACACATGCAGAGGTTTTATGAGTTGTGCATCGAAGTGTCCCTTTGGTGGGGTGAATCACAGGATCAATAGTAGGTCGTTCTATATGCATATTGTTGGGCGGTGGTGGAGTTGAACTAGTACCAAGTTCTTGACCGTCAATGTTAGTATTTCCATAAATCTTGGCTCATGTTTGAAGTTCAACACTTTCAATGCCATAAATGGTGGGTGATCCTTCACCGGAAGGATGTGAACCACCATTTCCACATTTTTGTGGTTGTGGCAAGTTGTCAACCATGTGTTGGTGTTGGTGTTATTGATTAGGGAAATGATTATGAAGAACGACAGGTGTTCTCTTAAAATACTTGTTTGCGATAAAATCGGTGCATTCTTGCAGCTGAGGACATTTTTATGTCAAGTGGTCCTCTGCACAGATATTTCAAAGAAATTTCATGGGTTTATCCTTCCCTTTGTCATTTTTGGCATCGTTTTTATGATTAGGATTATTCTGATTGTTTGACTTCTCTTTCAAAGAAGATGTCTTTTTCTTGTTATTCTTATTCTTTTCACTAGGTTTTTGTGAAGTTTGCACATAATTTACCTCAGCGGTAGGAAGAGTAGTGGTTTGGTTAGGGGCGGTGTCAGCCAAGGATGGCTGGGAGGTTTGCCCCCAAGACTATTTTTTGGCTACGCCAGAGATTGTGCCAACGACACCGTCGGCGTGGACTCTAGTTTTCTGAGTAGCTGGAGGATTTGGATTACCAGGGGCATTGGGGATTAAATCATATAGCATGCTAGATTGTGAATAGATTAAATCTAAATGTTGGGCACGATGAATGCATTGATCTTCTATAACCACACCAGATAGGCCAATGTCTTTAGAGATGTGGGGTAAGATATACTTACAAAACCAATTACATAGAAGATGATCCAAGATTGGCGCTTTGAATAGCCTCCTCCTACGCCTCCATTCATGAACGTGATCAGAGATGTGGGTGGTGGTGTCTTGGTGCAGCATGCTTAACAGTTCCATTCCAGTTTCAAATCTAATTGGTAATTGGAAGTTCTTTATAAACTCCATCGCTAAAGCGCCAAAAGTGTTGATGGTGGCACGTGGCAATTCAATATACCACTTGGCAGCATTCATGTAAGGGTGTGAAGAAATATTCAAAGCCAGACACTATCATCCACCATGGAATTAGATATAGACCATAAATGAAAGGTGGTGATGTGTGCGGCTGGGTCTTCCGCTTATTTCCCATCAAACTTTGGGATGTCAGAAGGAATCTTGTGTGGTACTGGAGGCCAAAGCGGGTTGTGATTGATGGGGTCATTAGTCATTTTATAGATGTCGAGAATGTCTAGAGTTGCTAAAAATGGAAATTGTGTGTTTGCCCCCGAATCTAACCAAGGAATTATTGGCTGAATATTTGAACGATAGGGTCCGCCCATCAATGTGTTACTAGTGGGATAAGTAGGACTTTGATAAAAATTTCTCATAGGTGGAGGGGTAGGGATATATGGTTGTTTTCCATAGGGCATATTGTATTGTGGGGAAAATGGTTGGTTTCCCCCAGTATAAAAGTGCCCTCCCATTCTAGATGGAGGTTGGGGTGGGTTAGTCCATATGAATGCAATAGGGCTTCATGGAGGCATGCTACTACTTGCATAGTTCGGCAACGGCATGGACCCTACACTGATATTTAAACCACTTAAGGGAATAGTGTTAAGAATAGGTTGTCTGGTTTGTCCTAACGATTGCAGGGGTAGTGAAATGTTCCTTATTGTTTGCATGCTGGTGACACTGCCCCCTGGTATGGTGGCCAAGGGGTTTGAACTCAGCAAAGGGTTCTAACTAAAAGGGTTGCTAAAAGGAACTGAAGTAGTCCCACTTGTGGGAGGAGAAACCGTAGGTCCCAACGTGGTCACGGTAGGAGTAGATCCCGAAGGACTCGGTGAGTTACTCATATTTTTGATGACTGTAGGGTTAGGACTACGCATAATTTGACTACTGGGGTTACTAAGTTATGGCATAGAATTGACAACTGGCGTTGAGGATGGTGGTGAACTTGGGATGGTTGCCATTGGTATCGACCCTATGGATGTCGGTTGTGAAATGGATGTTTGTGTAGCCGAAGACATGTCTTGGTGTGGTGGAATTTGAATTATCACAGTTGCCAATAGATCGTGAGTGGAGGATTGTAATGAGGTACGACACCTTCCGTGAAAGGGTCCTCCGAAAATTCCGTATGATATGAGGCTATGTGAAAATTAGGGTTTGTCAATGGAGACTTCTCTTCCGCAGAAGGCACGGGTTCACCAAGGTTCAATTCTTCCTCAAGAGTCAGAGGAGGTAGACCTAGATGTCATTGAGATAGATGGCGTGAATCAGATGACGCCATGGTGACTTGTTTATTTTTAACAAATTTTAATAAATTGTGATGTATTATAAAGTCTTAATGACAGTAACCACACACCTAAAAAAGAAAAAAGAGAAAATAACTCTCTAAAATCAATCAGCAAGTAGCCAGAATATGGTGCCTGGTTTGAGTACTACCATTTGCTGGTTATGAAACTAGGAAAAATAATTCTTTAGATAGAGCCTGTTGCGGGGCTCCACGAGCAGAATTCCATTATAGTCCTGAAGTTGGTAAGCCCCTTTTGAGAGGACTTTAGTGATGATTCAAGGACCAAGGAATAATGGTTGGAGTGTTCCTGCCCCCAAGAGGTCATGTTTCAGATCATAGAGTAGAATGAGATCACCCTCTTGGAAAGAATAATGCTTGACAGATTTGTCGTATTGAGATTTGACTTGGAACTGTTGAGCTTCGAGTGTTAGTGTAGCATCTCAAAAAGTTTCTTCCAAATGATCGAGTGAGAGCAAGCGCTCTTTTGTGGTGGTGGTGCCAGGTAGGAGTTCAACAATGAGTTTGAGTGATGGAATTTCACACTAAATTAGAAGTACTGCCTCCAGGCCAAATGCAAGTTGAAATGGCATGACGCCTGTGGCAGTTTTGACTGAAGTTCGATATTCCCATAACATGGAATACAAATTTCGATGCCATGTGGTTTTATGGTTTCCGAAAATTCGATGAATCATGGTTTTGAGGATGCCATTTATGGCTTCGACTTGACCATTAGCTTGAGGATAATAAGACGAATATTGATCTTGACGAAAACCTAGCATGGATGTTAATTCACTCATCATATGATTTTGAAAGTGGGGTCCATGATTTGTGACAATAGATAGGGGCACGCTGAACCGATAGATTACTTGATTGAATAGGAAGAGAGCGGCGGTTTCGCCATCAGCCTTAAAAGTGGGAATGGCTTCAGCCCATTTCGTAAAATAGTCGATCGCAACCATGATGTTGTTGTGTCCATTTTCCGAAATGGGATTGTAGGTAACGAATTCAGTTCCCCATTTGGTGAAAGGACCAATGGAGATAACCGGATGAAGGGGGGTAGGATGAGCATGCATTTTCTTGATGAAAATTTGACATGGATGGCACTTCTGGACAGCTGGAATGTAGTCTTTAAACAAAGTGGGCCAATAATAACCTGCGCACAAGATTTTTTTGGCAGTAGCTATGCCCGAAAGATGACCATCACACGCCCCTTTGTGGCAGTCATTCAAAACACGTTCTGCTTCATTGATAGTGGAACAATGCCGGAGAATAGTATCGATACCATGGTGATATAATGTATCATTTAGCATGAGGTAGTGCTTTTCCTGGTGGCGAATAAGATGGTCGTCAGACGTGAGATTTGGGTGGAAGCGTTGGGTTGTAGGTAGACCAAAATGTCTCCATACCATGGGTCGAAAGAATTGACCAAGTATACAGATTCATCAGGAAATGGATCATGAGCTACTTCTCCTGGGTCGATTATGGGAAGGTCCGATAGTAATTCGATGAAGACGAGAGATTTATTTGCTTTGGAAGCTGTGAAGACCAAATCAAATTATTGGAGGGTTATGATCCATTTGGAATATTTTCCTCCAATAAATTGTCGAGACAGGATGTGTCGCATGAGGTTCTCCAAAGCAATAACAATAGTCTGTCACAGCAATATATAGTGTCAGAGTTGGGTGACGGAAAAGTCTACCGCCATAGAAAGTTTCTCCACATGTGAATAATGTATTTCAAGTCTGATTAGACCTTTTGAAAAGTAGTATATCACATTTTCACTGTCATCTTTGTGAACTTGAACCAGAACCGTTCCAAGTGAGGATGGTGAGGCTGCCAAGTAGAGGAGAAATTTGCGTGAGTAGTCAGGGGCACTAAGGAGTGGGGCTGAAACAAGTGCATGTTTTAAAGCATGAAATGACCATTGAGCTTGGTCATCCCACAAATATAGTTTTCCCTTCTTCAATAATCGCATAAATCCTTTCGTCATCTCGGCATAGTTAACAATGAATCGACGTAAAAAGTTTCCTTCCCTTGCAAACGTTGGAGTTGGAGGATGGATTGTGGTGCCGGAAATTCAACAATTGCTTTAACCTTATTGAGATCAACCCTAATCCCATGCTTGGAGACAATGAAACCTAACAGATGCACAGACTCAACCATAAATACGCACTTATGAGGATTCAAACGTATATTGTAGAATCTACACCTAGCAAAAATTTCTTTAAGATGAGCGAGGTGATCAGGCCGTTTCCTGGAATGGGCTGAAAGGTCATCCAAGTAATCCTGTACAATATGTCAAATGTCATGGAAAGCATAGTCCATGGCCCACTGAAAATTTGCTCCAGCATTCTTCAGATCAAATGGGAGTTTACGATACGCAAATGTGCCCTAATGGTAGATAAAGGCATTTTTATGCTGGTCTTATTTTTTAATCGTAATCTGGTTATAGCCCGAGAATCCATCCATGAAGGAAAAAGATTTGCATCTGGCACAATCATCGAGAATCTGATCAATGAATGGTGTAGGATAATTATCTTTGGGACAAGCGGCATTTAGATCGCGATAGTCAACACAAACTCGAATGGTGCCTTGGTTTTTATCGACAGGAACCAGATTGGAAACCATCATTTAAATTTTTTTCTACCTCATTTTTTATGGCTGCCACTTTGCACGGGTGGACAGGCTTGATTTGTTGCTGAATTAGTTTGGCATTGTCATAAATCTTGATTTCGTGCTCAAATATAGACGGATATATGCCAGACATTTCGTCATAAGACCAAGCGAACACATCGCGGAATTCCTTGAAAAGGGATGTGAAGCGTGCAATTTCCTCAGGATTGCAATCTTCTCCAATCTGAATATTTTCAACGATACCTGTTTTGACCGAGATATCGATGAGCATTGTCTTAGAAATATTACCCATGTTCCCTTCTAAATCGATATTTTGAACAGTCATGTAAGAGGAGGGAACCATCACAGGTGGGTCAAAGGATGGTATTTCAGTATTTATCATGTCTGAGTCAATCATAAAATCGTGATGGTGAAACTCTCCCCAAGGTCGTTCTTCTATAGACATGATCTCTCGAATAGCTTCATCTGTAGGCAAGAATTCATTAAGGATATCCTTAGAGAGAACTATGATGGGTGGGAGGTTTGTACCTTTGGTGGAAACCATAGTAGTGGAGGGTTCAGATGTAATTTGGATGGCTTGGTAGGCCAACTCGGCTGGTGAAAGTGGCATCTGATCTCCGTAGGAATCAATGTCTGAAGGTGCCAGGAGGATCCATGGGTCGATAGATCCATATAAAGTGGTGGATATCATTGCAACCATATTTTGGATCTCTGGCGGTGGCAGAGGAAAAAAACCCAGTAGGGAAGATGCCTTCAGAAGACTGGTACCAATACTAACGTAAGAGTCAGGAAAGCCTCCTATTAGGCATACATTTCTACTTGGTAACATGGTATAATTAAGGGTGCAGAAGGATAACTGATCCACTATGACTATTTTCCCATCCAATGGAAATAGTACGATTCGGAAGACCGAAGAAACAATGGCGGTCATGGCATAAGACCAATTGCGACAGAGCAATAGATTATAGTCAAGATGGCGATCTACGACTTCAGCGTCCATGGTTACCATTTTTCCACTCAGAGTGATGGCAAAGTTAGCAAGGTATCCTTTTGGGAGGAACGTGTGGCCATCGAAAACTTTGAGGGAATTCAAAGGCGATGACAAGGTAGGAGAACCTAAAGTGAGCCAACAAGCTTGTCACATAACGCAAGTCGAAGCACCTTCGTATATGACAGTGCGATGGATTGGTATTCCTTTTGGCACAACCTACACTTGTAATGCGATTTGGTGTGAGAGGCGGGTCTCATATTTTTCCATATCAAAGATAGCTAGCATGGAATCCTGGGGTTCTATTCCACCAATGGTCGAAAGCAAGGCTTTCCTTTTTTCTGTATAAGTTTGCAATACTTCAAGAGCAGACATAGCTAACGGTGCATTGCCAAATCTTCTACAATGTTGTAGTTTTGGGCTGCATGTGAAGATGTGTTATGAGTTGTGCGTCGAAGTGTCCCTTTGGGGGGGCGAATTATAGGATCAATAGTAGGCTGTTCGATATGCAGATTGTTGGGCGGCGGTGGAGTTGAACTATTACCATTTTCTTGAGCGTCTATGTTAGTATTTCCATAAATCTTGGCTCATGTTTGAAGTTCAACACTTTCAATGCCATAAATGGTGGATGATCCTTCACTGGAAGGATGTGAACCACCATTTCCACGTTGTTGTGGTTGTGGCGGGTTGTCAACCATTTGTTGGTGTTGATGCTATTGATTAGGGAAATGATTATGAAGAAAGACAAGTGTTCTCCTAAAATACTTGTTTGCGATAAAATCAGTGCATTCCTGTAGCCGAGGACATTTGTATGTCAAGTGGTCCTCCACACAAATATTTCAAAGAAATTTCATGGGTTTATCCTTCCCTTTTTCATTTTTGGCAGCGTTTTTTTTATTAGGATTATTCTGATTGTTTGACTGCTCTTTCAAAGAAGATGTCTTTTTCTTGTTCTTATTATTCTTTTCACTAGGTTTTTGTGAAGTTTTCACAGAATTTACCTCAGCAGTAGGAAGAGTAGTGGTTTGGTTAGGGGTGGTGTCAGTCGAGGATGGCTGGGAGGTTTGCCCCCAAGACTATTTTGTGGCTACGCCAGAGATTGTGCCAACGATGCCATCGGCGTGGGCTCTAGTTTTCGAAGTAGCTGGAGGATTTGGATTACGAGGGGCATTGAGAAGTAAATCATATAGCATGCTAGATTGTGAATATATTAAATCTAAACGTTGGGCACGATGAATGCTTTGATCTTCTATAACCACACCAAATAGGCCAATGTCTTTAGAGATGTGGGGTAAGAGAGACTTACAAAACCAATTACATAGAAGATGATCCAAGATTGGCGCTTTGACTAGCCTCCTCCTGTGCCTCCATTCATGAATGTGATCAGAGATGTGGGTGGCGGTGTCTTGGTGCAGCGTGGTTAATAGTTCCATTCCAGTTTCAAATCTAATTGGGAATTGGAGGTTCTTTATAAACTCCATCGCTAAAGCACCAAAAGTGTTTATGGCGGCACGTGGCAATTCAATATACCACTTGGCACCATTGCATGTTAGGGTGTGAGGAAATAGTCAAATCCAAACACTATCATCCACCACGGAGTTAGATATAGACCATAAATGAAAGGTGGTGATGTGTGCGGCTGGGTCTTCCCCTTGTTTCCCATCGAACTTTGGGATGTCAGAAGGAATCTTGTGTGGTACTGGAGGCCAGAGCGGGTTGTGATTGATGGGGTCATTAGTCAGTTTATAGATGTTGAGAATGTTTAGAGGTGCTAAAAATGGAAATTGCGTTTTTTCCCTCGAATCTAACCAAGGAAGTATTGGCTAAATATTTGGACCATAGGGTCCACCCATCAATGTGTTACTAGTAGGATAACTAGGACTTTGATAAAAATTTCCCGTAGGTTGAGGTGTAGGGATATATGGTTGTTGTCCATAGGGCATATTATATTGCGGGGCAAATGGTTGGTTGCCCCCAGTATAAAAGTGCCCTCCCATTACAGATGGAGGTTGGGGTGGGTTAGTCCATATCAATGCAATAGGGCTTCGTGGATGCATGCTACTACTTGGATAGTTCGGCAACGACATGGACCCTACACTGATATTTAAACCACTTAAGGGAATAGTGTTAAGAATAGGTTGTTCATTTTGTCCTAACGATTGCAGGGGCAACAAAATTTTCCTTGTTGTTTGCGTGCTGGTGACACTGCCCCCTGGTATGATGGCCAAGGGGTTTGAACTCAGCAAAGGGTTCCAACTGAAAGGGTTGCGAAAAGGAACTGAATTAGTCCCACTCATGGGAGGAGAAACCGTAGGTCCCAACGTGGTCACGGTAGGAGTAGATCACGAAGGACTCAGTGAGTTACTCATAATTGTGATGACTGTAGGGTTAGGACTATGCATAAGTTGACTACTAGGGTTACCATGTTATGGCATAGAACTAAAAACTAGTGGGGAGGATGGTGGCGAACTTGGGATGTTTGCCATTGTTATCGACCCTATGGATGTCGGTTGTGAAATGGATGTTTGTGCGGACAAAGACATGTCTTGGCGTGGTGGAATTTGAATTATCAGAGTTGCCAATAGATCAGTGAGTGGACGATTGTAATGAGGTACGACACCTTCTGTGAAAGGGTCCTCTAAAAATTCTATATGATATGAGGATATGTGAAAATTAGGGTTTTTCAATGGAGATTGCGCTTCCACAGAAGGCACGGGTTCACTAAGTTTTAGTTCTTCTTGAAGAGTCAGAGGAGGTAGACCTTGCTGTCGTTGAGACAGATGGCATGCGTCAGATGACACCATGGTGACTTGTTTATTTTTAACAAATTTTAATAAATTGTGATGTATTATAAAGTCTTAATGACAGTAACCACACACCTAAAAAAGAAAAAAGAAAAAATGATTCTCTAAAATCAATCAGCAAGCAGCCAAAATAGGGTACCCAGTCTGAGTACTACCATTTGCTGGTGATGAAATCCACTATCACAATAGTATACAGAGAGGGTTGGTTGAAATTATAGTTACGATTACTCTATAGCTTTTCCCAAACCTTAGACAATAGGTGTAAGCACTCTCGTGAAGACAAGTACCCTCCCAAAGACCGAAGATAGAGTAGGTCTATCTGTTTCAGGTACCAGGACAGCCTGTCCTAGTCACCTTGTGTAAGTCCCTAAAAATTATGACCACTAAAGATACCTCAAATCATAGACATCATCAGGGGGTTCCACGGTCTAGGAAAACATGCTATATGGGTAGAACACCTAGATCCCCAATCTAGTTTCGACATCCTCGAAGGGAACCCCAATATATAGAATGCCCACCGGATGCAGTCGAAGGCGGGCTACCTTCTTGTGCACCCAAGTGTTGTCTCGCGCTTAGCTCCAGTAAAGGAGTGGTCCCGATAATATGAGTGCAGTATGATTTCTCTTTTTAATGACTCTAGTCTCAAGTTTTGAGATCTTGGGTGATTTTCTCAGTTTTCCTAACCCAAGATCCTAGCCTGAACTAGTGTTGGTGTGAGCTCAGAAAAAGTAATGTCATTGATTTTATTATCTCTTGATTCTTAGTGTACTTGATTATTAATCTTGCGGAGGGGGAGTGGACGTATGAAATGTAATGAGACTCTGACTCAAGAAACCATGCAAAAATATGCTCTAAATATTCAATTCTATGAAGATTATTTCTACAAGGAGAGGTTTCCTTTGAACATCCATGCACTAACATTCAAATAGAAAAGTTAAACTTTAAAGATTCAGACATCTATTTACCTCATCCTAACAGTCTTTTAACTGAAATTTTCAGAATTAATTCATATAGATGCAGAAAAACTAAAAACAAATTCTTCTAAAAAGTAAATGCATTCAACACTAACTTTTTAAACAAGAACAAACAAATAGCGATGCCATCTAGTGAACAAGCAAAAGGATTTAGTCAAGAAGTGGTTATGATGGCCAAAATTCTGCAACCAAAAAGGAACACAACACAGGGGTGGACAAATTTTTTTTGGCTGAGTAACACACTAGTTCTGAGTAGAGACAGTGTTAATTCAGAGACTAACGCACTGTAATCAAAGCTAGGTTGCTTTATAATGCTCTGGAATAGTGAAAAAGATAGCATTAGCTAGGGTAAATTTCTTTAGATGGCCAAAAAGAGCATAGGACTGAACTCTATGAGATTTTGAAATGTTTACTGGGCATAAAAGCTGGTCAGAAGGATATGTGAACAGAGGAAAGAATAAAGGAAAAAATCTGGAAACTTTGGGTTAAATTCCCCACTGGAGTCGCCAATTCTGCTATAGGGTAAAATGCTTGGGTTGTTCGATCTCTAATATCCCTCTCAGGGCTTTCCGGTGCCTGAGGTAGACAGTAATATTAGTTGCATAGTTCACAAAGAAGATACATACATGTTCATATCAACTTAAACATCTTGATGGAATAATATGGAAGATTACCCCTTTTCTAATCTTGAAGTCTTTTGGAGAGCGCTAAGCAGCGAAGCATGGATCCTCCTTCACCAGCTCCAAATCTCGACCCTGTGATCAATCAAAGCACCCGTGTAATATCTACCACAACACACATTTCCTATCAATTAAGTTAATATATGATTAACATTAAAAAATTCACATCTAAACCATTCATCTCATGCTATATAAGTAATTGAAGAACAATAACAATATCAACGCATAGAATGGACAAAAAAGATACAGTTCTATTAATTTATAAAAAGGAGGATTACAACTGTTGGTTGTACCAAGCCCTCCTTAGCCTTCCAATATCTCTATCTCTCAATGTGGTGATGTATTGATCAACAAGTTCTCAATGAACTTCTTTGATCTTTGACCTTCACACTACAACAATAATGCTCTGATTCACATGTATTCAAAACCTTGACAATCCTTCGACCTAGAACCAAGAGCCTACCACTCCATTTTATAGGAGATGGAGAGATCAATCATTGCCTTTCTCCTTCCACCAGTTCTAAATTGAAAAAACTAAGATGTTTCCTCAACTTCCCATGCTTTTGCCTTCCTTGAGAGTTTAGTTGTTTTTGGCAAGGCCCAATAAGAGACTAGTGCTTTGCAATTTCTATTTTGTACTGACTCTCTTATGAGAAAAAGCTGGAATTTCAAATTATTCTCCATGGGTTTTTCCTGTTTTAAACTCAAAACACGGGTCATGCTGCCCTCCAGTCTAAATAGAGCATTTCCTTATCCACTAACGTGACCTTTTCATTGATCAAATGCGTTATAATGCTCTCTTGCTGTTATAGGGGTTTGTTACCTTGGCAGAAGTAGGTTTAGTTTAGGTCTCTGTATTCCTTCCATATTTATCTTCTCCTTTGAGCTGATGAGGAGGTTATTTGACCTGTAACACCAACCCAACGCAAACGTGTTTCCTTGGGCACCCTCACATGACCCAACCCGACCTGACCCGAACGAAGGCACAAGGGAGCAAATGAAAAATGGGTCACATGAACATGCCCAAGGCACACCAGAGGTCACAACATACAATTTTTGATACGAACTCCCTCACGTGATCGAACTTGACCTGAAATAGTTTCTTTGGGTGCCCTCACACGACACAACCCGACCCGCCCGAACGAAGGCACAAGGGAGAAAACGATAAACGAGCCAGACGAATATGCACAAGGCACATGGGCGGTCACAACTTAACATTTTTTATATGGATTCCATCACATGACCTGGCCTGAATGTGTTTCTTTGGGCATGCTCAAATGACCTGACCCATCTCCACCCAGCCTGAATGCATTTCCTTGGTCTCACTCACACGGCATGACGCAACCCACTCGAACGAAGGCACAATGGAGAAAATGACAAATGGGTCACGAAAACATCTACAAGACACATAGGTAGTCACAAGTTCGCATTTTTTATATGGCCTCCCTCACATTACCCTACCCAACCCGGACCAAACACGTTTAGTTGGGCACACTCACACAACATGACCTAACCCACCCAAACGAAGGCACAAAGGAGAAAATGGGAAAAAAATCACATGAACATGCACAAGGCACATGGGTTGTCACAAATCATCATTTTTGAGATGGCTTCCCTCACACAACCTGAACTAAACATGTTTCCTTTGGCACCCTAGCATGACTCAACCAACTCGACCCTACCCGACCTGCTCAAACATGTTTCCCTGGGCACCCACACAAAACACTACCCGACCCAACCCACCTGAAGGAAGGCACAAGGGAGAAAATGGAAAAAGGGTCGCATAACCATGCATAAGGCACACCGACAGTCATAAATTAGCATTTTTGATGCATCCTCCCTCACACGGCTTGACCCGACTTGACCCAAACACATTTCCTTGGGCGCCCTCACATGACATGACCCGACCCACCCAAAGGAAGGAACAAGGGAGAAAATGGGAAACGAGACACATGAACGTGAACAAGGCACACGGGCTATCACAACTTAGCATTTTTTATACGGTTGCCCTCACACGACCTGAGCCGACCCTACCCAACCTGCCCATAGGCGTTTCCTTGGGCACCCTCACATGACCCAACTCGCCTCAACGCATTTCCTTAGGCGTGCTCATACAACCTGACCCACCCGAACGCATGACCCAGACTGCACGACCCAACCCGCCCTAACGACACTACCCGAACCGCACGGCCCGACCTGCTCGAACGTGCACAAGGCACACCCACGATCACCACTTAGCATTTTCAACATGGCCACCCTCACCGACATGACGCAACCTAACCCAAACCACCCAAATTAGTTTCCTTGGGTGCCCTCATACGAGTGAAGCATTGTCACCACTACCACTTCGTCACAGATGGTATCAAAGCTTGGTTCAGGGTGAGTTGAGATTTGTTGAAGATGGAATATTGAATTAGGAATACAACAATAGGGTTGGAGGTGGTATCAAAGCTTCGACATTGTTGTCACTCCTAGAGACAGTCTTGAGTTGCGATTGAGCAGTGCCTAGGAGATGTTAAAATCAAGAGGTCAGTTAGTTTTTCTTCATTTTCTTTGGAAGGGACCTCCCGGATATTAAGTTGGTAGAATGGCTTTGATGAGTGGTTCTGGATAACAAGGGGAGCATATTAATAACTGTGAACTTTATTGTGAGAGAAAAGGGTAACTAAGAATAGGCATGAGCCTGCAATGAAGCTCAATTTTCTTCAAATAGGGATGGATGTGAAACCAACAAATAGACTTTAAATATAAACCGCAAAGAATAAGGATGGTAAGTCAAAGTGGGGAAAGCTTATGAAGGTATAAGAATCCACCCTCCAAAGACTAAAGAAGGCAGTGGTTAAGATGAGAATTTTGCAATAGGAATCATTCACCATGCCTAATTAAGGTAGCATTATAAACCATTGTATGAGTATCAAACAAGATAAATTCATAAACAATATATAAACAACCCGCATTCCGAACACATGATAACATGAAAGAAATTATGATGGAACAGAAAAATGTATTAAACCAAACACAAGAGAAGCGTACATACTTTTCATAAGTCCAGTAGGATTCCATTTTTGCAACAAACAATTGTTATATTATCTCTTCAGAATGGCTCTTATAGATATACATTAAGAGAAAATATGAAAATTACAAAATATTCTACACAGACTATGCACTTCAAACTTCCCAGAGAAATCAGAACCTTTACTTAATATGTGAGTTAGCCTTTTATAATTGTTACATGGGTAGCATGGCCAAATATTTTCTTAAGCAAAATATTCCCTTCTTGACCTTGCAGTTTCACATCTAAATCAAAAAATGATGTGATGTAACTATATCACATCCAAATTAGTAATATCTGACATGGAATATAACAAAAACATAACATAAACATAAAACACAGATAGTGCATAGGGTGAAATCAATATTTCACCCGATTTTACATTACATTGAAGTTGAAAATAAAAAATAAAAACAAAGGCCTCTTGCACCTGATCATGATGTCCATTAGTGAGTACGACAAGGAGTGCTAGAACCTTCTGAATGGCATGATCTAACTGAAGACATGGAGGATCTAGGATAACGAGGCAATAGAGGTGGCAGTCACTGTGAAGTAGAGGAAACTAGAGGATTCACATATTCATAGCACCTTTGACAGGTGACTACTCTGGTTAGCTGTGTTGTGGTGAAGGATTTGAACATGGACTGTAGTTGTGTGAGCTCTATATAATCCAGGCGGGCAACAAATAATCTCTTGATCAGAGTGAGGAGGAAGAATTCCTTCCGTAGTGTTGTTACTAAGGTATCTTCCTTTAACTGAGAGGTCTTCTCTAATGTTATGTCTACCCTGCACTTGATCTCTGACATTTTCTGATCATAATTGGTTATGTGAAGCAATGCGCCTAACTGCTAGTCCCAACAGGGCGAGAGGCTATCTTCTACCAAATTGCACCATTGCTGATCGAATCTCTCAACTCCCTTTGACACAAGTGCTAAAAAAACCAATTGTTTTACGCGTGACTCTTTTTCTTGATCATCTTACTAAACTCCATGATAGTCCTGAAACGGTCGATCACTCCCTGTATGCTAAATTATTCAGATGGGATTTTGTTCAGATATCTGACATATCTCTTTGTTATTGATGCCTTCTCTTCTCCTTCCCTACGACCAACCTCCAGATATACCTTCTTTTCTTGAATAGTGCTCTTCTTGTCGTTGGTTAGAACGAGGAGCTCCCAATGTTGCTTGACCTCTCTTATGATCTCTCCCTTGACCATTTTCCTTGCTTCTACCAATGACATGTTACCTTTAAGCCATGCTTTCAAGTATTTGATAGAATTCTCATGTCCCTAGGATTCCTTGTAGAGGTTCTCCACCTCTTTCTATAGCGATGAAACTGTCTTCTGATTTGCAATGTATTTATCGTTGGCCTCATCTAGGAGCCGACGAGTAGTTCATGTTTCATCTTTTGACATCCTTAGATATGCCATAAACTTGTTTAAACTATTTCGAAGCACTCTGTGGATCTTCTGGTATAGGAAATACACATGTATGTTCACCCCACTTAATTTATAGCTCTGAAAATCTCTCATTAAGTCCAACTATCTCGTTATCCTTTTCAAAAATCTCTTCCTCCCTTTGAGCAAGGGAATTAGCCAGGATTGTTTTTTCCTTTTCCACTCGAGAAAGTTCCTCGATCTAAATATGTTTAGAACAAGGGATATTCAATTTTCACCTCAATTCTTGTACCTCCAACTCTGATTTGGTGAGAAGGGACAACAATGCTGAATCAACATAAAATCCCTTCCCTCTTATAAAATTTCTGTAGTTCTGCAGCTGAGCAGCCCTAGCTTTAGTGCTAGCTCTTTCCCTTTGTTGGGTGGGCTTCATTTAAGTCAATTTCCTTTCAGTCCTCTGTAGGGTGACTGTATTTTTTACTACCTTAGTCTGTAGCATGTCCCATATACACTGGTGTAGATCTAAATTATCCGAAAGGGGAATGGAAGCTAAGTTTAAAATTATTTATAGGGTTCTATATTGGGATCCTGGGGTTAAGGAATGAGTGGCTTAATGCTGGATAGCCAATATGAGCTGTTCTTTATCCATATCTAGGACCATGGAGAGCCTAGTGTGATGTTTGTCTAAGAACTGAGAGAGTTCAGCTATTAATTTCTCCCTTGTGGATTTATTCCTGGCTTTGATTTGTTCCTTCGCATTACCTTTACTTAGTGAGACAACCTGTGAAAATTCTGAAGGTACTAAGGAGGAGGTGGAATCATATTAAAGTAAGAAACCTGGCCTACCTTTACCTTGATCCCTAATCAAGGAGATGTCATCGTCGAAAAATTTGGCATCTAAGTCCTTGGGCCCTTCAGTCCTCTACCTTTTATTGTGGTGCACTTCCTCTTCCTCCTCCATGAACCGTTGACTACCCTAGGATTTTCCCTGTTCCAACCCCTCTACTTCACTAAGTACATTGTCTCCTTTTCCTTTAGCAGTTGGGGATTCGACCTCCATCTCTATATCCAAAGGCCATGTATCAAAGTTAGCTTTCCATTCAATAAGAGGCCTAGGTTCATGCACATATGCTATGGATTTAATATTCTTCTTCCTGCGTGTGATGAACCCCTAAGGATCATAGTGCCAGAAATCTCCCTGTAGGAAATTTATCTTTCGCAACATCCTTTCCATAGTGGAGAGGGAATGCCTTGAATTAATGGTGAAAGGGACTACATAGTTTGGGAGCCTGAAGATGTATCCCTTTTTCATGGCCACGATCTAGGCTTGGTTTGCACTTAAGACCTGATGGATGAACTCAAGGGTCAAAATCCTCATGGACGAGAACAAGGGAAGTGATAAGGAGGTACATAAATAGGATAGAACCTGATCTTGGTGTGATCTTCGAACATGTACCAATCACCTATGCAATATGTTTCACTAAACTGTAGCAAATCCTTTCTCTTTGGAAAAATCCTCGGCAGGGAGATGTTGTGTATGATAACATAGGCTATGTACATGAAGTCGGTAACAAATTTTCCATACCCCTTCCCCTTTGGATGTTGGTGAACTGCCAGATTCCATTTGAAAATAGATTTGGGTTCAACATTTCTCTTGGTCACCCTCACACAGCACAACCCGAACTGCCCGAATGAAGGCATAATGGAGAAAATGACAAACGGGTCGCATGAACATGCACAAGGCACACTGGCAGTTACAACTTAGAATTTTTGATATGGCCTCCCTCAAATGACCCGACCCGACCTGGCCCAAATGCATTTCCTCGGGCACCCTCTCAAGGGAGGACCAGACCCGCTCGAATGAAGGCACAAGGGACCAAATGGGAAACGGGTCTCACGAACGTGCACAAGTCACATGTGCATTCACAAATTAGCATTTTTGATATGTTCGCCCTCACATGACCCAACCTGAATGCATTTCCTTAGGTTCCCTCACACGACTTGCCCTGACCCGACTTGCTCAAACGTGTTTCCCTTGGTGCCCTCACATGACATGATCCGACTGGACCCAACCTGCCTGAATGAATTTGCTTGGGCACCCTCACACAACAAAATAGAACCCGACCTGCCCAAACGCGCTTCCTTAGGTGCCCTCACACAACACGACCCGACTCAACCCAACTCGCCTGAATGAAGGCACAATGGAGAAAACGGAAACGAAGTTGCATGAACGTGCACAAGGCACACGGGTAGTCACAACTTAGAATTTTTTATATGACCTCCCTCACATGACCTAAACCGACCCTCCCTGAATGTGTTTCCTTGGGCTCCCTCACATGCCACGAAGGCACAAGGGAGAAAATGGGAAACAGGTCACACGAATGTGTGCAAGGCACATGGGCAGTCACAACTTAAAATTTTTAATAGGGTCGACCTCACATGACCTGACCCAACCTAACTCGAATATGCTTCCTTGGGCACCCTCACACGACCTGACCCGACCCGACCATACCTGACCCTACTTAACCCACTCGAATGCCTTTCCCTGGGCACCCTCACATGACACAACTCGACCCGACCCAACCTACCCGAATGTGTTTCTTTGGGTGACCTCACATGACACGAGTCAACCTGACCCGCACGAACACATTTTCTTGGCTGCCCTGACATGGCACTAGCTGACTTCACCCACCCGAACGCATTTCCTTGGGTGCCCTCACATGAACCGACCTGAACCTGTTTCCTTGGGAGCCCTCACACGACACGAACTGACCCAAATCCGTTTCCTTGGGCACCTTCACATGGCCTAACCCAACTAATGAAGGAACGAGGGAGCAAACGAAAAACGGATCACACGAACATGCACAAAACTTAATGTTGGTCGATGATGCACCCCCTTAGAGAGGGTATCTTTCTTGTCAGCTTCCTTGCACCTCACAAGTTTTCAAACCCGTAAACTCACACACATGATAGACTCGTTGGTTTGTGTTTGAAGATAGATCAAATCAAAAGACTACCAACCAACACCACGAGCGCGTAGCTACACACAACCCATCACAAGGGTGCGAGCTTCATTCCTTGACCGCTGCAATGGAAAACCGACAAGTGGTACTCCAACCGCACTTGTGATAGCATCCCTTGTTGGTTTTCACCTCAAGTCGAGTGGCAAACTAGCCTGAGTTGCTCCACGTTTGGCTAAGACACATCAACAACCTCCCTCATGGAAATTTCAAGCACTCTTTAACTCACTTTTCAAACTCATTTTCATCTTTTCCTTCCAGTACTTGTTCAATATTGATCTCTCACCCCTATTTAGCCTTGGAAAAAATTTACCACCCAATTAGAGCTACATTCCCAAACAACCTGACTCACCAACAACGTCTCATGATGCGGCAGGGTCCTCGCCCAATGGGGTTGTCACCCTCTTAGGCACCCCCTTCCATGGGACTTGGCCTATTTCCATTGCTGAGGAAGCTTCTACAGACTAATATTCAGGTGTCATTGTCACCTGATTTTCATGATGGGCTCTTCCTAGTTCGCTTGCCACTACTAGGGGAATCCTTGTAAGTTTCTTTTCCTAGAATTAATTATATTCTTAAAATCAGTGAGTTTTCTAGCCTGAGATCTGGTCGCAAGTTGGAGCTAAATCCACCCTACCTAATGGTAGGAAAAGAGAGAGAGAAAAAAGTTCCATGGATGCCACATAAATCTTGCATCGGCTAATGCCAAAATGCCAACTACCCAACCAAGGGGACAAGATCACCACTTACCAACACATGCCACGAAACATCGCCTGCCACATTTCAGCCAACCACACCGCATTGGGCATGGATGACCACCTCTGTTTCTCCCTAAAATATTGTAAGGAGCGCGTTTGATTGGTATTGGATGCCCAGACAGGCATGCCCTCGACCGAAGCCTCGGGCGCAAATTGCGTTCAAAAACTCGATGATTCACAGGATTCCACAAATCACACTATGTATCGAATTTCACTACGTTTTTCATTGTAACAAGAGATGATATTTCTATTTCTGAGAGTCATTTCCATGTGTTACCATAAAATCTCACCCCCATGAGAAATGGCTAAAAGACAACCCAATGTATAATGCATCACAACAAGCAACAAGCCCCCTTCCCCCTCACGATAACTTCACTCTGTAACCCACTCACTAAAGGGAAGGCTCAAACAAGATCTCCAGAACCCATGCCTTTGCAAAAAGGGGGGAACTACAAGAAACAGTGATCAATAAGGACTAGGGTGGCCAACCCAGGAGCTCCTACTACTTTTCATCCTTCTCCAAGATCCAACCACAGCAGTTCCCCCCTTTCTCCATAATGCTACTGGGGGCCAACAAGAGGAAGGGAAGGGGAAAAAAAATATATGCATATAACAGAAAAGAAAGAGAAGGTGCCTCCCACCCCCTCACAAGGGAAATCTCAAGAAGAAAAACAAGAAGAGATTTCCAAACCCCGTGCCTTTTCAAAAAGGGTATAATTGTAAATAACGATGATCGAGAAGGAATAGGGTGGCCACCCTAAAAATCGCACTTCTTTTCATCCTTTATGAAAATAAAACCACTAAAACTCCCCCTTTTTTCTCTATAAAGCTAGGGGCCGGAATGAGGAAGGTAATAAAAACACATGAAATAAAGAGAAACAAAATTTTCCACTGGCTCAAAGGAGGAAGCTCAAACAAAGAACCAAATTCTTGAGCCCCGCACCCTCGCAAAAGGGGGGGAATCACAAGGAACGATGAATGGGAAGGACTAGGGTGGCCACCCCAGGAGCTTGCACTTCCTTTCATCATTTTCGAATGCCAATCCTCAATGATTCACCCTTTTCTATGTAAATCTAGGGGCCGGAAGGAGGAAGGGAAAAAAGCAACATGCAAAAAATAAAAGAAAAGAAAAAGAGAACCAAAACATGGCTGCTAATAAAGAAGATGAGGCTCAAACACAAAACAGGATTTCAAGGCCTCGTTCCCTCGAAAAAAAGGTGGATACTACACAGTTTGGTGATGGAGAAGGACTAGGGCGTCCACCCCAAGAGCTCGCACTGCTTTTCCCTCCTTCTAAGAATGCCAATCCACAGCAATTCCCCATTTTCTCACAAGGGACCAAAACGAATCACAAGGGGAGGCTAAAACATGGTACAATATTTCAAATCCCTGTACCTTAAAGAAATGGGGGAATTGCAATGAACGATGACTGAAAAGGACTAGGGTAGCCAACCCAAGAGGTTGCACTTCTTTTTATTCTTCTTGGACACCGAACCACAACAATTCCCACTTTTTTGCATAAATATAGTGATCGAAAGGGAAGAAAACAACATGAAAGAAAGATAAACCAAACATCTCCCACATAACACTCGCGAAAAAAATCCAATTTGGGAGAAAGGGGGCAAAATTTCAAGCAACGCTAGCAAAATAGAGGGCCACCACCACGCGAGGAGATGTTGGCTTAACCAAAAATAATGAAAACAAGGCATCCAATCAAAACCATCCCACCTTTTCGCACTCTTCAACATACATCACCGCACAACATCCTTTCTATCTAAACAACATAACAAGTGGCAATCAAACAACCAATTAGACAAGTCACAACCTAAAATTGACAACTAGAAAAGCTGAGGGCCACGACGAGATGAGTGTCTCGAGCATGTTACTACTAAAAGGTAAATGAACCCCCAACCCACACAAGGATTCAAAAAAAAAATTCACTAATAGAAATCCCACCCTGATATTGCACCCCTCCATGTACAGGACACCCAACAACCTTCCAGCCAAAAATTCAAGGGGGGCCAAACAATCGAACTCCAAAGAAGAGTTATCGCAGGTTGACACTCAATGCTGGACAAAACCAAGGCCAAAAATACATCGGTGGTGAAATGTCACACCCTAAAAGGAGGGAATCCCCAAAGCGCACACCACAATGCTATTGCAACAATCGACACATTCAAGAAATGACCAAGCTGCGCAAAAAACCCACAATCCAAATGGAGAAACAAGGACATAAATTCCTCCTACTTTCCTTGGAAGGGGTAGTGGCTCAAGAAAGGACAAGGAATGCCCTGAACACTAAAGGCATGAGTAAATTATGCTAGCTCATGCCCATTGATGGGGAAACTTGCAATTTTGATGGAGCTCGGCTCGAGGCATGGATTTTTCATTAACTAGACCCAACCCTTTCATGAGGCCATATTAAGGAACAATCCAGAGGAGTATGGTGGCAATCCCAACGGATTTCACTTCTCTTCATCCATCCCATACTAACCCCACCCTGAAATTTTCCCCTCACGAAATGGTTGAGGTAGAAATCACACACACAACCACTCCCTTAAACCAACCACGAACAAAAAAGCTCGCCCAAGAAACACATAAACCATCACCGCCGCCTTTTGGAGAGAACCAACTATGGAGACCCACATCTTCCAATGAAAAAAATACTGATCACCACTGCTATGAATGAGTCTCAATTTTTCCATCATATTTCTAAAACATCTTGATTGCAGCAACCATGCCTTGCATAACATCCTATTGGAGATGGGGCTCCCAAGAAAGGAGCTTCTGAACCCCATACAAAAAAAACATTAGTGGAAAGAATAAAAAAGGATAAGACAAGCACAATCATCACTTGCAAGTACAGGAAACAACAAGCGTGAAATCAATATAGGAAACTAACTATGTTCAAAGCCTCTTTTGCAAGAGGCACCACCCTGACAAGCATCAAACCCGCTCTCCTGAAGACACACCAGACGGGCCTAGATTACAATCAAAACCCACAAAGCAAAAATGAAAAAACAAAAACCCTGCTATCAATGACCTTCTCACGATGTCGAAAACTATGAACCATCGTCATCGACGCAATCCGAACACTTCACCAGATCATTCAATAGGTAGGAGCGATGGGTAGTGTGTACAAAGGGTAGGGACATAGTCAACATGAGTTGAAGACATGTGCTTACTATGAATTCCTCGTTTAAGACCAATAATTTCAATGTTCTATCCCCATCATGATGTAATTTGAGAAGATTTCCTAATCCTCTCGTACCATGAATTAAAACTCGTTGGATGCATCAATGGAGCACGTGTGCAGCCCAGAACATATAAGGGCATCAAAAACATGTTATTTCCTCAAACTTCCATGGCCTAAATTTCCATAGTCCCTCTAAGAAGTCAGCCATGAAGGGGAACCTCTGCGTAGCTAGTTAGTAGGCTGAGGTCTCATTCGTTATCGAAATTAACTAGAAAAATCACTCCACCAACTAAGAATAGCCATGCACCACCACCCATAGAATCATGAAAGAGCTCTCAATCTATCAATCCTTAATATGTTTGGACCTGGTAATTTTCCCCATGTTGAGTCAAATTAAGTCATAGGCTCCACTCTTGGTGGTACCCTTCTTTTAATTCCTTTAATTTTTAGCCATGCGACCATACTCCCCATGTAACCCAAACACTTTGATTTCTAAGAAGTTGTTGATGGAGTCCTTAGAGAAACATCCTTCGATCCTTAGTTGAAATCCTTTATGTTTGAGACGAAGGCAGTATCTGATCGTCTTTGAGCCCCCAACTTTCATCCTCAATTAATAAAAAAATCCTTGGAAAATTCTTTTGTAGTTGTCCATATTTCATAAATCCAATAATTTCACCTCTGAAAATGAAATACAAATTCCCCCAACAATCCCTATTAATCATTACTCTGGTCCTGAAGGCCAACACAATAGGACTAGACTCCTGTCACATTATTCCATTCTAATGTATTTAGAGCATAAGCTTGCTTTGAGCACTCTAATTTTTTCAAAGTAATAAGGCTGGGGCCATGACCCAGCCAGTTAAGGCCAGGATCATGCCGCTCGCAAAAGGGATGGAAGGGCAGGTGCACACCAAGTAGACAGACCAACCTTTATGACCCAAGATCTAACTACGAGATTTTTAACTGCAACAACTTAAATATACGCTATTGGAGCTAGAATTACCATGGATGTTGGCACCAGACTTTCCCTTCAATGGATTCTCGTTAAGGGATTTAGATTGTACTCATTCGAATTACCAAACTCGATGAGCCTAGTATTGTTATTTATTGTCACTAACTCCACATGTTAGGATTTAATCTGCACGCCTGCTACCTTCCTTGGATGTGGAAGCCGTTTCTTAGGCTCCCTCTCTAGAATCGAACCCTATTTCTCTATCACCTATCACCACCATGGTAGGCATCTATCCTACCATCGATAGTTTATAGGGTATAAATTTGAATGAAGCATCGCAAGAATAAGGGTAGTGCAATCCGTTGAGTTATCAAGATTCACCAGAGAAGTGGGCAAGCCCATGTTGACCTTTTATCTAAAAAATTCATCTGTTCTAAAGAGTCAAGACTTGGTCCACATATTAGCTCTAGAATTACTACTTTTATCCGAGTAGTATGGTATCATAAAAAAAACTATAACTGATTTAATGATCCATCCATAGTTTCTCAGTCTGAATTAGTTCATACTTAGACATGCATGGCTTAATCTTTGAGACAATCATATGACTACTTGTAGCATCAACCAAGTAGCACCCTCCCACTTCAAATGGAATTCAAAGCTCTCTCTTACCAAGATCCAACCTTAACACCCATGAAGTCAAAGAGAGGTCAAAAGAGAGGTCACCCAGACAGCAGCAATGGTGGACCTCGATCACTTTATCTCCTACGATAGCCTCAATGAGAAGGTAAAGGAACAAAATAAATTCAAATCAGGAGGCTTTCTACAAAATGCATGAACATATTTGAACAAGAGGAGGGATCAGGCAGCCCGCACGCCACACACCCTACGTAAAAACAACCTAGGAGATTTCCCCAGCGAATTACCAACTGGACAATGAATAATTTTCACCTACAGCCATGTCCACATAGAGGAGGGAGGTTGAAGAATTCCACCTTGAGGTCCTCCTTCCAGATATAGCCCCCACCATCAACGTAGCAGGCCTCCTCCCAATTGTACCACAATCGCATAAGCGATCAAAACAATAAATACCCATCACCTCGTGTATCAACATTCCAAGCTGCAAAATTCTACTATGCACGCAAGATGCAAGGAAAAATTCAACCACTCGATCAAACATATGGGCCACTACATCTATCAAAACCTCAAATACAATGTAGGGATAGATGACGTGCATATAAAAGGAATTCCAAACTTTAATTTTACAACAAGGAGAACCACTCCTCACATCACCCAATGGAAACGAAAGCAAGAGGGGCGGCTTACAACAAAAACCCTTCCACATTCCTCTTAAATGTATGTATCCCAACCAACAATGCTAACATAGAAAGAGTACAAGAATAAGAAACCGACACCATAAAGAGCCAAACAATGAAGAGGACCGTCATCTCAAGGAGCCACACACAACAACCCATACAATTCCAAGAACACAGAGTGAAAGGGGAATTGTTCACATATGCCTCTAAGGGCGAGCATGGACAAAATTACCACTCATGTGATACTGAGTGGGGATGGAGAGAATATGAAAGACGACCACCCTAAAAATTACCCCAAGGCCATTCTTCAAGCACACCCGAACAAGAAAATAAATTACCAACCCACCTTTCAAACTAAAATCCAACCTCTCCCCCCACCAAAAGGGTAGGAGATGAATAATATAGAAAAGAGCCAACTTCATGGAGCCAATGGATCCAACAAGAGAAAATCCAACCTCTCCCACCCACCAAAAAGGAATGAGGTGAAAAATATAGCAAAGAGAAAATTTCAATGGAGCCAATGAGAGACCAAGGGGCACAAGAGGGACATAGATGGGCAGCCAGTCCTCTCAAAGAGCCACACACAACAACCTCATTCAACTCTAAGAAAATAGATCGAAAGGGTAACTCTATTCACATATGCCTCCTAGGACAAGCATGGTCAACATTACCGCTCATGTGCTACTGAGTGGGGATGGAGAGAATATTAGAGTTGGCAACCCTACAAATGACCCAAAATCATTCTGTAGGCACACCCGAAAAAATAAATAAATTACCAACCCACCTATTGCAAGAAAATCTGACCCCCTCCCCCCAACCAAAAAGCGAGGAGGCAAACACTATAGTGGAGAGCCAATTTTAATGAAGCCAACGAGCAACCAGGGGGCATGAGAGTGACATAGGCATGCGACCAATCATCTCAAGGAGTGACACAGAGCAACCCCACCTGACTCCAAGAACACAGATCAGAAGGGAAATTTTATTGACATATGCCTCCCAGGACGAGCATGGCCAAAATTACCGCTCATGTGCTACCGAGTGGGGATGGAGAGAACATGAAAACCGGAGACCCTACAAATGACCAAAGGCCATTATTCAGGTGCAACTACACAAACAACTCAATTACTAAGCCACTTCTCACATGAAAATCCAACCCTTATCCGCACACCAAAAGGGAGGAGGTGAATAACATAGCAAAGAGACAATTTCAACGGAGCCAGTAAATGACCAAGTAGCACAAAGAGCCAATTTCAACGAAGCTAAAGAGCAACCAAGTGAGACGAGAGCGATATAGCAAAGAGCTAATTTCAACAGAGCAAACAAGTCATCAAAGGCCACGAGAGGGACATAACAAAGAGCCGATTGCAATGGAGTGAATGAGCGACCAAGAGGAACAAGAGTGACATAGGCAGGTGACCAGTCGTCTCAAGGAGCCACACAAAACAACCCCATCAAACTCTAAGAACACAAAGCGGAAGGGAAAGTTCGTTCACGTATGCCTCCTAGGATGCGCATGGTGAAAACATTACTGCTCATATGCTACCAAGTGGGGATGGAGAGAAAAAAGTCGACGATGCTACAAATGACCCAAGGCCATTGTTCAGGCACACCTAAAAAAAACAACTCAATTACCAGCCCACCTTTCACATGAAAAGCCAACCCATACCCCTAACCAGAAAGGGGATATTTGATCTACCGAACGAAGGAAAAAGAACATGCACAAGGCACTCGGGCAGTCACAACTTAGCTAATTTTATACAACCACACTCAAATGAAATGACCCAACCCAAACACATTTCATAGGGCACCTCAAATAAAATGACCCAAGCTGAACGTGTTTCATCGGGAACCCTCACATGGCGCAACACGACGCACCCGACCAAACGAAGGCACAAGGGAGAAAATAGAAAATGGTCTGGATGAATGTGCACAAGGTACCCAAGCGGTCACAACTTAAAAAATTTGGTACAGCCGCCCTCAAACGTAACGACTAGACTCAAGCGTGTTTCATCAAGCTCGCTCACATGACGTGATAGGGATCCCCTGAACGAAGAAAGGTATAATGGAGAAAATGGAAAATGGGCCGCATGAATGTGGATAAGGCACCCAGGTAGTCATAGCTTAGCATATTTGATACGACCGCCCTCAAACAAAATGAATTGAACCGAACACGTTTCATCAGGCTCCCTCACACGGTGCAACAGGGCACGCTTGACCAAATGAAGGCACAAGGGAGAAAATGGAAAATGGGCTGCATGATCGTGCACAAGGCACCTAGGCAGTCACAACTTAGCAAATTTGATACAGCCACCCTCAAATGAAACAACCCAATGCGAACGCGTTTCATCAGGCACCGTTACAGGATGCGACATGGCATGGTCACAAATTAGAAAACTTGATACGATCACCATCAAACAAAATGACTCAGACTAAACATGTTTTATCAGGCACCCTCACATCACATGACACAACACGCCTGACTGAACGATGGCACAAGGGAGAAAACATCAAATGGGCTACACGAACGTGCACAAGACACTCGGGCGGTCACAACTTAGCAAATTTGATATGACCACCCTCAAACGAAACAAACCTATCCAAATGCATTTCATCGTGTGCCCTCGCACACCATAACATGAACCACCCAACTGAAAAAAGGCATGTTGGCTCGAGGGGTCATGACCCAGGTTCAAAGATTCAAGGTTTGGCAACAAACCCCTATATTATTAGCCCTTTCAGCAGTGACCTGCTTGCGTAGTTCAAAGTCTCACCCGAAGTAGTATGGGTGGATGATGGAACTAGGTTTCCGCACCCTAGGAGAGGGTAGGTAAGTCAATCAAAGCTATGTTCAACCTTATCGTGACCAGATCTTGTATTACAAAGCCTGTATCTACAGATTCCCTTCCCATCCATGTGCGCAACGGAAATGATACTCACAGTAATCAACAAATCATGAACTCATATAACAATAAAATAGCTATTCCAGATATTCTTGTATGAAGTGAAATAGAAAAAATCCAAATTGTAACATAAATAAGTAACACAAGTATTTTCGCAGCTTAACTCAATAACACAACAACATATATTAAGTAACAAAACATCATAGATTCATATCACACTAATTATAGTGGATTTAGATATTCAACAATACTTCCGCATTCATTAATCTTTCAAATCTAGTTACAATACCCAAAAACCCAACCTGCGCACAAAGCAGCAGGGTCTGCACACAGCAGGATAGAGGCCCTCTGCGCATACAGCAACAGGAATCCTTACCCAACAACCCCAACCATATCTATCAATTCGCACTTAGCATCAATCTCTTTCCATTCTTAGTCTCCCTTACAACTCATAAAGGTTCAACTACTTATACTATATTATCATACGCATCCAATGGTTCACAAACCATGGTTTGCAGACTCTTGGTCTAACCTTGACCCAATTACAACGCGTTAGGAGCTTTGACCCACCCCAAAACCCCTGCATTAGACTAAATATAATAAAAAATATACAAAATGGGCCAGTTTCACAACTTGTAAGAGACCCTGTTTCAACAACACATAAGGGAGAAAATGGCAAACAGGCCGCATGAACATGCACAAGGCACCAGGGCGGTCACAACTTAGCAAATTTAATACGTCCACCCTCAAACGAAATGAACTGAGTCGAACACATTTCATCGGGTGCCCTCACACAATGTGAGACAACTCACTCGACCAAACGAGGGCACAAAGGAGAAAACGGAAAACGGACTGCATGAACTAGCATAAGGCACTTTGGCAGTCACAACTTAGCAAATATTATACGCCCCCTCTCAAACAAAATGACCCAACCCAAACTCATTTTATTTGGCACCCTCACATGACGTGACATGGCGCGCTCAGCCGAATGAAGGAAAAAGGGAACAAACAGTAAATAGGTCGCATGAACATGCAAAAGGCACCCACAAGGTCACAAATTAGCAAATTTGATATGGATGCCGTCAAACAAAATGACCCGACCCTAACGCGTTTCATCGGGTGCCCTCGGTGCGCCTGACCGAACAAAGGTAGAAGGGAGAAAATGGAAAACGGGCCACACGAACATGCACAAGGAAACCCAGTAGTCACAACTTAGAAAAATTGATACGTCCACCCTCAAATGAAATGACCCGACTCGAACATGTTTCATCGGGCGCCATTGCACGGTGCGACACAATGCGCCTGAACAAATGTAGTCACAAGGGAGAAAATGACAAACGAGCCACAAGAAACTATATAAGGCACCTGGGTGGTCACAACTTATAAAATTTGATACGAATGCCCTCAAATAAAACGTCCTGACCCAAACGCGTTTCATCAGGGTTCCCTCACACGACATGACATGGCCTACCCGACCGAACGAATGCACGAGGGATAAAATGGAAAATGGGCTGCAAGAACATGCACAAGGCACTTGAGTAGTCACAACTTAGCAAATTTGATATAGCCACCCTCAAACGAAATGACCTGACCTGATCATGTTTCATTGGGTGCCCTCAAAATGAAACAAATCGAATCAAATACGTTTCATCGGGCACCCTCACACGGAATTACATGGCGGGCCCGAACGACTGAAGGCATAAGGGAGAAAATGACAAATGGGCCACATGAACATGCACAAGGCACTCGGGCAGTCACAACTTATCTAAATTGATATGACCTCCCTCAAACGAAATGACCGGAGCCAAAAGTGTTTCATCGAGCACCCTCACATGGCATGACACAACATGCCCAACTAAATGAAGGCACAAGGGAGTGAATTGAATATCGGCCACATGAACGTGAAAAAGACACCTGGGCGATCACAACTTAGAAAAATTGATACGATCATGCTGAAACGAAATGACCTGACCCAAACGCATTTTAATGGGCACCCTCACACGGTGCGTCACGGCGCACCTGACCGAATGAAGACACAAGGGAGAAAATGACCAAAAGGCCACACGAATGTGCATAAGGCACCCGGGTGGTCACAACTTAACAAATTTGATATGGCCACCCTCATACGAAATGACCTGAGCTAAACTTGTTTCATCAGGCGCCCTCACACGACAATGTCACGGGTCACCCGATTGAATGATGGCACAAGGGAGAAAACGCCAAACGAGTGGTCATAACTTAGAAAATTTGATACAACTTCCATAAAAAATGATAGCCCGACCTAAATGGGTTTCATCGAGCACCCTTAAATGAAACAACCCAACTCGAACAAGTTTCGTCGGGTGCCCTCACACGATGCAACATGGCACACCCGACCGAACGAAGCCACTAGGGAGAAAACAAAAAATGGACCGCATGAATGTGCACAAGACACCCTCAACTTAGAAAATTTGATATGGGCCCTCAAACAAAATGACTCAATACGAACACGTTTCATTGGGTGCCCTTACAGGGCACGACACGACGTGCCCAACCGAATGAAGGCACAAGGGAGAAAATGCAAAATGGGCCACATGAACATGCACAAGGCACCCGAGTGGTTACAACTTAGAAAAAATTATATGGCCTCCCTCAAACGAAACGAATCCACCTGAATGCATTGCATCAGGCACCCTCGCACGGCATGACACAGCGCGCCCAACCGAACGAAGTCACTAGGGAGAAAATGGAAAATGGGCCGCAAGAAAGTGCACAAGGCACCCAGGCAGTCACAACTTAGAAAATTTGATATGACCGCCCTCAAACAAAATGACCCAATCTGAACATGTTTCATTGAGTGCCCTTGCACAACACGACATGGCATGCCCGAACAAATGAAGGCACAAGGGAGAAAACGCCAAACGGGCCACATGAACGTGCACAAGGCACGTGGGCCATCACAACTTAGCAAATTTAATACAGCCGCACTCAAATGAAATGACTCGACCTGAACACGTTTCATCGAGTGCCCTCAAAATGAAACAACTCGACCTAAACTGGTTTTATCGAGTGCCCTCACACGGTGTGACACAACGTGCTTGACCAAACGAAGGCACAAGGGAGCAAATGAAAAATGTGCTACACGAATGGGTGCAAGGCACCGAGGTGGTCAAAACTTACCAAATTTGAGATGGCCTCCCTTAAATGAAACGACCTGAACCAAATGTGTTTGATCAGGCGCCCTCACATGGCGCGACATGGCTTGCCCAACTGAATGAAGGCACAAGGGAGAAAACATAAAATGGGCCGCACAAACGTGCATAAGGCACCCAAGTAGTCACAACTTAGAAAATTTGATACGGTCTCCCTCAAACGAAACGAACCTACCTAAACTCGTTTCATTGGGCGCACTCACACGGCACATCACGACGTGCCCGACCGAATGAAGGAAGAAGGGAGAAAAACCAAAATGGGGTGCACGAACGTGCACAAGGTACCTAGGCAGTCACAACTTATCAAATTTGATATAGCCACAATAAAAAAAATAACGACCTGACTCAAACGTGTTTCCTCATGGCTCGCCTGACTAAACGAAGGCACAAGGGAGTAAACGACATACGTGTTTCACAAATGAGCAAAAGGCATCTGGGTGGTCACAAATTATAAAATTTCATATGGGCCCACTAAAAAAAAATGATCTGACATGAACACATTTCATCAGGCACCCTCACATGGCATGAAACGACCCACTCGACCGAACGAAGGCACAAGGGAGGAAATAGAAATGGGTGGGACAAACAAACACAAAGCACTCGGGTGGTCACAACTTAGAAAATTTTATATGGCTTCCCTCAAACAAAATGACCCAACCCAAATGGGTTTGATCGGGCGGCCTCAAATAGCATGACACGGCTCGCCCGCCCGAACGAAGGCGCAAGGCAAAAAATGGGAAAATGGGCCACACAAATGAGCACAAGGCACCAGAGCAGTCACAACTTAGCAAATTTGATATGGTCACCCTCAAACAAAATGACCCAACCCAAACAATTTTCATCAGGCACACTCACATGGTGTGTCACGGCGCGCATGACCGAATGAAGGCACACAAGAGAAAAAGGAAAACGAGCTACATGAACATGCACAAGGCACCCAGGTGGTCACAACATAGAAAATTTGATACACCTACCCTCAAATGAAATGACCTTAGCTGAACACATTTCATCAGGCACCCTCACATGGCGCATCATGACTTGCCTGACCGAACGAAGGCACAAGGGAGAAAAAGGAAAATGGTCCACATGAACATGCACAAGGCAACCTGGCAGTGACAATTTTCAAATTTGATACAACTACCCTCATACAAAACGACCCGACCAGAACTCGTTTCACCAGACGTCCTCACATGGCGTGCCTGACCGAATGAAGGCATAAGGGAGCAAATGGAAAACGGGTTGCACGAACGTGTACAAGGCACTCGAGCTATTACATCTTAGCAAATTTGGTACAACTACCGTCAAATTAAATGACCTGATGGGAACGTGTTTCATTGGATGTAAAACTGATAAAATGAACAAAGGCACAAGGGATAAAATGGAAAACAGGCCGCACGAACGTGCACAAGGCACCCGGGAAGTCACAACTTAGAAAATTTGATACGGTCGCCCTCAAATGAAATGACTCGACAAGAACACATTTCATCGGGCGCCCTCACATGGTGCGACACGATGCACTCGATCGAACGAAGGAACAAGGGAGAAAATGACAAACGAGCTGCAAGAACATGCACAAGGCACTAGGGCGATCACAACTTAACAAATTTGATACGACTTCCCTGAGAAAAATAAACGACCCGACCGAACGCGTTTTTTCAGGCACCCTCACACGACGCGACACGGTGCGCCCAACTGAATGAAGGGAGAAAGGATAAAATGGAAAACGGGCCGCACGAATGTGGACAAGGCACCCAGTTGGTCACAACTTAGAAAATTTGATACGGCTGTCCTCAAATGAAATGACCCAAGACAAACTCGTTTCATTAGGTGCCCTCACACAGCACGAAACGACTCGCTCGACTGAACGAAGGAACAAGGGAGGAAACAAAAAATGGGCCATACGAATGAGCACAAGGCATCAGTGGTCACAACTTAGAAACTTTGATACGAACCCCCTCAAATGAAACGACCTAACTCGAACGCGTTCCATCTAGCGCCCTCACATGACATGACATGGCGCACCCTATCGAACGAAGGAAAAAGGGAGCAGATGGAAAATGGACCACACGAACATGCACAAGGCACCCACACGGTCACAAATTAGCCAATTTGATATGACCTCCCTCAAAGGAAATGACCTGACCTGAATGTGTTCATCGAGAACCGTCAAACGAAACAACCTGATCCGAACTTGTTTCATCGGGTGCCCTCACATGATGTAACATGATGCAAACGACCGAATGAAGGCACAAGGGAGAAATGGAAAACGGGTCACCTGAACGTGCACAAGGCATCCTGGCGGTCACAACATAGGAAATTTTATATGGGTGTCATCAAACAAAATGACCCGAACCAAAATCATTTCAGTGGGTTCCCTCACACGGCGCGCGCAGCTGAGCGAAGGCACAAGGGTGAAAATGGAAAACGGGACAGAAGAATGTGCATAAGGCACCCCAGTGGTCACAACTTAGAAAATTTAATATGAGCACCCTCAAACAAAATTACCCGACCCGAATGCTTTTCATCGGGCTCCCTCACACTGTGTGACACAGCACATTCAACCAAAGAAAGTCACAAGGGATAAAATGGCAAATGGGCCTCAATAAAGTGCACAAGGCACTCGGGCGGTCACAACTTAGAAAATTTTATATGACTGCCCTCAATCAAAATGACTCGACCCGAACGTGTTTCATATGGTGCCCTTTCACGACATGACACAGCCCGCCAAACTGAACGAAGGCAGAAGGGAGAAAATGACAAACAGGCTACACGAATGTGCACAGGGAACCTGGGTGATCATAACTTAGAAAATTTGATGCGGTCGCCCGCAAACGAAACAATCCGAACAGGTTTTATCGGGCGCCCTCAAAGCGAAACAACCCGACCCAAACAAGTTTCATCGGGTGCCCTCACATGACGTGACATGGTGTGCCCCACCAAACTAAGGAACAAGGGAGCAAAAGAATAACGGGCTGCAAGAACATGCACAAGGCACTCGGGCAGTCACAACTTAGAAAATTTGATATGGCTACCCTCAAAATAAATTACCTGAACCAAACGTGTTTCATTGGGCACCCTCAAATAATGCGATAGGGTGTGCCCAACTGAACAAAAGCACAAGGGAGAAAATGGAAAATAGGCCACACGAACGTACACAAGGCACCCAAGCAATCACAACTTAGAAAATTTGATAGGGCCACCCTGAAACGAAATGACCTGACCCAAATGCGTTTCATCGGGCGCCCTCACATGGTGCGAGAGGGCATGCCTGACCGAACGAAGGCACAAGGGATAAGATGGAAACCAGGCCACAAGAACATGCACAAGGCACCTTGGCGGTCAAAACATAGAAAACTAGATACAACCGCCCTTAAACAAAATGACCTGACCCGAATGTGGTTCATTGGGTGCCCTCACACGACACGACATGGCATGCCCGACTGAACAAAGGCACGAGGGAGAAAATGGAAAATGGGCTGCATGAACGTGCATAAGGCACCTGGGTGGTCACAACTTAGAAAATTTGGTATGATGACCCTCAAACAAAATGACCCAACCCGAACGCATTTCATCGGGTGCCCTCAGATGGCACAACACGTGTAATATTCCAAATCTGGAATAGCACAATAAGCCTGCTGAAATAACACACTCCTGGGAGATTGATGAACAAAAATCAGTTTAAAACCTTGGATCCCTTATATCAGCAGAAAATCAGAATTACAATGAAGCTCTTTCAATATACTGTAGAATACATGAGACAATAGAGCAAGAAATATTCAGAAAAGAAGGCTGCAACACATATATAGCTACAGAAATGGCTCAACAACATTATTTTAAGGAGCTGCAGAAGCTGAATATTAAAACTTAGATCTAGGAAATATATTTGGACAAAAAATCAGATCTATTTCATATCTGGAAACTAGATAGTCTTATTTACAAGATCCCCTTGGGGTTTTTATCAAATCATGCATAAACAAGAGTAGATCTGAGTTTTAAGTAGCAGATCTGTAAAATGCTGTAGTAATTTATGAATATAAATTTTCATTACAATAGATCAAATCTAAACAAAACATGGTTCAACAAACTAATCCATGGATCCCCAAAGTGAAAGGAAAATCCCACGACCAGAGATTTCTCATCAAAACTGGGATCAAAACACCCTGAAGAATCTCATATAAAAATAACGCAGTTCCTCAATGGAAACAACATTGTAGCTTGAATGACATAGATGGCCACTGCCAAGATACAGATCTGAAGTACAAATAGGAGAGGCACTCTTCCAGGAGGTTAAAATACACACTCCATTAGAAGAGGCTCCCAAAACAAGCTAGATCTCTGCAGATCTAGAATCCCACTTGTTGTATCTTGCAAAAGTAGACAAACCCTCCCTAGATCTGCACTGCAATTATAAGTAGAGCTTGGCCTCAAGCCCAATAGTGGATCAAATCAGCAAATACTCCTCCAAGAATCTTCAAAGGAAGAGGTGAAATCCCTGCATAGGAACTCCAAGTAAGCAGCACAATCCTCCACTAAACAACAAAGAATAGTATTTGTCTAAACAGACAAGATACTTAGAAATATAATCAATCAACAAACTTCTCTTGTTGCCTTCCCTTTCCTTTTATAAGATGAAAGCCTTTGCAAACCCTAAACCACCTTGATGAGTTAACTCCTTTCACATGAGGGGCCTCCTTCTAGAACTTCTTTGTCCCTTCATGAGATACATTGAACCTAGACAACACTATAGATTTGGCCAAGGTTGACCCAGTCTCACAGCTCAAACCCCTTTCACACCTGCAAGTGATTTATTTACATGGCCCTGATTTAGCTGTGTTCCCATGGGCATTGATTTATTCAGTCTTTTAAGGAGTTTTACATGTCCTCCTTTATTCATTTACTCATCCAATAGAAAGTAAAACAAAAATGAATATTCCTCTTAGCTTAGGCTAAGTAGGAATATTACAACATGCTCGCCCGACTGAATGAAGCCACAAGTGAGCAAATGGCAAACGGGCCACACTAATGAGCACAAGGCACCCAGGCGGTTACAAATTAGAAAATTTGATATGGCCGCCCTCAAACAAAATGACTGGACCCAAACGTCTTTACTCCAGTGCCTCCACACAGCATGACATGGCACACCCGACCGAACGAAGGCACAAGGGAGAAAATGGAAAACGTGTCACATGAATGTGCAAAAGGCACCTTGACAGTCGCAACTTGGCAAATTTGATACGACCGCCCTAAAAAAAAACAACCTGACTCAAACACATTTCATCGGGTGCCCTCAAACAAAATGACTTGACCCGAACGCATTTCATTAGGCACCCTTACATGGCCGGACACAGCGCACCCGACTGAACGAAGGCACAATGGAGAAAACAACAAATGGGTCGCACAAATGTGCACAAGGCACCCGATCGGTCATAAATTAACAAATTTGATATGGGAACCCTCAAATGAAATGACTCGACTCAAACGCATTTCATCAGGCGCCCTCACACGGCACACCCAACCAAACTGTAATATTCCTATTTAGGAAAATCAGTAATATAGGCACCAAAAATGCATTTTTCAGAAAATTATGCTATAACAGTCAATACAAGCCCATGGATCCATTATTTTGTACATTATAGAAATCAAATATGTGAGGAGGTTAGAAAATGACCATTATAGGTTAGCTAAAGAGCCCTCAGAAACCCAGAACAACCCAAAAACACTACAACCCCATGACTATTGTAACATATAAATTATGAGAAATTAATAACAAAATTTAATGAGGGTTTATGCTACAGAGATAGAGAAACAAATTAATCTTCTAATATATTAATCAAGAGAGCTGAAAAACTGAGATATAGTCTCTTTTACACAATTACAAGATAACCCGACAAGGGTTTCTTGATAGGCATGATATTAAAAAAGTATATACTATATATCTATGGTTGGATCACGCATTTTGACCAAATCTCTACATAAATAGGGCTGAGAATACAAATAAATGGTTGTATCTCCTCCTTACTAGCTTTTCGAGTGAAAGGTTGATCCTTCCTCTAGGAAACTAGCTCACAATTAGGGGTTTTAACCCTTCCACTACAACACCATGCAAAATAATGCAGTTCCTCAAGGAGACTATGATGTGGCTGTAGGTGACGATTTAGCCCAATGCCGAATGGTGGAAATGAATCCCTGAATACTCCTCTCAGATTTCTTCAACAAGTCCTCCAGGGAAGAGTGGGTAATTCCCGCATGAGAATACCCTTATACTAAACAGTAGAACAAACCAAGCTAAATAGCTAAAGCATGCAATCAGTCATAAGATTCAAAAACAAAAAATATTATGAATGCCCCATATGCCTACCATTCCCTCCATTATATACTTTATGAGCCTCCTCACCATGGGTCCCACCCATTTATGAGGTTACTTCCATGCAAAGACTCCTCCTCCAAAATTGCGCTGTCTCCACTAGCTCCATCCTCTCATTTATAGTGTTGTTTGATTTCGTCAACCTTGAATTAGTCTCCATGCATTATCTCCTTTTGCACCCAAGGTGGCTTTATTATGAATATCTAAATTGATCCACATTCACACTAGGCTGTCTCTATTGATGAATCACTCCCTCCATACTAGCGTTGTTGAATTGGTCAACTTAACCTTGTCCACATGCATTAGCCCTTGCTTACATATGAGGGTGCTTTATCTAGCTATGAATATGATCCACATTCACATGAGAAGTGGTTTTATTACTAATAAGGATATTTGTGGGTCTCCCTACCATATTATTCATCAAACAAGAAAGAAAAATGAGATTTTAATATTCCAATTAGCTTCAGGCTAATTTAGGAATATAGCAATCTTCCTCTCCCAAATGTTGCTTGTCCTAAAGAAACTGCAAGGGTACTGCAAAATCTCCAATGGATATGTCTCCTCCCAAATATACAAGTTAGCCTTCAGTAGATAAACCAAATAGCTGTCATTATGAAAAAGTGGGAGATATATGGAAAGAGTTATATGGTTTCCATTGGCCTCCTTAAGGCATAAGAGATGGTAAATTTTAGGTTCCCCAATCTCAATGAGAAACTCTAATCTCCATGCTATCATCCAAACAAAATGAGCCACCCTTGGTAGCTCATTGAAGCAATCACCAATACCCTAATTTTGCAATGTATAGGGGTTGCATGGCTGAAAAGGAGAGATCAAGTTATTCAACTCACATTGTCTCTCTCTCCATTTATAATAGATGTGGAACTGTTGGTCTTGGGCTACAATAATATGGTCATTAAGAAGCCAAAAGGTACTTGGAATCTCATGATACAACTATTTGGTTCTAGGAACCTCTCTTTCCCAATTCAACCCACATATAGTGAATAGAGTATCATCACCATATGGGCTCCAAAATAAATATGGACTAAGCATCATATGGCATAATGGATGGTGACAATAGCCCCTCAAGTGATACCAACATTGTTCTTCTTCTAGTTGTTTCAAAACATGACATGATAAGTGACCATACAACCACTTACTTGCTGCCATAAGCTTCTCAAAATATTGAAAATAGTAGAGGACATTATGTGTTGGCAGAATATGAACCAAGAAAAACATGAATTTCCCAAAGCCCTCCATGAAGTGGTTATTCCCATCACTGAATGTAGTCCCAATAGGATCGTGAAACCCAAAGAGAGGCTTGTTCTCTTGTGGAGCAATGTGTTGAAAATGCATGGTAAATAAATGCAAATACATTGTTAGTTGATAAATAAGCATAAAAACACAACCTTTACCATATATTGTAGATAAGTTGGTTAAGAGGTCCAGAGATGAACCTTCCCATTTCTCCATCAAAAGGGAAAGTGATTGTAACAACCTTGCAAGGTGGTTGTTCTCTTCCTCATACATCAAGCAAGTCACATATCTCTTGATTAGTTGGTGCACATATTCTTTAAGATAATCCTAATATAATCCCTCCATGACGGTGTGATAAGACTCAACGGAATCTACATGTCCTGAAAAGAGTGCCTCATAAGCTACATGTAGAATCCCCTTCTTGATCTTGGAGTCTTTAGTTAAGTAGATCTGATCATGGAAGTATATGACTCCATCAACCACTCTATACCTCCCATATATCACTTGCCCATAAAGAACAGTATATGTGAAGAGGTTCTTGGAATATTCCACTAATAGTTGGGACTCCCAATATGGATCTAGGCTTCCCAATAATGACAGTGGTGTTGAAATCTGAAATGAAGCACCTGTCATATCATAAATCTCCTCTTTGACATGCTCAATGCCAAAGCCACAAGTTGGAGTGTTGTTACTCCACTTTTTCTGCCTCCATTACAGCTGATCTTTCCCAAGACAAGATTGAAGTACATGGAAGTCAACCTCCTCTTGGAAGGAATTTCCCCTCCAAAACTTCCATAGTTTAGCCAGTGCACACAAGAGTGCTAATAGACTCTGTAGTATCCCAAAAGGGAGAATGCAATAATACTTAAATATAATATAAGAAATACAACAAGATAAACAATAAATCTTAAGACAACATTAGAATTTACAAATAATTTGAGCCATTTTATTATATTGGAGAAGAATCAGTTACACAATGTACAAAATATAAGTAGATCTAGTGAAAGAGATGGCCTAGAATCACCCAGAAAACATGCCACAATAGGTAAAACGTAACTAGAGAGGCACTGAAGAAAATACTGCATTGTCCCTTCAACAGAATATGAATATATAGTTGTAGGCTAGAAATGAAGATGCAGATCTACTAAAATCTGGAGCTCTGATGATGCCAAGATTCAAGATCTGGCTAATGTCATGGATTCCCAAGATAACCCAGAAAGGATTTTCCAGATCTACAACTTTGGAAAATCACCTCCCTCGGATTTGATCCTTGATCTGCTGGGAAATATAGATCTGAAGCTAGATTTGTCAAATAGATGGCTGAAATATGTTGCAAGGTCAAATCTAAGCTTAAAGGGCTGATCCCTTCTTCAGATCTATAAGCTAGAAGCTCTAGATCTAGCTTCTCAATCCTCCAATGATGATTGCTGCTCTTACAACACAACTGCCAATAGAAACTGCACTGTGAGAGAGAGAGAGGCTTTCTGCCTGCTGAAAAATGCTTCAATAAGATCTAGTCTTATGGAAATACTGATGGAAATGTGAGGGGATGATCCCTCATAGGATTACTAGCTGAAATGCTAGTAACTTCCTTCCTCCTTTTAGATCTGCAAAATAGACAGTGTAATTCCTGAAGGAAATACTGCTGCTAGGAGGTCAATAACTTTTGGCCTGATGCCAGATCTGAAATGAAGCTCTGGGAAGCTGATCAAGAAGCCCAAACTGATAGGAATAAACTCTCACCAGTTCTCTAGCTGAAGTACTGAAGACAACTTCCTCCTTCCAAACTGATCTTCAAAAATATGTAATTTCTGAATATGGATGTTTTGCAGAAAGTAGAAAAAGAGATGTGGCACTAATGCCTATTGTAGAATGAAGTAAAATAATCTTTATAGATTTTCTCTAAGAAAGAGGTGGGATTCCCGACCAGGAGCACCCTGTGCTAAAAAACACTTGCAATCTATGCTAAACAGCCCGAGAAAGCAATGGAATGTCACATGACAATTCCAGATCTAAAAATATCTTTACATCAAGAATAATCAACATACCTCCATCCTTGTCTTCATCTTATTTATATAATGTTTGAGCCTTCCCATGCCTTTGCCCTCATCTATACTGCGCAATGCATTTGGACAATATCCTCCAAGTTTGACTGCTTTGTTTGACCAAATCAACCATCATTTCTAGGTGCAATGTACACCCTCTCCATTAAGTGTGCTTTGTTTGCACAAAATTCTCCATCACTTTATCATGAATGTCCCATGATATTTTGTTTGACATCTTCAAGATCTTAGTTGACTGAATCAACCCTCTTTTTTATCTCTTTAAGATCTTAGTTGACTGTGTCAACCTCCATGATCTATCTCATTAATGAGACAGGTTCTCCAATTTCATTCACATTAGTAGTTGCTCAACCACATTATTATGAAGATATAGTCTCAATTAATCGACATTCACACACACAAAAGTGGATATTTATTCATAGTGAGGATTATGGGTCCCTCAAACCTTTTATTTACTTAATTCATTAAGAAAATCAAGGACTCTTATATTCCAAATATGATGTGGAAATTTGGGAATATTACAGTCCCCCCTAGAAAAAAATTGCTTGTCCTCAAGAAACTCTGAAAGTAGATGTAAGGCCATCTATTCCCCTCCAAATGGAATCCACATAAGGAAGGCTTCCTCCATTTGCTGCAATTTGTTATGCATGTTTGGTTCCAGAGTTGTCTTTTAGAAACATAAAGAATGACCTCCAACTGTATGGTTAGACGTCCTCCTTCCATCATGAAGTACCGAGTGACAACCATATGATGTCCAACATCATCATCAATACATGAGGTGCATAAAATAAGGTGGCTCTCTTAACAAGGGAAAAGCTACATCACACAATACATCTCTCCATCCCATGTTTCATGAATTTGATTGACCATTGATATGCTCTCATACTTAGCCCTATTGGCCTTGTTGGACTCAAGAATCATACCAATTTTATGCAAAAGAAGAAGGAAAGGAGCTATATTGGTGGGAAAAGGAAATAAAACCATATTCTCCTAATAGTAACCACCGGAGTAAGGCCCTTTGCTGCCATCCACCATCTCCACCATGTAAGATGGACAAGCCAAACTCCCCCAAAAGCAGTCAAAGCAGGAAGAGATCTTACTGCTTTCTCTCCTCCTCATGTGCATCATGAAGAAAAAACATACTAATGGACATATGGAATGTCACATCAACCCAATACAAAGAAACATCATCAATGCACATCTTGAGAGCATGATGACAAGCTTTACCCAATACAAAACACATAGATATAGGAGATTTCATGTGGTGGCCAATCTCTCTCAATTGAAACCAAAAAGAACATGCCTTCTTTTGCTGCATTCTATCATTGATACACAAGGCATGAATCAGAAAAATATGAGCTATTGGGTGGTAACCATACTCACCCAAGAGCAACCAGCACAACCATGCCTCCTTCTTCATTTCATAAGTGTTCCTCAAGGAATGGATCAAAGGAATAGGAGCCTTTGGGTAGTGACAGCAATCTCCCAAGGGAAACCAATGTAACGAAGCTTGTTGGCCCATATCATAAGTCTACAAGTAGTCATGCAACCCCTTGCTTATTGTCCTCACCAACTCAGCCCAATATGGACGATGAGCATTGTGCTGCATAATCATGGTATCCTCCCTTTGTAGAATACCATTTTCCACAAAATAATGAAGAACATTGCACTTCATGAAATGTTGAAGTGAACCTCCAATAATATCTCTTAATGAGACCTTATTCTCATTCATGGCCTTCCAAAACCAATGAGGTTCTAGATCTTCTATAGGTAGAAGTCTCTCTTTGAGCTGTGAGATGCTCATTGAGAAAGGGTCATCTAGAAAGGATAAAATGTTTCTCATCTCAAGATGTCTACCATTTATCATCTTTACCTCCATTGATTCATGAGTGAGGCTACCTTCAGAATGCTCCAAGAATGATGGGACCTCCGCATCTTCATAGCTACTAAGTCACAACACTGTATATCTGCATGATAATATATATGCGATCTCAAGGAAATGCAAAACATTGATCTCATAACTAGTTATTGTACATAGGATTATTCTCATCCCATTTTCTAAAACTCTACACTTCAAATCAAAGTGTTGAATGTAGCTCAACAATGATGAACTGAGATAGTTCTTTACCTCCTCCTTGATTATATCAAGGGTCCTCTCTATTGTGATATGTTACTGTTTCAAATCAGCACCTTGTTCTAACCCTTGGTTGTGCATTGGCCCTGATGGCATGTCCCCACAAGTTTTAGCAAGATCTAGTGAATTAATAGGTGATGAATGTGTATGCATAAATTGGATCAAATGATATGTGGGAACCTCTTGACAGACACAAGAGTTCCTTCAATTGGGACAATAGTGCCCCCAACTACTGGTAAGAGTGATGGCTGCACTTCTCCAAGTGTACCAGCATTGGAATTCTCCTCCTTTCCCTCTTGCTTCTCCTGAATCATGCATGGGACTCTTTATGTCAAGAGCTCAATATTATCTTGCAAAGATGAAAGTGTCTCTTCTCTGAATGAAAGTACTTCTGCAACTGGTGGTGAATGTAGTGACTTCTTGTCTAGAGTAACAAGATTGACATCATCATTTGTTTCGTTAGGGAATATCACTTTGTGACACATCTCTGGTCTTCTCTCATCAAATTTCTTCCTTAACTTGTGAAAATAATTAGAATATTTAGTCACCTTTGCATGCTCTATGTGACCAAACCACCAATCATTGGCTTCATCTAAAATATGAAGTGTTGCAATTTGAACAACCTTTTCTTTAGCTACATTATGTAACCTGAAAAATGCATCTAACTCTCTCCTCCAAGCTCTAACAGTGAAGTGTTGCAATTTGAACAACCTTTTCTTTAGATACAGGATGTAGCCTAAGAAATGCATCTAACTCTCTCCTCCAAGCTCTAACATTGCTTGAGGAAGATCCATCAAATGTAGGAAAATAGAATCTATTATTCCTCTTTCTTCTATTACTGCTATAGGATCCTCTTTCTTCTTTGATTTTGAAGAATTGTTGGAGAGTTAGATTCTCCTTGAATTCTCTAGATTGTGCTTTATACTCTTCAATATGTAGACTGAGAGTCTCATGAGTCTCAGTTTCATTCCTTTCTTCATTTATACACCTCTCAAATTCTCCAAAGAAATTGGGCATAGTGGAACTATGAGGAGATCTAGGATTCTATGGTTTTCTTCTTTGCTGATAGGAAGTGCTTGGACCTTCCTCATAACATCTTCATCTTGGATCTTATTTCTACATTCCCTCTTTCATTTGATAGGCCTCTTTGGAGAGATATTGCATATATATACTGATATTATTGGTAGAATTTTCTTCCTCCATGATAGATCTCATCTATCATCTTCTTCTTTACTTGCAAAAGATTAAGTGTTCACAAGTTGAGCCAAATATCATGCTCTGATACCACTATAATATCCCAAAAGGGAGAATGTAGTAATACTTAAACATAATATAATAACTGCAGAAAGATAAAAAACAAATCTTAATACAACATTAGAATTTACAGAGAAGCTGAGCCATTTTATTATATTGGAGAAGAATTAGTTACAAAATGTACAAAATATGAGCACATCTAGCCAAAGAGATGGCCTAGAATCACCCAGAAAACATGCTACAATAGGTACATCGTAACTAAAGAGGCACTGAAGCAAATACTGTGATGTCCCTTCAGAAAAATATAAACATATAGTTGCAGGTTGGAAAGGAAAATGCAGATATACTCAAATCTGGAGCTCAGATGATGCCAAGATTCAAGATTTGGCCAATGTGATGGATTCCCAAGATAACCCAGAAAGGATTTTCCAGATCTACAACTTTGGAAAATCACCTCCCTAGGTTTTGATCCTTGATTTGCTAGGAAATACAGATCTGAAGCTAGATCTTTCAAATAGATGACTGAAATATTTTGCAAGATCAGATCTAAGCTTGAAGGGTTGATCCATTCTTCATATCTACAAGCTAGAAGCTCCAGATCTAGATTCTAAATCCTCCAATGATGATTGCAGCTGCTACAACACAACTGCCAATAGAAACTATGTTTTGAGAGAGATAGAAGCCTTCTGCCTACTAAAAAATGCTGCAATAAGCTCCAGGCTGATGGAAATATTGATGGAAATGTGAGGGGATGATCCCTCACGGGATTACTAGCTGAAATGCTAGTAACTTCCTTCCTCCTTTTAGATTTGAAAAATGGACAGCGTAATATCTGAAGGAAATACTATTGCTAGGAGGTCAATAACTTTTGGCCTAATTCCAGATCTAAAATGAAGCTCCAGGAAGATGATCTATAAGCCCAAGGTGGTAGGAGGAAACCCTCACCAGTTCTCCAGCTGAAGTACCGAAGACAACTTTCTCCTTCCAAACTGATCTTTAGAAATATGCAATTTCTGAATATGGATGTTCTGCAGAAAGTAGGAAAAGAGGTGTGGCACCAATGCCTAATGTAGAATCAAGTAAAATAGTCTTTCTAGAGCTTCTCTAAGAAAGCGGTGGGATTCTTGACAAGGAACACCATGTGCTAAACAACACTTGCAATCTCTTCTAAACAGTCTGAGAAAGAAATGGAATGTCACATGAAAATTCCAGATATGAAAAGATATTTACATCAAGAATAATCAACATACCTCCATCCTTGTCTTCATCTTCTTTATATAATGTTTGAGCCTTCTGAATCCTTGGCCCTCATCTATACCGTGCAGTGCATGTGGACAAGATCCTCCAAGTTTGACTGCGTTGTTTAACCAAACCAACCATCATGTCTAGGTGCCATGTACACCCTCCCCATTAAGTGTTCTTTGTTTGCACAACATTCTCCATCACTTTATCATGAATGTCCCATGATATTTGTTTGACATCTTCAAGATCTTAGTTGACTGAATCAAACCTCTATTTGATCTCTTCAAGATCTTAGTTGACTGTGTCAACCTCCATGATCTATCTCATTAATGATATAGGTTCTCCAATTTCCTTCACATTAGTAGTTTCTCAACCACCTTATTATGTATCTCTAGGCTTAATTAATCCACATTCACACAAAAAAAAGTGGATATTTATTCCTACTGAGGATTATGGGTTCCTCCACCCTTTTATTTACTTAATTCATTAAGAAAATCAAGGACTCTAATATTCCAAATATGATGTGGAAATTTGGGAATATTACAGCCTCTTGTAATTTTTATAAATATTCCTCATGTGTGGAGGTATCATTTTTTGTTCCAATGTTATGGAATATCCTTTTGAAACAATGCTCATGCTATCATATATTTCTAGATCATCCTTTTCTAGTGCGAATAGCTAAGTGGGAGATAGCAATGTCCATATCAGAAAATTGCTCACCTCTCGTTGGAACCCATCAAAGATTCTCAACACTGTCACAGCTCCTCCCAAGGCTCCTTCCTTAGCCACAGATGTCAATTTTGCACCATGTTGAGAGAAATATTTATTCATCTTACAATCATGAGGTCTCCCTTGTGGAATTCCTCCATGTAGTGACACATCAAAACCTAGAGTAGGCTGGGTATGTGGGTGGACTAATTTTTCATTGCTCTCACTGCTCAAATCATTTTGCCTCCTTTGTATATCACACTTCTGAAATTAGTAGGGTTGTGTGCTTTCGATCATATGATTTTGATCATACTCCCTATATTCTTCTTTTATCTTCAAGATCTCACAATCTATCAATGATGGCACATGTTGTTCATGGAGTGTGCTCTGATCTCCATATTTGAGATTCTTTGGGACTTCTTGTGAACATACAAAAAAATCCTCTCATTGGATCAAGTGCTCCATCTTCCTCTTCATGAGGTGCTAGACACGCTCTTGATGTGACAGTGTTGTTACCCCTAGCCTTCTCTTCCTCTTAAACATCAATGGGAGTCACCTTATCATCAAAAAGAGGATCCTCTTTTGAAAAAGAGATCTCCATGTCCTCTTTTCCAGGAGACTATTTTTTATGAAGTAGGGATCTTTCCTCCTGCAAGGTATTCTATAGAATTTTATCCCTCTCAATAGTTTTCTGAAATGGAGTTGGCTTTTTAGATCCTTCCAACCCATGCAAAGGTTTTGTTTTTTTTGGCTTGAATAGATCCACCAAAGGTGTTTTAGAATGTTTTTCATCAAACCTTTCCACTACTCTCCTAGTGAACCTTGCGTAAGTAGATGTATTTTCATTTCTTAATGAAAAGGATTCCAATAAACACCAAGAATAAGACTTACCTTCAATATGCAACACTGCTACTCTAATGGCTTCATCTTCTAAAACCTGGTGCTGCTGCAAATAAGTATCAAGCTCCTTCTCCCAAGCCCTAGTTGAACATTTAGGTGACCCATCAAAAGTATATAGGAAGAATCTACCCTCACCACGATGCTTGATTAGTCTATTTAGTGTCCTAAATTTCTAACATAAATTATCGACCAAGGCTAGTAAACTGATGAAGTGTAATGCACTATATGTGCCTAAGTATCCCTTTTTCCTACTCCGTTGTTTTAAGATTTTCTTGATGTTTTTGGGAGTTTTTATATTTTGATTCTTAGCATTCTATGAAAAATATGAAATTAATCTATTTAAAAAGGAAGGAAAGAAATTTTTTATCAAATGAATTAAAGCAGAGTTTTATTCACAAGTTTTTAGAGTTTATTTTATAATTAAGAAATGGTGAAAAATAGAAGTCCTAATCCATGGATATTGCAACTCAATTGAGAATTCAAGAAATGAAAACAACTAATAAATCAAACATTAAAACTGAATCCAATTCATATAATTAATATTGATTGGAAGAGCTTGAGAAAAATATTAAGTGTAATGTATGAGGATCCCCTATAACATGAAATGAAATACTGAAACAATAACTCAGACTTTACAACTAAATCCAATTCATATAATTAAGATTTATTGGAAGAGCTTTAGAAAAGGATTAAGTGTAATGTATGAGGATCTATTATAACATGAAATGAAATACTAAAACAATAACTCAGACTTTACAACTAAATCCAATTCATATAATTAAGATTTATTGGAAGAGCTTGAGAAAATGATTAAGTGTAATGTATGAGGATATCCTAGACAATCATTGTATCTACAAGTCACTAACCATTTCAATTTAAGATTTATATGGTCTTTACTTGGTTGAGCATAGTAACTATTTAACCATAAAAGACAAGAAATGAAACCTAAGAAACTACTGCACTTGTGATTCACTATCCATTTATTTAACATAATTTACTTAGTTGGATACAATAATTGCAATTTATGAAAGCAGTAAAGAAAATACAGGGAAATTCTTAAACAGAAACTAGAATGAACTTATCTAGAAAATGCATGAAACCTCCTTGAATAGTAGGGGCCCTCTGCTACCAATTTGGTGTAATCCTTAGCTCCTTGAAGATGTGATCAAAACAACATCAAAGAACTTATTTATTGATAAACTCACAAATCTACATCCCATTCCATCTCAAGCTTTGTTACAAAACACTCTATAATCCTTTCTCTTCTTCTCCTATTTTTCACCACACCCATGATAGGAGAAAGCTTCCTCTATTTATACAAAAATATGAGAAGTTATCTCATTAATTAGAATCCATGAATCTTTCCCTCTATCTCTAAAGTTACAATCAAAAAAGGAAATGATAAGACACATGTCTTTTTAGAGTTTCAATACAAATAGGAAATGAGACACATATCTTCTTAGAGTTTTAGTACAAAAAGGAAATGGAACACACATCCTCATGATCCCATGATCTTCTCCACTCAAATTCGAATTTGGTTTTGGAAGGCCACATAAAGGTCTTTTAGAAGCTTCCTTTTGACCTACACATGGCAAAAATCTCATCCCACTTGTTATGTATAACCATATGCACATTATTTTCTAATCTTTAACCACAAATTTACTTAAAAATGCTAAGAATTAATAAAGTTTGGAAAAACATAAACGTAACTCAATAGTGGTAATGGTAAGGTAAATGTAATGAAATAGAGGTGGAGTGAAGGTGGTAATATGGAAATATAATTGAAAATGTAATGGAAATGAATGACAATTTCAAGGCCCAACACTGCTTGCACCTTATGCTTCTATCATAGTTTTTAGGTATTTTATCCTACTTGATCTTGCAAAACCCTTGGAAGTTTAGGTGATATTTTAACCTCTTAGATTGAGATTCATACTCTTGCGAATATTCACCGAGAGTCTCCTTCTTTGGCACATCCCCTTCCTCCATCTCACTTTCTATGAACATAGGCCTGGTAAAGCATTGTAAATATGATGATGTGGTTGAATGCTCACATCCATAATATGAGGAACTAGAGCTTTCCTCCTATAAAAATATTTTTGAGGGATCTCCATGTCTTTCCCTCCTCATTTTTGTGATGTCTTCGCTAATGCATTGCATAGTTTGAAGAAGAAGTTTTGAGAACTCCTTCCTTCCTAATAATAAGGTTTTGACTTGATCTCCTATGAAGATATTCTCCTTAATATGAAAAGCCTCCTTAGATGACATGATGACTGAAGTACACAGGCTGAGCCGAGATCAGAGCTCTGATACCACTGTAATATTCCATTTTAGGAAAATTAGCAATATAGGCACCAAAAACGTATTTTTCAGAAAATTATGCTATAACAGTCAAGAAAAGCCTAGGGATACATTATTTTATACATTATAGAAATCAAATATGTAAGGATATCAGAAACAAATCATTATAGCTTAGTTAAACAGGCCTCCAAAGCCCAGAACAACCTAAAAACACTGCAACCCCATGACTACTGCAACACATAAATTTTGAGCAAGTAAAAACATTGTTTAATGAGGGTTTTTGATATAGATATAGAGAAAAAAATGGATCTGCTAATATATTACTCAAGAGAGCTAAAAAACTGAGATATAGTCTCTTTTACACAATTCCAAGATAACTCAACAAGGGTTTCTTGATAGGCATGAGATACAAAGAGTATATACTCTATATTTATGGTTGAATCACACTATCTTAATGAAGCTATGAATAAATAGGGCTGAGAAGAAAAATAAATGGTTGTATCTCCTCCTTACTAGCTTTCTGGGTGAAAGGATGATCCTTCCACTAGGAAACTAGCTCACAATCAGGGGTTTGACCCTTCAACTGCAACACCATGAAAAATAACACATCTCCTCAAGGAGACTACACTATGGCTATAGGTGACTACTTGGTACAATGCTGGATGGTGGAAATGAATCCCATGATACTCGTCTCCTATTTATTCAAAATGTCCTCCAAGAAAGAGTGGGGAATTACCGCATGAGAATACCCTTGTACTAAACAGTACAACAAACCCAACTAAACAGCTGAAGCATGCAATAAGTCATAATACTAAGAAATAAAAAATATTTTGACTGCCCCATATGGTTTTTATTCCCTTCATTATATACTTGATGAGCTTCCTCACGATGGGTCCCACCCATTTATGAGGTTACTTCCATGCAAAGACTCCTCCAAAATTTCGTTGTCTCCACTAGATCCACTCTCTTATTTACATCGTTGTTTTATTTGGTCAACCTTGACTTAGTCTCCATGCTTTGTCTTGTTTCACACCCAAGGTGGATTTATTATTACTATCTAAACTGATCTACATTCACGCTGAGATGTCTCTATTGACAATTCACTCCCTCCATACTAGTGTTGTTGACCTGGTCAACTTAACCTTGTCCACATGCATTAGCCCATGTTCACATATGAGGGTGCTTTATAAAACTATGAAGATGATCCAATTTCACATGAGAAGAGGTTTTATTACTAATAAATAAATTTTTGGGTCTCCCTACTCACTTATTCATCAAACAATAAAGAAAATTGAGATTTTAATATTCCAATTAGTTGCAGGCTAATTTAGGAATATTACACAAACAAAAGCACAAGGGAGAAAATTGCAAATGTACCAAACGAACATGCATAAGGCACTTGGGCGGTCACATCTTGGCAAATTTGATACAGCCTCCCTAAATGAAATGACCTAACCTGAATGTGTTTCAACGGGCGCCCTTGCACGACGCGACAAGATGCCCCCGACCGAACGAAGGCTCAAGGGAGCAAAAAAAAAATGGATTGCATGACTATGCATAAGTCATTCGGGTGGTAACAACTTAGAAAATTTGATACAGTCACCCTCAAACAAAACAACCCAACCCAAACGTGTTTCATCAGGTAGCCTTCACTCGGTGCAACACGCCTTGCTCAACCGAACGAAGGCGCAAGGGAGAAAATGGAAAACGGGCCACCCGAATGTGCACAAGGCACCTGGGTGGTCACAACTTAGCAAATTTGATATGTCCTCCCTCAACTAAAATGACTCGACCCGAATGTGTTTCATTGGGTGCCCTCAAATGAAACAACCCTACCCAAACACATTTCATTGGGAACCCTCATACGACGCGACACGACGCACTCAATCGAAGAAAGGCACAAGGGAAGAAACAAAAAACAGACTCAATGAACATGCACAAGGCACTTAGGAAATAATAATGTAGAAAATTTGATACGACCTCCCTCAAACAAAATGACTCAACCCGAATGAGTTTCATCAGGCACCCTCACATGGCACGACACGGCGTGCCCAACCAAAGGAAGGCACAAGGCAGCAAATGGAAAATGGGCTGCACAAACATGTAGAAGGCACCTGAGTGATCACAACTTAGCAAATTTAATACGGCAGCCCTCAAGTGAAATGACCCAACCCGAACAGGTTTCATCGGGCGCCCTCACATGAAAAAACACACCCCACTTGAATAAATGAAGGCACAAGGGATAAAATGACAAACGGGCCACACGAAAGTGCACAAGGCATCCGGGTGGTCACAACTTAGCAAACTTGATACAACCGGCCTCAAACAAAATGACCCGACCCGAACACGTTTCTTTAGGCACCCTCACACAACGCGACACAATGTACTCAAACGAACGAAGGAACAAGGGAGAAAATGACAAATGGACCAATTGAATGTGCACAAGGAACCTATACTGTCACAACTTAGAACATTTGATACGGCCACCCTCAAACGACACGACCCGAACCGAACACGTTTCACTGGCCACCCTCAAATCAGACGACCAGGCACAAATGCATTTCATCGTGTGCCCTCACATGGTGTGACATGGCATGCCCGATCAAATGAAGCCACAACGATAAAATGACAAATGGGATGCACAAACATACACAATGCACCTGGGTGGTCATAACTTCACAAATTTTATACGACCTCCCTCAAACGAAATGACCCGACCCGAACGCGTTTCATTGGGTGCCCTCACACGGCGCGACATGACGCGCTTGTCCAAACATGTTTCCTTGGGCACCATCAGAAGACCCAACCTGACCCAAACCGAATGGGTTTCCTTGGGCATTCTCACATGACACGACGTAAAAGTGTTTCCTTGGGCACCCTCACACGGACCGACCCGACCCGACCCGAATGAAGGCACAAGCGAGAAAATGGCAAACGGGTTGCACAAACGTGTACAAGTCACACGAGTTGTCACAAATTATAATTTTTGATATGGCCTCCCTCATATGACCTGACCCTATCTGACCTGAACACGTTTCCTTGGGCACCCTCCCACAACATGACCCAACCCTCCCAAATGAAGGAACAAGGGAGAAAATGGAAAACGAGCTGCACAAACAGGCACAAGGCACACGGGATGTCACAAATTAGCATTTTTGATACGACCTCCCTCACAAGACTCGACCCAGACGTGTTTCCTTGGGCGTCCTCACAAAACCCGAGCTGAATCGACTTGACCCGAACGTGTTTCCTTGGGAGCCCTCACACGGCATGACCCGATCCGCTCAAACGAAGGCACAATGGAGAAAACAACAAAAAAATCACATGAATGTGAACAAGGCACATGGGTAGTCACAACTTAGCTTCCTTTATACGGCCTCCCTCACACGACCCGAACATGTTTCCTTGGGCACCCTGACACAGCAAAACCCGACCCGCCTGAACGAAGGCATAAGGGAGAAAATAGAAAATTAGTCACAAAAATGTGCATAAGGCATACAAGTGATCACAAATTATCATTTTTGATATGGACACCCTCACATGACCCAACCGAACGCGTTTCCTTTGGCGCCCTCACACAACCCGACCCGACCCTACTCTACCCGACCCGCATGAACATGTTTCCCTAGGCACCCTCACATGACAAGACCCAAATCAACCCAACTGGCCCAAACATGTTTCCTTTGGTTCCCTCACATGACATGACCTGACCTGACCTGACCGAACGTGTTTCCTTGGGCACCCTCACACTGTAATATCCCAAAATGGGATTGCTCAACAATATATGCATAAAAAAAACATTTTCAGAAATATATGCTACAGAAAATTAAATCAAAACTTTTATCCCTTAGATATGACCATAAACCATCTAAATCCAATATTTTATTAGAAACAAATCAAGCTACGTGAGGTAAACAGGCCTCCCACACCTAGGATATCTAGAAAATGCTAAAACCCCAAAACTATTGCAACATGAAATTATTACATAAGGAGACAATGTATTCTAGTGAGGGTTTATGCACATAAATGGTAGAGATAAATAGGTCTTATTTTATATTAATCAATATGGCCCAAAAACAGAGATCTAGTCTCCTTTATACAAAAGCTAGAGAACCTAGGAAGGGTTTCTAGGAATACACTCTGAATACAAATGGTGATCTTCAACAATAAGACTGAATAATCACTGAAAATTAAAGAAAAATATTATATAAGGCTGTAATAATTTATATTTTATCAAATTTCTTCCCCCATAGAAGGATCAACCCTCCAATCAAAGGAGGACAACCCAAAAGAGCCACAAAAGACACTGCTGAAACTACCCTCTAGAAATAACACAATTCCCAGACTAGAATAATGTTGTAGGTGATGATAACACATTGGAATGATACCAAAGGTCTGAAATAAGCTCAGGAACCCTCCAAAATTATCCTCCAATAGAAGGAAGCCTCCCTCCTATGCAAAAGCAACTCAAAAAGTGAGTTTCTCAACCCTCCAGTGCAACACCCTGCAACTAAACACAACCTCCTTCAGAAGCTGCACTGAAACTGAAGACTGAAGGTTGGAACCAATGCCAAATGTGTGGAATGATAGATCACATCTCTCCCAAGAGATACTCAAATGGAAGAGAAGGAATTCCTAAACAGGAATACCTTAGTGCTAAACATCACCAACAATCTTAGCTAAACAGCTAAAGAGAGAAAAGTCTAAGCAGACATAAAAATATAATTCATAAGCTAACCTCAAATAGTTTACATCCTCTTCCTTATAAATTAAGTGAGCCTTCTCACCTTCGTTCCCACTCATTAGGTTTTTCACCATCACACAAACAATCTCCCTCTAAAACTACGTTGTACCTTCATTAGAGCCACTCTAAAACTGTGATGTTTGATTTAGTCAAGGTTGACCTTTCCAACCTGCTTCAGCCCCGTTCGCACCTAAGCGTCTTCAATCTAGTTCACATATATATTTTTAGGCTGAACCTCATTCATATTGAGCTATTTTTATTGTTGATCCACTCTTGCTACATTTATGCTGTTGACTTGGTCAAAATTGACATTGTCCACATGCAAATGTCCCTTTCCACACATGAGAGTGCTAGATCTAGTTATTTTTATGATCAATTTTCACATCAAGAGGGATTTTATTTCTATTTCTAAAATTTATGGGTCCCCTTACCCATTTATTCATCTCCTAATTCTAAACAAAAAAAATCAATATTCCAATTAGTTGCATGCTAAATTTGGAATATTACAGTCCTCCCCTCCCAAAGGTTGCTTGTGGTCAAGAAACTGTAAGGATAGAACTGAAGAGCCTCCTCTTCTTCCCTTGTAGCATCCCCATAAGGTAAAATCCTCCAAGGATCAAGATGTTGTCTCTTCAATACATCTCCAAGTTGTTCCTCCCAAGTATGCAGGCTAGCTTCTGGTGAGTATCCCAAATAGTTATCATCATGTAAAATTAAATACCAATGGAGGCAATAATGGGTTGTTTAAAGGTATTCTTGAGGCATGATGTCTGATATAAATTTGGATATACCATCCCCACATGAATCTCCCATCCCCAAGCAATTATCCACACAAAATGAATTACCTCCCAACATGGAAACTCCTGAAAATACCCCTCCACCTTGAGCTCCTGGAAAGTAGGTGGGCTAAAAATCTGAACATGGTAGACAAAGTAGCCTACCTCATGTTTTCCTCCTCTCCACTTATGATAATTGTAGAGTATCTTCTGGTTTGGGGCTGCAATAATATTTCCCTCAAGTGGCAAGATGAAGAATAGACCTCCAAATATCTTCTCTTCAACGTTATGAATCATGCTAGCCCAAGCTGTCCCATATATGATGAGTTGGGAATCACCATCATATGGCATCCAATTAATCCCATGGCCCACCTCATAAAGAAATAGGTGTTTTTCTATGGTGGCCACATCTCCTCCCATGATCCTATTAGAAAATGTAATGCAAATAGTGTGGGAATCCTCCTTCCCAAAGAACACATCCAACCAATGTGTTTCTCCCCCAATCATGCTACCAATAAAAATATTAAAAATATCAACAAATGGAATCATGATCAACATCAAAATGAGGGAAATATTGAAGGTTTCATATGGTGTTGGAAGGTACCAACAGTTTCCCGAGTGGTCACAACCCAGTCTCTCCCACTCCAGCCTCAGAAAATGGCATGGCAAGTTGTTTCTTGATAAATGGCTAGTTGTGTAAGTCATCACATCTACTAGTAAATAGTAAATGGCTGAGTGTATCAACTAGGCGTACAAGAATTAACCAAAAATTTGTGCAAAGTAATACAACAGATGGTTTTCTCCATCATAATAGTTGGCCAAAAAATCTTCATAGAGCCCCAAGAGAAGCTTGCCCTCTTGTGCAACAATACACTGCATAGAAATGGTAAAGCATGCAAATACTGTGTTATGTTATCAATAGATGCAAAAGAAAAATCTTGCCATGTAATGAAAGTAATATGATGATAGGATCCATAAATAAGTCCTCCATAGTGGTATGACATACTCCCATGAAGAGGAATGAACTAGGTGTTGCATGAAGATCCTCCTTCTTACGCTTGGAAATCCAAGTCAAGAAGAACATATCACAGTAATAGATGCCTCCATCCATTGCTCCATGATTCTCACCTCCTCCTTGTCCAGCAAGTGCATCAAATGTGAAGTGATCCTAGGGACACTCCCAATAATTCCAAGCTCCAAAGTGACAACGTTGTTGGCCTATGCAACTAGGCTCCTGCCAACTCATAACTACTTTCTTTGACATGCTCATTGTGAAAGAATCCTCCCATAATGCTGCTATATACAAGAAGTTTCTTCCAAAGTGGAAGTAATTCTAGATAATCCAAGGCTAATGAGTAGCCCCTTTTCACCATGATAATGCCATCTCCTACTCCTGCAACATCATGAAAAGTGTGGGAGAAACTCTGCCCTTGCTCTCCCAAGGGCATCCAAAGCAACAAAAAATTTTGCTGCCTCCTCATACCTCCATCATAAAAATCATGTGGTGAAGACATAATGATCATATCATCATAATTCATCCACACTCCTTGCTGCCCAATGATGCAAGTATCCTTCCAAGTTCCTTTTGTTAGCCATCAGTAAATTTTTGTCAGAGAAAATGATGGCTAAAACAGGTCTTGAGCCTTCACGAGATCGTTTTCATGGAAAATTGCTCATTCTTGAAGCCTTCTGATGCTGCCTAAATTCAAAAAGTAATCTTCACTGTTGTTCCATTGAAAAAATCCACCAAGAAACCATGTTTATATCCAAGAAGACTATTTTTAGGCCATTTTCCATCATTTTCTAAACCTGTTTCACTCATTTTTACCTCTTTTTTCCCTTCATTATCCTCAAAAAACCTTCGAAACCCCTTTTAAACCTATAAAACCCTTTTTATGGTTTAAAATTGCTCATTTTTCCTTATTGGAACTTGAAAAAACCCCAAAAAACCCTTAAAAACATATAAAAACCCACTTATTCCGCTTTTGATTAACAAATAGGCTTTAAGCCCCTCAGGGCTTAAAACCTTTGCTTTTTTTCGGTCATGTGATGTAGCCCCACAACCGGGTGCTTAAAATATCTATCCCGGCCCTTTTCTTTTGCTCCCAGTCCCTTTTCCTTCATAGGAACACTGCCCAGCACTTCCCCTTAAGCCCCTCCCCTTATCATTTTTACACCATTGCTCCCTTTGTAAAAGCCTTTTTCCTTTGTTCCCCCCCCCCCCAGTACTTGGCAGATTCCTTATCAAGTGTGACCGTCGATCTTCAAAGATCAATAGCCACCATGCCTCATTTTCTCCCCTGATCAAACCCGTCAACCCAACTTCGCCAGGGCCTACCATCCACTATGCAAAGTGCCCATCCTATCACACGCTTCTGCCTGGCTTCCACTAATTCTCCTGTCCATACACTTTCCCCCATCACGCCCTCTCATAGCCATTGGATCTTCCCCCTAGATCCAACCGTCTACATTGCATTTCGCGTAGTTTTATGTGTCGAGGTTTAACCGCCTAAACCCACGTGAGACTACTGGTTTCCTGCATGACAGATGTCACGGAATGGTTGGATCATGTTCCCTCCGGGAAAAACCACTTACCACTCGAGGGTCACGGGAAAACCATTCATGGTTTTTGAAAAACCACCAATACCAAATTTCGTGCCAAATGCACTTAAAAACCAGTTTCCGCAGGTTTCCTCCATTCAACCCATTCCTGCGTACTCTTTCCCCTTATATTTTCTCCTCCCACTTTCTGTTAGCCTCTACAAGCACTTTGCCAACCCCGCAGGTTTTAATAACATTTTTTATTGGATTTATGCAGGTTTTGATAGTAGTTTTTGAGGCCAAAAGCCCCCTACAGTCCGTAAATGGACAGGGCCTAATATGATGATCCCTGAAGCTCAAACAATGTAGAAAAGAGGCTTCCAGGGTTAATTCCATGGTTTAGTTGGTGCTTTATGAGCACTAGTTATCCATCGAACCCTCCAATGTGCTAAAAACCACTTATACACAGCAAAGGAGAAAAAAAATGAAGATGAATTTTAAAGGTCAAGGGATTAATGCATAAGGTTGAAGATTAAAGGCTTAATCTTACAGTTTAAGGGAAAAAAGCACAGGATAAGGGTTGAATACATAAAGCTTGAAGATTAAAAAGCTTAACCCTGTAGTTAAAGGTAAATAACGATTAAAGATAATTAAAGGAACGGGCTTAAAGGCACTAAAGAAAAATTCAGTTGAAAAGGGAAAAAGATAGATGACTAAAGCCAAATCAGTGAATACAGTTAGCAGATAAATTTTTGAGGCTCCAAAGATAATGTCAAAGGCCTTAAAGTAGGAATTAGGGCCTAAATAGTATTTACAGCAATATTTCATGACAAATTAACAAAGAGAGCCTTTGAATGCCACATCATTGAGGCTATTACTCCTCAAAATGCCACTTACTAGCTGATTTCACCTAAAAAGAATGCATATTAATTACTTAGTCAGAGATATTTCTAAAGACAGCTCAGAATTAATTTCCAGCCTACCAAAATCCCCCAAAGTCAACAAAAAACACTAATGTTGATGAAATTTAATGTAGTAATCAATTAACAGAGTTAAAACATTTGAAGAACTTCTCTGCATTAATTGAATAGATAGGCCTTTCTTTCACTTCCACCTCCTCATTCTTCTATAAATACTTCTCTAGAAGACAATATGCAGGTTGGTCTTTGAATACTCATTTATTGTAAATAGATATTGAGGCTACTGAAGCTTTGTTTGTAATAGAAGAAAGATAGGTTGAGATGAGAAGTTTGAAGCTGTAAAGACCCACTGGACTTGAAGATTGTAACTGGTTTGGACTTCAAATATACAAGCTGCTTTATGGGATCCTGGTCTATGTCAATGGTGATGTTTTTCTTATTTTAAATTGTTATTTTTCTCATGTTTTCCATGCTGTCCATCTTCTCTGATAAAGAACAACAAATATAGATTAGGATTTACTGTCAAGTACCCTCAATCTCACTGATAAATCTTTATCTTCATGTTTCCTGCTAATTGTTTATTTGAGGACAATTCAATAGAGTATAACCAGTGAAGTGTTGGTAAACCCATATTTCCTGAGTACAACTTGAGATACTATCTTTGAATGTTCTTGAAAAAGTTTGCTAATTAAATTTGAACTAGGGAAGTTTATGGTTAGTCCTGTCCTCTAGTTTATCTCCAACAGTTGCTTTGAAATGTTCCCTTAAGATTATGTCAAAAGCAGGCTAATTTAAAAGTACTTACTTGATCTTAGACTACTTTTTATGTTTATCATGAATGTTTCCCATTGAGAGTATGCTGAAAGAAAGCTAAGTTAAAATTCTTTACTTGATCTGAAGCTATTCTTTTTTTTTAATGTTTTCCTTCAAAAGTATATCAAAAGCAAGCTAGTTTAAAAGTACTTACATGATCTTAGGTTGCTTTGTGTCTTTCCTATGAGTATACTAAAATTAGGCTAGGTTAAAAGTCCTTACTTGATCTTAAGCTGCACTTTGTTTTCTTGTGTGTTTTCTTCTTTCACCACTTCTTAATGTTTCATTCCATAAATCAACTTAAAGAGATCTGTTGACATAGATGACTTTCCCCATAGACCACTCTTGAAACCTGTTGTCCAATTAAACGCTTTTTTGTCTCCATATCCCAATGGATTGACACTGTTTCTTACCTATCTTATCAACTGAACCATTTTCAACCTTCTCACACCTTTACCCCTAAAAAATACTTCCTTCATTTTAATGATATTCATCCCAACCAAAACAAACAAAACCCTTGTGATTTATAACTAGACTAATATCATATCATAAGCCTTAAATATCATATATTTGAAAAGATATATATAGAGAGATCCCTCTCTGAATCTAGGATGGTTAGATCCTTATATTCCAAAGTGGTTTTGATGTATGCTTTACAACGTTCGTACTTGCCAATCTTGCGAACTACAAAGAACTAACAGAGTGGTGACCATATTGGGGAATTTTTGAGTAAAATACTTAAAACAAAACACTCAGTATTCATTCAAGAAAGATAGGCCTTTCTTTCACTTCCACCTCCTCATTCTTCTATAAATACTTCTCTAGAAGACAATATGCAGGTTGGTCTTTGAATACTCATTTATTGTAAATAGCTATTGAGGCTACTGAAGCTTTGTTTGTAATAGAAGAAAGATAGGTTGAGATGAGAAGTTTGAAGCTGTAAAGACCCACTGGACTTGAAGACTGTAACTGGTTTGGATTTAAAATATACAAGCTGCTTTATGGGATCCTGGTCTATGTCAATGGTGATGTTTTTCTTATTTTAAATTGTTATTTTTCTCATGTTTTCCATGCTGTCCATCTTCTCTGATAAAGAACAACAAATATAGATTAGGATTTACTGTCAAGTACCCTCAATCTCACTGATAAATCTTTATCTTCATGTTTCCTGCTAATTGTTTATTTGAGGACAATTCAATAGAGTATAACCAGTGAAGTGTTGGTAAACCCATATTTCGTGAGTACAACTTGAGATACTATCTTTGAATGTTCTTGAAAAATTTTGCTAATTAAATTTGAACTAGGGAAGTTTATGGTTAGCCCTGTCCTCTAGTTTATCTCCAACAGTTGCTTTGAAATGTTCCCTTAAGAGTATGTCAAAAGCAGGCTAATTTAAAAGTACTTACTTGATCTTAGACTACTTTTTATGTTTATCATGAATGTTTCCCATTGAGAGTATGCTGAAAGAAAGCTAAGTTAAAATTCTTTACTTGATCTGAAGCTATTCTTTTTTTTTAATGTTTTCCTTCAAAAGTATATCAAAAGAAAGCTAGTTTAAAAGTACTTACATGATCTTAGGTTGCTTTGTGTCTTTCCTATGAGTATACTAAAATTAGGCTAGGTTAAAAGTCCTTACTTGATCTTAAGCTGCACTTTGTTTTCTTGTGTGTTTTCTTCTTTCACCACTTCTTAATGTTTCATTCCATAAATCAACTTAAAGATATCTGTTGACATAGATGACTTTCCCCATAGGCCACTCTTGAAACCTGTTGTCCAATTAAACGCTTTTTTGTCTCCATATCCCAATGGATTGACACTGTTTCTTACCTATCTTATCAACTGAACCATTGTCAACCTTCTCACACCTTTACCCCTAAAAAATACTTCCTTCATTTTAATGATATTCATCCCAACCAAAACAAACAAAACCCTTGTGCTTTATAACTAGACTAATATCATATCATAAGCCTTAAATATCATATATTTGAAAAGATATATATAGAGAGATCCCTCTCTGAATCTAGGATGGTTAGATCCTTATATTCCAAAGTGGTTTTGATGTATGCTTTACAACGTTCGTACTTGCCAATCTTGCGAACTACAGAGAACTAACAGAGTGGTGACCATATTGGGGAATTTTTGAGTAAAATACTTAAAAAAAAACACTCAGTATTCATTCAAGAAAGATTAGCTTTCTTCAAGCACTTCTAGCATACTGGTGATCATGATAGGACTTTTCTTAATCAGTGGCAATCTAAGTACTTCTTAGGATTCTAATAGACCCTTATCAAGCCTTGGAGAAATCAGCTAGTAAGCCACAAAGCAAACCTTATTTTTCTCATCATTGTAGCTAAGTGTTGAAACAGATATAGGACACTCTCATAACCCACGGGACTGTAAAAAACTTAGAAAACCCAAAACATTCCATATTGGTGTTCAAAATTAATCAATGGCGGTGGACCATAAAACATTTTACCTTCCAAAGCTAAAAATTTCTACTTGGGGACTCCACATTTCTGAATTGACCTAAAGAATCCACTGCGAAACCCATTTCCATCATAACATCATACAAACTCAGTCAAGGAAACTTTGAGGATTAAGTTTTCTTATTAAACATAAGTTAGCCTATTAAATATTGTCATATTTGGTTGAACTTCTCTTGTTATTGGGTCTGAAAACACAACATAGTGGCTTCTAAAATAATTCATACTAGAGCCCATCCTGACCCAAATCCTCGTGAGATAGTTGAAAATCCAGAAAGTATACTTAGGAAATCCCCTAAATCGAAGACTTCAACTATTGTCATAACAATTCATAGGGCTGATTTGTCCCTGAAAAGCTTATATCTCTACAAGATACACAAATTGGCTTACCATTCACAAGAAAACCGTCCAGAACTAAGTCACTTAGTGATATTTATCAGATAGACTTTGAGCCTTCACACTCACCCCAACATAGTGGTGAAAACACTGTTAGCAGAGAAACTTCCCCACCTGATCTGCATTTACTTCATAATTTTGGTTTCTCTCATCCTAGATCTGCTCAAAAGTCTCTTGCTGGTCCATTCACTTTTGTTATCCATAAATCCACCGTTCAAACCACTCCATTCCATCATCCCCCTCCTATCTTACATCCTCCACCTGTAAACCCCCCACTTTTCCCACAACCTCCTATCATGGCAACATGGTATGCTCCTCTAGTCCTTCCTTTACCTTTAGTCAATCTGCCACAGGACTATCAGTCCAAGATTCCATTATATGATGCCAGTGGTTCTACTACTACTTCACAACATGTGGACAAGATGAATGACTATTTTGATATAAATGACACAGATGATGAAACTGTCAAACTCAGATTGTTTGCTCAAATTTTAGGGGGAGAAGCAAGAAAATGGTTCAAAAGTTGAACCCCTAATAGTATTAATGACCTTCAAGCTCTCCATCATTCATTCCTAAACAAATGGGAAGTCAGAAAAAACCCTCTCCAAATACTTTCAGATTACAATAACCTCAAAAGATAAGTTCAACTTTGGCCAAATTTCCTGACGGATTTGATCCTGAAATGGCTTATCAGCTAAGAGAAAGAGATCCCTTGAATCTGGAAGATATGCAGAATGGTGCTCTTGTTGTGGAAGTAAATATGATTGAGAAAAGATATAAGATGAGGAATGAAAAGAAAGTATCATTTAGGGAGGAAACTACACCTTCCACATCTAGCTCAAAAATGGAAAGAATGATGGAGGAAATGATGAAGAGGATTAGCATATTTGACAGAGCACAATCAAGAGAAAATCAATCAGCTCCCCAAAACAGAAATCAGTCTCAAAACCAGAATCATAATTTTAGGAGAAATCAACCTCAGAATAGAAAAAGAGAGGATGATCAACAGATCAGACCTCCTTTCCAAGAAAATTATGTCAATGAGGATGAAGAAACAAATTAACAAATAGAGGATGAGCACATGAACATGTTGGGAGTAAGTAATGAGAATTCTATTTTAATTTATGAAAGAAAACAAGGTCTGTATACACCCTATGATGATAAAATACCAGAGACTGAATACTATGAGCCAGGCATTGAAAATGCCATCATAGGATCACCTAAACAATATGACTTAAGAAGTAAAAAGAATCAATAAACTTCTAAGAAGAAAACCTCTGATAATTCTACCAAAAATAGCCCTGTAAACACCACCAAAAAGACAGCTGAAAATCATAAAACAGTGGCTGTAATTTCTGATTTGAAAAAAGGGAAAAACACCCAAGTCAATGAAAAATAGAGTGACAACCCTAGCATCACTAGCATCTCAGCTAGTGCTCTCGAAAAAACCATTTTAATTGCTGTAAATAGTAAAAATCAGCAAGTTGATTTTGTTGACGAATCAGTGACTAAGAAGACTAAATCAAACATGTTTAAAAATCAGATTCCCTTTAGCCTAGAGAGTGAAATTTTCAAAATCAAAATTTTTGTCCCGCTCACTGAGTTAGTCACTCAAAATGTATATAGAGGTCGGATTTTGAAATCTTTTAACATATAATATGTTCACGACATAGTTAACTTAAATGATGAAACCCCAAAGCTCATATTTGGACCAAAAATTGAAGGAAAATTTCAAGAAGGAACTACCCCTTCATTTTACATTATTTTGAACATCCATGATAATATTTTGTGCAATTCCATGCTTGATTTAGGAGCATCACACAACCTCATGCCCAAGGTAATAATGGAAATATTAGGCTTACAGGTGACTAGACCCTACAAAGATTTATATTCCTTTGATTCAAGTAGGGTGAGATGCCTAGGCCTAATAAAGGATCTGTGTGTTAACTTAGCCCAAATCCCAACCAAGAGCTTAGTAATGGAAATTGTAGTGGTTGATATACCCCCCAAATATGGCATGCTACTTTCAAGGTCATGGGGTGCTAGGTTACAAGGTACTATGTAGATGGATATGACTTATGCCACCATCCCCATCTTTAGTCAACCTAGAAAACTCTATAGGGAAACACACATGAAATACATGGTGAGTAACCAAGAAAGACCAGAGAATTCTCCTCTCTATTCCATACACATTGACCTTAAATATTTCATTCTTTACAATGATGATATTCCTAATGAGCAAGAGTTACTCAATAAAACATCATCAAATATAGTGGTCACTACAAACACAGTGGTAGCCATAGAAAAAGAGGGAAATAAGGAGAAAATTGAAAAGCATTTTGTTGATTTAGAAATTCACAGCAAACAGATTAAAGGTTTTGAAGTCCAAAACAATCATAAAAATAGTACCAATCAAGAAAATCAAAAGATGAATCTTCAACAAATTGAAAATCTTGAAGAAAAAATAAAAAAATAACATGGTATAGACCCTTCTATGGAACAGAATGATGAAAAGGACATAGAGGACAACAATGAAATAAATGACAAATCTGAAAACAGTCCTCTTTGGAGCATGAGTTTTGATGGGTCTTGCACTAAAAATGATGCAGGAGCAGGCATATGGGTTCATAACATGGAAACAAATCATGTTGAGGGACATTCCTTTAGATTAAACTTTCAATGTACCAATAGCATAGCAGAGTATGAGGCTCTCATTTTAGGCCTGCATTTATTAAAGAAATTAGAGGCCAAAAGAATAAAAGTTCATGTAGATGCAAAATTGATAGTAAAACAAGTAAATGGGGAATATAGTGCCAAACATCCCAGACTTAGAGCCTATAGAGATGATGCCATGGATTTGTTAAAAACATTTGATGAATTCCAACTTACCTTTGTCCGAAGGAACCAAAATGTCCTTGCCAATGGGTTAGCCTTTGCGGCTAGAACTTGTTTAACACCTTATGAAACCAGGAAATGCACCACCCAAGTCAAATATAGACCAGCTTTCCTAGATACTAAAAAATACTGGGAGGTTTTTTATGGAGATAAACAAATAGAAGACTACCTACAGTCCAAAAATGAATTTGAAACATCAAACTCAGATTCAGAGTATGAACAAGAATGTCCTATTGAAGAAAACCCACTTGTTGAAGAAGAAAAATCTCCCAAGATTGCTAAAATAAATCTATTAACTTATGAACCCAATCATAAAACAGAGAATAGCACCAATTTAGAAAATTAAGGCTTAGAAGTGCTGCAATATAAAGATCACAGCTTTCCTAGAGGACTGGTCCCATTAGAGGACTTGTTTGACTTGAATGATGCCGCTAAAAAACCAAGACTAGAGCTTATTGAGACTGAAGTGGAAGAATGCAACATAGGATGTAAGGAAAAACTAAAAATGATCAAATTATCCAAAACACTTCCAACTCACATTAAACTGAAATATATTGAGCTTTTTAAAGAATTTTCTAATGTTTTTGCATGGAGTTATGAAAATATGAAATCGTATGATACAAAAATAATCCAGCATAAGGTACCCCTCAAAGAAAACCAGAAACCTTTTAAACAAAAATTGCACAGAATTAACCCTGTTCAATTACCTCTGGTAGAGAAAGAAATTAGAAAAATGTATGATGCTGTCATTATAGTCCTTGTCAGATACTCAGAGTGGGTGTCTACCCTTGTATCAGTTAGGAAGAAAACAGTAGAAATAAGGCTTTGCATTGATTTTAGAAACTTAAACAAAGCCTCATTAAAGGAAAATTATCCCTTACCCAAAATGGATCATATTTTACAAAGGGTAGTTGGTTCTAGAAGAATTTATTTGCTAGATGGCTTCTCAGGTTATAATCAAATATTGGTACATCCTGAGGATCAACTTAAAACAACCTTTACTAGACCTTGGGGTACTTTCATGTATTTGAAAATGCCTTTTGGTTTAATGAATGCACGTGCCACATTTCAGAGAGCCATGGACATTGTATTTTCAGAAGAAATAGGTTATTTCATAGTGATTTAATTAGATGACATCACTGTGTATTCTAAAATAGATGAAGAACACCTAATACACTTGAGAAAAGTCTTTGAAAAATGCAAAAAATTTGGACTGTTCTTAAATCGAAAGAAAAGATTGTTTGGTCTCCAAGAAGTTATAATTCTTGGACATATCATGTCAGAAGAGGGAATAAGGATAGATCCAAAGAGGATTGATGGTATATTGTGAATAAAAAATCCCATAAACATCAAGGAACTTCAATCTTTCATTGCAAAGATTAATTTCTTGAGAAGGTTCATACTCAATCTAGCTAAACTCCTTAGAAACATGAAAAACATGTTTAAAAGAGAAGAAGGAGTTAAATGGACCTTAGAAGCAAAGAAATAATTTTAGCTGGTAAAACAAGCACTTACCAAAACACCAGTTCTCATCAGTCTTGATTTCACAAAATATTTCTTCATTTTTTCATTTGCATCAGAACACACAGTAGTTGTTGTCCAATTACAGAAAAAATTGAATGGACAAGAGTAGCCAATTGCATTTTTCAGCAAGGCATTAAGAGATGCACCTCTAAAGTACAATATAATGGAAAAACAAGCCTTTTCTTTTGTCAAAGCCTTAAAAAACTTCAGGGTTTACATTTTACACTCCCACATCATAGAATTTGTGCCTCATTCAGTTGTGAAAGACATATTAACTCAAGATCCAGATGGTAAAAGAGGAAAGTGTATTGCTGTAATTTTAGAATATGACTTAGAGATTAAACCCACTAAGCTCATAAAAGGTCAAGGACTAGAAAAAGTTATGGCTGAATCCAACTTTCAAGCTCTTGATATAAACATGTTTAATGCATTAGATGAACAAGAGGATTTCACAACTCCAATTATTCAAGATCATTTTTTGAAATCCTCTTGGTATGTTGATATTTTGTATGTTTTGCTCAATCTAAATGTCCCTCCTGGTTTGTCTAAAACAAAGGCAAGATTCTTAAAGTTGAAAGTTGTAAATTACTGCATTTTAGATAAATGTTTAAATTGGAAAAATTCTAGTGGATTATTGCTTAAATGTTTGCCTGAGAATGATGCAAATAAAATCGAGCATGATTTTCATGAAAGAGAATGTGGAGGCCACCTCTACTGGAAATCTACTGCTAAAAAAATCCTAAGAGTTGGTTACTATTGGACCACTCTCTTTCAAGATGTCCATAAAATGATTACTGCCTATCACAAGTGCCAAATTTTTGAAGGAAAAAGAAAACTGCTTCCTTTACCTCTGCAACCAATAACTGTTGAAGCTCCTTTTCAGCAGTGGGGTCTAGACTTCATTAGGGAAATCCATCCTGCCTCATCTGCCCAACATAAATGGATCCTCACAGAAACAGAATATTTTACCAAGTGGATAGAAGCCATCCCATCTAGGAATGCCACATATTTAGTCATCATTTCATTCCTTGAAAACCACATACTTTCTAGATTTGACTGTCCTAGAAAGATCATAACTGATAATGCTGCTGCATTTGGTTCTAAAAAGATGGTAGAATTCTGTCATAAATATCATATTATATTAGGTCAGTCCACAGCTTATTACCCTCAAGTTAATGGGCTTGTATAATCCTCAAATAAAATCTTGGTAAACATAATCAAAAAGTTGTTGGAAGACAATAAGAAATCATGGCACAATAAGCTAGTACATGCTTTATGGGTAGATAGATTGATAGTTAAAAAGTCAATTGGCATGTCTCCTTACCAACTCGTTTATGGAACCGATGCAATATTTCCAACCAGTTTAAGAGTGCCATTCATGAATCTGATCCAGGAAGTACAGTCTGAAGATGATGATGTGACAAGGAGAATAAACCAAACTATATATCTACAACAAACCAAAGAGGAAGTATACATCAGAGCACAACAACTACAAGAAAACATCAAGAAGTTGTTTAAAAAAAGAACCAAGGAAAGTGATTTCAAAATTGGTGATAAAGTTTTAAAATGGGATTCAAGGAGAGAAGATAAGGAAAAACGTGGAAAATTTGACAATTTGTGGCAAGGCACTTATCTCATTCAATATACCATCAGAAACAAGGCCTTCTTTCTAAAAGAATTGGATGGAGCTAAATACTTTGGAGGTCATGTCAATGGCAGGATGCTCAAACACTATTTTTGTTAACTAAAATTTTTTCTTTCAAAGTTTTTCATTTCATTGTATATAACACTCCTTTTGAATTTCAAAAAAGAAAATAAAAAAACAATAGAAAAAGAGAAAAAGAGGGCAGAAATAAAAGAAGAAAGGTACAACCCCATACCAAAAAAGAAGGAAAAATCTAAAAGTGTGCAAGCTTAAATGCCACTACTTGAGAAAACACTGATATTTAGTCATACAACCTAATCATGACTAAAATAGATTTCAATTTTCTGCTGATAGTTTAGTGAAGAAGATTTTCCAAACTGTTCAATCTTGGCTCATCGGTAGAATAGATTAGGATAGAAAAATAGTGGTTCAAACAAGCCTAAATCTTGAACCTGTTAGTTTGATGAAGAATTGATTCTAATATGCTCAAAATATGAACCAGGAAAAGAAGAATACAACTCTAAAAAGATAAAAATCAGAGCTAAAGAAAGAATGAAGGATGCCTTTTATTTTTCAGATCTTAGGCCTTCACATTTTTTGCTTTATTTTCTGTGAATTTCAGTCTACGAGCAGCTTTTATGCCATAGAAACCATGGCAGATCAGACAGTCTGATCCTGATTTGACTATGTTTAAATTTCTATTTTAGAAGATAGAGAATAAAATCTTCCAGATAGTCTAATCCTGGCAGATAGTAGCTTAGGTAGAGAATTTATGAGTTCAAAAATCTAATCTGAACCCATGGAAGAAATAAGGGTAGATTTAGATTAGTTTTTTCCTGTTTTCAAAAGAATAAAATGTTGATGTTTAAGGTTTGCAAATCCAAGTGCACCTTATGAAGAAAAATTGTTAGGAAAAGCAGGCTGTGTAGGTAGAATGTTTGGGAGAAATGTGTTTGCCGATATGAAAATACCGGTCATCTTTTAAAGCAGCATGATAAAAGAAGAAAGGCTATCAATGGATAAAGGCACAAGTCAGCATCACATGGATAAATTTTTGAAGTTCATGACACCTCGAAGGAGCTGCCATCCCCAAGTGGATCCACTGCTAGCCATCAGTAAATTTTGTCAGAGCAAACGCTGGCTAAAACAAGTCCTAAGCCTTAAAGAGACTGTTTTCATGGAAAACTGCTGATTCTTGAAGCCTTCTAATGCTACCTAAACTCAAAAATTAATCTTCACTGTCATTTCATTGAAAAAATCCACCAAGAAACCATGCTGATATCCAAAAATATTGTTTGTAAGCCATTTTCCATCATTTTCTAAACCTGTTTCACTCATTTTTCCCCCTTTTCTCCCTTCATTATCCTCAAAAAACCTTCAAGACTGATTTTAAACCTATAAAACCCTTTTTATGGTTTAAAATTGTTCATTTTTCCTTATCAAAACTTGAAAAACCCCCAAAAAAACCCTTTAAAACATATAAAAACCCACTTATTCCGCTTTTTATAAACAAACAGGATTTAAGTCGCTCAGGGCTTAAAACCTTTGCTTTTTTCCGGTCATGTGACCTAGCTCCGCAACTGGGTGCTTAAAATCTAGCCCAGCCCTTTCCTTTCACTCTCGGTCCCTTTAACTTCATAGGACCACTGCCCAGCACTTCCCCTTAAGCTCCTTCCCTTATCCTTTTTACACCATCGCTCCCTTTGTAAAAGCCTTTTTCATTTGTTTTTTCCCCTCCACTACTTGGCAGATCCCTTATCAAGTGTGACCGTCGATCTTCAAATATCAACGGCCACCATGCCTCCTTTTCTCCCCCGATCAAACCTAAAAACCCAACTCCGTTGGGGCCTACCATCCACTACAAAAAGTGCCCATCCTATCACACGCTAGCACCTGGCTTCCACTAATTCTCCTGTCCATGCACTTCCCCCCATCGCACCCTCTTGTAGCCGTTGGATCTTCCCTTGAGATCCAATGGTCTGCATTGCATTTCTCACAGTTTTCTGTGTCAAGGTTTAACCACCCAAACCCATGCGAGACTACTGGTTTCGTGAGTGACAGATGTCGCGGAACGGTTGGATCGCATTCCCTCCAGGAAAAACCACTTACCACCTGAGGGTCATGCGAAAACCATTCGCAATTTTTTTCAAAACCACCAATACCCAATTTGACGCCAAATGCATTTAAAAACCAATTTCTTCAGGTTTCCTCCATTCAACCCATTCCTGCATACTCTTTCCCCTTATATTTTCTCCTCCTCCTTTTTGTCAGCCTCTACAATCACTTTGCCAACCCCGTAGGTTTTAATAACATGTTTTGTTGGATTTTTGCAGGTTTTGACAATAATTTTTGAGGCTGAAAGCCCCCCTATGGTCCATAAAGGGACAGGGCCTAAGATCATGATCCCTGAAGCTCAAACAATGCAGAAAAGGGGCTTCCAAGGTTAATTCCATTGTTTAGCGGTGCTTTATGAGCACTGGTTATCCATCGAACCCTCCAATGTGCTAAAAACCACTTATACACAGCAAAGGAGAAAAACAGTGAAGATGAAGTTTAAAGGTCAAGGTATTAATGCATAAGGTTGAAGATTAAAGGCTTAATCTTACAGTTTAAGGGAAAAAACGCACGATAATGGTTAAATACATAAAGCTTGAAGATTAAAAAATCTCAACCCTGCAGTTAAAGGTAAGTAATGATTAAAGATAATTAAAGGAACATGCTTAAATGCACCAAAGCCAAATTCAGTTGAAAAGGGAAAAAGACATATGACTAAAGCCAAATTAGTGAATACAGTTAGCAGATAAATTTTTGAGGGTCTGAAGATAATGTCAAATGCCTTAAAGCAAGAATTAGGGCCTAAACAGTATTTACAGAAATAGATCATGACAAATTAACAAAGAGAGCCTCCGAATGCCACATCATTGAGGCTATTACTCCTCAAAATACCACCTACTAGCTTATTTCACCTAAAAAGAATGCATATTAATTACACGGTCAGAGATATTTCTAAAGATAACTCAGAATTAATTTCCAACCTACCAAAATCCCCCAAATTCAACAAAAATGACTGAAGTTGATTAAATTTAATGTAATAATCAATTAACAGAGTTAAAACATTTGAAAAACTTCTCAATTTGGCCCTTCAAAGTCTAAGAATCTCTTACTTTGCATTAATTAAACAGATAGGCCTTTCTTTCACTTCCACCTCCTCATTCTTCTGTAAATACTTCTCTAGAAGGCAATATGCAGGTTGGTCTTTGAATACTCATTGATTGTAAATAGCTATTGAGGCTGCTAAAGCTCTATTTGTAATAGAAGAAATATAGGTTGAGATGAGAAGTTTGAAGCTGTAAAGACCCACTGGACTTGAAGATTGTAACTGGTTTGGACATCAAATATACAAGCTGATTTATGGGATCCTGATCCATGTCAATGGTCATGTTTTTCTTATTTTAAATTGTTATTTTTCTCATGTTTTCCATGCTATCCATATTCTTTGATAAAGAACAGAAAATGTCGATTAGGATTTACTATCAAGTAACCTAAATCTCACTGATAAATCTTTATCTTCATGTTTTCTGCTAATTTTTTATTTGAGGACAATTCAATAGAGTATAACCAGTGAAGTGTTGGTAAGCCCATATTTCCTGAGTACAACTTGAGATACTGTCTTTGAATGTTCTTGAAAAATTCTTCTAATTAAAGTTGAACTAGGGAAGTTTATGGTTAGCCCTGTCCTCTAGTTTATCTCCAACAGTTGCTTTGAAAAGTTCCCTTAAGAGTATGTCAAAAGAAAGCTAGTTTAAAATTACTTACTTGATCTTAGACTAATTTTTATGTTTATCATGAATGTTTCCCTTTGAGAGTATTCTGAAAGTAGGCTAAGTTAAAATTCTTTACTTGATCTTAAGCTCTTATTTGTTTTTAATGTTTTCCTTCAAAAGTATATCAAAAGCAGGCTAGTTTAAAAGTACTTACCTGATATTAGGTTGCTTTGTGTCTTTCCTATGAGTATGATGAAAGTAGGCTAGGTTAAAAGTCCTTACTTGATCTTAAGTTGCACTTTGTTTTCTTATGTGTTTTCTTCTTTCACCACTTCTTAATGTTTCATTCCATATATCAACTTAAAGAGATATGTTGACATAGATGACTTTCCCCATAGACCACTCTTGAAACCTGTTTTCCAATTAAACCCTTTTGTGACTCCATAGCCCAATGGATTGACACTGTTTCTTACCTATCTTATCAGTTGAACCATTTTCAACCTACTCACACCTTTACCCCTCAAAAATACTTCCTTCATTTTAATGATATTCATCCCAACCAAAGAAAACAAAACCCTTATGCTTTATAACTAGCCTAATATCATATCATAAGCTTTAAATACCATATCTTTGAAAACATATATATAGAGAGAGATCCCTCTCTGAATCTAGGATGGCTAGATCCTTAGATTCCAAAGTGGTTTGTATGTAGGCTCTGCAGCGTTCGTACTTGCCAATCTTTTGAACTACAGAGACCTAACACCTTCCACCCACACACCCTTAGAAAAAGGATATGTCTCATGATGGCCAAACTCTTTCAAGTGTAGCCAATTTAGGCAAGCCTCCTACTGCCCAGTGTCATATATTTGCAAGTAGGTCACCAGCTTCTTGCTCTCCACCCACACCCACTCATCCCAATGTGGGTGACTCCCACCATGCTCAACCTTGGTACCCTTCCAATGAAGACTACCATTCTCCCAAAGTAGATTCTTCTTGCATTTCAAGGGATTTTGAAATGCAACTCCTTGGAGACCTCCTAGAGAAGATATCACACCAGTGACCATCTTGGATCCATAAGGATCTAAGTGAGATGAAGGCAAAACCTCCCCACTGTTACATATTGACAGTGCGATAAAGCTCCTCAATGGTGTACTTTTTGTCTCATGCTCCCACTCTAGAATGAACATATGGGTTTGTAACAGTTTATTTGGAACAAGGTTCATCTTAACCTCCAAAATTTTACACCCCACCCTCAAGTGTTGGTTGTTACTCAACAAATGTAAATGAGGATGATGGTTCATCCCACCTTTGACCAACTCAAGGTTGCACAACACAGTGCAATCATGTTTTTCCAAATGAGAAATATGCAATGGTATAAAACCCTCCATGTGATTTTTTGAAACAATAAGGGATAGAAACTTAGACATACTTTGGTGAAATTTGGAAGCATCTTGGATAGTTGTAAGGGCTTCTTCTTCCAATGGTGGGGAGGGCTTATTTCAATCTTATTTGTCTTCACCAAATTTTCCAATCAACCTTCAAGTAAACTCAGCAAAAGTAGTGAATTTTTCATGTCTCAAATGGTTGAACCACCAGATGTTGGCTTCACCCTCAAGGTGCAGCGCTGCAATCTCTTACAACCTCTCTTTCTACCACTAGATGTAGTAGGAAGAATGCATCTAGTTTCCTTACCCAAACCCTTGTTGTAGATGACCCATCAAAATTAGACAATAGAAACCTATTGTCCTTGATCCTCCCTTGGCTACAAGGTATTCTTTCTTCCTCCAATTGAATGAACCGAGGGAAAGCTAGAGTCTCCTTGAAGGCTCTAGGTTGGGATTTGTACTCAACAAGGTATTCACTTAGAATCTAATGATCCATGTGTCCTCCATATTTCTACAAATTTTTCTTCTTTTCAAAATTAAAGGGTATGGTCCAATTCTTTGGAGCTCTCTGCAACACTGGTTTCCTCTTTGGATCATAGGAAGTGCATGGATCTTCTTCTTCTTGAAACTCCCTAGAAGTTTCATTGCTCCTCTTTTCTTCTTCTTATTTAACATCCTTGGAGAGGTCCTTCATGGATCTGAAAAATGATGAGAAAAAAATTCATTTTATTCATCATTTCGATCTTCCCTTATTCTTATACCATTTGGCTTGAACTCCATAGGCTGAGCCAAAGATCTTGCTCTGATACCACTGTAATATCCCAAAATGGGACTGCTCAACAATGTATGCATAAAAAACGTATTTTCAGAAATATATGCTACAAAAAATGAAATCAACTCTTGGATCCATTATATCTAACCATACACCATCTAAATCCAATATTTTATCAGAAACAAATCAAACTAGGTGAGGTAAACATACCTCCCACACCTAGGATAACTAGAAAAGACCAAAACCCCAAAACTATTGCAACATGAAATTACTGCACAAAGAGAAAACATATTGTAATGAGGATTTATAAAAGGAAATGGTAGAGACAAGTAGATCTGATGCTATATTAATAAATATGGCCCAAAAACAAATATCTAGTCTCCTTTATACAAAAGCTATAGAACCTGGGAAGGGTTTCTAGGAATACACCCTGAATACAAATGGTGATCTTCAGAAATAAGACTGAATAATCACTGAAAACTGAAGCACAATAGTATATAATTTTTTAATAATGTATATCTAATCAAATTTCTTCCCCCATATAAGGATAAATCCTCCAATCACAGGAAGACTCCCCAAAAGAGCCACAAAATACACTGTTGAAACTGCCCTCTAGAAATAACACAATTCCCAGACTGAAATAACGCTATAGGTGATGATAACACATTGGCCTACTACCAAAGTTATAAAATAATCTCAAGAACCCTCCAAACTGATCCTCCAATAGAAGGAATCCTCCCTCCTATTCGAAACCAACTCAGAAAGTGGGTTTCTAAACCCTCCACTGCAACACCCTGCAACTCAACATAACCTCCTGCAGAAACTACACTGAAACTGAAGACTAAAGCTTAGCACCAATGCCAGATGTGTGGAATGATAGATCAGATCTCTCCCAATAGCTACTCAAAGGGAAGAGAAGGAATTCATAAATAGGAATACCTTAATGCTAAACAACACCAACAATCTTATCTAAACAACTGAATAGAGCAAAGTCTAAGCAGACATAAAAATATAATTCATAAGCTAACCTCAAATGGTTTCCATCCTCTTCCTTATAAAATAAGTGAGCCTTCTCACCTTAGGTCCCACTCATTAGGTTTTTCACCATCACATAGACAATATCCCTCCAAAACTGCATTGTACCTTCATTCGAGCCACTCCTCTAAAACTATGTTGTTTGATTTGGTCAAGGTTGACCTCTTCAACCTGCTTCAGCCCTATTAACACCTAAGGGTCTTAAATCCAGTTCACATATAGTTTTTTAGGCTGAAATTCATTCATATTGAGCTACTTTTATTGCTGATCCATTCCTCCTACATTTATGTTATTGACTTGGTCAAACTTGACTTTGTCAACATGCAAATGTCCCTTTCCACACATGAGAGTGCTAGATCTAGTTATTTTTATGATCCCTTTTCACATCAAGAGGGATTTTATTTATATTTCTGAAATGTATGGGTAACCTTACCCATTTATTCATCTCCTAAGTGTAAACAAAAAAAATCAATATTCCAATTAGCTGCATGGTAAATTTGGAATATTTCACACATGGCACGACCCGACCCGACTCGACTCGACCTGCCTGAACGAAGGCACAATGGAGCAAGCATAAAAAGGGTCCCATGAACGTGCATAAGGCACACGTGTAGTCACAACTTAGAATTTTTTATACAGTCTCCCTAACACGACCTGACCTGACCCGACCTGAACGCGTTTCCTTGGACACCCTCACACGGCACGATCCGACCCGCCCGAACGAAGGCACAAGGGATAAAATGGGAAACTGGTCACACAAACATGCATAACAGACACGAGAGGTCACAACTTAGAATTTTTGATATGTCATCCCTTACATGACCTGATCGGACCCGACATGAACACGTTCCCTTGGGCGCCCTTACACAAGCCAACCTGACCTGACCAAACCTGACCTGCCCGAATGTGTTTCCCTTGGAGCCCTCACACGACACAACCTGACCCTCCCAGACCATACCTGACCTACCCGAACACGTTTCCCTCAGCGCCCTCACATGACATGACCCGACCCAACCTGACCGACCCGAACACGTTTCCTTGGGTTCCCTAATATGACATGACCTGAACCGATCCTCCTAAATGCGTTTCCTTGGGCACCCTCACACGACCCAACCTGAACAACTTTCCTTGGGTGCCCTCATGCGACCTGACCCCCCTGAATGCATTTCTTTCGGTTCCCTCACATGGCATGACCCGACCCAAACACGTTTCCTTGGGAGCCCTCACACGACCCGACCCGCCTAAACGAAGGCATGAGGGAGAAAATGAAAAACAGGTCGAACGAACATGCATAGTGATCAAGGTTAGTCAACGATGCACCCCCCCAGATAGGGTATCGTGCCCAAAAGCTTCCTTGTGCCTCACAAGTTTTAAAACCCGCCGACTGGCACACATTTTAGACTCCTTGGTCGATATTTAAAGATAGGTCAAATGCAAAGCCCAGCTACCAACACCACCAGCGCGGAGGTGCACACGGCCCGCCACAAGGGCATGTGCTTCGTTGCTCGACCGCCGTAATAGAAAACTGACAGGTGGTACTCCACCCGCGCTTGTGACGATGTAGCAACCCATGTTGGTTTTCACCTCAAGTCAAGTGGTGGACAAGCCTGAGCCATTCCACACCTGACCAAGACACATAAATAGGCTCCATCCACTTCCCTCCCATCAATTTCTATCACTCTTTAACTCTCTTTTTAAATTCCTTTTCATCTTTCCCTCATGGTACTTGTTCATTATCGGTCTCTCGCTCATATTTAGCCTTGGACGGAATTTACCACCCAATTAGGCCTGCATTCCCAAACAACCTGACCCGCCGACAATGCCTTGTGATGTGGCAGGGTCCCGGCCTGATGGATCTGTCACCCTCTCAGGCGCCCCCTTCCAAGGGACTTGGCCCAAGTCCGCCACTGAGGATACTTATACAGACTACAATTGAGGAGATGCTGCAACCCGATTTTCATGCTGGGATGTTCCCAGTTCGCTCCCCGCTACTAGGGGAATCCTTGTAATTTTATTTTACTTCGCTTAATTATATGCTTAAACTCAGCGTGTGCTCTCGCTTGAGCTGAGGTTGCAAGTTGGAGCTAAATCTGCCCTAAAAAATAGGAGGACAAGTCCTGATACACGCCAGGAAACATCACCTGCTACATTTTAGCCAACCACACCACATTGGGCATGTACGACCACTACCACTAATCTCGTACATATTGCAAGGAGTGCATTTGATTTGTATGCAACTCCCAGAGAGACGTGCCTGCGATTGAAGCCTTGGGCATAAATTGTGTTCAAAAACTGGATGATTCGTGGGATTCTACAATTCAAACTAAGTATCAGATTTCTCTACGTTCTTCATCGTAACAAGAGCGAAGATATCCATTGCCGAGATTCATTTACATGTGTTACCATAAAATTTCACCCCCACGAAAAATGGCTAAAATCGAACCCAACGTACAATGCATCGCAACAAGCCCCCTTCCCCCTTAAGAAAAATGCACTCAATAACCTAATCACTAAAGGGAAGGCTCAAACAAGATCCTCGGACCCCACACATTTGAGAAAAGGGGGTAACTGCAAGGAACAATGACCGATAAGGACTAGGGTGGCCATCCCAAGAGCTCCCGCTGATTTTCATCCTTCTAGAATACTCAACTGCAACAATTCCCCCCTTTCTCCATAATGCTGGTGAGAGCGGACAAGAGGAAGGGAAGGGGAAAGAAAAACATATATGCATATATCATAAAATAAAGAGAAGGTGGCTCCTACCCCCTCATAAGGTAAATCTCAAGCAGGAAAAAAAATAAGAGCTTTCCAAACCTTGTGCCTTTCTCCTCAAAGCTAGGGGTCGGAACGAGGAAAGTAAGAAAAACACATGAGAGAAAGAGAAACAAAATTTTCCACCTACTCAAAGGAGGAGGCTCAAACAAAGAATTTCTAAGCCCTGCACCCTTCCAAAAGTGAGTAAATCGCAAAGAAAGATGATCGGGAAGGACTAGGGTGGCCACCTCGGGAGCTCGCACTTCCTTTCATCCTTTGCAAATGTCAATCCTCAATGATTCACCATTTTATTTGTAAAGCTAGGGGCTGGAAGGAGGAAGGGAAAAAAGCAATGTGAAAAAATAAAGGAAAATAAAAATACATCCAAAACATGGCTACCAGCAAAGAAGATGAGGCTCAAACATAAAACAAACTTTCAAGGCCTCGTGCCCTTGCAAAAAGGGCGAAAAATGCACAGATCGGCGATTGAGAAGGACTAGGGTTTCCACCCCCGGAGGTCATACTACTTTTTCATCCCTCCAAAAACACCAATCCATAGCAATTCCACCTTTTCTTTATAAATCTAGGCACCAAAACGACTCACAAGGGGAGGCTCAAACACAATACAAGCTTTCCAAGCCTTGTGCCTTAGCAAAAAAAGGGGAACTGCAAGGAACGAAGACCGATAAGGACTAGGGTGGCCAACTCAGGAGTTCACACTACTTTTCATCCTTCTCAGACACTGAACCACAATAATTTCCACTTTTCTCCATAGATCTAGGGACAAAAAGGGAAGAAAATGACATGAAAGAAAGAGAAACCAAAAATCACTCACATAACACTCACGACAAAAATCAAATTTGGGAGAAAGGGGGCCAAATTTCAAGCAACGCCAAAAAAAAAGGGCCACCACCATGCGAGGAGATGTTGGCTTAACAAAAAATAAAGAAAACAAGGCACCAAATAAAAAACATCCCACCTTTTCACACCCTTCCACATACATCATGAAACAACCTCCTTTCTATCTACACAACATAACAAGCAGTAAACAAACAACCAATCAGACAAGTGACAACCTAAAATTGACCACTAGAAAAGCCAAGGGCCACAACGAGACGAGTGTCTGGAGCACAGTACTACTGAAAGGTAAATAAACCCCCAACCCACACAAGGCTTCAAACAACAAATGCACTAATAGAAAACCCACCCCACTATTACATCCCTCTATGTAGAGGACACCCAACAACCTTTCCTGCCAAAAATTCAAGGTAGGCCAAACAACCAAACTCCAAAAAAGAGTTATCGCAGGCTAACACTCAATGCTAGATAAAGCCAAGGGCCACAAAAACATCGGTGGTTCAATGTCACACCCTAAAAAGATGGAAACCCCCAAAGTGCACACCACAACTCTATTGCAACAATTGACACATCCAAGAATGACCTAGTCACGCAAAAAAACCACAATCCAAATGGAGAAACAAGAACATAAAATGCTCCTACTTTCCTTGGAAAGGGGAGTGGCTCAATAAAGGATGAGGAATTCCCTCAAAACAAAAGGCACAAGAAAATAATGCTATGTCATGACCGTTGATGGGGAAACTTGCAATTTTGATGGAGCTTGGGCTGAGGGAGGGCTTTTTCATTAACTACACCCAACCCTTCTGCGGGGGAATATCAAGGAATAGTTGAGAAGACTATGGTGGCAATCCCAATGGATTGCACCACTCTTCATCCATCCCATATTGAACCCACCTCAAAATTTTCCCCTCACAAAAGGGTTGAGGTAGCAAGCACATGCACAACCACTCCCTTGAACTAAACACCAACAAAAAAGCTCGCCCAAGAAACACATAAAACACCACTGCCGCCATTTGGAGGCAACCAAATATGGAGGCCCATATCTTCCAATGAAAAAAATACCAAGCACCACCGCTATAAACGAGTATAAATTTTTCCATCGTATTTCCCAAGTACCTTGACTACAAAAACCATGCTCCACTGAACATACCGTTGGAGAGGGGGATCTTGAGCAACGAGCTTCCGAACCCCATACAAAAAACACATTATTCGTAAGAATAACAAAGGATGGGACAAGCACAAGCATCGCTTGCAAGTATAGGAAAAAACAAGCATGAACTCAAATATAGGAAAATAACAATGTTGCAAGTCTCTTTCGCAAGAGGCACCACCCTGAAAAGTATCAAACCCGCTCTCGTCGAGACACACCAAATGAGCTTAGATTACAATCAAAACCCACACAACCCAAATGAAAAAAAAAACCCTTCTATCAATGATCCTACCGAAGGTTCACCTACAGTAACCTTGTTACGACTTCTCCTTCCTCTAAATGATAAGGTTCAATGAATTTCTCACGACGTCGAGAACGGAGAACCTTCGTCGTCGATGCAATCCGAACACTTCACTGGATCATTTAATCAATAGGAGAAACGGGCGATGTGTACAAAGGGTAGGGACGTAGCCAACATTAGTTCATGACATTCACTCACCAGGAATTCCTATTTTAAGACCAATAATTGCAATGGTCTATCCCCATCACGATGTAATTTGAGAATATTTCCTGATTCTCTCGAACAAGGAATAAAAACTCGTTGGTTGCATCAGTGTAGCGTGCATGCAGCCCAAAACATCTAAGGGCATCAAAGACCTATTATTGCCTCAAACTTCCATGGCCTAAATGGCTGGAGTCCCTCTAAGAAGCTGGCCACGAAGGGGAACCTCTGCGTAGCTAGTTAACAGGCTTAGGTCTCCTTCGTTATCTGAATTAACTAGACAAATCGCTCCACCAACTAAGAACGTCCATGCACCACCACCCATAGAATCAAGAAAGAGCTCTCAATTTTTCAATCCTTACTATGTCTTGACCTATTAAGTTTCCCCATGTTGAGTCAAATTAAGATACAGGCTCCACTCCTGGTGGTGCCCTTCCTTCAATTCTTTTAAGTTTTAGCCTTGCGACAATACTCCCCCTAGAACCCAAACACTTTGGTTTCTTAGAAGGTGCTAGCGGATTCCTTCGAGAAAGGTTGACCAATCCCCGGTTGGCTTCTTTTATGGTTGAAACTAGGATGGTATCTTATCGTCTTCATGCCACGAAATTTTGTTCTTGATTAATGAAAAAATCATTGGAAAATACTTTCGCAGTGTCTCATCTTTCATAAATCTAAGAATTTCACCTCTGATAATGAAATATGAATGCCCCTGATAGTCCCTATTAATCATTACTACGGTCTCGAAGGCCAACACAATAGGACCAGAATCCTATCATGTTATTCCATGCTAATGTATTCAAAGAATAAGCTTGCTTTGAGCACTCTAATTTTTCAAAGTAATAGTGCTAGATCCACGACCCAGCGAGTTAAGGCTAGAAGCACATCGCCGATGAAAGGGACAGAAGGGCAAGTGCACACCAAGTATGCAGACTGACATTTATGACCCAAGATCCAACTATGATATTTTTAACCAAAACATATTAAATATATGCTATTGGAGCTGGAATTACCACAGTTGCTGGCACCAGACTTGCCCTCCAATGGATCCTAGTTAAGGGATTTAGATTGTACTCATTCCAATTACCAGACTCGATGAGCCAAGTATTGTTATTTATTATCACTACCTCCCCATGTCAAGATTGGGTAATTTTCACACCACTACATTTCTTGGATGTGGTATCTGTTTCTTAGGCTCCCTCTCCAGAATCGAACCCTAATTCTTTGTCACCCGTCACCACCATGGTAGGGCTCTATCCTACTATCGAAAGTTGATAGGGAAGAAATTTTAATGAAGCATCACTAGCACAAGGGTTGTGCCATCCGTCAAGTTATCATGATTCATCAGAGAAGAAGGAAAACCCGCACCAGAATTTTATCTAAAAAATGCATCCCTTCCAAAGAGTTGGGACTTGGTGCACTTATTAGATCTATAATTACTATGGTTATTTGAGTAGTATGGTAGCATAAAAAAAATATAATATATTGAATCACCCATCCGTAGTTTCACAGTCTGAATTAGTTCATACTTATACATGCATGTCTTAATCCTTGAGACAAGCATATGACTATTGGCAGGATCAACCAAGTAGCACCCTCCCACGTCAAAGTACATTCAAAGCTCCCTCTTACCAAGAGCCATCATGAACAGCCATCAAGTAAAAGAGAGGTCAAAATATCATGTAAAGCTTTTATACCTTGCACCTCTTTCATCCCCAAGAAGGGATTAGAGCCCACACACACTACTTTCCAAGGACATGCAAAATAAATGCTTACATGAAACACAATGGACGATTGATGCAAGTTCCAAAAAGTGAAAAAATGGGTCACCCCGAAGAGTCACATTGCATCGAGGCCACCTAGGAGTTGGAAAGCACCACCCAACTAGAAAGAATGGAAAAAGCCTTGTCACCCATGGTAGCCACAATGAACAGAAAAAGGGGAGATGTAATATTCCGAATAAGCCCAAGCTAATGGGAATATTAATTTTTGTTTCATTTTCTTGTTGCATGAATAAATGTGTAAAGGAGGACAATAAAAACTCCTAAAATAGTGAATAAATCAATGCCACATGTGAACAAGGCTAAATATGGGCTATGTAAATAAACACCCTTATGTGTGAAAGAGATTGAATCATTTGACCGGGTCAACCATGAACAAATCAGCAACGTTTTCTAGAAGAAGTGATCATCATTGATGCACAGTGCAGTCCTAGTTGGAGGTCGCACATGTGAAAGAAGCTAAATCACTGAGATGGTTTAGGGTTTTGGAAGATCTCAATCTTATATAAGGAAGAGGAGTACATCATGAGATATTTGTTGATGGTTATCATATTTCTGAAGATTTTGTCTTTTTATACATTTCTTATTCTCTTGGATGTTTAGTAGAGAATAGTGTTGTTTAGCACTAGGTGTTCATGATCGGGAATCCCACCTCCTTCCTTGAGTAGCTCTTAGAGGAGTCTTACATTTCTTGTCCACGCTCAGGAATTTGGCCAAGCTCTTTTTCCAACTAAAACACAGATCCTATTGAGGGTTTGTTTGTATTTCTAAGATGCAACAAGTAGAGGCTAGATCTACTCAGATCTAGGCCATTCTAGTGCCTTTTTTCAGTGGGAAAGTATTATATCCCCCTAGAAAGAGAGTATTGGATAATTGAAGCACTAATTTCAGATCTTGGCTTGAGGCCACATATGTTCTATAGCCTACATCACAATTTTCCTTCCAGTACTGCGTTATTTTTAAGTGTACAGTTGCATGGTGTTTTGGCACACTTTTGCAGGAGAGATATCTAGTGTTGGGGTTCTGCCCTTCACTGTGGTGATCCATGGATTTCAGATCTATTCCATGTAATATTCAGGTCTGATCTGAATATTGTTGTATTTTATTCAGAATTTTTGAATACTCCTGTAGATCTGTTGTATAAGATCTCAGATCTACTCCATGTACTTCACCTTTTTCTCAAAACCCCAATGGGCATTTGTAGAGGAGCCTATCTAGTGTATAGATCTGATACAGATCTAAATTTTTGTACACAGATCTACTATAGGGTAATCTACTACTGTTTCAGCCAATAAAAATAGCACTGTCAAGCTTGTTCAGTCAAATATATGGTGGCAACAGCTTATTTTTTAGGGTTTTCTTCATATAAAGTATTCTATTTTCTATTCTATAACTCATGGGCTTCAATATAAATCTAATTTTCTGTTGTAAATGTGCATATTGAGCCTCCATATTGTCCTCCTTCTTTTACTTTGTGAACTACATTATTTCTGTGCAATATTGTTTAGTATTGTTGCATGTTTCCCATTTGGGATATTACAATGGTATCAGAGAAATAATCTTGGCACAGCCTGTAAGAAGCCAATATGTATTCAGAATAAGGAGAGCCTCTTACTGATAGAGTGAAGAATTATCTTAAAATAATACAAAATAAATTTGATTACACAAATAATGATAGAGACAAGGGTAAAGCCCCTGAATCTGGAAGTGATGTAGAAGAAAAGGATTTTCCTAAGATCCTTTTGATAGCCATGAAAGATCTTTCTAGAGATATCAAAGAGATGAGAATGGATAGAATCAAAGAGTCTCCTAATATATTCTTGTTATAGGTCAAAATACCTCCTCATCAGCTCAGAGGGGAAGACAAATATGGAAGGAGTACAAAGACCTAAATTAAACCTATTTCTGCCAGGGTAACGCCTATCTATAACAACACAAGAGCATTATAATGTAGCTAATAAGTGAATGGGCTGCGTTAGTGACTAGGGAAACGCTCTATTTACACTGGAGGGAAGCGTTACCCATGTTTTAAGTTTGAATCAGGAAAAGCCTGCGGAGAATGTTTTGAATCTCCGACTTTCCCTCACAAGAGAGTCAGTTCACAAAAGAAACTGCAGAGCACCAGTTCATTATTGGTCATTGCTATAACAAGACTGAACTCCAGAGGAGGAAAAAGCATAGATATTAAAGAAACATCTAAGTTTTTTCCATTCCAAACTAGTGGAAAGAGAAGAGCAACAATGGCTTTCTCCCTCTCCTATAAGAAGGAGCTGAAGGCTCTTAATTGAAGGTCAAAGGATTGCTAAAGGTTTTTTCATACTTGTGGAATAGAGAATAGTGTTATATTGTGAAGGCCAAGAGTCAAAGAGGTTCCTAGAGGGCTTGTTGACTTGGAATTCTTCACTTGAGAGATAAAAGAGATTGGGAGACTGAGGAGGGCTTGGTACAACTGATGGTTGTAATCCTCCTTCTTTCAAAATCAATAGAACTGTGTTCGTTTTGTCCATTCAATGCTTAATATTGTCATTATTGTTTGAATATTTACATAGTATGATATGAATGGCTCAGATGTGTAGAAGTTAGTAGTTCATTGTATATTGACTTGATTGATAGGATATATGTTATGTTAGAAATTATGCGAGTGCTTTGACTGATTGCAGCACTAAGATTTGGAGCCGATGAAGAAGGACTCTTGTTTCGCTGCCTAGCGCTCTCCAAGGGAATCCGAGATCGTCAAAGAGGTATTTCTCTATCGCATTCTGTCAAGTTATTTTAAGTTAATATGAACATTCTCATGCCATATTTGTGAACAGCACAGCTAATCTTACTGTCTGCCTTGGGCACCGAAAAGCCCTAAGAGGGATATTCGAAAACCAAAAACCCAAGCAACTTACCCTATAGCAGAATTGGCGACTCTGCTGGGGAGTTTCCCCATAGTTTCCGGGCTATTTCTTCCCTCCTCTCTTCTTTCCTCTATTCACAAACCCTTCCAACCATTTTTAATGCCCAATAGACATACCAAACGCTCGCAGAGTTCAATCTTATTTCTGTTTGACCAACTGAAGAACTTTTCCCTGGCTAATGCTACCTCTGTAGGTTGTCCAGTGCGTTATAACACTGTCTCTGATTAAATACAGTGCGTTAGTCGCTGTCTTTACTCACAGACAGAGCGTTACTCAACCAAAACCTTGTTGTTCACTGATGTAATGGTGTTTTAGTTACACATTTTTTTGGCCATCAGTACCTTTTGCTGACTGAATTCCTGTGCTTGTCTGCTAATTTGGCATTTCTATTTGTTTCTCTTGTTTGAAAAGTCAGTGTCTGAAGCATTTACTTTTTAAGAAATATATATATTTTATATTTTTTTTCTGCATCTAGCTGAGTTTATTCTGAAATTTTCAGTTCATAGACTGTTTAAAAGAGGCAAATAGAAGTCTGAATCTTTAAAAGTTGAACTGTGCTATTTGAATGTTAGTGCATGGATGTTGAAAAGAAACCTCTCCCTTTAGAAACACTCTTCATTGAATTTAATATCTAGAGCATGTTTTGCATGGTTTCTTGAGTCAGAGTCTCATCACGTTTCATACGTCCACTCCCCCTCCGCAAGACTAATAATCAAGTACATTAAGAATAAAGCGATAATAAAATCAATCACATTACTATTTTTTGAGCTCACATAAATAGTAGTTCAGGCTAGGATCTTGGGTTAGGAACAGTGAGAAAACTACCCAAGATCTCAAAACTTGAAACTAGAGTCATTAACGAGCGAAATCCTACTGCACTCATATTATCGGGACTGTTCCTTTACCGGAGCTCAGCGCGAGCCAACACTTGGGTGCACAAGAAGGTAGCCTGCCTTCGATTGCATCCTGTGGGTGTGTTATATATTGGGGTTCCCTTTGGGGATGTCGAAACTAGATCGGGGTTCTAGGTATTCTGCCCATATAGCACACTTTCCTTGACCGTGTACCCCCCTGATGATGTCTGTGGTTTGAGGTATCTTTAGTGGCCATACTTTTTAGGGACTTACACAAGGTGACTGGGATGGGCTGTCCTCGTACCTGAAACAGACGGACACACTCCGTCTTTTGTCTTTAGGAGGGTACTCGTCTTCATGAGAGTGCTTACACCTATTTTCTAAGGTTCAGGCGAAGCTCTAGAGTGACTGTAACTGTACTTTCAACCCGTTGTGGATGATTTAGTCACCCTCCTAGGATGCACTTTCAGAGTTACCATAGACCAAAGGTTTTAGACATCTTAATATAGCAAGGAGCCCTTTATAGTTTGGGTTGTCAGTCCAAGAACTCACTTACTATCTCTTGTTGAAACAAGGAAATTAGGTTTTAATGGAACCAATCTCTCTCAGAAGCTCATACAAAGATAAGAATAATGTAGGAACATCATGTAAAACTTCAGCATGAAAACATCAGACAGTTAAGAGACCGCTTACTGTAAAGAGGGCCGATTCAAATAATATATCACAGAAATCAAATATCAGGAAGTGAGTGTAGTGAGGAAACATGAGAAGATATTAGCTGACATGAGACTGATACCCAGATACACAACAGAACCATATAAGGGCGCACCAATTTACGAATCCTTATATGACAATGGCGTTTAAAAGACCTCCTCAAGCAACTAATATAGTAGAAAATATGGAAAGAGTGAACATGGAACAGTATACCATGACTAGGCCTATTTAAAGCGCTTGACTAATTCCAGAAAGGGCACCACTTAAGATGAATCCTTACTGCAAACTAGTGAGCCACTCGCATTATAGAACATGATACAAGAAGACAATTTGCATGAAATGAGATAATTTATTAACACATAAGAGAAATTACATACTGTGAAATACCAAAGACCAGAATCCTCATTACAGTTATAACCCCTCCTCACTGAGACCCTACGGGCTCTGAAGCTTCATACAGAAATGTTACAAGATGTATACAGAAGTCTTCTCGCTGCACAGTTTGCTGATAGAAATCTGGAACCCTTCAAATGTCTTATTTCTGAGTATTTATAGAGAAGACAGAAACTTCTAGAGGAGGAGGGGGACGAGGCACAATTAATGACTCATTTTGAATAAAATGGCGGAAAACATTCGCGCCTTCTCTATGAATGACTGACTATAAATGAATATACCTAACAATCTGTCTAAATAAATTAATTCTGGGAGATAAAATCTCCTTATATACAAGACAGAAATAATAAAATATATACAGTGTGATGCTTTTAGCTGAGGAAAAATCTGCTGCCGTAAGAGATTTGAAATAATCTGCATTCCTGTACTCTACTCTCGGCCCTCGATTTTGGATTCGAATCCTGAATCTTTCATGCGGGGTGGATTTCTCTGGAGGGTTCTGTGGATGCATTTCCTTATCTTCTTTAGTGGTGGTCAATTCATGCACCTACCCTCAGCTTCTTTATTAAATTTCATCCACAGGAAGTCGTCTCTTATGGGCCCCAGACCTTTTCAACAGAGGCAGCGAATTAAAACACCCTCCTGTTATATCAAAACCTGCAAAACCCTCAAAATCTTAGAAAAAAAGACACAGATGAAGGCGGGGATGATGGAGGTGAAGATGGAGGTGATGATGTGGACACAGACCGAAGACGGGAACACTGAGGGTGGCGGAAGAAAAACAATGGAGGCTTTCACGAATGGACGAAATGTGACAGAATCTGGTCGTGAGGAAAGAATAGCGGAAAATACGAATAAAACATATGAACACACATATATATATATATATTGGCGCGGAGAAATATTATAGATGTACGAGAGTGAAACACATAGGCACATGAGGGACAAGTGGGAGTACTACGTGGCGGAGTCAACGAGCGGAAGTGGGCGAGAGCAACACGGTGGCGGGCCATATGATATAGAGGACACAAGATAATGGGCGGACGGTTCTGCTACATCTCCGTCGTTGGATGGATATCGGGGGATCCAACGGTCCGCATGGATTCCGCTGCCTGGCCGTGGTACTGCCTTTAACGCGCGGGAGGGGTGGTTTCATAACCCGTACCAAGAACACGTGGCGCCTTCTGTATGGGATCGCTGCCCCGCAGTAAATACTGCCTCTTTGGTGAGAGTGGTGCGGGGGAAAACCACCTATTTCGGGCGCGCGGGGCCCTCCATAATAAACGTTCACCGCCCCGTTGATTTAATTAGATCGGACGGTGAATATCGCGCCCGAAACACAAACGATAAGACCCCCTTTCTTTTGGCCTGTAGTCCTGGGCTCAGGTCATATGACAGCAACAAGGGGAGGGGCTTAGGACTTGGGGGCTTCGGCCCGATATATTAAAATGCGGGGTTTTAATCCTTTGGACAGTGTATTTTAGACGGAAATGATAGAATCAAACAGGAGCACCAGGATTTTGAGCTACGGCATAGGTTCGAAAGGTATTCAAAAAGGTGGTAGACCAAAAATTCACATGCAGGAGGCAAATTTATGCAACATCGGCTCCATCTGGGGACGACATGTTCGTCCTCGAGCATGTTGAGAACACGCAGACCATTCAATATTTCATTTTGCTGCTGAATTTCCTCTACGCTTCTGCTTCAGGTAATTATTAGCATTCTTTCCTTAATAAAACAAAACCAAAACCATTTATGTACAGTATATACAATCAGGCATTACCAGCTTGGGTCAGAATTGAAAATATGGCTTGAGGAATTGGCCATTCACCGGGGCATCCAACAAATCACCCTGTAGATTTTCTAAAGAAAAGGTGTTGTTTCTTCCCAGCTTCACTATTTTGAATGGTCCAAACCATAGTGGATCAAACTTAGCATGCTTGCCCTTTTCTGCTCTGCGAACGTCCCATCTGAGAACCAGGTCTCCAACTTGAAAATTTCTATTCTTTGCATGCTGATCGAAGACATTCTTCATTTTCTCCTGATATTCTATCAGTCTCTAATCTACCTGATTCCGGGTTTCCTCCAATTCCACCAGCTGATTGATTCTTCGGATCATGTCATCGGGTTCTTCCTGGTTTTCCTGCATGAAACGTGCCACTGGCAACGCCAATTGCAACGGAAACACTGCAGCCCGCCCATACACCAGCTCATAGGGTGAGTTCCCTGTTGCTCTTTTGCTGGTTATCCTATTTTCCCATAGAGCAAAATTCAATTGAGAGTCCCAGTTTTTCTGATTTTCAGCTATTGTTTTCTTCAGAGCCCTTACCAGGGTTTTATTAGATGATTCGGCTAAGCCATTTCCCTAGGGATAATAAGCTATGGAATGAGTCAGGATGATATTATACCTTCGACAGAAATTTACAAATCTGGCATATTTAAAAGCTTGAGCATTATCAGTTACAATTCTAGCAGGACAGCCAAACCTAGATATGATATTATCTTCTATAAACCTCATGATTACAACATCTGTAGCATTTCTTGTAGGTATGGCTTCCACCCATTTCGTGAAATAATTTGTGGCTGTCAATATCCATTTATTTTGGCCACTTGATGGGGGATGTATTTCTCCTATAAAGTCTAATCCCCATTTCTGAAAAGGTTCATTTACATGAATGGGAATCAGGGGCAATGCTGCTAATTTCTGCCTCTCTGCAAATCTTTGGCACTTGTCACATGCTCTGACCCAAGAAAAAGTGTCAGTATACAATTTAGGCCAGTAAAAACTAGCCTTCAGGATATTGTGAGCTGTTGCCCTCCAGCTGTAATGTCCTCCACATATCCCCTCATGAAATTCTGTCATTATACTCTGTACTTCATTTTCTGTGAGGCATAACAGTAATATACCTAGAGGGTCTCTCCAATAAAGCTGTCCATTGGAAATTACATATTTCTGAGATTTCATTCTTACAGCTCTGTATTTCACTTTATCACACCCTGTAGGACAGCTAAGTGTTAAAAGATATTCAACAATTTCTTTGTACCAGCGGCTAGTTAGATATTTCACATGTATTCTTTGGGTGGCCATCTCCAGTCCTTGCTGCTCCTCTTCTTTTTCAGGTTCCTCATTTGCTATTACAGATAAATTGATGCCTAAAGCCTGGTGATTTGATTCAGATAACATTTTGGCAAGTCCCTGCCCTTTTATTAACTTAGTAGGCTTTATGTCCAAATCATACTCCTGAATTTTTGCAATCCATCTTCCTCTTCTACCTTCGCTATCTCCCTGAACTAGAATGTCTTTGATAGCTACTGTGGGAACATAAGCAATAATGTGAGATTGCAAAATATAAACTCTAAAAGCTTTAAGGGAATTTACCAGGGCATATGCCTGCTTCTCCAATATATTGTATTTCAATTCAGCATCATAAAGTACTTGACTGAAGAAAGCTATAGGCTCTTCATATCCCTCTTCATTTTTCTGCAATAGCACTCCAGCAATTGTATGAGGTGAAGCAAATGAGAAAATCATAAATGGCTTTTTGTAATCTGGCCCTGCTAGCACAAGAGCTTCAGCAAATGCCTGTTTTATCCTTGTGAATGCATCTCTAGACTCCTAGGACCATTTTACTTCATTCTCCTTTTTCAACATATTATTTATATGCCTAACTGTCTTAGCATAGTTAGGAATAAATCTTCTCAAAAAATTAATCCGGCCTAAGAACACCTGTACCTCCTTCTTATTTCTTGGTAAAGGAATGCTTTTTATTACTTCAACTCTCTTAGGGTCTATTCTCACACCATCTCTAGTTACAATGTGCCCTAAGAGTTTTCCCTCATCTAGTGCAAATAAATATTTCTGGGGGTGGAGAGAAAGGCCATACCTTCTGCATTTTTCAAAATTTCTTCTTATATGCTCAATATGCTCCTCATCATCTTTTGAAAATACTGTGATATCATCAAGATAAACTACCAAAAACTTGTCCTGTTCTCCCACAAAGGCTATGTCCATTGCCCTCTGAAAAGTAGCTCCTGCATTAATTAATCCGAATGGCATCCTAGCATACATAAATGTTCCCCATGGTGTAGTAAATGCAGTTTTCTTCTGGTCTTCTGGGAGTACAACTACCTGATTATAACCAAAAAATCCATCCATCATTGGCATTCTGGATGCTCCCACCACTTTCTGCAGGATGTAGTCCATCTTAGGCAGTGGATAATTATCTTTGAGAGATGCTCTATTCAAATTCCTGAAATCTACACAGAGCCTTATTTCTCCATTCTTCTTTCGCACAGGAACAAGATTTGCTATCCAGTCTGAGTACCTTAATGGCACAATTATCTTGGCCTTCAATAATTTCTTAATCTCTTTTTCAATTGAGGGAAGCAGCAGAGGATTGATCTGCCTGAGTTTCTGCTTATAAGGCTTTGCATCTTCCCTCAGTGGAATCTTATGCTGCATTATACTTACATCAAAAGTTTTTAGGTCCTGATAGGACCAAGCAAATACATCTTTATAAGATTGAAATAACCTCAAATATTTCTCTTTGTATTCTTCTGGGACTCTTTTAGATAATTTAACAATTTTGGGATCAGCATAAGTACCCAGATTCAAATATCTCACTTGATCTTCTTCCGTCACTTTATTTGGCTGCAAAGGAACATCATTTTTGTCAAATAATATTTCCAAAGGCACCAGTCCTCTAGGAATAACATTACCTTTCAGCTGCAGCACTTTATTTCCTGCTATATTCTCTTCCCATTTGTTTTCTGTAATATTTTCAGCTTCCTCCTCCTCATTATCATTAATCTCGGCATTAGAGAATTCTCCCACTGTCTCCATGAATCTCTTCATCTTTTCATAATATTCAAATACCTGCCAATGCTTTCTATTTTCTGGAATGGATGGTCTGTACCGTACCTCCACTTCATATCTTAAAAGTGGATTCTGAGGAGGGCGGAATGTACTGGCAGCAACAGCAAGAGAATCTGCTATTGTGTTTTGCTCCCGGGGCATGAACTGTATATTAAATGCTGAAAATAAGTTTTCTATCATGTCCCATACTTCGTTTTTGTATGCTCTGAGCCGAGGATGTTTAGTCTGACATTCATTTTTTAGCTACCTCACTACCAGCTCAGAATCTCCAAACACTTTCAGACATTGGATGCCCATGTTTTTAGCTGTTTGCAGTCCCAGTAATAGTCCCTCATATTCAGCTACATTTTTTGTAGCCTCATACTCTAATTTGAATGACAGTGGCACCCATTTTCCTGCAGGAGAAGTCAACAGTACCCCAGCTCCATTACCTTCTCTTGAATTTGCTCCATCAAAATGCAAAGTCCATATTTCTTATTCCTGATCTCCTTTAGGTTTCTCAGCTTGAATTTGACCAAAAATGGGTTCATGAGCATAATTTTGATTTTCTTCTAGCATCAAACATGAAAATTCTCCCTCTTTGTTATAAACGGGAGAGTTGTCTGAGCAGTCAGCCTTAGTTACCATTTTAACAAATCTAGTCTCCCTGTATAACCTCCTTTCTTGACCTCCAAAGACTGGGACAGTAGCATATGTTAAATCCAATTTGATTGATCCCCCAATCTTGGTACCCCAGGACCTTGACAACAGCATGCCAAAGCGGGCTGGGATATCAGCAACCACAATGTCCATGACCACACTCTTTGCTGGGATTTGAGCCAAATTGACCACTAAGTCTTTAATCATTCCCAAGCATTTAACTCTTTTGGAATCAAATGAATATAAATCTTTATATGGCCTTGTAATTTGTAGCCCTAGTTGCTCCATGACAGACAAAGGCATAAGATTATGGGAAGCCCCAGAATCTAACATACAGTTATGTAATAGCAGGTCATGAATGACTAGGGACACATAAAAGGGAGGAGTAGAAGGGTCTATCTCCTCGACATGTGGGCCAAAGACTACCATGGGTCTTTCTTCTTGAAGATTTAAACTATCAGGTGAAATTGGTAGTTCAGGAGGAAGGATAAAAGAGGTAACTTGAGACTGATATACAGGCTGTTTTAATAACTCAGTTAGAGGGATAGGGATCTTAATCTTCTCAAGTTCTTTTTGCAAATTGAAGCCAGATGGGGGCTTTTCTATCATTACTTATTTTGACTCCTTATTCTCAACCGAAGACTTGATTTCTTTTGACACTGGCTCCGCATTGACTATTTTAGAAGAGGAGGGAATCTGATCATTAGACTGCGAAGGGGGGTTTAAAGGATTCTTACCTTTTTCTGCGTTCTTCTTTGTTGCTGATTCCTTCTGAACGGATGCTTCTTTCTGATGCGGCTGTTCTTCATGATCTTGAGTTCTGGTCCTCTTCCTTGAAGATCTGAGATCATATTTGACATTGAATTGGGCTTGCATAAGATCAGCAAACTGCTTACAGTAGTGATCGATCTCTTCTTCTTCATCTTCATCATCATTCCATATCATCATTATTTGAAAAATCCAGATTCGAGTCTTCTAATCCATAGGCTGCATCTCCAATGGAGTCATCTGCCGGTCCTTCCAGGTACAAGGGATGAGGTACCTGGTCTTGTTGTTCCTTCGTTTCCCTCGACAATATCTGCAATGGAGGTCTTCTATACTGGGGATTGTATCCTCTGTTTGGAGCATTGTAATAGTTCTTGGGAGCTACATTCTTAGCTTCGAGTTCAAGCTTGACCATTTTCTTTATCATTTTACTTATTTCATCCATTTTTTCCGAATCTTTTTCCCGATTAGAGGTGGAAACCTCTTCTTTTCCTCTCTTCCTAGTATCTTGTTCAATTTTTCCCTTCAGTTTCCCAGTAGAGGCAAAGTTTGCTTCTAATTCCAGAGCATCTGACTGTGCATCATCTAAAGTGGTAGGTTTTCTTTCTCTCAATGCGAAGCCAAAATTGAACTCAAAGGCTGCTATAAAAATTATCTTGGCAGTAGCTTCATGGGGCTTCATCTCGGGAGGCAGACTCAGATATAACTAGTTGAATATTTTGATGAATTCTGCTACTCCTTCATTCTATTTCTTCTTCATGGTATTGAATTCAGTGAGGCACTGACCATGGTCTTTCTTTTCTCCCCACTTCCTGAGAAAAACATTCTCCATGACATCCCAGGTGGTCACAGAATGATTTCCCAAATTTTTAAACCATTTTCTGGCTTCACCTTCCAAAGACTGCACAAATAATCTCAAGACCACATCCAAATGTTCAACATTTAAGTTCTCTGCAAAAGAGCAGAAGGTCTCAAGGTACTTCTGAGCGTCAACTTCATTTTCTCCATTAAATCTTGGCAGAATCTTCAAATAATCCTGTGGCATATCATTCAGCACTTGAGGTAAGGCCAGAGGAGCGTATTTGTTCATCAGGAAAGCAGGAACATTGGACATTGGAGGCGGTGGGGGTTGTACAACAATCTGAGGTACAGATGCAGGGAGAGGAGTAGGAGGAAGTGGAGTATGAATGACAATGGGAATATATTGCACAGAAGTCTGAAGTGTGGATGGAAATAGCTCACGGATAACAGCACTTACTTCTGTGACCTCTTTGATTTCTTCAGCCTCGAAAGTAGGGTGAGAATCTTCTTCAATCCAGGCACTCCCTCTACGTGGAGTTTCCGAGTAAAACTTGGGATTTTCTGTTCTGATTTCTTGAGAAGAAGAGGGCGGATAATCTTCAACAGAATATTCAGGGTTTTCAGCATGGGCTGACTTCCTCTCCTTCCAAACTCTTTTATGAATGATCTTTTCTGGGTCAGACACGTAAGGTGTTTTCAGTTGAGCTGTATCTGACCTCAAATGCGGCCTACGAGGAGCCAGGACTACCAATAAAATTTATCGAATAAAGACCAGTGGAGTCGCCAAGGTGAGAGATATGCAACTCTTCAACTCTCTGTGCTCACCTGATTAGAGAGTGAAAACGATTTTTCGAGACCCAGGGAAACTAATATTCTTGAATTCGTCTCCCCGGCAACGGCGCCAGAAAGATGTTGTGGATGATTTAGTCACCCTCCTAGAGACAGCCTAGAGTTGCCATAGACCAGTGCCTAGGACATCTGAATATAGCAAGGAGCCCTTTATAGTTTGGGTTGTCAGTCCAAGAACTCACTTACTATCTCTTGTTTTAAACAAGGAAATTAGATTTGAATGGGACCAATCTCTCTCAGAAGCTAATACAAAGATAAGAATAACGTAGGAACACAATGTAAAACTTTAGCACAAAGCCATCAGACAGTTAAGAGACCGCTTACTGTAAAGAGGGCCGATTCAAATAATATATCACAGAAATCAAATATCAAGAAGTGAGTGTAGTGAGGAAACACAAGAAGATATTAGCTGGCATGAGACTGATACCCAGATACACAACAGAACCATATAAGGGCGCACCAATTTACGAATCCTTATATGACAATGGAGTTTTAAAAGCACCCTCCTCAAGCAACTAATATAGTAGAAAATATGGAAAGAGTGAACATGGAACAATATACCATGACTAGGCCTATTTAAAGTGCTTGACTAATTCCAGAAAGGGCACCACTTAAGATGAATCCTTACTGCAAACTAGTGAGCCACTCGCATTCTAGAACATGATACAAGAAGACAATTTGCATGAAATGAGATAATGTATTAACACATAAGAGAAATTACATACTGTGAAATACCAAAGACCAGAATCCTCATTACAGTTATAACCTCTCCTCACTGAGACCCTACGGGCTCTGAAGCTTCATACAGAAATGTTACAAGATGTATACAGAAGTCTTCTCGCTGAATAGTTTTCTGATATAAATATAAAACCCTTCAAATGTCTTATTTCTGAGTATTTATAGAGAAGACAGAAACTTCTAGAGGAGGAGGGGGACGAGGGATAATTAATGACTCAGTTTGAATAAAATGGCAGAAAACATTCGCGCCTTCTCTATGAATGACTGACTATAAATGAATATACCTAACAATATGTTTAAAGAAATAAATGTTGGGAGATAAAATCTCCTTATATACAAGACAGAAATAATAAAATATATACACTGTGATGCATTTAGCTGAGGAAAAATCTGCTGCCGTAAGAGATTTGAAATAATTTGCATTCCTGTACTGTACTCTCGGCCCTCGATTTTGGATTCGAATCCTGAATCTTTCATGCGGGGCGGATTTCTTTGGAGGGTTCTGTGGATGCATTTCTTTATCTTCTTTAGTGGTGGTCAATTCATGCACCTACCCTCAGTTTCTTCATTAAATTTCACCCACAGGAAGCGTCTCTTATGGGCCCCAGACCTTTGCAACAGAGGCAACGAATTAAAACACCCTCTTGTTATATCAAAACCTGCAAAACCCTCAAAATCTTAGAAAAACAGACACAGATGAAGGTGGGGATGATGGAGGTGAAGATGGAGGTGATGATGTGGACACAGACCGAAGATGGGAACACTGAGGGTGGCGGAAGAAAAACAATGGAGGCTTTCACGAATGGACGAAATGTGACAGAGTCTGGTCGTGAGGAAAGAATAGCGGCAAATACGAATAAAACATATGAACACGCATATATATATTGGCGCGGAGAAATATTACGGATGTATGAGAGCGAAACACATAGGCACACGAGGGACAAGTGGGAGTACTACGTGGCGGAGTCAACGAGCGGAAGTGGGCGAGAGCGACACAGTGGCGGGCCATATGATATAGCGGACACAAGATAACGGGCGGACGGTTCTGCTACATCTCCGCCATTGGATGGAGATCGGGGGATCCAACGGTCCGCATGGATTCCGCTTCCTGGCCCTGGTACTGCCTTTAACGCGCGGGAGGGGTGGTTTCATAACCCGTACCAAGAACACATGGCGCCTTTTTTATGGGATCGCTGCCCCGCGGTAAATACTGCCGCTTTGGTGAGAGTGGTGCGGGGGAAAACCACCTGTTTCGGGCGCGCGGGGCCCTCCATAATAAACGTTGAACGGCCCGTTGATTTAATTAGATCGGACGGTGAATATCGCGCCCAAAACACAAACAATAAGACCCCCTTTCTTTTGGCCTGTAGTCCTAGGGCTCGGGTCATATGACAGCAACAAGGGGAGGGGCTTAGGACTTGGGGGCTTCGGCCCAATATATTAAAATGAGGGGTTTTAATCCTTTGGACAGTGTATTTAAGACGGAAATGATAGAATCAAACGGGAGCACCAGGATTTTGAGCTACGACATAGGTCCGAAAGGTATTCAAAAAGGTGGTAGACCAAAAATTCACATGCAGGAGGAAAATTTATACAACACAACCAACCCTCTCTGTATACTATTTTGATACTGGATTTCATCACCAGCGAACGGTAGTACTTAGACAGGGCACCCTATTCTGGCTACTTGCTGATTGATTTTAGAGAGTCATTTTTTCTTTTGTAGGTGTGTGGTTACTGTCACTAAGACTTTATAATACATCACGATTTATTAAAATTTGTTAAAATTAAGCAGGTCACTGTGGCGTCCCCCGACCCATGCCATCTGTTTAGACGACAGCAAGGTCTACCTCCTCTAACTATTGAGGAAGAACTGAAACTTGGTGAACCCGTGCCTTCTACGGAAGAGCAGTCTCCACTGACTAATCTTAATTGTCACATAGCATCATATCATCCGGAATTTCTGGAGGACCCTTTCACTGAAGGGGTTGTACCTCATTAAAATCCTCTGCTCACTGATCAGTTGGGGCCTGTAATAATTCAGATTCCACCGTGCCAAGTTATGTCTTTGGCCACACCAACATCCATTTCACCATCAGCATCCACTGAGTCGATGCCAATGGCAACCATCCCAGGTTCGCCACCATCCTCCCCGCCGGTGGTCAGTTCTATGCCATCATTGGGTAACTCCAGTAGTCAACATATACCTATTCCCAACCCTATGGTCATCACAACTGTCAGTAGCTTACCAAATCCTTTGGCATCTACTTCTACCGTGACCACATTGGGACCCACGGTAGCTCCTCCCATAAGTATGACTACTTCGGTACCTTTTAGCAACCCTTTCGGTTGGAACCCTCTGCTGAGTTCGAACCCCTTGGCCTCTATGCCAGGGGGCAGTGTCACCAGCACTCAGATAGCAGGGAACATTTCACTTCCTCTGCAATCCTTAGGAAAAATAGGACAATCTATTGTTAATACTTTTCCCTTAAATGGTTCAAATATAGGTGTAGGGTCTATGTCGTTACCAAAATATGCAAGTAGTAGCATGCCTCTGGGAAACTCTATTGCATCCATTTGGACTAACCAAACCCAACCTCCATCTGGAATGGGAGGGCACTTTTATACTGGGGGCAACCAACAGCTTGCCCTTCAATACAACATGCCCTATGGACAGCAACAATATGTCCCTACTCCTCCGCCTATAGGAAGTTTTTACCAAAGTCCTACTTATCCTCTTGGTAACACATTGATGGGTGGACCCTATGGTCTAAATAGTCAGCCCATACTACCTTGGTTAGATTCGGGGGAAAATCCACAATTTCCATTCTTGGCAGCTTTGGAAATCCCCGATATCCATAAATTGAATAATGATCCCATCAATCACAACTCGCTTTGGCCCCCAGTGCCACATAAGATTCCTTCTGACATGTCAAAGTTCCATGGGAAACAAGGGGATGGCCCAACCGCACACATCCCTACCTTTCACCAATGGTCTATATCCAATTCCATGGTAGTTGATAGTGTCTGACTTCGACTGTTTCCCCGCATGCTTACAGGCAATGCTGCCAAGTGGTACATTGAATTACCATGCGCCACCATCAATAAATTTGGTGCTTTAGCAACGGAGTTTCTAAAGAACTGCCAACTACCAATTAGATTTGAGACCGGAACGAAACTATTAACCTCGCTCCGCCAAGACACCGCCACCGACATCTCCGATCACATTCATGAATGGAGACGTAGGAGGAGGCTAGTCAAAGCGCCAATTCCGGATCATCTCTTAGCAAATTGGTTTTGCAAGTCCCTCTTACCCCACATAGCTAAAGAAATTGGCCTTTCTGCTGCAGTCGTAGAATATCAATGCATTCACAGTGCCCAACATTTATATTTAATCTACTCACAATCTGCCACGCTGTATGATTTGCTCCCCCATGCCCTTGGCAACCCAAATCCTCTAGCTACTCAGAAAACCGGAGCTCATGTCGATGGTCTCGTTGGCACGATCTTTGGCGTAGCTATAAAGCAGTCTCGGGGGAAAGCCTCCCAGCCATCTTCGGCTGCCACCACCCTTCACCAAATGAATACTCTTCCCACCGCTGAGGTAAATTCGGTGCAAACCTCACAAAAACCTAGCGGGAAAAATAAGAAGAACAAGAAAAAATCATCTTCTTCGGAAGAGCAGTCGGATAATCAGAATAACACTAATCAGAAAAACGCTGCCAAAAATGACAAAGGGAAGGATAAACCCATGAAATTTCCTTGCAAAATCTGTGCGGAGGACCACTTGACATACAAATGTCCTTGGCTGCAGGAATGCACCGGTTTTATTACCAAAAAGGATTCTGGGCAAACACCTGCCATTCTTCATAATCCTTTCCCTAATCAATAGCAGCAACATCAACACATGGTTGACAATCCGCCACAACCCCATCAATGGGGCAATGGTGGTTCATATCCTTTCGGTGAAGGACCATCTGCCATTTATGGCATTGAGAGTGTTGACCTTCAAGCTTGAGCTAAGCTTTATGGAAACCCAACCATAGATGCTCAAGAACCTGGTACTAGTTCAAATCCATCGCCGCCAAACGATTTGCATATCGAACGGCCTACTGCTGACCCCGTGATTCATCCCCCCAAAGGGACACTTTGACGCACGACTCATAACACCTCTGCACGTGTAGCCCAAAACTAAAACATTGTATAAGATTTGGCGCAGGCACTGTCATCTATCTCTGCTCTCGAAGTATTACAAACCTATCCAGCACAAAGGAAAGCCTTGCTTTCGGCCATTGGTGGAATAGACCCCCAGGATTCCATGCTAGCTATCTTTGATATGGAAAAGGCTAAACCTCACCTCTCACACCAACTTGCATTCCAGGTGAAAGTTGTGTTGAAAGGGAGACCAATCCATCGCACTGTCATAGACGAAGGTGCTTCAACTTGCGTTATGTCACAAGATTGTTGGCTCAATTTAGGCTCTCCTACCCTCACCCCACCATCGAATTCCCTCAAAGCTTTCGATGGCCACACTTTCCTCCCAAAAGGATAACTTGCTAGCTTTCCCATCACTCTGAGTGGGAAAATGGTAAACGTGGACGTAGAAGTCGTAGAGCGCCATCTAGACTATAATCTATTGTTGGGTCACAGTTTGTCTTATGCCATGACTGCCATCATGTCTTCGGTCTTCCAACTCATCCTATTTCCATTGTATGGGAAAATAGTCACAATGGATCAATTATCCTTCTGCACCCCTGATTATGCCACTTTACCAAGTAGCACTATACCCCTAATAGGAGGCTTTCCTGACTCTTACGTCAGTATCAGTACTGGTCTTCTGAAGGCATCATCCCTACTGGGTTGTTTTCCTCTCCTGCCGCCGCAGATCCCAAACATAGTTGAAATGATATCCACCACTTTGGATGGCTCTATCGACCCATGGATCATCCCGACACCTTCAGAGATTGATTCCTATGGAGATCAGATGCCGCTTTCGCCAGCCGAGTTGGCTTATCAAGCCATCCAAACCGCATCTGAACCCTCCACTGCTACGGTTTCGACCGAAGGTACAAACCTCCCTCCCATCACTGTTCTCTCTAAGGATCTCCTCAATGAAGTCTTGCCTACAGACGAAGCTATTCGAGAGATCATGTCTCTAGAAGAATGACCTTGGGGAGAGTTACCATCGCACTTCGATGATTGACTCGAAGGCGATAAAAACTGAAATCCCATATTTTGACCCACATGATATGGTTCCCTCTGCTTACACGACTGTCCAAACTATCGATTCAGAAGGGAACATGGGTAATATTTCAAAGACAATGCTCATAGATATCTCGATCAAAACAGGTATCGTGGAAAATATTCAGATTGGAGCCCATTGCAACCCAGAGGAAATTGCACGCTTCACATCCCTTTTTAAGGAATTCTGCGATGTGTTTTCTTGGTCTTATGACGAAATTCCCGGCATAGACCCTTCTATTTTCGAGCACGAAATCAAGATTTATGATAATGTCAAACCTATTCGGCAATGTCTTAGACCTGTCCACCCGCACAAAGCAGCCGCCATCGAGATGGAAGTAGAAAAAATTTTGAATGCTGGTTTCATCTATCCCGTTCCTTTAACGGAATGGGTTTCCAATCCGGTTCCTATTGATAAAAAACAAGGCACCATTCGAGTTTGCGTCGACTATCACGATCTGAATGCCGCTTGTCACAAAGAAAATTATCCTACACGATTCATTGATCAAATTCTTGACGATTGTGCCGGATGCGAATCTTTTTCCTTCATGGATGGATTCTCAGGCTATAACCAGATTGCAATTAAAAAAGACGACCAGCATAAAACAGCTTTCATCTATCCTTGGGGCACTTCTGCGTATCGAGCATTATTTTTATGATATTTTTCTTTCTCGTTAATCCGAAAAACCTCGAGTTCCCTTCTTCGGACTCGTTAAACTTATACGAATTTGATATCGAGCGTTCTTTTTGTATGGTCTTTTTCTTGCTCGTTAATCTAAAAAACCTAGAGTTTTCTTCTTCAGACTCGTTAAAATCATGAAGAAGCACTGAGCTTTCTTTTTAGGAATCTTTTTCTCACTCATAAAACTGAAAAAACATCTAGTTTCCTTTGTCGGGCTCGTTAAACTACCATGACAGAAAGGATGGAGCCATTCTTTTCTCTTTTTCAAAGCTCTTTAAACTGAAAAAGTGACTGAGTTTTCTCTGCATGACTCGTTAAAATTTCAAGGAGGTGACCGAGTTTTCTCCGCGTGACTCTTTAAAATGTCACGAAGGTAATCGAATTTTCTCCCCGTGACTCATTAAATTTCACTAAGGGCACCGAGTTTTTTCTTTGTCAGACTCGTTAAAATTTCACAAAAAGTATTGAGTTCACTCCGTCTCCTTGTACTCATAACAAAATGAGGTAGATGTCTATCGAATATAGATTTCTCACTTTTCCAGTTTCGATGGACTAACTTACGGAAAATGAACTGTTTCAGGCTTACTATTATCCCTTTGCCATGCCTGATTATCAAGACATGACAAAGGTACCCCAATGGAGTTGTCTTTCCTGACATTTTTCGGACTCTCTAAATATGAAAAATTCACCGAGTTTACTCATCTGGACTCATTAAGCCTAATCAGATGGGGCACAGAGTTGTCTTTCTTGACATTTTTCAGACTCTCTAAACATGAAAAATTCACCGAGTTTACTCGTCTGGACTCGCAAAACTTAATCAGAAGGGGAAAAATTTGGACAAAATGAATACTACCTTTGTTTCATTTTCTAAAAAGGTCGATTTGGCAGCAAAATTCTTGAACATGGCACTTCCCAGAAAACTCTTTCACAGTTAGGCGAAGCCTACCATCTATGAGTATTAGCCTTCATTTCCCAGTGTCCCTGCACTGGAAAAATCCTAACACACTCTTTGGTGTTCATTAAGCTTCAGCTGCCTAGTACCCTACTAGAGTGCCTTCTATTTTCCAAGCAGATCTCGCTATCTACTGCTCCTGTTATCAACCAAACTGCTCATTATGCCAGAAATTATTTGTCGTTCGACGTTCCCATTTACTCTTCATTATCTCAATCATAAACAAAATCAGTTGGTTTCTGTTTCGTGTTGACTGATGTAGGACGCCTCAGTGCCTACCTTTCAACAGATCTCTTCCTATCGACTTCAACACCTTATCTAGGAAGTTGATCCAGAAACCCATTAGTACCCGGATACTTGCAGACATCAGTGGTAGGTAGTCCTGTGTTTGATCAGGGGTCTTCATCATTGGCTCCTGGTCGAATGATTCTATGAGTGTTCGACTTCAACTCATTTTATTCACACTCGCTAGATTGTACTGTGCATCTTAGGGACCATCATCATTATCGGTGGCCACCTTCACGTCTGTTAACAGTTTTCATTATCGACTGGTAATCAGATGATTTCTCACATGTTCGATGAAAACTCCTTCATTCACATGTTGAGAAATATGCAGTTTACGTGAATCGGTGGTCAAGACCTTAGGGCAAAGGCTACATCATTAAAGTTGTGTTTCCTTCCCCAAGTTGCGATATTGTTTATGGAGACAGCTTCTTCAGCCTGATCATGTTATGACAGACACTTCCACATTGTGCCTATTGGTGGACAGATTCTTCATATCTCTATTCTAGAGAAATCATGTTGTTTAAGCTACTGAGCATGGGATATGCCCGACTCAAGGCAGATACTATATTTTCTTACATGTGTTGTTGTTTCAGGTTTTCCTCAGTATTTCAATCTCTTTATCTCTACACAAATTATAAATTATTTCAGCCATCATCTTTGTCTCTGACCTTACACTTTAGGGGGCATATATTACAGGTGAAAATACCTCCTCATCAACTCAGAGGGGAAGACAAATATGGAAGGAGTACAAAGACCTAAATTAAACCTATTTCTGCCAGGGTAACGCCTATCTATAACAACACAAGAGTGTTATAACGCAGCTAATAAGTGAATGGGCTGTGTTAGTGACTAGGGAAATGCTATGTTTACACTGGAGGGAAGCGTTACCCGTGTTTTAAGTTTGAACTGGGAAAAGCCCGCGGAGAATGATTTGAATCTCCGGCTTTCCCTCACAAGAGAGTCAGTTCACAAAAGAAACTGCAGAGCACCAGTTCATTATTGGTCATTGCTATAACAAGACTGAACTCCAAAGGAGGAAAAAGCATAGAGATTAAAGAAACATCTAAGTTTTTTCCATTCCAAACTAGTGGAAAGAGAAGAGCAACAATGGCTTTCTCCCTCTCCTATAAGAAGGAGCTGAAGGCTCTTAATTGAAGGTTGAAGGATTGCTAAAGGTTTTTGCATACTTGTGGAATAGAGAATAGTGTTATATTTTGAAGGCCAAGAGTCAAAGAGGTTCCTAGAGGGCTTCTTGACTTGGACTTCTTCACTTGAGAGATAAAAGAGATTGGGAGACTCAGGAGGGCTTGGTACAACCGATGGTTGTAATCCTCCTTCTTTGAAAATCAATAGAATTGTGTTCGTTTTTTCCATTCAATGCTTAATATTGTCATTATTGTTTGAATATTTACATATTATGATATGAATGGCTCTGATGTGTAGAAGTTAGTAGTTCATTGTATATTGACTTGATTGATAGGATATATGTTATGTTAGAAATTACACGGGTGCTTTGACTGATTGCAGGACTAAGATTTGGAGCCGGTGAAGAAGGACTCTTGTTTCGCTGCCTAGCGCTCTCCAAGGGACTCTGAGATCATCAAAGAGGTAATTCTTTATCACATTCCATCAAGTTATTTTAAGTTAATATGAACATGCTCATGCTATCTTTGTGAACAACACAGCTAATCTTACTGTCTGCCTCAGGCACCGGAAATCCCTGAGAGGGATATTCGAAAACCAACAACCCAAGCAGTTTACCCTATAAAAATTCCATCTTGGAGAAAGCTCTGGCATGTCTCATCACTGGAATGATCAACCAGTGCACCAGCCATAGATTTCCCAATGCTCTACCATGCCTACCTTTTTGGCTGTGGGAAATGAAGGGTTTCAAGAGAAAGCATCCCTTGAAGACTATTTTGAAGAGTATGAGTCTCAAAATCACAGATTCAAATATCACTTGATTTTTCAAGAGTTTTTTCACCTGAAGGACAAAATAATACCAAGGAATCAACATAGAGGTGGTGGATTCACTCAGAATCATGATCGACATCACTCTATAGGAAGATTATTTCTACCCAATTTTTATGGGTCATCTAAGTGTTCTTCCAAGGCATGGGTAGATAAACTTGACATCTAATTTCAGTTGAACAAGGTCCCAGAGATGGAAGCTATCAAGATTGCAGTGCTACACTTTGAAGGTGAAACACATGACTGGTGGTTCCATGGCTTGTCTACATTGGGCCATGCCAATCTGACAGCTTATTCTGAGTTCACTAGAAGAGTGGTGGAAATATTTTATAGAAGAGATCCAGAGGCATCATTCATAAGCCTTGCAAAGTTGAAGAAATTAGTTAATATAAAGTCTTATATTTATGAATTTTTTAGATTATCTGTTATGGTTCCTAATTTTTCTGCAATAAGAAGGGTGTACATGTTCATCGATGGTCTAGATGAACCTCTTCATGGGTTGGTAAAATATAACAAGCCCAATACCTTGCATGATTCCATTGAGAGGGCTAGAGACCTTCAAAATGCCTTGCCAAAAGCAAAGGAAAACTTTCAACACAAGACCCTTTTTCCTTCCAAAGGAAAGGAAGAGAAATCTGCTACTTCAAAGGAGAGCTCATACAAGAATCCTCTTGATGAAGAAGTCTAGAGATATTTAATGAAGAAGAATTTATGCTTCACTTGCCAAGAATCATGGGCACGGGGGCATAAATGTGCTACTAGAAATTCACATTACATAAAGGTATTCTTAGATATTTAGGAGGAAGAAGAAGATGAACCAAGAAGGGGTCACAGTGCTGACACTGATGGAGGATATCCAACACCATCAGGAGATGGGAATGGAGACTTTGCTCCTATTTGAGGGACTCTTGAATTTTTTAGGGGAGTACCTAAGTACTTGACCTTAAAATTTCAAGGTTCAATCTTGAATCAAAGGGTTTCTGTATTGATTTATAGTGGGGCAACTCACAATTTCATTGATTCTCATCTTGTCCAAAGGAGGGAAATACCCACTGATACTTTTGAGGGATTCTCTGTTTTGGTCCCAGGAGATAGAACAATGTAATGCATGCATTATGTCCCATCACTTTCAGTCACCATGGGTACGTACACTTTGGTTGAACACTTATTTGTGGTTGACATACCGGACACCAATGTGATTTTGGGTGTCCAATTGTTGATTACATTGGGGAAAGTCACCACTGATTGGGATGCTTTACAAATGGAATGGGTGGAAAAGAAGAGAGGAAAACCTCAAATTATCAAAGGCATGCATACTTACCCCTCACAAAATACTTCCACACAGAAAACAGAGATGGATTTGTGCAATGGAAGCAAGGACCTTACAGTCCCATCTATTATGTTCATGAGATTTCTTCATAAGACACTCTTATCTAGTGGAGAACCACCTGGGAGGCCACCTGATTCAGATTTGGTGGGGAAGGCCTCACAAAATGCTTCTCCAAGCATAGATCTAGGATGGATTGGAGCACTTGAAGACAAATCTACAACGCTGGGTGACTTGGGTAAGCTCAAGAAAGAGGGAGATCTTCTTCCTTCAACACGCCCCATTACTGTCATCACAATATTGGACAAAAAAAAAAAAAAAAAAAGACTATATTTCTGTTTAAGTGGTTACTACAGTGAGTGCAGCACAGAAGAGCTTTATTTCGGCCTATATGTATTCACCCATAAAGAGGATCTAAGCAACACCTTCATGAGAGCTTTGATTGGGAAGGCTTAAATAAGAAAAACTACATCAACATTTAAGAATGTATGAGAACCTAAGGGGAGTTGGGTTTCTCCCATAGACTCCATGAAGGGGTTATTTTAGTCATTTCTTACTTATTTTGAGAGAGGGGAAAGATCCATGCACAACTCCATGTATATGATGAGCATTTTTGGTGAAGAATATGATCATGTAGATCATGTTTTATTTTATGTTTGTACATATTCTTTCACCTTTTTTATGAAGTCCAAAACTCCAAGAAGGAGTGATGTATCATGTCAATCTCATGGAAAACATTGAGCCCCTAAAATTTCTGAAATTGGCCTCTCCCTTGATGTGCAAAGGGAGATTTTTCATCATGATGGGTGCTTCCCAAAGGCACCCAACATATCCCACACTTTTAGCCATAGTGAGATGAAATTTTGGTGGGGAAACCACTTACCATACCTTGATATAATGTAGGTAGGAGATGCACTGTGATGGTACCATATGTCGGACTATGACCCACCTCTATATGCTCAAATTTATGTTTATGTATATGTAGTTTTTCTTCCATACATTGATGATATACTTGTACTTTTTATGGGTATGTATGGAGGGAGAATGGGAGGTATGTATGTACCACATGGGATGGAGACTCTCCATGCACCTTATGCTACATGTTTTAGGGAGAGTATTGGTTCAACCATGTTTTTTTCATTTGAGTTCTTGACTCCCTATGGGATGGACTATGTGCATCGCATAATGAATTTGGAGGAACAATTCATGGAGGGTTGGATTGGTGAACACTTAGCTTGTGAAGGAAGCTTAATTCATGATGGTGTCACCAATGGAGGAGGAGAAGTATTGCAGCACTCACCTTATCAGTTGCTTGAGAATAAGAAATTTTTTGGAAGGGAGGACTCTAATATTCCCAATTAGCCGAAGCTAATGGGAATATTAATTTTTTGTTAATTTTTCTTGTTGCATGAATAAATGTGTAAAGGAGGACAATAAAAACTCCTAAAATAGTGAATAAATCAATGTCACATGTGAAAAAGGCTAAATCTGGGCTATGTAAATAAACACCCTTATGTGTGAAAGGGATTGAATCATTTGATTGGGTCAACCATGACCAAATCAATAGCGTTGTCTAGAAGAAGTGATCCTCATTGATGGACAACAGAGTCTTAGCTGGAGGTGGCACATGTGAAAGAAGCTAAATAATTGAGATGGTTTAGGGTTTTTGAAGATCTCAATATTATATAAGGAAGAGGAGTACATCATGAGAGGGTTGTTGATGATTATCATATTTCTGAAGATTTTTATGTTTATACATTTCTTATTCTCTTGGCCATTTAGCATAGAATAGTGTTGTTTAGCACTAGGTGTTCCTAATCGGGAATCCCACCTCCTTCCTTGAGTAGCTCTTGGAGGAGTCTTGCATTTCTTGTCCACTATCAGACATTTGGCCAAGCTCTTCTTCCAAATACAACGCAGATCCTTTTGAGGGTTTGGTTGTCTTTGTAAGATGCAGCAAGTGGAGGCTAGATCTACTCAAATCTAGGCAATTCTACTGCCTCTTTTCAGTGGGAAAGTCTTGTATCCCCCTATCAAGAAAATATTGGATGATTGGAGTACTAATTTCAGATCTTGGATTGAGGCCACATATGTTCTAGAACCTACAGTTCAGTTTTCCTTCAAGTACTGCGTTATTTGCAAGTGTACAGTTGCAGGGTGTTTTGGCACACTTTTGGAGGAGAGATCTCTAGTATTGGGGTTCTGCCCTTCACTGTGGTGATCCATGGATTTCAGATCTGTTCCACATCATATTCATATCTAATCTCAATACTGTTGTATTTTCTTCAGAATTTCTGAATACTCTTGCAAATGTGCTGCATAAGATCTCAAATCTTGTAATATTCCCAATTTAGCACACAACTAAATGGAATATTAAAGTTTTTTTTTTATCACCTAGCAGGTAAATAAATGGGCAAGGAAGCCCATGCATATTAAAGACATGAATAAAATCCATCAAATGTGAAAAGGGATAGTCATAAGAGCTGGATTTCACACCCTTATGTGTGAAAGAGGACATTTGCATGGAGACAAGGTCAAGTTCGACCAAGTCAACAACACTGGGATAGGAGGTGGAGAGAACTTTGATAAACATCGCAGTATGAATGGGAAGAGGTTTATTTGGTGGAGGAAACCCTAATGAGTGGGACCCATGGAGAGAGTGATTTCACTTGTTTAAAAGGAGGGCAAGGAAGCCATTGTTATTCATGATTCATATTATTGATTTCATTATCTATTTAGACTTTGTGCATTCTCCTGTTGTTTAGCAGAGTTGCAGTGTTGCTTAGCACAAGGATTTCCTATTTAGGAATCCTTATTCTTTCTTGAGAGGCCTCTTGAAGGAGTTGTACTGATTTGCCTCACATCTAGGTTTGAGGCCAATCATCCTCCTTTAGCTACAATGTTATTTATGAAGCAGAATAATGTTGTGTTGCAGGGTGTTGCAGTGAGGGTTCACAACACCACTTCCATCACTTGTTTTTCAGAGGAAGAGGCTATATTTCCTTTCAGAGATCACTTCAGAAGCCCTTGGAGCATATTGTAGATATTGGCACTTATCTAACACTTTTTCTTGCACCTACAACGCAGTATCCCTCAGTGACTGCATTATTTTCAGGAGGTATTTGCAGTGAGGGATTTTCCTTGATCATCTGATGTATATTGTACTCATTTACTGCTGATTTATACAATAAAATGGCTTTATGGTTTTCATACATATTTGTATGATCTTATCACTGCTAGTCCATGTTTATGCTTATGTATTGCTGGTCTCCAATTTAGGAATACTATAACATATTCCTAATATTGTAGAAGTTCCCTATTTTGGGATATTACAGTGGTATCAGAGCATAATCTTGGCTTAGCCTGTGGAACTCAGCCAACATGCTATCAAGAAAATAGAAGATGAAGACTCCATTATGTGGAGAAAGAAAGGAAGAGATTCTTACAAAGCTTCTTCCAAAATCTGTAGAGAGCATTCATGAAGCTTTCAAGAAGATAAGGATGGAGATGTGTACAAAATCTCCAAGAGGGTTTGAAACTGAGTCAAACTCTAGATTTTATTATGGGGAGTGTGAGCATGCAGCCACACCCTATGATGCACAGTGCAGTCACATGTCCAGTTTTTCCATGAGAGAGAGGGAGGAAGAAGGAATGCCTAAGAGGGGAACTCTCAGTGGTTTCTTGCATGAGTATGAATCTCAAACTCAAAAGTTTAGAGATCATATCATTTTTTTGGAGTTCTGCAAGATCAAGGTGAGGAGGAGCAAGCAGAAAAATGTGGATAGATTTCTTCTATATACCTTTGATGGTTCCCCTACATGTTTTGCTAGGGCTTGGGTGGAAGAGCTAGACACCTTTTTGCAGCAGCATCAAATTTCCGAAGATGAAGCCATCAGAGTGGTATCGCTACATTTTGGAGGTAAGGCCTATGCATGGTGGATATTTGAGTATTTTTCTTTGAGAAATGAAAATAATTCCTCTTATGAAAGGTTTACTAAAGAATTAATGAGAAGGTTTGATGGGAAACTTTCTGAAACACATGTGGCGAAGAAAGACAAATCTAAATAAACAAAGAACTTACATGTGATGGGGGAAAACATAAAACCAAAACCAATTCAAAAAGCCATGGAAGAGGCTGATAATTTGCATCGTACTCTGTTAAAGGCAAGGCATTTATCTTGTATGTTGGCACAAGAAGGCATGGAGATCAATTTTTCAAAAGAGGATCCAATCATTTCGAGGTTGCCCATTCATGTTGAGGAGGATGAGGGCAACAACACTGCCATTTCTAGAGTTGATCTAACACCTCATGCGGAGGAAGGAGGAGCTCTTGCTCCAACTAGATGGATTTTTGTATCATTGTAAGAAAGTCCCTAGGGTTTCATATGTGGAGATCAAGGCACAACTCATGTTATACATGTCCCATTGATGGTGAGGTGTGGAACTATGGAGACAAAAGGAGGAGATAGGGAGGAGGACCAACATAATATGATGAGGAGCATACATCCCTATCCATTTCAGGAGGTTGAAGCACCTGAGAGTGAGACTGGATTGCGCAGTGAGGGCAAGGAAAAGTCTGTCCATTCATATATGCAGTCTTCTCTTGATGATGATGTCTCATTGCATGGAGACATTTCACTAAGGAGACCACCATATCAGCAGATGATTAGAGATGCTTCACATTTTGAGGCACCATTCATTGATTTTAGAGGAGTGGAGACCTTGGGAGGTCATTGTACAATGTTGAGAGTCTTGGTTAGACTAAAGGAGGAGAAAGTAATTCTCTCAACATCATTTTTACCCACTCTCATTTCAAATTTTGTGTTGTGGTAGAAGAAACAAGGGAAGGATAGCAGCCTTCCAACTTGCATCTTTTTCATGGGATATTTCAAAGAGTAGGATGACCATATGATAAATTTTCTTCATGAGAGATCATTAGCGCTATCACTATGGAGGATAGATCCATATTGGAACTCCCAGTTGTTGGTGGAGTATTCCAAGGATCTTTTCACTTGCATGATATTGGATGACCAGTTGCATGAGGAGGGATATTCAGTCAGAGATGGGGTCATCTACTATCACAGTAGGATATTCTTATATAGGTATTCCAAGCTCAAGGAGAAGTTGCTACAAGTAGCTCACATAGATTTCCTTTTCAGCCATACTTGTTCTATGAGAGCATACCACACCATCATGGAGGGGTATTTTTGGGAAGGCTTTGAAGAGGAGATATATTATCATATGAGGAGATGCATGGATTATGTAGAGATGGAGGAGATACATAACTTTTTGGAAGAGTTAGCACAACCACCTCTTTTCTCTTTGAGGATGAGAGGAGACTCATCTATGAGCCACTCCATTTGTATGAGAAAAGTTTATGGTGAAGGTACTGTTTGTTTGCATAATGATTTGCATAATGTGTATATGCATCCCTTAACCATATATGTGTAGGATATTGCTCAAGGAAGGAACATTATTCCTTATAGACCTCATGGTCTACTTGAGGCCATGAGCATTATTGATGACCACTCCCTAGGAGGACTTGGGGAAAAGATTTATTATGGAGAACATGCTCACTTTGCACCATACATCATTCACTTTCTCCAAACGTATGAGTAGAGTGGGATAGCAAGAAAGTGGTTGATAAGCCACACTTTTTGTCACACTCTTTCGCAGTTGAGGTCCAAACTACGTTGGTTACATTTGAGGGACAATTTTCCTTCTCCCTTTCTATGTATCACAACAAGCATGGTTCTCATTATGGTTCCTAGTGTTATTGTTGTTTTTATATTTTTTTGAAGCATGATTGGGGGAATGGCACATTGGTTGGATGTGTCCCTTGGGGGAGAGATCTCCCACATTGTTTGCATTGCATGTTCTAATGGGAGCATGAGAAAGTATGTGACCACTACAACAAAACACTCGTTTCCATTTGAGGTGAGCAATACAATTGATTGGATTCCATATGATGGTGACTTCCAACTCATCACATATGAGATGATTTGGGACAGTATGTTTCATAATGTTGGAGGGGAGATCCTTGGAGGTCTAGTATTCATCTTGCCACTTGAGGGAAATATTATTGTAGCCCAAGATCAGCATATACTCTACACTTATCCTAATTGGAGAGTGTAGTGACTAGCAACAACCCCCCTTTTTATTTAATATTAGTAATAATACTAAATAAATGGGGACCCTTAGTTAAAAAATCCAAAAAATCAATTAGGATTTGTTTTCCTTTTCAAAGAAGACTTTCTATCATAAAATTAGAGAAATCCCTTCGAAAGAACCTTAAGAAACACTTAAGTTTATGATAGATTACAATAAAATTGTTCTTTAAACAAAATAGCGCATCCATCGCAAAATGGTATATATCTTTTGTAAAACTGAAAATGCGTTTTTGTGATTTTGCGATAATGCGATCTCAAAAAGCCTATACAATAAACATATTGGTCATAGATCGCATAGCGCAGAAAACAGAAATGTTAAACGAATACCTTTTGTGCTATTTACAATTTTGCGCTTTTGCGAGATTTGCGATGTGCGCTTTTGCGCTATTTCGCAATTTGCGCTTTTGCGATATTTACAAAATTGCGATGGTTTCATTTTGCGATATTGCGATATTGCGACATTGTGATATTGCGATATTGCATAGCAAATCGCAGATCGCAATGTTGCAGATTCATAAAAGCGCGTTGTTCAAAGAAAATCTTCCCATATATCAATATCTGTTATACGCTTTAATGATTGGATTAAATGAATGGATTGTCAATTAATGGTAAATGAGATTTTGTTTTGATTGAAATTCATTCCACGATAAAATAATATATTTCATCTGCCTTCACATTTAAAACAATCTCATCACCTTTCTCATGCCATTACTCTCATTTAACTCGTAAAACGCAGGCACGAAGGAGCAAACGTCTATACAAAGCTTTCACAGAACATTATGGGTAAGAAGGAGAAGAGCTCGAATTCTGAAAATAGATAAATGGCTTCACTGTATGCAGACACCGCTTGCAATAAGGATGCCGGTATAGCTACATGGGAAGGAATGTATAATTTGCTGGAAGAAGAAAATCCCGTGGTGTTGAAAGTTGCGGCTACAGCAGGTTCCAGTAATACGTCTGAGGCAATTCTCAAAGAACTGGCTTGTTCATTTCTGCATAGGATAGCGGCCAAGCCAAGGATTCTCCCATATACAGACATGGTGAAATGGGTGCTGGACAACACTGATATTTCAGACAGGAAATTTAGAACTCCATCTCAAGAGCTAATCAGGTCATTCACCACGGAAGATGTGAGGCTGATGTATAAGTTGTCGGAACCTCAGGCGACTTATAATAAGCAATTCATGGAAGATTTTTCCAGAGAACATGCGAATTTGTCAGAATGCACACAGGAGTGGACCAAAAGAGATGAACCATTGAAGAAAAACAAACACGGGTGAACAGTACCAAAAAGGATGTTTCAGACATTGTTCACAAGTTTAATATCCAAGTGGGAAATTTGACACAGTTTTTACCACAAGATAGGGTATGTGAGTTTGCCAAATTATCCCCTATAGAGCTTTTAGAAGTTACTGAAAAAGCTGTTGGAGATCAAGATCTCTCAGGGAGACATAAAAGCTCTTATTGAGAAAAGTCGGGAGTTGAAGAGACTTAAAATAACTGTAAAGAAAAATGAGGAAACATTGACCAAATTAAAGAGGAAGAAAAATATGTGGAGCGTTTTCGGCAAAGAGAAAAACTACTGCGAAAGGTCGAATCTATAAAGAAGAAACTACCGTGGCTGAAGTATGATAGGAGAAAATGGCGAAGCGAAATCGAGATGAAATTGCAAAATTAATAGCAGAGCAAAAAAAAAGCTCCAATAAAGGAGAATGCACAAATCAGAAGGGCAGAGAAGGTAGCAGAGGAGGCGGCTACAGCGGAAAATACTCTTACTAATTGTGTAAATGATAATTTACACAAACCTAATTTGATTTTAGAAACTGTTCTAGGATATCTCCCACAGGCACATCAACTGCAAATGGAATGGAGGCAAAAAGCAGAAGAAAGAACAAGATCAATCCAAGGGTTGACAAGATTAAATTGAGACTCTTACTGGACATACTTAGTGAAGCCACACAGTCAGCACAGTGCGCTTAATTGTATCATCAATTCTACAGAGAATATTGCGCTTACACTTGCCGACTCTATCTTTTCAGGACAGTTGAATTCTGAAGTCGGTCAACCACATCTTCTCAAAACTATGCTAGATGCCTGCAAGTTTAAAGATCAAGTTCATAAATAGTTAGTTAATAGTCTTTATTTTTTAGATTTAGTTTCAATTTTACTGTATTTTAGCCTAGGAAAAGGACGGTCATTAAACCGAATCCTTAATTTTTGTAATAGAAAATTTTTAGATTTAGCTAAGTAGTATTTAAACCCTTCTCATGCATTTAGAGAGGGGTCCTGGATCTTAATATTTTTGACTTAGAGATTACATTTTTGTACTCCACTGACTTATATATTTTTTAAAAGGATCACATCTGGTGATTTTATGTGGAATTATCTTTGAAGTGTTGCATTTCTGTACCTTGGAATTTGATTTTGCATCAGAATTACTAGATTAGAGTATTAGATTTCATTTGAAAGTCCTCAAGATGAATGATGTATTTCTATCTTTTCACTGTTGATTTCTTTTGTCTTATGATATTCGCTGTAAAATTTGCTATCATTTACAAATATTTGTTTTCATAACGTTTATTTATATATATCATTTCTGAGTATAAATGAAATGTTATCTTTTATAAGTATATGTAGATGGCATACAATGATGAATGCAATATGCTAATACAACTCTGTTTAATTTCTTAAATAGAGTTATCTTTATTTGTTGCTGCATGTTTCAATTTAAATGATAATACATTTTTATGGTAATTGTTAAATTGGAACAATCTTAAGTTGTATTCACATATGATTGCCCGGGTTAGTGTTAGAATTTCTTTATCAGTATTTAGTTTAAATTAGATAGTTTTATTTCAGTCAATTTAGTCCCATTTCCACTCATCCAAATCAAACCCATCACCAACCCATTAGTTATAAGGAAACTGGTCCTTTAAATCCAGTCGGAGCCACCATACCAAACGGAAAAGGAGCTGTCCTAAGGTCCTGACTGGGTGGTTTTCCCCAATGTTTGAAGCAGAGATTTTCTAGGCTTCAAAATTTTTGGCGCTAGAAGGAGGGCTGAGCTATGAATGGAAAGTAAATATTTACCTACAAGCCATTCTGAGAGCAAAACACCCTCATCAACTTCTTCAATTTCTTCTGAAATACAAAATCCTATAGAATAAATTGAGAAGAATATTCAGACACCCACTACCAAAATCTCTGAACAATTAGACAATCAAACTCCTGAGTCTCCTAAAGTTCAAGATTTAATTCATAAATTGAAAGGATTCTCATTATCTCTAGATGAGTCTGAAATATCTGAAGCTAGTGTAACTTCAAAATTTGTTTCTTCTAAACCTCTTACTAGGCTTCAAAGTGAAAAACTTGGTATTTCTCCGAAAGAATTCCCTTTACCTAGTAGAGTCAAGACAAGAAAAACTCAATCGAAATCAGTAAGTGATATAAGTTCTTCATCTAATATTCAATTACCTATTTCCGAAATCCCAACTCAACAAAGCACAGTTGTTTCCACATCATCTCCTCAATCATCATCTGCTCAATCATCATCAATCTCAACATCATCTATTCAAAAAACTTCTATTCAAACACCACCAGCTTCTACTACTCCTCCAATAGTTGTTCCAATAATGGCTAGACCATGGGCTACTCCAGGGGCTGTCAACATGCTTGCACCTTTACATGATTTACCTGACAATCCTAGAAAATGGTTGCCAAATTTTACCCCAGATCTTAACATTCAAGCTGAAGAACATATCAATAACTTTATGCTGGCTGTAAATTTGAATGGAGTCGCACATGAAGATGTTGTAGTCAGACTATTCCCTTATGCTCTTCAAGGAGCAGCAGGATCATGGTACTTTTCATTACCATCAGGATCCATAACAAGTTGGGCCATTTTTGCAGATCATTTTTTAACCAAATTTGGAGATGACAGATCAATAGCTACTTTAATCAACGATCTCTCAAATTTGAAAGTAGAACCCAAGGAACCCATTAAAGAATTCAACGCTAGATTCAACAAACTCTTGAACAAAATTCACACAGATTCAAGGCCTAGTGAACAAGTCAGAAGTGAATGGTACATAACTGCCTTACCCTCAAATATAGCAATTTTCGTAGATAGAGCTGCAAAACCTACATTATCCGAAAATATGAAGGAGGCTATTGCAGTAGAAAAACGAATTATTTCTCTAGAAAAGAAAAATTCTATTGAGGAAAGGAATCAAAGAAAGTCAACTTCAAAGATGATTCAAAGAAAAAGGCCAAAGACCCATACGACATGGAAGGTTTACAGAAAGTCCTTAAAACCATGTCAAATGAAATGGTTGAAATTAAAAAACAAGTAGCTGAAACTTCTACTAAAAACCCATTCCGAAATTTCAGAAGAAACCAAGTTGAATCTAAACCTCCTAATGCAATCTCGAATGCAGAATCAGAAGAAGAGGAAGAAGAAGAAGATACGTCTTTAGTATCAGATGAGGAAGATGAGAATGAAGAAATAACTGAATTGCATGGAATGTGGGATTTTATTCTCCCTAATTCTGATAGTGAGGTTGAACAAGAAGCTATGCTTGTAAGTACTAGAAGTAAATCTACATCAGAGCCTGTACAAACAACTCCTAAAAATAAAATTACAACTCCAAGTACCAAAGACAAATCCCCTACAAAGAAAACTTCTTCGTTACCTACTCAGAATCAGCCATCCTCTTCTAATCCTCCTACATCAACGACAAAGACTTTAGTGGTGTCAGATCCTATGGAGTACAACATTGTTGAAGACATGAAAAATATTAAAGCCAACATTTCCTTACATGAACTCAGCAAACTAAAACACCAGCAGAAGTTGCTATTGAAAGAATTAAATGCTACACCAATTGCTCCTTTACCAAGTGGTGTAGTTGCAAAAGCAGCTAGGGGAGCTGGTAAGCCACCAGATAAGGTAGATGCTACTGATATAGTGCTCATTGGAGAAAAATCAAATTCTCAAACTCCTCCTTTTCTTTTGACTTATGAAATGTACAATAAGAATCTGCATAATTGTTTGATTGATTCTGGAGCATCCTCTAATATAATGCCTACTTCTGTTTGTGCCAAATTGAATATCGAACCACAGAAATCGGCAGTTCATATTGTTCAATTGGATCGCTCTAAAGTTCAAGTTGTAGGAGAAATCAATTCAGTTACTATCAGATTAGCTTCCGATCCTAGGATTGTCCAAAGAATTGATATTTTGATTGCAGATATTCCTGAATTATATGGATTAATTTTAAGCAGGGACAGGTCTGCGAAGCTTAATGGTTATATCTCAACTGATTATTCGCATATGTGGCTTCCTTACAAAGGGAAACCAAATCAAATCAAAGTTGAATGAGAAAAACATATGACGCACACTGTCACTGAATTTGAACAACCTAATGAGCCTGTGCCATTCAACAACAATATTCTTGGAGGTTATTCTGCTGAATCATTTCTTCGAAACTTCAAAGCACCTCAATCACCTTTTTCTGTAAATACTTTCGTTTCTCAAGTAGAAATTTTTTCCCAATATGATCCTTCCAGAATTGTAAATATTTCTGATGTAATTGTAGATAAGCCAATAGATAAATCATTATTTTGGTTGTTATATTTTGATGGATCAAAGTCTAGGGATGGAGCTGGAGCTGGATGCATTTTAATTGATCCAGATGGAGAGAAAACCATGTTGTCATGTAGGTTAGAATTTGAGTGCACGAACAATACCGCAGAATATGAAGCCTTGATTCAAGGACTTTATAAAGCTATAAGGTTAGACGTTAAATACTTGAAGGTCTTTGGTGATTCCGAAATTGTCATAAAACAAGTTAGGAATACTATTTATTGCCTTTCAGGACATCTTAAACACTATCAAACCCTAGTACAAGATCTTACCATTCATTTTCTAGCATTCAATATTTCTCCTACTCCTAGGAATCAAAATACATCAGCTGACTTGTTAGCTAATGTTGCATCTAAACTCCTTCCTGCTGAAGATTGCAGTCCTAATAGGTTTTCCGTAGAATTGATTTTTCGCCCATTTGTCCCCGATACTGTCACAAATTGGAGAGTTTTCTATCATGATAAAGATATTTTAAATTTCATGACTTCAGAGAAATCATATGATGAGCAAATTATTGATGAGAATGATCATGATTTACAAATTGCTTCAAAAGGTAATGAAAATCCTATTCCAAAATCTGTTGTTAAATTAGAGGATTTATATGATATTAAAGACAGATTCAAGAAAGTCACTAATGCTAAACTTCAAAGTTCCACTTTGAAGTTTGAATTAGTAAATCTTGGTTCTGATTTTAAACCTCAAAACGTTAATTTAGGACTCAATTTAACACCAGAGGAAAGGAATGATTTCATTAAACTCTTGAACAAATATAAAAATGTTTTTGCTTGGAATTATGATGATTTAAAAACGTATGATACTTCGGTTATTCAACACACAATTCCAATGCTTCCTGATATTAAACCTGTTCAACAAAAGTTAAGGAAGGTTCATCCAAATCTCAAAGGACAAATCAAATCAGAACTTAATAAACTTTTAAAAGCCAAAATCATTTTTCCTGTAAGGCACTCCAATTGGATTTCCAATATGGTACCTTTAAGGAAGAAGAATGGTGATATAAGAATCTGTATTGATTTTAGAAACTTAAACAAGGCATGTTTAAAAGACAATTTCCCATTGCCAACCATGGAACAGATACTTCAAAAGGTAGCTGGTTCTGAACTTATGTCCTTTCTTGATGGATTTTCAAGCTATAATCAAGTCTTAGTTCATCCAGATGACAGATTGAAAACAACTTTCAGAACAAAATGGGGAACTTATGCTTATCAGAAAATGCCTTTTGGTTTAATAAATGCAGGAGCAACTTTCCAAAGAGCCATGGACATAGCATTTAAAGGTCTGATAAATAAATCAGTTGTTGTTTATCTTGATGACATAACAGTATTTTCAAAAAAGAGAGCCAATCATCTACATGATTTAAAGCAAATATTTGAAAGATGTAGAAGGTTTGGTATTTCCTTAAATCCAAAGAAATCTTTCTTTGCTTTTGATGAAGGAAAACTCTTAGGATTTGTTGTGTCAAAAGATGGTATATATATTGATCCAGATAGAGTGAAAGAAATTTCTGATATTTCTTTACCTCATAACAAAAAATCCATGCAATCATTTCTTGGATAGATCAATTTTGTTAAAAGATTCATTCCTGATTTTTCTTTAATTGTTTTACCTATGTAAAATATGATCAAGAAGAATTCAGTATTCAAATGGGGTCATAAAGAGAAAGAAGCCTTTGAGTCAATCAAATAAGCGATCATTAATGCACCAGCATTGAATACCCTAGATTTTTCTAAAGATTTTACTTTGTATACTATGGCCACCGAAACATCTTATGCATCTGTTTTAACACAGCTCAATGATCAGAAAATTGTGGCACCAATTTCTTTCTTTAGCTCAAATCTACAAGAAGCTGAGCTTAATTATTCCGATGTTGAAAAACAAGCCTTTGCTATGTTTAAATCAATCAAACATTTCAGACCTTTTCTCTTGAAAACACATACAAAAATCATTGTCCCATTCTATACAGTGAGGCAATTATTAATTCAAAAACAAGTAGGAGAAAAGAGAGCTAACTGGGTAACAGCCTTGCAAGAATATGATATTGATATTAAACCAGCTAAGATTGTTAGAGGACAAGGTTTTTGCAGATTATTGGCAGGAGCTCATAACATACCATAAAATCAAGATTCAAATCAAGATATTCAAGTAAGTCAGATAAGTGTTACAGATTCTGAATCTCAGTATGCTGATCTCATCTATTACTTGAAAAATGGGTATGCTCCTTCTAATCTCAGCTATAAGAGAAAACGTGCTTTAAGGTTAAAGGGTATTAAATATGAGATCATTCATAATGTGTTATTCAGAAAAAACTATGATTCAATCTTATTAAGATGTCTTGAAAAGACTGAAGCTGAAAAGGTTTTGCAGGAATTACATGATGGACCAGCAGGAGGTCATTTTGGAGGTGATACCACAGCTCACAAAATAATTCGTGCTGGTTATTACTGGCCTACCCTGTTTAAAGATATGCATGATTACGTAAGGAAGTGCAGAATTTGTCAAACTGCAAGTGGAAGACAAAGGAAACTAGCTTTTCCTTTGCAACCAGTGACTATTGAGCAACCATTCGAACAATGGGGGCTTGACATTATTGGTGAGATAGTACCTCATTCTTCCAAACAACACAAGTACATCCTTACTGCAACTGATTACTTTACAAAATGGGTAGAAGCAATCCCTTTGAAGGTAGCCAATTCTGATGCAATTATTGATTTCATAGATCAATTCATCATAACCAGGTTTGGTGTACCTAACGCTCTTGTCTTTGATAATGCATCCTACTTCTCTAGAAATATTTTAATAGAATTTGCAGTCAAAAGAGGTTTTAAATTGAAATATTCAGAAAATTATTATCCACAAGGTAATGGTTTGGCTGAATCCACTAACAAAAATCTTATCAAAATCATTAAAAGGACTATTGATCAAAATCAAAAGAATTGGCACAAGTCTTTAATATTTGCATTATGGGTTGATCGTATCACTAAAAAAGCTTCAATAGGAACTTCACCTTTCAATTTAGTTTATGGAAAAGAAGCTGTGATACCATCAAATTTAATTCTTCCATCATTAGCCCTAGTGCAATTTATTGAAGAAAATCCTTCTTCATCCATTCAATTGAGATATGATCGAATCCTTAAACTAGAAGAAGATAGAGATAAAGAAAAAATTATTCATGAAAAACATCAACAGCTTGTAAAATCTTCTTTTGATGCAAGTTCTACCGGCTCAAAAATTTTGTCAATTGGTGATCTTGTTTTGAAATGGGATAAAGCACACGAAGAAAAAGGTAAACATACCAAGTTTCAGAAAATGTGGCTTGGACCATTTCAGATCATTGAAAAGATAGGCTCAAATACATTCATACTCCAAGATCTAACAGGTAAGAGAGAATCTCTTCTTGTAAATGGGCTTATCTTGAAGAAATTCTTTTCATAAGGAGGTAACCCCTTCTTAAACTGTACATATTCCTCTCTGCAAAGTTTTTGATTGTTTTTGCAAATAAAAGTTGTTAATAGGTCTATAATTGACTGTTTACTATTTAGGAAAATTTCTTAGGAAAAATATTATAAATATTTATTTTGTGTGAATAAGAATTTTTAAAGGAATGATCACAATTTTTGGATAGTTTAAAATAAGATGTAAAACTTTGAAAGATTATTTCAATCATTTGCATGATCTTTTGAAAACTTGAGGAGGATGTAAATCATTACAAGTTTATTGAGCAGAGAAAGGTTATCTATAAAAGTACAGATTTTTTCAAAGTTTTGGAACTCAAAAAACTCTGAAAATTGTCATCCATTGATTCTTAAGGATAAAACTATTTCACCCCATCCATTTAAGTTGTGATTTTTTAGAATGTAATTCTAAGATATTATATGAAAATTTAAGAGATAAGAGGTCTCATTATGAGCCGACTTACCATGTTCATAAGGAGTAATAAAACTGACATTACCAATACTGCATACCAAAACAGGGTAATGGCTTATAAATATAAGACAAGGGGTCTCATCACGAGCCAGCTTGTTCAGTTTAATTATAACTAGTGAATGGCATTGTTATTAACTGGCTGCCAAACCAGAAAAATGGCTCTTAAAAAATAAAAAATAAATAAAAGACAAAAACATGAGATAATAGATCTTATGAATTTATCTTTTAAAAAGTCATAATTTTAGTTGGATGGGACAATGAATGGTTAATGGTTTAAAGGTAACCCTGTCGAGACTATGAACGTTTGCAGGCAGCAGAGGCAATACCTATGGCAATAGAGTATATTATAAAACCAAAACTTGGAGAAATCCACTTACTTCATTATTAACCCCAATCAAAGCTTGAGATAACCCAAAAATGTTTTTTATTCTTAAGGGATTAGAAAAGAAATTGTGAATGATTTTTATTTCTTTTTCATAGTTAGATTTTATTTAAAACATCCTAAGATAGTTTTCATTATCTTTAAAAATATTTATTTACTAGAAATATAGTGTTCATTTTATTTTTTCAGAGATAACTGTTTCTTTCACTGAATCGCCAATTGTTGTGACCAGCAACAACCCCCCTTTTTATTTAATATTAGTAATAATACTAAATAAATGGGGACCCTTAGTTAAAAAATCCAAAAAATCAATTAGGATTTGTTTTCCTTTTCAAATAAAAATTTCTATCATAAACTTAGAGAAATCCCTTAGAAAGAACCTTAAGAAACACTTAGGTTTATGATAGATTACAATAAAATTGTTCTTTAAACAAAATAGCGCATCCATCACAAAATGGTATATATCTTTTGTAAAACTGAAAATGCGATTTTGCGATTTTGCGATAATGCGATCTCAAAAAGCCTATACAATAAACATATTGGTCGCAGATCGCATAGCGCAGAAAATAGAAATGTTAAACGAATACCTTTTGCGCTATTTACAATTTTGTGCTTTTGCGAGAGTTGCAATGTGCACTTTTGCGCTATTTCACAATTTGGGCTTTTGCACTATTTACAAAATTGCGATGGTTTCATTTTGCAATATTGCGATATTGTGACATTGCGATATTGTGATATTGCATAGCAAATCGCAGATCGCAATATCGCAGATTCATAAAAGCACATTGTTAAAAGAAAATCTTCCCATATATCAATATCTGTTATACGCTTTAATGATTGGATTAAATGAATGGATTGTCAATTAATGGTAAATGAGATTTTGTTTTCATTGAAAGTCGTTCCACGATAAAATAATATATTTCATCTACCTTCGCATTTAAAACAATCTCATCACCTTTCTCATTCCATTACTCTCATTTAACTTGTAAAACGTAGGCACGAAGGAGCAAACGTCTATACAAAGCTTTCACAGATCATTATGGGTAAGAAGGAGAAGAGCTCGAATTCTGAAAACAGAGAAATGGCTTCACTGTATGCAGACACCGCTTGCAATAGGGATGCCGGTATAACCACATGGGAAGGAATGTATAATTTGCTGGAAGAAGAAAATCCTGTGGTGTTGAAAGTTGCGGCTACAACAGGTTCCAGTAATACGTCTGAGGCAACTCTCAAAGAACTGGATTGCTCATTTCTGCATAGGATAGCGGCAAAGCCAAGGATTCTCCCATATACGGACATGGTGAAATGGGTGCTGGACAGCACCGATATTTCAGACAAGAAATTTAGAACTCCATCTCAAGAGCTAATCGGGTCATTCACAATGGAAGATGTGAGGCTGATGTATAAGTTTCCGGAACCTCAGGCGACTTATAATAAGAAATTTCTGGAAAATTTTGCCAGAGAACATGCGAATTTGTCAGAATGCACACAGGACTGGACCAAAAGAGATGAACCATTGAAGAAAAACAAACACAGGCGGACAGTACCAAAAAGGATGTTTTAGACATTGTTCACAAGTTCAATATCCAAGTGGGCAATTTGACATAGTTTCTACCACAAGATAGGGTATGTGAGTTTTCCAAATTATCCCCTATAGAGCTTTTAGAAGTTACTGAAAAATCTGTTGGAGATCAAGAGCTCTCAGGGAGACATAAAAGCTCTTATTGAGAAAATTCGGGAGTTGAAGAGACTTAAAATAATTGTAAAGCAAAATGAGGAAACATTGACCAAATTCAAGAGCAAGAAAAAGATGTGGAGCGTTTTTGGCAAAGAGAAAAACTACTGCAAAAGGTCGAATCTATAAAGAAGAAACTACCGTGGCTGAAGTATGATAGGAGAAAATGGCGAAGCGAAATCAAGATGAAATTTCAAAATTAATAGCAGAGCAAAAAAAAAGCTCCAATAGAGGAGAATGCACAAATCAGAATGGCAGAGAAGGCAGCAGAGGAGGCGGCTACAGCGGAAAATACTCTTACTAATTGTGTAAATGATAATTTACACAAAGCTAATTTGATTTCAGAAACTGTTCCAGGATATCTCCCACAGGCACATCAACTGCAAACAGAATGGAGGCAAAAAGCAGAAGAAAGAGCAAGATCAATCCAAGGGCTGACAAGATTAAATTGAGACTCTTACTGGACATACTTAGTGAAGCCACACAGTCAGCACAGTGCGCTTAATTGTATCATCAATTCTACAGAGAAGATTGCGCCTACACTTGCCGACTTTGTCTTTTCAGGACAGTTGAATTCTGAAGTCGGTCAACCACATCTTCTCAAAACTATGCTAGATGCCTGCAAGTTTAAAGATCAAGTTCATAAATAGTTAGTTAATAGTCTTTATTTTTAGATTTAGTTTTAATTTTACTGTATTTTAGCCTAGGAAAAGGATGGTCATTAAACCGAATCCTTAATTTTTGTAATAGACTATTTTTAGATTTAGCTAAGTAGTATTTAAACCCTTCTCATGCATTTAGAGAGGGGTCCTGGATCTTAATATTTTTGACTTGGAGATTACATTTCTGTACTCCACTGACTTATATATTTTTTAAAAGGATCACATTTGGTGATTTTATGCGGAATTATCTTTGAAGTGTTGCATTTCTGTACCTTGGAATTTGATTTTGCATCAGAATTACTGGATTAGAGTATCAGATTTCATTTGAAAGCTTTCAAGATGAATAAGGTATTTCTATCTGTTCACTATTGATTTCTTTTGTCTTATGATATTCGCTTTAAAATTTTCTATCATTTATATATATTTGGTTTTCACAACGTTTCTTTTTATATATCATTTCTGAGTATAATTGAAACGTTATCTTTCATAAGTATATATATAGATGGTATACAATGATGAATGCAATATGCTAATACAACTCTATTTAATTTCTTAAACAGAGTTATCTTTATTTTGTTTCTGCACATTTCAATTTAAATGATAATACATTTTTATGGTTATTGTTAAATTGGAACAATCTTAAGTTGTATTCACATATGATTGCCCGGGTTAGTGTTAGAATTTCTTTATCAGTATTTAGTTTAAATTAGATAGTTTTATTTCATTCAATTTAGTCCCATTTCCACTCATCCAAATAAAACCCATCACCAACCCATTAGTTATAAGGAAACTGGTCCTTTAAATCCAGTCGGAGCCACCATACCAAACGGAAAAGGAGCTGTCCTAAGGTCCTGACCGGGTGGTTTTCCCCAATGTTTGAAGCAAAGATTTTCTAGGCTTAAACAGAGAGGAGGAGAGCATGGGGTATGCTATTTCGTCTACCAAGATCAGATTTTCAGCCCACCTACATTACAGGAGCCAAACGTGGAAGAGGATTTTTAGGAATTTCCATGTTGGCAGGTAACTCATTTTGTATGGATGATTGATTGGGGGATGGAGAACCCACACGGAGAAGATGTTCCTCAACACATTTAAAACTCCATGCCTTGGGTGGAGACTTTCCAGTTCTATCCTTACAGTTGCTTGAGGAAAAGCAACATTTGGGAGGGGAGGACTGTAATATTCACAATTCAGCACATAGCTAAATGGAATATTAAAGTTTTGTTTTTATCACCTAGTAGCTAAATAAATGGGTAAGGAAGCCCATGAATATTAAATACATGAATAAAATCCCTCAAATGTGAAAGGGGATAGTCATAAGAACTATATTTCACACCCTTATGTGTGAAAGAGGACATTTTCATGGAGACAAGGTCAAGTTTGACCAAGTCAACAACGCTAGGATAGGAGGTGGAGAGCACTTTGATAGACAACACAGTATGAATGGGAAGAGGGTTATTTGGTGGAGGAAACCCTAATGAGTGGGACCCATGGAGAGAGTGCTTTCACTTTTTAAAATGAGGGCAAGGCATCCATTTTTATTCATGATTCAGATTATTGATTTCATTGTCTGTTTAGACATTATGAATTCTCCTGCTTTTTAGAAGAGTTGCAGTACTGCTTAGCACAATGATTTCTTGTTTAGGAATCCTTATCCTTTATTGAGAGGCCTCTTCAAGGAGTTTTACTAATTTTCCTCACATCCAGGCTTGAGGCCAAGCATCCTCCTTTAGCTACAACATTATTTCTGCAACAAAATAATGTTGTGTTGGAGGGTGTTGTAGTGAGGGTTCACAACACCACTTCCACCACTTTTTTTTTGAAGGAGGAGGCTCTTTTTCCTTTGATATATCAGTTTGGAAGCCCTTGGAGCATATTTCATATCTTGGCACTTGGACAACACTTTTTCTTGCACCTAAAATGCAGTATCCCTCAGTGATTGCGTTATTTTTAGGAGGTATTTGCAATGAGGGATTGCAGTGATTGTTGGAGAGTGAGATCTTCAATGATAGGATCAGCCTTTCAATTGAGAGATTATTGGAGGAGGTTTATTTATATGATCCAGAATCTTCATTCAGCTCCATCCAGTACTATTTCTTGATTTGCAGCTGCTACCCTGCAACTACGAAATTTCTGCAATTTTGCATATTCCAGCCAATCCTTCCCGGATTGACTTGAGGTAGTATTTGGGAGCTTAGATATTCTCTACCACCATTATATCAGCCATACATATGCAGATTTATGATGTTTTTTATTTTTTGTAGAAGTTCTCTTTCTTTGACTGCGCAGTTCTGATCCATAGACATTCTGCTATGCAGCAGTATTTCACTATTCACATGTGTGTTCAGGGGAGGCTTGTTTTCCTTGATGATATGATGTATATTGTACTCATTTGTTGCTGATATATACAATAAAATGGCTTTATGGTTTTCATACATATTGGTATGATATTATCACTACTACTCCATGTTTATGTTTATGTATTGTTGATCTCCAATTTAGGAATACTATAACATATTCCTAAAATTGTAGAAATTCCATATTTTTGGATATTACATATCTACTCCATGTACTTCAATTTTTTCTCAAAACCCCAAGGGGAATTTGTAGAGGAGCCTATCTAGTGTATAGATATGATATAGATCTAACGTTTTGTTCACAGATCTGCTCTAGATCTCAAGTGTAATCTACTGCTATTTTAGCCAATAAAAATAGCACTGTCAAGCTTGTTCAGTCAAATATATGGTTGCAGCACCTTACTTTTGAGGGTTTTCTTTATGTAAATTCTTCTATTTTATGTTCTATAACTCATGGGCTTCAATATAACTTTGATTTTCTATTGTAAATGTAAATATTGAGCCTCCATATTGGATTCCTGCTCTTACTTCATTGAACTGCGTTATTTTTGTGTAATATTGTTTAGTATTGTTTCATGTTTCCCATTTGGGATATTACACGAGAAAAAAAAAAACAATACTCTCTTAGAAGTGCCCCCAAAACCCTTCCCAACCCACACCAAGGCCACCTAGGAGTCGAGTCACACATCGGCAATAGTGGTCCCCGAGCACCTACAGTGACCTCAATTGAAAGACAAAAAAAGAAAACAAATGGAGAACGACCAACCCCACAAAATCTTTCTCTAAAATTCCTCCCAACCATCCCCGCCCCACAGCGAGGCCACCAAGGAGTCCACCCTAACAACAACAATGATGGACCTCGATCACCTGATCACCTGTAGTGACATCGATGTGAAGGAAAACTAAGGAAATAAATGGATAGCAACCGACCCCAAAACAACTCTTAAAAATTCCCTGCAACCCTTCCCACCCAGCAGCGAGGCCACCTAGGAGTTCACTTAGACAACAAAAATAGTGGACATCGATCTCTTAATCATCTATGGCAACCTCATTGGAAAGGAAAAGGAAGGAATTAAAAGGAGAATGGCCAAGTCGACGACCTCTATTAGAAATGCCACCTCAACCCTCCCTGCCCTGCACCAAGGCCACCTAGGAGCCCATCCGATCTAACACAGGACCTCAATCGTTTGATCGCCTAGAATACCCTCAATGAAAAAGGCAAAGGAAGGAAATAAAACAAAAATGACTGACCCGGCAACCTCTCTTAAAAATAGCCCCCCAACCCTCCCCACCTCGCACCAAGGCCACCTAGGAGTCCACCCGGACAATAGCAATGGTGGACATCAATCGCTTGATCAACTGCAGCAACCTCAATGCGAAGGCAAAGGAAGAAAATAAATGAAAATCAGGAGGATCGCTACAAAAGGCATGAACATATCCAAACAAGAGGAGGGATTAGGTAGCCCTGCACCCCACACACTCACATATAAGCAACCTAGGAGATTGCCCCACCAACTTACCAACTGGACAATGAATAACTTTCACCTGCATCCACCTCCACACAGAGGAGGGAGGTTGAAGCATTCCCCCTTTAATTCCTTCTTCCAGATATAGCCCCCACCATCAACGTAGAAAGCCTCCTCCCAATTGGACCACAATGGCATACGCGATCAAAACAAGAAATACCCATCACCTTGTGTCTCAACATTACAATTTGAAAGGTTCTACTGTGCATGCAAGATGTAATGAAAAGGAAAACCACCTGATCAAACATATGGGCCACCGCATGTATCAAAACCTCAAAGCCAACGCAGGGACATATGACGTGCAATCTAAAAGGAATTCTAAACCTTAATTTTACAACAAGGATAACTGATCGTCACATCGCCCAATAGAAAAAGCAACCAAGAGGGGAATATTACAACCAAAAACCTTCCACATTCATCTTAAATGTATGTATCTAAACCCACAATGCTGACATAGAAAGAGTACAAGCATAAGAAACTGACACCATAAAGAGCCAAACAATGAAGAGGAAAGTCAACTCAAGGAGCCGCTGTTACACAAAAAATTGTCACCATGACATTTTTCTGATTGTATGAGTTCATTAACAGTCATACATGCCTCCTCTACAAGTCTTACAACCTTTACTCCTCATTTCAAGCCCTAAAACAGGAGGAAAAACCCTAAAAATCTCTGAAACTTTGGGTACGCAGGTAACATGAGGCCTGCTTGCGTTCCTAGCTTGGGTACGTAGATAATACACTGCTTACCTGTGTTTTAGAATCCAATTTTCCTTTGCAATGCTTGCGTGCCCTCCTCAAAGTCAAAAAGGCGAGAAAGTAAAGTCAAAAAAGTGGTTTGAGGTCAATTATAGAAGGTTCTAGATGAGAATTTTTGGGGATGAGTACGCTTTGATAAGGTGCATGTATCCCTCACCTTAAGGAACTAATCCCTTGATGTGAGGATTCTATCCCTTTGAAGGAGGATTCTATCCCTTAAAAGGTGGAATCCTAACCTCCTCATCTGCTCTATAAAAGGAGGCATTGGGTATTCTCAAATGGTTAAAATTTTTGGGTTAAGCTTTTGGAGATTGAGATTTTGGGGATTGAGAATTAGAGTTGAAGCTTTATGTGTGATTGATTTGAAGTGTTGTTGAGATTTAGACTTCTTTCTGCTGAGCTTTTGAGAGGAAATATCACATACCTCCTTGTGCTCTTGGAGGAAGAGTGAAAGACTTATCAAAGTAGAGGAGATTCCTGCTTCGGACCCCGGGAAGGCCTTTCGAACATCAAGGCTAAGGTTGTAAGGTGCTTTTGCTATTTTAATATTAATACAATAAAGTTTTGTTTTTCTCAATAAATTTTCGTTCGATTGTTTATTTCAATAAGCTGTCGTTTGATCGTTTATTTCATAGATTCCTTGATCACTATGATAGGTATGTTTTATGATTATTTGTTATACAGGTGCTATTTAATATTTGCTTGTTTGTGATTGTAGGTTGATGAAAGACGACACTTTCTTGCGACAAAAGAACTCTTGTTGCGATGAAAGGATTATTGTTGTGACGAAAGATCTCTTGTTGCGACGGAAGGATTTTGGTGCGACGGAAGCACTACGACCGCAAATAAGCATTTGGATCTAAGGTAGGATCGACACCTTCATAGCATTTATTTGTAAAAAGAATATATCTAGATAAAGACAGCTTATTTGTTCGTTTGTTGCTAGATTGTCTTCTGACACTAGGGAGATCGGTCTTGTCCGCAAGAATGATTTATCCGGCCAACAAATTGGCATCTCCACTAGGGAAAGAACTTGTTGTTTTTGGTTCTCTTTTATTTTGATTTGAGGAAAAGTTTTTCCTAGTTTTTGATTGATGGATATCTGCCTGGGTAGCTTCGGTTTTCTCTGTTTTTGAAAATTTTGAAATATTTTATGTTTTTCTTGAACTTTTCTGGGGACCGCACTTTGTTCTTTTGCATAGTGTGGGAAGTTTCACACTTTCCTTGAGTTAACAATGCAGGACCGCACCTATTACTTCTGGGAGCCTGCGGACCCTGTTAAAATTTTGGAAAAACTCTAGATTTATTTTTTCAAGTTTAGTTTAGATTTGATTTAGGATTTTTAGCATCTACCCAGATCTATATTTTTCTGTCAAAAATCTCTTGTTTTTGAATTTCTTTCAGCAATTTTTCATCTCATCAATCTCCATTAAGTTAATTGGGTGTTTTGAGTCTCTTTTTGAGAAATTCTTAATTTGATTTCCTTTGGTCATTACTTGGAGGTTTGTCTCAGTATTTTCACAATTTTGCATCTTTTTGCTTTTGTTTTTTCAAAAAAAATTTCCCCTCATTCGTCGGGGGGAGGGGGCGGGGCTAAATTGTGTATGAGTGTTAATCGCCTTTGAGTGTTTTTTGATCTTTGGAACTCTCACCCGATTTTCTTGACTTGAACTTGATGGGTTCTTAGATTACATTAGAATCATATTGTGTTTGAGAATTCTCTTGCATATATTACATTTGCATAATTAGAGTTCTCATTTTTAGAATATAAATGAAAAATGTGCATAGATTACATTTGCATACTTTTCATGTGAATTGTGCATAGATTACAACTGCATAGTTTACATTCTGAAAAATAAATCATAGATTTAGATCAATTTTCTTTGATTTGAATTTAGATGATTTTATTCTTGTTTTAAAAACACAAAAATATAAAAATTATTTTGGGATTGATTTGCATTAGTTTTTCTTAATGAAATTAGTGCATCAGATAATTTGTTATTTTTTTCTCTTAGTGATCAATTTTTTGCATTCTTGGAAGTGTATGGAAACTCTCTCCTTACTTTAGTTAGGATTCATCGAATTGAAAATATTACATTATCATATTCGATTGCATTCAATTTTGGGTCGGGTCATAACACCATTGGTTTCATATCCATTTACCCTTTTGAGTAATAACAACTTAAATAACACAACGCTTAATTAAAATTCATGTAGTAATTTTTACATTTTTAGGGCTCTTTCCACCAATATAGCTCAGGATTAGTGCTTTGGATAGGTTGTAGTTAACTTTCCAAAGCAACAAAAACAAACAAGTAGATAAATCTTGCGGTAAGAAATAAATCCAATTGTAATTGGTATAATCTGGGAATCTTTTCTTAAATAAGTCAATCACGAGATCATGCCCGAACCTTTGAGACAATCAATTCTGTTTCATTAGGGAAGATAGAATATTTGGCGTGCATTACAAATGGTAAACCTTGGATTAACCATTGTCGAGGAGCCTGGGGTCACTTGTCGGAAAACCTCGGATTGACCATGTCGAGGAACCTTCAAGGGGATTGAGCTTTGTTACTCTGCCCTTGCGTGTGGAATCGGATCGTAGACTGTTCCTCCAGTTGTATTTGTTGTTGTTGGTAACCTTAGTGTCCATAAACTTAAGATTATTTCCTAAGGTGACGGTGAAGGAAAGATCTCACTGTACCTGGAGCAGACGTCAACTAGACTCACTTGGACTCTCTGGGGGGTTTCTCTTCACTCAAGATGGTTTTGTGAAGAAACTTGTGCCAGTATGTTTCATTAAGCAGGTTGTCGGGGTAACTGTTCCAACTGCCCTTTCTGTATTAAATTCTACGATGTTGGATTTCATCACTAGCTAGTGTTTTTAGTACGAGAAGTTACTGTTTGTGTGTGGTTTGACTCCTAGATTTGATAGCGTGTGTTAATTTGTTTGTTTTTACTTTTAGAGACCATAGGTGTGAATTGTGAATTTTAATTGTTAGGTGTGAATTGTGAATTTTTAATTTTAGTTTTAAATTGTTAATAAAATTCACTGAAGTTGAATATAATGGCAACTGTTCCAGAATTTACCAACCAAGGAAACCCTCTTAATGAGAATCCTAGTATTTTCCTTGCTTTGGAAATGTTGGTGCTCCTTATATGGCTACTTTGTCATTACCTGTATTTATAATAGGTTTACCAATATGGTTATTTTCAACTTCGTTGGCCCCGAATACTCCAATTGTTCCACCTCAACCGGATGCTTCACTTCAACAGAGTTCACTATCTCAACATCACCAACCTTCTGTTGACCCTTTACCTTCTTCACCTAATATTTCTTCCTCCATTTCTTCCTCTTCACTTGGTAAAAGTCTTAACGCTAGTAACCAGGTGACTATGAAGAAGAAGAAAGGGAAGAAGAAGAAGAAGAAAGATAAGAAATAATTCAACCAACCAACCATGGCTGTAAGTGTTAGTTGTGTTGAGAAAACCTCCAACATGCATCGTAAACCCAAATACCCTTGCAAGCTTTGTAAGGGTGACCACTTCCTTATCAATTGTCCTAGTATTTCTAAGGTCTTGGAAGTATGGTTAGAAAAATCTCATCAAATTTTCGTTGATCCATCAACCAATGATAGTCAGGTTCCTGGGAAAAAGGGTAAAGTTAGGTTTCCTTGTAAGTTATGCAAAGGGAGTCATCAAAATCACATTTTCCCTCACATGGATGAAGCCTAAAAATTATTGGAAAATATTACTATTCTAGAGCAAGAATTTCCAACTGGTTACCGTAAACTTTCTCCCAACCTACCGTCAACTGAAGGAGTGATTGATCTAATTTCAAGTACAGTCGATCCCACTCTTCCATTGGAGAGTGAAACTCATATCACTCAGGTTGATGATCCATTAGTTGATGAAGTGGTTGATTCGATTTCACATTCGGCCGATCCCATTCTCCCTGTAGAGAGTGAACTTCATACTGCTCAGGTTCTTCTTGTTACATCAGATTCTTCTACGCCAGGGGGAATTTTACCTGTTTCTACAGAACCCCCTCCAAGTACTGAGGTCTTTTCCTTTGATTGGAATAGACTGAAAAAACCTCGTCTTCCTTCCTCTATCCCTTTCCAAATCATTGTGAAGTTAGGTGTTAGGGACATACACTACACACAGGTAGATGAAGGTGCTTCTGTTAGTATTTTATCCTCAATTTCTTGGAAAGCTTTGGGTTCTCCTCAGCTTGTGCCTATTATGTAGAAACTGAAATATTTTAACAGAACCATTAGTGAACCTTTAGGGATCCTTCCTAAGTTTTTTATTACTTTGGAAGGTAAAACTGTCTGTATTGATCTTATGGTAGTTCGAGGACCCTTGGATTTCAGTTTACTCCTTGGGCGAGACTATTTCTATGCAATGAAAGTTGTCGTATCGACACTCTTTTGCGTGATGTATTTCCCTCACAATGGAAATATTGTGACTGTATACCAACTTTCATTCCCTACTCTTGTTTTGACTACCAATAATACGACACCCCTAAATGTTCCTGATACACAAGTGGTATCTACCCCGCCACGGGTTAATTATGTGGCAACTAGTCCCATGTTTTCAATTACCGATGTAAGCAAGCCTCTTACTGTTTGCTCGACTTCCTATGACTTAGATCTGGTAATTGACATGGAAAACTCTATGGGATTATTTGAATGTGATGTTCTTATCCCTTTTGAGTCCCTTGACATTTGTTCCTTCCAGAGAACGATTCTTCCTTCTGATGAAGACCTCTTGGAAGCCATGATCAAGGTGTGTCCATTGACATGTGTTTCTTCCAGTTGGATGCCATAATCAGTGAGTGCGAGGATAGTTCCTTTTACTATGTCAACCTCGTTAAAAAATGAATTAGTGGCCGCGAGGATAGTTCATTTTACTGTGTCAACCTCGTTAAAAAATGAATCAGTGGCTGTGAAGATAGTTCTTTTTACTATGTCAACCTCGTTAAAAAATGAATCAGTGAGTCTTAGGAAAGTTCCTTTTCCTGTGTTAACCTCATTAAAAAATGAATCAGTTGGTCAGAGGATAGTTCCTGTTACTGAGTCAACCTCATTAAAAAATTAATTAGGTATGAGGACAGTTCTTTTCCTGTGTCAACCTCATTAAAAAATGAATCAGTAGGTTATATAGGTAAATTGTAGAAAATAGATACGAGGATAGTTTCTTTTATGGTGTAAACCTCATTAAAAAATGAAACATGTAGGTGAGGATAGTTCCTGTTACTGTGTCAACCTCATTAAAAAATGAAACACGTTGCCATGAGCATAGTTCTTTTCCTGTGTCAAGCTCGTTAAAAAATGAATCAAATCCTCCCCTAACTGAGTCGAGTCTTTGACTAGATCTCGTAAATGTTAAGTCATATATATAGGTTAGTTATTTCAGTTTTTTGCATAATTTTCTTATAGTTTTAGGTCAGATCTTTCATATGATCTCGTAAATGAACCTTCATTCCATCCAGGTATTAATTACCAGCAGTGTACTTAGTTGAATGAAATGAAGCTGGGGGGCATGCACTCTAGCAGTTACGCTTAGGGGGCATCAAGCACAATTTTCTCTCTGTTTCAAGCTTGTGTAAAAATGAAACCACTCTGAAGCATAGTTTTTCTCTGTTTCAAGCTTTTGTAAAAATGAAACCTATCTTGAGTCAATTTCGATTATTTTCAAGACTCGTTAAACTCACGAAAATCCCGAGATTATTTTGCTATCTTTCATTCTCGTAAAATACATGAAAATGCCGAGTTCTTTCTGTATTTTCCTGCTTGTAAATTAAATTGAAAGTCGGCAACATGAGTACATTTTTATCCCTTTTTTGAACTCGTTAAAACTTACGAGAAAAGTGAAAACCATGAGTACATTTTTATCCCTTTTTCGAACTCGTTAAAATTTATAGAAAAAGCAAAACTACTGAGTATACTTTTATCACTTTTTCGGACTCTTGAAAATTACCAGAAAGCAAAACCCTGGAGTCCTCTTTTTAGCCCTTTTCAGACTCTAAAAAATTGAAAAGATTTCCGAGAACTTGATTATTCGAACTCGTTAAAGTAAATGAATGATCGTCCCTTCAGTATAAGTTTACCCCTTTTATGGACTGAAATGGACTATTTACGAAAAAGGTATACGTTGACTAATTACGGTCAATAGAGTTCTCTCCCGCATTATTTTATACCTTTTCAAGCTCGAGAGACTAAATTTACGAAAAAGTACACCCATGGAGTTTCCTTAAGTTTTTTCTTCTGACTCCCTAAAATTGAAAAGCACTGAGTTTCTCCTATACTAGACTCATTAAAATTTAACAGTAAAGGACCTCTTCAATTTCAAACAGGAACGAACCACTGCTTCTTAGGGTTCGAATCTTAAACTAAGTTGGACTCATCCGAAGGATGAACTTATAAACAAGCAAATGTTATCCTCCTCAAGCTTGTCAAAAATAAAGAGGTACTTGCCAGAAATGGTGGGGGAAAAGAGAGAAAAATGAACCTGTTGGTTACATTTTGATTATTTGGAAAACCGTTAACCACTCTTGAACATGACACTTTTGTTCACCTGAGTTGGGAAATCCTTTACCTAACAGTTAATCAAACCATATTGAAAGTCTTCAGCTAGTTTCTAGGTATTAGCTTTGGGTCAATTGTCACCAAGCCATCTGCAGTGTCGTTATGTGTTCAAAAGGACAGTTCAAATAAACCATTCATCTGCAAAATATCTGTCATCCATTTTGACCATCCCTGAGTCAATCCTTGCCGATATATTTTCAAAACTTGACCTATGATTTCGTGTTGTGGGCTTGCCTACAACAGATCACTTTCTATCGACGAAAACTCATTATCTAGGAAGTTGACCTAGAAATCGTTAGTACCTTGAAATCTGCATGCCTCAATGGCAGGTTTCTCACCTTCGACGATAGGTTGCATCATTGAACTTCGATTGAATGATTCTATGAAATGTTCGACTTCAGCTCATTCATTCACATTTCATGGATTGTACTGAGTACTTTAAGAGCCATTAACATTACTGGTGGTTTCTCTCACACTTGTTAACAGTTCGAATCATTGACTGGTAATCAAGTGGTTTCTACCATGTTCGACCTCAACACATTTAATCGCATGGATAGAATCATACTAGTTCGGGAAGCAGAAATCAAGACCCTGGATCTAGTTTCTACCATCCAGGCTGTGAGGAATTTTATTATTATACAGTGTACTATTCATTACAGATGGTTGCGCCCATGCTGTGTCTACACTATTGATGTAATATTAAAATCATTTCTGTATCAGAACAAGTCTAGTTAGTTTTGATCTGAGTATGGGAATGCCTACCTCAGAGATGATATATATATATATATATTTTGCATTGAATGATTTTACAGGTTCCAACTGGGGTGTCCACAGGATGATCCTTCAAATGATAAAGTACTCCACTCTTCATATATGACAGAATTCATCTTCATCTATTTCAGACTTCGCACTTTAGGGGGCAATCTGTTACACTAAAAATTGTCACCTTGACATTCTGCTGACTGTATGAGTTCATTAACACTCATACATGCCTCCTCTGCAAGTCTTACAACCTTTACTCCTCATGTCAAGCCCTAAAACGGGAGGAAAAACCCTAAAAATCTCTGAAACTTTGGGTACACAAGTAACACGAGGCTTGCCTGCATTCCTAGCTTGGGTACGTAGGTAATACACTGCTTACCTGCGTTTTAGAATGAATTTTTCCTTTGCAATCCTTGCGTACCCTCCTCAAAGTCAAAAAGGCGAGAAAGTAAAGTCAAAAAAGTGGTTTGAGGTCAATTCTAGAAGGTTATAGATGAGAATTTTTGGGGATGAGTACGCTTTGATAAGGTGCATGTATCCCTCACCTGAAGGAACTAATCCCTTGATGTGAGGAGTCTATCCCTTTGAAGGACGATTCTATCCCTTAAAAGGTGGAATCCTAACCTCCTCATCTTCTCTATAAAAGGAGGCATTGGGTAGTCTCAAATGGTTAAGATTTTTGGGTTAAGCTTTTGGAGATTGAGATTTTGGGGATTGAGAATTAGAGTTGAAGCTTTATGTGTGATTGAGTTGAAGTGCTGTTGAGATTTAGACTTCTTTCTGCTGAGCTTTTGAGAGGAAAGATCACATACCTCTTTGTGCTCCTGGAGGAAGAGTGCAAGACTTATCAAAGTAGAGGAGATACGTACTTCGGACCCCGGGAAGGCCTTTCGAACATCAAGGCAAAGGTTGTAAGGTTCTAATGTTTTTTTAAGATTAATACAATAAAGTTTTTTTTTTCTCAATAAATTTTCGTTTGATTGTTTATTTCAATAAGCTGTCGTTTGATCGTTTATTTCGTAGATTCCTTGATCACTATGATAGGTATGTTTTATGATTATTTGTTATATAGGTGCTATTTAATATTTTCTTGTTTGTGATTGCAGGTTGATGAAAGACGACACTTTATTGCGACGATAGAACTCTTGTTGTGACGAAAGGATTATAGTTGTGACGAAAGATCTCTTGTTGCGACGGAAGGATTTTGGTGTGATGGAAGCACTACGACCGCAAATAAGCATTTGGATCTAAGGTAGGATTGACACCTTCATAGCATTTATTTGTAAAATGAATATATCTAGAGAAAGACAAAATTAGTTGTTCGTTTGTTGCTAGAGTGTCTTCTGACACTAGGGAGATCGGTCTTGTCCACAAGAACGATTTATCCAGCCAACAGCCGCACAACACAACCCATCCAATTCTAAGAACAAAAAGTGAAATGGGAATTGTTCACATATTCCTCCAAGGACGAGCATGGCTGATATTACCACTCATGTGATACTGAGTGGGGATGGAGAGAATATGAAATTTGGCCACCCTAAAAATGACCCAAGGCCATTCTTCAGGCACACCCAAACAAGAAACTCAATTACCAACCCACCTTTCACATAGAAATACAACCCCTCCCCCCAAAAAATGGGAGGAGGTGAACAATATAATTAAGAGCCGACTTCAGGGAGCCAACGAGAGAAAAGAAAACCTCTCCCACCCACCAAAAAGGGAGGAGATAAACAATATAGAAAAGAGAAAATTTCAAAGGATCCAATGAGCGACCAAGGGGCATGAGAGCGACATAGACAGCTGGCCATTCATCTCAAGGAGCCACACAGAAAAACCTCATCCAACTCTAAGAACACAGAGCGAAAGGGTTACTCTATTCATATATGCCTCCCAGAAAAAGCATGGAAAACATTACCACTCATGTGCTGATGAGTGGGATGGAGAGAATATTAGAGTCAGCAACCCTAAAAATGATCCAAGGACATTCTTCAGACACACCCGAACAAAAAACTCAATTACCAACCCACCTTTCACATGATAATCTAACCACCTCCCCCCAACCAAAAAGGGAGGATTGAAACATTATAGAGGAGAGTCGATTTCAATGAAGCCAATGAGCGACCAAGGCCCACGAGGGCAACATTTTTAGGCTACCAATCATCTCAAAGAGCCACACAGAGAAACCTCATATGACTCCAAGAACACAGAGTGGATTCCTCACATATGCCTCCCAGGACGAGCATGGCCAAAATTACTACTATTGTGCTATCGAGTGGGGATGGAGAGAACATGAAAATTGACGACCCTACAAATGAAAAAAGGCCACTCTTTAGGACCCAAAAAAAAAAAATCAATTACCAAGCCACCTTTCACACAAAAATCCAACCCTTTCCCCCACACCAAAAAGGGAAGAGGTGAACAATATAGCAAGGAGCCGATTTCAATGGAGCCAACCAGCGACCATGAACCACAAAGATTTGATTTCAATGAAGCCAAAAAGAAACCAAGTGGCATGAGAGTGACATAGTGAAGAGTTGATTTCAATAGATAAAACGAGTGACCAAAGGCCTCAAGAGTGACATAGTGAAAATCCAATTACAACAGAGTGAATGAGAGACAGAGGGGCACAAGAGAGACAAAGGAAGGTGACCAGTCATCTCAAGGAGCCACACACAACAACCCCATCCAACTCTGAGAACACAAAGAAGAAGGGTAAGTTTTTTCACATATGCCTCCCAAGACGAGCATGGAAAAAACATTACCACTCATTTGCTACCGAGTGGGGTTGGAGAAAACAAAGTCGACGACCCTACAAATGACCCCAGGCCATTCTTCAGGTACACCCGAACAAAAAAACTCAATTACCAACCCACATTTCACATGAAAAGAAAACCCCTACCGCTTACAATAAATATGATAGATGAACAACCGAACGAAGGAACAAGAACATGCACAAGGCACCTAGGCAGTCACAACTTAGAAAATTTTATGCAGCTGCCTTCAAACAAAACAACCCAACCCGAACGTGTTTCATCGGGCGCCTCAAATGAAACAACCCAAGTGAATGAATTTCATCAAGCGCCCTCACATAGTGTGACACAACATGCTCGACTAAACGAAGGCACAAGGGAGCAAGCAGAAAAAAGGCTACACAAGTGTGCAGAAGGCTCCTGGGGAGTCACAACTTAATAGATTTGATACGGCCGACCTCAAACGAAATGACTTGACCCAAATGAATTTCATTGGGTGATGTCACATGACACACCGAGTGAACGAAGGCATAAGGGAGAAAATGGAAATTGGGTCACACAAGCATGCACAAGGCACCCAGGTGATCACAACATAGAAAATTTGATACTGATGCCCTCAAAAGAAGTGACTCGAGTCGAATGGGTTTCATGGGTCTCCCTCACATGGCATGACAGGGCATGCCCAACCGAACAAAGGTACAAGGGATTAAACAGAAAATGGTCTACACGAATGTACAAAAGTCACCCAGGTAGTCACAACTTAGAAAAATTGATATGATCTCCCTCAAACGAAACGACTTGACCTGAACACATTTCATCGAGCACTCTCACACAGTGTGACATGACACACCTGACCGAATGAAGGAACAAGGGAGAAAATGGAAAATGGGCCACACATACATTGACAAGGCGTGGGGGTGGTCACAACTTAGAAAATTTGATATGGCTAGCCTAAAACGAAATAACCCGACCTGAACACGTTTCATCGGTTGCACTCACATGACACAACACGACACGCCCGAACGAAAAAAGGCACAAGGGAGAAAATGAAAAATCGGCCACATGAACATGCACAAGGCACCCAAGTGGTCACAACTTAGAAAATTTGATATGACTTCGCTCAAACGAAATGACCTGACCCAAACGCGTTTCATCGGGTTCCCTCATACAGCGTGACACGGCTAGCACGAACGAGCACAAGGCACCTGGGTGGTCAGAACTTAGAGAATTTGATAAGGCCACCCTCAAGTGAAACGAACCGACCTAAACCCATTTCACTTGGCACACTCATACAACGTGCCTGACTAAACAAAGGCATAAGGGAGAAAATTGCAAATGGGTCGCACGAACGTGCACAAACCACCTGGGTGATCACAAATAAGAAAATTGGATATGACCACCCTCAAATGAAACGACTTGACCTGAACGTGTTTCATTGGGTGCCCTCAAACAAAATAACATGTTTTTCATTTTCTCCGCCAAAGAGCAACCAAGTGGCATGAGAGAGATATAGCGAAGAGCCAATTTCAATAGAGCAAACGAGAGACCAAATGACCCGAGAGTGGCATAGAGAATATCTGATTGCAACAGAGAGAACGAGCGACAGAGGGGCACAGTAGTGACATAGGTAAGCGACCAGTCGTCTCAAGGAGCCACACACAACAACCCCATCTAACTCTGAGAACACATAGTAGAAGGGGAAGTTTATTCACATATGCCTCCTACGGCAAGCATGGCCAAAACATTACTGCTCATTTGCTAATGAGTGGGGATGGAGAGAATAAAGTCAGCGACCCTAAAAATTACCCAAGGCCATTCTTCAGGCACACCCAAAAAAAAAAACTCAATTACCAACCCACCTTTAACACAAAAATCCAACCCCTACCCCTAACCAAAAACGGGATAGCTAAATGACCAAACGAAGGGATAAGAACATGCACAAGGCACTTGGGCAATCACAACTTAGAAGAATTTATATGGCCACCCTAAAAATAAATTACCCAACTCAAACACATTTCATCAAGTACCTCAAATGAAACGACCCAAGCCGAATGCGTTTCATCGGGCACCCCCACACGGCGCGACATAGCATGCCCGACCGAACAAAGGCACAATGGAGAAAATGGAAAATGGGCTGCATGAACGTGCACACAACACCTAGTATTTCACAACTTAGCACATTTTATACGATCGCCCTCAAACGAAACGACTCGACCCGAACGTGTTTCAAAGGGCGCCCTCAGATGACGTGCCCGACTGAAAAAAGGCACAAGGGAGAAAACAACAAATAGGTCACATGAACATGCACAAGGCACCTAGGCGGTCATGACTTAGAAAAATTTATATGACCTCCTTAAAAAAAACAGCCCAAACCAAACGCATTTCATTGGGTGCCCTCACACAACACGACAGGGCATGCCCAACCGAGCAAAGGCATAGGGGAGAAAATGAAAAATGGTCTGCACAAACATGCACAAGCAACCCAGGTAGTCACAAATTAGAAAATTTTATATGCCCGTCCTCAAATGAATAGGCCCGACCTGAATGTATTTCATCGAGTGCCCTCACACGGCGTGACACAGCGCACTCGACCAAATGAAGGCACAAGGGATAAATCAACAAACGGGCCACATGTACATGCACTAGGCACCCGGGGGGTCACAACGTAGAAAATTTGATATGGCTGCTCTCAAACAAAATTACCCAACCCAAATGTGTTTCATGAGGCACCCTCACATGTCATGACAGGGCACACCCAAATGAAAGAATGCATAAGGGTGAAAACTGCAAAAAGGCTACATGAATGTGCAGAAGGCACCCGAGCGGTCATAGCTTAGAAAATTTTATACGGTCACCCTCAAACGAAACGACCCGACCCGAACACATTTCATTGGGCGCCCTCACACAACACAACACGACCTGCTTGATCGAACGAAGGCACAAGGGAGAAAATGGCAAATGGGACACACGAACAAGCACAACCCAACCGGGTGGTCCAAAATTAGAAAAAATTGATACAACAACCCTCAAATGAAATGACCCAACCTAAACGTGTTTCATCCAGCACCCTCACACGGCGCACCCGAACGAGTGGATGCACAAGGGAGAAAACAGCAAATGGGCTGCGTGAATGTGCACAAGGTGCCCGGGCAGTCACAACTTAGAAATTTTGATACGACCACCCTCAAACGAAACGACCCGACCCAAACGTGGTTCGTCAGGTGCCCTCACATGACATGACATGGCTCACCCGATTGAACGAAGGAAAAAGGGATAAAACATCAAATGGGCTGCACAAAAGTGCACAAGGCACCTGGGTGGTCACAAATTAGAAAATTTGATACTAATGCTCTCAAACAAAACAACTTAACCCAAAGACGTTTCATTGGGAACCCTCACATGGCATGACATAGCATGCCCGACTGGACAAAGACACAAGGGAGAAAATGACAAATGGGTCGAACGAACATGCATAAGGGACCTGGGTGGTCACAACTTAGCAAATTTGATACGACCACCCTAAAACAAAATGACCTGACCTGAACACATTTCACTGAGTGTCATCACACGATGCACCAAATCGAATGAAGGCATAAGGGAGCAAATGGAAAACAGGCCACAAGAGCATGCACAAGGCACCTGTGCAGTCACAACTTAGAAAATTTGATACAACTGCCCTTAAAAGAAATGACCCGACCCAAACGTGTTTCATCGGGAGCCCTCAAATGAAGTGACCCGACCCAAACATATTTCATTGGGTGCACTCACACAATTTGACATGTTGCATATGACTGAACAAAGGCACAATGGAGCAAATGAAAAATGGGTTGCACGAACATGCACAAGGCACCTAGTCATTTGATACAGGTGCCCTCAAATGAAGCGACCCGACCCAAATGTGTTTCATCGGGTGCCCTGACATGACGCGACATGGCATGCTTGAATGAACACACAAGGTGGAAAATGCTGAGGGTTTCATGTGTTGCAAGAATGTACCAACATTTTTCCCAATGGTGATAGGGCATTTTTCCAAACTACTGCTTCATAAAATCACATGGCAAGTTGTTTTGTGTTACATGGATAGTTATGCATGTCATGATAGATACTAATGAATATACAATGGATAATTATATCAACTAATCATACATGAAATAAAACACTTGCCCAGGGCCATATAAAATATGGTTGTCTCCATCATACAAATTGGCCCAATTTTGTCCATGGAGCTCAATGAAAAACTTGCCCTTTTGCGGAGGAATTCACTGAATATGAATGGTAAGAGCATCAAAATGTTGTGTTAGATAATCCATGGATGTAAAAATAATATTCTTACCATATAATGAGAGAAAAATGATACATGTGTATATGAATGATCCTTCCATAGTAGTATGGCACATTCCCAGGAAGAGAATTGAACCATATGTGGCATAAATATCACCCTCCTTATACTTGGAAATCCAAGTCAAGAAGATCATAGCAATTTAGGTCATGCCAATGTAATAGATGTCTCCATCCACTACTCCATAAATCTCACCTCCTCTTGGTCCTCCAAGTGCATCAAGTGTGAAGTGATCGTGGAGAAACTCCATCAATAACCCCAAGCTCTCAAATGACAGTGTTGTTGGCCTATGCAAATGATCTCTGGCCAACTCATAGCTCTATTATTTAATATTCTCCTTGTCAAATATATCTCCCATAATTCTGAAATACATAAGAAGTCCCTCCAAAGGTGGAAGTACCTCTCTATCATCAAAATCCAAGGAGACAATGCCATCTCCTCCTCCTGCAACATCATGAAAATGTGAGAGAAAATCAGCTCTTGCTCTCCTGAGAACAAGCAAAGCAACAAAATATTTTTCTGCCTCCACATACTCCCATCATACAACTCATGTGATGAAGACATAATGAATGACATGAGTATCAAATCAACACCATGCATCCGTACTCTATGTTTCCCAATGATGCAAGTATCCTTCCATCTCTCCTCCATCCTCCTACTCTTAGGAAGAGTGTATGCCAAGTGATGGAAAAAATATTTCAAGAGTAACCAGCGCAGCCAAGACTCCTACTTCTCGTTATCATAAATTTGCAAGTAGCCTCCCAACTCCTTTCTTATCAACCACATCCACTCAACCCCTTGTGGATGCTTCCTTCTTCTCTTCATATTGGTACTCCTCCCATGAGGGCTACCATTCTCCCAAACCAAATCTTTGTCTTTGCACTTCATGGGATCTTGAAATTCAATCCTCTCAAGGATTAATGAGATCCTATCAAAACCCAAATAGGTTTTAAGAAAAAACCTCCCATCATTATGTCTATGGCTCAAGGAATGTCCAACACAAGCATGAAAGATGTTATCTATCCTAAGATGTCCTTCATCTTCTATCTTCTCTTATGAGAAAGGAAGAAAATAATTACATTCCATGGTGTGTTGAAGTGCACCTCTGATGAGATCTCTCATTGAGACCTCCCTCTCATCAATAGTCTTCCAAAACCAATGAGGTCTTGGATCTGAAAGTAGAAGTTCCTCTTTGAGCTGGGAGGAGCTCATTGATAAAGTGTCATCTTGAAGGGAGAAAGTGTTTCTCACTTCAAGATTTCTACTATAATACTTCAAGGCTTCAAACCCCAACCTCCAATGTGATATGAAATCCAACAAAGGCTCATGAAGATTATGGTCTATTTCCTCCTTGAAAATTTTCATGTTGCACAGTGTAGTGCAACCAAGCTGCTCAATGGTAGCAGTGTGATTTGACCCTTGGCCATTCAAAATTAAATCTCCACAATTTTCAAAAGAAGTTGCTACAACAATAGATTGTGGAAATATTTTGATGCCTTGATTTTCATTTAGAACTTCTTGTAGGGCTGCAAGAGTTCCTTCCTCCAAAGTGTTGGCTGCCCAACTGTTGATGCATGTGGCTGCCCCTCCATGAGTGTGATAGCATTATCACAAGTCTCCTCAAGGGGTGGTGTGGCCTTCTCTTCATTTTCCCTTTCACCATAAAATGTTTTGATCAACCCTTGGATGAAATTCACAAAATTTTTCTCTCTTGAATGGCTCAAGTGGCTGCTCCACCAATCATGGGCTTCACCCTCCAAGTGCAGCGCTGAGATTTCAACAGCCTCTTTCTCTACTACATGATGTAGTAAGAAAAATGCCTCCAACTCTCTCACCTAAGTTGTTGCAGTAGATGACCCATCAAAGGTAGACAATAGAAATATATTGCCTCTGATTCCTCTTCTGCTACAAGGTCTCTTCTCTTCCTTTAGCTGAATGAAATGAGGAAAATCTAGAGTCACCTTGAAGGCTCTAGGTTGAAATCTATACTCAAAAAGGTAGTCACTTAAAGTCTGATAATCCAATTGTCTTCCATGCTCAATGTCTTCTTCTCGATGAGAATAGGAAGTGCATGGTCCTTCCTCTTCCTCTTCTTAAATCTTCTTGACCTCCTTGGAGAGGTCTCCTTTAGATCTAAAAATAGATGAGAGTAAACTCATCTTTTTCAACATTATGATATTCTTGGGCTTAGACTCATAGGCTGAGCTAAGAAAGTTGCTCTGATACCACTGTAATATCCCCTTTTATGAATAGCTAGCAATCCATGGCTAGAAAATGCATTTTTCCATAAATGGAGGTAGCAGGCTCTGATACCAATGTAATATCCCTTTTTAGGAATAGCTAGTAATCCATGGATGGAAAATAATTTTTCCAGAAATGGAGGCAGCAGGATTTTATACCAAGACCTGGATCCCTTAGAAAAATGTGTCTAAGACCAAAATCCAGGATTTGGGGCAACATAAATCCTTCTATAGTGGTTAAAAGGGTCTCCCACTACTAGATATCCTTAGAAAGTGCCCGGTGAGGGACTACAACAATTCTTGAAAAAGAAATGGAAAGACAATGTTATTTTACAACCATGAGGATATGAAAATTTGAATAGCCATCAAATAATGTTATAGCAGCAAAAGAGTACAAGTTCTTTAAGAAACATCCACTGAAGAAAGGAAATGCAAGCCTCAACAAGACATGTACATGAAAATAGAGAACACTATTATTTCTGCATAAACCCAGGCTATGAGTACGCAATTTATAAGAGATAATGCTCCATATTACATAATAACTAAATGATATGAAAATATATGGCTCAAATAAAGTGGGGGAGAAAAGCTCTAACCCCTGAAAGAAACAATACAACAATCCTCCAAGGGATTGGCTGAAATACACAAAATGGAAAAAATGTCGGAGTTGCTGGGTAGCTGCAGCAACTCAAATATGTAACTCAATAGAGAATGCTGAAGATGATGAGAAAAATGAATTATAACTTCTCCAATGGATCTCCAAAGTGGAAGGATGATCCTTACACTTGATATCTCACCCTCCAAACATCACTGCAAGCCCTCACTACAACTGCTCCAAGAAAATAATGCAATCCAAGAGGGTAACTGAACTATAGGTGGAATAGACTAAATTGGAAAAGTGCCAAGATCTACAGATAATATCCAATGCTTCCAAACTAATCCTCCAAAGGAAATAAAGAGTCTCCCTCTGAAAAACAGGCAATGGAAGAGGTGTTGTAACTACTCACTATAATAGCCTACAACACAGAATTATGCTGCTGCAGCAATAACGATGTCCTGGAGGAGGATGCTTGGCCAAAAGCCTAGATGTGAAAAAAATTAGTAAAAATCCTTCAATACACTTCTCAAGGAAGGAGTATTAATCCTCAATAGGAATTCCCCGACAATTCTTGCTAAACAATAGAGAATGCACAATTGTCTGAATAGACAATGAAATGAAGAATCATAAGAATGAATAACAATGGCTCTCCTCCTCTCCATATATAGTAAGTGAAGGCTATCTCTCCATGGGCCCCATCCATTAGGGTTTCCTCCATAAATTAATATTCCCTCCTCTATCTCTGCGTTGTCCCATGTAGCGCTTTCCACCTCATACCCAACGTTGTTTGACTTGGTCAGACTTAACCAAGCCTTTTTGCAAAAGTCTCCTTTCAAACATGAGGGTTTGAAATCTAGTTCCATGTCTGATCCCTTTTCATAATAGAGGGATTTTATCTATATTTTTATTTCCATTGGGCCTCCTTACCCAATTATTCATCTCCTAAGTGAAAATAGACAAAATTAATATTCCAATTTATTAAAGGAAAAAATTGGAATATTACAGTCCTCCCCTCCCAAATGTTGCTTGTCCTCAAGAAACTGCAAGGACAGAACTGGAAATTCTCCACTCAAGGCATGGAGTCAAAAATGTTATGAGGAACATCTCCCTCATGTGGATCCTCCATCTCCAAGAAATCATCCAAACAAAATGAGTCACCTCCCAACATGGTAAGTCCTGAAAATCTCCTTCCACCTCAAGCGCCGGAAATGAAGGTGGGCTAAAAATATGAACTTGGAAAGCATCATAGCTCACCCCATTCTGTCCTTCTCTCCATTCATGATAATTGTAGAGTTTTTTCTAATCCTGGGCTGCAAAAGTATTGCCCTCAAATGGAAAACTAAAGGAAAATTCCCCAAAGAGTTCTCCTCCAACCTTCAAGAAAAAGTTGGCCCAAAACAATCCATCCATGATGAATAGGACAATATCATCATAGAGCATCCCAATGAGAATTTTGCTGCAATTTATACATGATCATACATGATACAAACAATGTCTCACAAGGATACAACACAATTTCATCCACTGCAATCTCAGAAAGGAACATGGCAAGTGACATACAAAATCCATCACATCTACTAAGGAATAGTAAATGGCTGAATATAACAAAAATAAAAGACCAAACACTTGCCCATGGCTGTAAAATGGATGACTATCAATTACATGGTCCACTTCAAAAGATAACACATATGTAGTAGTGGTGGCCATATCTCCTCCCATGCTCCCATTAGAACATGTAGTGCAGAAAATGTGGGAATTTTCTCCCCTCGAGGACACATCCAACTCATGTGTCTTTCTCATAATCATGATTTTCATACAAATATGATCCATATCATAAAATTAATTCATGATAAGCAATAAAATGAGGAAAATTCTGAGGGTTTCATGTGTTGCAATAATGTACCAACAGTTTTCCCAATGGTGACAATGCAGTTTTCCAAACTGCTGCTTCAGAAAATCACATGGCAAGTTGTTTTGTGTAACATGGATAGTTATGCATGTCATGATAGCTACTAATGAATAGAAAATGGTTGAGTATATCAACTGATCATACATTAAATAAAACACTTTCCTAGGGCCATATAAAAGGTGGTTGTATCCATCATACAAATTGGCCCAATTTTGTCCATGGAGCTCAATGAAAAACTTGCACTTTTGTGGAGAAATGCACTGAATATGAATGGTAAGAGCATCAAAATGTTGTGTTAGATAATCCATGGATGTAAAAAAAATATTTTTACCATATGATGAGATAAAAATTATTCATGTGTATATGAATGATACCTCCATAGTAGTATGGCACATTCCCAGGAAGAGAATTGAACCATATGTGGCATAAAGATCACCCTCCTTATACTTGGAAATCCAAGTCAAGAAGATCATAGCAAGTGAGGTCATACCAATGCAATAGATGTCTCCATCCACTACTCCATAAATCTCACCTCCTCTTGGTCCTCCAAGTGCATCAAGTGTGAAGTGATCGTGGGGAAACTCCATCAATAACCCCAAGCTCTCAAATGACAGCGTTGTTGGCCTTTGCAAATGATCTTTGGCCAACTCATAGCTCCATTATTTGACATGCTCCTTGTAAAATATATCTCCCATAATTATGCAATACATAAGAAGTCCCTCCCAAGGTGGAAGTACCTCTTTATCATCAAAAGCCAAAGAGATAATTCCATCTCCTCCTCCTACAACATAATGCAAAATGTGAGAGAAAATCTGCTCTTTCTCTCCCAACAACAAGCAAAGAAACAAAATATTTTGTTGCCTCCCCATATTACCATCATACAACTCATGTGATGAAGACATAATGAATGATATGAGTATCACATCAACACCATGCATCCAAATCTATGTTTCCAAATAATGCAAGTATCCTACCATCTCTCCTCCATCCTCCTTCTCTAAGGAAGAGTGTGTGCCAAGTGATGGCCAAACTCTTTTAAGAGTAACTAGCGCAGCCAAGCCTCTTGCTGCCTGGTATCATACATTTACAAGTAGCCTCCCATCTCCTTGCTTATAGACCACATCCACTCAACCCCTTGTGGATGCTTCCTTGTTCTCTTCATCTTGGTACTCCTCCCATGAGGGCTACCATTCTCCCAAACCAAATCTTTGTATTTGCACTTCATGGGATCTTGAAATGAAATCTTCTCAAGGATTAATGAGATCCTATCAAGACCCAAATAGGTGATAGGAAAAAACCTCCCATCATGATGTTTATGGCTCAAGGAATTTCAAACACAAGCATGAGAGATTTTATCCATCCTAATATGTCCTCCATCTTCTATCTTCTCTTATGAGAAAGGAAGAAAATAATTGCACTCCATGGTGTGTTGAAGTGCACCTCTGATGAGATCTCTCCTTGAGAGCTACCTCTCATCAATATTCTTCCAAAACCAATGAGGTCTTGAATATGAAAGTAGAAGTTCCTCTTTGAGCTGAGAGGAGCTCATTGAGAAAGTATCATCTTGACGGGAGAAAGGGTTTCTCACTGCGAGATGTCTACTATCATCCTTCAAGGCTCCAAACCCCAACCTCCAATGTGATATGCAATCAAAAAAAGGCTCATGAAGATGATGGTTTATTTCCTCCTTGAAATTTTTCATGTTGCACAGCGTAGTGCAACCAAACTGCTCTATGGTAGTAGTGTGATTTGACCCTTGGCCATTCAAAAAAAAATATCCACAATTTTCAAAAGAAGTTGCTGCAACAATAGATTGTGGAAATATTTTCATACCTTGATGTGCATTTGGAGCTTCTTGTATGGTTGCAAGAGTTCCTTCCTCCAAAGTGTTGGCTACCCTAAATATTGATGCATCTAGCTACTCCTTAATGAGTGTGACAGCGTTATCACAAGTCTCCTCAAGGGCTGGTCTGGCCTTCTCTTCCTTTTCCCTTTCATCATAAAACGTTTTGATCAACCCTTGGATGAACTTTGCAAAAAATTTCTCCATTGCATGGCTCAAGTGGCTGCTCCACCAATCATGGGCTTCACCCTCCAAGTGCAGCGCTGAGATTTCAACAACCTCTTTCTCTACTACAGGATGTAGTAAGAAAAATTCCTCCAACTCTCTCACCCCAGTTGTTGCAGTAGATGATCCATCAAAGGTATCAAATATAAATCTATTTTTTCTGATTCCTCTTCTGCTACAAGGTCTCTTCTCTTCCTTTAGCTGGATGAAATGAGGAAAATCTAGAGTCTCCTTGAAGGCTCTAGGTTGAGATCTATACTCAACAAGGTAATCAATTAGAATATTATAATCCAAGTGTATTCCATGCTCAATTTATTCTTCTTGACGAGAATAGGAAGTGCATGGTCCTTCCTCTTCTTATTCTTCAATCTTCTTGACCTCCTTGGAGAGGTCTCCTCCGGATCTGAAAGTAGATGAGAGTAAACTCATATTTTTCAACATTCTAATCTTCTTGGGCTTAGAATCATAGGATAAGCCAATAAATTTTCTATGATACCACTGTAATATCCCATTTTAGGAATAGCTAGCAATCCATTGCTAGAAAACGCATTTTTCCAGAAATGGAGGTAGCAGGCTCTCATACACTGTAATATCTATTTTTAGGAATAACTAGAAATCCATGGCTGGAAAATGATTTTTCCAGAAATGGAGGTAGAAATATTTTATACCAAGACCTATATCCCTTAGAAAAATGTGTTTAAGACCAAAATCCAAGATTTGGGGCAAAATAAATCCTTAGAGAGTGGTTAAACAGATCTCCCACTACTAGATGTCCTCAGAAAGTTCCTAGTGAGGGACTGCAACAATTCTTGAACAAGAAATGGAAAGATAGAGTTATTTTACAACCATGAGCACATGAATATCTAAATAGCCATCAAATAATGTTATATAAGCAAAAGAGTACAAGTTCTTGAGGAAACATCCACTCAAGAAATGAAATGCAAGCCTCAACAAGACATGTACATGAAAATAGAGAACACTATTATTTCTGCATAAACCCAGGATATGAGGATGCATTTTATAAGATATACTACTCCATATTACATAATAACTAAAATATATGACAATATATGGCTCAAATAAATTGGGGGAGAAAAGATCTAACCCCTGAAAGCAACAATAAAACAATCCTCCAAGGGATTGGTTGAAATACAAAAAATGGAAAAAATGCTGAAGTGCTGGGTAGCTGCAACAACTCAAATCTAGAACTCAATAGAGAAGGCTGAATATGATGAGAAATATGAATTATACCTTCTCCAATGGATCTCCAAAGTGGAAGGTTGATCCTTACACTTGAGATCTCACCTTCCAAACATCACTGCAAGCACTCACTGCAAGTGCTCTAAGAAAATAATGCAGTCGAAAAGGGTAACTGCGATGTAGGTGGAATAGAATGAATTGGACAAGTGCCAAGATCTAAAAATAAGCTCCAATTCTTCCAAACTAATCCTCCAAAGGAAATAAATATTCTCCCTCTGAAAAATAAGCAATGGAAGAGGTGTTGTAACTACTCACTGCAACACCCTACAACACAGAATTATGCTATTGCAGCAATAACGCTGTCCTGGAGGAAGATGCTTGGCCACAAGCCTACATATGAGACAAATTAGTACGAATCCTTCAATATTATTCTCAATAAATGAGGAGGAATCCTCAACAGGAATTCCCCAGCAATTCTTGCTAAACAATAGAGAATTCACAATTGTTTGAATAGACAATGAAATGAAGAATCATAAGCATGAATAAAAATGGCTCTCCTCCTCTCCATATATAGTAAGTGAAGGCTCTCTCTCCATGGGCCCCATCCATTATGGTTTCATCCATAAAGGAATATTCCCTCCTCTATCTCTGCGTTGTCCCATGTAGTGCTTTCCATCTCATACCCAACGCTGTTTGACTTGGTCAAACTTAACCAAGCCTCTTTGCAAAAGTCTCCTTTCACACATGAGGGTGTGAAATCTAGTTCCGTTGCTAATCCCTTTTCATACTAGAGGAATTTTATCTATGTTTTCATTTCCATTGGGCCTCCTTACCCAATTATTCATCTCCTAAGTGAAAATAGACAAAATTAATATTCGAATTTATTGAAGGAAAAATTTGGAATATTACAGGAGCAAATGGAAAATGGGTCGTACAAACTAGCACATGGCACCCAGGTGGTCACAACTTAGCAAATTTCATATAGCCGCACTAAAAAAAAATGACCCGACCCAGATGTGTTTCATCGGGTACCCTCACACAGCATGACACAGCACGCCAGACCAAACAAAGGCACAAGGGAGAAAATGGAAAATGGGTTGCATGAATGTGCACAAGGTACCCGAGCGGTCACAAATTAGAAAATTTGATACGGTTTCCCTCAAACGAAATGACTCGACCTAAACGCATTTCATTAGGCGCCCTCACATGGCGCGACACGACGTGCCCGACCAAACGAAGGCACAAGGGATAAAACGACAAATGGGTTGCATGAACATGCACAAGGCACTCAGGCTATCACAAATTAGCAAAATTGATATGGCTGCCCTCAAACGAAATGATCCAATCCTAACGTGTTTCATCAAGAACCCACACATGGCAAGACACGGCCCTCCTGACCAAACAAAGTCACAAGGGAGAAAATGGAAAACGAGCCACACGAACTTGCATAAGGGACGTGGGTGGTCACAACTTAGCAAATTTGATACAACCACCCTCAAATGAAATGACCCAACCTGAAAGTGTTTCATCGAGCCCTCTCAAACGAAACGACCTAACCCAAATGCATTTCACCAAGCACTCTCACACGGCATGCCCGACCGAACGAAGGCACAAGGGACCAAATGGAAAATGGGCCACACGAACGTGCACAAGGAACCTAGGGGGTCACAAATTAGCAAATTTGATACGGCCAACTTCAAATGAAATGACCCGAGTCGAACTTGATCCATCGAGTGCCCTCACATGGTGTGGATCGACACGCCTGACTGAACGAAGGCACAAGGGAGAAAACGGAAAATAGACCACATGAATTTGCAAAAGGCACCCAAGCACTCCCCACTTAGAAAATTTCATATGGCCTCCCTCAAACGACACAACTAGACCCAAACGCATTGCATCAAGCGCCCTCAAATAGCGTGACACAACACACCCAACCGAATGGAGGCAAAAGGGAGAAAATGGCCGCCCTCAAATGAAACGACTCGATCTGAATAAATTACATCTGGTGCCCTCAAACAAATCGACCTGACCTGAACACATTTCGTTGGGTGCCCTCGCACGACGTGACACAGCATGACTAACTGAACGAATTCACAAGGGAGGAAATGACAAAAGGGGCGCATGAATGTGCACAAGGCACCCAAGGGATCACAACTTAGAAAATTTGATACGGCCTCCCTCAAACAAAATGAATTGACCTAAATGTGTTTCATCGGGTACCCTCACACAGTGTGACACGGCGTGCCCAACCGAATGAAGGTATATTAAGGGAGTAAATGGAAAATGGGTCGTACAAATGTGCACAATGCACCCGGATGGTCACAACTAAGAAAATTTGATAAGGCCACCATCAAATGAAATAACCTGACTCGAACAATAACTCTAATGAAATTTACTTAGTTAAGTAGGTTTATCAAGAACTCTAATATTCCAAATATCATGTGAAAATTTGGGAATATTACAATCCTCCCCAAGAAAATGTTGCTTGTCCTCAAGCAACTACAACAAATGGATGCTACAGCAAACATACTCCCTCCAAATGGAATCCTCAAGTGGAAAGCCTTCCCATCTGTCACAATGTGTCATGCATGTCCAGCTCCAAAGCTTCCTCTCTAGAATGTATAGAATGGCTTCAAACTGAAAAGTTAGATACCCATCCTTATCGATGAATCTCCAAGTGAAAACCATATGATGACCAAAGTTCTCCTCTATACATGAGATACATAGGATAAAGTGGTTCATCCCCAAAGTGGAATGTCCAAACTCATGAACTATCTCTCCAACCATGATACATAGATTAGATTACACATATCAATGCCCTCATCATTAGCCATGTTGTACATGTAGGAATCAAAAATCACATCATCATAGTGAAAAACAAGTAGAGACATATGGGAAAACATAAACAATGTCAAACCATATTCTCCTAATAAAAACCAATGCAACAAATCCTTCTGCTGCCATGCTACATCATCATGAAAAAAAGTAAGAGAGCCATACTCTCTCAAAAGAAGCCATCGCAAAAATGCTTCTTGTTGCCATGCCAAGTCAATATCAATGAGAATATGAGAGCCATACTCTCTCAAAAGAAGCCAATGTAGCAATTCCTCTTGCTACCACACAACATCATCATTGTACCAATTTTAGTGGCCATATTCTCTCAAGAGAAGCCACCTTAACAAGGCTTCTTGATGCCCCATCACATCCTAATTATACCATGTACAATGACCATAGTCCCCCCACAAAAGCCAACATTGTAAGGCATCCAGTTTCCATCCTGTAACAATGTCATGCAATGTATGGGAAGAATTCAACCAATACTCTCCCAATAGTAACCATAGCAACACGGGTTCTTGTTGCCTCCTTGCATTACCATGATGGAAGTCATGGAGCAATAATATAGTAATGGACATGTGAAATGTCTCATCATCATAATACAAACAAGCTCCCTTTTGCCACATTATGTGAGAGTTATGCTTTCTCTCAAACCCAAGTACATACATGGACATGAAATACATCCCAAAAAAAAATACATGTAAAGACATGAGACATATCCCAAATAAGAGTAAATACAAGGACATAAGATAAATCATGTGATGTCCAAACTCTCTCATCAACAACCAAAGCAACCATGCCTTCTTATTTTGCATTCTTCCAGTGATGTGTAAGGCATGAATTAGAAAATTATGACTCGTTTAGTGGTAGCCATACTCACCGAAGAGAAACTAGTGCAGCCATGCTTCTTGTTGCCCTGTATCGTAGATTTGCAAGTGGTTTGGAAACCCTTTTCTCCATATCAACAACCATTCATCCCAATGAGGATGATGGATCTCATTCTTCAAATACTTGGTATCCTCCCATTATAGGACACCAACCTTCTTAAACTGTTGAAGAACTTTGAACTCCATGAAACGTTGAAGTGCACCTCCATTGAGATCTCTTAATGAGACCTTCTTCTCATCCATGGCCTTCCAAAAACAATGAGGTTTTGGATATGCTGCAGGTAGAAGTCTCTCTTTGAGTTGTGAGATGCTCATTGAGAAAGTGTCACCAAGAAAGGAGAAAATAGTTCTCATCTCGGGATGTCTACCATTCATCATCTTATCCTCCATTGCTTCATGAGTGAAGCTACCTTCAGAATGCTTTAAGAATAATGGAGCTCCTTCTTTATCATTGCTACTAAGTGACAACGTTCTAGATCAGCAAGGTAATACATATACTGTCTCAAAGCAAGGTACAATACTGATCTCACAACCAGTCATTGTACATAGGATCATGCTCATCCCTTCTTCTAAAACTCTACACTTCAACTCAAAAGCTTGAATGTATTCCATCCATGACAAACTTGGATAGATTTTCATATCCTTCTCGATTATATAAATGGTCCTCTGCGCTGTGATAGTTTGCTGCTTCAAATCAGCATTTTGATCTAACCCTTGGTTATGCATTGGCCCTGATGGCATGTTCTGATCCAGGTGGATATCGGTGGCCTCCCACCTATTCCATTTGGACCCGCAGCATCAATTCTTTCAGTTTTTCAGCTTCAGCACAACTTACTATTTATAGCAGGTTTTCGGGTCCTGCACACCCGAAGCCATTTTGGGGCATTAATAATCCAGGTGGATATTGGTGGCCACCCATCGAGTCCATTGGAACCCCCATCATCAGTTATTTCAGTTTGTAAGTTTCGGCACAACTTACTATTTTTAGCAGTTTTTCGGGTCTTAAACTTCCGGAGCCGTTTTGAGGCCCTAAACGACATTTTTTGGGAAAACGGAGAGCAACATGGGTCCATGGACCGATGTTGCTCATTCAAAAGTTGTACTCCTCGGACAGATCTTTCTAACGAGCTATTGAGCGCGTCAAACGGAGATCGGATGCCAAAGTTACGTCCCCGGGAAGTTGAACCACCAATTTACCCAAACGGGCCCACAGTTTTGGCGCTTCATCTCCTACGGTTAGGGTTTTGGACGTTTCGGATTCTACATTGTTTCTCAACAATAAATAGGCCCTCGAGCCTCATTGTAAGACAATTCAGGGGGCTGGGAGCCGACACATCTCTTCTCAGAGATAAGCGCGACCAGTGCCCTAGCTCGCCACATCTCTATCATGTCTGCATTGTAACACAGTTCAGGGGCTGGTAGCCGCCACATCTCTTCTCAGGGATATGCTGCCAGTACCCGAGCTCATATATTTCCATTATGTCTGTAATAGGCCTGCGAGCCTCAATGTAACACAGTTTAGAGGCCTACGTATGCTACATCTCTTCTCAGAGATACGCTACCAGCGCCCTAGCTTATTTCCATTATGTTTGTAAGCTTATTGCAGTCATTCTTTTATTAATAAAATGAAGCATTATTTCCACTGCATCTTTGTATCTATGGTTATATCTGTATTCTGTTGCGTTCCTGCACATAAAATCCGGATCAGTGGTATCAGAGCGGGTCTGCTCTTTCTCTGTTTTTCTCTTCATGTCCCCAATGCGGCCAGGGTATAAGGAGTTCAACCTCGCAACCCCGACGACCCCCCATGGCGGAAGGAAAGAAAGACGAGGGAGTAGGAGATCCTGTCAAAATCTTGCTCGAGGATGCCCTCGAGAAATAGAGGAACGCGATGATGGACAATTTTTTTTTTTTTCAGATCCTTCAATGGCTGCCCACTGGTGGCACATCTACATCCAGCACGTCTGCCAACAGGTCTGCGACATCCTGGACAAATCCAACACCAAGTTCAGCAAAATTTCCCCCCCCCGTGGAGGAACTTAACGCAATGGAGACCATTGCTTCCTAAGGAGGGAGGAATGATCCAGGTGGATATCGGTGGCCTCCCACCTATTCCATTTGGACCCGCAGCATCAATTCTTTCATTTTTTCAGCTTCAGCACAACTTACTATTTATAGCAGGTTTTCGGGTCCTGCACACCCGTAGCCGTTTTGGGGCATTAATAATCCAGGTGGATATTGGTGGCCACCCATTGAGTCTGTTGTACATTTTTCCCCTCCATTTAGATTTAGCCGTCGATCCTTTTCAAACCTGTTTCCATTATATTTCATGGCTAAAAAGCCCCCCATGCCGCTCTTAAAAATACTTTGTTCGAATGTTCAAAATTCATATTTTATATATAGGGCCGAAGCCCCTAAAGTCTTCAGCCCCTCCTATTGAGATTGCCATAAGACCCGAGTCCAGGACCACAGGCCAGAAGAAAATGGGGCTTATCGTTTAAGTCCCGGGCGTCGTCACAACCGTCCGATTCAACTAAATCAACGGTGCGGCAGTTAACTTACTGGCAGGGCCCCCCATCTGTACACCACACGCCCGAAACAGGAGGTATTGCCCCGCACCACCCTCGTCAGAGCAGTGGTATTCCCTACGGAGGCAGCGATGCCATAAATCTCATGCCACGTGTTCTTGGTACGAGCGAGAAACCTCCCATCCCCCGCACGTTAAACTTCAACCGATGGCTGGGCAGCGGGATCCACAAAGACCGTTGGATATCCAGATCTCCATCCAACGGCGGAGATGTAACTAAACTGCCCGTCCATTGATACGTTCCCGCCACGTCCCACAGCCCACCACCGTGTCACCATTACACGCCTCCGCCCATTAATTCACCCGCCACGTCGCCTCTCATTCGCCCCTTGTTCGCCTACGTGTCTCCCCCCGTACATCCCTCCGCGCCAATATATATACATATATATATTTATGTGTTTTATTCGCATTTGCCGCTAGTTTTTCCTCCTGACCCCACTGTGCGACATTTCGTTCTTTTTGCGAAAATCTCCATTGTTCGCTCCCAACACCCTGTATGTCACCGTTTTTAGTCTGTGTCCCCGTCATCTCCTCCATTCACACTTCCGTCACCTCTGCCTTCGTCTGAGTCAGTCTTTCTAACAGTTTCGGGGTTTTGCATGTTCTAAATGGTAGAAGAGGCGTCTAAATCCACCGCCTCCATTGCAGAGAATCAAGAATATATCAGAAGGTGATCTCCTGTAGGCAAGATTCAATGAAGAAAGCTGGAGCCGGTACATGAGATGACTACAATTAAAGAAAACGCAGACGGAGATTCTCAGAACCCTCTAGAGAAGTTCACCTCGCATTTAAGGTTCGGGACTCTAATTCAAAATCAAAGGCCGGGCATACAGTACTGAATGGAATATTTTCTCAGGACTCTCATGGTAGCAGATTTGCCTGCAACCAGAAGCACCCCGATGTATATATTTTATTATTTCTGTCTTGTACATAAGGGGATTTTTATCTCCCAGCATTAATTTCTGTATACAGGTGGTTAGGTATTTATTTATAACTTGTCATTCATAAAAATGGCGCGAGTGCTTTCCGCCATTGGATTGAAATGTAGTCATTAATTGCTCCTTTTCCCTCCCCCCTCCTCTAGAAGTTTCAGTCTTCTCTATAAATACCAAAAAAGAAGACATTGTTAGGGTTCCAGATTTCTGTAAACAAGCTGTGCAACGAGAAGACTACTGTATTCATCTGGTAACATTTCTGTATGAAGTTTCAGAGCCCATAGGGTCTCAGTGAGGAGGAGTTATGACTGTATTGAGGATTCTGGTCTTTGGTATGTCACAATATGTAACTTTTCTCATGTGTTAATACATCATCCTTTTTCATGCAAACTTTCTTCTTGTATCATGTTCTAGAATGCGAGTGGCTCACTAGTTTGCAGTAAGGATTCATCTTAAGTGGTGCCCTTTCTGGAATTAGTCAAGCACTTTAAATAGGCCTAGAAGTGATATGCTGTCCCATGTTCACTCTTTTCATAAGTTCTGCTATATTAGTGGCTTAAGGATTCGTAAATTGATGCGCCCTTCTGCCAATAATATCTTCTTATGTTTCCTCACTGCCTACACTTCTTGATATTTGATTTCTGTGGTATATTATATGAATCGGCCCTCTTTACAGTAAAGCGGTCTCTTAACTGTCTGATACTTTCATGCTGAAGTTATACATTATGCTTTTACATTACTACTATCCTTGTATCAGCCTCTGAGAGAGAATTTGGACCCATTCAATCTAATTCAATTTCCTTGTTTAGAACAAGAGATAGTAGGCGAGTCCCTTGGACTGACAACCCTAACTATAAAGGACTCCTTGCTATATTAAGATGTCCTAGGCACTGGTCTATGGCAACTCTAGCCTGTCTCTAGGAGGGTGACAAAATCATCCACAACATCTTTCTGGCGCCGTTGCCGGGGAAACGAATTCAAGAATATCAGTTTCCCTGGGTTTCCGACATCTTATTTCACTCTCTAATCAGGTGAGCACAGAGAGGTGAAGAGTTGTAGATTTCTCACCTTGGCGACTCCACTGGTCTTTATTTGATAAATCTTATTGGTAGTCCTGGCTCCTCGTAGGCCGCATTTGAGGTCAGATACAGCTCAACTGAAAACACCCTACGTGTCTGACCCAGAGAAAATTATTCATAAAAGAGTTTGGAAGGAGAGGAAGTCAGCCCGTGCTGAAAATCCCGAGTGTTCTGTTGAAGATTATCCACCCTCTTCTTCTCAAGAAGTTAGAACAGAAAATCCCGAGTTCTATTTAGAAACCCCACGTAGGGGAAGTGCCTCAATTGGAGAAGAATATTATCCTGTTTTCGAGGGTGAATAAATCAAAGAGGTCACTGAAGTAACTCCTGTAAACTGAGAATTATTCCCACCCACACCTCAAGCCTCTGTGCAATATATTCCCATTGTTATTCATACTCTGCTTCCTCCCACTCCTCTCCCCTCATTTGTTTCTCAGACTGTTATACAACCCCCACCTCCTCCAATGGCTAATGTTCCTGCTTTCCTGTTGAACAAATATGCCCCTCTGGCCTTACCCCAAGCGTTAAATGATATGCCACAGGATTATCTGAAGATTCTGCCAAGGTTCAATGGTGAAAACGATATTGATGCTCAGAAACATCTCGAGACCTTCTGCTCTTTTGCAGAAAATTTGAATGTTGAACATCTGGATGTGGTTTTGAGATTATTTGTGCAGTCTTTAGAAGGTGAAGCTAGAAAATGGTTTAAAACATTGGGAAATCGTTCTGTGACAACATGGGATCAGATGGAAAACGTTTTTCTCAGGAAGTGGGGAGAAAAGAAGGATTATGGAATGTACCTTACTGAGTTCAATACTATCAAGAAGAAACAGAATGAAGGGGTATCAGAATTCATCAAAAGATTCAACAAGTTATATCTGAGCCTGCCTCCGGAAATGAAGCCAAATGAAGCTGCTGCCAAGATAATCTTCATAGCAGCCTTCGACTTTGACTTCGGATTCTTCTTGAGAGAAAGGAAACCTGCCACACTAGATGATGCACAATCAGATGCTCTGGAACTAGAAGCGAACTTTGCCTCCACAGGAAAGTTAAAAGGGAGAATTGAACCAGATACCAGGAGGAAAGGTAAAGAAGAGGTTTCTACCTCTAACCAGGATAAAGATTCAGATAAAATGGATGAAATAGGTAAAATGATAAAGAAGATGGTCAAGATGGAACTAGAAGCTAAGAACGCAGCTCCCAAGAACTATTACAATGCTCCAAACAGAGGTTATAATCCCCAGTATAAGAGGCCACCTCTCCAAATATTTCCGAGAGAGACAAGGGAGCAGCAAGATCAAGTACCCCATCCCTTGTACCTGGAAGGACCAGCAGGCGACTCCACTGGGGAGGCAGCCTATGGATTAGAAGATTCCAATCTGGCTTTTTCAAACAGTGATGATATGGACTGTCCCCTGCAAGAAGAAGATGAAGAAGCAGACATCGACCATTATTGTAAGCAATTTGCTGATTTCATGGAAGCCCAATTCAATGTCAAATATGATCTTAGATCCTCGAGGAAGAGGACCCGAACTCAGGAGCAAGAAGAAGATCCACCTCAGAAAGAAACATCTGCTCAGAAGGAATCAGCAACAAAGAAATGCGTAGAAAAAGGTAAGAATCTCCTGAATATCCCCTTGCAGTCAACTGATCAGTTTCCTTCTTCCTCTAAAATAGCCAGTCCTTCTAATGCTGAGCCAGTGTCAAAAGAAGTCAAGTCCTCAGTTGAGAATAAGGAGTCAAAAGAAGTAATAATAGAAAAGTCCACATCTGCTTTTAATCTGCAAAGAGAGCTTGAAAAGATTAAGATTCCTGTCCCTCTGACGGAATTGTTAAAACAGCCTGTATATCAGTCTCAGGTTACCTCTTTCATACCTCTTCCTGAACTACCAATTGCACCCGATAGTTTAAATCTTCAAGAAAAAAGACCCATGGTAGTCTTTGGCCCACACGTTGAGGAGATAGACCCTTCTACTCCTCCCTTTTATGTGTCCCTAGTCATTCATGACCTGCTGCTTCACAATTGTATGCTAGATTCTGGGGCCTCCCATAATCTTATGCCTTTGTCTGTCATGGAGCAACTAGGGCTGCAAATTACAAGGCCATATAAAGATTTATATTCATTTGATTCTAAAAGGGTTAAATGCTTGGGAATGATAAAGGATTTAGTAGTCAATTTAGCTCAAATCCCAATAAAAAGTGTCGTCATGGACATTGTGGTCGCTGATATCCCAGCTCGCTTTGGCATGCTGTTGTCAAGGTCCTGGGGTACGAAGATTGGGGGATCGATTAAATTGGATTTGACATATGCTACTGTCCCAGTCTTTGGTGGTCAGGAGAGGAGGCTTTATAGGGAGACCAGATTTGTTAAAATGGTGACCACTGCTGATTGCTCATACAATTCTCCAGTTTATAATAAAGAGGGTGATTTCTCATGTTTTGTGTTAGAAGAGAATCAAAATTATGCACATGAGTCCCTCTCTGGTCAATTCCAAGCCGAGCAGTCCAAGGAAGATCAGGAATCAGAAATGTGGACTTTGCATTTTGATGGAGCAAATTCCAGGGAAGGTAATGGGGCTGGGGTATTGTTAATCTCCCCCACAGGAAAATGGGTGCCGCTGTCTTTCAAACTGGAGTATGAAGCTACAAATAATGTAGCTGAGTATGAAGCATTGTTATTGGGCCTACAGACAGCTAGAAACATGGGCATCCAATGTCTGAAAGTATTGGGAGACTCTGAGCTAATAGTGAGGCAGATTAAGAATGAATGTCAAGCTAAACATCCTCGGCTCAGAGCATATAGAAACGAAGTATGGGACATGATCGAAAATTTCTTCTTAGCATTTAATATACAGTTTATGCCCCGGGAACATAACAGGATAGCAGACTCTCTAGCTGTGGCTGCTAGTACGTTCCGGCCTCCTCAGAACCCATTGTTAAGATATGAAGTGGAGGTACGTTACAGACCATCTATCCCAGACAATATAAAGCATTGGCAGGCCTTTGAAGATGACGAATAGATGAAGAGATTCATGGAGACAGTGGGAGAATTCACAGGTATGGAAATTGATGATGATGAGGAGGAAGAAGCTGAAAATATTGCTGAAGGTAAATGGGAAGAGAATATAGCAGGAAATAAAGTGCTGCAATTGAAAGGAAATGTCATCCCTAGGGGTCTAGTACCTCTAGAGAGATTATTCAATAAGAATGATGTTCCCACACAGCCAAACAAAGCAGTAGAAGAAGACCAAATGAGAGATTTGAATCTGGGTACTGCTACTGATCCCAAAATTGTTAAATTATCTAAAAGAATCTCAGAGGAATACACGGAAAAGTATTTGAAATTATTTCAGTCTTATAAAGATGTTTTTGCCTGGTCCTATGAGGACCTAAAAATTTTTGATGCAAGTGTTATACAACACAAGATTCCACTCAGGGAAGATGCAAAGCCATATAAACAGAAGCTCAGGCAGATTAACCCCCTGCTTCTTCCCTCAATTGAGAAAGAAATTAGGAAATTACTGAAGGCCAAGATAATTGTGCCCTTGAGGTACTCAGAATGGATAGCGAATCTTGTTCCTGTCAGAAAAAAGAATGGAGAAATCAGGCTGTGTGTAGACTTCAGAAATTTGAATAGGGCTTCTCTCAAAGACAATTACCCACTGCCTAAAATGGATCACATCCTGCAGAAAGTGGTGGGGGCATCCAGAATGTCAATGATGGATGGATTTTCAGGCTACAATCAGGTAGCTGTTTTCCCAGAAGATCAGAAGAAGACTGCGTTCACCACGCCATGGGGAACCTTTATGTATGCAAGGATGGCATTCAGATTGATTAATGCAGGTGCTACTTTTCTGAGGGCAATGGACATAGCCTTTGTGGGAGAACAGGACAAGTTTCTAGTAGTATACCTCGATGATATCACAGTTTTCTCAAAGAATGATGATGAGCATATTGAACATTTGAGAAGAACTTTCGAAAAATGCAGAAGGTACGGCCTTTCTCTGAATCCCCAAAAATCTTTGTTTGCATTAGACGAAGGAAAACTCTTAGGACATATCGTGACTAAGGATGGTGTAAAAATTTATCCTAAGAGAGTTGAAGTAATAAATAACATTTCTCTGCCAAGAAATAAGAAATAAGTACAGGTGTTTTTGGGCCGAATAAACTTTTTAAGGAGATTCATTCCTAACTATGCAGAGATAGTTAGGCACATAACCAATATGTTGAAAAAGGACAGTGAATTTAAGTGGTCCCAGGAGTCTAGGGATGCATTTACACGAATAAAACAAGCATTTGCTGAAGCTCCCGTGCTAGCAGGACCAGATTACAGTAAGCCATTTATGGTATTTTCATTTGCTTCACCTCATACAATTGCTGGAGTGTTATTGCAGAAAAACGGAGAAGGATATGAACAGCCCATAGCATTCTTCAGTCAGGTGCTGTATGATGCTGAATTGAAATATAATATACTGGAGAAGCAGGCATATGCCCTGGTAAAGTCCCTTAAAGCTTTTAGAGTTTATATTTTGCAATCCCATATTACTGCTTATGTTCCCACAGCAGCTGTAAAAGACATTCTAGTTCAGGGAGACAGTGAGGGCAGAAGGGGAAGATGGATTGCAAAAATTCAGGAGTATGATCTAGACATAAAGCCTACTAAATTGATCAAGGGACAGAGACTTGCCAAGATGTTATATGAGTCTAATCATCAGGCTCTGGGCATTAATTTATCCATGATGGCAAATGAAGAATCAGAAAAAGAAGAGGAGCGACATGGACTAGAAATGGCCACACAAAAGGTACATGTGAAATATCTGACTAGTCCTTGGTATAAGCAAATAGTTGAGTATCTGCTGACACTTAGCTGTCCACCAGGCTGTGACAAAGCAAAGTACAGAGCTGTAAGGATGAGGTCTCAGAAGTATGTCATTGCCAACGGACAGCTCTATTGGAGAGATCCTCTGGGTATATTGCTGTTATGCCTCACAGAAAATGAAGTGCAGAATATAATGACAGAATTCCATGATGGAATATGTGGAGGACACTACAGCTGGAGGGCTACAACCAATAAAATCTTGAAGGCTGGTTTTTACTGGCCAAAATTGTATTCAGATACCTTTGCTTAGGTCAGAGCATGTGACAAGTGCCAAAGGTTTGCAGAAAGACAGAAGTTAGCATCTTTTCCCTTGATTCCCATTCATGTAAATGAACCCTTCCAGAAATGGGGATTAGATTTTATAGGAGAAATACACCGCCCATCAAGTGGCCAACATAAATGGATACTGACAGCCACAGACTATTTTACGAAATGGGTGGAAGCCATACCTACAAGAAGAGCTACAGATGTTGTAATCATGAATTTTATAGAAGATAATATCATATCTAGGTTTGGCTGTCCTGCAAGGATTGTAACCGATAATGCTCAAGCTTTTAAGTCTGCCAGATTTGTAAATTTCTGCCAAAGATATAATATTGTATTAACTCATTCCACAGCATATTATCCCCAGGGGAACGGTTTAGCAGAATCATCCAATAAAACCCTGGTGAGGGCCCTGAAGAAAACAATAACTGAAAATCAGAAAAACTGGGACTCTCAATTGAAGTTTGCTCTGTGGGCAAATAGGATAACTAGCAAAAGAGCAACAGGCAGGTCTCCATATGAGCTGGTGTATGGGCGGGCTGCAGTGTTTCCTGTGCAATTGGCATTGCCAGTGGCACGGTTTATGCAGGAAAATCAGGAAGAACCAGATGAGATGATTAGGAGAATTAACCAGCTGGTAGAATTGGAGGAAACAAGGAACCAGGTAGACCAAAGACTAATAGAATACCAGGAAAAAATGAAGAAGGTCTTTGATCAACATGCAAAGGATAGGAATTTTCAAGTTGGAGACCTGGTTCTTAGATGGGATGTTCGCAGAGCAGAAAAGGGCAAGCACGCTAAGTTTGATCCATTATGGTTTGGTCCATTCAGAATCGTGAGTCAGGGGGGGAATAATACTTTTATGTTGGAGAATCTACAGGGTGATTTGTTGGATGCGCCCGTGAATGGCCAATTCCTCAAGCCATATTTTCAATTCTGACCCAGGTGAAGAATGCCAGACTGTATATACTGTATATAAATTGCTTTCAGTTTAGTTTTTGCAAAGGAAAAAGAATGCTGATAGTTACCGGAAGGTGAAGCGCAGAAGAAATTGAGCGACAGAATGGAAATTTTGAATAGTCTGCGTGTTCTCGACATGCCCGAAGTCGAGCATGCCGTCCCCAGATGGAGCCGATGTTGTACATTTTTCCCCTCCATTCAGATTTAGCCATCGATCCCTTTCAAACCTGTTTCCATTATATTTCATGGCTAAAAAACCCCCATGCCGCTCTAAAAAAATACTCTGTTCGAATGTTCAAAATTCATATTTTATATATCGGACCGAAGCCCCTTAGACCTTAGCCCCTCCCGCCTTGATTTTCATGTGACCCGAGCTCCAGGACCACTAGCCGAAAGGGAAAGGGGCTTATTGTTTATTACCCAGGGCGCTGTTGCAACCGTCTGATTCAACTAAATCAACGGCGCGGTGATCGTCCAAGAGCGAGGACCCCACATATGGCCCCGGCACACAACAAAACCGGCAGTTTCCCCCCCGCACCACTCTTGTCGGGTGGCGGTATTTACCGCGGGGCCAGCGATTCCACACGGGAGGTGCCACGTGTTCTTGGTACGAGCGGGAAACCGCCCATCCCCCGCACGCTAAACTTCAACCGATGGCTGGGCAGCGGGATTCACAAAGACCGTCGGATCTCCAGATCTCCATCCAACGGCGGAGATGCAACAAAATCGTCCGCCCATTGATACGTATCCGCCACGTCCCACAGCCCGCCACTGTGTCGCTGTTACACGCCTCCGCCCATTAATTCTCCCGCCACGTCGCCTCCCATTTGCTTCCTGTTCGCCTATGTGTCTCCCCCCGTACATCCCTCCGCGCCAATGTATATATATATATATATATATTTATGTGTTTTATTCACATTTGCCGCTAGTTTTTCCTTCCGATCCCCACTGTGCGACATTCCGTTCTTTTTGCGAAAACCTCCATTGTTCGCTCCCAACACCCTGTATGTCACCGTTTTTGGTCTGTGTCCCCATCATCTCCTCCATTCACACTTCCGTCACCTCCGCCTTCGTCTGAGTCAGTTTTTCTAACAGTTTCGGGGTTTTGCAGGTTCTAAATGGTAGAGGAGGCGTCTAAATCCACCGCCTCCATTACAGAGAATCAAGAATATATCAGGAGGTGATTTCCTGTAGGCGAAATTCAATGAAGAAGCTGGAGCCGGTACATGAAATGACTACAATTAAAGAAAACACAGACAGAGATTCTCGGAACCCTCCAGAGAAGTTCACCTCGCATTTATGGTTCGGGACTCTAATTCAAAATCAAATGTCGGGCGTACAGTACTGAATGGAAGATTTTCTCAGGACTCTCATGGCAGCAGATTTGCCTGCAGCCAGAAGCATCCCGATGTATATATTTTTTATTATTTCTGTCTTGTACATAAGGAGATTTTTATCTCCCAGCATTAATTTCTGTATATAGGTGGTTAGGTATTTATTTATATCTTGTCATTCATAAAAAGGCGCGAGTGTTTTCCGCCATGGGATTGAAATGTAGTCATTAATTGCTCCTTTTTCTCTCCCCCCTCCTCTAGAAGTTTCAATCTTTTCTATAAATACCGAAAAAGAAGACATTGTTGAGGTTCCAGATCTCTGCAAGCAAGCTGAGCAGCGAGAAGACTACTGTATTCCTCTTGTAATATTTCTGTATGAAGTTTCAGAGCCCGTAGGGTCTCAGTGAGGAGGGGTTATGACTGTATTGAGGATTCTGGTCTTTGGTATATTACAGTATGTAACTTTTCTTATGTGTTAATACATCATCTCTTTTCAAACTAGATTTCTTCTTGTATCATGTTCTAGAATGCGAGTGGCTCACTAGTTTGCAGTAAGGATTCATCTTAAGTGGTGCCCTTTCTGGAATTAGTCAAGCGCTTTAAATAGGCCTAGAAGTGATATGCTGTTCCATGTTCACTCTTTTCATAATTTCTGCTATATTAGTGGCTTAAGGATTCGTAAATTGATGCGCCCTTCTGCCAATAATATCTTCTTATGTTTCCTCACTGTCTGCACTTCTTGATATTCGATTTCTGTGGTATATTATATGAATCGGCCCTCTTTACAGTAAAGCGGTCTCTTAACTGTCTGATACTTTCATGCTGAAGTTAAACATTATGCCTTTACATTACTCCTATCCTTGTATCAGCCTCTGAGAGAGAATTTGGACCCATTCAATCTAATTCAATTTCCTTGTTTAGAACAAGAGATAGTAGGCGAGTCCCTTGGACTGACAACCCTAACTATAAAGGACTCCTTGCTATATTAAGATGTCCTAGGCACTGGTCTATGGCAAATCTAGGCTGTCTCTAGGAGGGTGACAAAATCATCCACAACAGAGTCCATTTGAACCCCCACCATCAGTTATTTCAGTTTGTAAGTTTCGGCACAACTTACTATTTTTAGCAGTTTTTCGGGTCTTAAACTTCTGGAGCCGTTTTGAGGCCCTAAACGACGTTTTTTGGGAAAACGGAGAGCAATATGGGTCCACGAACCGATGTTGCTCGTTCAAAATTTTTACTCCTCGGACAGATCTTTCTAATGAGCTATTGAGCGCGTCAAACGGAGATCGGATGCCAAAGTTACGTCCTCAGGAAGTTGAACCACCAGTTTACCCAAACGGGGCCCATAGTTTTGGCGCTTCATCTCCTACGGTTAGGGTTTTGGACGTTTCAGATTCTACATTGTTTCTCAACAATAAATAGGCCCTTGAGCCTCATTGTAAGACAGTTCAGGGGCTGGGAGCAGATACATCTCTTCTCAGAGATAAGCGCTACCAGTGCCCTAGCTCGCAACATCTCCATCATGTCTGCATTGTAACAGAGTTCAAGGGCTGGTAGCCACCACATCTCTTCTCAGGGATATGCTGCTAGTACCCTAGCTCATCTATTTCCATTATGTCTATAATAGGCCTGCGAGCCTCAATGTAACATAGTTTAGAGGCCCGCGTACGCTACATCTCTTCTCAGAGATACGCTGCCAGTGCCCTAGCTTGTTTCCATTATGTTTGTAAGCTTATTGCAGTCATTCTTTTATTAATAAAAAGAAGCATTATTTCCATTGCATCTTTGTATCTATGGTTATATCTCTATTATGTTGCGTTCCTGCATAAAATTCGGATTAGTGGTATCAGAGGGCGTCTGGTATTTCTCTGTTTTTCTCTTCATGTCCCTAATGCGGCCAGGGTATAAGGAGTTCAACCTCGCAACCCCGATAATCCCCCATGGCGGAAGGAAAGAAAGACGAGGGAGCAGGAGATCCTGTCAAAATCTTGCTCGAGGATGCCCTCGAGAAACAGAGGAACGCGATGATGGATAATTTCTTTTTTCAGATCCTTCAATGGCTGCCCACCAGTGGCACATCTACATCCAGCACGTCTGCCAACAGGTCCGCGACATCCTGGACAAATCCAACACCAAGTTCAGCAAAATTCCCCCCCCCCCATGGAGGAACTTAACGCAATGGAGACCATTGCTTCCTAAGGAGGGAGGAATGATCCAGGTGGATATCGGTGGCCTCCCACCTATTCCATTTGGACCCGCAGCATCAATTCTTTCAGTTTTCCAGCTTCAGCATAGCTTACTATTTATAGCAGGTTTTCGGGTCCCGCACACCCAGAGCCGTTTTGGGGCATTAATAATCCAGGTGGATATTGGTGGCCACCCATCGAGTCCATTTGAACCCCCACCATCAGTTATTTTAGTTTGTAAGTTTCGGCACAACTTACTATTTTTAGCAGTTTTTCGGGTCTTAAACTTCCGGAGCCGTTTTGAGGCCCTAAACAACGTTTTTTGGGGAAACGCAGAGCAACATGGGTCCATGGACCGATGTTGTCGTTCCAAAGTTGTACTCTGGACATATATTTCTAACGAGCTATTAAGCGCGTCAAACGGAGATCTGATGCCAGTTACGTTCGTAGTTGAACCACCAATTTACCCAAATGGGGCCCACAGTTTTGGCGCTTCATCTCCTACGGTTAGGGTTTTGGACGTTTCGGATTCTACATTGTTTCTCAAGAATAAATAGGCCCTCGAGCCTCATTGTAAGATAGTTCAGGGGGCTGGGAGCCAATACATCTCTTCTCAGAGATAAGCGCTACCAGTGCCCTAGCTCGCCACATCTCCATCATGTTTGCATTGTAATACAGTTCAAGGGATGGTAGCCACCACATCTCTTCTCAGGGATACGCTGCCAGTACCCTAGCTCATCGATTTCCATTATGTCTGTAATAGGCCTACGAGCCTCATTGTAACACAGTTTAGAGGCCTGTGTATGCTACATCTCTTCTCAGAGATACGCTACCAGTGCCCTAGCTTGTTTCCATTATGTGTGTAAGCTTATTGGAGTCATTCTTTTATTAATAAAATGAAGCATTATTTCCGCTGCATCTCTGTATCTATGGTTATATCACTATCTTCCGTTGCGTCTCGGCATGTACCCGAATCAGTGGTATCAAAGCGGGTCTGCTCTTTCTCTGTTTTTCTCTTCATGTCCCTAATGTGGCCAGGGTATAAGGAGTTCAAATTCGCAATCCCGACGACCCCCCATGGCGGAAGGAAAGAAAGACGAGGGAGCAGGAGATCTTGTCAAAATCTTGCTCGAGGATGCCCTCGAGAAACAGAGGAACGCGGTGATGGACAATTTTTTTTTCAGATCCTTCAATGGTTGCCCAGCGGTGGCACATCTACATCCAGCACGGCTGCCAACACCAAGTTCAGCAAAATTCCCCCCCCCCCCCATGGAGGAACTTAACGCAATGGAGACCATTGCTTCCTAAGGAGGGAGGAATGATCCAGGTGGATATCGGTGGCCTCCCACATATTCCATTTGGACCCGCAGCATCAATTCTTTCAGTTTTTCAGCTTCAGCACAGCTTACTATTTATAGCAGGTTTTCGGGTCCTGCACACCCGGAGCCATTTTGGGGCATTAATAATCCAGGTGGATATTGGTGGCCACCCATCGAGTCCATTTGAACCCCCACCATCAGTTATTTCAGTTTGTAATTTTCGGCACAACTTACTATTTTTAGCAGTTTTTCGAGTCTTAAACTTCCGGAGCCGTTTTGAGGCCCAAAACGACGTTTTTTGGGAAAACGGAGGGAAACATGGGTCCATGGAACGATGTTGCTCGTTCAAAAGTTGTACTCCTCGGATAGATCTTTCTAACGAGCTATTGAGCGCGTCAAATGGAGATCGGATGCCAAAGTTACGTCCTCAGGAAGTTGAACCACCAATTTACCCAAACGGGGCCCACAGTTTTGGCGCTTCATCTCCTACGGTTAGGGTTTTGGACGTTTCAGATTCTACATTGTTTCTCAACAATAAATAGGCCCTCGAGCCTTATTATAAGACAGTTCGGGGGGCTGGGAGTCGATACATCTTTTCTCAGAGATAAGCGCTACCAGTGCCCTAGCTCGCCACATCTCCATCATGTCTGCATTGTAACACAGTTCAAGGGCTGGTAGCCGCCACATCTCTTCTCAGGGATATGCTGCCAGTACCCTAGCTCATCTGTTTCCATTATTTCTGTAATAGGCCTACGAGCCTCAATGTAACATAGTTTAGAGGCCCGCGTACGCTACATCTCTTCTCAGAGATACGCTACCAGTGCCCTAGCTTGTTTCCATTATGTTTGTAAGCTTATTGCAGTCATTCTTTTATTAATAAAAAGAAGCATTATTTCCGTTGCATCTCTGTATCTATGGTTATATCTCTATTCTGTTGCATTCCTGCATAAAATTTGGATTATGTTCCCATAAGTTCCAATAATATATACCGAAACAATATGTCATGAATGTGTATTCATACCTTACATCAACTGATGTATGGGAACCTCTTCACAGAACACAAGAGTTCCTACGACCGGGACAATGGTGTCTCCAACTGCTGGTAAGAGAGATGGTTTCTCTTCTACCAATGTGCCAGCACTGGAATCTTCCTCTTCTTCCTCATGCATCTCCTGAATCATGAATGGGACTCTATGTATCAAGAGCTAAATACTATCTTGCAAGGTTGCAACTATCTCTTCTTTAGATTTAAGTACTTCTGAAGCTGGTGGTGAAGGTAGTGACTTCTTGTCTAGAGTGACAAGAATGATATCCTCCTTTGTTTCCTTAGGGCCCATCTCTTTCTTCTTCACAACAAACTTCTTCCTCAACTTGTGAAATAAATATGAATATTTAGTCACCTTTGCATGCTTCATGTGACTAAACCACCAATCATTGGCTTCACCATAAAGATGAAGTGCAACAATCTGGAAAACCTTTTTTTTAGCCATAGGATGTAGCTTGAAAAATGTATCTAACCGTTTCCTCCAAGCCTTAATGTTGCTTGAGGAAGACCCATCAAATGTAGGAAAATAGAATCTATTATGCATCTTCCTTCTATTGCTGCTATAGGATCTTCTTTCTTCCTTGAGTTCAAAGAGTTCTTGGAGATTTAGACTCCCTTTGAAAGCTCTAGATTGTTCCTTGCACTCTTCAAGATACAAAATAAGAGCCTCATGAGTCTCAGGTTATCTTCTTTCTTTATTTATATACCTCTCACCTTCTTCAAAGAAACTAGGCATAGTAGATCTATGAGGAGATATATGATTCTCTGGTTTTCTTTTCTACTGATAGGAAGTTCTGGGACCTTACTCTTCAAATCTTCTTCTTGGATCCTTCCTTCGCCTTTCTCCCTTCATTTGATAGAATTCCCTGGAGAGATATTTCTCAGATATAAAGAGAGGAATTGAAAAATTATCCTCCTTCATGATAGATCTCATCTATCTGCTTCTTCTTTTGATGCAAAAGATGAAGTGTCCACAAGCTAAGCCAAAGATCATGCTCTGATACCACTGTAATATCCCAAAAGGGAGAATGCAGTAATACTTAAACACAATACAAGAACTGAAACGAAGTAAAAATGAAATCTAAATACAACATCATAATTAGTATATAATTTAAGCCATTTTATTATATGGAGATGAATCAGTTACACATTGTTCAGAAAAAGAGTAGATCTAGCCAAAGAGAAGCCCTAGAATCACCCTATAATGGTGTTATAACTAGCACTGCGTAACTGGTGATCTTACAAAAGAAATACTATGTTGTCCATGTTCCTGTTGATATACATGTAAATTCCACAAAGGAAAATGTAGATTTAGGGAGCTCAAGAGCTATGATGATGCCAAGATTAAAAATATGGTCAATGTGATGGACTCCCAAGATAACCTAGAAAGGATTTTCCAGATCTACAACTTTGGAAAATCACCCTCCTAGGGCTTGATCTTTTATCTACTAGGATTACAGATCCAAAGCTAGATCTGACATATATATGGTTGAAATATGTCACAATATCAGATCTAAGCTTGAAGGGTTGATCCCTCCTTCAGATCTACAAGCTCGAAGCTCTAGATCTAGCTCCTCAATCCTCGAATGATGATTACAGCTCTTGCAAAACAATTTCTCATAAAAACTGTGCCGTAAGGGAAAGAGAGGCTTTATTCCTACTAAAATATGCTAAAATAATCTCCAAGTTTATGGAAATAATGATGGCAAGGTGAGGGGATGATCCCTCATAGGATTACTAGCTGAAATGCTAGCAACTTCCTTCCTCCTTTGGATCTACAATACGGACAGCATAATTCTGGATGGAACTATTGCTACTAGGAGGTCAATAAAGTTTGGCCTGATGCCAAATATAATAGGAATCTCTGAGAATGCTGATATCTAAGCCCAAAGTGATAGGAATAAAGCTTCACCTGTTCTCCAGCTGAAATACTAAAGACAACCTACGGCTTCCAAACTGATCTTCAGAAATCTGCAATTTCTAAATATGGATGTTCTAAAAAAAGTAGGAAATATAGGTGGCACCAATGCGTGATGTAGAATGAAGTACAATACTCTTTCTAGAGCTACTCAAAGAAATAGGTGGGATTCCCAACCAAGAACATTGTGTGCTAAACAACACTTGCAATCTTTGTGAAACAACCCAAGAAAGAAATGGAATGTCACATGAAAATTAAAGATCTAAACAAACCTCATAATCATTAATCAATAGCTTTCCTTCATTTTTTTCTTCATCTACTTTATATAGTTTATGATCATTCCCATGCCTTGGCCCTCGTCTAAACTATGTTGTGCATGTGGACAAGATCCTCCATGTTTGATTGCGCTGTCTTTCCAAGTCATCCATCATGTCTAGGTGCAATGTACACCCTCTCAATCATGTGTGCAGTAATTGCACAAATTCCTCCATCATCTCATCATGAATGCTTCATGATATTTTGTTTGATCCCTTCCAAGATCTTAGTTGACTGTATCAACCTCCATGATATATCTCATTAATGAGACATGATCTCCAATTCCATTCACATTAGTAGTGGCTCCACCACCTCATTATGTATATCTGGGCTTAATTAATCCACATTCACACACAAAAAGTGGATGTTCATATTGAGGATTATGGGTCCCTCCACCCTTTTATTTACTTAATTAAGTAAGCTTATTAAGAAATCTGAGATTCCAAATATCATGTGAAAATTTGGGAATATTACAGAAGGGAGAAAACGTCAAATGGGCCACATGAACGAGCACACAGCACCCGAGCAGTCACAATTTAGCAAATTGTAGAAATTCGCCCACAAATGAAATGACTTGACCTAAATGCGTTTCATCAGGCACCCTCACACAACGTGACACGGCACGCCCAACCAAATGAATGTACAAGGGAGAAAATGATAAATGGGCCACACGAATGTGCACAAGGCACCTGAGCGGTCACAACTTAGAAAATTTGACATGACCACCCTCAAAAGAAATGACCCAACGCAAACGTGTTTCATCAAGCGCCCTCACATGACACGACACGATGCACCCAACAAAATGAAGGCACAAGGGAGAAAACAACAAGTAAGGCCCATAAACGTGCATAAGGCACCCAGGTTGTCACAACTTAGAAAATTTGATACGGCCGCCCTCAAATGAACCGACCCAATCTGAACGCATTTCATCGGGAACCCACACATGGTGCGACACGGTCCATCCGACCGAACAAAGGCACAAGGGAGAAAATGGAAAACGGGCCACACGAACATGCACAAGGCACTCGGGTGGTCACAACTTAGTAAATTTGATATGAACACCCTCAAATGAAACAACCCGACCCGAATGCGTTTTATTGGGTGCCCTCAAAAGAAACGACCATACCCGAACACATTTCATCAGGCACCCACACATGGCGTTCTCGACCTAACGAAGGCACAAGGGAGCAAACTACAAATGAGCCACACAAATGTGCACAAGGCACCTGGGTGGTCACAACTTAGCAAATTTGATATGGGAGCCCTCAAACGAAATGACCCAACCCAAATGTGTTTCATCGGGCACCCAACCGAATGAAGGCATAAGGGAGAAAATAGAAAATGGGCCACACGAATGTGCATAAGGCACTTGGGTGGTCACATCTTAGAAAATTTGATACGCCCGCCCTCAAACAAAATAGCCCAAACTGAAAACGTTCCATCGAGTGCCCTCGCATGATGTGGCACGACGTGCTCGACCGAACGATGGTACAAGGCATCATACGGAAAATGGGCCGCATGAACATGCCCAAGGCACTTGGGCGATCAAAAATTAGAAAATTTGATATGGTTTCTCTCAAATGAAACAACCCGAGCCAAACGCATTTCATTGGGCTCCCTCAAGTAGCACAACATGGCGTGCCCAACCGAACAAAGACCCAAGGGAGTAGACAGACGCCCTACAACGAAAAAACCTAAGCGGAAAATGTTTCATCGGGCGCCCTGAAACAAAACGACCCGACATGAATGCATTTCATCAGGCGCCCTGAAACAATGTGACACAGTGCACCCAACCGAACAAATGCACAAGGGAGGAAATGAAAAATGGGTTGCATGAATGTGCACAAGGCACTCGAGTGGTCACAAGTTAGAAAATCTGATATGGCCTCCCTGAAATGAAATGACCTTACCTAAACGCGTTTCAATGGGCAGCCTCACATGATGTGACGCGATGCATCCAAGCGAACTAAGGCAGAAGGGAGAAAAAGGAAAATGGGTTGCACGAATGTGCACAACTCACCCGGGCGGTAACAATTGAGAAAATTTGATACATTCACCGTCAAACAAAACAACCTGACCTGAACATGTTTCATCGGGTGCCCTCACATGGCGTGACACGATGTTCCTGACAGAACGTAGGCATAAGGGAGAAAATCACAAACATGTCATATGAACATGCACAAGGCACCTCGATGGTCACAACTTAGCAAATTTGATACAGTCGCCCTCAAATGAAACGACCCAACCTGAACACATTTCATCAGGCGCCCTCACACCGCACGACACGACGCACTCGATCGAACGAAGCCACAAGGGAGAAAATGGAAAACATGCCACATAGACATGCACAAGGCACATGGATAGTTAGACATTAGAAAATTTGATAGGGTTAGCCTAAAAGGAAATGACCAGAGTTCAACAGGTTTTATCGAGCAGACTCACACGATGTGACAGGGCACACCCAATCGAATAAAGGCACAAAGGAGAAAATGACAGACAGTCTACACGAACATGCACAAGGAACTCGGGCAGTCATAAATAAGAAAATTTGATATGACTGCCCTAAAATGAAATGACCTGACCTGAATGCATTTCATTGTGTACCCTCACACAACGTAACACAGCATGCCTGATTGAATGAAGGCACAAGGGAGAAAATGGAAAATGGGCCACACATACATGCACAAGGCACAGGGGCAGTCATAACTTAGAAAATTTGATACGCCTAGCCTCAAACAAAATGACTTGACCCAAATGCGTTTCATTAGGCACCCTCACACAACACGATAGGGCGTGCCCGAATGAAAGAAGGCACAAGGGAGAAAATGACAAACGAGCCACATGAGCATGCACAAGGCACCCAAGTGGTCACAACTTAGAAAATTTGATACGACCGCCTTCAAATGAGACGACCCGACCCGAATGCATTTCATTGGGTGCCCTCACATGGCACAACATGGCTAGTTCGACTGAATGAAGGCACAAGGGAGAAAACGAAAAATGGGTTGCACGAATGAGCACAAGGCACCCGAGTGGTCACAACTTAGAAAATTTGATAAGGTCGCTCTTAAATGAAATGACCTGACCTGAACACATTTCATCCAATGCACTGATATAGTGTGCCCAACCAAATGAAGGTAGAAGGGAGAAAACGGAAAATGGATCGCACGAAAGTGCACAAGCCACCCGGGTGGTCACAACTAAGAAAATTGGATATGACAGCCCTCAAATGAAACGACTTGACCCGAACGCATTTCATCGGGCACCCTCAAATGAAACGACCAATTTGTCATTCGCTCTGCCAAAGAGCAACGAAGCGACATGAGAGTGACACATCGAAGAGTTGATTTCAATGGAGAAAATGAGCGACCAAATGCCCCAAGAGTGACATAGCGAAGAGTCGATTGCAACAAAGCGAACGAGTGACAGAGGGGTATGGGAGAGACATAGGCAAGTGACCAGTCATCTCAAGGAGCCAAACACAAAAACCCCATCAAACTCTAAGAAGACATAGTAAAAGGGGAATTTTGTTCACATATGCCTCTAAGGACGAGCTTGGCCAAAACATTACCACTCATTTTATATCGAGTGGGGATGGAGAGAAGAAAGTCGGAAACCATACAAATTACCCAAGGCCATTCTACAGGCACACACAAACAAAAAATATCAATTACCAGCCCACCTTTCACACGAAAAGCCAACCCCTACCCCCGACTAGAAAGAGGATAGCTGAACGACCAATTGATACAACCAATTTAGAAAAATTGATACGACCGCCCTCAAACGCAATGACCCAACCCGAATGTGTTTCATCAGGCACCTCAAATGAAACGACCCGAGAAAAAGGCATTGCATCAGGTGCCCTCACATGACACGACACGACGCTCCCAACCAAACGAAGGTATAAGGGAAAAAATGGCAAACAAGTTGCACAAACATGCACAAGGCACCCAGGCTTTCCCAACTTAGCACATTTTATACGACCACCCTCAAATGAAACGACCCGACCTGAACGCGTTTCATCGGGCACCCTCAGACGGTGCACCCGACCAAATGAAGGCACAAGGGAGAAAATGACAAATGGGCCACACGAACGTTCACAAGGCACCTAGGCTGTCATGACTTAGAAAATTTGATACGGCCACCTAAAAAAAATGACCCGAGCTGAATGCATTTCACCAGGGACCCTCACACAACGTGACACGGTGTGCCCAATTGAACGAAGGCACAACGGAGGAAATGGAAAACAGTCTACATGAAGGTGCATAAGGCACCCATGCAATCACAACTTAGAAAAATTGATATGGCTACCCTCAAATGAAGCGACCTGAGCCGAATGCATTTCATCAGGCACCCTCACACGGCGCGACATGATGCACCTGACCAAACAAAGCCATAAGGGAGAAAGTATAAAACGAGCTGGACGTACATGCACAAGGCACCCGGGTGGTCATAATTTAGCAAATTTGATATTTCCACCCTCAAATGAAATGACCCGACCATAACGCATTTCATTGGGCGCTCTCACACATTGCGAAAGGGCGTGCCCGACCGAAAGAAGGCATAAGGGATCAAACTAAAAATGGGTCGCACGAATGTGCACAAGGTACCTGAGTGGTTATAACTTATAAAATTTGATACGGTCACCATCAAATGAAACAACCCAACCCAAATGCATTTCATTGGGTTTCCTCACACGGTGTGACACAGCCTGGCCAACCAAATGAAGGAACAAGGGAGTAAACGACAAATGGGTTGCACGAACGAGCACAAGGCACCTGGACGGTCACAACTTAGAAAATTTGATACAACCACCCTCAAAATAAACAACTCGACCCAAACTTGATTCATATGCATCCCTTGCACGACGCACCCGATTGAACGAAGGCACAAGGGAGAAAATGGAAAATGGGCCACACGAACGTGCACAAGTCACCTGGGTGGTCACAACTTAGAAAATTTGATATGGCAGCCCTCAAACAAAATGAATCGACCCAAACGTGTTTCATCGGGTGCCTTCACACGGCGCGACACCACACGCCTAACCGATCGAAGGCACAAGAGAGGAAACAACAAATGGGTCGCACGAAAGTGCACAAGGAACCGGAGCAGTCACAACTTAGCATATTTTATACGGTTGCCCTCAAAAGAAATGACTTGACCCAAACGCGTTTCATCGGGCGCCTTCACAGGGTGTGACACAACACGCTTGACAGAACAAAGGCACAAGGGATAAAATGACAAAGGGACCACACGAACATGCACAAGGCACCTAGGTGGTCACAACTTAGCAAACTTGATACAACCGCCCTCAAATGAAACGACTTGACCCGAATGCATTTCATGGGGCGCCCTCACACGATGCACCAAACTGAATGAAGGCACAAGGGAGAAAATGAAAAACGGGCCATAGGAACATGCACAAGGCACCTGGGTGGTCACAACTTAGCAAATTTGATACGACTCCCCTAAAACTAAATGACCCAACCTGAATGTGTTTCATATGGCGCCCTCAAACGAAATGACTTGAATCGAACATGTTCATTAGGTGCCCTCACACAGGGTGAGATATCGCGCCTGACCAAATCAAGGCACAGGGGAGAAAATGACAAATGGGCTGCATGAACATGCACAAGGCACCCGATCGGTCACAAATTAGAAAATTTGATATAGGTGCCCTCAAATGAAGTGACCCAACCCGAACGTGTTTCATCAGACACCCTCACACAATGCGACAGGACGCACCCTACTGAATGAAGGCACAAGGGAGAAAATGGAAAATGGGTCGCATGAACTTACACAAGGCACCCGAGTGGTCAAAACTTAGCAAATTTGAAATGGTCACCCTCAAACAAAATGACCCGAGCGGTCATAACTTAAAAAATTTGATACAACCTCCCTCAAACAAAACGACCTGACTTGAACACGTTTCATCAAGCACCCTCACATAGTGCAACACGGCACACCCAACCGAACGAAGGAAGAAGAGGGAAAACAGAAAATGGGTCGCACGAACGTGCACAACGCACCTGGGTGATCAAAACTAAGCAAATTTGATAAGGATACTGTCAAATGAAACAGCCTGACTCGAACATGTTTCATCAGGAGCCCTCACACGGCTCCACATGGCACGCCTAACTGAATGAAGGCAGAAGGGAGAAAAAAACAAACGTGTAGTAAAAACATGCAGAAGACACCTAGGGAGTCACAACTTAGCAAATTTTATATGGCTGCCCTCAAATGAAATGACCCAACCCAAACACATTTCATCGGGTGCCCTCACACGGCACGCTCGACCGAACGAAGCCATAAGGAAGAAAATGGAAAATGGGCTGCACAAATGTGTACAAGGAACCAAGGCCGTCATAACTTAGCAAATTTGATACAGCCACCCTAAAAAAAACGACCGAACCCAAACATGTTTCATCGGGCACGCTCACACGACTCGACACCGCGTGCCCGACCGAACGAAGGCCCAAGGGAGAAAAAATCAAATGGGCTGCACAAATGTGCACAATGCACTTGAGTGGTCACAACTTAGAAATTTTTATACAACTACCCTCAAACAAAATTACCTGACCCGAACTCATTTCATATGGAGCCCTCACACAATGCAACATGATGCGCCTGACTGAACTAAGGCATAAGGGAGCAAAGGGAAAGTGAGCCGCATGAACATGGAAAAGGCACTTTGGTGGTTTCAACCTAGAAAATTTGATATGGCTGCCCTAAAATGAAATGGCCTGACCCGAATGCATTTCATCAGGTGCCCTCACACAGCGTGACACAGCGTGCCTCACCGAACGAAGGCACAAGGAATAAAACAACAAATGAGCCCCACGAACGTGCATAAGGCACCCGGATGATCAAAAATTAGAAAATTTGATACATCTGCCCTCAAATGAAATTACTGGATCGGAATTCATTTCATTTGGCTCCCTCACACGGCACGACATGACTCGCCCGACTGATCGAAGGCATAAGGGAGCAAACAAAAAATGAGCCACATGAACGAGAAAACAACACTCGGACCATCACAACTTAGCAAACTTGATACAGCTATCCTTAAATGAAATGAACCAACCAAGACATGTTTCATCAGGTGCCCTCACATAGCACGACACATTGCACCTGAATGAATGAGGGCACAAGAGAGAAAATGGAAAATGGGCTGCACGAATGTGCACAAGCCACCTGAGCAGTTACAAGTTAGAAAATTTGATACGCACGCCCTCAAACGAAGCAACTCGACCTGGATGCATTTCATCAGACGCCCTCACACGGTGCGACACGACACACCCAACCGAACGAAGGAACAAGGGAGAAAAAAAAAAATGGGCCACATGAACGTGCACAAGGCACTCGAGCTATCACAACTTAGTAAATTTGATATAGCCTCCCTCAAATGAACCCACCCAATCTGAACGCATTTCATCAGTCACCCACACATGGTGTGACACAGCCCGCACGACCGAATGAAGGCACAAGGGAGCAAATGGAAAATGGGTCGCATGAACATGCACAAGGCACCTGCGTGATCACAACTTAGCAAGTTTGATATAATCACCCTCAAAAGAAATGACCTAACCCGAATGCATTTCATCGGGTGTGGTCAAACGAAATTACCATACCCGAATGCATTTCATTAGGCACCCATACACGGCACCCTCGACCGAACGAAGGCACAAGGGAGAAAATGGAAAATGAGTAGCACAAATGTGCACAAGGCACCTTGGTGGTCACAGCTTAGAAAATTTGATATGGGTGCCCTCAAATGAAACGACCCTACTTGAATGTGTTTCATCGGGCGCCCAAGTGAAAGAAGGGATAAGGGAGCAAACAAAAAACAGGCCACACGAATGTGCACAAGGGACCTAGGTGGTCACACCTTAGAAAATTTGATACGATTTCCCTCAAGCGAAATGACTCGAAAAAAATGGGTTCCATCGGGTGCCCTCGAATACCGTGGCATGACGCGCTCGACTAAATGAAGGCATAATAGAGAAAATAGAAAATGAGATGCATGAACATGCACAAGGCACCTGTGCGGTGACAACTTAGCAAATTTGATACGGACGCCCTTAAACGAAACAACCCGACCCAAACACATTTCATCGAGTTCCCTCAAACAAAGTGACACTGCATGCCCAACCGAATGAAGGCACAAGGGAGCAAATGGATGCCCTCAAATGAAACAACCCGACCCGAACATGTTTCATCGAGCACCCTCAAACAAAACAATATGACCCGAACATGTTTCATTGGGTGCCCTCACACAACGTGACACAGTGTGCCCAACTGAATGAAGGCACAAAGGAGGAAATGACAAATGAGACACATGAACATCCAAAAGGCACCCAAGCAGTCACAAATTAGAAAATTTGATACGACGTCCCTCAAACGAATCGACCCAACCCAAACACGTTTCATCGTACGCCCTCACATGGCGCGGCACGACGCGCCCGACCGAATGACAGTAGAAGGGAGCAAATGGAAAACGGGTCGCATGAATGTGCACAATGCACTCGGGTAGTCACAACGGAACAGATTTGATACAACCATCGTCAAACAAAACAACCAGACCCTAATGTGTTTGATCGGGTGCCCTCACATGACGCGACACAACATGCCTGATTGAATGAAGGCACAAGGGAGAAAACAGGAAACGGGCCTTACGAATGTACACAAGGCACTGAGGCTTTCACAACTTAGAGAATTAGATATGACCGCCCTCAAACAAAATGATCCAACCTTAACACATTTCATCGGGCACCCTCAGACCGTGCGACACGATGCACTCAACTGAACGAAGCCACAAGGTAGAAAATAGAAAATGGGTCGCACGAATGTGCACAAGGCACTCGGGCAGTTGCAAATTTCATAGTGCCACCCTCAAATGAAACAACAAAAGCCAAATGGGTTTCATCGGGTGACATCACACGGTAGGATAGGGTCCACTCGATCAAATGAAGGAACAAGAGATCAAATGGAAAATGAGCTGCATGAACATGCATAAGGCACTCGAGAGGTCACAACTTAGAAAAATTGATACGGCTGCTCTCAAATGAAATGACCCAACTTGAACGCGTTTCATCGGGCGCCCTCACATGGCATGACATGGCATGCCCAACCGAACAAGGGCACAATAGAGAAAATGACAAATGGGTTGCACAATCGTGCATAAGGCACCCGGGCAGTCACAACTTAGAAAATTTGATATGACCGCCTCGACTGAAACACTTTTCATCAGGTGCCCTCAAACGGGATGACACAACCCACTCGACCAAATGAAGGCACAAGGAAGAAAATGAGAAACGCGATGCACCAACGAGCACAAGGCAATCGGTCAGTAACAACTTAGTAGATTTGATATGGTTTCCCTCATACAAAATGACTCGACCTGAACGTGTTTCATCAGGCACCCTCACATGACCCAACATGACAGGCCTAACCGAGTGAAGGCACAAGGGAGAAAATGAAAAATGGGTCACACGAACATGCACAAGGCAGCTGAGTGGTCAAAACTTAGCAAATTTGATATGGTGACCCTTAAATGAAACGACCCGACCTGAACACGTTTCATTGGGTGCCCTCAAATGAAACAACCTAACCAGAACATGTTTCATTGGGCACACTCACATGACGCAACATGACGCGCTAGACCGAACAGAGGCACAAGGGAGAAAACAACAAACGGGGCATACGAACATGCACAAGGAACCAAGGTGGTCACAACTTAGCAAATTTAATATGGGCGCCCTTATACAAAACGACCCAACCCGAATGCATTTCATCGGGCGCCCTCATCAGGCGTGACATGGTATTCCCAACCAAATGAAGGCACAAGGGAGAAAATAGAAAAAGCGTTGCATGAACATGCATAAGGCACCCGAGGATCACAACTTAGAAAATTTGATATGGTTGCCCTCAAATGAAATGACCCAACCTGAATGCGTTTCATTGAGCACCCTCGCATGACACGACATAGCATGCTTGACCGAACAAAGGCACAAGGGAGAAAATAGAAAACATGCCACTTGAACATGTACAAGGCACCTAGGTGGTCGCAACTTAGAAAATTTGATACGACCACCCTCAAACAAAATGACCCAACCCAAACACATTTCATTGGGCGCCCTTGGACAGCGCGACATGACCATCTCGACCAAACGAAGGCACAAGGGAGAAAATGGAAAATGGGCTACACGATCATGCACAATGCACCCGGGGGGTCACAAGTAAAAAAATTTGATACAGCTCCTGTCAAACGAAACGACCCGACTCGAACGCGTTTCTTTGGGAGCCATCACATGGCACACCTAACCGAATGGAGGCAGAAGGGAGAAAATGGGAAACGGGTTGCCCGAACGTGCACAAGGCACACTAGTGCTCAAAACTTAGAAAATTAAATATGGTTGTCCTTAAACAAAACAGCCTGACCTGAAAAAGTTTCATTGGGCACCCTCACATGGCGCGACATGACGTTCCCTACCGAACAAACGCATAAGGGAGAAATTGAAAAATGGTCCACCCAAGCGTGCACAAGGGACCCAGGTGGTCACAACCTAGAAAATTTGATACGGCCACCCTCAAACAAAACTACCCGACCCAAACGCATTTCGAGGGACACCCTCACACAACACGCCCAACCGAATGAAGGCATAAGGGAGAAGATGGAAAACATACTAAAAAATGTGCACAAGGCACCCGGGAAGTCATAAATTAGTGAATTTGATACAACCGCCCTCAAATGAAATGGCCCGACCCGAATGCATTTCGTTAGGCCCCCTCACATGGTGCGACATGACGCGCACGACCGAATGAAGGCACAAGGGAGAAAAGGACAAAAGGGTGACACGAAAATGCACAACGCACCTAGGTTGTCATGACTTAGTAAATTTGATATGGCCAACCTCAAACGAAATGGTAGGACCCAAACTCATTTCTTCAGGCACCCTCACAGGGCATGATACAATGAGCTTGGAAAAATGAAGGCCCAACGGAGAAAATGGAAAATAGGCTGCTCGAACGTGTACAAGGCACCCGAGCAGTCACCACTTAGTAAATTTGATATGTCTGCACTCAAACTAAATAACCCGACCTGAATGCATTTTGTCAGGCGCGCTCACACAGTGTGCCCAACCGAACCAAGGCACAAGGGAGGAAATGACAAAAGGGCTGCCCGAATGTGCACAAGGCACCCAGGCGGTCACAAATTAGCAAATTTGATGCAGCTGCCCTCAAATGACACGCCCGATCAAAACGTGCTTCGTTGAGCACCCTCACACAACATGCCCGACTGAAAGAAGGCACAAGGGAGAAAATGGAAAATGGGCCGCACGAACATCCAAAAGGAACCTGGGTAGTCACATCTTAGAAAATTTTATATGTCACCCCTCAAATGAAATGACCTAACATGAAAGCGTGTCTTCAGGTTCACTCACACGGCACGATAGGGCGCGCCCGACCGAACGAAGGCATAAGGGAGGAAATAGAAAATGGGGCACCTGAATGTGCATAAGGGAGAAAACAACAAATAAGCCTCTCAAATGTGTACAAGGAACCTGGGTAGTCACAACCTAGCAAATTTGATACAGCTTCTCTCAAACAAATGACTCGAGCTGAACACGTTTCATCAGGTGCCCTCACATGACATGAAAAGGTACGCTAGACCAAACAAAGGCACAAGGGAGAAAATGGCAAACGGGACACACAAACATGCACAATGCACTCGGGCAGTCACAACTTAGCAAATTTGATATGGGTGCCCTCAAACGAAACAACCTAACACAAAAGCATTTCATTGAGAGCCTTCACATGACGTGCCTGACCGAACAAAGGCACAAGGGATAAAATGGGAAACGGGCCACCCAAACATGCACAAGGCACACAAGTGGTCGCGAATTCACAAATTTAATATGACCGCCCTCAAACGAAACGACCCAACCTAAATGCGTTTTGTCACGTGCCCTCACATGGCATGACATGACATGCCCGACTGAACGAAGGCACAAGGGAGAAAAGGGAAAATGGGCTGCCCGAACGTGCACAAGGCACCTAGGCGGTCACAAGGAAGAAAACAAAAAATGAGCCACATGAACATGCACAAGGCACCTCAATGGCCACAAATTAGAAAATTTGATACATCCGCGCTCAAATGAAATGACCTGATCAGAATTTGTTTCATTGGGCTCCCTCACATGGTGCGACACAGCTCTCCTGACTCATCAGAGGCACAAGGGAGCAAATGGAAAATGAGCCATACGAATGAGCTCATAGCACCCGGGCCATCACACCTTAGCAAATTTGATACAGCCTCCCTTAAACGAAACGACCCAACCATGACGCGTTTCATCGGGCGCCCTCACATAGTGCGACACAGGGCGCCCAACCGAATGAAGGCATAAGGAAGAAAATAACAAATGGGCTGCATGAATGTGCACAAGGCACCCGAGTGGTCACAAGTTAGCAAATTTGATATGCCCTCCCTCAAACGAAGGAGCCCGACCTAGACGCGTTTCATTAGGCACCCTCACATGATGCGTCATGATGCGCCCAACTGAAGGAAGGCACAAGGGAGCAAAAGAAAAATGGGCCACATGAATGTGCACAAGGCACCCAGGCTGTCACAACTTAGAAAATTCTATATATCCTCCCTCAAACGAACCGACCCAACCCGAACGCGTTTCATCGGGCACCCACACATGGTGTGACACGGCCCGCCCGACCGAATGAAGGCACAAGGGAGAAAATGGAAAACGGGCCACACAAATGTGCACAAGGCACTCAAGTGATCACAACTTAGCAAATTTGATATGACCACCCTCAAACAAAATGACCTGAATCAAACGTGTTTCATCGGGTGTCGTCAAAGTAAATGACCTGACCCGAAGGCATTTGATCGAGTGCCCACACATGGAACCCTCGACTAAACTAAGTCACAAGGGAGCAAAAAAAAATGAGTAGCACAAACGTGCACAAGGAACCTAGGTAGTCACAACTTAGCAAATTTGATATGGGTACCCTCAAATGACTCGACCCAACCTGAATGTGTTTCATCAGGTGCGCGAGTGAAATAAGGCATAAGGGAGCAAATGGAAAACGGGCCACACGAACATGTAGAAGGCACCTGGGTGGTCACAACTTAGAAAATTTTATATGACCACCCTCAAACGAAATGAATCGAACAAAATGGGTTCCATCGGGTGCCCTCGCATGGCATGGCACGACGCGCTCGACCGAATGAAGGAACAACGGAGAAAATGGAAAATGGGACGCACGAACGTGCACAGGGCACTCGGGTGGTCACATATTAGAAAATTCGATATAGACACCCTCAAATGAAACAACCTGACCCAAACGCATTTCATCAGGCACCCTCGAATAGAGTGACACTGCATGCCCAACTGAACGAAGGCACAAGGGAGCGAATGAATGCCCTCAAATGAAATGACCCGACCCGAACACGTTTCATCGGGCACACTTAAACGAAACGATCTGAACTAAACATGTTTCATTATGCGCCCTCACACAACATGACATGGCGCACCCAACTAAACAAAGGCACAAGGGAGGAAATGACAAATGGGCCGCATGAAAATGCACAAGGCACCCGAGTAGTCACAAATTAGAAAAATTGATATGATGTTCCCCAAAAGAAACGACCTGAAACAAACATGTTTCATCAGGCTCCCTCACATGGCGCGACATGATGCGCCCGACCGAACGAAGGCAGAACGAAGCAAATAGAAAATGGGTCACACATATGTGCACAATGCACCCGAGCAGTCACAACTAAATAAATTTGATACGACTGTCTTCAAATGAAAAAAGTAGACTCGAACGTGTTTCATTGGGTGCTCTCAAGTGACACGACACAGCGTGCCTGACCAAATGAAGGCACAAGGGAGAAAATGACAAACGGGCCTTACAAATGTACACAAGGCACTCGAGTGGTCACAACTTAGGAAATTTGATACGACCGCCCTCAAACAAAATGACCCAACCTGAACACGTTTCATCGGGCGCCCTCACACCGCTCGACGCAATGCGCTCGACTGAAGGAAGCCACAAGGGAGAAAATGGAAAATGGGTCAGAAAAACGTGTACAAGGAACTTGGGAAGTCACAAATTAGCAAATTTCATAGGGCCACCCTAAAATGAAAAAACCAAATTTGAACATGTTTCGTCGGGCACCTTCACACAGTGAGATAAGGCGCACTAGACTGAATGAAGGAACAAGAGATCAAATGTAAAACGAGCCACATGAACATGCATAAGCCACCCGGGCAGTCACGACTTAGAAAATTTGATATGATCACTCTAAAAAAAAATGACCCAACCTAAACGTGTTTCATCGGGCACCCTCACACGATGTGACATGGCACACCCGACCGAAAGAGGGCACAATGGAGAAAATAGAAAATGGGTTGCACGAACATGCACAAGGCACCCGGGCAGTCACAACTTAGAAATTTTGATACGATCGCCCTCAAACGAAATGACCTAACCCAAACACGTTCCATCAAGTGCCCTCACATGGCACGACACAGCCCACTCGACCAAATTAAGGCACAAGGGAGAAAATGAGAAAAGGGGTGCACCAATGAGAACAAGGCAACTGGGCAGTAACAACTTAGCAGATTTGATTCAGTTGCCCTCATACAAAATGACTCGACCCGAATGCATTTCATCGGGCGCCCTCACATGAGCCGACACGATGTGCCTGATTGAGCGAAGGCACAAGGGATAAAATGAAAAATGGGTCACATGAACGTACGCAAGGCACCCGGGCGGTCACAACTTAACAAATTTGATACGACTGCCCTTAAGCAAAATGACCCGACCCGAACACTTTTCATGAGGCACCCTCAAACGAAACAACCTGACCCAAACGTGTTTCATCGGGCACCCTTACACGACGCGACATGACGCGCCAGACCAAACAAAGGCACAAGGGAGAAAACAGAAAATGGGGCAGAAAAACATGCACAAGGCACCGAGGTGGTAACAACTTAGAAAATTTAATATGGGCAACCTCAAACGAAATGAACCAACCCAAACACATTTCATCGGGTGCCCTCATAGGGCGCAACATGGCACGCACAACCGAACAAAGGAACAAGAGATAAAATGGAAAAAGCATCGGGGAATGTGTACAAGGCACCTGGGCAATCACAACTTAGCAAGTTTGATACGGTCGCCCTCAAACGAAACGACCCAACCTGAATGCATTTCATCGGGCACCCTCGCACGACATGACACGACGCACCGGACTGAACAAAGGCACAAGGGAGAAAATAGAAAACATGTCGCTTGAATGTGTACAAGGCACCTCGGTGGTCGCAACCTAGCAAATTTGATACGACCACCCTCAAACAAAACAACCTAACCTGAACGCATTTCATTGGAAACCCTCGCACAGTGCGACATAGCCACCCCGACCGAACGAAGGCACAAGGGAGAAAATGGAAAATGGGCTACATGATCATGCACAATGCACCCGGATGGTCATAAGTTGTCAAATTTGATACGGATCCCCTCAAATGAAACGACCCAACTCAAATGTGTTTCTTCGAGAGCCCTTACATGGCACAACACGGCGTGCCTAACCGAACAAAGGCACATGGGAGAAAATGGGAAATGGGTTTCTTGAACATGCAGAAGGCACACCGGTGGTCAAAACTTAGAAAATTTAATACGGCTACCCTTAAATGAAATGGCCCGACCTGAATGCGTTTCGTCGAGCGCCCTTGCACGACGCGACATGACGTTCCCTAATGAATGAACGCACAAGGGAGAAATCGACAAATGGGCCACCCATGCATGCACAAGGCACCCGAGTGGTCACAACATAGAAAATTTGATACGTTCACCCTAAAATGAAACAATTTGACCCAAACGCATTTCGGGGGGTGCCCTCACACGACGCGCTCGACCGAACTAAGGCACAAGGGAGCAAATAGCAAACAGACCGAAAAATGTGCACAAGCCACTCGGGCAGTCACATCTTAGTGAATTTGATACAACCACCCTCAAACGAAATGACCCCACACGAACACATTTCATCAGCCCCCCTCACATGGCATGACACAACGCGCATGGCCGAATGAAGGCACAAATGAGAAAACAACAAAAGGGCCACAAAAAAATGCACAACGCACCCAGGTGGTCACAACTTAACAAATTTGATATGGCCAACCTCTAATGAAACATCCAGACCCAAAATCGTTTTGTCAGGCGCCCTCACATGGCATGACATGGTGCGCTCGAAAAAACAAAGGCACAAGGGAGAAAACAGAAAACGGGCTGCCCGAACATGCACAAGGCACTCGGGCAGTCACAACTTATAAAATTTGATACAACCACCCTCGAATGAAATAACCCAACCTGAACGAATTTTGTCAGGTGCCCTCACACGACGCACCCAACCAAATAAAGGCACAAGGGAGAAAATAACAAAAGGGCCACCTGAACATGCACAAGGCACCCTGGAAGTCACAACTTAGCAAATTTGATGCAGCTTCCCTGAAACAAAATGACCCAACCTGAACGTGTTTCTTCAGGCACCCTCACACAATGTGCCTGACCGAATGAAGGCACAAGGGAGAAAATCGAAAATGGGCCGCACGAACATGCAAAAGGAACTTGGGCAATCACATCTTAGCAAATTTGATACAACCCCCCTCAAACGAAATGACCTGACACGAACACGTGTCATCGAGTGCACTCACACAGCACGTCACGGAGCACCTGATTGAATGAAGGCATAAGGGAGGAAATGGAAAACGGGGCGCTCAAACATGCACAAGGGAGAAAATGATAAACAAGGCTGTCAAACATGCATAAGGAACCTGGGCAATAACAACCTAGAAAATTTGATACGGCTGCCCTCAAACAAATGATGCAACATGAACACATTTCATCAGGTACCCTCACATGACACGAAAAGGTGCGCCCGATCAAAAAAATACACAAAGGGAGAAAACAACAAACGAGACGCACGAACATGCACAATGCACCCAGGTGGTCACATCTTAGAAAATTTGATACGGGTGCCCTCAAACAAAATGACCTGACCCGAACGCGTTTCATCGGGAGACCTCACACGGTGTACCTGACCAAACAAAGTCACAAGGGAGAAAATGGGAAACGGGCCGCCTGAATGTGCATAAGGCACACAAGTGGTCATGAGTTAGAAAATTTAATACTACTTCCCTCAAATTAAATAACTCGACCTGAGTGTGTTTCGTTGGGTGCCCTCACACGATGCAACATGACGTGTGCGACCGAACGAAGGCACCAGGGAGAAAAGGGAAAACGGGTCACCCGAACGTGCACAAGGCACCCAGGAAATCACAAGGAAGAAAATGGAAAAAGAGCCACATGAAAGTTCACAAGGCACCTGGGTGGTCACAAATTAGCAAATTTGATACATCTGCCATGAAATGAAATGACCGGACCAGAATTTGTTTCATTGTGCCCCCTCACATGGCGCGACATGGCTCACCCGACCGATCGAAGGCACAAGGGTGCAAATGGAAAACGAGCCACATGAATGATCACACAACACCCGGGCCGTCACAACTTAACAGATTCGATACAATCGCCCTCAAATGAAATAACCCAAACTGGACGCGTTTCATCGAGCACCCTCACATAGCACGACATAGAATGCTTGACCAAACAAAGGAATAAGGGATAAAATGGAAAATGGGCTGCACGAATGTGCACAAGGCAACCGAGAAGTAACAAGTTATGAAATTTGATACGCCCACCCTCAAATGAAGCAACCGAAGGCACAAGGGAGAAAAAGAAAAATGGGTCACATGAAGGTGCATAAGGCACCCAGGATGTCACAACATAACAAATTTGATATAGCCTTCCTCAAACAAAATGACCTGATGCAAACATGTTTGATCGGGCACCCACACATGGTGCGACACGGCCCACCGGATCGAATGAAGGCATAAGGGAGAAAATGGAAAACGGGCCGCACGAATGTGCATAAGGAACCTGGGTGATCACAACTTCGAAAATTTGATACAACCACCCTCAGATGAAACAACCTGACCCAAACACATTTCATCAGGCGCCATCAAACGAAACAACCAGACCCAAACGCATTTCATCGAGCGCCCACACATGGCACCCTCAACTGAACGAAGGCACAAGGGAGAAAATGACAAACAAGTAGCACAAATGTGCACAAGGCACCTGGGCAGTCACAACTTAGAAAATTTGATATGGGTGCACTCAAATGAAAGGACCCGACCCAAACGCGTTTCATCGGGTGCTCGAGCGAAAGAAGGCATAAGGGAGAAAATGGAAAACAGACCACAGAAACGTGCACAAGGCATCTGGGTAGTCACAACTTAGCAAAGTTGATAAGACCACCCTAAAACAAAATGACTTGAAAAAATAGGTTCCATCGAGTGCCCTCACATGACGTGGTATGACGCACTCGACCGAATGAAGGCACAATGGAGCAAACAGAAAATGGGATGCATGAATGTGCACAAGGCACTCGGCCAGTCACAACTTAGAAAATTTGATACGGCTACCCTCAAACAAAACAACCCGGCCCAAACACATTTTATTGGGTGCCCTCAAACAGAGTGACACTGCACACCCGACCGAACGAAGGCATAAGGGAGAAAACGGACACCCTCAAATGAAACGACCTAACCTGAATGTGTTTCGTTGGGCACCCACATATGATGGAAAATGGAGTGCTTGATCAAACGAAGGCACAAGAGAGAAAACAGAAAATGGGCCACCCAAACATGCAAAAGGAACTTGGGTGGTCACAACTCAGCAAAATTGATTTTACCTCCCTCAAAAGGAACGACCTGACCCGAACACATCTCATTAGGCACACTCACATGGCACAACACGATGCACCCGACCAAATGAAGGCACAAGGGTGGAAACAAAAATGGTTCGCCCGAATGTGCACAAGGGAGAAAACGACAAACGGGCCTCCCAAACATGCACAAGGAACTCGTTCTATCACAACTTAGCAAATTTGATACGACCGCCCTCAAATGAAATGACCTAACCAGAACATGTTTTGTCAGGTGTCCTCACATGGTGCTCACAACAGAATAAAGGCACAAGTGATAAAACGGAAAACGGGCCACACAAATGTGCACAATGCACTTGGGTGGTCACAACTTCCCTTAAACGAAAAGAACTAACCTGAATAAGTTCCGTCGGATGCCCTCACACAGTGGGACATGACGTGCCCAACTGAAGGAAGGCACAAGGGAGAAAATGGGAAACGGTCTGCCCAAACATTCACATGGCACTCGGGCAATCAAAAATCAAAAAATTTGATACGATCGCCATCAAAGGAAATGACCAGACCCGAATGCGTTTCATTGGGCGCCCTCACACAGCACGACACGATGCGCCCGACCAAATGAAGGCACAAGAAAGAAAACATAAAATGGGCTGCTGAAATGTGCACAAGGCACTCGGGTAGTCACAAGTTAGAAAATTTGATACAACCACCCTAAAACAAAATGACCTGACCCGAACGTGTTTCATGGGGTGCCCTCACACGATGCGCCTAACCAAATGAAGGCACAAGGGGGAAAACAACAAACAAACCACAAAAATTTGGACAAGGCACTCGAGTGGTCACAACTTAGCAAATTTGATACAACCGCCCTCAGACCAAATGACCCAACCGAACGAAGGCACTAGGGAGCAAATGCAAAACAGGCCGCAGAAACGTACACAAGGCACTCGACCGGTCACAACCTCCCAAATTTGATACAGCTGCCCTAAAACAAAATGACTCGACTCGAACGCCTTTCGTTGGGCGTCCTCACATGCCATGACATGGCATGCCTAACTGTTGGAAATGTTGTCATTGATGGAAAAGGAGGCAGCAGATGCAGAGACAGGAACAATTACAAGGAGACAAAGAAAGATAATGGAAGCAAAGAAGCAAATGAATGAAGCAAAGGAGACAAGCAGAGGAAGCAAATACGGAGACAGAGCCGTTTTCATAGCAGTAGAGGCAGAGGCAAAGTGACAGAAGTGGCAGAGGCAGAGCCACAGATGTTATTCCAAGAATATGTACATATATATATATAAATTCAGAGAATCTTTTACACAGTCGGGCATTACACATAACATTCCGGGCGTTTGAATCAGTTAGCATTCACTGTTTGAATTATGTTTGAAATTATCGCCATTTTTTAACAAAGCACTTGTATTCAATTTACATGGAGATTGTATATATGGTAGGTGTGTTATATATATATGGTTTATATATATGCATACACCGAAGAACCAGCGTGAATAGGAGCGGAACCATAGTCAGAGGCAGAACCAAAGTCAAAGGTGGAACCATAATAGTAACAAATATATATATATATATATATATATATAATTCAAATCTTTGGAGAACGGAACCCGGAGTAAAAGCGTTGGATCAGAACCTGGAGTGGAGAACGGAACCTTGCGAGAGGAACTGTGAAGTGGTTTAGCGTGAATAGTAAAGGCCGTAAGTAGATTTGATCGCACCGCCTATCGACCATAAGTGGTATTGCCTGGAGGAGCAACGATTCCATTGATTGATCAACACGTGTCCTCGATCGACATTCCAAAACCACCGTTTAACGTGCGCCTTCGTGCATTAACTATCGTACCAGGACACGGAGCGAAATGGACAGGAGCCGTCGATCTGGTGGGCCGACATCTAACGATGATTTCTTGTTGAACCTGCACGAAGGTTAATAAAGGAGTCCGGTGGTTAACAAAGAATTGGTGGCGCGCTGGCGGTGGTGCATGGTGGAGCCACCACAAAGTGGTGTTTACGGGGGCTCCCATTTCTCCGTATACATCAAATGGAGTGAGGCCCCGCAGTTCATCATAATCGTTGATCGGCAGTCAACGTGTGATCGTCCAGTCAACTACGGGGGGTACCCTCCATGTTAACCTCCGCACTCTTCAACCCCCCGCACTCCGTCGATCTCTAATCAACCTGTGTGTTGTTTAACCTACGCCTATTCACCGTGCTGCCACCTACGAATTGATCTCTTGTTCAGGCAGTTGGAATTACATTCCAACAAGTTGTATATGGTTAATTGGCGCGATATGAAATATGAAATATGTGAACAGGGCCTAATACATATACACGGAGATGGACTGTCAGGTTATAATATTATATGGCGACGGTAAAGTTAATTCCTTGGGCTTAATAAAAATACTAGAAATCTATAATTCTGGAGGCGGTATTATATGCATACTTGTTCGAGTTTGCTACCCCTGTGGAACTTAAAGGGAATGGAGCTCCGTTTGATGCGAATTGATACAACTATGATTCAAACCATATATACTTCAAGGAGAAAGAGGAAGTATATGATATGATTAAGTTATATCAAGAGCATGATGAGACACACAGGAACAAATTTGATAGGTGTTCAATCACAGGAATGTGGAAAATATTCAAAAGTGTAGTAAACAAGTGAAATGTGGAGATGACAGTAAACAAAGAAGATGCAGAACAGTTTCTTAACAACAGTAGAAAAAGACAAAATCTAGTAAAGTCAAAGTTCAGAAGAGGAGCTGAGTGATATTGAAATATGAAATTAAGAATGTAAATGTAAATGATGTAATTATTTTTTATTGTTTGTGATGCAAAGGCAAGTATCCTAAAGAAAAGACAAAATCCCACTGTAGCATGAAATTGTGTACATATTATTATGATTTTTAAATTGAGTTGGATAAAGAAATGAGGAGGAAGAAGACCAAGGGGTATGACCATTCATTTCAAATTCCTAGAAGAAAAAAAACAGTCATAAAAAATTATATAAGTAATATCATTTTGAAATGCCAAATTGAGAGTGAGAAGGGAGAGAAAGAGTGAGTAAAAATAATGCAGAAATAAAGCAGTGAAGCAAAGAAGAAAGAGGAGCTGAACAGAGAAGAAGGAGAAGCTAATAGAGAATCTGAGAAGATGCAGAGATGATACAGGGCAGATATGAGAATAGATGAATAGCAGAGCAATTGGAACAAGATAGAGCTGATATCCAAGGTAAATCAGCAATTGTTTCTCTTTTGAAAGAGTGAGGAAGTTGGAGCTTCCCTATCAAGTTGTAGCTTGATAGATGTCAGTTAGCTGACTGAGGTTGGAACCTCCTGTAGGTTGGTGCCCGCATAAAATTGATGAGAGTTGGAGCTTCCTTGCAAGTTGTAGCTAAGAGAATTGAGGTAGGAGCCTCCTGTAGGTTGGTGCCTACAGAAAATCAGTGGTGAGAGGGAATTGGAGCTTGCCTTTGCATCACAACAATAATAATATGTGGTTTTCTCCCTTTATGGGTTTCCACTTATATCTGGTGTCTCTATGCATGATGTCTATGTGTTGATGTGGTTTATCTAATCTGCTTAATACTTGTTGCTCACATATTAAGACTGTTGTTACATTAGCAAATCTGTTTGATACTTGCTGCTCACTAATAAAGATTGTTCACATATTAAGTTGATCATGAAGTGAAGGTGTAAATAAGATTTAAGATAAATTTTTAAAAGTCCATGTATGTATTAAACTGATTCACCCCCCCCCCTCTCAGTTTAATTAAGGGTTCAACACTAACCACATGAAGGCAGAAGGGATAAAAATTGAAATGGGCCACCTGAACGTGCAAAAGGCACCTGAGCGGTCACAACTCAGAAAATTTGATACAGCCACCTTCAAACAAAAAAATCCAACCTGAGCATGTTTCGTCGGGTACCCTCTGATACACAGCATTTTTTCACTGTCTCCGCAATCCATAACTTGCATATTGGAGGGTCATTTATGTGACCAATGCACAGTGTCATGCTTTGAAAATTACATCCTTGCACCCCTTTTGGTGAAGGAAACATTCTCCTTGTTGACATTTCCCTGAGCAGAGCTGTGGAAATCCCTATTTTTTCCTTGGCGCAAGTAGCCCTTTATCTCCTCGCGCCGAGCTTGGAATTTTACACTAATCTCATGCCAACTGGTGCTCTGTCCCAGTGTGATGCCCATGCCAAGATATTTATGAAATGTTTTTTAAAAATAGAGGTGGAGGTTCCATTCCAAACACCTCGGGGATGAGTCATTAGGAGTGGTTGAATTGAAACAACCACGTGCCTCCTCCTTTAGCTAGTAGTTTCCACCTCACTTGAAGCACTCCTAAAGGATAGGCCTCCCTTCCACATTTGTAGGGATCCAAACCTCCTCCTTTGCCTCTGTATAAGCAAGCCTTCTCTCTTTATGAAAACTAGTTGAACAAGCCGAAGCTGAAAAAAGAGAATTATACATCTGAAGTGCCGAACTTGAGAGACTAAGTCATAGTTGAATAACTGAGTTATGAGAAGGTATAACAAGGAGAAATCCATTGAAAGGTCCCTTTCCCATTCGAATTCCCTGATGAGCTTTGAGATGTGCTTCACCTGAGCCCCGCTGGAGGAGACCAGATCGTCAAAGCATGGTTGTATCTCTTCTTTATACCTTTTAATATAAGTGACTATTGTCTGGTTCTCGTATTTTTTTTTATCTCTATTGAATGCAATATGATAATCTTCTCTGAATGATTAGTAGATTTTGGATGAAATTAGTATGTGGTATATGGTTTTCATTTTCTAATATTTATGGAGGTGTCCAAGTGCGATAATCGAAGGGATTGTGACTTTCCGAATTAGGAGCAAGTAGTTCTCATCACCACTACGATTTCCGACAACAGTTTTGGACCACAGGTAGGCTATCTTATCGCGTCCTCTTTCATTCGAAAATATAGGAACCTACACCTTAGCATTATTCCATATTACTAGACCCACCCTAGGGATAGAGGGATCATCTCTGTCTGTAGAGAGGATTTACCTCCATAACAAGTTGGTGACTCCACTGGGGATCAGTGTGATTTTGTCTTTGATCTTGTTGGGTCATTTTTTGGGTTTTTGGTCTTGTTGTTTACCTTTCCGGTTTTTTAACTATGCTTCAAATCCTTGTTTAGCCCCAGAGTGTCAAGATTGACCTCTGCACTGTTGAGTTTTTTCCCTTTTCATTGGTTAACTGGCTTGGTGCAGTTTTCCTTTGAATAGTCATGCCGATTGGTGCATGTTGCTTTTGTAGCACTCGCACCTTCGCATGTTTGGTGCTGATTACTTCCTCACAGTCGCGCTGACCCTTGTGAGCTTTTGGATAAGAGCTTTGTATGAGTTTTTGGTTGATTGTACTTTTTTCTATGTTATTCTTGAGAGTAATTGAAGTGTCTTGGATTTTCTTTGATTGCTGGAAGCTCATTTTCTTCAGTTTTTTGTCCATTTCTTATCAATGTAACTTGAGGTCTTAGGGTTTCTGAGTGCCTTGATGCACTGCGCCTTCTGTTTGGAGATCGAGTTTCTTGATAGTTGTCGAATTCATTCCCTATTTAATTTCTCTTGGTCTCTTTGATCCTGTTGAGTATGTTCAATGGTTGAATGATCATTCCCTTGCTTGTTTGAATTTTCTTCCTCTTACTCCAAGCACTGATTACATTGCTTGTATGGGTCATTTTCAAGATTTCTCTTCGATTTGAAAATTTTGTAGCATTGGTTTGGGTCTTGTTGTGTTTGTTCTATGTTGGAGAAGTAATTCCACTCCAACTTTCCCATTCACTTTCTCAAACTAATGTTTATTTTTGTTTTTTATGTCATTTAGTGCATTGTTTTCTCTATTGCATTGAAAAAACAAAAATATTGCATTTCTTTTTCTTTGAAAATGAAACGTTCTTTCACATAACTAGAATTGCATTGGCTAGGAAAGAGTTTTTTGTTTTCCATAGATTGCATTATATGCATTAGTGGATGTTTTCACATGATTTTCAATATTCTCTATTGCTTGAAAGTTTTCTTTCCTTCTCGTACATAGCTTTCACTGAACAAAAATGGTATCCTTCTGCATATCATTTTGATTTTAGGAAGATTTCAGATCTGACATACATTAAGGCCTAGAAATTGAAACTTAATCCAAGATCAACGTTAAAATTTATTTCGATTAACCTAAGGCAACATTGAAACCTAACGAAATATTCTAGTGGTCTAAGTTAGAGACGTGTTCCGTCGTCTTAAAACCTAGTAGCTTTCGTTCGCCATCTCGATTCAGACAGTGCCAATACAGACTTTTTCTCCCCATACCATTGAGTATATAAAGGGATACCCCTCCAGGTTGCAATCCTTTTATCCATAAGAAGCAGAGTCTGCCACCCTGTAACCATGATACACTGAACACAGCATTCGGGGAGACTACCTGCACATGCATCAAGTCCTTGGTCATTTATTTTTCATTTGATCACCAAGGTGTATATGGTATTTCACGAAAACCTGGCATACCCTCTTTCTTAGATTACCTGAGTCGTCATTTTTTATCTTTATTGACTTCTTAAATTTGAAAATATCATCACGCACTTGTCCTTTCATGTTCGTTCAACATTGAAAGTGACTAGATTCATATTTTTCCTATTTCTTGACTCTTAAAACATGAAACAACAAAGTATGGTTTTAGTGTCGTAAAATAAACTACCCATGATCACACTTCCATAAAAGTTTTAGCACTTGCCTTGTTTTTTTTTGCCCTGGTTTTTTTAGTCTTTCCTCGGATCTTTCTTTTTCCTTCTTGTTGAGAATCAATCACGGTGGTGGAACCACTATTTTCGTCATCCTAAATCCCTTGTAGACGTATTCCTTTACCATAAATTTCATTTGAAACTCCTCAATCCTCTAGGTATATCGAGCTTCAGCAACTCATTCTCTCGTCAATCTTACCCCTTCCTACCCGGTCTCCCGCTGACGAGCCAGTTGAGTTCAGTTGGCCTCCCGTAGGCGCTTGGTCTAGTTTTGGGTGTTAGTTTCATACTTTTTAGCCTTCCTCCACTGATCAAACATGCTCTTACAAAGTTATTTTAAGGTGTCAAGGTCAAATTTTGTCATTTCAGTGAATCTTCAAGTAAAATTTGGTCACTAGGTATTAGGTCTAGGGTTTGGTTTCACTCTTTTAAAATTTGTCAAAATTTCGATCCATGTCACTATTCAGCTGAGTGTACCATCATTCAAAGGGTTTCATCATCATGCTATATTCCAAAGGGTTATTTTACACCTTGTTCATGCTTCAGTTGTGCCTAGGTAAGGTTCATTTCCCTCTCTTAGGGTTTTGATGGTAATTTCTGTTGGATGGTCAAATCATCAGTAAAAATTGTATCCTGACGTTCATACACCTTCCTGTATCCTTAATTTACCTTATTAAACACTTCTCATCACTGATATCCCACAAATTCCTCATTTTCGCACAAACGCTAGTTTCTTGCTACAACTTGGAAATTTTCTAGGCTAGGCCTATGTTTTTCCATTTTGGACCGTTTCCCCTCATTCAATATTTGAAATTAAACTTTCCCCTACTTCCTAACATCCCTCCCTACTTCCCAAAATTTTCTCAAGAATTTATAATCCCCTTATCCCCTTCATTTCGCTTCATTTCGACAAATCCCTTGTTCCACACATCGAGATAGGTTTTACTCCAATGATTTTTATGAGTAATAAAAGATGAATTTTGGAAAAATGAGAGCGGTTTTTCTCCAAAATAGGCCAAGGAAGAAAAACCTCCTTCACTTTTTACACAGGTGTCATGGTTTTAGAGAAATGTCAAAAATACAGTTGCCTGAGGAGAATTGATGCACCTCTGAAGTGACCATGGAAAAATCAAGATTTCTCCTAGCTTGGGTGGCCAAATGACTTTCTTGATGATTCAAATGATAACTAGAGACAAAGATATTTCCAATGAGCTATCATGACCTCAATTTGGAGTTGATTAGTACCTTCAAAAGTTTCCTGCAACAGCACTCTACCTTGAGGCAGCCTCATTTTACACATTTTGACCAGTCTTGGGAGATTTGATTTTTGACAGGGCGAATGAACTCCAAATTGAAAATTTCTAGTTGGGATGGAAAGTAGAATAAATAATGTTTCCAACGAGCTATCCCATGCCGAATTTTGACACCGGGAAGGTCTCCAAAATCCTCCTGAAAAAGGGTGCGACGCATTGGGTTTGTGGCGCGGCGCATAGAGCTACAAGCCCAATTTCACCATAAATTTCTCCAAAATTTCCAAATGTGCTCAAATTTGTGGTGTGCAAAAGACAGTAGTGAGAAAAGGAGAAATCATGAGGGGCAAAGGAAGGATCTAAAATCATATTTGTGCAAATTTTTTTGTGCGACGCATCGGCTGGGTGTCGCGAGGCATCGGGTGAGCGTGACGCATTGGGTCGGCTCCTTGTGTGTAAATTTGCTCCTGCGTGGCGCACTGGGTTTGTTGCACGACGCACATGGAAGAAAGCTAATTTATTTCCATTTCTTCCAATTTCAAACTGGCTCGGTTCATATTTTTCTAAGTAAGTCCATGCAACTTCTCCATTGCCCATGACATGTGTTTGGTGATGCTTATGCGAATTTAAATACAAAACATCAAACCCTATGATCTTGTTTGAAGAATTCTCCTTTATGGTTTTGAAATTGATTTGGTGTTTGTAATTCCCATTTCCCCCATATTTTTAATCACTCCTCACTGTCTATCTTCTCACAACAACCCATTTCCCTATTCCCTTGTATCCCTAAATCATTCATTTCCTATTCCATTCCCATTATCCCCATCCCAATTGTAAATTTCCCCAAACGCCAAGGCTATCTCAGGAAACCAAGTAGCTGCTTCAAAAATCTTCAATTGAAAATTTTCACTTGGAAATATTCTATCATTTCCACTACCCTATCCCTCCATAGTCCCTCATTTGTTATCACTTATTTGGCAACAAAATCAAAGACACCAAAATTCTCATTTTCATCCAAGACAATATAGACCTTGGACAACATGGAGACAGATTCCTCTTATGACCGAGACAGTGACTCTACATCTTAATTTCATGCACCAATGAGACAAAAATCTTTTGGAGAAGGAAAACAAGGAAAAGAACATGTTGAGGCACATGAAGAATCATTATTGGGTGAGAAATCATTTTTGCAAGGCACGAATCAAGATCCTGAAGGCTAAGTTGAAGAGGGCATTAACGCTTCAGAAAAGGCATGACAGACTTCAAATATTGGCTGAGGCTTCCTTGGACCAGCATAGTACATGATGGAAGACACTTGGCCCAAATTTCAAGAAATTTGGGACACATTTTGCAAATTTTGTTTTTTTTGGCCTAAACACAGATTTTTCAGCTCGACGCGTCGCACCACTTGGCGCGCGCTTATTATTGGGAGCCCCTCTTAGGTAAAAATCTATATTTTTTTTATTTCTCATGAAAATTTATGCATGCCTCCCCATTACCCAGATATTTTCATAAGTTTTGGGTTGCCGGAGGGGTCAAAAACACCCTAAAATTGACCTTTCTGCCCCTTTTTGGACACACAGGAAGCACTGTTGGGAAACCTCATCTTTGGATGGGAAAATGGAAACCAAATTTAGAAATTACACTTGGGTTGGAAATTAGATGGGTATAGATTTATAACAAGCTATCCTACACTCAATTTTGACACCAGGAAGGCCTTCAAAATCGGCTCCAAATTGATGCGACACATTGGGGATTTTTGCTTAGTTTTGACTCAGTAACTCTGTTTTTCGCCTAGTTTTGGCCAGTTTGACTTTCTTACTTACAAATGTAAAAATATTGATGTAATTTTATGTAATTTGATGTAATTTTATGGGTCTTGATGTAATTTTTGCAAATTTTTACTCATGGAAGTAGATTCATCAATCAAAAGGTGAATTGCAACTGAATGAATCAGTTTCCTATATTATAGAGGTAAGATGTTCCACTGACTATTTTCCAGTTCTTAGTTTAGATCTTGTTGAAATAGCTCCTAAACTTGTGAGCTCGACCCCTAGAGGCTAGGATGAGTTTTTGGTTGCTTATATCTTGTAATTTTTTAGTCATTAGCATAGGTTGGACACTTGGGATTGCCTTGAGCTTCATTGTACATTTCATCTCTGCATTTTGGCGAAGGAATAGACCAGGATTTGCAGCACTCCTTGGGGTCCATGTGGCTATTTGTTTTGATGATGTATTTCTCTTTGTGATTTTAAGTTTATTGATGTTTCATGTGTATCATCTTCCTTCTTATTTCTTCTTAGGTTAAAAAAACAAGTAATAAAGGTGGAATTCATTAAATTTGCAGTGCTCTACCTTAGGGTTTGTTTAATTTTTTATGTTTTCAACTGTTTGAAGAGGATTCCTGAAAGCCTCTTGCCCTCTTCAACTCCTCACTAGTATGATCTATCGATCTCATTCAAATTTGAAGTGTCGAAACAGTTACCTACCTTGCCCCATTCAGATCTCTACAAAAACTAGGCCTCATTCCCCAAACCCAAAATCTGCCTTTCCCTTTGATCCAACAAACACCCTCAAAATAAAATCAAACTCTCTCACATATATACCTAGCCTAAAATCAGCCTTTATTCAAGTCATCTCAAGCCTCACTGATCATATTTTGTTGAGATTGACCAGGAGAGAGCCCTCTCCTGATCTGGTAGGGCTAGCTACTAGATTAAGCATGGTTTGATGTTACCCTAGACTCTACCTTTCTCAGCCTGAGGTAGATTTAGGCCATAACATAGTGGCAACCATAATGGGAACAAATTTTTTTTGTTTGCTTTATAAACTATAGACAGAGCCTGAAGTTAGCCAGGTAGCCTTCGAAATGCTCTTGCTTTGCATTAGTGAAAGTAGATGAATGCCGCTTCAGTCAATCTCCGTTCTTGTTTATGAGTTGAACATCTGGTTTCCTCAGTAACATCTAATCAAGTTCAGATCTGATTGTTGATGGTGGAAAATGATCAGACATCAGAAGGCTGAAATCATTCACCTGGCGATTCTAAATCAGTTTCGAGATCAAATCCAAGGACTCCACTAGAGGATGAACCTGATCAGCAGAAACATGAAAGGACAATATGGAAAGATCAGGTATTCAAGTTGGAATTTCATCCAAGACATTTTGTACTTTGTCGTGAATTATTTCTTCTCTTTTCCTGAGAATATCAAGAAGGTTTTGCAAAGTATATTGTGTTTAAGAAAATATCCTTGGCCTAAATTTGATTCCTTCCCTTTGAAGATTGTAAATACCAAATATTTTCATGCCTTTGAGCTTGATCAAGACCTTTCTTCCGAATCTTGTGATGACCGTCTTCAAACTAATGAACCTCAAGAGACCAAGACTGATTCTGTAGCATTTGTACATACCCTTATACCTTGTAAAATTCTATATCGATACAAGCCTCTTATTTTACCTCCTATATCCCATGATTTCCCTAAAAGTCATGACCTATATCTACCAAGATTTGATGGTGAACACAACAACATCACTGTTGAGAGACATGTTCTAAATTTTGAATCTTTTCTTGACCCTTTTGAAGTTCATGAAGAGGATGTCAGCATTAGGATTTTTGCTCTTTCTTTTCAAGGAAAAGTCAAGAGTTGGTTCAAAGCCCTGCCTGATGCGAGCATCTCAGATTTCCAACAGTTTGTCAAAGTTTTCCTCGACAGGTGGGTGATCAGACAAAACCCTTTCTTGATTATAAAAGAGTATAACCAGCTGAAAAGACAGCCAGGCAAGATAGTACAACAGTTTTTTGCCAGATTTAACCAAGTTTATTATTCGATGCCAGTTAATGTAAGGCCTCCTCTTGGATCTGCTCTCTTGCACTACGTAGGTTCCTTTGATCAGGAAATGGAGATTCAGCTAAGAGAAAGGAATCTTGCAACACTTGAAGAGATGCAGAACAATGCAGTAGATGTACAGGCTCATTTTTTGATCCAAAGGGAAAAGTTGAAGGAAGAAGAGATGAAAAACATAGATCCGGAGAAATCGACATCTCTAGAGGTAAAGCTTGACATTTTGGTAAGTGCAGTGGAAGAGATGATTCAAAGGATCATCATAAGGAATGAGTATAATTTTCAAGCCCATGGCTCGCTGATTGAAGAAGAATAAGTTGTTGATCCAAAAAATTTTGTTTCTTATCCGAGTTTTCATAGATATGATAATGATTGTTTTGTAGATCATATTGGACAAGAGAGATCTGTTGATATGACATGTATTCTTGATGATGTGTTTTATACTAATGATTTTCCTCAGTTTGATCAGTATGATGATTATTATGTTCTCCAAATAGAAGATGATCTTGCAGACAAATCAACAGCTAGTTTGTGGAAGGAGGAAGTTCAATTTCAGCAGCTTGAGTACATTGATCAACCGATGCATATCAGCTATGATAATGACGAGGAAAGTGCAACAAATTTTGAAGTAAGTGAATTATCTTTTCCTTTTTGTTTTGACTCATTTTAGTTCATTAGAGACAACTTCCATGCAATCCGAGATCAATTGTTGACAAGTCTTCATCTGGACCATCTTGAGGGCAATGAAAACCTTGTTCAAAACTTCTCATATCCAGATTTGCAGCCCCCAAATGCCATTGATTGTCAAGTTGCAGATGAGGACTTGGAAGCTGGCACATATGATCAAATGATACAAGATGATTCGGTACCATTTTGTTTTGAATCATTTCGGTTTTTGAAGGGTAAATTGCATGGTAAATCTTCAAATGAGAAGCTTGTAAAAAATCATGTAATCGCATCAGAAACAATAGAAAATGGGTTGCATCAGTCTTTTCATGTTTTTCACGATCCAATAGCTGATGTGTTTGATGATGTCTGCAGTCAAAGTCCTTCTTCATTGACTATATGTGAGCTTGAAACGTGTACTGATACAAACTTGATCCGACAGTCAGTTTCTTTGTCATTTTCAGCAGGAGTCTCGTCACAAAGCTCAGATCGAATTTTTCATTCATGGTATGAGGAGAAGAAAAATAATCCATTGGATGAGCTAAATCCCAGTGTGCGTGAACTTCAAGATCCTTATGCAGTGTTTTTGGAGGCAGATAGAGAATCCATAGTATTCAACAAATCTGTTCACAAGTTTTTATGGGAGTTTTCTTTCAGTAGTTCTCTCTTGTTGTTCATAAGCGAGCACTTATGGAGAATCCAAATAGCAGTCGGAATACTTACTTGGTTGCATTGGTTTTTTCATTTCACTTGATCAGGTGATGAATGAAAATGTTAGAGTAGGTTGTACTGAATAAGCTTCATATTGAGCATATTTTCCAGTTTTTTGGTTGTATTTAAGTAACAAGTCAGTTTTTAGTTGAGTGAGAGTCATTTTTTGTCATCAAGTCATCAGTTTCAGTCATGCTTTTCAGCTTTAGTTTTTGACTCCTTTGCCCAATGGATGAAGGCACTGTGTGCTTTCTAAATATTTATAGTTCTTGGCACCTCCAAGGAGCTACCATCCCCATTGGAGCCAATGTTAGTGTCAGTCTTTGCAGCCTTCTTCGAGTGATCAAAAATGCTCTTACAAAGTGATTTTAAGGTGTCAAGGTCAAATTTTTTCATTTCAGTGAATCTTCAAGTAAAATTTGGTCACTAGGTATTAGATCTAGGGTTTGGTTTCACTCTTTTAAAATTTGTCCAAATGTCGGTCCATGTCACCATTTAGCTAAGTGTACCATCATTCAGAGGGTTTTCATCATCATGCCAGATTCCAAAGGGTCATTTTACACCTTGTTCATGCTTCAGTTGTGCCTAGGTAAGGTTCATTTCCCTCTCTTAGGGTTTTGAAGGTAATTTCTCTTGTATGGTCAAATTATCAGCAAAACTTGTATCCTGATGTTCATACACCTTACCCTATCCTTAATGTACCTTATTAAACACTTCCCATCACTGAGATCACCCAAATTCCTAATTTTCACACAAACCCTAGTTTCTAGCTACAACTTGGCAATTTTCTAGGCTAGGCCTATGTTTTGCCTTTTTGGACCCCTTCCCCTCATTCAATCTCTGAAATTACACTTTCTCCTACTTCCTAACATCCCTCCCTACTTCCAAAAATTTTCTTAAGAATTTAAAATCCCCTTATCCCCTTCATTTCACTTCATTTCGACAAATCCCTTGTTCCACACATCGAGATAGGTTTTACTCCAATGATGTTTATGAGAAATAAAAGATGAATTTTGGAAAAATGAGCACGATTTCTGTCCAAAATAGGCCAAGGAAGGAAAACCTCCGTCCCTTTTTACACATGTGTCATGGTTTTAGAGAAATGTCAAAAATACAGTTGCCTCAGGAGAATTGATGCACCTCTGAAGTGACCTTGGGAAAATCAAGCTTTCTCCTAGCTTGGTTGGCAAAATTACTTGATTCATGAGTCAAATGATAACTGGACACAAATATATTTCCAATGAGCTATCATGTGCTCAATTTGGAGTTGAGGAAGACCTTCAAAATTTGACTGCAACGGCACTCTACCTTGAGGCAGCCTCATTTTTCGCATTTTTACCAGTCTTGGGAGATTTGATTTTTGACAGGGAAAATGAACTCCAAATTGAAAAATTCTAGTTGGGTTGGAAATTAGACTCACTATTATTTCCAACGAGGTATCCTGTGCCAAATTTGGACACCGGGAAGGTCTCCAAAAGCCTCCTGCAAAAGGGCACAACGCATTCGGTTTGTGGCGCGGCGCATAGAGCTGCAAGCCCAATTTCACCATAAATTTCTCCAAAATTTACAAATGTGCTCAAATATGTTGTGTGAAAAAGACAGTAGTGAGAAAAGGATAAATCATGAGGGGAGAAGGAAGGATTTGAAAGCAGATTCGTGCAAAAAATTTTGCGCGACGCATCAGCTGGGTGTCGAGACGCATCGGGCGAGCGTGACGCATTGGGTCAGCTCCTTGTGTGTAAATTTGCTCCTACGCGACGCATAGAAGCAGCACGGCGCACTGGGTTTGTTGCGCGACGCACATGGTGGAAAGCTAATTTATTTCCATTTCTTCCAAATTTTCAAACCAGCTCGGTTCATATTTGTCTAATTAAGTCCATGCAACTTCTCCATTTCCCATGACATGTGTTTGGTGATGCTTCTGAGAATTTGAAAACAAAAAATCAAACCCTATGATCTTGTTTGAAGAATGCTCCTTTAGGGTTTTGAAATTGATTTGGTGTTAATCATTCCCATTTCCCCCATCTTTTAAATCCCTCCTCACTGTCTATCTTCTCACAACAGCCCATTTCCCTATTCCCTTGTATCCCTAAATCATTCATTTCCTATCCCATTCCCACTATCCCTATCCCAATTGTAAATTTCCACAAACCCCAAGGCTATCTCAAGAAACCAAGTAACTGCTTCAAAAATCTTCAATTGAAAATTTTCACTTGGAAGTAGTCTATCATTTCCACTACCCTATCCCTCCATAGTCCCTCATTTGTTATCACTTATTTGGAAACAAAATCAAAGACACCAAATTTCTCATTTTCATCCAAGACAATATAGACCTTGGAGAACATGGAGACAGATTCCTCTTATGATCGAGACAGTGACTCTACAAATCAATTGCATGCATCAAGGAGACCAAAATCTATTGGAGAAGGCCAACAAGGAAAAGAACATGTTGAGGCACATGAAGAATCATTATTGGGCGATAAATCATGTTTCCAAGGCACGAATCAAGATCCTGAAGGCTAAGTTGAAGAGGGCATTAAGGCGTCGGAAAAGGCATGATAGACTTCAAATATTGGCCGAGGCTTCCTTCGCCCAGCATAGTACATGATGGGGGACACTCAGCCCAAATTTCAAGAAGTTTGGGACACATTTTGCAAATTTTGGTTTTTTTGGCCTAAACACAGATTTTTCAGCCCGACGCGTCGCGCCCCTTGGCGCGCGCTTATGATTGGGAGCTCATCTTGGGTAAAACTTTGTATTTTTGGATTTTTCATGAAAATGTATGCATGCCTACCCATTACCCAGATATTTTGACAAGTTTTGGGTTGCCGAAGGGGTCAAAAACACCATAAAATTAACCTTTCTTCCCCTTTTTGGACACACAAGAAGCAGTGTTGGGAAACCTCATTTTTGGAGGGGAAATGGAAACCAAATTTAGAAATTCCACTTGTATTGGAAATTAGAAAGGAATATATTCCCCACAATCTATCCTGCACTCAATTTTGACATCAGGAAGGCCTTTAAAATCAGCTCCAAAGTTACGTGACGCATAGAGATTTCAGGCGCGACGCATTGGGGATTTTGGCTCAATTTTGACTCAGTAACTCTGTTTTTCGCCTAGTTTCGGCCAGTTTGACTTTCTTACTTCAAATTTTAAAAATATTGATTTAATTTGATGTAATTTGATGGGTCTTGATGTATTTTGGCAAATTTTTACTCATGGAAGTAGATTCATCCATCAAAAGGTGAATTGCAACGGAATGAATCAGTTTTCTATCTTATAGAGGCAAGTTGTTCCGCTGCCTATTTTCTAGTTCTTAGTTTAGATATTTTTGAAAAAGCTCCTAAAATTGTGAGGTTGACCCCTAGAGGCTGGGATGAGTTTTTGGTTGCTTATATCTTGTAATTTTTCAGTCATTAGCATATGTTGGACACTTGGGATTGCTTTAAGCTTCGTTGTACATTTCATCTCTGCATTTTTGCAAAGGAATAGACCAGGGTTTGCAGCACTCCTTGGCATCCATGTGGCTCTTTTTTTTTATGATGTATTTCTCTGTGTGATTGTAAGTTTACTGATGTTTCATGTGTATCATATTCCTTCTTATTTTTTCATAAGTTAAACAAACAAGTAATAAAGGTGGAATTCATTAGATTTGCAGTGCTCTACCTTAGGCTTTCTTTAATTTTCTATGTTTTCAACTGTTTGAAGAGGATTCCTGAAAGCCTCTTTCCCTCTTCAACTCCTCACCAGTCTGAGCTATTCGTCTCATTCAAATTTGAAGTGTCAAAATAGTTGCCTACCTTGCCCCATTCAGATCTTTGCAAAAACTAGGCCTCATTCCCCAAACCCAAAATTTTCCTTTCCCTTTGATCCAACAAACACCCTCAAAATAAAATCAAACTCTCTTACATATATACCTAGCTTAAAAACAGCCTTTATTCAAGTCCTCTCAAGCCTCACTGATCATATTTTGCTGAGATTGACCAGGAGAGAGCACTCTCCCGATCTGGTAGGGCTAGCTACCAGATTAAGCGTGGTTTGATGCTGCCCTAGACTCTGCCTTTCTCAGCCTGAGGTAGATTAAGGCCATAAAATAGTGGCGACCATACTGGGAAAAAAATTTTGTTGTTTGATTTATAAACTACAGACGGAGCCTGAATTCAGCCAGGTAGCCTTCGAAACGCTCTTGCTTTGCATTAGAGAAAGTAGATGAATGTTGCTTCAGTCAAAAGATGAAAAGATAGCCAAGGGAGACAGTACAACAGTTTTCTGCTAGATTTAACCAAGTTTATTATTCGATGCCAGTTAATATAAGGCCTCCTCCTGGATCTGCTCTCTTGCACTACCCGGGTGCCTTTGATCTAGAAATGGAGTTTCAGCTGAGAGAAATGAATCTTGAAACACTTGAAGAGATGCATAACATTGTAGTAGATGTAGAGGCTCATTTACTGATCCGAAGGGAAAAGTTGAAGGAAGAAGAGATGAAAAACATAGATCCAGAGAAATTGACATCTCTAGAGGTAAAGCTTGACATTTTGGTAAGTGTAGTGGAAGAGATAATGCAAAGGATCATCACAAGGAATGAGTATAATGTTCAAGCCCATGGCTTGCTGATTGAAGAAGAACAAGTTGCTGATCCAAAATGTTTTGTTTCTTATCTGAGTTGTCATAGATCTGATAATGATTGTTTTGTAGATCATCTTGGAGAAGAGAGATCTGTTGATATGACATGTATGCTTGATGATGTGTTTTATACTGATGATTTTCCTCAGTTTGATCAATATGATGATGATTATGTTCTCCAAACAGAAGCTGATCTTGCAGACAAATCAACAGCTAGTTTGTGGAAGGAGGAAGTTCACTTTCAGCAGCTTGAGTATAGTGATCAACCGATGCATATCAGCTATGAAAATGACGATGAAAGTGAAGCAAATTTTTAAGTAAGTGAAGGATCTTTGCCTTTTTGTTTTGACTCATTTTAGTTCATTAGAGACAACTTCCATGCAATCCGAGATCAAATATCGACAAGTCTTGATCTGGACCATCTTGAAGGCAATGAAAACCTTGTTCAAAACTTCTCATATCCAGATTTGCAGCCCCCAAATGCCATTGATTTTCAAGTTGCAGATGAGGACTTGGAAGGTTGCACATATGATCAAATGATATAAGATGATTCCGTACCATTTTGTTTTGAATCATTTCAGTTTTTGAAGGGTAAATTGCATAGTAAATATTCAAATGAGCAGCTTGTAGAAGATCATGTAATCTCATCAGAAACAATATAAAATGGGTTGCAATAGTCTTTTGATGTTTTTCACGATCCAATAGCTGATGTGTTTGATGATGTTTGCAGTCAAAGTCCTTCTCCATCGACTATATGTGAGCTTGAAATGTGTATTGATACAAACTTGATCTGGCAGTTGGTTTCATTGTCATTTTCAGCAGGAGTCTTGTCACAAAGCTTAGATCAAATTTTGCATTCATGGTATGAACAGAAGAAAAGTAATCCATTAGATGAGCTAAGTCCCAGTGTGCATGAACTTCAAGATCCTTGTGCAGTGTTTTTGGTGGCGGATAGAGAAACCATAGTATTCAATGGATCTGTTCACAAGTTTTTATAGGAGTTTCCTTTCGATATTTCTCTCTTGTTGTTCATAAGCGAGCATTTTTGGAGAATCCAAACAGCAGCCGAAATACTTACTTGGTTGCATTGGTTGTTTCATTTCACTTGATCAGGTGATGAATGTAACTGTTAGAGTAGGTTGTATTGAATAAGCTTCATATTGAGCATATTTTCCATTTTTTCGGTTGTATTTAAGTAACGAGTCAGTTTTTAGTTGAGTGAGAGTCATTTTGTGTCGTCAAGTCGTCAGTTTTCAGTCATGCTTTTCAGCTAGAGTTTTTGACTCCATTGCCCAATGGATGAAGGCACTGTATGCTTTCCAAAGATCTGTAGTTCTTGGCACCTCCAAGGAGCTACCATCCCCATTGGAGCCAATGTTAGTGTCAGTCTTTGCAGCCTTCCTCCAGTGATAAAACATGCTCTTACAAAGTGATTTTAAGGTGTCAAGGTCAAATTTTGTCATTTTAGTGAATCTTCAAGTAAAATTTGGTCACTAGCTATTAGGTCTAGGGTTTGGTTTCAATCTTTTAAAATTTGTCCAAATGTTGGTCCATGTCACCATTCAAATGATTGTACCATCATTCATATGGTTTTCATCATCATGCCAGATTCCAAAGGGTCATTTTACACCTTGTTCATGCTTTAGTTGTGCCTAAGTAAGGTTCATTTCCCTCTCTTAGGGTTTTGAATATAATTTCTCTTGGATGGTCAAATAATCAGCAAAAATTATATCCTGATGTTCATACACCTTCCCCTATCCTTAATGTACCTTATTAAACACTTCCCATCACTGAGATCACCAAAATTCGTCATTTTTGCACAAACCCTAGTTTCTTGCTACAACTTGACAATTTTCTAGGCTAGGCCTGTGTTTTGCATTTTTGGACCCCTTCCCCTCATTCAATATCTGAAATTTCACTTTCCCTTGCTTCCTAACATCCCTCCCTACTTCCAAAAATTTTCTCAAGAATTTAGAAGCCCCTTATCCCCTTCATTTCGCTTCATTTCGACAAATCCCTTGTTCCACACATCGAGAGAGGTTTTACTCCAATGATGTTTCTGAGCAATAAAAGATTAATTTGGGAAAACTAAGAGAGGTTTTTGTCCAAAATAGGCCAGGGAAGGAAAAAATCCTTCACGTTTTACATAGGTGTCATTTTTTTAGAGAAATGTCAAAACTACAGCTGCCTCAGGAGAATTGATGCACCTCTGAAGTGACCTTGGGAAAATCAAGCTTTCTCCTAGCTTGGTTGGCCAAATGACTTGATTCATGAGTCAAATCATAAATAGACACAAATTTATTTCCAATGAGCTATCATGAGCTCAATTTGGAGTTGAGGAAGACCTTCCAAAGTTGACAGCAACAACACTTTGCCTTGAGGTAGCCTCATTTTGCACATTTTTACCAGTCTTGGGAGATTGATTTTTGATAGAGAAAATGAACTAAAAATTAAAAAATTCCAGTTGGGTTAGAACTTATACTCAATAAGCTTTCCAACGAGCTATCCCACGCCAAATTTTTACACAAGTAAGGTCTCAAAAATCGTCATGAAAAATGGCGTGATGCATTGGGTTTGTGGCTCGACACATAGAGCTGCAAGCCCAATTTCACCATAAATTTCTCCAAAATTTCCAAATGTGCTGAAATATGTGGTGTGCAAAAGATAGTAGTGAGAAAAGGAGAAATCATGAGGGGTGAAGGAAGGATTTTAAAGAAGAGTTGTGCAAATTTTGTTGCGCGACGCATCGGCTGGGTGTCACGATGCATCGGGCGAGCACGACGCATTGGGTCAGCTCCTTGTGTGTAAATTTGCTGCTGCGCGATGCATAGAAGAAGCACGACGCATTGGGTTTGTTGCACGACGCACATGGAAGAAAGCTAATTTATTGCCATTTCTTCCAAATTTTCAAACCCGCTTGGTTCATCTTTGTCTAAGTAAGTCCATGCAACTTCTCCATTGCCCATGACATGTGTTTGGTGATGCTTCTGAGAATTTAAATACAAAAAATCAAACCCTATGATCTTGTTTGAAGAATGCTCCTTTAGGGTTTTGAAATTGATTTGGTGTCAATGATTACCATTTCCCCCATCTTGTTAATCCATCCTCACTATATATCTTCTCACAACAGCCCATTTCCCTATTCCCTTGTATCCCTAAATCATTCATTTCCTATCCCATTCCCATTATTCCCATCCCAATTGTAACTTTCTCCAAACCCCAAGGCTATCTCAAGAAACCAAGTAACTGCTTCAAAAATATTCAATTGAAAAATTTCACTTGGAAATAGTCTATCATTTCCACTATGCTATCCCTCCATAGTCTCTCATTTGTTATCACTTATTTGGCAACAAAATCAAAGACACCAAATTTCTCATTTTCATCCAAGACCATATAGACCTTGGACAACATGGAGACAAATTTCGCTTATGACCGAGACAGTGACTCTACAACTGAATTGCATGCACCAAGGAGACCAAAAGCTGTTGGAGAAGGCCAACAAGGAAAAGAACATGTTGAGGCACATGAAGAATCATTATTGGGCGAGAAATCATGTTTTCTAGGCACGAATCAAGATCCTGAAGGCTAAGTTGAAGAGGGCATTAAGGCATCGGAAAAGGCATGATAGACTTCAAATCTTGGTTGAGGCTTCCTTGGCCCAGCATAGTACATGATGGAGGACACTCAACCCAAATTTCAAGAAAGTTGGGACATATTTTGCAATTTTTTTTTTTTGGCCTAAACACAGATTTTTCAGCCCGATGCATCGCACCACTTGGCGTGCACTTATGATTGGGAGCTCCTCTTGGGTAAAAATTTGTATTTTTGTATTTTTCATGAAAATTTGTGCATGCCTACCCATTACCCAGATATTTTGACAAGTTTTGGGTTGCCGAAGGGTCAAAAACACCCTAAAATTGACCTTTCTGCCCCTTTTTTGACACACAAGAAACGGTGTTGAGAAAACTCATTTTTGGAGATGTAAATGGAAACCAAATTCATAAATTACACTTGGGTTGGAAAGTAGACAGGCAGAGCTTTCCAACTAGATATCCTTCTCTCAAATTGGGCATAGGGAAGGCCTTTAAAATTGGCTCCAAAGTGACGCAGTGCATAGAGATTTCAGGCGCGACGCATTGGGGATTTTGGCTCAGTTTTGACTCAGTAACTCTGTTTTTCTGCTAGTTTTGGCCAGTTTGAGTTTCTTACTTCCAAATGTAAAAATATTGATGTAATTTGATGTAATTTTATGGGTCTTGATGTAATTTTGGAAAATTTTTACTCATGGAAGTAGATTCAGCCATCAAAAGGTGAATTGCAACTGAATGAATCAGTTTCCTATCTTATAGAGGCAAGATGTTCCACTGCCTATTTTCTAGTTCTTAGTTTAGATCTTGTTGAAACAACTCCTAAAATTGTGATATTTACCCCTAGAGGCTGGGACGCATTTTTGGTTTCTTATATATTGTAATTTTTCAGTCATTAGCATAGGTTGGACACTTGGGATTGCTTTGAGCTTCATTGTAAATTTCATCTCTACATTTTGGCAAAGGAATAGACCAGGGTTTGCAGCACTCCTTGGCATCCATGTGGCTCTTTTTTTTGATGATGTAGTTCTCTCTGTAATTGTAATATTATTGATGTTTCATGTGTATCATCTTCCTTCTTATTTCTTCTTAAGTTAAAAAAACAAGTAATAAAGGTGGAATTCATTAGATTTGCAGTGCTCTACCTTAGGGTTTCTTTAATTGTCTATGTTTTAAACTATTTGAAGAGGATTCCTGAAAGCCTCTTGCCCTCTTAAACTCCTCACCGGTCTGAGCTATCCATCTCATTCAAATTTTAAGTGTCAAAATAGTTTCCTACCTTGCCCCATTCAGATCTCTGCAAAAACTAGGCCTCATTCCCCAAACCCAAAATTTGCCTTTCCCTTTGATCCAACAAACACCCTCAAAATCAAATCAAACTCTCTCACATATATACCTAGCCTAAAATCAGCCTTTATTCAAGTCATCTCAAGCCTCACTGATCATATTTTGTTGAGATTGACCAGGAGAGAGCCGTCTCCGGATCTGGTAGGGCTAGCTACCAGATTAAGCGTGGTTTGATGTTACCCTAGACTCTATCTTTCTCAGCCTGAGGTAGATTTAGGCCATAAAATAGTGGCGACCATACTAGGAACAATTTTTTTTTTCTTTATAAACTACAGACGGTGCCTGAAGTTAGCCAGGTAGCCTTCGAAACTCTCTTGCTTTGCATTAGCGAAAGTACATGAATGATGCTTCAGTCAATCTCCATTCTAGTTTATGAATTGAACATCTAGTTTCCTCAGTAACATATAATCAAGTTCAGATCTGATTTTTGATGGTGGAAAACGATCAGACATTGGAAGGCTGAAATCAGTCACCTGGCGATTCTAAATCAGTTTCAAGATCAAATCCAAGGAATCCATTGGAGGATGAACCTGATCAGCAGAAACATGAAAGGACAATATGGAAAGATCAGGTATTCAAGTTGGAATTTCATCCAAGACATTTTGTACTTTGTCGTAAATTATTTCTTCTCTTTTCTTGAGAATATAAAGAATGCTTTGCAAAGTATATTGTGTTTGAGAAAAGATCCTCAGCCTGCATTTGATTCGTTCCCTTTGAAGATTGTAAATACCAAATATTTGCATGCCTCTGAGCTTGATCAAGACCTTTCTTCCGAATCTTGTGATGACCGTCTTCAAACTGATGAACCTCAAGAGACCAAGACTGATTCTGCAGCATTTGTACATACCCCTATACCTTGTAAAATTCCAGATCAATACAAGCCTCTAATTTTACCTCCTATATCCCATGCTTTCCCTAAAAATCATGACCTATATCTACCAAGATTTGATGGTGAACGTGACAACATCACTGCTGAGAGACATGTTCTGAATTTTGAGTCTTTTCTTAACCTTTTTGAAGTTGATGAAGAGGATGTCAGTATTAGGATTTTTTCTCTTTCTTTTCAAGGCAAAGTCAAGAGTTGGTTCAAAGCCCTGCCTGATGCGAGCATCTCATATTTCCAGCAGTTCATCAAAGTTTTCCTCGACAGGTGGGTGATCAGACATAACCCTTTCTTGATTATAGAAGAGTATAACTAGCTAAAAAGACAACCAGGGGAGACAATACAACAATTTTCTACCAGATATAACCAAGTTTATTATTCGATGCCAGTCAATATAAGGCCTCCTCCTGGATCTGCTCTCTTGCACTACCAAGGTGCCTTTGATCCGGAAATGGAGTTTCATCTGAGAGAAAGGAATCTTGCAACACTTGAAGAGATGCAGAATAGTACAGTAGATGTAGAGGCTCATTTTCTGATCCGAAGGGAAAAATTGAAGGAATAAGAGATAAAAAACATAGATCCGGAGAAATCAACATCTGTAGAGGTAAATCTTGACATTTTGGTAAGTGCAGTGGAAGAGATGATGCAAAGGATCATCACAAGGAATGAGTATAATGCTCAAGCCCATGGCTCACTGATTGAAGAAGAACAAGTTGTTGATCCAAAACATTTTGTTTCTTATCCCAGTTGTCTTAGATCTGATAATGATTGTCTTGTAGATCATCTTGGAGAAGAGAGATCTATTGATATGACATGTATGCTTGATGATGTGTTTTATACTAATTATTTGCCTCAGTTTGATTAGTATGATGATGATTATGTTCTCCAAACATAAGCTAATCTTGCAGAAAAATCAATAGATAGTTTATGGAAGGAGGAAGTTCACTTTCAGAAGCTTGAGTACAGTGATCAACCAATGCATATCAGCTATGAAAATAACGAGGAAAGTGCAACAAATTTTGAAGTAAGTGAAGGATATTTTCCTTTTTGTTTTGAATCGTTTCAGTTCATCAGATACAACTTCCATGCAATCCGAAATCAACTGTCGACAAGTCTTGATCTGGACCATCTTGAGGGCAATGAAAACCTTGTCCAAAACTTCTCATAACCAGATTTGCAACCCCCAAATGCCATTGATTGTCAAGTTGCAGATGAGGACATGGAAGCTGGCACACATGATCAAATGATACAAGATGATTCCGTACCATTTTTTTTTGAATCATTTCAGTTTTTGAAGGGTAAATTGCATAGTAAATCTTCAAATGAGCAGCTTGTAGAAAATCATGTAATCTCATCAGAAACAATAGAAAATGGGTTGCAGCAGTGTTTTCATGTTTTTCATGATCCAATAGCTGATGTGTTGGATGATGTCTGCAGTCAAAGTCCTTCTCCGTTGATTATATGTGAGATTGAAATGTGTACTGATACAAACTTGATTCAGCACCCAATTTCTTTGTCATTTTCAGTAGGAGTCTCGTCACAAAGCTCAGATCAAATTTTTCATTCATGGTATGAAGAGAAGAAACGTAATCCATTGGATGAGCTAAGTCCCAGTGTGCATGAACTTCAAGATCCTTATGCATTCTTTTTGGAGGCAGATAGAGAATCCATAGTATTCAACGGATCTGTTCACAAATTTTTATGGGAGTTGCCTTTCAGTAGTTCTCTCTTGTTGTTCATAAGCGAGCAATTGTGGAGAATCCAAACAGCAGCTGGAATACATACTTGGTTGCATTGGTTGTTTCATTTCACTTGATCAGGTGATGAATGAAACTATTATAGTAGGTTGTATTGAATAAGCTTCATATTGAGCATATTTTTCAGTTTTTCGGTTGTATTTAAGTAACGAGTAAGTTTTTAGTTGAGTGAGAGTTAGTTTGTGTCATCAAGTTGTCAGTTTTCAGTCATGCTTTTCATCTTGAGTTTTTGACTCCATTGCCCAATGGATGAAAGCATTATCAGCTTTCCAAAGATCCGTAGTTCTTGGCACCTCCAAGGATCTACCATCCCCATTAGAGCCAATGTTAGTGTCAGTCTTTACAGCCTTCCTCCAGTGATCAAACATGCTCTTACAAAGTTATTTTAAGGTGTCAAGGTCAAATTTTGTCATTTCATTGAATCTTCAAGTAAAATTTGGTCACTAGGTATTAGGTCTAGGGTTTGGTTTCACTCTTTTAAAAGTTGTCCAAATGTCGGTCCATGTCACCATTCAGCTGAGTGTACCATCATTTAGAGGGTTTTCATCATCATGCCAGATTCCAAAGGGTCATTTTACACCTTGTTCATGCTTCAGTTGTGCCTAGGTAAGGTTCATTTTCCTCTCTTAGGGTTTTGAAGGTAATTTCTCTTGGATGGTCAAATCATCAGCAAAACTTGTATCCTGATGTTCATACACCTTCCCCTATCCTTAATGTAACTTATTAAACACTTCCCATCACTGAGATCCCCCAAATTCCTCATTTTCACACAAACCCTAGTTTCTTGCTACAACTTGGCAATTTTCTAGTCTAGGCATGTGTTTTTCATTTTTGGACCCCTTCCCCTCATTCAATCTCTGAAATTTCACTTTCCCCTACTTCCTAATATCCCTCCCTACTTCCCAAAATTTCTTCAAGAATTTAGAAGCCCCTTATCCCCTTCATTTCGACAAATCCCTTGTTCCACACATCGGGATAGGTTTTACTCCAATGATGTTTCTGAGCAATAAAAGATGAATTTAGGAAAAATGGGAGATTTTTTGTCCGCAACAAGCCAAGGAAGAAAAACCTCCCTCAATTTTTACACAGGTGTCATGGTTTTATATAAATGTCAAAAATACAGTTGCCTTAGGAGAATTGATGCACCTCTGAAATGACCTTTGGAAAATCAAGCTTTCTCCTAGCTTGGTTGGCCAAATGACTTGTTTGATGAGTCAAATGATAAATAGACACAAAGAGATTTCCAATGAGCTAGGAGTTGAGGAAGACCTTCAAAATTTTAATGCAACAGCACTCTGCCTTGAGGCAGCCTCATTTTTCACATTTTGACCCGTCTTGGGAGATTTGATTTTTGGCAGGGCAAATGAACTCCAAATTGAAAAATTACAGTTGGTTTGGAAAGTAGACTCAATACGATTTCCAACGAGCTATCCATTGCCCAATTTGGACACTGGGAAGGTATCCAAAAGCCTCCTAAAAAAGGTCATGACACATTAGGTTTGTGGCACGATGCATAGAGCTGCAAGCCCAATTTCACCATAAATTTCTCCAAAATTTCCAAATGTTCTCAAATTTGTGGTGTGAAAAAGACAATAGTGAGAAAAGGAGAAATCGTGAAGGGCGAAGGAAGGATTTGAAAGCAGAGTTGTGAAAATTTTGTTGCACGATGCATAGGCTAGGTGTCGCGACACATCGATCGAGCGCGACGCATTGGGTCGGCTCCTTGTGTGTAAATTTGCTCCTGCGCGACGCATAGAAGCAGCGCAGCGCACTGGGTTTGTTGCGCGATGCTCATGGAAGAAAGCTAATTTATTTCCATTTCTTCCAAATTTTCAAACTGGCTCGGTTCATCTTTTTCTAAGTAAGTCCATGCAACTTCTCCATTTCCCATGACATGTGTTTGGTGATGCTTCTGAGAATTTAAATACAAAAAATCAAACCCTATGATCTTGTTTGAAGAATGTTCCTTTAGGGTTTTGAAATTGATTTGGTGTCAATCATTCCCATTTTCCCCATATTTTTAATCCTTCCTCACTATCTATCTTCTCACAACAGCCCATTTCCCTATTCCCTTGTATCCCTAAATCATTCATTTCCTATCCCATTCCCATTATCCCCATCCCAATTGTAAATTTCCCCAAACCCCAAGGCTATCTCAAGAAACCAAGTAACTGCTTCAAAAATCTTCAATTGACAAATTTCACTTGGAAATATTCTATCATTTCCACTACCCTACCACTCCATAGTCCCTCATTTGTTATCACTTATTTGGCAACAAAATCAAAGACACGAAATTTCTGATTTTCATCCAAGACAATATAGACCTTGGACAACATGGAGACAGATTCCTCTTATGACTGAGACAGTGACTCTACAACTGAATTGCATGCACCAAGGATACCAAAAGCTATTGGAGAAGGCCAACAAGGAAAATAACATGTTGAGGCACATGAAGAATCATTATTGGGCGAGAAATCATGTTTGCAAGGCACGAATCAAGACCCTAAAGGCTAAGTTGAAGAGGGCATTAAGGCGTCGGAAAAGGCATGATAGACTTCAAATCTTGGCCAAGGCTTCCTTGGCCTAGCATAGTACATGATAGAGGACACTCGACCAAAATTTCAAGAAATTTGGGACATATTTTGCAAATTTTGTTTTTTTTGGCATAAACACAGATTTTTCAGCCTGACGCGTCACGCCACTTGGCGCGCGCTTATGATTGGGAGCTCATATTGGGTAAAAGTATGTATTTTTTTATTTTTCATGAAAATTTATGGATGCCTACCCATTACACAGAGATTTTGACAATTTTTGGGTTGCCGGAGGGGTAAAAAACACCCTAAAATTGACCTTTCTGCCCCTTTTTGGACACACAGGAAGCAGTGTTGGGAAAACTCATTTTTGGAGGGTCAAATGGAAAACAAATTTAGAAATTATACTTGGGTTGGAAATTAGATAGGTAGATATTTCCAATGAGATATCTTGTGCTCAATTTGGACACCGAGAAGGCCTTGAAAATCGGCTCCAAAGTGACGGAACGCATAGAGATTTGAGGCGCGACGCATTGGGGATTTTGGCTCAGTTTTGACTCAATAACTCTGTTTTTCGCCTAGTTTTGGTCAGTTTGACTTTCTTACTTCTAAATGTAAAAATATTGATGTAATTTGATGCAATTTGATGGGTCTTGATGTAATTTTGGTGAATTTTTACTCATGGAAGTAGATTCATCCATCAAAAGGTGAATTGCAACTGAATGAATTATTTTCCTATCTTATAGAGGCAAGTTGTTCCACTGCCTATTTTACAGTTCTTAGTTTAGATCTTGTTGAAACAGCTCCTAAAATTGTGAGCTCGACCCATAGAGGCTGCGATGAGTTGTTGGTTGCTTATATATTGTAATTTTTCAGTCATTAGCATAGGTTGTACACTTGGGATTGCTTTGAGTTTCATTGTACATTTCATCTCTGCATTTTGGAAAAGGAATAGACCAGGGTTTGTAGCACTCCTTGGGATCCATGCAGCTCTTTGTTTTGATGATGTATTTCTCTTTGTGATTATAATTTTACTAATATTTCATGTGTATCATCTTCCTTATTATTTCTTCTTAAGTTAAACAAACAAGTAATAAAGGTGGAATTCATTAGATTTGCAGTGCTCTACCTTAGGGTTTCTTTAATTGTCTATGTTTTAAACTATTTGAAGAGGATTCCTGAAAGCCTCTTGCCCTCTTAAACTCCTCACCGGTCTGAGCTATCCATCTCATTCAAATTTTAAGTGTCAAAATAGTTTCCTACCTTGCCCCATTCAGATCTCTGCAAAAACTAGGCCTCATTCCCCAAACCCAAAATTTGCCTTTCCCTTTGATCCAACAAACACCCTCAAAATCAAATCAAACTCTCTCACATATATACCTAGCCTAAAATCAGCCTTTATTCAAGTCATCTCAAGCCTCACTGATCATATTTTGTTGATATTGACCAGGAGAGAGCCGTCTCCCGATCTGGTAGGGCTAGCTACTAGATTAAGCGTGGTTTGATGTTACCCTAGACTCTGCCTTTCTTAGCCTGAGGTAGATTTGGGCCATAAAATTTGGGATGAGGAATAATTCCCTCCTCTTATGTCGAGATCGCCATTTTTATCTTTTGTTATACCTCCTAGTCTTAGTAGTATTTTTGAATATCTTACGGAGGAGTCAGACATGGATACATCAGGGCCTACTAGCAGTGATGGAATTTCTGTTTCAACATAAGAGTATCAAATTTTCCCTAAAAACACCACTCAAGTGTCTACTCAATCTTCATCATCAGTGTCACTTCAAGCCGGATATCACTCTTTGGGCCAGATTATTGCTGGTGTTGCCTCCGTGGCAGCATCTACTCTCTCCAGGAGTCTAGTCCTTCCATCGTTAGGATCGTCACCAACGACACCTACTTTGTCGGTTGCAGTTACATCTGTCTTGATTCAACCTACTATCTGTGCGGTTGCATTCGTGATGGTCACTCAGGCACGAGTGGCCTCGACTGAGATACTTGGTGGCCTCACTTTTGAAGAGCATCTATTATATATTCATCAACAAAACTCTCTGCCACACCATTATGATGAATATGGTAATCCTGTTTATTTGCCCTATATTACTCCTCATCACTATGTTGCTGTTGGTAACCCCATCTATGCGTTTCCTACTCCCCATCATTATGATGAATGTGGTGTTCTTGTCTATGACTCCCATGAAATCGTTCCTGAGATAGGAAGGACTTATCAGGTGCAACCCCTTGGCCCACAAGGACAACCCTTTCAGGGACAACCTTCAGCTCAGTCAGGATTTGTATACGATCCAAAAGGACAACCTTACGGTCCACAGGGCCAAGCTTTACAAGGCCAGCCCATGGTCCAACAAGGACAACCTGAGGGGCCTTCTGGTCAACATTTGTATCGACCAGGACCTTCTTATGGTCCTTGGGGGAAAATCTATTCATCACAGGGACAACCTTTTGTCCAACAACCGATACCATATCCTCAAATTGGTCTGAACATTGTGCAACAAGGACAACCCTCTGGTCCTCCTCCAGGGAAACCTGGTTCATCACAGTTGTCAGGCGAACCTAATTAGCCAGGGAAACCTAGTAGCTCTCAACATCCAATTCAATTTGCTTCATAGGGGCAACCTACTCAACCAACCCAATAGCTGGCTTAGTCTACTCAACAACAATTTTAATCTGCTTCACAGCAGGGTCCTACTTTTCAGCAGGTTATTCAGTCTGCTTAGCAGTCGGTTTACCCTATTTATTCAGCTCAATAGGGACTCACTTATCAACATCCAGCTCAACCCCAAGGTGTTTATTATCCTCGTGGCCAATATCGAACAATATATAGTGCACCTCAAGGTTTTAATTATCACCCTCAATCTCAGTTGTCATATAATCAATCGCAAGGCCATACTTACATTCCACTACAAAATCCTCAACAAGGACCTTGATGGTATACTCAGAATAAGTATCCTCAATAACAATATAATTATTCGACTTATCCCCCATATCGTCTGAATCCTTTGGGACAAAACCGATGGGGGCAAAAAAATTCTCAAACAGGATGGAATGCAAGTTCGAGTTCTTATCAAGGACCTACTATGTCTTTTAACCCTCAACTACCATTTCTCGCTACGTTGGAGTTACCAAATGTTTCAAAGTTGACGAATGATCCTATTCTTCAAAACCCACATTTTCCTCCAGTTCCGACTAAGATTCCTAGTGATTGTCCCAAATTTGAGGGCAAGTCCGGAGAAGACCCCCAAGCACATGTTACGACTTACCACTTTTGGTGTTCCTCTAACTCTTGGGTTGATGATTCCATTCAACTTCATCTATTCCAACGAGCTCTTACTGGTGCTATTGCTAAGTGGTATATCGAGCTCTCTCATGGTATATTTCAAGATTTCAACTCTCTCGCTATGGCATTCCTTACTCATTTTTAGTTACCAGTTCATTATGAAGCCGGGATGCATCTCCTCACCTCCTTGAAACAGGACCTGGCTACTCATATCTCAGACCATATTCATGAATGGAGACATCGTTGTCACTTGATCAAGTTTGAAATTTCTGATTAGCTTCTTACTCATTGGTTCACTACCTCTTTTTTTAATCAAATTGCGAAATACATAGCCATGGGGGCATGTATAACCGAGGAACAAGCCATTTCTCGTGCCCAGTACCTTGATCTTGTGTACTCACAATCGGGCATATTGTATGATATTTTTACTGATTCCCCTCGACCTGGAACTTCTACTACACCGACAACCCCATCCGTCGATGGTATTATTGGTTTTGTGTCTCAGATTTCACGTAAATCTTCTTCCTCCAACTCTAGGAAGAAAAATTCTAATTCTTCCAATGATATTTCTCCTCAGTCTAGTTCGAATCCTGGTAAAAACTCAAAGGTCAATGTCGTTTAAGCCAATCCTCTAGATAAGAATTCTAAAGGGAAAAACAAGGGTAAAGGCAAGACCAAGGCCGATGCCCCGAAACCATATTCGTCCAAACCTCGTGTTGATGATGGTTCACAGCATAAACCGAAGTATCCCTGTCTAATTTGTGATGGAGACCACTACACCAAAGAATGTCCTCGATGGTTCGAAGTGAGTAAATTTCTCAAAGGCAATTAGGGTACTCCTGTTATTCTTAAAGAACCTTTTCCGTCTCAGCAGACCCAGATGGTGGAGCAACCTCAATCATGTGTTCCATTTCTCTCTCAAGTGTTCATGATGAATGGTTATGCATCTATTTATATTGCTACTCGGTCAAACGATTATGTAGGGTCATGCCAAGCAACGGGGAAGGAGATCGATGATGGTCCTCCTCCTCGTCCACCTACTTCCGGCCCTCTTGATATTAAAAGGCTGAGTGCTAAATCCATTGTCCGACTTCCTTCCAAAGCTGTTCTCCGAAAATATTCTTATAATCCTAACTGTTACACAGTAATTTTTCACTGTCCCTAAAATCCCCATCTCGCCCATTGGAGCATCGTTTTTGTGATGAATAAGTAGTTTCATGCCTTGCAAATACCATCATTGCATCCCTTTCCATGAGGACAACATTCCTTCTGTTGATCATTTCTTGAGCAGACCCCTAAAAAAACTTATTTTTTACTTGGCGTTGGTAGCCCGTTATGTCCTCGTGCCAATGAGGAAAATTAACACTGAGCCCGTGCCAATTGGCGCTCTGTCCCAGTTGAGCACCCGTGCCAATCTGCTTATGGAAAGGTTTTTTTAAAAAAGAGGTGAAGTTTCGATTACAACAACTTCATGGATGAGTCATGAGGAGTGGTTTCGACTGAATAACCATGGTCTTCCTCCTTTGGCTTCTTGTTTCCACCTTATCAGGAACCTTCTAAGGGATGAGGCCTCCCTTCCACTATTTTAGGGATCCCAACCTCCTCCTCTCCTCTATAAATATAGCCTTCATCCATTGATGAAGGGGCTGAATAGCTGAAGGGGCTGAATGGATGAACAGGCTGAATGGTTGAGTCTCCAAGAACCTTCATAGCCTAAAGAATGCTGCAAGAGCCTTGATAGTCCTCATAGAGCCAAATCAATAGCAAGGAGATTGACGATCGAAGAGAGAGTCTTGTCTCATTCCCAATAAGCTTTACCGAGACGTATTCCGTTGATGACCTGCCAAAGGAAGATTCAGCGTCAGAGCCAGGTTGTATCTTTCTTTGTATGAATTAATGATAAGCGAATTTGGTTATGGTTTCACTCATATTTTTCATTATGATCATGAGTTGTGTCTTCTCTGACTGATACATAATTGCATATATTGGGTTTTACGCTTGTATGTTCTTCATGTTTCTTGCGTGTGCAGGTGTTCGATCGCAGCAAGCATGAGGATTGTGATCTGCTGGAGCAAGGAAATGGGAGCGCTATCTTCTCTACGAACAACAATGTTGGATTCAAGGTAAGCCTTCTTCACCATTTGGTTTATTGCAATTAGGAACTTGCACCTTAGCGGGATACGATTGTTGCTAGACTCGATCTGGGCTAGTAGGGATTGCCTCTATCCGTAGAGGGGATTTACCCCTACAACAAATTGGCGACTCCACTAGGGATGGTTGATTTGGAGTATTGTCTTGTCTTTTCGGTCGATTCTTGAATTTTCTTGCTTGATCAGATATTTTGGCTGGCTCTTTCTGTGTGTTTGGCTTTGTTTAGCTTTACCATCACTAGTTTGTTCCTTGGATTTCTCTTTTTATTTTTTCCATAGTAAACTTGACTGTCGTGCTTATTAGCTTGACAGTCATGCCCATTGGCGCATGTTGCCAGTGTTTTACCTGTGCCAATCCTGTTTTGGCGCTAGATTCCGCCTTACAGTCGCACCAATCATATAAGGTGCTAGGGTTTACTCTATTTTGAGCCTTTTGAGCTTGACCTATGTGTTTGGTTTCAATTTTACGACTTATTCAGTGTTCTGGAGCCTTCTTTGACTAATTGTGACCTTCATCCTTTGGTTGTTTTCCCATTTCTATCGATTTTACATTCTATCCCTAGGGCATCTAGGTGCTATAGTGTGTCGAGCCTCTCGTAGGAGTTTTTGGTTTCTACCTATTCAGTCAACCTTTTGATTGCTTCTCTGCATTTGTTTGGTGGTTGTATATCATTTTGTTGCGCTATTTGAGTGATTGGTTTCTTCTTCATTCGAACTCTGCCTTGTCTCACTTTGATCCTAGATTACATGGTTCATTTGAGTCTTTGAGATTCTATTGGTTTTGAGGGATTGTTTTGACAATTTGAGGTATGATTGTGTGTTTGCGTTGAGTGAAATTTTCTCATTTTTACTCTGCTATCGCTTCTCAAATTGTTCTTTTCATTAGTTTTCATTTTGTTTAGTGCACTTTGCTCTTAAACATTGAAAATACAAAAAAATATCTTTTTATTTTGATTATTTAGTGTGAATTGAATATTTTATGTGTTATTAGTGATTAGTAACTTTGAAAGAAAAGCTTTTAGTTTCCATTAGCTGCATTAGAGGCATTACTGGTTGTTTTCTGATCATTTTTTTATTGTGTGAAAAGATCTTAACTCTCTCGTAATTATCTTTCATCGAATGAAATGATATACTGTGGCATGTAGTGTGCATTTAGGAGATTTTGAGACATAACACTCACTAGGGCCTGAAAACTAAAACATAATTGAAGATAAACATTAAAATTTATTCAATTTACACTAAAGCAGCATTGGAACATTAACAAAATATTTAGAGGTCTAGGCTAGAGACATGTTCTAGCGTCGTTAAACCTAGTAGTTGTCATTCACCTTTTGGCTTTAGACAGCGCTAGTACGGACTGGTGATCCTCGTATCATCGCGTATATAAAGGGAGACCCCACTAGGTTGCTATCTTTTATCCGTAGGAAGCCAAGTCTGTCACTTTATAATCGTGATACATTGGACACAGCATTCAGGGAGATTGCCTGCACATACGTTAAGTCCTTGGTTGATTTCTCTTTCATTTTGAAACCAAGGTGTATATTGTAGTTCATGGATATCTGGTACACCCTTTTTCCTATATTTCCAGAGTAGTCATTTCGATCTTTTCTGACTCTTTAAATTTGAAAAGGTCATCAAGCGCTTGTCCTTTCACACTTGTTTCCAATATGAAAGTGATAAAGTCACCTTTTTTCCTGTTTCTTGACTCTTAAAATATGAAACAATAGAGTTTTGTTTCAATGTTTTAAAAATTAACTGCCCACGAAATATTCCTGATTAAAGTTAGTTTCCTTAGGGTGTTGTTCTGAAGATTGTTTCTGATGGAAAATTTTCCGGAGTTCACTAAACAAGGAATCCCCTCCGATGGGAATCCAGGTCCTTTTCCTCCTTTTGAAAATGTTGGCGCTCCTTATATGGCAACGTTGTCCCTTCCTGGGTTAACTGTTGGGTTGCCTGTTTGGTTTTTCTCAGCCTTTGCGGTCCCAAATGTCTCGGCTATTGTTCAACCATCTCCTCCGCCTGAACAACATCATGTTGGTTCCAAGGTGGACCTCTCCCCTTCTTTGCCTATTTTTGCATCCTCCTCTTCTACTTCACCCGATGAAAGTCTGGATTTGAGTAACCAGGTGGCTAAGAAGAAGAAGAAGAATACAAAGAAGAATAATTCTGATAAGAGAGAGGCTAAGGCTACATCTACTGCTTCTGAAACACCTCATCTTGATAAAAATTCCAACCCTCCGCGGAAAGTCAAGTTGCATGGCATGTTGTGCACGGGAGACCATATTCTTCGAGATTGCCCTGGCATTCCCAAGGTGCTCAAAGCATGGTCCAACGGTTGCCCGCCGTTGCCTTTGGCTTTCGGGAGTCAGGTTGGGGGCACGTCTTCAACTGGTGCTGGTAAGGCTCCTAAGAAGGAGGGTAAAATTACCAATCCCTGTAAGTTGTGTGAAGGGCACCATGCCATTCACCTTTGTCCATATATGGATGAAGCTAAGAGAGTTTTGGAAAACTTAACCGTCTCTATACCATGCCTCCTGGATGGTTATAAATGGATTTCTTTGAGTCCTCCACGAGCCGATCCTATGATTGGTCAAGAGTCATCCTTGGTCGATCCCGCTCCCTCGGAAATTCAAATTCAGGAATCCATTCCTAACCAACCATTGGTCATGGGATCGGTTGAAATGGCCCCATCTACAATGCACCAGGTCTTTTACGTTGAGATTGGATCTCACACCCCCCAGGTTCTTCTTGTTTCATCAGATTCCTCGGATTTGGAGAAAGATTCTCCTTTCCCCGTACCTCAAGAATCTTCTCCTCCGCCTCCCGTGATAGAGGTCTCGGAGGATACCCCTCTTGCCTTTGAGATAGAGGTCATGGAGGATGCTCCTTCTTCGATCATAACACCAGGGGAAGACCATATCTGTTCAATGGTAGCCCCTCCAAGTAGTTTGGTTGCTTCTTTTTATTGGAATCGATTTGCGAGATACCGCCTTTCGTCTTATGTGACTTTTGAGATAATGGTACAAGCCTTTGATCTGGTTGTACCGAGCACCATTGTAGATTAAGGTGCGTCTGTTAGTATTTTATCCTCAACTACTTGGCATGTTTTCATTTCACCGCCGCTCGCGCCTATTACACAGAATCTATTGACGTTCAAGAAAAGAACTAGTCAACCATTAGGGATCCTTCCAAGGTTACCTGTTACTTTGGGAGGTAAAACCATCCATATGGACATGATGGTTGTTCCAGGCCCCTTAGATTTCAATCTGATCTTGGGGCACGATTACACCTATGCCATGGGAGTGCTTGTCTCCTCCCTTTTTCGTGTGGTCTGTTTTCCACATGACGGATGGATCGTGACCATTGATTAGCTTTCGTTCTTTGGTCTTGATGTGGCAGCTGGCCCACCATCATCCCTTCCTAGTTTTTATCGACCCATTGTATCTGCCCCACCATAGGTCAACTATGTGGCTACCTACCCCGTGCCTGTACCCAGTGACAATGCCATTGTCCATCAGGTGCTGGGGGCATTGGGTCCTAACTTCCAGGATTTTTTCCTTCCATCGGGAGTGGAAATCTTGGAAGTGATGACTTCTTGTTCATTATGATGAGCTCGGTCAGAGCACAATTCGTTTTCTTGTGTCAAGCTCTTTAAAAAATGAAATAAGCTGGTCAGAGCATAGTTCGTTTTCTTGTGTCAAGCTCCTTAAAAAATGAAACAAGCTGGTTGGAGCAGAGTTCTTTGTCTTGTGTCAAGCTCCTTAAAAAATGAAACAAGGTTTTCGGAGCAGAGTTCCTTGTCTTGTGCCAAGATCCTTAAAAAATGAAACAAGGTCTTCTTAGGATAGTTATTTTAATGTGTCAACCTCGTTAAAACAATGAAACGTGTTCCCGTTCAATTCGAGTCTTTGTTTAGATCTCGTAAAATCCCAGTCGAGTCTTTCTCTTGATCTCATAACTTGAACCTTCACTCCATCTGCCTTTCATATGGATTTAAGCTTGGGGGGCATGTACCTCGAATTGAGTCACCATGCCGGGGGCATGCTTAAATTTTTCAAGCATAGTTTTTTTCCATTTGAAGCTTGTGTAAAAATGAAACCAACTTCAAGCAGAGTTTCCTGATTTCAAGCTTGTGTGAAAATGAAACCATTACCATTTTACCTCTTGTGATTGCCATTTTATCATTCTATTTTTACTAGATGAGCCTTGGTTTTCTCACTCCATCGTCACTATCTGTTTGGCCGATCATATGCCTTCACTTGGTTGTTTTACCCATTCCTAAGGAACCGCTACGATGAGTGGTCTTGTTAGCCAGCCTTTTGACCTTTATCTTGTTTTGAGCAGTTCCACCATTGCTGGAACTAGTTGCTACCCTTTGTACCACTCGTTTCTTCAGGAGGAGTAAACTTTCAACTCTTTTCTGACTCTTAAAAATTGAAAATATTTCCGAGTCTCTTGTCGTTTTGATCTCGTTAAAGTGGTTGCGAAATGACATCTACCCAGTATACGTTTACCCCTTTTTCGGGTTGGGATAGATTATTTATGAAAAAGGAATACCCTAGCCTATCGTGACTAGGAGGTTTTCTCAGACATAGTTTTCTACCTTTTCGGATCTGAGGAACAATTTACGAAAAGAGACCATTGGAGTTTACTTTTCTTCTATCTTTCCAAACTCTCTAAACATGAAAAGACGTCGAGTTCTCCCTTTGTCAGACTTGTTAAACCCTGATGACATCGGATTCAGTGGTAATGACGTTATTCAATTTCCTCCTTCCTAGGGCTCATTAAATGTACTAGGATGGATTCATCCGAAGGACGAAATTATATGAAAAGCATATGGTATCCTCTTCAATATTTTGTAAAAATAAAGAGGTACTCGCCAGAAATGGTGGGGGAAAAATGGAACCAGTATCATCGTCATGTCGGCAGTATGTCGCTCTTGAACATGGCACTTTTCTGCATTCGTGTCGGGTTGGGGACATCTCATCTTGTTCTCCACTTGACTCCATGGGTTTGGGTAATCCTTTTTGACCTCTCATCTGCTCTTTGACTTGTCCTCATGACCTTTGATTTTTTGATGTCAAATACTGCCAAATCCACTGTCGTGACGCCGATATGTTCAAGAGAAGTTGACCTCGGAAGTTTCAACCCTCCTCTGATTCTCATTTGATCATGATTCAAAAAGAAATTATGTTCCTCTGTCTCATGTCGATGATGTGGGAAACACTATGGCCCACCTTCGATCAAGGTCACTTCCTGTCGAATTCAGCTCATTATCTGGGAAGCTGATCTAGAGACTCCCTTTTGGTACCTTGGAGCCTGCTTTCCTTAGTGGCAGGTTCTTCATGTTCGACATGAGGTTTTCATCATTGGCCTCCTATCTAGTGATTCTATGGGTGTTCAACGCCAGCTCACTGTTCACATTCCGTAGATTGTACCTATAGTACCTTGAGGACCATTTTCACTATTGGTGGTACCTCTCGCGTCTGTTAACAACTTTCATCATTGGCTGGTAATCAGATGATGTTCTTGCATGTTTGACTTCAGCTCACTTATTCACATGTTTGAACTTTTACTTTGTTCGGGTCGAGATGGATTTCAAGACCCTGGGTTTTTTCTTTAAGAATCCAGGTTGCAATTTTGTGGATTATCATGATTGGTTACATGACTCATTAATTAGATGGCTGTGACCATACCTGAGTCTATTTATCGATCCCTACTGGATGGCTGCATCCATGCCTTGGATCTAGATTATTGTATACTCTGTTATGGATGGCTGTGCCCATACCACGTATATATCATGTATTTGAGATATCAGTTGTACTTGTCTACGCAGGTTTTCCAATGGAAGTGTTTTCAGTTGGACACGTTCTCGTAAATAATTTCACCCCTCTCTCTCTTTTGGGCCTCATGCTTTAGGGGCCATCTATTACACAGTAATTTGTCACTATCCCTGCAATCCCCATATTTCCAATTGGAGGGTTGTTTTTGTGATGAATAAATAATTTCATGTCTTGAAAATACCATCATTTCATCCCTTTCCATGAGGACAACAATCCTTCTGTTGATCATTTCCTGAGCAGACCCCTAAAAACACTTGTTTTTACCCTAGCTATGGTAGCCCGTTATGTCCTCGTGCCAATGAGTAAAATTAACACTGAGCCCATGCCAATTGGCACGCTATCCCAACTGAGCACCCACACTAATCTTCTTATGGAAAGTTTTTTAAAAAAAGAGGCGAAGTTTTGATTACAACAACTTCGTGGATGAGTCATGAGGAGTGGTTTCGACTGAATAACCACAGTCTTCCTCCTTTGGCTTCTTGTTTCCACCTTATGGGGAACCTTCCAAGGGATAATGACTCCCTTCCACTATTGTAGGGATCCCAACCTCCTCCTCTCCTCTATAAATATAGCCTTCATCCATTGATGAAGGGGCTGAATGGTTGAACGGGTTGAATGGTTGAGTCTCCAAGAGCCTTCATAGACTAAAGAATGCTGCAAGAGCATTGATAGTCCTCATAGAGACAAATCAGTAGCAAGGAGATTGACGATAAAAGAGAGAGGCTTGTCCCATTCCCGGCGAGCTTTACCGAGACGTATTCTGCTGACGACCCGCCAAAGGAAGATTCAACGTCAGAGCCAGATTGTATCTTTCTTTGTATGAATTAATGATAAGTGACTTTGGTTATGGTTCCACTCATATTTTTCATTATGATCATGAGTTTTTTCTTCTCTGACTGATACATAATTGCATATATTGGGTTTTACGCTTGTATGTTCGTCGTGTTTCTTGCGTGTGCAGGTGTTCGATCGCGGAAAGCGTGAGGATTGTGATCTGTCGAAGCAAGGAAATGGGAGTGCTATATTCTCTATGAAAAATAGAATTGGATTCAAGGTAATAATTCTTCACCATTTGGCTTATTGCAATTAGGAACTTGCACCTTAGCATGATACGATTGTTGCTAGACCCGATCTAGGATAGTAGGGATCGCCTCTATCCACAGAGGGGATTTAACCCTACAACACTAATGCTCATGTTTCTTAACATTAAAGTATTATTGAGGATTTAGAATAGGCACCATCCACGATGTCCATGTTAAAATTAGTCCACGGTTTTCCATCTCAGTGGAAAGCTTTATTATTTGCGATCGGCAGGGTCGATCCTGTTGATACTAGCCTTCTCGCTTTCGATCTAGAGAATTTCATCCCACAACTTCCGCATCATATTGTGCTCATTAAACAAGTCATTTTTAATGGTGTCGACATCCATCAAGCTATTGTGGATGAACATGCTTCAACCTACATCATGTCAGTTTCGTGCTGGAAGGCCATTGGTTCTCTAGCCCTGAATTCCTCGCCAAATGCCCTTGAAGCATTTGATGGAAGGGAATCAAAACCTTTGGGTGTTCTCGTGAGTTTTCCGATTACATTGAAAGGGAAGACGGTCAATGTTGAAGTAGAAGTAGTTGAATTTAAACTCAATTACAATCTTCTACTTAGTCGTAATTGGACTCACGCTATGCTTTGTGTTCCATCCACCCTCTTCTGTGTTTTGAAATTTCCACACGAGGGAAAGACATTTACTGTCGATCAATTATTATTCACCTCTTCTTCTGAGAACAACGTTCCATAGTGGATAGGATTCCTACTCCCTTCGAGAGTGTTGGGCCAAGTCTCTTTAAGGATCTAGCCTTCATGAGTATTTTTCCCCTTTCACCACCATAGACTATTCAAATTAATATGATCTCTCGGTCAAATGACCCGTGGATTATACCTTCACCTGAAAAGGTCGATTCATATGAAGATTTGATGCGTTTGAGCCTAATTGAAATCAATTATTGCAAACTCATCGCTGCATCAGATAATTCACCTTCTGATGGTGCTCCTTTGAGCTTGTCTCTTGACGTGTATTCTTAATCCCCCTGGCTTGCTGATTCAGATTTTCCTGATCCTTTGAAAGAAGTGTTTCCTTCTGACGAAGCTATCATGGAAACCATGTCTCTCGAAGACTTGCTGTGGGATGATGGTCATCATTGTTCTTCGTTTATGTCTAGCCTTGGGGCTATTTCTACATGTCTTGAGCACTTTTCATCTCAAGTCCCTTCTCCTCCACTTCAAACGTCAATTCTAAAACATGAAGTCTTTACAGAAGGTAAATTGAGCAATATCACACAAACAATGCCTATTGATATTTCCATGAAGCCGGGAATTGTTGAGAACATCCATGTGGGAGTCACTTGTTCTTCAGATGAAGTCCAAGTTTACACTAGCCTTTTCCGTGAATTTCGTGATGTTTTCACATGGTCCTATGAAGAAATGCCCAGCATTGATCCTAGTATAGTGGTGCATGAAATCCATACCTAGCTCGGTTTAAAGCCTGTTCACCAACGTCTTCATCTGCTGCACCCTAGAAAGGTTGCAACCATCAAAAGTGAAGTTGAAAAAATTCTCAAAGCTGGTTTCATTTATCCAATTCCCTTGATAGATTGGGTTTCAAAAATTGTTCCTGTCGATAAAAAACAAGGAAATATCCATGTCTATGTTGATTACCGTGACATAAATTAGGCCTATCCTAAGGATAATTATCCCACTCCCTTCATTGATCAAATCATTGATGACTGTGCCGAGAGTGAGATTTTTTCCCTTGTGGATGGCTTTTCTAGGTATAATTAGATTAAAATTCTCCTGGCCGATCAACATAAGATGAATTTTATCTGTCCTTAGGGTATCTTTGCATACAAGAAAATCCCTTTTGGCTTGAAGAATTTCGGGGCCACTTTCCAGCGAGCGATGTCGTATGCTTTTCATGACATTCGTCACAATTTTCAGCCTTACCTAGATGACCTTCTCGCTCATTCGGCTAAGCATAGGGACCGTCCGGAGCATCTTCGTCAGATCTTTCTTCGTTGTCGACACAGTGTGTCTTCTGCATTGATTCCAGTATAATTTTATGGTTTATCGTACCTAAATATGGAATTCACCTTGATCCACATAAGTTTGATGCTATTGTTAATCTCCCCTCTCCATCCTCATTACATCAGTTGCAGATTCTGCAAGGTAAGGCCAATTTTCTACGTCGTTTTATACCGAACTATGCCGAAATAGCTAAGGGATACACGCGAATTTTAAAATAGGACATCCCTTTCTTTTGCGATGAGGTTGCTCAACAATATTTTGATACACTCAAGACATTGTTGGTCAACACTCCTTTGTTACATCCTCCAAATTATCATCGTGATTTTTCTCTTTAATTAGTTGTCGCTTTTAGTACAATTGCCATGGTTTTGGTTCAAGAGGATGATGACAGTCACGAACATGTCATTTATTACTTGTCTCATAACTTTCTCAATCCTAAAATGCATTATGGTCATGTCGAGAAGTTAGCACTGGATGCGGTCCAGGCCGTCCAATGCTTTCATCATTATATTCTTTTACATACAGTGACTGTGATTTTTGATTGAAACCCAATGACTTATATTTTGTCTCGACAATTTCTGGGGGGTAAATAATCGAAGTGGATTTTTATCCTCCAAGAATTCAATTTGGAATTTACTGCTACCAAATCAAAGAAATCTCTAGTTTTTTCTGATTTTATTTGTTCCCTTCCTTCCAACTCTGCTCTGTCTCATTCTAAGGACCATATTCTGGATGATACAATTTTCTTGATTAACACTCTCGATCCCTGGCACAGTGATATCATCGTATATATCTAGACTTCCACATTCCAGTCTGAGTTGAAAAAGGATGCCTGCCATCGTATCCGGCATCACTCGCAACCTTATCGCATAGTCGGAGATACTCTCTATCGTGTTAGAGTTGATTCGGTACTCTGCCGATGTTTGACCCTTGAGGAAGCTAAGAAAGTGTTGAATGATTTTCGCAATGGTGCCTGTGGCAGTCACATGTTTGTTTACACTACTGCAAAAAGGATACTTCATTCTAGGTATTTTTGGCCTTCCATTTTCAAAGACTGTATTGTCGCAGTTCGTAAATGCCATGATTGCCAAATTTATCAACGCAAGATGCATGCGCCACCTATTCCCCTTCACCCTGTCATTACCATTGGTCCCTTTTCCAAATGGGGCATTGATTTTATGATGTGTAAACTTCACTCGGCCGGGGGGCATGCTTATATCATCGTAGCCATGGATTACTTCATCACATGCGTTGAAGCAATGCCTACACTTACCGCTGACGGTAAGACAACTTCTCAGTTCATTTTCAATCATATTATTGCTAGTTTTGGTGTCCCTCAATCCATCGTTACCTATCATGGTTCCCATTTTTGGCATTATATGGTGGCAGAGTTGACTTCTAAGTTGGGTTTGTGCCACGACAGCTCAATGTCGTACTACCCTCAAGCCAATGGCCAGGTTGAAGCTGTGAACAAAGTTCTTGACATAATGCTTTAGCATACAATTGGGATCCAAAAATCAAACTGGAATCTCATGTTATTTTCGTCTCTTTGGGCATACCAAACCTTAGTGAAGAGTGTGACTGGATTCACCCCTTTTCATTTGGTTTATGGTCTAGAAGCTACTCTCCAAATTTTATGTGAAATACCTTCGCTCAAGCTAGCTGTGGAATTACTGCCTAACACTTCACTGGAATAAGAGCATCTCCTTTACTTAGAGAGCTTAGATGAAACTCGTCGCTTAGTTGCTTTGGTCATCAAGGCACAAAAGAAGCAATTCAAAGCTCATTTTGATCAATCATATTCCCCTCATTCTTTCGTTGAAGGAGATCTCGTCCTCCTATATGACCAAGCTCATGATAATCTGGGGGCAAGTTGTTATAGGGTAAAATGCTTGGGTTTTTGATTCTCGAATATCCCTCTCAGGGATTTTCGGTGCCCGAGGCATACAGTAAGATTAGCTGTATAGTTCACAAAGAAGATGCATATGTTCATATGAACTTAAGAAAATTGATGGAATAAGATGGAAGATTACCTCTTTCCAGATCTTGAAGTCTTTTTGGAGAACACTAAGTAGCAAAGCAGGGATCCTCCATCACCAGCTCCAAATCTCAACCCTATGATCAATAAAAGCACCCATGTAATATCTACCACAATATACATTTCCTATCAATTAAGTTAACATATGATAAATATTAAACTATTCACGTCTAAGCCATTCATCTCACGCTATATAAGTAATTGAGGAACAATAACAATATTGACGCATTGAATGGACAAAACAAATACAGTTCTATTTATTTATAAAAAGGAGGATTACAATCATCAGTTGTACCAAGCCCTCCTCAGTCTTCCAATCTCTCTTTCTCTGAATGTGGTGATGTCTTAATCAACAAGTTCTCAATGAACCTCTTTGATCTTTGACCTTCACACTACAACAATAAACACTCTGCTTCACATGTATTCAAAAAAACCTTAGACCTTGGACTAAGAGCCTACAACTCCATTTTATAGGAGATGGAGAGGGCAAACCTTTCCTTTCTCCTTCCACCAATTCTAAATAGAAAAACCAAGATGTTTGCTCAACTTTCCATGCTTCTGCCTTTCTTGAGAGTCTATTTGTTTTTGGAAAGACCCAATAAGAGATTAGTGCCTTGCATTTTCTCTTTTGTACTAACTCTCTATGAGAAAAAGATGGAGTTTCAAATCATTCTCTGCGGGTTTTCCTATTTCAAACTCAAAACACGGGTAATTATGCTCTCTAGGCTAAACAGAGTGTTTCCCTAGCCATTAACATGACCTTTTCATGGATCAGGTGCGTTATAATGCACTTTGGATGTTATAGGGGTGTGTTACCTTGGCAGAAGTAGGTTTAGTTTAGGCCTCTTTATTCCTTCCATACTTATCTCCTCATATGCCTCCATTCATGAATTTGATCGAAGATGTGGGTGGCGGTGTCTTGGCACAATGAGGTTAACAGTTCCATTTCTGTTTCATATCTGATCAGTAATTGGAAGTTCTTTAGAAACTCCGTAGCTAAAGAGCCAAAAGTGTTGATGGCAGTGCGTGGTAATTAAATATACCACTTGGTAGCATTGCCTGTAAGGGTGCGGGGAAACAGTCGAAGATGGATACTATTATCCACCATGGAATTAGATATAGACTATAAATGAAAGGTGGTGATGTGTGCGGCTGGGTCTTCCCCTTGTTTTCCATTGAACTTTTGGATGTCAGAAGGAATCTTGTGTGGTACTAGAGGCCAGAGCGGGTTGTGATTGATGGGGTCATTAGTCAGTTTATAGATGTCGGGGATGTCTAGAGCTGCCAAAAATGGAAATTGCAGGTTTACCCCCGAATCTAGCCAAGGAAGTTTTGGTTGAATATTTAGACCATAAGGTCTGCCCATCAATGTTTTACCAAGAGGATAAGTGGGACTTTGATAAAAATTTCCTACGGGTGGAGGTGTAGGGATGTATGGTTGCTGCCCATAGGGAATATTGTATTATGGGGCAAACGGTTGGTTTCCACCATCATAAAAGTGCCCCCCTAGTCCAGGTGGAGGTTGGGGTGGGTTGGCCCATATAGAAGAAATAGAGCTTCCCGGAGGCATGCTACTACTTGCATAGTTCAGAAATGGCATAGAACCTACACCGATATTTAAACCACTTAAGGGAATAGTGTTAATAATAGGTTGTATGGTTTCTCCTAACGATTGTAGGGGTAGTGAAATGTTCCCTGTTATTTGTGTGCTGGCTACACTACCCCCTGGTATGGAGGCCTAGGGGTTTGAACTCATCAAAGGATTCCAACCAAAAGGGTTGCTAAAAGGAACCGAAGTAGTCCCACTCATGGGAGGGGAAACCGTAGGTCCTGACGTGGTCACAATACGACTAGATCTCGAAGGACTCGGTGAGTTACTCACAGTTGTGATTACTCTAGGGTTGGGACTAGGCATAAGTTGACTACTGGGGTTACCAATTAATGGCATATAAATTAAAACTGGCGGGGATGATGGTGGTGAACGTGGGATGGTTGCCATTGGTATCGACCCTATAGATGCCAGTTGCAAAATGGATGTTTTTGCGGCCGAAGACATGTCTTGGCATGGTGGAATCTGAATTATCATGGTTGCCTACGGATCAGTGAGTGGAGGATTGTAATGAGGTACGACAACTTCCATGAAAGGGTCCTCTGGAAATTCTGTATGATATGAGGCTATGTGAAAATTAGGGTTCATCAATGGTGACTGCTCTTCTACAAAAAGCACGACCTCACCGAGGTTCAATTCTTCCTCAAGAGTCAGAGGAGGTAGACCTTGTTGTCATCGAGATAGATGGTGTGGATCGGATGATGCCACGGTGACCTGTTTATTTTTAACAAATTTTAATAAATTGTGATGTATTATAAATTCTCAATGAAAATAACCACACACCTAAAAAAAGAAAAAAGAAAAAAGGACTCTCTAAAATCAATCAACAAGCAGCCCGCATAGGGTGCCCTATCTGAGTACTATTGTTTTTTGGAGATGAAACACAGTGTCACAATAGTATACAGAGAGGGTTCGTTTAAAGTACAGTTATGGATACTCTAGAGCTTCTCCCAAACCTCAGATGATAGGAGTAAGTACTCTCGTGAAGATGAGTACCCTCCTAAAGACCGAAGACAGAGTAGGTCTGTCTGTTTCAGGTACCAGGATAGCCCATCCCAGTCACCTTGTGTAAGTCCCTAAAATGTATGGCCACTAAAGATACCTCAAATCACAGACATCATCAAGGGGGTCACGGTCTAGGACAACATGCTATATGGGCAGAATACTTAGATCCCCAATCTAGTTTCGACATCCCTGAAGGGAACCCCAATATATAGAATTCCCACCAGATGCAGTCAAAGGCGGGCTACCTTCTTGTGCATCCAAGTGTTGTCTCGCGCTTAGCTCCAGTAAATGAGTGGTCCTGATAATATGAGTGGAGTAGGATTTCTCTCGTTAATAACTCTAGTCTCAAGTTTTGAGATCTTGGGTGATTTTCTCACTTTTCCTAACCCAAGATCCTAGCCTGAACTAGTATTGGTGTGAGCTCCGAAAAATTTATGTGATTGATTTTATTATCAATTGATTCTTACTGTACTTGATTATTAGTCTTGCGGAGGGGGAGTGGACGTATGGAATGTGATGAGACTCTGACTCAAAAAACCATGCTAAAATATGTTGTAAATGTTCAATTCGATGAAGAGTATTTCTACAAGGAGAGGTTTCTTTTCAACATCCGTGTAGAAAACATTCAAATAACACAGTTCAAATTTAAAGATTTAGACATCTATTTCTCTCATCTTAACAGTCTTTTAACTGAAATTTTCAGATTTAATCCAGCTAGATGCAAAAAAAAAAAAAATATTCTAAAAATAAAATGTATTTGACACTAGATTTTCAAAAAAGAACAAGCAAACAACAATTCCAGTTGGTAAATAAGCACAGGGATTCAGTCAAGGAATAGTTCTGATGGGAAAAAAATCTACAACCAAAAGGAACACAACACAGGGGTGAATATAAATTTTTTGGCTGATTAACGCACTGGTTCTAAGAAAAGACCATGTTAATGCAGATACTAATGCACTATAAGCAAAGCTAGGCTACGTTATAACTCTATGGAATACTAACAAAGGCAACATTAGTAAGGGTAAAGTTCTTCAGATGGCCAACAGGGTATGGGACTGAACTCTGTGAGCTTTTGAAATTTCTACTGGGCATAAAAGCTGGTCAAAAGGATATGTGAACAGAGGAAGAAGGAGGAATAAAATAAATAATCCAGAAACTTGGGGTTAAACTCCGCAGTGGAGTCGCCAATTCTGCTATAGGGTAAAATTCTTGGGTTGTTGGTTCTTGAATATCCCTCTCAGGGCTTTCCGGTGCCCGAGGAAAATAGTAATATTAGCTGTATAGTTCACAAAGAAGATGCATATATGTTCATACAAACTTAAACAACTTGATGGAATAAGATGGAAGATTACCTCTTTCCAGATCTTGAAGTATTTTTGGATAGCACTAAGCAGCGAAGTAGGGATCCTCCTTCACCAGCTCCAAATCTCGACCCTGTGATCAATCAAAGAACCTTTGTAATCTCTAAAAAAATATAAATTTCCTATCAATTAAGTTAATATATGATAAATATTAAAAAATTCACGTCTAAGCCATTCATCTCATGATATATAAGTAATTGAGGAACAATAACAATATTGATGCACTGAATGGACAAAACAGATACAGTTCTATTGATTTATAAAAAGGAGGATTACAACCGTTGGTTTTACCAAGCCCTCCTTAGTCTTCCAATCTATCTTTCTCTGAATGTGATGATGTCTTAATCAACAAGTTCTCAATGAACCTATTTGATCATTGACCTTCACACTACAACAATAAATGCTCTGCTTCACATGTATTCAAAAAACCTTCGACCTTGGACCAAGAGCCTACAACTCCATTTTATAGGAGATGGAGAGGGTAAACCTTTCCTTTCTCATTCCACCAGTTATAAATAGAAAATCCAGGATGTTTCGTCAAATTTCCATGTTTTTTCCTTTCTTGAGAGTCTAGTTGTTTTTGGCAATTCCCTATAAGAGATTAGTGCCTTGCAGTTTCTATTTTTTACTGACTCTCTATGAGAAAAAGCTGGAGTTTCAAATCATTCTACCCAGGTTTTCCTGTTTCAAACTCAAAACATGGGTAACGCTGCCCTCTAGGCTAAATAGAGCTTTTCCCTAGCCACTAACATGACCTTTTCATGGATCAGGTGTGTTATAATGCACTTTGGATGTTATAGGGGCGAATTACCTTGGCAGAAGTAGGTTTAGTTTAGGCCTCTTTATTCCTTCCATACTTATCTTCTCTTCTGAGCTGATGAGGAGGTTATTTGACCTATAACATAGGTAAATTTCAACCTATGTGGCATGGGCCCTACATCGTTAAATGTGTGTTGCAAAATGGGGCATATGAGCTTATTGACTACGAAGGCAATCCTCTTGAACAACCCATAAATGGGTTGTATCTCAAAAAATATTATGCATGATTCATTTGTGCATATCAACTGTACATAGGTGTTATTTTCACTTTTGTACATGTTTTTGGGATTGGTGTTATTTTTGAGCATTTTATTGCTTATTGGGTCTTTCTTATTGTGCAGATGTCTATTACCCCTTATGTCGGTTTCGTGGATGGTGCTTCCCACAGTACCAGGAATTTGTCTTCAGCAACCTAGGTAATTTATAATCCTGCTGGTGAGTTGATATATTTGCAAGATATTTTTCTAGGATGAACTACAAACAATGTCGCTAAATATAGCACTATCATTGAGCTATTAACTGAGGCAATTAACCTTGGTATATGCACATTTCTTGTAAATATATATTCACAGCTTGTTGTTCTACAACTTAATAAGCATTATTTGGTTAGAAGTCCACACATTCTGAGATTGTATTTACATATTCGTTTGTTGGAAAGACATTTTTATTTCATTACTTATCAACATATTCCTAGAAAAATGAACATGTTAACTGATACAGTGGATAACATTGTATTAGATAGACATTTGCATAATTTTTAAAAACATCATCACATGTAAAAAGATCCATGGAAGGAAATAGATGTATATATATGTTGCATGTTTGCAACTGTGTGCATCATAAAGTCAAAAAATATGTTTATTTTTCTGTTACATCCCGAGACATCATGTATCACAAAAATATGCAGATAAAATAAACCTAGGTGTCTAATCAACATGATGCTCATGATAACATGTCACAGCCCGTACTAGCCGCCTCACCATGCAGTGAATTCAGCTAGACATTCCTATAATGTGTCTCTGATAGGCACGAGGAACATCATCAAAATGTGCATAGTCTTGGACTCCTCGGGTGATCCCCTCTAGGTTGTGCACTATCTCATATTCCTCGCTACCCTCACCTTCAGGGTCGAAATCGTGAGGGACTCGCCTCGCTATTGGTGACATATCGGCAAGTCTCTCTGGGCCAGCATCTGCATCACATGGATTTAATTTCAGAACATACATAAACAAAAAAATCATAACACTCATAAAAATTTAAAAATTGAGTCTTACCCAAATCTTTGTCCCAATCTTCTCCCTCCGGGAGTGGGAGGTCTGGATCACCAGTGAAATCTGTGCCAGAGTAGGGCCAATCCTCCACGACAATTAGTTTTCGACGGAGCCAATCAAAAAATTATGACCTCCAAGACATCTATTGGCCACCCCCTGCCCTTGGAATCAGTGTTGCCCATCGGGCCATCCGAGGTTCTCTCACTGGTGGATTTGGAACTATGACCTCCTGTCGCTGAAAAATTGGTAATCGTTCCAAGAAGAACGATACCAGGATGGATCCATAACCAAATTGTTTCAGTTTGGTATTCTTGCATTTGGTTAATTGATGCTTCATGTTTATGGTCACTACCTCTTCCCAGTTGAAGAGGATCGGCACCATGTAGTCCATAGCAAGAAGCAACTGTGTCTTCGTTGTTTCGTGTGGTGCTTGCGATCCCATAGAACAAGTAATGGTATGCAATACCACATGTAGTGTAAAATTTGGGATAGTTTTTATATCAACTTTCCCACTACCGGTTCCTTTCTACGCTCCTCGACATACTCTGTCTATCACCATAGACATGTTTTCCATGCAGGGTCAAGTACCATTTAGGATTGGTGCTACACCTCTCCGTGATAATCCTGTGATGAAGTACACATCCGAAACATCAATCTTGAGTACCTGATCCTGTAGGATGAACTTCTCTTGATCTTCATCCGATATACTGGTAAGATATTGTAGAAATTCTGGTTGGTCTTAGAGACATGGTGTGAGGAAGAACTTTTTCAAACCACAGTTCTTGAGGGCTTCCATAACTTCCTCATTTTCCATGTCTAATTCATCTTCCTCACTACGTTCCCATTCTTTCCATTTTGTTATCACCCAAAATTTTTCAAAACATCATTGTGTCAAATTTTCTTTTGGTCATGGTTTCAAGGAGGTCTTAGAGAGGTTTTGAGTCATTTCATGATTGAAAGGGTAAGTAATAGGCTTAGAGTCTCAAAAGTGTCATTTTCATATCCAAATAATTTTTGACAAACTTATTCCATGGTTTAAAGGTCTAATATTCCTTTTAGAAGTCATATCTTAAACCCTTAAAAAAAATTTCTGAAATTAGCCATGAAACCACACTTCCGTAGCACATCTAGTGTAAAAAAATAGTTTTTCACTACAAAAGCACTGCTACTTTTGTAGTGCACTACGAAACTGATGAAGCAGCCTTTTTCATCAAAAACTTTGTTTTCTAGTTTTAGTAGTAAATTTCCAAGGAGGTTTATGGGAAAATGAAAATGAATTTTGAAAATTGAAAGAGGATTTTATTCCTCACATACCTAACCACAAAAACCTATTTCCATTTCTTCCAACTCATTATGCAATGGGAGAAATTGATGACTCAACTTGCGCTACGAAACTACTGAAAGTCATTGAGAGAAAAACTCTACTTTCTATTTTTAGTAGTTCACTTCAAGATCAGTTTGTGGCCACAAGAAAATGTCTTTTGGAATTCTGAAGGAGGTTTCTCTTCATAAAATATCCATCTATAATAACCTATCTCACTTTTCTCACAAATATTACCAGCGGGGAGATACAAGGATTTATTTGAAGCCATATTTTCAGAAATTAGAATTTTCCAGTTTTACACATGTTGTTCAAAGACAATTTTTGGGCAGTAGGAGAGGTATATAAAAAAACCAAGAGAGGTTTTTGTTCAAGATAGATTGGTATCTAAAAGAACCCTTCATTTTATCAGAATAATTTTTTTATGAGGAGATAAAAGCTCTGTCTCAACATCTATTGTTCAGGTAAAAACAGTAAAACATGGAAATGGAACAAGTGTAGAAAATGATCATTCTTAAATCAGTTTGTCATTAAGAAGAAGACCAATTTTGAGGATTTTTGGGTTTCAAGTTTTGATGCTGCTGGTGGAAATATGAGGATCACAAATGAAGAATCATATTGAAAAGAAGAAGAAATAATGGTTAAAATAAGTGTTTTACAGTGATATAAAAACTGCGCTAGGAAAACAGGCTATTTTCGTAGCACAGTAATATCTCATCTCCTTTTACATTTTTTCGAATATTTATTTTTGCGCAGGTGGAATATTGAATTTTAAATGGTATATTATCACATGTGACACATATAAAACATTCATCAATGTTAACAATCTACTTGAAGATAAACATGGAAGATAAGGGCTAAAAAACAGGAAATATGTCTCCTGACTTTTATGGCAGTTTCTGTCATGATCAGCATGAATACATCAAAGGTGTAGGCATCATCCAAATTCGACCTCATCAGATTGTAGCTGGAAAAGGAAGCATTAAATTTTAGATAAGGTTGTTGCAACCATATTTTGGAGTTTCACTCCTATTTGGATTAGGGCTCTTCAAAGACTATTTACTTGTCATTTGGTAATTAAAAGTCTGTTTGATTGTTAGATTAGGTGTCATGTATGGGAATTCGAATTCTCCTAGTGGTGGATCATGGAATCCAAGATTTTAAAGGCTCTATATGAATAATTAGGTCAAATCCATTAAAGGTTGGCATTTTTATTAGAAAAATAAGTTGTGTTGCTGATCAAACTATGTGTTGTTTCAACTTAATATAGAGATTGGTTTTACTACTCAAGATTCACAAGCGGTTTATGTGTTTGATATTTTTATGGCCTTTTTCAATTACCTATTTGCAGTGGTATGAGAACGTGTTACTTAGAATTCATTGGATAATTCTCTAACTTCCTTCACATGATTGTAGACTATGTTTATTCACTATGTTACTGTTTCACTTATAAACCTAAACTCCAAGTGCCTTGACTTCCATGTTTAGTTGATTATGATGTTTTGTTGAAGACTACTTTGACTCCATGGCGCAATAGATGTTTGCTAATATTTAATTCAACCAGTTATATATTTTTGTCCATTTTTATTTCTAGATTTAGCCATCTAATCATCAATTAAAAATCTTGAACCTATTAAGAGAGCCTTCTCAGTTTCAGGAGGCTAAGCCTTAGCGAAAAGTTTGGTTTGAAAGAGTTACTTAGAGTCTACTTGATCAACAACCTATCAGGGTCAGATTTTTTGATAAAATTTTGGTGCATCTGCGAGGAGCCTAAATATTACTCATTCCTGAAATCAAGAAGTTGAACTTCTGAAGGTAGTAGGAGCTCAGAATATGTTTGAGGTTGCAGAACTACCTTGGAGACTTCACACATCGAATAATCAAATGGGAAGTTGACTCCATTGCTTAAGGATCAACGTCTAGATGAAGTTTCAAGATGAGTCCCATTGCAAGAATGAATGCTAGGTATGCCACTATGAATCATTCTCATATCCCTAGTTTTCCAAATCCCATGCCAAAGGTTGAATGGTTAGATGATCTTCCAACATTTAAAGATGAAAAGAAAGACAATGCTACTCTTCATTTGGTTAGCTTCCATATTCATGTACACAGTCTTAAGGTTAAGTTCCCTGAATATTGTCTCATGAAGATGTTTATGACCACTTTATAAGGAAAATCATGGTCTTGGTATAAAGGTTTGTCAAATGACTCATTATATTCTCTTGCTAATTTCCATGATTTATTCTATGATATGTATAAAGAGTGTCATCCCTCCTTATTGCTTGTTAGAGATTGTTGTAAACATTCTGTGAATTTTATTCAATATTTGGAGGATTGTTATGATGATGATGAATTCATGGATGAAGACATTTTAGAGGCTCTTCATAACAATACATTTAAACACCAAGAAGAAAGGATAACATCCCATAAAATGCAACATGAAAATCAGCAGGGGTTTACTTATGAAAACCATGTTACATCCTCTTAGATTGATGTAAAGATGTAGCAAAATTGCCAGTATTTTGATCATAAAGAGTATGAAAATCATTTCAAACACCAAGAAGAAATACTAGAAGTTAGCTTTTATAACCCTCAGGCAGAGGAAAAGTTTGATTTTTTGTGTCATACTTTGCAGTAGCTTACATCAAAGAATGATCATATTAATGAGGAAAATTACATTGTTTGTGGGAATCATTTTGAAAAGTAGTTGGATAGCATATCAAAGGAATATTGTGTGGTTGAGAATCAGTTGTTTGAATATACAGAATGTTATTATGGTCATCAAAATGATCATGTTTTGTGGGACCCTATAGATGAATACATGGAAGAACTTTATTTTCCAGTGTTTCAGTTTCATTTTCATTCTCAGTGGCATTGGTCATCTCACTATCATGGTTATTTTGAGGTCAAATGAAATCAAGAGCCTCAAATATCACAAAAGACAATTGATTGGCTTCATTGGAAGTTTCATGTTCCTTGAGCTACAAATGGAGATTGAAGCTGCTAGGGTAGGTACGAGTATGTGCAAATAAGCTCAAGGTTGACTGAGCAGTTTTTAAGTAGGTACAGTTTGAGTGATTCTTGCAGAGATCATCAAACTTGAGCCCGAGGTGAAGGCCATAAAATTTTGAAGCAGATTGTGTATAATTTTAGAGTTTTATTTTAAAGGATGGAGAGCAGCACTGGAGCTATTGTTTCTTAGTGTACCACGGGGGCACACTATCCCAAGTGGAGCCACTATTATCACCCAAAAATTGTCAAAACATCATTGTGTCAACTTTGCTTTTGGTCATGGTTTTAAGGAGGTCTTAGATAGGTTTTGAGTCATTTCATGATTTAAAGGGTAAGTGATAGGCTTAGAGTCTCAAAAGTGTCATTTTCATATCCAAATTAAGTTTGACAACCTTATTCCATGGTTTAAAGGTCTCACATTCTTTTTAGAAGTCATATCTTAAACCCTTCGAAATTTTTTCTAAAATTAGCCACGAAACCACACTTTCGTAGCGCAGCTACTGTAAAAAAATATTTTTTCACTACAAAAGCATTGCTACTTTCGTAGCGCGCTATGAAATTGCTGAAGCAACCTTTTTCATCAAAAAACTCTATTTTATGGTTTTAGTAGTAAATTTCCAAGGCGGTTTATCTGCCACTGAAAACAAATTTTCAGAAAATGAAAGAGGTTTATCTTCCTAACATAGCTGACTACAAAAAAATATTTCAGTTTCTTAAAATTCATTATGAGGTGGGAGAAATTGATGACTCAAGTTGTGCTACGAAACTGCTGAAAGTCAGTGAGAGAAAAAATCTGCTTTCTGGTTTTAGTAGTTCACTTCAAGATCCATTTCTAGCCACAATAAAATGTCTTTTGGAATTAATGAGGCGTCTCTTCATAAAATCGCTAGCTACAATAACCTATCTCACATTTCTCACAACTATTACAAGTGGGGAGATACAAGGCTTTCTTTGAAGCCATATTTTCAGAAATCAGAATTTTCCACTTTTACACATGTTGTTCAAAGACAGTTTATGGGCAGTAGGAGAGGTATTTCAAGAAAACAAGAGAGGTTTTTGTTCAAGAGAGATTGGTATCCAAAATCCTCCTTCAGTTTATCAAAATAATTTTTTTATGAGAAGATAAAAGCTCTGTCTCAACACCTATTTTTCAAGTGAAAATAGAAAAATAGGGAAATGGAACAAGTGTAGAAAATGATAAATCTTAAATCAGTTTTTCATTAAGAAGAAGACCAATTTTGAGGATTGTTGGGTTTCAAGTTTTGATTCTACTTGTGGAAAGATTAGGATCACATATGAAGAATCAGATTACAAATCAGAAGAAATAATGGTTAAAAGAAGTGTTTTACAGTGACATAAAAACTGCGCTACGATAACAAGCTATTTCCGTAGCGCAGTGATATCTCATCTCCTTTTACACTTTTTTGAATATTTATTTTTTCACAAGTGGAAGATTGAAGTTTCAATGGTATATTAGCACATATCACACATATAAAACTATCATCAATGTCAACAAGCTTCTTGAAGATAAACGTGGAAGGTAAGGGCTAAAAAACAGGAAATCCGTCTCCTTATATTTAGGGCAGTTTTTTTCATGATCAGCATGAATACATCAAAGGTGTAGGCATCATCCAAATTTGACCTCATGTGATTTCAGCTAGAAACGGAAGCATTAAAGTTTAGATAAGGTTGTTGCAAGAATATTTAGGAGTTTCACTCCTATTTGGATTAGGACTCTTCAAAGACTGTTTACTTCTCATTTTGTAATTAAAACTCTGTTTGATGGTTAGATTAGGTGTCATGTATGGGAATTTGAATTATCCTAGTGGTGGATAATGGAATCCAAGATTTTAAAGGCTCTATTTGAAGCATTAGGTCAAATTCCTTAAATTTTTTCATTTTTATTAGCAAAAGAAGCTATGTTATTGAGTAGATTGTGTGTTGTTTCAACTTAATACAGAGATTGGTTTTAATACTCAAGGTTCACAAGGGGTTTATGTGTTTGATATTTTTATGGCCTTTTTTAATTACCTATTTGCAGTGGTATGAGCATGTGTTACTTAGAATTCATTGGTTAAGGCTGTTACTTCCTTCACATGCTTGTAGACTGTGTTTATTCATCGTGTTATTGTTTCACTTATAAACCTAAACTCCAAGTGCCTTGACTTCCATGTTTAGCTGATTATGATGTTTTGTTGAAGACTAATTTGACTCCATGTCCCAATAGATATTTTCTAATCTCTAATTCAAATAATTATACATTTTTTTCCATTTTTATTTCTAGAGTTATCCATCTAATCATCAATTAAAAATCTTAAACCTATTGAGAGAGCCTTCTCAGGTTGAGGAGGCTAAGGTTTAGCCAAAAGTTTGGTTTGAAAGAGTTACTCAGAGTCTACTTGATCAGCAGTCTATCAGGGTTAGATTTTGTGATAACACATTCAATGACCATTTTTCTCTATTCTACTTGCAAACACACACATACAAGCGATATTAGTCAATATTTAAGCTTGAATTTGTGAATAATTTGGACATTTGCTGAGTATTTTTGTTTGTAATTACGTTGCTCCGTTGGCATGATTGTTTCTTAAACAATCGCACCAATGGGTGCACCCTAATGTTAAAAATAGGGCAGTTGGCATAACTCTGTGCTCGAAACCCGCGCTGACTGCGCGGCCCTAATTTTTTCAATTTCTCTTCCCAATTTCAAAATTGACAAATGCAGGAAGAAAGGAATAGCTTAAAAGAGGGATCTTAGCTCTTACCTAGAGTTGACAAATTTGCGATTGATGTACTGTATTGGCCGCTATCGTCGTCGCAAGATTGCACAGTAAAATGGGTAAAAATTGCTCCACAAGGGGTAAAAACTAAAAAGTAATTTTTTTACTATTTTTAGCATTTTATAACTTTTTACAACCATAATTAGGTTTTAAGGCATGTTTTTTGATTATTTTATGATATTATTTTCGAAAAATATGTTTTACACATGTCTCTTGTGCAACAATAGGTTTCTTTCATGCAACAAGGATGAAGTGACGAGGTATATTTTATAATTTTCGGACTCGGTAAAAACACGAAAAAAGTCACTACTCAAGTAATCTTTCAGCTCTTTTCTGACTCTCTAAAATTGAAAATATTTCTGAGACGCTTGTCATTTTGAACTTGTCAAATGGCTGTGAAACGATATCTACCCAATATACGTTTACCCCTTTTTTGGGCTGGGATGGATTATTTACGAAAAAGGAACACCTTAGCCTATTGCAACTAAGAGGTTCTCTCAAACATATTTTTTTACCTTTTCGGATCTGTGAGACTACCTATGAAAATGGACTACTGGAGTTTTCTTTTATGCCTTCTTTTCAAACTCTCTAAACATGAAAATATGTTGAGTTCTCCCTTTTTAAGACTTGTTAAACCCTAATGACATCAGACCTCGTCACCATGATGTTATTCGATTTCCTCCTTCCTAGGGCTCGTAAAATGTACTAGGATGGATTTTTCCAAAGAACAAACTTACAATGAAAGTTTATGCTATCCCCTTCAAGCTTGTTTTTAAAAATAATTGGGGTACTCGGTAGAAATGGTGGGGGAAAATGGAACCATATTTTAGTTGTGTTGGCAGTATGTCACTCTTGAACATGGCATTTGTCTGCATTCGTGTCGGGTTGGGGACATCTGATTCTGTCATTTTTTGTCTCCATGGTTTTGGGTAATCTCTTTTGACCTCTCATTTTCTCTTTTCCACATCATCATGACCTCATATCCTTTGATGTCAAATACTTCCAAATCCAGTGTCGTGCTGCTGATATGTTCAAGAGAAGTTCGCCTCTGCAGTTTTTTCAACCTCACTCTGATTATATGTCGGTCCTGATTCAAAAACATCATATTCCTCTGTTTCATGTCGATGATGTGGGAAAAATTATGGCCTCCTTCGACCAGGTCACTTCCTGTCGACTTCAGCTCATTATCCAGGAATCTGATCTAGAGACTTCCTTCTGGTACCTTAGAGCCTACAGGCCTTAATGGTAGGTTCTTCACATTCGATGCAAGGTCCACCTCATTGGCATTCGATCGACTAAATAATCGAGTGTTCAACGCCAGATCATTGTTCACATTCTGTGGATTGTACCTTGTGTACCTTGAGAACCATTATAATTATTGGTGGTTTCTCTTGCGTCTATTAACAGCTTTCATCATTGGCTGGTAATCAGACAATTTTCTTGCATGTTCAACTTCAGCTCATACATTCACATGCTAGAAATTGTATTTGTTCGGGTTGAGATGGAGCACAGGACCCTGGATTTTGTCTGATAAGATCCAGGCTATGGGTTCGTTGTGGATTATCATGAATTATTTCATGACTCTTTGATTGGATGGATGCGACCATACCTGAGTCTACTTGTTGATCTTTTCTACTGGATGGATGCATCCATACATAGATCTTAGTTTTTTATACTCTATTATGGATGGTTGCGCCCATGCCACATGTTCATGTATCATAAATACCAATTGTATTTGTATTTGCAGGTTTTCTGACAACGTTTTTTGGTTCGAACACATTCTCATAAAGCATTTCGCCCCTCCCTCTCCCTCGGACCTCATGCTCTAGGGGGCATCTGTTACACATCATTTTTTCACTGTCCCTGCACTCACAAACTTGCACATTGGAGGGTCATTTATGTGACCAATGAACAGTGTCATTATTTTCAAATTACATCCTTTCATCCCTTTTTATGAAGGCAACATTCTCCTTGTTGACATTTCCCTAAGCAGAGCTATGGAAATCCCTATTTTTTCCTTGGCGCGAGTAGCCCTTTATCTCCTCACGCTGACCTGGAAATTTTATACTAAGACCACACCACTTGGTGCTTTGTCGAAGTGTGATGCCTGTGCCAAGCTATTTATGAATGTTCTTAAAAAAATAGAGGCGGAGGTTCCATTCCAACCACCTCGGGGATGAGTCATTGGGATTGGTTGAACTGAAACAACCATGGGCCTCCTCCTTTAGCTAGTAGTTTCCACCTCCCTTGAAGCACTCCTAAAGGATAGGCCTCCCTTCCACAATTGTAGGGATCCCAACCTCCTCCTTTACCTCTATATAAACAATCCTTATCTCTTTATGAAAACTAGCTGAACGAGCCGAAGATGAATAAATAGAATTATACAGCTGAAGTGATGAACTTGAGAGACTAAGTCATAGTTGAATAACCGAGTTATGAGAAGGTAGAACAAGGAGAAATCCATCGAGAGGTCCCTTTCTCGTCCAAATTCCTTGACAAGCTTTGAGACGTGCTTCACCCAAGCCCCACTGGAGGAGACCCCAATGTCAGAGCATGGTTGTATCTCTTCTTTCTACCTTTTAATATAAGTGACTATTGTCTGGTTCCCATCTTGTGTTTTATCTCTATTGAATGCAATATGCTAATATTCTCTAACTAATTAGTAGATTTTGGATGAAATTAGTATGTGGGATATGGTTGTCATTTTCTAATCTTCGTGCAGGTGTCCAATTGCGATAAGCGAAGGGATTTTGACTTGCAGAATTAGGAGAGAGAAGTTATCATCACCACTACGATTTCCGACAACAGCATTGGACCATATTTAGGCTATATTATCATGTCCTCTTTCATTTGAATATCTAGGAACCTACACCTTAGCATGAGTCCTTGTTACTATACCCACCCTAAGGCTAGAGGGATCGTCTCTGTCCACAAAGAGGATTTACCTACATAACACCCTCACACAACAGGACATGGTGCACCCGACCACATGAAGGCACAAGGGAGAAAATGGAAAACAGACTGCTCAAACATGCATAAGGCACCCGTGTGGTCATAACTTAGCAAATTTGATATGGCTGGCCTGAAACAAAACGACCCGACCTGAACACGTTTTGTGGGGCGCCCTCACATGACATGCCAGAATGAATGAAGGAACAGGGGAGAAAATGAGAAATGAATCGTAAAAACGTGAACAAGGCACCCGGCCATTCGAAACTTAGCAAATTTGATACGGCCGCCCTCAAACAAAATGACCTGACCAGAACGCATTTCATCAGGCGCCCTCACACGGCGCGCCTGACTGAATGAAGGAAGAAGGGAAAAAATGGAAAACGGCTGCACAACGTGCACATGGCACCCTAGTAGTCCCAAATTATAAAATTTTATACGACCACCCTCAAACGAAACAACCCGACCCAAACACATTTTGTTAGAAGCCCTCACATGGTGCGACACGACGTGCCTGATCAAACGAGGGCAGAAGGAAGCAAACAACAAATGAGCCACACGAAAATGCATAAGAAAGTTGGATGGTCACAAGTTAGAAAATTTGATATGGATGGCCTCAAATGAAACGACCCAACCTAAACACGTTTTGTCAGCTACCCTCACAAGGCGCGACATGACGCGCCTGACCAAAAAAAGTCACAAGGGAGAAAATGGGAAATGGGCCACCTGAACGTGTAAAAGGAACCCGAGTGGTCACAACTTAGAAAATTTGGTACAACCGCCCTCAAAGGAAATTCCTGACTCGAACGCATTTCGTCGGGTGCCCTCACACGGCACGCCCATTCGAACGAATGCACAAGGGAGAAAATGGAAAATGGGCTGCCCAAATGTGCATAAGGTACCTGGGTGGTCACAACTTAGAAAATTTGATACGGTCACCCTAAAAAAAAAAGCTGTGACCTGAATGCATTTCGTTAGGAGCCCTGACCCCTCACACAACATGACACGACGAGCCCAAATGAAATAAGGCACAAGGGATCAAACAAAAAACAGGCCGCACGAATGTGCATAAGGAACTCAGGGAGTCACAACTTAGCAGATTTGATATGGCTACCCTGAAACGAAACGACCCAACCAAAACGTGTTTCGTCAGGTGCCCTCACACATGGAGACATGGTGCCATTGACCAAACGAAGGCACAAAGGAGAAAATGGAAAACAAGTTGCACGAATGTGCAAAAGGAACCTGGGTGATCACATCTTAGAAAATTTGATACAGGCCCCCTCAAATGAGATGACCCGACCCGAACACGTGTTGTCGGGCGCACTCACACAGGTCAACATGGTGTGCCTGACTCAACGAAGGCACAAGGGAGGAAATGGAAAACGGGCAGTCCGAATGTGCACAAGGGAGAAAATGAAAAATGAGCCTCCCTATCATGCACAAGGAACTTGGGAGATCATAACTTAGCAAATTTGATACGGCCACCCTAAAAAAAATGACCTGACCCGAACATCTTTCATCGGACACCCTCACACGGCACAACACGATGCACCAGACTGAAAAAAGGCACAAGGGAGAAAATTTGATATGGGTGCAAGGCACATGTACAATGCACCCAGGTGGTCACATCTTAGCAAATTTGATATGGGTGCCCTCAAACAAAATTACCTGACTCGAAGGTGTTTCGTCGGGAGCCCTCACACGGTGCACCCGACCAAAAGAAAGCATAAGGGAGAAAAAGGAAAACGGGCCGCAAAAAACATGCACAAGGCACCCGGGTGGTCAGAAATTAGAAAATTTGATATATCTACCCTCAAATGAAATGAATGGACCAGAACGCATTTCATCTGGCAGCCTCACACAACGTGACACGATGCACACAAACAAACGAAGGTACAAGGGAGCAAATGATAGATCGGCTAAATGAACGTGCACAATGCACCTGGGCAGTCACAACTTAGATAATTTGATACAACCACCCTTAAATGAAATGACCCAACCCAAACACGTTTCGTCGAGTGTCCTCACATGGTGTGACAGGGCGTGCCTGACCGAATGAAGGCACAACAGAGAAAATGGAAAACGAGCCACCCGAACGTGCACAAGGCACTTGGGTGGTCACAACATAGAAAATTTGATACGACCACCCTCAAACAAAGCAACCTGACCTAAACGTGTTTCATTTTGCGTGCTCACATGGCGCACCCAACTGAATGAAGGCACAAGGGATAAAATGACAAATGGGTCGCCAGAATGTGCAGAAGGCACCCGGGCACTAATAACTTAGCAAATTTGATACAGCCACCCTCTAACAAAATGACCCAACCTGAACATGTTTTGTCAGGTGCCCTCACATGGCCTAACACTGCGTGCCCAAACGAACAAAGGCATAAGAGAGGAAACATAAAACGGGTCACACAAACGTGCACAATGCACCCAGGCGGTCACAAATTAGAAAATTTGATACGACTGCCCTCAAACGAAATGACCCAACCTGAACGTGTTTCATCAGGTGCCCTCATAGGGCACGCCCGACCAAATTAAGGCAGAAGGGAGAAAATAGAAAATGGGCAGCCCAAACGTGCACAAGACACCCAGGTGGTCATAAATTAGCAAATTTTATTCGACCAACCTAAAATGAAATGACCCGACTGGAACGCGTTTCGTGCGGCGCCCTCACACGACGTGCCTAACTGAAAGAAGGCACAAGGGAGAAAGTGGAAAATGGGCCACAAAAACATGCACAAGGCACTTGGGCGGTCACAACTTAACAAATTTGATATAACCGCCCTCAAATGAAATGGCTCGACCCAAATGTGTTTCATCAGGCACCCTCACATGGTGTGACAAATCGTACATGATCGAACAAAGGCACAAGAGAGAAAATGGAAAACAGGCCGGATGAACGTGCACAAGCCACCCGAGCGGTCACAACTTAAAAAATTTGATATGGCCACCCTCAAATGAAATGACCCAACCCGAATGCATTTTGTCGGGCACCCTCACACAGTGCAACATGGCCCACCCAACCAAACAAAGGCACAAGTGAGAAAATGGAAAACAGGGCACTCGAATGTGCACAAGGCACCAAGACGGGTCACAACTTAGCAAATTTGAAATGACTAGCCTTAAATGAAATAACCAGACCCTAACATGTTTCGTCGAGCATCCACACACAGCATGAAATAGAGTGCCCGACCAAATGAAGGCATAAGGGAGAAAAAGGAAAATGGGCCACCGAAATGTGCAAAAGGCACCCAGGTGGTCACAACTTAGAAAATTTGATACGACCCCCCTCAAATAGAATGACCCAACTTGAATGCGTCTCGTCATGTGCGCTCACATGGCGTGACAAGACGTTCCCGAACAAATGAAGGCACAAGGGAGGAAATAACAAATGGGTCACCTGAACATGCACAAGGGAGAAAATGGTAAACAGGCCTCCCAAACGTGCACAAGGAACCTGGTCAATCACAACTTAGCAAATTTGATACGGCTGCCCTCAAATGAGATGACCTGAACTGAACACATCTCGTCAGGCATCCTCACATGGCATGCCCAACCGAAAAAAGACACAAGTGAGAAAATGAAAAAGGCATTGTAAGTCGAATTTGAGTGCCAAAATTTGTAGCAGGTGCTTATTGATGGGTTGCATATAACCACATAGCTAGGAAGTATATTGGACTCACAGGGAACTGGTGGGAATGTCTGAACTGATTTATAGTGATGACCCGAGCAACCCGAGTGACCCGACAGTACTTGGCCAGACTTATGCAAAAAATTCCCAAGGTGAAATTCAATGTTGTAAAATGATTATTGTAGGCTAGTTTGATGGTTGACAAGCCTTGAAGCTTGGTAAAAAGGCCAACTTGCCTTGCCAAGGAGCAGAAATGGCTTTTTCCATATCGAAAAGAAAATTTGATTAACTAATTGAACAAGTTTTTCTAAAGGCGTAGTCTATATACTTTAGTATTTGTAAAAAGAAAAAGTACGGTAGTGTCGCACCCATCTATAGCGTGATTGAAAGACACCAAAGGTATAGGGGCATGCTAGTTGGTATCAGAGGCACTGATACATGGTTGTTGAAGTCTGAATACACAACTTTTGTTTCACATCAGATGGTATGAGAGCCATTGATCCTAAACCTTATTGAAGGGGGTTTCAGGGCTGCTATCATTGAACAAAGCAGTGACACAGTTGCAGGGTTGTAGGTGGTGTTGAAGCTGAAATTGTACATTGTGTTTTTTTTTAGACCTTAGCTAAAGCAAGACATTTTTCAGGGCTAAAGATACAAAATAAGACATGTCGAGTTGGGAAGAATTTCAGAAGAAAGCCTTCGAAGCTTTACAATGGATAGAGCACATGGGAGAGAACTTGCGGATTCAAGAAAATCTTGGAGTCTTCGAGAAGGAAGTGGTGGAATCTTGGAAAGAAGCTAAGAAGATTTATGAAGAGTTTAATGAAGCAGAAGATGCCCTTATTTCCTTGTGCTAGAATTTGATCTCTGACTCAAACCAAGATGAATTCAATATACTTCTAGATAATATGGACCATTTCGATGATTGGATGGATATATTCCATGAGCTAGAGGCACTTCGAGAGGAGATTTCCAAAATTGGAAAGAAGTACCAAAGAGGAAGGACACCTAATTTTTCCAAACCAAAGGATGTTGGGAATGTAGTTAAAGAGAAGGAATAACTTGGTAAACGTCAAGGATGGACTTGATAAATAGGTTGGCTTGAAGCCAAGAACATTACAAGCATCAACGATCGATGATTCTCATGAGAATTTTATGAATATGGAAGAGATGATGGAAGAGTAGGTGGCACCGGGATCGAACACATCAAAGGAATTGATGAGGATGGAGGACACTCACTTGAGGAGTCTTCATGGAGATATGACTTGTGTCTCACTTGAGCATTTGGGAGATGGACCGCATGGAAGAACAAGAAAATACATGACTTGTTTTCCAACACCATGGAAGTCCTTTCCTTGGATGACTACTATGATGAGACCTTATACATTGGAGGAACAAGGAACATGGGATGTTACAAACCTTGATGGGGCAATTTGTGACCTTACACTAGATGGCTCAAATTCCCTGGACAAGGGTGGAACTTGATGACCTTTATGATGAAAAGGGTCATGCTTAGAAACATAGAATGGAAAGTGCCTGGCATAACCTATAAACTACCTTGGTGGTAGGGCACGTTGGTGGAGTATATTTCCTCATGACTACAACCAAGATGGACCTCTTGGCAGACCTTTAGTGGGGGAGTAGTCTTGAAGGAAGTACTCATAATATGGATGAAAGTAGGAGTGACCGAGAGCACTTCACTTCAATATGTATGCACATGATGATGATGCGAGTTGATTTGAGTTCACTTAGATGAACACAATGCACCTGAACGAATGATGGCTAAGGGGAGAAAATGGAAAAAAGGTTGCACGAATGTGCACAAGCCACCTGGGAGGTCAAAACTTAGAAAATTTGATACGGCTACCCTCAAATGAAATGACCCGACCTGAACACCTTTCATCGGGTGCCCTCGCACAGTGCGACATGGCGCACCTAGCCGAATGAAGGCACAAGGGGGAAAACAAAAAACGGGCAGCAGGAACGTCCATAAGGCACTCAGGTGGTCACAACTTAGAAAATTTAATAGGACCACCCTCAAATGAAACAACTCGACCTGAACGTGTTTCATTGGGTGCCCTCGCACTGTGCCACACAGCCCACTCGACTGAACGAAGGCACAAGGGAGAAAACGGAAAACAGGCCGCACGAATGTCCACAAAGCACCTTAGCGGTCACAAATTAGAAAATTTGATATGGCTTCCCTCAAATGAAACAACCCAACCTGAACGTGTTTGATCAAGTGCCCTGACACCGCATCAAACGGTGCGCCCAACTGAACAAAGGCACAAGGGAGAAAATGGCAAACGGGCTGCACGAACATGCACAAGGCACCCGAGAAGTCACAACTTAGAAAATTTGATAGGACTACCCTCAAACGAAATGACTAGAGTTGTACGCGTTTCATTGGGCACCCTCACATGATGCGACATGGCATGCTTGACAAAATGAGGGCACAAGAGATTGAATGGAAAACAGGCCGCATGAACTTGCACAAAGCACTCACATAGTCACAACCTAGCAAATTTGATACGCTCTCCCTCAAACGAAATGACCCAACCCAAACGGGTTTCATCGAGTGCCCTCACATAGTGCAACATGGCGCTCGACTGAGCGATGGCACAAGGGAGCAAACGGAAAATGGGCTGCATGAACGAGCACAAGGGAACTCGATAGTCACAACTTAGCAAATTTCATACAGCCACCCTCAAATAAAATGACCTGACCCAAATGCGTTTCATCATGCACACTCAAACAAAACAACCCGACCTGAATGTGTTTCATCAGGCGCCCTCACACAACGCGACATGATGTTCCCAATCGAATGAAGGCAGAATGGATAAAATGGAAAATGGGCTGCATGAACGTGTAGAAGGCACTTGGGCGGTTAGAAGTTAGAAAATTTGATATGAGCGCCCTCAAATGAAATCAACCGACCTGAATGTGCTTCATCGCGCACACTCACACAGTGCAAGATGGTGTGCTTGACCGAATGAAGGCACAAGGGAGAAAACATAAAATGGGCCACAAAAACATGCACAAGGCACTCGGGCAGTCATAAATTAGCAAATTTGATACGGCCACCCTCAAACAAAACAACCCGACCTAAACGCGTTTCATCGGGTGCCCTCACATGGCATGACATGATGCATCAGACCAAACGAAGGTACAAGGGAGAAAATGAAAAACGGGTTTCTCAAACATGTGCAAGGTACCCAGGCGATCAAAACTTAGCAAATTTGATACGCCCACCCTAAAACAAAATGACACAACCCGAACCTGTTTCATCAGGCACCCTCGCATGGTGGGACAAGACCCTCCCGACCGAACTAATGCACAAGGGCGAAAATGGAAAACAACCCACATGAATGTGCACAAGGAACTCAGGTAGTCACAACTTAGTGAATTTGATACGACCACCCTCAAACAAAATAACTCGACCCGAACACGTTTCATCGGGCTCCCTCGCACGGCGCGACACAACCTGCCCGATCGAGTGAAGGCACAAGTGAGAAAATAGAAAATGCACCACATGAACATGCACAAGGCACCCGGGTAGTCACAAATTAGCAAATTTGATATGGCCACCCTAAAACGAAACCACCCCAACCAAATTCGTTCCATCTAGCGCCCTCACACAATGCGACACGATGTGCTTGACCTAACGAAAGAACAAGGGAGAAAATGGAAAAATGGCTGAACGAACATGCACAAGCCACAAATGCGGTCACAACTTAGAAAATTTGATAAGTCCACCCTTAAATGAAATGACCCAACCTGAACATGTTTCATCGGGCACCCTCACATGATGCAACATGATGTGCTCCACCTAATGAAGGCACAAGGGAGTGAATATAAAATGGATCGCATGAACATGCATAAGGCACACAGGTGGTAATAACTTTACAAATTTGATATGACAGCCCTTAATCCAAAGGACTCTAGCCGAGCATGTTTCATCGGGTGCCCTCACATGGCACGACATGGCATGCCCGACCAAATGAAGGCACAAGGGAGAAAATGGCAAACAAGCCACACAAACAAGCATAAGGCACCCGGGCGGTCACCACTTAGCAAATTTGATACGGCCACCCTCAAACAAAATGACCGAACCCGAACACGTTTCATCGGCGCCCTCACACAGTGCGAGATGGTGCACCTGACCGAATGAAGGCACAAGGGAGCAAACGACAAAAGGGTTGCACGAATGTATTGAAGGCATCGAAGAGGTGACAACTTAGGAAATTCGATATGACCACCCACAAATGAAATGACTTGACCTGAACATGTTTCATCGGGTGCCCTCACATGGTGTGACACGGTGTGCCCAAACGAATGAAGGCACAAGGGAGAAAATTGCAAACGTGCCACACAAACATGAATAAGGCACTCAGGCGGTCACAACTTAGCAAATTTTGTATAACCAAACTCAAACAAAATGACCCGACCCGAATGCCTTTCATCGGGCGCCCTCACACGGCGTGACATAGCTCGCCCGACTGAATGAAGCCACAAGGGAGAAAACGGAAAACGGGTCGCATGAATGAGCACAAGGCACCTGGGTGGTAACAACTTAGAAAATTTGATATGGTCGCCCTAAAATGAAATGACCCGACCCGAACGTATTTCATTGGGCGCCCTTACACAGCACAACAAAACACGCACGACCGAGCAAAGGCACAAGGGATCAAATGGAAAATGGGCCCCACAAACGTTTACAAGGCATGAGGGCAGTCACAACCTAGCAAATTTGATACAACCACCCTCAAATGAAATGACCCTAACTAAATGTGTTTCATCGGGCACCTGAAATGAAACGACCCAACCTAAACACGTTTCATCAGGTGCCCTCACATGGTGCAACACAGTGCACCAGACCAAAAAAGGGCACAAGGGAGGAAATGAAAAATAGGCTGCACGAATGTGCATAAGGCACCTGGTCAGTCATAACTTAGCAGATTTGATATGGTCTCCCTTAAACGAAATGACCCGACCTGAATGCATTTCATCGGGCGCCCTCACACAATGCAACACGGTGCACCCAATAGAACGAAGGCACAAGGGAGAAAATTGAAAATGGGTCGCATGAACTTGCACAAGGCACCCCCCAAACAAAAATACCTAACATAAATTCGTTTCATCGGGTGCCCTCACACCGCGTGACACAAAGCGCTTGACTGAACGAAGGCACAAGAGAACAAACGGAAAATGGGTCGCACGATCTCTAATGAAATGACTCGACCTGAACGCATTTCATCAGGCATCCTCGCACAACGTGACATGGCACACCTGACCAAATGAAGGCACAATGGATCAAATGGAAAATGGGCTACAAAAACATGCACAAGGCACCTGGTCGATCACAACTTAGAAAATTTGGTACGACCACCCTCAAATGAAATGACCGAACCCGAATGCCTTTCATTGGGAACCCTCACACGGTGTGACACAGCCAGCCCGACCAAACGAAGGCACAAGGGAGAAAAGGGAAAATGAGGCACACAATGAGCATAAGGAAATCGGGTAGTCACAGCTTAGCCAATTTGATATGACAGCCCTCAAATTAAACAACCCGACCAGAACGTGTTTCATTGGGCACACAACGAAATGACCCGGCCTGAACATGTTTCATCGGGCACCCTGACACGTCGCGACATGACATGCCCAATAGAAAGAAGGAACAAGGGAGAAAATGGAAAATTGGCTACACGAACGTGCACAAGGCACCCGGGCGGTCACAACTTAGAAAATTTGATACGGGCGCCCTCAAGCAAAAGCACCCGACTCAAATGTGTTTCATCGGGTGCCCTCACACAACATGACACGACACGCCCAACCGAAAGAAGGCACAAGGGAGAAAAGGGAGAATGGGCCACATGAACATGCATAAGGCACCTGGGTGTTCTCAACTTAGCAAATTTGATACGAGCACCCTCAATCGAAATGACCTGACCCGAACGCGTTTCATCAGGCACTGTTGCATGATGTGACACGACCCTCCCAACTGAACGAAGGCACAAGGGAGAAAATGGAAAAAAAATAGCACAAATGTGCACAATGAACTTGGGTGGTCATAACTTAGCAAATGTGATATGGCCACCCTAAAATGAAATGACCCAACCCGAACTCGTTTCATCGGGTGCCCTCGCACAGCATGACATGGCCAGCCCGACCTAACGAAGGCACAAGGTAGAAAATGGAAAATAGGCCACACAAACATGCACAAGGCACCCAGGTGGTCACAACTAAGAAAATTTGATACGGCCACCCTCAAATTAAATGACCCAACCCGAAGTTGTTTCATCGAGTGCCCTCACATAGCACGACACGGCCCGCCTGACCTAACGAAGGCACAAGGTAGAAAATGGAAAATGGGCCACATGAACATGCACAAGGCACCCAGGTGGTATAATCTTAGCAAATTCGATACGGCCACCTTGAAATGAAATGACCCCACCTAAACATGTTTCATTGGGCGCCCTCACACAGCATGACATGGCGCACCCGACCGAATGAAGGCATTCACGAAGGAACCCAAGCGGTGACAACTTAGCAAATTTGATATGGCCACCCTCAAATGAAACAACTCAAACTGAATGTGTTTCATCTGGCGCCTTCACACGACACGAAATGAAGCACCTGATCAAACGAAGACACAAGGGAGAAAATGGAAAAATGGCCGCATGAATGTGGAGAAGGTAGTTCGTTGGTCAAAAATTACCAAATTTGATATGGCTTCCCTCAAACGAAACAACCCAACCCAAACACGTTTCATCGGGTGCCCTCACACGACACGACACATCCGGCCCGACCCAATGAAGGCACAAGGGATAAAATGAAAAATGGGATGCACGAACAAGCACAAGGCACTCGGGCAGTAATAATTTATCAAATTTCATATGGTCACCCTCAAATGAAATGAACCAACCTGAACATGTTTCATCGGGTCACCTCACACAGCGCAACATGGTGCGCCCGACCGAGTGAAGGAATAAGGGATAAAATCATAAGCGGGCCCCACAAACATGCACAAGGCACCAAGGTGGTCACAAATAATAAAAATTGATATGGCCACCCTCAAACAAAATGACCCGACCCAAATATGTTTTATCGGGCGCCACAAATGAAATATCCAGACCTGAATGCATTTCATCAGGCGCCCTCACATGGTGTGACAAAGTGCGCCTAATCAAATGAAGGCACGAGAGAGAAAACAACAAACGTGTCGCACGAACGTGCACAAGGCACCTGGGCAATCAAAACTTAGCAAATTTGATACGGGTGCCCTTAAACAAAAGGCCCTGACCAGAATGCATTTCATCGGGCACCGTCACATGGTGCGACATGACATGCTCTAACAAACAAAGGCACAAGGTAAAAAATGGAAAACGAGTCGCACGAACATGCACAAGGCACCCATCAAGTCACTACTTAGAAAATTTGATACGGCCACCCTAAAATGAAATGACCCGACCCGAACACCTTTCATTGGGTGCCATCGGACGACGTGACATGGCACGCCCAACTGAATGAAGGCACAAGCAAGAAAATGGAAAACGGGTTGCATGAACATGCATAGGGCACCTGTGCAGTCACATCTTATAAAAATTGATACCGCCACCCTCAAAAGAAACGACTTGACTAGAATGTGTTTCATTGGGCACCGTCCCATGGCGCGATGCAGCTCGCCTGACTGAACGAAGGCACAAGGGAGAAAATAGAAAATAGGCTTCACGAACATGGAAAAAGAACTCGGGTAGTCATAACTTACCAAATTTGATATGGCCACCCTCAAACAAAATAACCCGACCTGAACGTGTTTCATCGGGCACCTTCACACAGGGCGACACAGTGAGCCCTACCAAACAAAGGCACAAGGGAGAAAATGGAAAGCGGGCCACATGAACTTACACAAGGAACCTAGGAAATCACAAGTTAGAAAATTTGATACAATCACCATCAAATGAAACAACCCAACCCAAACATGGTTCATCAGGTGCCCTCACACGATGCGACACAACACATTTGATCGAAACCATTTCCTTGTGTGCCTTGACACGACCCGATCCAACCTGACATGAACGTGTTTCCTTGGGCACCCTCACACGACCTGACTTGACCTGACCCAAACATGTTTCCTTGGGCACCCTCACACGAACAGACTCGACCCTACCTGAATGAAGGCACAAGGGAGAAAATGAAAAATGGGTCGTACAAATGTGCACAAGGCACATCGGGGGTCACAACTTAGCATTTTTTATATGACCTCCCTCACATGACCCAACCTAAATGCATTTTCTTGGCTGCCCTTACATGACCCAACCCATCTTGACTTAGCCCGAATGCATTTCCTTGGTTTCCCTCACACGAAATGACCCGATCTGACCCTTCCTCACATGGCATGACCTAACCCTCTTGAACGAAGGCACAAGGGAGAAAACAGGCCTTACGAACATGTAAAAGGCACATTGGCTGTCACAACTTAGAATTTTTTATATGACCTCCCTCACATGACCCAACCTAAATTAATTTTCTTGGCTGCCCTCACACGACCCAACCCGTCCCGACTCGGCTCGAATTGATTTCCTTGTCTTCCCTCACACGACATGACCTAATCTGACCCGTCCTCACACGACATTACCTAACCCTCATGAACGAACGCACAATGGAGAAAATGAGTTGCACGAACATGCACAAGGCACACTCACGGTCACAACTTAGCATTTTTTATATGACCTCCATCACATGACCCAACCTAAATGCATTTTCTTGGCTGCCCTCACACGACCCAACCTGTCCCGACTCGGCCCGAATGAATTTCCTTGGTTTCCATCACACAACAGGACCTAAACTGCCCGAACAAAGGCACAATGGAGAAAAGGACAAATGGGTCGCACGAACATGCACAAGGCACAAAAGCAGTCACAACTTATAGTTTCTGATACGGCATCCCTCACATGACCCAACTTGACCCCGCCCGAACATGTTTCATTGGGTACCCTCAAACGGCACGACCTGACCTGCCCAAACGAAGGTAGAAGGGAGAAAATGTGAAATGGGTCACAAAAATGTGAACAAGGCACACGACTGGTCACAACTTAGCATTTTTTATATGGCCGCCCTCACACGACCTTACCCAAACGTGTTTCCTTTAGCGCCCTCACACAACCCGACCCAACCCAACCCTACCCGATCTACTCGAACATGTTTCCCTGGGCATCCTCACACGACACGACTCGACCAGACCCAACCCGCCTGAACTCGTTTCCTTTGGTGCCCACAAATCGAACGACCTGATCAGAATGTGTTTCATCGAGAACCCTCACACATCACGACATCATGCGCCAAACCGAATGAAGGCACAATAGAGAAAATGGAAAATAGGTCACACGAATGTGCACAAGGCACCTAGGCAGTCACAAATTAGTAATTTTGATACGACTGCCCTCAAACAAAATGAGCTGACTCGAACGTGTTTCATCAAGCGCCCTCACGCGGCGTGACATGACGCACCTAACTGAATGCATTTCCTTGGGCACCCTCACACGACCCGACCTGAATGCATTCCCTTGGGCTCCCTCACATGACGTGACCTGAACGCATTTCCTTGGGTGCCCTCACACAACCCAACCCAACCTAACCTAAACGTGTTTCCTTTGGTGCCCTCAGATGACCCGACCTGACCTGACCCAAATGAAGGCACAAGGGTGCAAATGAAAAATGGGTCATGCTAACATGCACAAGGCACACGAGTGGTCACAAATTAGAATTTTTTATACAACCTCCCTCTCATGACCCAGCCCGACCCGAATGAAACCCGTTTTGTTGGGTGCCCTCACACGTCATGACCAGACGAGCTCAAATGAAGGCATAAGGGAGAAAATGGTGAACGAGCCGCACGAACATGCACAAGCCACACGGGAGGTCACAACTTATAATTTTTTATATGGCCTCCCTCACACGACATGACCCGAACACATTTCCTTGGGAGCCCTCACATGACTCGACCCGTTCCAACCCAACTCGAGTGTGTTTCTTTGGTCACCCTCACACAGTACGACCCGACCCACCCAAACGAAGGCACAATGGAGAAAACAACAAATGGGTCGCATGAACGTGCACAAGGCACACGAATAGTCACAACATAGAATTTCCCTTAGCACCCTACCACGACACTACTTGACCTGATTCGACCTACCAGAATGTGTTTCCTTGGGTGCCCTTACACGACATGACCCGATCTGACCCGAGTCACCTAAACGTGTTTCCTTGGGCGCCCTCACAGGGCATGACCCGACCAGCCCGAATGAACGCATAATGGAGCAAACGAAAAATGGGTTGCACAAATACGCACAAGCCACATGAGAAATAAAAACTTATCATTTTCTATATGGCCTCCCTCACACAACCTGACCCGACCTAACCTGAACGAGTTTCCTTGGGCGCCCTCATACGGCATGACCTGACTCGCCCGAATGAAGGCACAAGGGAGAAAATGGAAAATGCGTCACATGAATGTGCACAAGGCATAGAGGTGGTCACAAATTTGCATTTTTGATATGGTCGCCTACACATGACCTGACTAGACCCAACCTGAATGTGTTTTCTCAGGCGTCCTCACATGACTTGACCCAACCAAACCCTACCCAACCCACCTGTGCACATTTTCCTGGGCGCACTCACACGACCTGACTCCACCTGACTCGACCCAACCTGCCTGAAAGTGTTTCTTTGGGCACACTGACATGACATGACTCGACCTGAACCAGCCGAATGCATTTCCTACGGTACCCTGACACGGAACAACCCGACCCGACAAGCCCAAATGAATTTCTTTGGGCACCCTAACATGACCCAACCTGGACACATTTCCTTGGGCATCCTCACATGACCAGACCCACTCGAATGAATTTTTTTCGGCTCCTTCACATCACACAACCCGACTCAAATGGGTTTCCTTGGGAGCCCTCACATGACTCGATCCATCCTGAATGAATGAAGGCACGAGGGAGAAAACAAAAAATAGGTCGCATGAACATGCACAAGGCATAGGGGTGGACACAAATTAGAATTTTTTATATGGCCTCCCTCACACGACCTGACCCAAGCCAACCTGAACTCATTTCCTTGGGCGCCCTTCCACAGCATGACCTAACCTACCTGAATGAAGGCACAAGCGATCAAATGAGAAATCGGTTGCACGAATGTGTACAAGGCACTCGAGTAGTCACAAATTTGAAAATTTGATACAAATACCCTCAAATGAAAATACCTGACCCCAACGTGTTTCATCGAGGTCCCTTGAATGGTGAGACAAGACCCTCCCAACCGATCGAAGGTACAAGGGAGAAAACAGAAAATGAGGTGCATGAATGTGCACAAGGAACTCAGGAAATCACAACTTAGCAAATTTGATACGGCTGCCTTTAAATGAAACAACCCAACCCGAATGCATTTTATCGGGCCCTCACACAGCGTGAAACGGCCCGCCCGACCAGACGAAGGCACAAAGGAGAAAATAGTGAATGAGCCGCACGAACATGCACAAGGCACCCGGGTGGTCACAATTTAGAAAATTTGATACGGCTGCCTTGAAAAAAACGACCCCACCTAAATGCGTTTCATCGGGCACGCTGACATGGCGCCACACGGCACGCACGACCTAATGGTTGCACGAATGTGCACAAGGCACACAGGTGGTCACAACTTAGAAAATTTGATACGGTCACCGTCAATGAAATAATCCAACCTGAACACATTTCATCGGTGCCGTCACATCACATGACACGACGCACCTGAACTAACAAAGGCACAAGGGAGCAAATGAAATATGGGTTGTAAGAATGTACAGATGGCACACAGGCAGTCACAACTTAGAAAAATTGATACACCTGCTCTCAAAACAAATGACCCAAGCCGAACGCGTTTCATCGGGTGCCCTCACAAGGCGCGACAGGGCGTGCTCGACCAAACGAAGGCACAAGGGAGAAAATGGAAAACGGGTCACATGAACAAGCACAAGGCACCTAGATGGTCACAACTTAGAAAATTTGATAGGGTCACCCTCAAATGAAACGACCCGACACAAACGTGTTTCATCGGGTGCCCTCACACAGCGCAACACGGCACACCAAATCGAGCGAAGGCACAAGGGATCAAATGGAAAATGGGCCCCACAAATGTCTACAAGGCACAAGGGTTGTCATAACCTAGCAAATATTATATGGCCACCCTCAAATGAAACGACCCGACCTAAATGTGTTTCATCAGATGCCCTAAATGAAATGACCCAACCTGAATGCATTTCATTAGGCGCCCTCACACGGTGCGACACAATGCACCTGAATAAAAGAAGGCAGAAGGGAGTAAATTAAAAACGGGATGCACGAACATGTACAAGGCACCAAAGTGGTCACAACTTAGAAAATTTAATATGTTTTTCCTCAAAATAAATGACCCGACCTGAGCTCATTTCATCGGGCGCCCTCACATGGCGTGACACAATGCACCTGATAGAATGAAGGCACAAGGGAGAAAATGGAAAATGGGTCACACGAATGTGCACAAGGAACCCCACCAGTGGCAAATTAGAAAATTTGAAATGGCCACCCTCAAACAAAACTACCCAACCCAAACACATTTCATTGAGCACCCTTGCACCACGGGACACGACATGCCCGACCGAACAAAGGCACAAGGGAGAAAACAGAAAATAGGCCACAAAAACGTGTACAAGGCACCCAGAAAGTCACAACCTAGAAAATTTGATAGGGCCAATCTCAAATGAAAATACCTGACCTGAATGTGTCTCATCGGGCATCCTCACACAGCGCGACATGGCACGCCCAACAAAACGAAGGAACAATGGAGAAAACAGAAAACAGGCTGCACGAATGTGCACAAGTCACCTAGTCAGTCACAACTTAGAAAATTTGGTATAACCACCCTCAAATGAAATGACCAGACCCGAAAAAATTTCATTGGGCACCCTCACATGGCGCAACATAGCCAGCCCTACAAAATGAAGGCATAAAAGAGAAAAGGGAAAACAGGCCACACCAACGAGAATAAGGAAACCGCACAGTCACAACTTAGCCAGTTTGATACGGTGGCCCTCAAATTAAATGACCCATCCTTAACTCGTTTCATCGGGCGTCCTCAAACGAAACGACATGACCCGAACATGTTTCATCGGGCACCCTCACATTGTGTGACACGACACGCGCAATTGAAATAAGGCACAAGGGAGAAAATGGAAAATGGGTTTCATGAATGTGCACAAGGCACCTGACTGATCACAACTTATCAAATTTGATACGGGCACCCTCAAGCGAAATGACCTGACCCAAATGCATTTCATCAGGCACCCTCACACAGCGTGACACAGCGCGCCTAACCAAAAGAAGGCACAAGGGAGAAAATAGAGAATGGGCCACACAAACATGCATAAGGCACCTGGGCAGTCTCAACTTAGGAAATTTGATACAAGTGCCCTGAAACAAAACAACCCAACCCGAATGCATTTCATCAGGCGCCCTTGCATGACATGACATGACCCTCCCAACCAAACGAAGGCATAAAAGAGAAAACGGAAAACGGGCAGCACAAATGTGCACAATGAACTTGGGCAATTACAACTTAGAAAATGTGATAAGGCCGCCCTAAAAAAAAATGACTTGACCTGAATGCATTTGATCGAGTGCCCTTGCATAGCGCGACATGTCCCACCTGAGCTAATGAAGGCACAAGGTAGCAAACGGAAAATGGGCCGCATGAACATGCACAAGGCACCCAGGTGGTCAAAACTTAGAAAATTTGATATGGCTACAATGAAATGAAATGACCCACCCCGAACGTGATTCATCGGGCACCTTCACACGGCGTGACACGGCACGCGGATCGAATGAAGGCGGTCACAACTTAGAAAATTTGATACGACCACCCTCAAACCAAACAACCCAAGCCGAACGAGTTTCATCAGGAGCCCTCATACATCGCCATAGGGCGTGCCTGGCCGAATGAAGGCACAAGGGAGAAAATGGAAAACGGGATGCACTAACTAGCACAAGGCACCTAGGTGGTCACAACTTAAAAAATTTGATACGACCACCCTCAAATGAAATGACCCAACCTGAACACGTTTCATCGGGGGCCCTGACACGGCGTGACATGGTGCACCTGACCGAACGAAGGCATAAGGGAGCAAACAGAAAACGGGCCCTAGGAACGTGCTTAAGGCACCTAAGTGTTGATAAATTAGCAAACTTGATATGGCTGCCTTCAAATGAAATGACTCAATCTGAACACGTTTCATCGGGCGCCCTCACACGACATGAAACAATGCACCCGACCAAATGAAAGGACAAGGGAGAAAATGGCAAATGGGTTGCACGAACGTGCACAAGGCACCTCGACAGTCACAACTTACCAAATTTGATACGGCTGATCTCAAACAAAATGACCTAACCTGAACGCATTTCATCAGGTGCCCTCACATGACGCAAAATAGCCCGCCCGACCGAAATAAGGCAGAAGGGAGAAAATGGAAAATGGGCTGCACAAACGAGCATAAGGCTCCCAGGCAGTCACAATTTATCAAATTTCATACGGTTTCCCTCAAAACAATTGACCCAATCGGAATGCGTTTCATCGAGCAGCCTCACACAGTGTAGCACGGCGTGCCTGACTGAGTGAAGGCACAAGGGAGCAAACGAAAAACGAGCCCCACAAGTGTGCACAAGGCACCAGGGTGGTCACAACTAAGAAAACTTGATACGGCTACCCTCAAACGAAACGACTTGACCTGAATGCATTTCATCGGGTGCCACAAATGAAACGTCCCAACTTGAACGTGTTTCATCAGGTGCCCTAACATGGTGTGACATAGCGCGCTCGACTGAACGAAGGCAGAAGAGGGAAAGTGAAAAAAGGGCCACATGAACATGCACAAGGCACCCAGGTAGTCAAAACTTAGAAAATTTGATACGGGTGCCCTCAAACGAAACGCCCTAATCAGAGTGTGTTTCATTGAGTGCCGTCACACGATGCGACATGGTAAGCCCAAATGAACAAAGGCACAAGGGAGAAAATGGAAAACATGTTGCACGACCATGCATAAGGCACTTGGGAAGTCACAACTTAGAAAATTTGATACGGCCACCCTCAAATGAAATGACCGAACCCGAACACCTTTCATCGGGTGGCATCGCACGACGTGACATGGCATGCCCAACTGAACGAAGGCACAAGTGAGAAAATGGAAAACAGGTTGTACGAACATGCACAAGGCACCCATGCAGTCCTAGCTTAGAAAATTTGATACGACCACCCTCAAGCGAAATGACCCTACCCGAAAGTGTTTCATTGGGCACCCTCGCACGGTGCGATGCAGCCCGCCTGACCGAACGAAGGCACAAGGGATAAAATAGAAAATGGGGCACACGAATGTGCATAAAGCACTTGGGCAGTCACAACTTCACAAATTTGATACGGCCACCCTCAAACAAAATGACGCGACGCGAACATGTTTCATCGGGAGCCCTCACATAGGGCGACATGGTGAGCCCGACTAAACGAAGGCATAAGGGAGAAAATGGGAAATCGGCTGCATGAAGTTGCATAAGGCACCTGGGCAGTCACAAGTTAGCAAATTTGATACGCCACCCTCAAACGAAACAACCCAACCCAAACATGTTTCATCAGATGCCCTCACATGGTGTGACATTGTGCATCTGACCGAAAGAATTTCCTTGTGTGCCCTGACACGACCTGACCTGACGTAACCCAAACGTGTTTCCTTAGGTGCCCTGACATGACCCAACCCGACCTGACCTGAACAAAGGCACAAGGGAGAAAATGAAAAACGCATCGCACAAACGTGCACAAGGCACATGGGGCGCCACAACTTATAATTTTTGATACAGATTCTTTCACATGACATGACCCGACCCAACTCGTCCTCACACGGCATGACCTGATCCGCTCGAACAAAGGCCCAAGGGAGAAAACAGGATGCACAAACATGAACAAAGCACACAGGTGGTCACAACATAGAATTTTTTATACGGCCTCCCTCACACAACCCAACCTGATTGCATTTCCTTAGGTGCCCTCACATGACTTGACCCGTCCCAACCCAGACCAAACACATTTCCTTGGTTTCCCTCACATAGTAGGACCTGAACTGCCTAAACAAAGGCATAATGGAGAAAAAAACAAATGGGTCGCATGAACGTGCACAAGACACATGGGCTGTCACAACTTAGCATTTCTGGTACTACCTCCCTCACACGACCCAACCCGACCTCGCCCTAACACGTTTTGTTTGGTGCCCCCAAATGGCACGACCTAACTCACCCGAACAAAGGCACAATGGAGAAAATGTGAAATGGGTCACACAAACATGCACAAGGCACACGGGCGGCCACAAATTAGCTTTTTTGATAAATCCGCCCTCACATGACCCAACCCTAATGGGTTTCCTTTGGAGCACTCACATGACCCGACCCAACCCGACCCTACTCGACCTACTTGAACACGTTTCCCTGGGCGCCCTCAAATGACATTACTCGACTGGACCCAGCTCGCCCGAACACGTTTCCTTGGTCACCCAACAAACAGAATGTCTTGACCCGAATGCGTTTCATCGGGTGCCCTCACAAAACATGACATTGCATGCCTGACCAAATGAAGGCACAAGGGAGAAAATGGACAACAGGCCACACAAACATGCACAAGGCACTTGGGTGGTTAGAACTTAGAAAATTTTATATGACCGCCCTCAAACAAAATGACCCAACCCGAACGTGTTTCATCAAGCACCCTCACACGACACAACAGACCGAACGTGTTTCCTTGGCGCCCTCACATGACCCGACTCAAACACATTTCCTTGAGCACCCTCAAACGATGCGACTCGAACACGTTTCCTTGGGTGCCCTCACACAACCTGACCCGACCCAACCCTAACGTGTTTCCATGGGCACCCTCAGATGACCCGACCTGACCCAACCCGAACGAAGATACAAGGGAGGAAATGAAAAACGGGTCACGCTAACTTGAACAAGGCAAACGAATGGTCACAAATTAGCATTTTTTATATGACCTCCCTCTCACAACCTGACCAAACCCGACTCGAAGTTATTTTGTTGGGCACCCTCACACGGCATGACCGAACTAGCCCAAATGAAGGCACAAGGGATAAAACGGCGAACGGGCCACACAAACATGCACAAGGCACATGGGAAATCACAAGTTATAATTTTTTATACGACCTCCCTCACATGACATGACCTGAACACATTTCCATGGTTTCCCTCACATGACTCGACCTATCCCAACCCGACCCAAACGCGTTTCCTTGGTCGCCCTCACATAGTACGACCTGACCTACCTGAACGAAGGCACAATGGAGAAAACAACAAATGGGTCGCACGAACATGCACAAGGCACACGTGTAGTCACAACTTAGAATTTCCCTTGGTACCTTCACATGAAACTACTTGACCCAACTCTACCCGCCCGAACATGTTTCCTTGGGCACCCTCACACAACATGACCCGACCCGACCCAACCCACCCGAACATGTTTCCTTGGGCGCCCTCACAAGGCATGAACCGACCCGACTTGACGAGATTGAACGAAGGAAAAATGGATAAAATGACAAATGGATCACACGAACGTGCACAAGCCACACGGGCAGTCACAATTTATCATTTTTGAGTGCAGTCGTATCAAATTTGAGTCATTTCATTTGAGTGCAGCCATATCAAATTTGGGTCATTTCATTTGAGTGCAGTTATATAAAATTTTCTAAGTTGTGACTGCCTAGATTCCTTGTGCACGTTCGTGCGACCTATTTTCCATTTTCTCCCTTGTGTGTTCATTCATTCCAGCGCATCGTGTTGCACCGTGTGAGGGCACCCGATGAAACGCGTTCAGGTCGGGTCAGGTCGTTTGATGGCGCTCGTATCAAATTTGCTAAGTTGTGACCGTCTCAGTGCCTTGTATAATTTTGAGTGCCATGTTTTTCATTTTCTCCCTTGTGCCTTCGTTCGGTCCGGCACGCTGTGTCGCACAGTGTGAGGGCGCCCAATGAAACACATTTGTGTCGGGTTGTTTCGTTTGAGGGCAGCCATATCAAATTTGCTAAGTTATGACCGCCTGGGTGCCTTGTACAAATTTGAGCGGCCCATTTGTCATTTTATAACTTTTGCCTTTGTTCAGTCCAGTGCATCGTGTCACGTCATGTAAGGGCACCCGATGAAATGTGTTCGGGCCGGGTCGTTTCGTTTAAGGGCGGTTGTATCAAATTTGCTAAGCTGTGACCACCTAGGTGCCTTGTGCACATTTCTGCGGCCCATTTTCCGTTAAAACCATTGTGCCTTTGTTCGGTTGGGCACACCGTGTCGTGGCGTGTGAGGGCGCCTGATGAAACTCATTCAGGTTAGGTTGTTTCGTTTGAGGGCAGTCATATCAAATTTGTTAAGTTGTGACCCCCCAGGTGGCTTGTGCTCATTCGTGCAGCCCATTTGTCGTTTGCTCCTTTCTGCCTTCGTTCAATCTGGTGGGCCATGTCACGCCATGTGAGGGTGCTCGATGAAATGCGTTTAGGCTGGGTTGTTTCATTTTAAGGAGGCTGTATCAAATTCTCTAGGTTGTGATCGCCTTAGTGCCTTGTTGTAATATTCCAAATCTCGAATAGCACAAAAAGCCTACTGAAATAACACACTCCTGGGAGATTAATGCACAGAAATGAGTTTACAGCCCTTGGATCCCTTTGATCAGCAAAACTGGAGTCTAGATCCAAAAGGGGAGAAAAAACAAATCAAACTAGGTGTGGTAAACAGATCTCCCACCGCCCAGTCTAGCTGAAAAACACCCTACAAGAGGGGTTGTAGCTATGCACAACAAAATTCTTCAGAAATAACACAGTCTTAGACAATATGAGTAGGAGGCCATAAAATATGATTAAATAATTAATATACAACAACAAATCATAATTACAATGAAGGTCTTTCAATATACAGTAGAATACATGAGACAATAGAGCAAGAAATCTTCAGAAAAGAAGGTTGCAACAGATATATTGTTTGGTGCAGGAATTACACTTAAGAAAACTCAAAATTTAATTTATCAACCCAGGGGAATCATAAAATTAGAGACAAAGCATAGGAAATGTCAAAGATGGTATGAATCTTCTAATGTAAATACCTACTTTCTTAAAGGAATGATTGTAGAATCAAATCAAAAGGGAAAACGACAACTTGAACCATCAAAAAAATAATCTAAGACAAGAATGAGAAAGTATGCATTTTCAAAAGAGAATTAAAGATAAAAGGAAATCACTTCAGCTAATGGTTGTTTAATCTATCGTGTATTTTCCCTTAGCAGAGACACTTTAGATGTCTCATTATATGGGCCCTTAGACCTGCTTCCTTAAATATTTCCTTCTTGCATTAATTTGTCCTGCAATATTGCAGGATCATAGAGTTATGTAGAAAGTATAAATTGTGTCTTTACTGAAGGCTTTTACTTGATGCAAGGGCTCAAAATTTTCAAGGTTCAGAGCACTCAGATCTTGTGGCAAGAAACTAGTTCCTGCACCTGATCAGAGCTTCCTACACTTAGTTTTTAATCCTTAAAACAAGTGTTCAATTATTGTAAGTGATATTTTGTTATCAAATCAAATTGCACACATAAAATTAAATGTTTCTGATTTTAATAAAATTCAGAAGTAAAGAAAAAATCATTTACCCTATCGTAAGTATTTAAAGAAAGAAAGAAAATCACAGAAAGTAGATTAAGAAAACTTGCTGCATCACACCAATGTGCACTGGTGCAGGTTTTCTTATCCTGCTTGTACCAGGCAGTGGAAAACCAAATAAACATAACTGTAGGAAAATGAAATGTCACACCAACATGCACTGGTGCAGGTTTACTTATCCTACTTGTAAAAAACCAAATAAACAGAACTGCAGGAAAACAAAATGTCACACCAAGGTGCATTGGTGTAGGTTTGTTTCTCCTACTTGTACTAGGTGGTAGAAAACCAAATAAATAGAATTGCAGGGAAAAGGAAATGTCACACCAACGTGCCTGGTGCATTTTTTCTTCTCCTGCTTGTACCATATGGGGAAATCCAATCTGAAATAAATGCAGGAAAGTAATTTGCGGGGAAAGAAAATGTAACTACTTCACACGACAGATCCATTTCAAATAAGACAAGAATACATGTGCTGAAAACTAAATCACACTTCAATAATTTAAGCACACATTACAGAAAATAGAAAATATGGTAAATGTGTTGGGTTGGATGGGCTCTAGCAAAATAGTGTGTTTCCATTTTTAAATTAAACGTTGTTAGTAAACCAATTAATTCATCAGCTTAAAAGAACAGAAACATAATTTCTGAAACATAAGGAAAAAAAAACCTTTTATTAATTTATTGAGGCGAATACATACGTTGATACAATGGCAAGCCCAGATTCGAGCGATAACAAAAGACTGGTTACTGCCTATCGACTTCAATCTAAAATCTGCTCCAAAAATTCTCCTCCTTGGTCCTATTTACACTTTACATTATATAGATCTGTTGGCCGAAGGTCAAAATAGATCGTTCAACTAATTCATAACAAAATGCAGAATTTAGTCTTGGCCTTCAAGAGAAGACAATTTTGTAAAACTAGCCATAGCTAACTAGCTTTCTCCCTTCACGGATTAGTCTCAGCTACCCTTGAATCATTTGCTATCGTCGCTGAAATAGCTTAATATGGGGCAGTGATTGAGGTGGTTCGGATCTGCCACAAAGATCTATTGTGCTAGCAATAGTGCAGATCCGATCCTGCACTAAGATCAGTGGTCACGATAAGAACTTTAACCATCAAATAACCTTTGGAGATATCGATTAGTTACAAAAGTGATTTAGAAATAATAAATAATGTGATAAATATTTAATTAATTCTAAATTGAATTAAAACATGAAAAATAAAGGTTTATACTAAATGTTTCACCATGCTTGGACTGGTGCAGGATGAGGGTGCATAAAGGAGGTGAAATAGGGGTAAATGGTTATAATTTAGGAAGGGAAAAGTGGTAAAAAGAGAAAAAATTAGGGGGCTAACATCCTCCCATCCCTAAGCTGTTGTGTGTCCTCTCACAACTCTTTACCTCTGCAAAAAACCTTAAAATTTTTGAGCGGTCCAGCTCACTCTTGCTCCGACATACTATCACTAGTCTGCAGTGTTATAGACTTCATCTTTTTGCTTCTCTTCAATTTATTTGTCACCTTTTTAAGCCGTATAAAACATTTTGAAGCACGGTAATTCCATACCCTGACTTCTCCTTTCTTCTTTTGGATATCCGTCGTGAATTCTTCCTTATTTTGTTCTTTTTCCTCCTGTGTTTTGGCTACGAGCTGCTCTAAATTCCATACTTGAAGCTCAAGCTCAAGTATCCGAGTAGCAGAAGCTACCGAATCTTCTTCCTTTTCTATCTCAACAGGGGTTGTGTTTTCTTCAAGGACCTCAGTATCCCTCGAAGTTTCAGTAAACACTTATTCCTCTTTCGGTTCTTTTTCTTCTTCTAGCTCTTATGTTTCTTCTTCTTCTTCTTGCTCTTCTGGTTATTCTTCTTCTCCTTGTACTTATTCAGGCTCTGCTTCATCTTCTAACTCCTCTGGTTCTTCCTCTTATTGTGCCAGTTCTTCTAGTTCTGATTTTTCTTGCACTGGTGTAGGTGGTGATTCAACATTCTATGGGGACTTCAGTTCTGCACCAGGTTTTTCATTCTTTTTCCGGCCCTTAATAAAGTCGGCCAACAGGGTTTCATCTTCAATTTCCACATATTTTGTTGCATCCACAAGGACTAATAGAAAATATTATTCTTCAGGGGTCTGTTCATGCACTAGGGGCGTCAGAGGAGTTTCTTCGACAGGTGCACCCGTTGTCTTCTATTTCTTCGGTGGTGGGCCCTTTTCTTATGATGATTTCCCAGTTCGTTTCCTTCTTGCACAAGTGCAAGAAGGAATTCTCTTTACACTTGGACCCCTGCTCATGCTGGCGGGGGTCTCTATTTTTTTCCCAGCAGCTATCTTCTTTCCTGCAGAGGGCTTTTTTTCTAGCTGCTGCAGTGACTCCTTCCAGGTCATACCATTAGTTTCCAATTGTTTCTGGACCAGGATTTTGATCAGGCTGTGATGATAAAATTTCTTATCGGCCTGGTCCGCTCGTGCTCCCTGCACACCCTTGGCCATCTTTTCTAAACTCTTAAGAAAAAAGTAAGTGAAATCCATCCTCCACTAGATGTGTCGGCTAGGGTCAAAGTGTTGCAACATCCTAAAATGATATACAAAGGTGAGGGAGTACCTCCCCTCACAATTCATGAAGTTCTGGAGAATGAAAATGAGGTCCCTCCACTATCCCAGCAGGGCGATGCGTGGAACTCCTTTCTTTCAATTTACGTTCATGTCCTTATCAACAATGAAACACTTCCAGCACTTCCTCTTGAGCTTCTGATTTTTAAAGTACTACACACCAGTTTTCTGTAAGCCCATCGCTGCTGCTATGAATTTTTTCATGACTTTAAATCTCAAGTGCCCAATATTTACACGGTCGTTTTTAAAAATTTGTGCAAACTGTAGGGCCACTTCACTATTGTGCCCATCAAAATTCTACAAAAACATAAGAAAGCCTGAGTCTTGCAATAGTGCAAGAATATTGTGAAACTCAGCGCTGTAATCTACCTCACTAAGAGACGACGGTTCACATCTAACAGGCGACATCTTTGCTTTACAGTTATGAATAGTCCAAAAAATTTGCATGCAATATCAGAAAACTTAACTCTTTATAGATAGGGATCAACCATCCACCATCCCTTCTGTCTTATCACTGATCCATCCCACCAAAATAGCCGTAGATGCGCTACATGTTTAGAATCGTGCAGGATTGGTACTTGTGGCACCGTGTTTAATGACTAAGTGAGGTAATCACCATAAGTGAAGGACGTTTACGATCATGGAGGAAAGAGTAATCATATCTAGGCAATGGTTTAAACATTTTCGTATTCCTTTATAATTCAAAAAAAAATTTAGCATTTGTTAAAAATGATCATGATTCTGAACTAAAAAACACTTTTTACTTTAAATAATTTTCTCCTAGTTAATATGATAGCATAATTACGTTATCAAATAAGTGAAAAAGGCTTCTTGTAAACTTCTATAATGACCACTTCTTATGACATATGCTCAAAAAACAAATTGTACACTGTTTCTGTCAAGGTGCATGCTTGCACCGGTCTGTTTACACTGTTTATTGTACTGCTCTGTTGATACCATTCTTCTTAGACTGTTATATAGGAATATATGCTTGCACTAGCATATTGTCTAAAAAAGAACAGAGAATTTAAGTAGAATATATGTTGTACTTCTAGCATAGCTTCCCTCAACTGACACTGAAAATTTTCTTCGCCCGCCCTTGATGCTTCAGGGCATCCTTTTGCTCTTTATGTATGATATCCTGCATTGAATTCATGGGGCAAAAAATAAATGGGAAAGGGGAAAATTTTAAAATTGGAAGGAATTTTGTTACAGGGACTCCAGGAATAGTACCAAAGAGGGGATAAACAGAAGTGGGATAGGGAAACAAATTCAAGGGTAAAGTGGGATTTTTACGAAGTGGCTAGGGTAAATTCATAAGAATTTGGGAAGGTTAATAATTCTAGGATTTAAAGAAGAAAACTGAGGGAATATTATGAAATGGGATATGAAGAAAGGAAAAAAAAATTATGGAAGGTCTGCCTGCACTGGTGCAAGAAAAAATCACTGCAGCGAGAATTAAGTGTTACTTGAATAAAAATATCCATGCTAATTGCCCCAATGTATAAAGGTCTGCTGAACCTATTTTTACTTAGTGGTTGCTAGCATATCTAATGATCAAGAAAAAATCTCTTTTTATTAGAAATTTTTTATCTCCCTGCCAGCAAGCTGGTTTTCAGGTTGACCCTTCTGCAATCATGTCAGCGAACTGATTTTCACAATTACAGGAAAATATTTTTTCTTTACTTTTTTTCTTTTTTTATTAAATTTTTTATTTTTTATTTTGAGAAGAAGAAGAGTTCATGTTTTAAAAAGGTTGGTTTTCTTTTTTATCACTACCGTCCCAAATTGTTGTTGGACTTGTTGTGTAAAATATTTCTTGGCAAGCGGCTGAAAATAATTCTTTAATCTATGCCCATTTACCAAGAATACTGAATCTTGTCCATCAATAGTTTTGACTTCTACTGCCCCATTATTGAATACTCGGATCACTTCATAAGGTCCCATCCAACGTGTATGGAACTTCCCTTTAAAAAATTTAAATCTAGAATCATAGAGGAGTACCCAATCACCGATTGGAACTACTTTTTCTGAATAGTCTTGTCATGCCACCTTTTCTGTTGCTGATGAATTAGGTTGTTCTGCTAAACAACATCTCTGCAAAATTCATCTAACTCATTTAATTCGAGAAGACACTTTTTTTGTGCCTTGGAGAGATCTAGTCCTAACTGAACTGCAGTTCTGAAGGTTTTGATCTGGAACTCAATCGGTAACAAAACCTATTTTCCATAGACCAACTCATATGGTGTATGTCTCGTGCTATTTTTCCGAGTGGTTCTGTATGCCCACAAAGCTTCTAGTAATCTTTCAGCCTAGTATTTCCGATGCATATTGACTGTCTTTGTAAGAATGGACTTGATCACTTTGTTTGTAGATTCCACCGGGCCATTTTCTTGTGGGTGATACGGCATGGATTTCCTGTGTCGGATCTTCTATTACTCCATCACACCCTATACGATATTAGAAATAAAATATGAACCATTGTTAGAAAAAATTTCTCTAGGCACACCAAATCTAGTAAAGATTTCAGAAAAAAGAAAATCAAGAACAACTTTTTCTGTAGCAAAATAAATAGCTTTAGCTTCTACCCATTTTGTAACAAAATCTGTACAAACCAGAATATGATTTTTACTTAAAGATGTTGGATTTCTTGGCCATATAAAATCAATAGCCCATTTTTCAAAAGGCTCAATCATAACTTGGGGTCATAAAGGCATTTCTTTGGTTTGATTAGGCTGGCCCATTCGTTGACAACTATCACATCGCCTGACATACTGTTTGGTATCCTTAAACAAGGAAGGCCAAAAGTAACTAACACATAATAATTTATATGCAGTCCACTTATCAGCGAAGTGGCCTCCACATGGTTCATCATGAGTAGATTTCAATATGTCAAACACTTCCTCCTCTCTTACACATCTACAGATAATCATATATGGACTAGTGTAAAAGAGGTCTCCTTGAATCCAGGAATATCCAGCATTTTTCTGAATAATATTTCGCTTTTCATGAGTGGACAAGTGGGGTGGTGTCTTCCTAGTAACCATGTAATTAGCAAGGTCAGCAAAACACAGATAATCTGTAGACATAGAAAAAATATGTTCATCTGGAAAATAATCATTAGTAGGAGTTACTTCACTAGGATTATCTAATCTAGAAAGAAAATCTGCTACAACATTAGATTTCCCTAGTCTATCAACAATAGTAGCATTAAACTCCTGTAACAATAGTAACCACCTAGTCACTCTACCACTTGTCAATGGTTTTTTCATCAAATATTTAATTTCGGAATGATTAGTATGTACAAATACTTCATATCTTGTAATATAGTGTCTCAACTTACTAATTGCAAAAATCACAACTAAAAACTCCTTCTCTCTAACTGTACAATTCAATTCAGCAGAAGAAATTTTTTTACTAATATAATAAATAACATAGGATTTCCTATTTTCCTCTTATCCTAAAGCTGCACCAATAGCCAAATCTGAAGCATCAGAGGAAATGTGAAAAGGCATGGACTAGTTTTGACTTTGCAAAACTCGTGCTTGTACCAACTTTTCCTTCAATGTTTCAAAAGACTGTTGGCAAGCTGTGGACCAAGAAAATTCACTATCCTTAGCTAGAAGTCAGAAAAGAGGAGAAGCTATCTTTGAAACAATTTCAATGAATCTTCTATATTAACCCGCATGTCCTAGAAAACCTCTTACTTCCCTTTGAGTTTTGGGTGCAGGAAGATTCAGAATGATTTCAATCTTTTCTGGATCAACCGGGATACCTTTGTCAGAAATCAAATGGCCAAGAACCACTCATGTTTTGCACATTAATCTACATTTATTATCACTCAAAGAGAGATGGGCTTCCTGACAACGAAGAAGTACTTTCTCCATATTTTTGAGAGCTTCCTGAAAAGAATCACCAAACATAGAAAAGTCATCCATATAAATTTCAACAAATTCTAGATCAGCAAAAATAGCCAGGACTTCCCTTTGAAAGGTAGTCGGGGCATTACATAAACCAAAGGGAAGCACTTTGTAAGAAAATGTCCCAAATTTACATGTAAAAGTAGTTTTATCCTGATCTTCGGGTGTAATCTGTATCTATTTATAACCACTGAAGCCATCCAAAAAGGAGAAATATTTGTTTCCTGCAAGGGTATCAAGCACCTAATCAATGAAAGGGAGAGGGAAGTAATATTTAAGAGTGGCTTTATTCAATTCTTGATAATCAATACAAATACTCCATCTTCCATATTTCTTAGGTACTAGTACTAATGGAAAGACCCACTGACCATTGGAAATAGGATAAATAAAACCAGCATCTAAGAGTTTCTGTACTTCTTCCTTCACAATGTCTCTTAGAGCCGGATTCATTTGCCTTTGAGGTTTTCAGATAGGCCAAGTTCCTTCTTTAATATAGATGTGATGTGTACAAGGTTCAGGAGGGATACCCTTCATATCTTCATAGCCCCAAGCAAAGGCACTAAGATGGTTTTGCAACAAATTCACATGCTACTCTTGCTGAGATGAGTCCAAATCTAAACTAATATTGAAGGATTTACCAGGGCTAATCTCAAAAAGAGTGGTATCAGGTGTAGGTGTACTTAAGGGAGTGGTCAAATGCAGTGGTACATAAGAATGAGAATCATGAGTTCATTGAAAATCTAGGCTGAAAATTTGGCTCAAAGGCTCATAATTAGGCATAATGTCTAGATTATTCAGGAAATATTTAATCTCATTTTCTTGTGAAGACCTAGTATAATGATGGAGAAGGGAAATAGAATGAGTCTCCTCATCACTACTTTGATCCAACCATAAAGTATCTCGAAGGTCCTGAATGGATCTAGCAGGGGGGTATAAGGTAAATTTCTTCCTAGAATCTCCATGTGAGATATACATATCACCAAAATGACATCCAATATATGCATCGGTCGTAGCAAGCCATGGTCAACCCAAGATCAAGGGATGTCCTCCTACTGGGTTCTTTGGCTCAAGCACAATGAAATCAACAAGATATTCACAAGAATCTAATGATATGATCACATCATCCAATACTCCTTTTGGCTTAATTTTAGATCTATCTACTAATTCAAGCATAGTGGGAGTAGGGTGAAGATGATATAACCGAATTTGATCCATGGTTTTCTTAGTCATGGCATTAATGGCTACCCCCAGGTCTATAAGAACATTAGAGACAAGGACATCACCAATCTGAACTGAGACAATAGGGTTTCTGGGATTAGTATATTTTTCCACAGACACACATCCCGTCATCAACTCTACTGCCCTACCAACAAATTGAATGGTTCGGGGTTCCAATCTCTTCCTCCCAGGTTTCTTGAGATAGAGTTCCTTAATAATCTTGGTACAAATGGGGATCTCTTTGATGGCTTGAAGAAAAGGTATCTTAATAAAAATATTCCTAAGCTCAGATGCCAAACTAGTCTTAGAAATAGGCTCACTTATTTCCATTACTAGTCTCTTTGGGAAGGGAGGCTGGTTGGAAGAAGATGGAAAGGATTCAGAGGGTAAGGGCTGATGAGTGACAACTTTCGGAGAATGGAGAAGAGTTTCCTCTTCTCCTTTCTCTTCAAAGATCACCATAGGTTGCTTCTGATTTTCTGATGTTACATTCCTTCCCGATCTTAATTGAATATCATGAACCCCAACTAGAATAGACTGGTACTCAAATGGTAAAAGTGGGTTTGTTACATAGATCATTTTCACTGCTTTATTATTATTAGGATTGAGCATAGGTTGAGCAGGCAACTGAGGAGGTCGAAAGGGTGGACGTAAAGGCAATGGTGGAGTGGACTGACTCGGAAGTTGAGGCATTGAATAAGGTACATGTGTAGATGGGTATGACTGCATAGGTGGCTGGTAGGAATATAGAGAATGATTTGGCCCTCTCCAACCTTGTTGCCATGGTTGAGAAGGTTTCCCATGCTGATATTGATTCCCATACTGCCACTATTGATGAGAGTTAGGATAAGAATATCCATGTGAATTATAACCAAAATAGTGTGGAGAAAACTCATAAGCCATACCTATACCTACCTGAGGTCAATTCCTTCTTGCTCCCATAGCATTCAAGTATTCTGCTTTAGGTTGTCCCCCTGTAAATACAGCTTTAAATCCTAGTATAGAGGGACATTTTTCTATGGTATGGTCTTCTGCACAAATAGCACACTTATTAGTTTCTTTCAAATTAAGAGGAAACTATTTAGGGAGATTCTTGTCTCTACATTTAGGACAGAAAATACATAATGAATCTTGTTCGTTCATGAGTTTCTACTAAAATTTTAAGGAGTCTAACTGTTTGGTAACAGTGTTCATTATATCAATTTTCATGTTTTCATTTTATTTTCTAGTCCAATAATCATAGCATCAATAGATTGATTTTTTTTTATTTTTGTTCTGAGTTCCTCTACCGGATCTTTACTGGTTTCTTGAAAATTTCCTGCATAATTCACAAATTTGATCAAAAGTTTGCTGAAAAATATCACCTTGTCCTAACAGATTCAAATTATTTCTAACATTATCAGTAAGTCCTCTTAAGTACAAGGTTCTAATAGTGTTAATATCAAGCTTAAGTTTTGACCTTTGTAAAATATGCAAAAATCTTTCCAAATAATCTTCAAGCATTTCATCATCATCTTGTATGATTGTAAAAACTTCATCCTGCATGTCCCGAGTTTTGCAATATTCTTCATATTTAGACAAAAAAAATCTCTTCATCTGATCCCAAGAGGTTATGGTGTTTCCTCCTAACCCCATAAACCAGTGAAAAGCAGAGTCCTTGAGGGTAACAGGAAATAATCTTAACTTCTGAGCTTCAGTTGCATAATCATAACTTCTACACAAAATATCAAACTCAAATAGAAAAGAGTTAGGATCTTCATGAAATTTCCCATGGAAATGAGGGAGAGTTGATGGTGGAATATTCTTCATCCGTGACACAGTATCGAGATCCATAATTGGAAACACAAATGTGGATTTTCCTTCACTTACCTGGTTGTCACCAGTCCCTTCCAAATGATCTTCTTGGTCTGCCATTGTTCCCCTCTTACTTGTACCTCTCTCCACAGGCTGATCCACACCTGAGCTTTTATTACCAGAATCCAGGTGGATTGTTCCTGCGTGATGGGTTTGAATTGGATTGGCCTTCCTGCTAATAGAAGGAGATCCAATATGAATTTTTTTTTCAAAATTCTTTTGGTCCTTAGTGGGCTTTTAACCCTTACCTTTCCGAGGCATTCATTTCAAAAGAAAAGAAAAAAATAAAAATGACAAACAATTTCTAGGAAAAGGCTGTCAGAAATAAATTAACACCAGTAAAATTCCTTCAAAGAAATGACACTGCAAAAATAAAGAAAAATTACCTCTATTGCATAATCAGAAAATTATTACCAAATCAAATCGCCTCTTTGGCAATGGCACCAAAATGTTTGGTGGAGGAATTACACTTAAGCAAACTCCTCAACACTTAATTTGTCAACCCAGGGGATTCATAAACTTAGAGATGAAGCACAGGCAATGCCAGAGATGGTATTAATATTTCTAATGTAAATCCCTACTTTCTTAAAGGAAAGATTTCATAATCAAATCAAAAGGGAAAAAGGCAACTTGAACCATAAAAAAATAATCTAAGACTGGAACGAGAAAGTATGCATTTGCAAAAGACAATTAAAGATAAAAGGAAATCATTTCAGCTAATGGTTGTTTAATCAACTGTGTGTGTATTTTCCCTTAGCAGAGACACTTTAGTAGTCTCATTAGATGGGCCCTTAAACCTGCTTCCTTAAATATTTCCTTATTGCATTAATCTGTCCTGCACTAGTGCAGGATCAAAGAGTTATGTAGAAGGTATAAATTGTGTCTTTATAGAAGGATTTTTTCTTCATGCAAGAGCTCGAACTTTTCAAGGTTTAGAGCACTCAGATCTTGTGGTAAGAAACTACTTCCTACACCTGATCAGAGCTTCCTGCACTTAGTTTTTAATCCTTAAAACAAGTGTTCAATTATTGTAAGTGTTATTTTATTATCAAGTCAAATTTCACGCATAAAAGTGAATATTTATAATTTTAATGAAATGAAGAAGTAAAGAAACAATCATTTACCCTGTCATAAGTATTTAAAGAAAGAAAGAAAATCATAGAAAGTAGATTAAGAAAAGTTGCTGCATCACACCAACATGCACAGGTGCAGGTTTTCTTCTCCTGCTTGTAGCGGGCGGTGTAAAACCGAATAAACAGAACTGCAGGAAAACGAAATGTCACACCAACATGCAATGGTGTAGGCTTGCTTCTCCTTCTTGTACCAGGAAGTAGAAAACCAAATAAACAAAACTGCAGGAAAAAAATATGTCACACCAACATGTGCTGGTGCAAGTTTTATTCTCCTGCTTATACCAGGTGGTAGAAAACCAAATAAACAGAACTGCAGGAAAAATGAAATGTCACATCAATGTGACTGGTGCAGGTTTTCTTCTCCTGCTTGTACTAGATGGGGAAATCTAATCTGAAATAAATGTAGGAAAGTAATTTGCAAGGAAATAAAATGTAACTACTTCACACCATGAATCCGTTTCAAATAAGACAGGAATACATGTGCTGAAAATTAAATCACACTTTAATAACTTAAACACACATTACAGAAAACAAAAAATAGGGTAAACGTGTTGGGTTGGCTGGGCTCTAGCCGACCAACGCATTTCCCTTTTTAAATTAAACATTGCACAATAAACCAATTAATTCATCTGCTTAAAAGAAAAAAAACTTGATTTCTAAAACATGAGGTGAAATTTTTTTTTTATTAATTTATTGAGACAAATACATATGTTGATACAATGTCTAGCCCAGATTCGGGTGATAACAAAAGATTGGTTACCACCTATCGACTTCAATCTAAACTCTGCTCCCAAAATTCTCCTCCTTGGTCCTATTTACACTTTACATTATATAGATCTGTTGGCCAAAGGCCAAAATAGATCGTTCGACTAATTCATAACAAAATGCAGAATTTAGTCTCGACCTTCAAGATAAGACAGTTTTGCAAAACTGGCTGTAGCTAACCAGATTTCTCCCTTCACAGATTAGTCTCGGCTGCCCTTGAATCATTCGTTGTCGTGGCTGAAATGGCTTAAGACGGGGCGATGATTGAGGAGGTTCAGATCTGTTGTGCTAGCCATAGTGCAGATCCAAGGTTGCACTAATATCAGTGGTCGCGATAAGCAATTTAACCATCAAATAACCTTTGGAGATATTGATTAGTTACAAAAGTGATTTAGAAATAAGAAATCATGTGATAAATATTTAATTAATGCTAAATTGAATTAAAACATGAAAAATAAAGGTTTATACTAAATGTGTCACCATGCTTGGACTGGTGCATGATGAGGGTGCATAAAGGAGGTGAAACAGGGGTAAATGGTTATAATTTAGGAAGGAAAAGTAGTAAAAAGAGAGAAAATTAGGGGGATAACATATATAACTGTAGAAATGGCTCAACAACATTATTTTAAGGAGATGCAGTAACTGAATATTACAACTCAGATCTAGGATAGATCTCTGGACAAAACATCAGATCCATTTCATATCTGGAAACTAGATAGTCTTATTTACATGATCCCCTTGGGGTTTTGACCAAATCATGCATAAACAAGATTTGATCTGAAGTTTAAGTTGCAAATCTATAAATTGTTGCAGTAATTTCTGAATATGAATTTACATTACAATAGATCAGATCTAAACAGAACATGGATCAATAATCTAATCCATGGATCACGAAAGTGAAAGGAAAAGCCCAGCACCAGAGATCTCTCATCAAAATTGGGATCAAAACACCTTGAATAATATCATATGAAAATAACACAGTTCCTCAATGGAAACAGTGATGTATCTTGAATAACATGGATGGCCAGCTGCCAAGATATATATTTGAAGCACAAACAGGAGAGGCACTCTTCTAGGAGTTAAAAGACACACTCCATGAGAAGAGGCTCCCAAAACAAGCTAGATCTCTGCAGATCTAGAATCCCACTTGCTGCAGCTTACAAAAGTAGACAAACCCTCACTGTATCTATGTTGCAGTTGGAAGTAGAGCTTGGTCTCAAGCCCGATAGTGGATCAAATAAGCAAATACTCCTCCAAGAATCCTCAAAGGAAGAAGTGAAATCCCTGCATTGGAACTCGAAGTGCTAAGAAGCAAAATTCTCTACTAAACAGTAGAGAATAGTATTTGTCTAAGCAGACAAGATACTCAGAAAAATAATCAATCAAAAACATTCTCTTGCTGCCTTCCCCTTCCTTTTATAAGATGAAAGCCTTTTCAAACCCTAAACCACCTTGATGAGTTAGCTCCTTTCACATGAGGGGCCTCCTTCTAGAACCTCACTGTCCCTTTATGAGATACATTGAACCTAGAAAACGCAGTTGATTTGGTCAAGGTTGACCTAGTCTCACAGCTCAAACGCCTTTCACACCTGCAAGTGATTTATTTACATGGCCCTGATTTATCTTTTTTCACATGGGAATTGATTTATTCAGTATTTTTAGGAGTTTTAAATGTCCTCCTTTATTCATTTATTCATGTAACAGAAAGTAAAACAAAAATGAATATTCCTCTTAGATTAGGCTAAGTAGGAATATTACAGTCCTCCCCTCCAAAATGTTGCTTGTCCTCAAGCAACTGATAGGGTAAGAGCTGTAGCGCTTCTCCTCCTCCATTGATGGCATCATCAAGGATCAAGTACTTATCATAAGACAAGTGCTCAATAAGCCAATAAATCATGAATTGTTCCCCCAAGGTCAACATAATATGTGCATAGTCCATCCCACCAGGAGTGTAAAACTCAACAGAAATAAACATGGCTGAAGTGATGCTACATCTAAAACATGTATCATGAAGTACAGGTAGAAGTTATAAACCATGTGTTACATACACAATGCCCATCCTCTATCCATACAACCCCATAAACAATACAACTATATCATCCAAGTATGGAAGAAAGACTATATATATGAAAACTGAAATCTGAACTTGAGGAGGTGGGTCAAAATCCCACATGTGATGCCAGCACAATGCACCTCTTGTATTCATTAGATCCAGGTGTGGCAAGTGGCATTCCCACCACACATTTTCTGCATTATTCACGTTAACATGGCTTAAGATGTTACATAATTTTGGTGCCTTTGGGAAGCACCCATCATGAAAAGGAATCTCCCTTTGCACAACAAGGGAGTGGCCAAGCTCAAAATTTCTATTGGCCCCCAAAAATCTATGATATCCACATGATCTCTCACCCTCTTTAGGATTCATAGCCTACAAAAACATGGTAAAAGAGTGTGACAAATCAGAAAATAAAACTTTCTTGGCATGATCAGTCTTTTTACCATCATAGTCCTTCATACACATGGAGTTGTGCATGAGCATTTTCCTCCCTTCAAGTAAAGGAAGAGCTGGCTGAGATGACTCTTGCAAAGAGTCCATTGGCTACCCCAATCCTCCATAGCTAATGCACTCTTGAAAGTGCTAGTGTAATTCCTCTCTCATGCTTTCCCAATCAAAACTCCTCATGATCAGGGTATAGATCTTCATTGAATACATATGGCTGAGGAAGAATTCTTGATATGCTCCTTGTAGGATCTTATGCTTGAAATTGGAATCTCTAGCCAAGATTACCTTACCATGATAATAGATGACTCCCCATTGGAATAAGTAGCCTTATTCTTGCTGCATGCCATCTAGTATCATACCTGTGTGGAGATCTTTGGAATACTCTACAAGAAGTTCAGATTTCCAATAAAGATCCACACTGCTCAACAATGACAGCGCTGCTGATACATCCATGGAAGTGCTTTTCATGTTGCTGATTTACTTTTTGACATTACAGATGCCAAAATTGTTTGTTGGACGGATAATCCTCCCATTCTCCTCCTCCCACAGCACAGATTTAGAAAAGTGAGAGGGTGATAGTGATGCAAGAAGAAGATTCTCCTCTTTCTCGGGCTGTCCCAAGCCTTCCAGTGTTGTAACTTGGTCTCTCATTGCTCCAATCCTTCATGGATCTAGATTTTGAGCAGCACTTTGTGAGGCTCTCCCCACAAGATCTAAAACTAATGGAATTCCAGGTGGCTTTCAACTAGATAAGAATGTCCCTTACAACATCCTCATGAACATGAGATAAGGGACTGTGAGATCCCTACTTCCACTGTGAAAATCCATCTCTGTTGTTTGTGTGGAAGTACTAGGTGAAGGATCAGTGTGCATGCCTTGAATCATTTGTGGTTGCCCTCTCTTCAAGTTCACCCACTGCATCTACAAATCTTTCCAATCAGTGGTAACCTTCCCCAAGGTAATCAACCATTGGACACCCAAAATGATGTTGGTGTCTGGTATGTCAACTACAAAGAAGTGATCCACCAGAGTGTAGGATCCCATAGTGACAAAGAGTGATGGAAAATATTACATGCATTGCATGTTCCTATCTCCTAGGGAAAAAATAGAAAATCCCTCAAAAGTATCAGTGGGGATTGCTCTCTTTTGCACAAGATATGCATCAATGAAGTTGTGGGTTGCCCCATTGTCAATCAAGATAGATACTCTTTGATTCATGACTGAACCTTGTATTCTTAGGGTCAAGTACTTAAGCACTCCTCTCAAAGAGGCAAGTGTCCCACTTATTGGAGCAAAGGCTCCCTTCCCATCTCTATATGGTTTTGGATCTTCCTGGGTTCATCATCTTCATCTTCCTCCTAAAAATCTGAGAATACTTCTATGTAGTATGCTTTCTCCACACCACATCTATGTCCCAGTGCCCATGACTCTTGGCTAGTGAAGCACAGTTTATTTTTCCTCAATTCCCTCCTGAGATCAGTATCAAGAGGCTTCTTCAAATATATCTCCTTGGGAGGAGCATCTTTTCCTTCCTTTCCCTTAGAAAAGTGAGGGGCCTTGCTTTGGAAATTTGCCTTGGCTTTTGGCAAGGCATCTTGGAGGTCTCTAGCCCTCTCAATGGCATCATGCAAAGTGATGGGCTTGGTAGATTTAACCAACCCATGAAAAGGTTCCTCCAGGCCATCAATGAACATGTATAATCTCCTTGTTGTAGATAGATCAGGGACCATGACTGATAATCTCAAAAACTTAGAGATATAAGTCTCTGCATCTCCTGATTGCTTTAGCTTTGCAAGGATTATGAAGGGTTCTTCAGGATCCTTCCTATCAAACCTCTCTGTCAGTATTCTAATAAACTCAGAATAGGTAGTCACATTTATGTGTCACAATGTAGACAACCCATGGAACCACCAATTGTGTGCTTCACCTTCAAAGTGCACCACTGCAATCTTGATGGCTTTAACCTCAGGGACTTTGTTATACTGAAAGTAAATATCTAGATTTTCTACCCATGCCTTTGCAGAACTGGAGGATGATCCATCAAATTTGGGCAAAAATAATTTGCCCATAGAGTGGTTTCTATCCTTATTATGAAAGAACCCACCATCTCTATATTGCTGCCTTGGTCTTCTTCTGTCCTTGAGGTGAAAAAAATCTTGGAAACTCAAGTTATCCTTGAATATATAACTCTGAGAATCATACTCCACAAAGTAATATTCAAGGGAGGCTTGTTCTTGTGGTCCTTCATTCTCCATAGCCAAAAAAGTAGGCATAGTGGAGCATTGTCAAGCTTGTGGGGCTTGTGGCTGGTTCACTAGTTGACCAATCCCATGACGAGATATGTGAGAGCTTTCTTCCAGATGAAATATCCCAAGATATTCCCTCATTCTATCCATCCTCATATCTTTTATCTCTCTGGAAAGATCTTTCATGGCCAGCAAAAGAGTTCTTGCAAACTCTTCCCCTTCTTGTCACTTGTAGTCTCAAGGGCTTTACCCTTGTCTTGATCTTCAGTAGTATAATCATACTTCTTGTGACTTATGTTCTGATACATCTTCTCCCTCTTAGTAATAGTTTCATATTCTTCTGAATGCAACATGGATGTGATGCTCCAAGGAAACATAGGCTATGCCAAGAAAGGAGCTCTGATACCACTGTAATATTCCAAATCCGGAATAACACAACAAGCCTGCTAAAATAACACACTCCTAGGATATTGATGCATAGAAATGATTTTACATCCCTTGGACCCATTATATTAGCAGAACTATAGTATATATCCAAAAGGGGAGAAAAAACAAATCAAACTAGGTGTGGTAAGCATATCTCCCACCACCTAGTCTAGCTGAAAAACACCCTAAAAGAGGGGCTGCAGCTATGCACAACAAACTGCTTTAGAAATAACACAGTCTTGGATAGTATGGGAAGGAGGCCATAAAATATGATTAAATAATGAATATACAGCATAAAATCAGAATTACAATGAATATCTTTCAATATACAGTAGAATACATGAGACAATAGAGCAAGAAATATTCAGAAAATAAGGCTGCAACACATATATAATTGTAGAAATGGCTCAACAGCGTTATTTTAAGGAGCTACAGCAGCTGAATATTAAAAATAAGATCTAGGACATATCTATGGACAAAACATTAGATCTATTTCGTATTTGGAAACTAGACAGTATTATTTACAAGATCCCCTTTGGATTTTTACCAAATCATGCATAAACAAGAGTAGATACGAGTTTTAAGTTGCAGATCTGTAAAATGCTGCAGTAATTTATGAATATGACTTTAAATTACAATAGATCAGATCTAAATAGAACATGGATCAGCAAGTTAATCCATGGATCACCAAAGTGAAAGGCAAAGCCCAACACCAGAGATCTCTCATCAAAATTGGGATCAAAACACCCTGATGAATCTCATATGAAAATAACGTAGTTCCTCAATGGAAGCAATGTTTTAGATTGAATAACATAGATGCCTAGCTGCCAAGATACAGATCTAAAGCAAAAATAGGAGAGGAACTCTTCCAGGAGGTTAAAAGACACACTCCATGAGAAGAGGCTTCCAAAACAAGCTAGATTTCTGTAGATATAGAACCCCACTTGTTGTGGCTTGCAAAGGCAGACAAACCGTCACTAGATCTGCACTGCAACTGGAAGTAGATCTTGGCCTCAAGCGTGATAGTGGATCAAATCAGAAAATAATCCTCCAAGAATCCTCAAAGGAAGAAGTGAAATCCCTACATAGGAACTCCAAGTGCGAAGCAGCACAATTCTCTACTAAATAGTAGAGAATAGTATTTTTCTAAGTAGACAAGATACTCAGAAATATAATCAATCAGCAACCTTCTCTTGCTTCCTTCCCTTTCCTTTTATAATATGAAAGCCTTTGCAAACCTTAAACCACCTTGATTAGTTAATGCATAAAGTAAAACAAAAATGAATATTCCTCTTAGATTAGGCTAAGTAGGAATATTACACTCGTGCTCGTTCGTGTGGCCCATTTTCCGTTTACTCCCATGTGCCTTTGTTCAGTTGGGCACGCCCTATCATAGTGTGTGAGGGTGCCTAATGAAACGTGTTTGGCTTGGTTAGTTTGGTTTGAGGGTGACCATATCAAATTTTCTAAGTTGTGACCACATGTGTGCCTTGTGCACATTCGTGCAACCCATTTTCCATTTGCTCCCTTCTTCCTTCATTAGGTCGGGTGCACTGTGTGAGGGCACCCGATGAAATGCGTTTGTGTCGAGTCCTTTCATTTGAGGGTGGTCATATCAAATTTTATAAGTTGTGACTTCCTTTGCGCCTTTTGCACATTCATGTCGCCCATTTTATGTTTTCTCCCCCGTGCCTTTTTTAGGTCGAGCACGCCATGTCAGGGCACCTGATCAAACTTTTTCTGGTGGGGTCAATTCATTTTGGGGCGGTCGTATCAAATTTACTAAGTCATGACCGCCCAGGTGCCTTGTGCATGTTCGTGCGACCCATTTTCCATTTTCTACCTTGTGCCTTCGTTAGGTTGGGTAGGCCATGTCGTGGCGTCTGAGGGCTCCCAATGAAAAGCATTCGGGTCAGGTCATTTTGTTTAAGCACAACCGTATCAAATTTTGTAGGTTGTGACTGCCCAAGTTCATTGTGAACATTCATGTCACCCATTTTCCATTTGCTCCCTAATGCCTTTGTGTGGTTTGGAGGGTCGTGTTGTTTGGTTTGAGGGCGGTCGTATCAATTTTTCTAAGTTGTGACTGCCCGGGTGCCTTATGCATGCTCGTGCGGCCCATTCTCCATTTGTTCCCATGTGCCTTGTTTTGGTCAGGTGCGTCATGTGAGGGTGCGCAATGAAACATGTTCAGGTTGGGTCGTTTCATTTCAAGGCGCTCTTATCAAATTTGCTAAGTTGTGACCGTCTGGTTGCCTTGTGCATGTTTGTGCGAATTGTTTTCTGTTTTCTCTCTTGTGTCTTCATTCAGATGGGTGCGTTGTGTCATGCCATGTGAGGGTGCCCAATGAAACACTTTTGGGTCAGGTCATTTCATTTGAGGGTGCCCGATGAAACATGTTTGGGTCGGGTAATTTATTTTGAGGGCAGCCGTATCAAATTCACTAAGTTGTGACCGCCATGTTTCCTTATGCTCGTTTGTGCGGCCCGTTTTTTTGTTTTCTCCCTTGTGCCTTCATTTGGTCGGGCAGACTATGTCACACCATGTGAGGTCGCTCAATGAAACACATTCGGGTCAGGTCATTTCATTTGAGGGAGATCGTACCAAATTTTCTAAGTTGTGACCGACTAGGTGCCTTGTGCATGTTCGTGAAACCTATTTTCCATTTGGTCCCTTGTGCCTTCATTTGGTCAAGCGCGCCATGTCGCGTCATGTGAGGGTGCCCGATGAAACATGTTTGGGTCAGGTCATTTCGTTTGAGGCCAGCCCTATCAAATTTGCTAAGTTGTGACTTCAAGGGTGCCTTGTGCACGTTCGTGCGGTCTGTTTTCCGTTTTCTCCCTTGTGACTTCGTTCGGTCGAGAATGTCATGTCGCGTGGTGTGAGGGTGCCCGATGAAACACATTCAGGTCAGGTCATTTTGTTTTAGTGCAGTCATATCAAATTTTCTAATTTATGACCGTCATGGTGCCTTGTGCACGTTCGTGCGACCCATTTTCCATTTTCTCCCTTGTCCCTTCGCTCCATCAAGTGCGTCGTGTCACGCCCTATGAGGGTGCTAATAAAATGTGTTTAGTCCACGTCATTTCATTTGAGGGAGGACATATCAAATTTGCTAAGTTGTGACTTCCTAGGAGGCTTGTGCACATTTTTGCAGCCCATTTTTTGTTTCCTCCCTTGTGCCTTCTTTCGGTTGGGTGAACCGTGTCGCGTCATGTCAGGGCACCTGATCAAACGCATTTAGTTTCGGTCATTTCGTTTGAGACGCCCGATGAAACACATTTGGGTTGGGTCATTTCGTTTGAGGGCATTCATATCAAATTTACTAGGTTGTGACTACCCTATTGCCTTGTGCATGTTTGTGGGGCCCGTTTTCCATTTGATCCCTTGTTCTGTCGCTCGGTCGGGCGCACCGTGTTAAGCTATGTGAGAGTGACTGATCAAATATGTTTTGGTGGGGTCAATTCCTTTTAGGGCGATCATATCAAATTTGATAAGTTGTGACATCCTGGGTTCCTTGTGCTCATTCGTGCGGTACTTTTATTTTTTTCTCCCTTGTACCTTTGTTCGGTCAGGTGGGCTGTGTCGTGCCATGTGAGGCTGCCCGATGAAACACATTTGGGTTGGGGCATTTCGTTTGAGATTGGCCATATCAAATTTTCTAAGTTGTGACTGCATGGGTGCCTTGTGCACGTTCGTGCAACTCGTTTGCCATTTTCTCCCTTGTGCCTTCATTTGGTTGGGCGCGTCGTGTCGCACCATGTGAGGGCACTCGATGAAACGTGTTTAGGTTGAGTTTTTTCATTTGAGGGTGGCCATATCAAATTTTCTAAGTTTTCACTGCTAGGGTGCCCCTTCGACGCGTTCGTGTGGCCCTTTTGGCATTTTCTCTCTTGTGCCTTCATTCGGTCAAGCGCACCGTGTCGCGTCATGTGAGGGCGCCCGATGAAATGCATTCAGGTAGGGTCATTTTGTTTGAAAGCGACCATATCAAATTTGCTAAGTTGTGACCGCCTAGGTGCCTTGTGCTCATTCGTGCGACCTGTCTTCTGTTTGCTCCCTTGCGCCTTCATTCTGTTGGGCATGCCCTATCGCGTCGTGTGAGGGAAACCGATGAAATGCGTTTGGCTCTGGTCATTTGGTTTGAGGGTGGCCATATCAAATTTGCTAAGTTCTGACTGCCTGTGTGCCTTGTGGATGTTTGTGCGGCCCATTTTTCATTTTATCCCTTGTGCCTTCGTTAGGTCGGGCACGCCATGTCACACTGTGTGACTGCGCCCGATGAAATGCGTTCGGGTCATGTCATTTCGATTGAGGGCGGCCCTATCAAATTTTCTAAGTTTTGACCGCCTGTGTGCCCTATGCATGTTTGTGTGGGTCATTTTATGTTTTATCCCTTGCACCTTCGCTAGGTTGGGCATGTTGTATCGTGTCGTGTGAGGGTGCCCGATGAAATACGTTTGGTTGGGGTCGTTTCGTTTCAGGGAAGTCATATAAAATTTGCTAAGTTATGACCACCATGGTGCCTTGGACATGTTTGTGCAACCCATTTTCTATTTGCTCCCCTGTGTCTTCGTTCGGTTGGGCAGGTTGTGTCACGCTGTGTGAGCTGGGCGCCCAATGAAATGCATTTGGGTCGGTTCATTTCATTTGAGGGCAGCCGTATCAAATTTTCTAAGTTGTGACCACTCGAGTTCCTTGTGCACATTCATGCGGCCCGTTTACCATTTGCTCCCTTGTGCATTAGTCCAGTCGGCAGGGTCATGTCACATCATGCAAGGGTGCTAGATGAAACACGTTTAGGTCAGGTCATTTTGTTTGAGGGCAGCCGTATCAAATTTGCTAAGTTGTGACTTTCTGGGTGCCCTGTACATGTTTGAGTAGCCCATTTGTCATTTTTTCCCTTGTACCTTCATTCGGTTTGGTGCGTCATATCATGCCATGCGAGGGTTCCTGATGAAACACGTTCGGGTCGGGTTGTTTCGTTTAAGGGTGGCCATATCAATTTTTCTAAGTTGTGATCGCCCGAGTGCCTTGTGCATGTTCGTGCAGCCCGTTTTCCGTTTTCTCCCTTGTGCCTTCATTTGGTCGGTCACACTACGTCGTGTCATGTCAATGCGCCCGATGAAATGCGTTCGGTTCAGGTCGTTTCATTTGAGGGTGCCCTTATCAAATTTGCTAACTTGTGACTGCCCAGGTGCCTTGTGCACATTTGTGTGGCCCATTTTCTATTTTCTCCATTGTGCCTTCGTTCAGTTAGGCGCGTCGTGTCGCATCATGTGAGGGCGCCCAATGAAGCATGTTTGTGTTGGGTTGTTTTGTTCTAGGGCACTCGATGAAACACGTTTGGATCAGGTTGTCTCGTTTGAGGGTGGCCATATCAAATTTTCTAAGTTGTGATCACCTGGTTGCCTTGTGCTATTTCGTGCGACCCATTTTCCATTTTCTCCCACGTGTCATCGCTCGGTTGGGCGCACTGTGTCGCACTGTGTGAGGGTGCCCGATGCAAAGCGTTCAGGTCGGGTCATTTTGTTTGAGGGCAACCGTATCAAATTTTATAGGTTTTGATTGCCCAAGTGCCTTGTGCAATTTTGTGCGGCCCGTTTGCCATTTTCTCTCTTGTGCCTTCATTCTGTCAAGCCCATCATGTCGTGTTGTGTGAGGGTGCCTTGTGCACATTTGTGTGGCCCATTTAATATTTGCTCCATTGTGCCTTCGTTCGGTTAGGCATGCTGTGTCGCATTGTGTTAAGGCGCCCAATGAAGCATGTTCGTGTCAGGTTGTTTCATTCTAGGGCACCTGATGAAACATGTTTGGATCGGGTCATTTCATTTGAGGGCAGCCATATCAAATTTGCTAAGTTGTGACTACCTGGTTGCCTTGTGCTAGTTCATGTGGCTTGTTTTCTGTTTTCTCCTTCATGTCATCGCTTGGTTGGGCGCGCTATGTCGCATTGTGTGAGGGCGCCCGATGCAAAGCGTTTGGGTTGGCTCATTTCGTTTGAGGGTAGCCATATCAAATTTTCTAGGTTTTGATTGCCCGCGTGCCTTGTGCAATTTTGTGCATCCCATTTGCTATTTTTTCTCTTGTGCCTTCATTCTGTCAAGCTTGTTGTGTCACGTTGTGTGAGGGCGCTTGATGAAACGTGTTTGACTCTAGTTGTTTCATTTGATGGCGGCGCTATTAAATTCACTAAGTTGTGAATTCCTGGGTGCCTTGTGCATGTTCATGCAGCCCATTTTCATTTTCTCCCTTGTTCCTTCGTTCGGTCGGGCATGCCGTGTCACGCGGTGTGAGGGCGCTCGATGAAATGCGTTCAGGTCAGGTCGTTTCGTTTGACAATGGTTGTATCAAATTTGTTAATTTGTGACAGTCAGGGTGCCTTGTGCACATTTGTGTGGCCCATTTTTTGTTTTCTCCCTTATGAATTCTTTTTGTCAGGTGGGATGTGTGGCACCGTGCAAGGGCACCCAATGAAACACGTTCGGGTCGGGTCATTTCGTTTGATGGTGGTCATATCAAATTTGCTAAGTTGTGACCACCCAAGTGCCTTGTGCATGTTCCTGTGGCCTTTTTGTCGTTTTCTCCCCTATGCCTTCATTTGGTCGGCCACACCATGTTGCACCGTGCGAGGGCGCCCAATGAAAGGCGTTCGGGTTGGGTCATTTCATTTTAGTGCGGTTATATCAAATTTTCTAAATAGTGACCACCTCAGGGCCTTGTGCACATTCATCCTACCCATTTTTCGTTTGCTCCCTTGAGCCTTCATTTGTTCGGGCACATCGTGTTGCACCGTGTGAGGGTCCCTGATAAAACACGTTCAAGTCAACATTTTGCTTGAGGGTGACTGTATAAAACTTGCTAAGTTGTGACTGAGTGGGCGCCTTGTACATGCTCGAGTGGTATATTTGTTGTCTTCTCCATTGTTCCTTAGTGTGGTCCGGGGCATCGTGTCGTGCAATTCGAGGGCGCCCAATGAAATGCATTTGTGTTAGGTTGTCTTATTTGAGGGGATTCGTAACAAATTTTCTAAGTTGTGACTGCCTAGGTGCCTTGTGCATGTTTGTGTGACCCTTATTTTCTGTTTTCTCCCTTGTACCTTCATTTGGTTGGGTGCACCATATGAGGGCGCCTGATGAAACGTGTTCAGATCAGTTCATTTCATTTGAGATCGGCCATATGAAATTTGCTAAGTTATCACTGCTTGGGTGCCTTCGGCACGTTCATGTGGCCCATTTACCATTTTCTCCCTTCTGCCTTTATTTGGTCAGGCACACCATGTCATGCTGTGTGAGGGCACTTGATGAAATGCATTCGAGTCGGGTCATTTTGTTTGAGGGCTATCGTATCAAATTTTCCAAGTTGTGACCCCTCGAGTGCCTTGTGCTTGTTAGTGTGGCCCATTTTTCATTTTCTCTTTTGTACCTTCGTTTGGTTGGGTGGGCCGTGTCGCATCATGTGAGGCCACCCGACGAAATGCGTTCAGGTTAGGTCATTTTCTTTTAGGGCGACTGTATAAAATTTTCTAGGTTGTGACCGCTCAGGTGCCTTGTTCTTGTTCATGTGGCTTGTTTTCCATTTTCTCCCGTGTGCCTTGATTCGGTCGGCCTTGCCCTGTCGCCCCATGTGAGGGCACTTGATCAAATGTGTTCGGCTCAGGTCATTTGGTTTGATGGTGGTTGTATCAAATTTTCTAAGTTGTGACCACCTTTGTGCCTTGTGCATGTTCATGCAACCCTTTTTTGAATTCCCAAGTGCCTTGTGCATGTTCGTGCCTCCCATTTTCCGTTTGCTACCTTGTTTCTTTGTTAGGTTGGGCAGGCCATGTCACGCCATGCGAGGGCACCCGATGAAACACTTTCAGGTTGGGTATTTTTGTTTGAGGGTAGTCATATAAATCAACAATCATTTTACAACATTGAATTTCACCTTGGGAATTTTCTGCATAATTCTACTCAAGTGCTGCTGGGTCACTCAAGTCACTCAAGTTAGCACTGTAAATCAGTTTAGACCTTCCCATGTGTTCCTTGTGTGCCCAATCCACTTTTGAGGTAACTGGTTAGTTGTGTCCCATCAATACGCACCTACTGCAACTTTTGACACTCCTAGAATGACTTCCGAACTAAAGTTCAGTTCTTGCAGATGCCCTACCCTACCCGACCTGCATTGTGGATTCCCTGCGGAAGTTCCGTATGTACTGCACGTCCATCGCCTGACCTGAACTGCACGCTGGCCAAATTCACCTGTCCTATGGTGCGGATGCCCTGTAGAAGATGTTTGTACACCCTACATGTTATCAACCCGACTCGACCCGTGCTCGTCCTCCTTCACCGTTGTCATGCTTCTTCCACCAACGAGCTATTGGTATTACTCGTGGTGCTCCAATGCGTTGCTTGATTGTTGAATTATTTTCTTGGATTATTTTCATAACCATCACATGCCGTATTAATATGTGTATCAAGGTTGTCATGGGTCACTCAGTGGACCCAAGCCAACCCCACAGACGCCCTCTGCTAAATTCCTCCACACTTCATGTAGTGTCAGTCGCTATAACGTCCAACATGTCGGCTGGTAAGACATGCCCGCTATAATGTGTGCCCACACACCCATCGCCACATGCCCATGCCCGCTCCTTCTATGGTGCAATGGTCCACCCATAACATCGCACGATGCCCGAACTTTGTCAAACGCCCTAGTGGGCACGCCCATTGTGTTGAACGCGCCTCATGAAGTGTGGGTCTTACATACTCCCCCATTTAAAATACGACTATCAACCCCAATATTTATATCATCATCACATCATATCATTGCAAAATATCATCGCAAATTTTGTCACAAAGTATGATCACACAATATCTTCATAACATCGTCACATAAACCATCAAGGTTCATGTCCATGAAATATCTTCTTAATCCGTGATCATCAACACACCTACCACAATCATCACATGATGTACCATTTTCGGAATTCAATCTCCTCAACAAGGTCACATGCTGCTGCAACATATATCGTGTCAACCCACTACATATAATCAATTTCATGTGAAATTCTGCATCAAGTACTCCAACCAACTCAACACAACAAAAGTTGTTATGTATCCGACATAACTCTGCACACTTCTCAACCCCAAAAATCAAACTAGTTGGGTAGCTAATCTGACCATAACATCCTCATCATGAGAATTTCCATCCTCATACCATGTGTTAGTTCTTCCTTTTGCAATTTTTCACATCCTTCAACTCGATCAAGACTCAATCTCATCCAAAAGGCCATGTTTTGGGTCCATGAAATGTATCCATCTCATCCACAACATGTTGTCCATGATGCTAACCCATGTGCTACTTGTATGCAAAGTACTCTCATCCTCCAAGCATCATAAAAATTAAGAGGTATCCCTCTCATCAAATGAAATAAAAAGTGTGCTAAGTCAAGTAGACTCAACCCATGCCTAAGTGTATACCACCAAGGCATCTCCATCACTGCATCTCCATCAAACTCCAAAGTGTCCTGGCTCGATCATCCCCATCAAGTGAATCCTCCCAAACACACCCCATAAATGTGCATCAAAATCAAGACCAATCTTGACCTCAGCTCCTCAATGAATCAGATACTGGAAGATCACAATAGTATAAAGTCTCCAATGAATGCAACTCATCATGAACTCCCATGCCTCCTCATATCCAAAGCGTTAGCAAGCCTACTTGTATTAGCCATGAGTGCCATCACAGATTCTCACCTTGAAAATTATATGAATGTCTCATAGGCTTCTCATCCAACCAATGTCCTAGTTGCTCATGGTGAACAACGTCCCATCAGTTCATCTATAAAATATCTCCATGTAGTCCATGTCCATGAGTTTGGCTGCCCATGCGTTCATCTAAGTGAACTCAACTCAAATCTCATCCTTATCATGTGCATACATATCGAGGTGAAATGCTCTTGGTCACTCCTACGTTCATCCATCATATGAGTACTTCCTTCAAGACTACTCCCCCACTAAAGGTCTTCCAAGAGGTCCATCTTGGTTGAAGTCATGAAAAAGTCTACTCCACCAATGTGCCCTACCACCAAGGTAGTTTATAGGTCATGTAGGGCACTTTCCATTCTATTTGGCTAATCATGACCATTTTCATCATAAAGGTCATCAACTTCTACCCTTGTCCAGGGCATTTGAACCATCTAGTGTAAGGTCATAAATTGCCCCATCAAGGTTTGTAACATCCCATGTTCCTTGTTCCTGCAATGTACAGGGTCTCATCATAGTATTCATCCAAGGAAATTTATTCCATGGTGTTCGCAAAGAAGTCATGTCTTTGCTTGTTATTCCATGTGGTCCATCTCCCAAATGCTCAATTGAGGCACAATTCATATCTCTATGAAGACTCCTCAAGTGAGTGTCCTCCATCCTCATTAATTCCTCTGATGTGTTTGAATGTAGTGCCACCTACTCTTCAAGCTCCTTCTTGATCATAATCACATTTACAACATCTCCATGTCACAATTTCAACTTGTGTCACAATTTCTTACTTCGTATCTTCCATCTTCATAACATCCTCATGAGAATCGTCCATCACTGATGCTTGCAATGTGTTTGGCTTTGATTAAACCTGCTTATCAAGTCCATCCTTGACATATTCTACATCTGCAACATCCTTGTGTGGATCACCCTATAATGCTTGTAATGTTCTTGGTTCGAGCTCAACCTATTTACCAAGTTCTTCCTTCTCCTCAACTACATTACCAACATAATTTGGTTTGGGGAAAGTAGGTTTCCTTCCTATTTGGTACTTCTTTCCAATTTTGGAAATATCCTCTCGAACTGCCTCTAGCTCATGGCATATATCCATCCAGTCATCGTAACGGTCCATCATATCCCAAATTTTATTGAATTCATCTTGGTTTGAGTCAGAGATCCCTTTCTTGCACAAGGCCATAAGGGCATCTTCTGCTTCATTAACCTCTTCATCAATCTTCTTAGCTTCTTTCCAAGATTCCAACACTTCTTTCTCCAAGACTCCAAGATTGTCTTGAATCTGCAAGTTCTCCCTCATATGCTCTATCCATTATAAAGCTTCGAAGGCTTTCTCCTGGAATTATTCCCAACTCGACATGTCTTATTTTGTAGCTTTAGCCCTACCAAATGTCTTTCTTTAGCTAATGTCTCAAAATAAATTGTTATGAATATAATTCATAACATATATAATTAATATACTCCAAAAACCCAATGTATAAGTTTAGCTTTACTACCACCTACAACCCTGCAACTGTGTCCCTACTTTCTTCAATGATAGCAGCCCTGAAACCCACTTCAATAAGGTGTGGGATCAATGGATCTGATACCAACTAATGTGAAATAGCAGTTATTTATTTAGACTTCAACAACCATGTATCATTGGCTCTGATACCAACTATCATGCCCCTATACCCTTGGTGTCTTTCAACCATGCTATAGACGGGTGTGACACAACTGTACTTTTTCTTTTTTCAAATACTCAAGTATATAGAATACGCATTTAGCAACACTTGTTCAATTAGTTAATAATTGTTCTTTCAATACGCGGAAATAAACATCAACACCATTATCAATCCACAAGTATGCCCACACATACAAGGGAGGGGCAACTGTAACTATTTTTCTGGGTACTGTTGCAGGGTCTTTTGGCACACTTTTTGGAGGAGTGGTTTTCATGTGTTGGGTATCTTCCCTTAAAATTTGAGATCTAATTGGAGGGGATCACTATATTGCATATATCAGATCATATCTACATGTTCATGTATTTCTAAATATTTTTGCAGATCTGCAACATTTCTAACGCGTTTTTGCAGCATTAGATCTCATATCTACTCCTTGTACTTGATGTTTTGCTAAAAAGCCCAAGGGGAATTTGAAGAAGAGGCTATCTAGTGTACAGATCTGATATAGATCTAAATTTTTAGAAACAAATCTACTCTAGATTTGAGGTGTAGTCTACAAAAATTGCAGCTAATAAAAATAATGTTGTCAAGCTCTTTCAGTCTTAATACAGGGTTGCAACACCTCTTTTTGAGGATTTTCTTCCATAAAAGTCTTCTATTTCCTGTTTTACATATCATGGGCTATCTTATGCACATATTTTACTGATGTGAATGTAAATAAAGAGCCTTAATATTTTCCTCCTACTCTGACTTAGATAAATTTCATTATTTCTCTACGTAACTATTTATAAATTGTTGCAGTCCCATTTTGGGATATTACAGTGGTATCAGAGAAACCAGATTAGCATAGCCTGTGCTTTGATTTCTAAAAATCCAATATCTCTTAAGAAGAAGAATAACCTCTTACTGACAGAGAGAAGAGGTATCTAAAAATAAGACAGAAGAAATTTGATTACACCAATGACAAGGGCAAAGCCCCTGAATCTAGGAGTGATGAAGATCAAAAGGATTTTCCTAAGATCCTTTTGAGAGTCATGCAAGATATTGCTAGAGAGATAAAAGAGATGAAAATTGATAGAATCAAAGAATATCCTAAGAAATTTCATCTTCGATAAATCTTTGGCATGTCTCACCACTGGAATGGTCAATTAGTGCATCATCCATAAATTTCCCAACTCTCTACCATACCTTTTTGGCTGTGGGAAATGAAGGGTTTCAAGAGAAAGCATCCCTTGAAGACTATTTTGAAGAATATGAGTCTCAAAATCATAGATTCAAATATCACTTGATTTTTCAAGATTTTTATCACCTCAAGGACAAAAGAAGACCAAGGCATTAACATAGAGATGGTGGCTTCATTCAGAATCATGATCAACATCACTCTATGGGCAGATTCATTTTACCCAAATTTTATGGGTCATCCAAGTGTTATGACAAAGCATGGGTAGAAAAAATTGACATATACTTTCAGCTAAACAAGGTCCCAGAGGTAGAAGCTATCAAGATTGCAGTGAAAGGAAGAGAAATATGCTCCTTAAAAGGAGGGCACATTCAAGAAACCTCTTAAAATTGATGTCGGGAAAGAATTGAGGAAGAAGAAGCTTTGCTTCATTTTCCAAGAATCATGGGCACTAGAGCAAAGATATGTTTCTGGGAAGGAACATTACATATATGTCCTCTCATATATGGAAGGGGAGGAAGAATAAGAAGAACATGAGAAGGGTCACAGTGCTAGAATTGCAGGAGATGAACCACCTTCTCATGGAGATGAGGATGGGACAATAGCTCCAATGAAAGGGGCTCTTGCATCAATAAGAGTGGTACCCAACTTTCATGAAATCTCCACACATGAGAAAAAGCTAAATTTTCACAGTGGGAGCAGGGACATGAGGATCCCATCTATTATGCATGTGACGATGGTCCATGAGACATCACTAACTAGTGGAAAACCACCTCAGAGGCCACCTGATTCATATTTTTTGGGGAATACCTCACAACATGATGCTATAATCTTAGATCCAAGAGGGATTGGAGCACCAGAAGATAAATCTATAGCACTGGGAGTCTTGGGTAAGCTCAAGAAGGAGGGAAATATTCTTCCCTTATCATCATTACCCGCTTTCATTTCTAGTTTTGCGTTGTGGGAGGAGAAGAATGGAAGGAATGGCCTTCCGACATACACCTTTGACATGAGAGATGTCAAGGAGGAGAGAAGCAACATGACAAACATTTATTTTGATACATTACCAGTGTTGTCATTTTTGGGGAGTGTACATATATATTGGAAATCCCAACTATTGGTGGATTATTCCAAGGATCTTCACACTAGTATGATACTTGATGACCAGCTACATGAAGGGGGATATCTAGTCCATGAAGGAGTCATCTATCATCATGGTAGGATATTCTTATCTAGAGCTTCCAAGCTCAAGGAGAAGTTGTTACAAAGGGTCTACAAAGAGTTCTGTTTCAGCCTCATGTATTCCATGAAGATCTACACCATCATCATGAGAAGCTTTGATTGGGAAGGCTTGAGAGAAGAACTACATCAACATTTTCAAGAATGCACAAGGTAGGTGGAGTTGGTGCAACAACATGACTCTATGAGGGAGTTATTCCATCCATATCTTCCTCCTTTTGAGAGAGGAGCTAGATCCATGCACCACTCCATTTGTATGAGGAGTATTTCTAGTGAAGAATATGATCATGTAAAGCATGTTTTATTTTCTGATTGTGTATATTCTTTCACCATGTTTATGTAGGCCATGGCTCCAAGAAGGAGCAATACATCTTTTAAATCTCATGGCCAACAATGGGCCACACAAATTTCTGAAATATGGCCACTCCCTTGATGAGAAAAGGGATATTCTCTATCATGATGAGTGCTTTCCTAAAGCACCAAAAATATCTCACACTTTTAGCCATAGTGAGATAACATGGGCAGCAAGTAAGTGGTGGGAAAACCACTTACCATATCTTGATCTAATCCAGCCAGGATATGCACTGTGGTGGTTTCATATGTGGGACTACGACCCACCTCCAGATGTTCAAATTTCTGTTTGTATGTATGTAGTTTTGTTCCCATACATTGATGATATACTTGTACTTTTTATGGGAATGTATGGAGGGAGGATGGGAGGCATGTATGTACCACATGGGATGGAGGTTCTCCATGCACCTTATGCTACATGTTACAGGGAGAGCATTGGTTTAGCCATGTTTGTTTCATTTGAGTTATTGACTCCTTGTGGGATGGATTATCTACATTTCATAAGATATTTGGAGGAACAATTCATGGAGGGTTGGATTGGTGAACACTTAGCATATGGAGGAAGCTTAGCACTTGATGATGGTGTCACCAATGGAGGAGTAGAAGAGTTGCAACATTCACCTTATTAGTTTCTTGAGGACAAGCAACATTTTGTAGGGGAGGACTGTAATATTCCTAATTAGTACCAAGCTAATGGGAATATTTAATTTTGTTTTATTTTTCTGATTGATGAATAAATGTGTAAGGGAGGATTAATAAAACTCCTAAACAGTAAATAAATCAATGCCACATGTGAACGTGTTGTGCCTCAATCTAGTCTCCTAAACTGAGTTCATTTAATTGTCAACCAGGATTTGTAAACTGCTGAAGTGAAATGTACCATATGTACCTAGGTGCTTGTTTCCTAGTGCGTTGTGTGTAGTGTTTTGTGATGTTTTGGTCTTTTATGTTGATTTATGATGTTTTTGGTCTTTTGAAGTTTGTGTTTACAATGGAAATGTCTAGAAAACTAATGAAAAGAAATTGGTGGTCAAGAACACAGTTGAGCCTAATGTATGGAATGGCAAATGTAATCAAAAATACTGAAGCAACATCTAAACTATGACTGAATAGAAACAAGAGCTTAATGATGACTTCTTAAACAAATGACACAAACTAGACTTTGAGAAATGATCACTTAAATATGCAAGTTTTCTAACTAGATAATTAGACACTAATCATGATGCAACATTCTATTCTAAGCTCATCTATTCCATGACTAATTCCTAGTTCTATTCTGCAATTTTCAATTGAAGGTCACAGTCTATTCTCCAAGAGTTATTAGTTTCTTTTCAGGGTAGTTCTGTTGAGGAAGAGCTCTGTTTATGGTGAGGAATTTGCAGAGATATTTCAGACCTTGTAATGATGTTATCTTCTGTTCCTAAGGTTATGGATCACTGGTGGTTTTCAGAACAAAAAGATATTTGTAAATAATGAAGGTTGTCTTAGGAATCCTATCAACTAAAGTGATCTACTGTGCAAAGGGTGACAGTGTGACTATGAGATATGAGTGCAATGAATTGATTTAAACATGAGCTTAAGATGCTTCTAAACTAGAACAATGTTAAACCATAAGCCATCATCAAACTTTGAAATGAAGTAGCTGGACATGAATTAAATGCAAAATGAAACTTCGGAGCATTCTAATTAACATGCACTATTCTAGGAAGTTACACAATCGATTTGTTCATCATGAGGGATATTTTGGAAGAGTTCCTTCTTGTGGAAGGGTAGAACAATTTTGACTGTGGACTTGTATGCAATTGAAAGCAAATGAACTGAAAGAAAATGAAACTAAGTTGTCACATCACAGTCATATCTTGAACTTCTTAAGGATGTTTTGGAAGAATTTCTTCTTGTGGAAGAGTGGTTAGGACAAGTGCAACTATGATAGTGAAGACTAAAAACTACAACTAATTCCTATGACACTATAGATATTCATCATTCATTGTTAAGATTTATTGGAAGAATGTCTTCTTGTGAAAGAACTATGATGAATATAACTACAGTTTCTAGTTAAAAACAAATACAACTCCTATCCTACAGTACCATAGTCATTAAACATTCATCGTTTTGATTTATTGGCAAAGTGTCTTCTTGTGGAAGAACTGGAACGAATTATGGCTACAGTAGCTAATTAAGAACAAATACAAATCCTATCCTACAGTACCATAGTCATTAAACATTCATCGTTTTGATTTATTGGCAAAGTGTCTTCTTGTGGAAGAACTGGAACGAATTATGGCTACAGTAGCTAGTTAAAACAAATACAAATCTAACTGATATCCTACAATACCATAGTCATCAATCATTCATCATTTTGGTCTGTTGGAAGAATGTCTTCTTATGGAAGAACTGGAATGAGTACGACCACAGTATATAAAACACAACAACTACTAATTTAATATGCAGAACGTAAAGACAGCTAGGAAAAACTTATCTAGTTTACGCTAAGGAAATCCGTTCAAGGGGCAGGGGCCCTTTACCACTTGACGGCATTCGACTTCACAATTAAATCACGCCTTCAAGATAATTTTGTCTGCTCCATTAACGATGCAATAGTTTGAACATAATGCTCTGTGTCTTAAAAGACGTAACACAGAGTTTACACCAAAATCTAACAGCAAATCTACACAAATTTTCTAACTAAGCTCTCGGCCTACTCAAGAGTTTATAAAGTAAATGCAAGTAACAATATTTAAAAAAATTTAGGAATGATGTCTTCCTAATCCAAATCATTTTAGGAGTCTTTGAGGTGGCTGCGTAAAAGAGAAAAGACACCTGGACTGTAACAGTCCTAGTAGGAGTCTTCTTTCACAAATGTGTTCCCACGTGCATAACCGTATCCAGAATTCATTTCCTCTGCCATGACGAGAAACACACCATGTAGGCACGACGTGGATCATGCCCATATGCGTTTTTACTCAAGAGGCCACCTGGAACATGCTCAAACATAAAGGTAGCTGCAGAATCGCCGGTTAGCTACAGAATGCCTGCATTCTGCAGCTAATTCCGGTCAAAATGCTTAACAATGGCAAAAATCACAAAATTCAACAAGTCAGTCATATAAACCATTCTAGAAGTAATTTTAACTATTTTTATTGATCAATTGGGTTTAAAATGGAAATGTACAAGGGAAAAATGAGGTAAAATGAGGTGAAGGAAAGCACAAATTTGAGGCTCAACATACCCCCACTGCTGTCTCTTTGCATGTCCTCATGCAAATTATCCTATGAATTCTGAGGCTTCTGCAAGGACATCTAATCCCCTTCTTTTCCTTTGTCTGCATGCTAAAGGCCTTCTGGGTTTCTTGATCACAAGTTTGAACTTGAGGTTTGTGAGTGCTCTGATCAACTTTCTGTTCCTTGTCTTCATCTTCTCATTGGTTCTCTCCACTTTGTCTATATGCAGGGATAAGGTTGAGTTCATGTCAGTCTTGAGCTTGATTTGATCTTTGAGAATTTCATTCTCATTTTTGATGTGTCTATTTAACACTTCCAACTCATACCTATCCCTCCTCAATATATCAATTTCAGTTAGTGGAGGACTGGGGGTTCTCTCTTCTCTTTCTGAAGCTGGTCTCTCTAGAGTTTCCACATAATCATAGATTTCCTGTTGAGCAGGATCAATCTCAGGGGTGCCTTCATAAAAATCTTCATCATCATACTCTTCCATAGATGTTTCTTCATCTTCAATATTGATTACCCCTGTTTGTTTGATTGATGTTTTCTTCAGTTTTCCTTTTAATCTGTGGCTTCTCCTAAGTTGAGAGGAACCCTCCCCTTTTTCTATAACCGATTCCTTGATTACCTTCTCTGCCTTGAGTTGACTCTTGATTCTAGTCAACTTCTCCAGAATGACTTCTTCACTGCTTTCTTGAACCGGTTTGTCAATTTTACCTGTTGGAGTCCTCCATCTCCTACTTCTCTTTGTGGCTTGTGGTTCAGGTGATAGTTCTTTTGCTTCCTCAAAATGATTTCTTATTAAGAAATCACCCCATGTATCATTTGATTTAGATAGATGATGCTCAATTAAAATTTTTACTAACCCATGATGATACGGGGTTGTTTCCAAAAACTGAACTCTTCTCTGAACACAGGAAGCCATTTTCTTCAGACTTTGATACAAGAAATATGGTAAATTCAAATCTTCTCCTAGAAAATGCAACATTAGTCTCATATGGTAGACATAAAATGTCCCATATCTACCCTCACATGTAACAATTTTTTGTAAAAGAAGTAGTATATTCCTCCATTTTCTCTTCAATGCTGTACTGGGAATTCCCTTCTTGAACACACTAACATCCATGTTTGGTGATTTTAAGATTTGTTTCCATGAGTCATTATGGAATTCCCTATTTTTAAACCATCTTTCCCCAGCTCTGGATAATCCTATAGCCTCTGCTATAAAAACTTCATTAACAGTAAACTTAACATCTCCTATTTCAACCTCAGTGCCTTGGAATGATCTAGCAAATGTTTTGGTAACTTCCTTATGGCAACCATTAAACTTTTCCAAGAATTGGAGCCATCCTATTTGTTGTAGCATCTCCTTGCATTGTGGATAACCTTCTAAATATTTTGATCCTATAGGCTCAATCCTTACGATGAAACCCATGATTTTTCACTATCAATTAACACTCTTCTCTATCCACAAAACAATGGCTTTTACTTTCGGATTAAAATGGCTTCAAGCTCTAAATAAAAATGGCTTCAATTTTGGAAGAACATACCTTTGAAATAGCTACGGTCTTAAAAATCTCTGGTTTGTATGCCTCTGTTTGAAAAATGCCTTCGAATCCTCGGACTGATGTACTTCTGTTGAACTTTGGAATGATATGGAAGCAATTTCAATTTTCGAGCTAATGTGTCTCTGATAGACAGTGGTAGATGATTTCAAATTTCTTTTTGTGCAATACCTACGTCTTTGGTAACAGAAGACTTCAAACTCAATCACTGAAAAACGCTTCTGTTTCTAGTAACACGAGACTTCAAACTCAACCTCTGTCTCTGATAGCAAATGGTATGCTTCAAATTCAACACTACAGCCTCTCTGTCTCGGGTAACAACAACTTCAAAACCAGTCACTACCACACCTCTGTCTTTGGTAATAACAGACTTCAAACTTCAATTACTACCACACCTTTGTCTTTGGTAGCAAAGTCTTCAATTTTAGCACCTCTGTCTTCTGGTAGCAACAGGCTTTAAACTCTACACGGCCACAATTCTGTGTTGACAGTGCAATGCTCCAAACTTTGTTCTCAGTGATATGCTCTCTGTTCAGTGAGTTCTCACACCGTTATGCTTCCAATGTACCTCTTCTGTTATGCTCCTGATGATAATAATGCTTCTGCCTTCGGAAGGGAATACTGGCTACGGAATGACGTTATGGCAAATGGTCACGGCATAGAGTGGTGAAGTGAGGTGGAGGATTGCATTAATGATTTGAGGAGACGGCGGAGGATTTACGACGGCAGGAAAAATCTTCATCATTAAAGAACTTGGTTAAGAGTCGTGGGAATTTCAAATGATTTGGCCGTTCCACCGCTCAAATGCTATTGGATAGAAAATTTGAATTGGAAGATTTAATACAAAGTCTATAGAGGTTTTTGTTTGGTGTTTGATCAATAAAATAATTAAAACAACTCTTTGAATAATTTCACAACTAAACTATGCTAAATTTTCATGAATTGCCATCGTAATTGAAATTTGTTACCTCTGCCCTTGATGTTTTCGTAGCCTTTGTCTTCTTTGCTCATTTTTGGAAGAATCTTTCACTATTTTCTTGATGTCTTTGATTCATGAATTCACTGGATCAGTTTGTTGTAACTCTGATGTTTGCTGGTTGATGCCTTCAGGGTTTGTAGCTGCCAAAAAGACTGTCGGGCTGCAGAAAAGGTGATCAGCTGCAGAATGTCCACTGAGCTACAGAATGTTCCTGTAGAACACTTTAATCATGAAAAATGAAATGTTTTTGGAAGATGGGTGAAATGTTTATGAAAATGGATGAAATGTATGATGGATTATGAAGTGGATAATGGAATAAGAATGGATTCAGTTCATGGAATGAAGGAACATAAGGGCTGTACTGCAATTCATGGCATATTTTTATTCACTTGCAGCAAGATATTAAATTCTATGTTTTGACATGAGAATGGAAGATGGAGTGAAATGAATGGAATGGAATGGAGTGAAATGAATGAAATGGAATGGAGTGAGATGTGAATGATGAATGAGATGAAGTATGGATGGATAGTGAATGGAGTGAGATGAAATGAATCATAAGTACTATGGCACTGAACTTATGATTTATAACAGCTGCTAAGAAACAAAAATGGGAAAAGTTAGAGTGTCAGAGAGACTCTGATTTTCACCCTATCTTTTCTGTATAAACATGCCAATCAGTGATTGGTTTTCATGTTTATACCTTTATTTTTTATTTTTTATTTTTATTTTTTATTTTTTATTTTTTTTATTTTTTTCAAAAGAGAAATGCTTCAGAAAATTTAATCAAGTTGATGAAGAAGAGAGACTCTTCTTCATTAACTTCACATCATTGTCTCCTTGGAACTTCTTGACAAACTCTTCCCTTGAGAGTGGCTTGTGGTATAGCTTCAGTCTGTGGCCATTCACAAGAAAAGTGACCTCCTCTTCATCTATAGTTCTGATTTTTACTGCCCCATTATCAAAAATTCGAACAATTTCATCTGGCCCAAGCCAATGTGTCTGAAATTTCCCTTGAAAATCCTTGAATTTTGAATCAAACAAGAGAGCCCAATCACCCTCTTTAAATTTCTTCTCTTTGATATACTTGTCATGCCATCTAGCCCTTTGTTGTTGGACTAGACTTGTTTTCTGAACTGCATCTTGTCTGATCTCATCCAATTCATTAATTTGCTCCAGTCTATGCTTTTGTGCCTCCGTTAGATCAAGTCCTAGCTGAACTGCCATCTTGAATGTTTGGATTTGGAACTCTATAGGAAACAAAACTTGCTTTACATAAACAAGCTCATAAGGAGTATGGCCTGTTGTGTTTCTCCATGTAGTTCTATAGGCCCACAAGGCTTCAGGAAGCCTATCTACCCAATCTCTTCTATGTAGATGAGCAGTCTTTGTTAGGATACCTTCAATGACTTTGTTAGTGGATTCCACTTGACCATTTGCTTGTGGATGATAAGGAGTAGATGTTCTATGTCTGATTTTGTACTTCTCCATCATTTGCTCCACTAGCCTTGATGTAAATTGAGCTCCTTGATATGTAACAATTTCCCTTGGGACACCAAAACGAGTAAAAATATCCTCAAAAAGAAAAGTAACTACAGATGATTCATTAGCAACAAGTAATGGTTTAGCTTCTACCCACTTAGTAACATAATCGGTGCAAACTAATATGTATTTCTTTTGTCTTGATGGAGGACTAATAGGTCCTACAAAATCCAAGGCCCATTTTTCAAAAGGTTCAATGTGTACCTGAGGTTGTAATGGCATCTCACCTGAAGGAGAAGGTTTCCTTACCCTTTGGCAACTGTCACACCTTTTTACATACTCCCTTGCATCTTTAAACAAAGATGGCCAATAATATCCTAAATTAAGGATCTTATAGGCTGTCCTCTTATCTGCAAAGTGTCCGCCACAAGGTTCATCATGACATGCCTTGAGAATTTCGGGCATCTCATCTTCACGAACACACCTTCTAATGATCAAATCTGGACCTGTCTTGTACAACTCATTAGCGACCCATGAATATCTTGCACTATCATTAATGATTTTTCTTTTATTCCTTGCATTCATAATTGAAGGAAATTTTCCTGAAACTAAATAATTAGCAATATCAGCAAACCATGGAGTTTGAGTAGAAACTGCAAAAAGATATTCATCAGGAAATTGATCTTCAACCGAAGTGTCATCTTTGATATTTTGAATTCTAGACAGGAAGTCAGCCACAGTGTTCTGTTTTCCAGGCCTATCTAGAATAGTAATGTTGAATTCTTGCAATAATAACAACCATCTTATAACTCTACCATTAGTGATTGATTTATTCATTAAATATCTAATGGCAGAATGATCAGTGTGAATAAAAGTTTCATAGCCTGTTATATAGTGTCTAAATTTGTTAATGGCATGAACAACAGCTAAAAACTCTTTTTCAGTTACAGTATAGTTTAACTCTGCGGAAGTCAAATTTTTACTGATATAATAGATGGCATAGGGAATTAAATCTTTCTGTCCCAATACTGCTCCCAGAGCTGTATCGGAAGCATCTGTCGAGATATGAAAAGGTAACTTCCAGTTAGGTCCCCTTAATATAGGTGCTTCAGAAATTTTGGTTTTCAGGGTTTCAAAAGCTAATTGACAATCAGAAGTCCACTTAAATTCACAATCTTTGGTGAGTAATTTGAAGAGAGGAGATGCTATTTTGGTGAAGTTTTCTATAAATCTCCGATAGTACCCCGTAAATCCTAGAAAACTTCTTACATCTCTTTGACAACTTGGAATGGATAGGTTAAAAATAACTTCAACTTTTGCTTCATCAACTCTAATCCCATCCCCTGAAATGTGGTGCCCTAAAACAATACCTTCAGTGAACATCATAAAACATTTTTCATGACTAAGAGAAAGGTTTGCTTCTTGACATATTTTTAAGACTTTTTCCAAGTTTTCTAAAGCCTCTTCAAATGTATCCCCATAAACTGTGAAATCATCCATGTACACCTCTACACAGTCATGTATTAGATCAAAAAAAATTCCTAATACTGCCCTTTGGAATGTTGCAGGTGCATTGCACAATCCAAATGGCAATACTCGGTAGGCATAAGTACCCCAAGGACAAGTAAATGTGATTTTATCTTGGTCTTCAAGTGCTACTTGGATTTGATTGTAACCACTAAATCCATCCAGGAATGAAAAGTACTTTTTACCTGCTAATGTATCTAATACTTGATCTATGAAAGGTAAGGGAAAATGGTCTTTAAGAGTAGCTTTATTCAGTTCTCGGTAGTCAACACACACCCTTCATTTTCCATTTTTCTTAGGTACAATTACCAAAGGGGAAACCCACTGACTATCTGAAATAGGATAGATGAAGTTAACATTTAACAATTTTTGTAATTCTTCCTTGACAATTTCCCTAAGATTTGGATTCATCCGTCTTTGAGGTTGTCTGATTGGTTTGCAATTTGCCTCTATATAGATGTGATGAGTACAAGTCTTGGGACTTATCCCTTTCATGTCAGTGTATTCCCATGCATATGTAGAAGAATGTCTCTGTAATACTTTGACTAGTTCTTCTTGTTGAGATTTTTCCAGATTTTTGTTTATGTTCAAGGTTTTGCCTGGAAAAATTTCACTTGTAGAACTGCCAAATTTGTCCATAGAATGAAGAGACATATGTCTAGATGACAAGAACTCAATATTGGATTTCTCTTGAAATGATTCTTGTTTATGCTCTGGAGAAGATTCAAAATTTTCTAGAGTATTCAGAATTTGATTATCTTCACTAATTTCTGAAATTGTGAAGAGTGGTTGCAAATATTCTTCATCCTCTATCCATTGAGTGTCATCTAGATCTGTAATTGTCCTAGCTGGAGGATATAAAGTGAATTTCTTTGTTTAACTTCCATCAGAAATATACATATCACCGGACCTACAACTAATAAAAGCATCAGCTGTAGCCAACCAAGGTCTTCCTAGTATAACAGGATGGCCTCCTAGATTATTCTTGGATGTCAGGATCATGAAATCCACAGGGTACTCCCAAGAATCTAGGGACACTGGAATATCTTCTATTACCCCATCTGGTCTGATCACAGATCTATCCGCTAGTTGTAATAGTGTGGGTGTAAAGAGAAGATTAGGAAGTTTCAGTTTGTCCATGATTTTTCTACTCATGATATTTATTGCTGCTCCTAAGTCAATGAGTGTGTTTTGAATTTCAATTCCATTGATGTGAATTTTGACAACTGGATTTCCTGGGTCAAGGTACTTTGGAATAGTAGTCTTACCCATCATAATATCTGCTATTTGTCCTACCAATTGAATTTTCTTGGTTTCTCTTATTCTTTTCTTTGTTGTCTTCATACTCAACTCCTTTATTGTTTTGGCTAAAATTGGGATTTCCTTGATGGCTTGCAATAATGGAATTTTAATGCAAACATTTCTCAATTCATCCGAGAAATCATAATTAGGCACCATTATTTGTTTTTCTACACCTTTGTCAATTTGTAATCTTTCCGGAAAGGGAGGTATAGAAGTAGATGTGGATGGTTGCTCTAATGCTGGAGTTGGGCTTATTGGATCTTTTTGTTTCAGTTTTTCAATGTTTTGGCCTTGAAAGGATGTTTCTTCCTCAAGACTTTTATTAACCCGTAGGGAGTCTTCCTCAGAATTATCTTGTTCTTGTATGATCACAGAAGGTTTCCTCTTCTCAAGTATCCTTCCGGACCTAAGTTGAACATCACTAAGGTCTAGAGGAGTAATTAAATAAGTTGGAAATTGTTGTCCTTCTATCATGTATGTATTCTGAGGGTTCTTATTATTGGGGTTTGGTATAGGCTGAGCTGGTAATTGATTGGATTTTTGAGGGAATGGTAATGGAAGTGGTTGATTTTGATGAGGTTGGTTCGGATGATGTTGTTGAGGATTTTGTTGAAAATTTTGTTGAAGATTTTGAGGAAAATTTTGTTGAGGATTTTGAGGATAAAAATGTGGATATGGTGGATAGGATGGTGGATACTGATAGTATGGGGAGTATCTTCCATAGGGACTTTGTGATCCTTGTGCCCAAGCTGGAGATTGATTTTGAAATTGAGGCCAAGGTTGATGCCAAGAATTCCAAGGTGGAGGTTGATTATACATTTGATCATGGAATCCTTGTGTTTGAGGTCCTTGCCAAGGCCTTCTAGATACAAAATTGAGAGACTCTGTGGAATCTATAGGAGTTTCCTCCTGAAAGACAGCTTTGAGACCCAGAAGAGAAGGACAATTCTTGGTCTCATGTTTTTCAGAACAAATGACACGAGTTTCTACAACTTTTACATCCAAAGGACACTCTCTCAAGGCATGTTTCTTTCTACATTTGGGACAAAAGATTGCCAAGGCATCAGATTCAGCCTTTTACTTGTTTTGTATCTTAAGGGTGTCTATTTGTTCACTAAGACTCCCTAAGATGTCAGATTTAAAATCATCAAGCATGTGTCCTATTTCTGATCTACTTACTGTCCCAGAAGCAGATTTACTTGCTCTTGCAAGAGCGGGATCTCTTGGACCTTTGACAGTTTTGGATTTCCCTCTGGAAAGGTTGATACATAACTCAGATATTTCAGGTAATGTGAGTTGTGATATATCCCCTTTTCCCATCATGTTAAGGCTATCCAACCATTCATCCCTAATGGTTTTCAACAAAAGAGATTTTAAAGTGTCTTGATCTAGGTTTTCCATTTGTGCCCTTTTTATGTTGTATTTAAATCTTTCCAACAAATCTTCTAAGTTTTCATCTTCTTTTTGTAACATCTTGAACACTTATTCCTTATGATTAACTGGCATACAATAATCCAAGTATCTCTCTAGAAATGCTTGTTTCATGTCTTCCCATGTTCTAATGGAACTACTGTTTAAACTCATAAACCACTTCAATGCTGCTCCTTTCAGAGTCGAAGGAAATAATTTCAATTTTTGAGCATCTTGAAGGTAGTCATAAGTCCTACACGGTACTTCAAATTCGAATAAGAAAGTTTCAGGATCCTCAGTTTTAAGTCCATAGAAGTTCGGAAGGACAGAAGGTGAAATGTTTTTCATGGTTGTATTGGTTTCTCCATCAAGTATAGGGAACCCAAAAGAGCTTCTTATTCTACCTCTTCCTCCATCTGCACCTCTACCTCCTCTTCCTCCTTCTCCTCTACCTCTACCTCTACCTCCTCCAAATAATGTGTTTTCTCCATTAACAACTCCTCCTCCTTTTTCTTCTGCCATGGTTGACTCTCCTGTGGAAGTAGAAAGGTTTGTATCCTCAACAAAAGTTTTTGGATCCTCTTCTATGGCAGGTTCAATGGATGAAGTGGAAGGTTTCTCTAATGGAATAGGTGACCTTAGATTTTCTAGAAGTCCAGGATCAGTAAAGGATGGAAGATGGGTTTGAGTTGAAGGTGTACTAGTTCTGGATCTAGATGAAACAAGTGGTGTTCTAGATGTCAAACTTATGCCTCTGCTGCTTATAAATCTTCCTCTTGAATCTCTCTCCCTACGCATAAAATTGTTTTTGGATGCTAAGAAACAAAGGTTACCTAGTTTTCACTTCCCCGGCAACGGCGCCAAAATGTTGTGCCTCAATCTAGTCTCCTAAACTAAGTTCATTTAATTGTCAACCAGGATTTGTAAACTGCTGAAGTGAAATGTACCATATGTACCTAGGTGCTTGTTTCCTAGTGCGTTGTGTGTAGTGTTTTGTGATGTTTTGGTCTTTTATGTTGATTTATGATGTTTTTGGTCTTTTGAAGTTTTGTGTTTACAATGGAAATGTCTAGAAAACTAAAGAAAAGAAATTGGTGGTCAAGAACACAGTTGAGCCTAATGTATGGAATGGAAAATGTAATCAAAAATACTGAAGCAACATCTAAACTATGACTGAATAGAAACAAGAGCTTAATGATGACTTCTTAAACAAATGACACAAACTAGACTTTGAGAAATGATCACTTAAATATGCAAGTTTTCTAACTAGACAATTAGACACTAATCATGATGCAACATTCTATTCTAAACTCATCTATTCCATGACTAATTCCTAGTTCTATTCTGCAATTTTCAATTGAAGGTCAGAGTCTATTCTCCAAGAGTTATTGGTTTATTTTCAGGGTAGTTCTGTTGAGGAAGAGCTCTGTTTATAGTGAGGAATTTGCAGAGATATTTCAGACCTTGTAATGATGTTATCTTATGTTCTTAAAGTTATGGATCACTGATGGTTTTCAGAACAAAAAGATATTTGTAAATAATGAAGGCTGTCTTAGGAATCCTATCAACTAAAGTGATCTACTGTGCAAAGGGTGACAGTGTGACTATGAGATATGAGTGCAATGAATTGATTTAAACATGAGCTTAAAATGCTTCTAAACTAGAACAATGTTAAACCATAAGCCATCATCAAACTTTGAAATGAAGTAGCTGGACATGAATTAAATGCAAAATGAAACTCCGGAGCATTCTAATTAACATGCACTATTCTAGGAAGTTACACAATCGATTTGTTCATCATGAGGATATTTTGGAAGAGTTCCTTCTTGTGGAAGGGTAGAACAATTTTGATTGTGGACTTGTATGCAATTGAAAGCAAATGAACTGAAAGCAAATGAAACTAAGTTGTCACATCACAGTCATATCTTGAACTTCTTAAGGATGTCTTGGAAGAATTTCTTCTTGTGGAAGAGTGGTTAGGACAAGTGCAACTATGATAGTGAAGACTAAAACCTACAACTAATTCCTATGACACTATAGCTATTCATCATTCATTGTTAAGATTTATTGGAAGAATGTCTTATTGTGAAAGAACTATGATGAATATAACTATAGTTTCTAGTTAAAAACAAATACAACTCCTATCCTACAGTACCATAGTCATTAAACATTCATCGTTTTGATTTATTGGCAAAGTGTCTTCTTGTGGAAGAACTGGAACGAATATGACTACAGTAGCTAGTTAAAAACAAATACAATTCCTATCCTACAGTACCATAGTCATTAAACATTCATCGTTTTAATTTATTGGCAAAGTGTCTTCTTGTGGAAGAACTTGAACGAATATGACTACAGTAGCTAGTTGAAAACAAATACAACTCCTATCCTACAATACCATAGTCATTTAAACATTCATCATTTTGGTCTGTTGGAAGAGTGTCTTCTTATGGAAGAACTAGAATGAGTACGACCACAATATATAAAACAAAACAACTACTAATTCAATATGCAGAACGTAAAGACAGCTAAGAAAAACTTATCTACTGTACGCAAAGGAAAGTCCGTTCAAGGGGCAGGGGCCCTCTACCACTTGACGGCATTCGACTTCACAATTAAATCATGCCTTCAAGATAATTTTGTCTGCTCCATTAACGATGCAATAGTTTGAACATAATGCTCTGTGTCTTAAAAGACGTAACACAGAGTTTACACCAAAATCTAACAGCAAATCTACACAAATTTTCTAACTAAGCTCTCGGCCTACTCAAGAGTTTATAAAGTAAATGCAAGTAACAATATTTACAAAAATTTAGGAATGATGTCTTCCTAATCCAAATCATTTTAGGAGTCTTTGAGGTGGCTGCGTAAAAGGGAAAAGACACCTGGACTGTAACAGTCCTAGTAGGAGTCTTCTTTCACAAATGTGTTCCCACGTGCATAACCGTATCCAGAATTTATTTCCTCTGCCATGACGAGCAACACACCATGTAGGCACGACGTGGATCATGCCCATATGCGTTTTTCCTCAAGAGGCCACCTGGAACATGCTCAAACATAAAGGTAGCTGCAGAATCGCCGGTTAGCTACAGAATGCCTGCATTCCGCAGCTAGTTCCGGTCAAAATGCTTAACAATGGCAACAGTCACAAAATTCAACAAGTCAGTCATATAAACCATTCTAGAAGTAATTTTAACTATTTTTATTGATCAATTGGGTTTAAAATGGAAATGGACAAGGGAAAAATGAGGTAAAATGAGGTGAAGGAAAGCACAAATTTGAGGCTCAACA